>CM020983.1:13538486-14796048 GCA_010134655.1 Fragaria nilgerrensis | reverse complement strand
GCGAGTTCGATGTCGCGGACCTTGAGGCCAGCGAAGGAGATGAAGATAAGGATCTGGATGCCGAGGGCTTCAGAGACGAAGAGGTAGGAGATGATAATGAGCGGAAGAGCAAGAAGAAGCACAAGGCCACGGAGGAGGCTGCCGGCTTCGATAGCAACAAGCATGAAGTAAGGGAAAGAGCTGCGGGAGATAAGCAAGGTGCCGTCGAGATCAGCCGCGATGGACTCGTACGACGCCGTTTCGCTCGTGTCGCACCGAGTGATCGACGGGAAGCTCCGCCCTTGCTTCTTCGAGGCCATAGCTGAGAGCTCTGAGTGTGAAACAGAAAAATGAGCTGAGGGTTTCTGAGAGAGAGAGGGAAAGCGCGCAGGGGTTTTAAATGAGGGAGTTGGGGATGGAAATTAGGGATGTTGTTGGGTGTCGAAATAAATAGATATTGAGGTGGAAATTAATATGGTTGGAATTAGGGTTGAATATTATGATCTTGGTGCTAGCTTTGAATACTTGGTTACTACTTCCATGAATCACAAGGTAGGCATGTCCATGGCAACATGGAATTAATTTAAGTGACTGATGAGGATAGTTACATATCTTTACAGTAAAAAGAGGAGAAAGTAGGTTAAAAGTACAATGTGGAAAAAAGTTGGAAATTACCTAGCAGAGATGCAGTTCGATAAGCAATTAGTTTAGATTATTTTAACCAAGACCGTTAATAATAAGAACGGGAAAATGTACGAAATTAGAAATGTTTTAGTCGTATAAAATGTGTGAATTTAAAGCGTATGCTTTGATTTTGGGAAGGATATCCCATTATGTTAGCAACAATTTTTGGGATGGTAGACGAATTAACGAACGACAATAGTCTTCAGGTATAAGGATTGAATTGATAGTTGTAGATTAATTAGATCGATTTGACTTGTTGTGTAATTAGGTAACATTTGCTAGATTCATGAGCAAGTTAACCTTCCTGGAGGGTAAAGCTACTAGCCAGTACTGAGTTAGTTTATCAAAATCACATATCCAATTCAAGTGAGCTAGCATTAAATAGCCTCCCTGGGAAGATGAGTTGCTGATTGGGACTCATTTGACAATATTTTGGTTCTACAGTAGATAGTATATACATGTGAAAATTAAACTTATGTGTACATAAGTTTTGAAAACTCGCTAGGCACTACTTGGGCATATCAGGGTAAGCGTTACACAAGGTTTGAAATCTTTTGTGTGTGTATACATGCACACGAACATGAAGACATGACTCGGGTGTAACAAAATGTGATCAATATTAACCTTATTCAAACCAAATTTCCTTCTACAAACTCTTATGTTGTGGTCCTAGCTAGTAGACGACTTTCCACTACATAAAGAGGGCCTATTTGCTTAATTGCTGATGGACTAAAATTTCTCATAAACATAAATGCCTGAAGTATTGGGGACGTTGGAGTATTGGTGGAGGTTAGATCATCGTCTTCCTTGCCTATAGCATATGAAATATTTACATTTTCTTTAAGGGTTAGTTGGAGTAGTTGAATCCTTGATAGATATCTTCTGCTTCATATTGGTGGCCATACTTTTGCCATCACTAATTGGTCTACGCAACATTTTTCTAACTTAGATTGCGTGCAAGAAATTATACTACCATTTGTTTGGTTACCAAGAAATTTTGCTACATTATGAACTGTAAATGGTAGGAGTCCAAATTTAAGAATGGTATATATTCACTTTCGTTTTTTCTGCAAATATATACTAGCTAGTCTACTAGATCATCAAGTTTCAAGTGGTTCTATGCATAGCTAACCAAGCAGTGTTAATATAAGCTGCATTGAGCAATGATAGTTAATGTTCAAACAAAGGTCATCTTCATCGGCAATCTTGTGAAAAAATGATGAAAACTTGGAGCTTTAAAATGTTTTAGATCGAGAAGTTTTTCAACCGTAATACTCAGTCCCTTCACAAGTAGGGCTCGAACCCTCTCAAGATGTATTTGAATCCCTTCAAGTAAAGCTCTCATGCAAGTGCTCAAATTCCCTCCGGGATATACTCTCGAGCGATCGATGCTTCGAGAAATGCTCGACAACCCTTCGAGTGGTAACTTTTGATACAAGTGAGTTGATTGTTACTTACTTGTTCTGCTGTAACTTTACCAATTATTGCCATCTATAGAAAGATATATGGTGAATACTATGGGATATAATGAGCACAGCTTTGTTCATAATTTGATTCATGAAAGTCAAAATACAAGTTGGTGTCGGGGATTCAATCTGCGAAAACGAAAGGAACTTGTCTGATCTATGCATGTGATTGTGTGCTGTCTTCAAATCGGAGGGGATTGAATTGGACCATGCTTCAATAAATTTCAACAATATTTCGAAGAAGATTTCGATCACTTGAAGGATGAGCAGCATTTCACCTGGAACCTATTCAATAGACACATTAAATGGTTGTTTGGACAGACGAGAGTCGACAGCTGGTTAGAACTTACACCCATCAGACGAAGTTAAAATGCAGAAAGGAAAGGAAGATGGAGCAGCCAACAAATCAAATCTTTTGTTTTGCTTTCTAAATTGATATTGTATTTATAACTGTTTCGGTTCAAATCTTGACATTCTGTTCATCGGAAGTGGAGGTAATAACAGTTTTAGTTAAACCCATTGATTTGGCTTGGGTTACAGAATTGAAACATATTTGGTTGAATGATATTCATCAGGTTTCTTTCTTCTTGTTTTGTGTTTTGACGTCTACGAGTTCCATGAGGTAATTGTTTACATCAAATAGCTTAAATGAAATTTCGCTCCGGACTAATTTTCAGATAAGGTAATTAAGTAGTTGATGCACTTTTTAATTTTTGGTTCTTCTTACTTGAGTCTGTGCCCAAAAGAATGTAGGTGCTTTGATATATTTGGGTGCAATGATGTACGTAAATCGGAACTGATTAAGGATCAGTCATTCAAGGTAAAATAGTTTGAGGAACTCACTCAAGTTATTTTACCAGTTCAGTCAGAATTGCAACTTCGGAGATTTTGATTAGTTGAAATCATTTTCTTTATTTCTTTAGGTGTGGCATCTGGTGTCTTGGACTCTTGGTCTAAGTTTTTGGACTCATGAAGATCAATACTTTTCAAAAAGCACTAATCTTTGTGAATTATACTGAGAACTAGAACAGGTACGTGATGAATAGGAATTGAAGACAAATGAATTACATAGCAAAGGGAAGAATGAAAATGAAGAGAATTACCCTGGTAAGGAACTAAGGATAGCTTATTTCTTCGGCTCCCAGGAAGACAAAGCGTGTGAAATTGCAACGCACATTTTGGGCCTCCGTTAGACTCGGAAATGATTTCATAAGTAGAGTGCTCTTTTCTTTTGTATGATTATAAAGATGATTATTAACCGTAATACTGCACTAGCGTTTGCTTTTCTATTCTTAGTTTCATGGGCAGGAAGGTTCTTGCTGGTTTGTTTTTTCTTTGTATCGGCTAGCTTTGGCCTGGTCCCCTAAGTATCTTTTGGTCGCGCTACGGTTAAAAAAAAAAAAAAATTATTTTCTAGATTTATGAATATATTTTAGCTATTTTAAAATGATATCGCGTTACTCAAAAACTCAAAATCCATTATGAATCATTTGAGGTTGCAAGTTTGTCCTAACGATAGTGGTTAAAAAAAAAAAAAACACTCAAAACACGGCATTTTTTAATTATAACATATGTTTTGTTAAATTGAGTGATATCGTGGTACTCATATATAACAGGAAATAGGAAAGGCAACGATCAAATTCTAAATAAGCCGGCTTAAACCGTGTGAACCCATACTTGTAGGAGTCGTAGCCAAAAAATTTGCACTTAGAACTCATATAAATGGCCCTATGAACTTGTAGTCTCATGTCGACGTAGAGCAAGATACAAACACTTTAGCCAAAGTATAACATGGGAGTTTCAAACATGAAGTCATTGATCTTCTGCCTGTTTTTCATTAGCATGGTGGTGCACAACCATGGTGTCGCAGAGAATGTGAATGATCATTGCAGAAAAGCTGGACGACCACTACTTATGGCTTCAGGGGGCTATTGCCCTCACTTGGTTATGATTTTTGGAATATCCAAGGGCCAAATTCAGCAACTTAACTACATTTTTATGAGGGATTAGAATTAATTTGCCTCCATAGAGTTCTTAGCGAACTGTTGCAATGAAAATAGCCTCCATTAAAGGAAAATCTTGCGTCCGCCACTGCATCCCGAAACCCTTGTAAACATGGCTGCTCAAGTACCCTTTACAATTGCGGGGGTGAAGGATTTCCCGTCGCTCGATCATTAGGCAAGGTCGTGAGTTGTGTGGATCACCATTGTTGTTATAATGCATCATTGTTGGCATTTTTAAGTCTCAGCTTTGTGTAGGTGTTTGATATATCTACCACTTATCTAGGTGAAGGTATCTTGAGGACTTTGTACTCGTATAGTTTTGTTATGAACTTACGAAGTCATGTAATGTAATCATATTTCATATTCTAGACAACTAAGTTTTTCATTTTCGTTCTTTAATCATCTTCTTGGCTATAATCTGCATTTATGGACTTCATGCAGCTCGAGTTCAGTTCCTTCCAGGATGAAGTCCAAATCAAAATCACAATGACATATTTGGCATGATCGCTATATTTTTATGTTCATGAGAATAAGTCGCAAGTTTGATTTAGTGGTGAGAAACTGAGAATGATACAGGTCAAGAGATTATAGTTCCCTCCTAGCTGTAATTTTCTTGGCTGGTTCACTATGGAATCGAAGCACCTAGGATCTAGAATTATATCATATGTACATATATACCCCCGGAAGTGACCAGTGAGATTCAACTCATGCCATTGAGCATGACAATTGATCACTTTGACAAGTCCATGGCTCTTCCCAAAAATCATCACTATTCTCAATAAGTAGTCGGAAAGGTTTGGACGCTTACTTGGAGCTTGAAAACTCCCCAAAATATAAAATAATCTTGTCTGGAGAGCTATTGCAGTCCCTTCAGAACTTATTCACTGTGTATTTGCAACCTGTTTGTGGAACATAGTGTATGGTTTCTCTCTTGGGTTTCAAAGTTGATAAACAAAGGATATCAAACAAGGATGATCTTCCACTTCATTAACACAGATTTTACATTAATCCAAATAACTTAAGTATGCACATAACACTTCAATCCCAGAGTCTCAACATGAATACATAACAAAATAGATATAATCCAAGCCTAGAAGCAAGTCTAAATGAGGAGAAACTTATAGGATCTCTCAATCCCTGGTCTTGAATGGAATGGCTCTGATGACTATCTGATGGTAGAGGGCAGCAAGTGCAGCTCCAATGAATGGTCCGACCCAGAAGATCCACTGAAACAAAAGAAAACAATCAAAAGGTGCGTAAGACATCATTCACATGTTTAAACAGCAGTACAGTTGTTAGGAAAAAATATACTTACGTGATGATCCCATGCATGCTCCTTGTTGTAGATGATGGCAGCTCCAAGGCTCCTAGCAGGGTTGATACCAGTTCCGGTGATGGGGATGGTTGCCAAGTGCACCAAGAACACTGCAAACCCAATTGGAAGTGGAGCCAATATCTGCATTTGATATACAGTTGATTAAAAATCAAGAGTAGATATGGAAGTACAAACACAATTGCAAAGTTTATATTGGAAAAGACTCAATTACTGCAACCTACTCACTGAAACAAGGCCTTCCCAATTAACAACGGAAGGTGAGAATGCAATAAAACTTTTTATCAGTAAGAAAGGTTCCTGGTTAAAACTCATTTCATGCTAACTTTAATCTGAGTTAAAATGGATCAGCGTTTCAACTTTCAAGCAAAGTTCTGAAATTTAGTTTTCAGATTTTATAACAATCTCGATATATGCATTATACCCTACTATCATGTACTGCAAGAAGAATAAGCAGACATGCATACCTATTTACTGAAAACTAGAACATCATTAGCACAATGGAAGCAAGAGCACAATCAAACTCCTTTAATGAAAAGAAATGGTAATATATACTTACAGGGACATGAGAGTCTCTGGCATTTCTCTTGGCATCAGTGGCGGAGAAAACAGTGTACACCAGAACAAAAGTGCCAACAATTTCAGCACCAAGGCCATCACCCTTGGTATAGCCATGGTTCACTGAGTTAGCTCCACCACCGAACACTTCATACCGGGTGTTGCCCTCAAATCCCTTGACCACGGCAGCACCAGCAACTGCCCCAAGGGTTTGCATCACTATATAGAACACAGCTCTGGTCAGGGAGAGCTTCCTTGCCAAGAAGAGACCGAATGTCACAGCAGGGTTTATGTGACCTCCTGAATAACATTATCAACAAAACAAGATTTAGTTTAATAGGAAGAACATTGTTAAAAGCGAGCAAGAAATCATGAAAACTCGCAAGCAATTTTTCACATGTCCAACTAACTAAAAGTTCTGCTTTGCCGAGTCCAGTGGCTTATTATATACCCTTATTTCTTCACATATTCAAGCAATTTCAAATTTTCAAGTATACAAGGGTCAACAAAGAAGTGAATTCTCATATATCCATTACATGGGGCTAATTCATAAACCTTTTCCCTTTCAAATATAGACAGAGCATAACAAAGAGTATTTTTCATATTTCTTTTATCTCTCATGAAAGTCAAATTACCAACAGGCCAAGAACAAGAACAAAATCTCAGGCAAATCTAAACAGTTTTCTGTCACCTTTTAAATTACCTAGACTACACAAAAACAAATCAGATCTATTCTCATCATTCCTCTCTCTTGTAGTATGTTAATTTTCTTTTATAATTTCTCAACAACAAACAAACACAAACTGAACTAGTAATCCCATACACAAAAGACTTTATCCTCCTCTAATTTAAAATTCAAGGAACAGCTATCACAAGCCCATAAAAAGAAACATGTACAAATCTACAGATCTTTACCACAAACTAATATACAACTCAACATAAGAAAAACAAACACACCAAAACAAAAGTAAGCCTGCAAAACAGTAGATCACCAAAGCAACAAAGCCAAGAGAGAAGAAGCAAGAATTATACCTGAGATTCCAGCAGTGGAGTAAACAAGAGCAAAGATGGTACCCCCAAAGGCCCAAGCAATGCCCTGAATACCCACAGAGGCACACTTGTTTGGTGCCCTGTTGACCCCCATCACAGTCAAGATAGTGATGTAGAGGAACAAGAAGGTGGCCACAAACTCAGCTATTCCAGCTCTCCAGAAAGACCATGACTGGAGCTCACCAGGCTCAAACAGTGGAGCTGGTGGTGGCTCCTTGTAGTCCTTGTCAGTCTGAGCTGAGGTCCCAATGGGTTGCCTCTCTGAGAACTTGTTGGCTCCCAACCTCACATCCTCTTCCTTCCCCTCCATGAAAGTTGCTTCCTTTCTCTCTCTAAAACTCTGGGTTGTGGTTCTGGGTGCTTCTCTCTCTAGAAAGCTCAAAGCTTTGGTTTTTTTGGGGAGTGAGCTATGGGGGAGTGAGGTTTATAAAGGAAAAACCCATTATGGGTGTGAGCTGTAAAAGCTTGTCAAATGATGATCAAAGTTTAAAAATTTATCCTCAATGAATTAGCAAATGTCATTGACACCCCTCACCAGAAACCCAAAATGTCATTCACACCATCTTAGTTGAGGGGAATCATTTGGAATTATCAACCTGTAAAGCTTCAACCTTTGAGTAAACAAGAAGGCTTTTAGTGAGATAATAGAGTTTTGTCTATGTGGGTTAATGAAACAATGGATGATTCTGGAAAGTGCAAATCAGATGAGGACAGGTCTTGTGCTGTCACAAGCGCAGGGATGATGGTATGGTGGGGTGTCCTTATCTATCTGCAAACCCTTAGAATAAAATCAAATCCTATTTTACTCCATTACTTTGCTTTCTTTATGATCTTGATCCTTGCCTTTTAATCCACTTATCCAATATCTTAAGGGTTCTTTGTGGAAAAAGATCGCTGTAAACCTAGCTTAAATTACCAAGCTATTCCATGGCCACCCAGTAAGGTCCAAAAAGAGGAAATGAAGACCACCGCTACCAATGTGGTTTCTGCAAGGCAAAAGCTGGCTGCCTAAAACGGCGACGTTTGGGTGTCACATGGTGGTCCAATGTGAAGAAAAGGCGTGAGAATTTGGATGGTTGAGTAATTTAGGAGGGTTTTAGGAACGTTGAGGGGAAAAAAAAAAAAAAAGGACCGTTAGGGAAAGTGAGGGCAGCCTAAAAAGCATCAAAACTTGTGGACGTTTCTCGAGAATGGACCGGTAATAATTATAAAGAAGTTGCCATCACGCAACGGCTAAGAATCATAAAATGGAAAGTCTCGTGGGTTCGATTATTTTTTTTTTATTCATTTGGAGTTTTCTGATTTTATCAAATTAATTTGGAAATCTCTAGAGCTTGGTAGATTTGTGACATTTTAGCTTTCATCTATTTTTCAGAGAATTTAACCATAGAAGAACTAGATTCATAATGTTGAGTCCTATGGAAAGAATTTACGTCTGTTTTATAAACAAAACAAAAAAAAATCAAATACTTAAAGTAGACGCACATAGACAAAATAAGATTATGAATCACTTTAAGTCAAGTAGGTCATCATTCTCTTGCTTGGAAATGTATCTTAGACTATAGAGTTATTCTTTTGGAAGGTATTTGTTGGATTGTTGGTGATGGTAATTCTATTCTTTTTCAAACGTTTAATTAGATTTTGTCTTTTTCTTTGTATTTACTCATTAATGATGACCAACGAAATAATTTTAATTGAACCTAATAATCTCTCATTTTAGTACTAGTGGTAATTAGAATGTTACTGCTTTATTGAATCTTTTACCTTTGAAATAGTTGATCAGATTTTGGCTATTGATTTACCTCTATCTGCCCCGACGAGACGAATTTACTTAAGGACCTTCTCCTTCATGTAATTTTTCTATTAAATTTGCTTCTTTTTTTGCAAGTCCAAAACAGTTTTCTTGCTAATTAAAATCCAAGATTATTTATCTTGATATATATGTGATTTACACGAAAATTTTGCTATGCAAATGGGTATCTCATACAAATCCTATTCCTAGGTAAAAATCTTCAACCCCACCACCCATTTGTTAACACATGTTCCCACTTTTTAGTTGTATGTATGAGATACTCATATACATAGCAAACAAATCCGTGATTTATGTACGAATAGACATTTAGAATGGAGTCTATAAAATGAGTAAAATATATTGAGTGAAAAAATGAATCAAAGTTATGACTAGTCAATCTATAAACGACTAGTTTGAAGTTACAACTTGATCAAAAAAATTAAAATGTAGTTAATTTTAGTCTAGTATTTTTATGAGAGCTTTTTGCTAACCATGAGTATTGCGGATAAGAATAATGTATTTCAGGTTCTTCTCCAAGTCTCTTTACTAGCTAGTTTCCAATGTCATATCACTATTGCATGTGTTTGCAAATCGCAGTGAAAATGATGTTAATTCATGGAAGTCGAATATAATTTTGTCTAGAGATACATATATAGAAGAAACTTCACATGCTCAAACAATCCTGGTCTGTATGTCCATCTATTCTTCATTTGGCCTCAAACATCAAATAATTGCACAAAAACAAAACATTAGTGAGTGGGTAGGACCAAAATAGACCTCACCCTGGTCCTCTTGTTCCAAACTCACATTCTTTCTTCACCTGGAAACTGAAAAATCATATTGTCCTAACCCTAGAGACGAACCTGTATTATTGCCCAGTAGTCGTTTCAAACCAACTCAGCACATCATTGCTTTGCTGAGTTTTGCTCTTCTGGTCTTTGTGAGTTGTGACCTAAACTCACATGGGATCCATGTCATTCATACTCTTATACTCAACAACCACACACTTCACTTGAGCCGTCCAGGCCACACCCCTTGCTACACGTGGCAGCCATCAACCGTCCAAAGCACTTGGCCGGTTTTGTTTCTTCTTCTTCTTCTTCTTCAGTGCATGGCCTGGTATGCACAAAGAACCGACCATGGAGAAATCGGTAGCTGTCTGTCTCTGCTGGCTGGCTAGCTCCTTCGGAGGAGAAATGAACAAGAAACGTGTACATAAACTATTTTGGGGCATTATGAGCTGCCTAAGAATTTCATTCTGCATGCGTTATGTATGGTGTGGAATTATACCAAATCGAGTAAAATGAAAAATGTTTATATGAACTTTGTTATTGCAGTGGAATGTCATCCAACTTCTTCTTTCTTAAAAAAAAAAGAAAAAAGAAAGAAAAAAAAAGAGAGCACCTTCGCGCTCTAACTTTGTTGGTCTCGGTTAGACTTAGACACAGGTGCGGGGGACTTCTTGATTGGAACAGTATTGCAGCTGCTAGGACAAGGGTAGGGTAAGCAACTACATATTCCAATTGTTGAAGCACTCGCACTTAGAGATAGTTTGATGAGTGGCAAGCAAAATGAACTACAAAATGGTGCGAGTCGAAGGTGATTTCAAGTAGTCATTGGCTCAACAAATGGTTCGATTAGACCATATTAGAGGCTGCTCAAGCCAGTGGTACAAATTTGCCGATTACCTCAATGCCCACTATCTAGATTAATGACACATGTCTATTTAAATTGTTTAATTTTATTCTTAATATAATGACACATGTCTATTTAAATTGTGTCATTAATCTATATAGTGGACATTGAATTGGGCAAATAAAAGGTGGTATGCTTCCGAACCCATTCATGAGCTAGTATAAGACATTCGAACAATCGATCTACAATTCTAAAAGAAATCAATTCTTAAAAAAAATTAAAAAATGAGTAACTTTCAATGTCGTATAACTTACCGTTCATCAGTTTCAGTTAAAGTCCTAATATGCTCTTTTCCACACGTGTATTTTAGCCATCAGTTGCATATCTTGTGATACGTATTTATGAAAAATGCTAAAGACACCAAAAATTTATACAAATAACTGATACAAAATGATGTGGCATATTTCCACATCATCATTAAAATCCTAATAATATCCTACATGTCTTCATACAAACTCCTTATCAAATGTAAAATAAAAATCAACAACTAAAATGAGAAAGGTTGTACATCGTTTCATTCATCTTTATCTCTATTCAAGACCAAGTAAAAAATCTGGTGGATTTAAGCAATTTGCAACATAGCTAGCGATGAAGGTAAAGTGTTTATGGTATATTGACAAGGAAATCATCTTTATTCTATTCCACCCTCATCGTTGATGGGTTAAAAGATTTTGATCGATCTTTGCTGGGATAAAGATTAAGTAGTCTTAGCTATGAACATAGTGATGATCAGATTTCTGTAATCATAAAAATTGGAAGTCTTGAATTTCTTATCCATTCAATCTGCATTGAGAGAAAATTACAGAAAAACATTTTAAGGACTTGTTTCGTCAACCACCGTCAAATCAGTCCGTCATGATTCATTCAAAATCATGGAATAGAGCAGCTGATCCATTCTCAATCAAGATGAAATTGCTTACTGTTAAGTGAAAATCTTATTATGAGAAACCATTGATATCTTTTTTTTTTTTGGCAAAGAAACAATTGATCGATATTTGATCCCAGTTTAAGTTCTTATTCATTCGGGTTCAGTTTTTCTAATGGGTGTTCATGGACATGAACTGGACTTGAGTTTATTCTATTTGAGTTTTTATCCAACATGTAGCAAAAAATCTATTCTTCAATAATTACTTTGGGCTTCATACGATCTTAGATATATGTATCTTGCTTGATTTTTTTTTTCTTCTGCTTGTTCAACTTCTTGAATTGATTTCTTCTTGTTTAACTTTGAGAGTGATCAAAGTTTTATGATTGGTGTCGGTTTCTGGGTTTCATTTTTTCTCATCAATTTTAGTTGATTGCATTTGTAAAGGATAAAAGACAGAATGATAATCTAAATCGAATTTCATAATTAACATATTATAGATAAAAAATCCACCTCATTGGTTTTTATTTTAGAATATGATGACATGGTATACGCCACGTCATTTGGTATTGAAATTTTGTAACATATTTTGGTGTATGTAGCACTACTCATTAAAGAATCTATTCTAACTATAACCATACAAAATCCTGATATTGGCGCGTAAACGTCGTCTTAAAAAATTACTTCATAATAAAATCAAATAAAATAATTCAATATTTCGCAACGCTTTCAAAATATACAAACCGGAACCACTTCTTCCGACCTGGAGGGATCAATTCGTGAGCAGAAAACACAACCTCCAAATAGGGGCACCAACTTAAAAGGACACCAAAACCTACTCATGTACCAAAATGGAAACCATCCATCATATAGGCCTGCAAAAGCCAACACAAATTTGGAAAAAAACTCCTCCTCCTCCCTCCTCACGGCCCAAAACCCAATATGCATTTTCCCCAACCCGAACTCTGCTAAAACCCTAACCACGGCCGAGGACGTGGCCGACGGCTGACGCTTTTATTTTTAGTCACACACATCATATTCTCCTTTTTTTTTTTTTTTTTTTTTTTTTCATTTTTATCTTTTCTCCCCACACAAAATAAAATTTATTCTTTCGTTTTATCCATTTTGGGTTCGCCGACAACCGCCAAACCCCTCTGCAAAATTCAAAGCCGCTCTCTTTCTCATCGCCGGAATTCCGTACATTCTGTATGACTCTTTTGCCCCTATTCATCTTCCTCTGTTTTCACTTTTTCTTTGTTTCAGCATGTTTTGGGTTTTGTTTTTAGTCAATAAAAATTTAAGTGGGGTTAGAAAGATTGGATTTTTGTGAGGTTTTGATTCGATTGGGAGCTGAATGCATGGAATATTGAGTGGAGTGTGATAAAGATGCTAGCTTTGAATCTGTTTGTGGGTAAAGTTTTGATTTTGGGTTAGGGTTTTTGTTGGTTGAATTGGGAATTTGGGACGTAATTTGGGGATTAAGTAGTAAAGTTTGAATCTTTGTTGAGGAAATTTGTGAATTTGTGTTGGGGATTTTGGTTTTGTGGAGAGGTGATGCTGACTATAGTGATGTTTGACTTGACAGGATCTCTTATTCTGGACCAGGTTGAATTTTGTGTGTATAATCTCCATTGCTGAAGAAGTGTAGAGGTTTTTTTGAAGTCTCAGGAGTTGGAGGTGTAGTAATGTCGGAAGGCGACATGGCGGTTATTAAACCAAAGGTAGAATGACACTAATGCGATTTTAAGTTCTTTACCAATGTATCACGTTCAATGTTCTGTTTTGTTGAAGTTGTAGTTGTGTGAATTTGAAGAGTTTGAATGGTTGTAGTTGTGCAGTGTTTTTGTGTTTGTGAATTTGAGTTTTATTTGTAATATTGAGAGTAATGCTGATGCCGCAAATAATTGCAGATGTTGAAGTCATATATATGGCTTCAGACTACGGATGGTTCAATCCAGCAAGTGGAGCAAGAAGTTGCCATGTTTTGCCCATTGATATGTCGAGAGGTTATACAAAAGGGGATGGGGTCGTCCAAAACACATGCGATATCTCTTCCAGAGAGAGTAAATACTGCGATGTTGAGCCTAATTCTTGATTACTGCAGGTTTCATCAAGTACTGGGTCGCTCTAATAAGGTTCCACACAACATCATTTTCTTTCTTTTGAGTTTATATCTTTCATCATGATCGCTTATTGCTACTTTTCATGAATTTGTAAGTGGAAACAATTATATTCCACTTGAAGTTGATTAGCATTTTACTTTGATATTTGTGATTCAGTTGTCATTAGTATTTAACTTGTGCCACTTGATTATGCAGGAATGCAAGTCGTTTGATGAAAAATTTATTCGAATGGACACACAGAGGCTCTGTGAGTTGACATCAGCTGCTGACAGCCTCCAGTTAAAGCCATTGGTCGATCTGACCAGTCGTGCCCTTGCGCGAATAATTGAAGGGAAAACGCCGGAGGAGATACGTGAGATATTTCATCTTCCTGATGATCTTACGGAGGTATTTGATCTTGAGATATTTTGTATGGTTAGTAAATTTTTGTGGGTTGATATTAACACAGTTTCTAATTCATCCAGGAAGAGAAATTGGAGCCATTGAAAAATGTGACTGATGATCCGCGGATACGGCTTTTGAATCGACTGTATGCAAGAAAGAGGAAAGAACTTAAGGAAAGAGAGAAATTGAAGGTGACTACAGCAGTGACAAATTTTAATAAGTAATGCATGCATGTTGACAGTTGTCAGATTATACCTTTCATATTGTATTGTTTCAGAATACTGAGAATGGAGAGCGAAATGATGACCGTTCAGTAGACGATCTCCTGTCATTCATTAACGGAGAAATTGGAGGTATGCTTATTAATATCTGTAATCTGTTTTTGAATGCTTTCTTATTGCTGCTTGGTCTTTTCAAGAATTGATGACATGTGTGTTTAGCCCACTGCACGGCCCTTTGCTTAACTCTGATATACAGTATTCTTATCCTATACCAATTACTTAGACTTGATTGCACTTCCATAGACATACATTCTTGATTTAAGTACATTGTAGAGTATTTAAGATTCCTTTGAAACTAGCATTGAAGTTTAGTGTCTTAGTGGTCCATTTTCTACTTCATTTCCTTTTGAAGGCCTCATTGGAGATAAAGCAATTATGTTTCACAGATTCCAAAGAGATCAAATCATCCAAGAATAAAAAGAAGAATCGTAGAAGAAAAGATCAGCAGAAAAATACTTGTCTATATGAGGCCAATGGCAGCCATGAGGTTTGAATCACTTACTTGCTTTTGAAGTTTATAATTCACTTTGTGATTGTCAGGTAGCTGATTTTCCGTTGTTTCACTTTCTTTTTCCTCGAATGTTCAGGAGCCAAAAAGTTTAAACTTTGTTTGCCCCAGTGATGATGTCAACAAATTTAGGCCCAGTCCCAGTTTGACGTTAACGTTACAAGATCTGGAACATGACAGTCTGAATGATCAGCTTGAGTTTGATGATGGTGATATCGATGATGAGATTGATCCAGCTTTAAAAGCACAAATTGATAGGTTAGTCTGCCAATTGTTTCTTACCGAACTTTTTCAATATTTTATGCACTTCTCAAATTTCAGTGGTTGAAGTTATTTTGTTGAGAAATATAAGCAACACACACAAATATAGAACTCGATAGCTGCAAAAGGGATTTGAACCTGTCTTGAGTTTCAGAAGTTTGCATATAAGTCAACTCTGTACTGCAGTTTTTGTATTCCTTCTTTTATTTTTCCTAATTGATTTTAAGTGAGTTTCCATGTGAGGTGTTTAGGGTATACAGTTGTAAACATGGTTTGGGAAACCCCAGACTTCTGTTTCCCAACTCCTTTCTCTTCAGTCAAAATCTGAGAAGAGGCTGTTTCAAATGGAAATCTCAATTTGTGTCTCTACATGAACAGTTTGGAAATTTAAATATACAAGGGAAGAACCTTGTACATGCTGTTACATATTCTCTTGTCTTGCGCTTACATATACTCTTGTTTTTTGCTGGTTCAGGGAGGTTGAAGATTTTGCTCGGAGGTTGAACTCTGACTGGCCTCAAAGGATGCAAGAAATTCTATCTTTGGGTCAAGAAAGGAGGCGGGCACAACTTTCCATTAACGGAAATGATTCTTTAAGAAGATATGCTTGTATGTTCTTGTTCCCCTGTCATTACTTATTTTTATTGTTTTATCCTATTTATTTATTTTTTTGTCTATACTCTTGCCACATGAGTAATCAATTAGACCAAGATACATGTGTATATTTCTTTTCTGTCACTACTATAAGCTGCAAATGCATTGTCATATGTATGGGTGTGTTTAAATCTTCAGACATAATGACACACTTTTGTTTGAGAAGAAGGGTAGAGGCCTAGAGGGTCAGTGCTGGGGATCTATCATGGGTGAGGCTGTGATGTTAACGTACACAATAAATAAAAAATGTTTTGATGTTTATCTTTAGTGTATAGTAGGTTCTTGTAGATGAAAGATGAATGTCATGCTTTTCCAGACTAGAACTATGTTTACATGGGTGTATGGTGATACATATTATACATGATAATCACTGAAGATATCCTATGCAGTTGTGTTTGTGTCATTTTGTATTCTATGAAGTGAGCATGATTTAGATAATTGCATTTTACCAAGTGAAGATGAAATTTATATTGGTAATGCCTTTTTTGACCTTGAAAGAGGGAGTTGGATTTCGGCCTTGAATAATTTGTTCACCCAAAAAGATTGGCACAAGTTCTATTCCAGAGTGTGTATCTAGTTGCTCAAAGTCAAATACTCATTGCGTATCATATTATGCATTGCTCATTTGTTTCCCTTGTTATATACAGGAGCGAATCCAGAGTGGAAATGATTCTTACAACATGATTATCCCTCTGTCCGCCAATGGCCGGAACAATTTTGACCAAATGCTAACAGGCTTTTAAGAGTTACTATCATTTACTTGGATCCAAAATGTGAATTTCTTTTTTCTTGTTGTTTTCTAGAATTCAATTCATTTTTCTTTTGTTGGCTCAACTAGGACACAGTTTTCAGGGGAAACTTTTGTACTTGTATCTTGAACCAATAAATTATCACAGTAATTTGTTGTCATGAGCTGTTATCACAAGCTTGTATGAGATCACAGTTATTTCTACTCGCTTTCAAAGGAATAATAAATATGAGTCTCTAATGAATATATGCCATTTATCTTTGCAATTTTGGCTCTCAACAATTACAGCTTGTGAGCTTTAGTATATGTTTGTAATGCCCCAGTTTGTAATATATGTCATTTAGCAAAGTTGGTATATATTTCAGTTATGAAAGTTGGACTGCCAGTAGTCCAGTACTAGTTTGAAGCAAGTACAGAAATATTATTCCGGTTTGCAATATGTAATATAATGACAGTATAATCTGTTCTAGCAAATGTATTTACTTTGTTCAGCGGCACTCCCTCCTTCCGAATTGAGGGCCCGTAAGTTTTGCCTTTAGAATTGCGAAATATGTTTTGTATTTACCTTGTCAATATGTTTCATCTTGTTCACAAACGACTTCAATAGTTCCCTCCTTCAAGTCATGCGAACCCTGTCGTTTACGTTCAACAGACTAATTGTAAGTAGACCTGTAAATGGACCGGATCTGGAGCGGATCTATCTAGATCCAGATCCGTAATAGAAATTTTGAATCTGGATCCGACCCGTTACCCGTCGGATCTTTGATAGCTAGATCCAAATCCGGATCCGGCAGGTTAACGGATACTCGACCCGTTAATCCGATCCGTTTATAATTATAAATATTTTCAATTTTTAAATAATAATTTCTTAATTTTATCATAAATTTTCATAAACACTAATGAAATATTATAACAAAATAAGGTTTACATAAAAAGAACATAAAGGTTTACATAAAGGTTTAATAAAATACTAAACCTTCAATGTATTTAGCAAAGTGCATAAAAAGAACATAGACATCAGTAACCTTCAACTTCATCAAATAATCATACTTTAGATGCAATTTAGACGTTTAGGTTATCCAAATAATTATTATATTATTTAATATTTATCAATATATAATATTATATTTATAAAAATATTATTTAATTATTTTAAAACGGATCCGGGTCTTAACGGATCGGATCAACCTCGATCCGTATCCGATTCGTTTAATAAACGGGTTAACGGATCCGGGTCCTTAACGGATCAACGAGCCTAATTTTCGATCCAAATTCGTTTAAAAACTACGGATCCGAAGCGGGTCTGGATCAAGATCCGGTCTATTTACAAGTCTAATTATAAGTTTGTAACCACGCAGCAGACTAAGAGCAGTTGTCTTTGGAAAACGAGGGTCATCTATGGTTGGAAGCAAGTGACTCAAGTCAAGTCTTCTTTTGGAAGAATGCAATGCGTCGATCAACAGTGGTTCTCCATCCCATTTCAGTACTTGTTGATCACACATTTTTAATCTCACTATCCTGTAAGTTAGATTCTCAAGCCTCACGTAAGACGACCTATTTCGCAACCAAACACCACCCATATTTATCTCAGTTTCTTTAGTCCAAAGAATGGAGGGAGTTTTGGTTATGAAATTGGTTTTGATATCCTCATTATTAGTTTTGAACTGGGGTCTCTAGCATGGGGGGATCCATATCTCCACATAGAGGAAATCTAAGCTTCTTAAGAGTGCTAGATCTCCGGAACAATAGCTTCACTCAGTAAATCCCTCCTCAAATTGGGCGTTTGCATAGATTGCAGGTATTACGTCTACATTCCTGCCAATATATCTAATTGCTTGAAAGTCACCTCTCTCAATCTTGCTGAAAACAATCTCGTGGGTCAAATTCGTCCCCAACTCAGCTCATTGTCAAAGCTTCGGACTTTTGTTTTGCAATTCAACAATTTAACCGGAGAGATCCCATCATCTTTAGGCAACCTTTCTTCTCTCGACGCATTTTCTGTAAGGGTGTAGCTATTTTCACTCTACTAAATGCTCAGTTCACCCCACGTTTATTTTTTACTTTTAACGTTCTAATTCTGCCCTTAAAATTTTGAGAAAATCTGGTTTTTATTTTTCTTCTTTTAACTTACAATTATAAAAATAATAAAATCTAAAAATATATACAAATATCTTATCAATATATTTGACACAACCTCCACTCTTCTCAAACCACAGTTCTCCTTGATCTTGTTTTTTGAGTTCCTCCTTTACGATTATGAATATATATATATATATATATATATATATATATGCATGAAATACTACATTTGAAGCATTAATTAATAAAATAAAAATAAGAACGAACAATCCCACCACACTGTATAACTATTATGTTAAAGATTGAAGTGATTTTCAAATCTGATTTGAAAGATGTAGAGAATTGTTTTTTTTTTCGATGTAAAGATGTAGAGAATTGTTGTTGTTTGGATTTTATAGATTTGAGTTTAATATTATATTTTCACAAAATTCTTGATTGTGGGATTAGTATGGAAATATTTAATTTAAAATTAAAATATGGGGTGGACAAAATATTTGGTAGGGTTGCAGTAACCGCACCCTTCTCTAATTGCGAATAACTTAGAAGGAAATGTCCCTAGCTCTCTATGCCGGTGGACAAAATTAACAATGTTCTCTTTCGGCGCAAATAGTTGTCTGGTATCATCTCTTCTTGCTTTTATAATCTCTCTGGATTGTTATATTCGATGTAACACAAAATCAACTTGGAGGAAGTCTTCCATCAAATTTGAGCCATGCTTTCCCAAAACTTCAATTCTTTTCCATTTACTTAAACCAATTTACTGGGGCCATCCCTTCGTCAATATCCAGTGCAACAAATCTTGCGGTGTTTCAATGTTCATTTAACAACCTCAGTGGACAGGTGCCAAATTTACAGAATCTTCATAACCTTGAAAACATTCGTTATCGCGGTTAATAATCTTGGAATTGGTAAACATGGTGACTTGAGTTTTGTCTCAGACTTGATCAATGCCACACGGCTGGCTATGTTGGCTTTCGGCTACAACAAATTCGGAGGAACGCTTCCCACATCAATATCCAATCTCTCAACCAACCTGCAGATGCTTTTAATGGGCGGAAACTATCTGCACGGAAGCATTCCAACCAGGTTAGGGAATCTGTGAACCTGCAAGAACTGGGTTTGGAGGAAAACAACTTCAAAGGTTGCATCCCCACAGATCTCGGGAAAGTTTCAAGGCTAGGGCTAATTTCTCTTGAGGGCAATAGATTTTCCGGGAGCATTCCATCTTCTCTTGGAAATTTGACAATGTTAAACGACCTTTGGTTGTATGAAAATAATCTCAATGGGAGCATCCCTTCAAGCCTAGGAGAATGTCACGGGTTGCAAGTGTTAGATCTTGCTCAAATAACTTAGATGGCAAAATACCTCAACAATTACTTAATGGTCTCCTCTCTTTATCAATTTCTTTAAACTTGTCAACAAACCGCCTTATTGGTTCCCTTCCCGTTGAGATTGGAAAGTTGAAGGTTCTAGGACAGCTAGACATATCTAACAATATGTTATCGGGAGAACTTCCTAGTAGCCTCGGTAGTTGCCAGAGTTTAGAAGTCCTACACTTGCAAGGCAATTTCTTCAGCGGGCTCATCCCTTCATCTATGCAGGATTTGAAAGGGATACGAGATTTAGACCTTTCTCGCAATAATTTCACAGGAGGTATTCCACAGTTTTTCGAGGGCTTCCACTTGGAGAATATCAACCTATCCTTCAATCAGTTTTGGGGAGCAGTGCCAACTGGTGGTGTTTTCAAGAATGCAAGTGCGACTGCAGTTGCTGGAAACTCCAGGCTATGCGGCGGTGTTGCTAATCTTCGACTTCCTGTGTGCAAACCTAATGAATCAAAAAGAGAAGCGTTGTCTCGCAGAATGGAACTGTTAATTTCTTTAGTTTCTGGGTGCAGTCTTTTGGGACTGGCTGTGGTGTTGTCACTTTTTCTTCTTGGTAAGAAAAGGAAAGAAGCTAAATTAAGCACTTTTGGGAACTCTGTTTTGCAAGTTTCATATGCTACACTCCTCAAAGCTACCAATGGTTTTTCTTCAGCTAATTTGATTGGTTCGGGTGCATTTGGCTCTGTCTACAAAGGAATTCTTGCTGAAAATAGTATTATTGTGGCTGTGAAAGTGTTTAATATGTTACATCGGGGAGGTTCTAAAAGTTTCATCTCCGAATGTGAGGCGTTGAGAAACATCAGACATCGAAATCTGGTCAAGATTTAATCTGCATGCTCAAGTATTGATTTCAATGGCAATGATTTTAAGGCTCTTGTTTATGAATTCATGGAAAATGGGAGCTTAGAGGACTGGTTGCATCCTTCCTGTGAAAATGAAGAGGTGACTGAAGCGCCTAAACTATTAAGTCTTGTTCAGAGGCTTGACATTGCCATTGATGTTGTTTCTGCATTGGATTATCTTCACAACCATTGCGAAACACCGATAGTTCACTGTGATCTCAAGCCAAGTAATGTCCTGTTAGACAAAGAGTTGACTGGACATGTTTCTGATTTTGGGTTGGCAAGGTTTCTCTCAGAGTCAACCGTAAGTGTTTCTGGAAATCAATCAAGCTCCATTGGAATTAGAGGATCGGTTGGTTATGCTGCTCCAGGTAACTTTTCTCATTTTCTTCACATCTATCTCTCGCACAAATGCTATCTTATTATAAGTGCAGTTTTAGTAACAAATGTCTATCACATTGTTCAAATTGTAGAGTATGGTATGGGAAGTGGAGTGTCAACAGATGGGGATGTTTACAGCTTTGGTATACTCTTGTTAGAAATGTTTACAGGGAAGAGACCGACTGATCACATGTTTAGTGACGACTTGAATCTTCATAATTATGTGAAGACAGCTCCCTGAACGTGTTTTGGAGATTTCAGAATCAGTACTAGTTTTTCCAGAAGGCAACTCCAATGTTGATGAAGCTCACAGCCAATTGAGTGCACAGAAAATTGAAGAGTGTTTGACTTTGATACTTGGAATTGGAATTGCCTGTTCTGCTGAATCCTCAACAAGCCGAAAGGATATCAGTGATGCTGCATCCGAACTGCACACAATCAGGGGCAATCTTCTCGGCTAGAGTCTTCTATATATAATACTACTGATTTGTGAAAGCTTTTATGTGTTGTATTCTTGTTGTGTTTTATATTTTCTCAATAAAGGGGTATATGCAGAGTCCAATTGATGCGCTTTGTTACTACTATGTCTTGTGGATAGTGTATAATTGTGTTTTTGATGCCTTGAGAGTAAAAATAGTAACATCTTATGTAAGTTTAATATACATCCCAGGTCTGAAACTCATGATCCCTCTAGGATCAGTGAAGAGGGTAATGTACTTCAAACTGTCAGTTTGATAAGAGTTCATACTTTATCTAAATTTCGGTTATCTTTTAATCTAATCCCCAAGCATCATCTGAAATCACTTCCTTTTTTTCTTTTCTTTTTAGAACAGGCAAACTTTATATCAGGCGACTCGAAGCATCTTCCTTCAAAGTTCATACTGTCTCCCAATGTAATTGATCAAGTTTATCAGTATACCTTAACTAGAAGATGTTAAAGACTCGTTAAATTGATTTGCTTGTCATACTTAATTTTCTGGAAGTTAGAACGCATCATGTGATGTTTGGAAAATTGTAAATTAGAAAATACAGCTATAGGAAAAAAAAAACTTTGTGAATGATTGAAGAAAAGAAGGAAAACAGAGACCGACAAAATCAATACTGGTGCCGCTTGCTTGGACTTGACCTTGGTGCTTGGTTTTCAGATTTTCTTAACCATACACCAAACAGTGGTGCTGGCTGTTTACTGGAAGTTTCTTATTGAAAAGTTGAATATTTAACAACACCAATCAACATTAACAGCATTTTGTTTTTCTTCAAGTTTTACTATTATATTCACAACAGAGGAAAACAGAGTAAGAACAGAGACGTTAGAACAAAATCAACTAGTTGCTGCCACACAACAAAAGTTGGACTCCTAGTACTAGTTTGAAGCAAGTCGGCTTTTAAAAGAAAAATTAGTTTCCCTAAATTAGTAGCTTCAGTCATAAAGTTTCTTCTGCAATTCAAGGAAGAAATAATCAATATTACGTCTAGACGATAACTCACTGAAGGGTAATCTTCAGTCATCATTCTCAATTTCGGAAACAGTATGCTGCTGGTACGGCATGTGTTTGGAATCTGGCTCACGATATGCACTTTTATTACTTGTTTTACAAGACAACAAATTAATTGGAAGAGACCCTTCCTTCCTGGGGAGCCTTGCAATGTTAGATGCATTAGTAACGACCATTAGGCTTTACTTTGTTCTGTGGCACTCTCTCTCCTTCCGTTAATAACCTCTCTGATGTTGTCACCCTTTACATTGAACAAAACCGAATTGAGGGCCAGTGAGTTTTCTCTTTAGAATTGGGAAATACCTTGTCAATATGTTTCATCTTGTTCACAAACGACTTCAATAGTTTCCTCCTTCAAGTCATGCGAACCCCGTCCTTTACGTTCAACAGACTTATTGTCACCATTCACCACGCAGTAGACTAAGAACAGTTGTCTTTGGAAAACAAGAGTCGTCTATGGTTGGAACTTGGAAGCAAGTGACTCGAGTCAAGTCTTCTTGTGGAAGAATGTGAAAGTGGTTCTCCATCCCTTTCAGTGCTTGTTGATCACGCATTCTTAATCTCACTATCCTATAAGTTTGATTGTCATGCCTCCCACAAAACTACCTATTTCGCAACAAAACACCACCCATATTTAGTCTCAGTGTCTCTGTAGTCCAAAGAAAGAGTCAACAATGGGGAAAGTTTTGGTTATGAAATTGGTTATGATATCCTCATTATTAGTTTTGAACTGTTGTAGCTCCATGCAAGTGAACCATCGGAGAGTACTCCAGGGGAATGAGACGGATAGGCAGGCACTGCTGGCAATCAAAGATCAAATACAACACGATCCGAACCAGGTTACAAGCTCATGGAATGACACTCTTCACTTCTGCCTGTGGCACGGCGTCACTTGCAGTCGACGACATCGCCAAAGGGTGACGAAGCTGGAGCTCGACTCTCTGGAGTTGGTGGGTTCCATATCTCCAAACATAGGAAATCTAAGCTTCTTAAGAAAGCTAGATCTCAAGAACAACAGCTTCACTCATCACATCCCTCCTCAAATTGGACATTTGCACAGATTGAAGGTACTGTATCTTAAAAATAACTCACTTAGTGGTACTATTCCTCCCAACATATCCAATTGCTTTCAACTCATCTCTCTTGATCTAGCTTTTAACATTCTGGTGGGTAAAATTCCTCCCCAACTCAGTTCGTTATCAAAGCTTGCATATTTTAATTTGCAAAAAAACAATTTAACAGGAGAGATCCCTCATTCTTTGGGGAATCTTTCGTCTCTCAAGATATTTGGTTTAACCTTTAATTCCTTAGAAGGAAGAATCCCCAGTTCTCTATGCCAGTTACAAAAATTAAAGATTCTTTATTCGGACAAAATAGGTTATCAGGTATCTTCCCCTCCTGTATTTTTAATCTCTCCGGTATAGTTGAATTCGAAATATCAGGAAACCAACTTCAAGGTAGTCTTCCGTCGAACTTGGGCTTTATTCCCAAGCTTGAAACCTTCTCCATTAGTGGGAATCAATTTACTGGGGCCATCCCTCTGTCAATTTCCAATGCAACAAATCTTGTGTGGCTTGAATTTGGATCTAATAATCTCACTGGACGTGTGCCAAATGTACAAAATCTTCAATACCTGACGACGTTCAGTGTCAGTAATAATAATCTTGGAAGCGGTAAACATGGTGACTTGAGTTTCTTCTCAGAATTGATCAATGCCTCACAGCTACGTGTGTTTGACTTTGGCTACAATAATTTTGGAGGGGCATTGCCTACATCAATATCTAATCTCTCAACCAGTCTCCAAATCTTAGGAATTGGAGTAAACAATCTGCATGGAAGTATCCCGATCGGATTAGGAAATCTTGTGAACTTGAGGTTACTCTCTCTTGGGCACAACTCCTTCACAAATAGCATCCCCAACGACATCGGGAAGATTTCAGGGCTTCAGAAATTGTTTCTTAACAACAACGAATTATCAGGGAGAATTCCATCCACTCTAGCAAATTTAACTTTGTTAACACTTCTCCAATTGCAAGAAAATAATCTAGAGGGTAGCATTCCTCCCACCCTTGGGAATTACCGTTGGTTACTAGAATTGGGTCTTTCTGGAAACAATCTCAACGGCACGATACCTCCTCAGGTTATTGGCCTCTCATCTTTATCAACAGTTTTGGCATTGCACAGAAACCAATTCACCGGTTCCCTTCCGACGGAGATTGGCAAATTGAAGAATTTAGGCGCACTAGATGTTTCTAACAATATGTTGTCAGGAGAACTTCCCAGTAGCCTTGGTAGTTGCGAGAGCTTAGAAGCTTTATACTTGGATGGCAACTTCTTCTCGGGGTCCATTCCTTCATCTATGAAGGACTTGAGAGGGATTCAATATTTAGACCTTTCTCGAAACAATTTGTCAGGAGAGATTCCACATTTTTTCGAGCGGTTTGGAAACTTGAAGAATCTCAACCTGTCCTTCAATCAGTTCTGGGGTGTAGTGCCAACTGGTGGTATTTTCAAGAATGCAACAGCGTCATCAGTTGCAGGAAACACAAGACTATGCGGCGGTGTTGCTACTCTCCGACTTCCTGTGTGCAAGCCTAATGAGTCAAAAGGAGGAGGAGGGTTGTCTAGGAGAATGAAACTACTGATCTCTTTAGTTTCCGGGTTTAGTCTTTTGGGATTTGTTGTGGTGCTGTCTCTTTTCCTTCTTGGTAAGAAAAGGAAAGAAGCTAAATCAAGCAATTTGGGAAACTCTTTTTTGCAAGTTTCATATGCTACGCTCCTGAAAGCTACCGAGGGTTTTTCGTCTACTAATTTGATCGGTGTGGGGGCTTTTGGGTCTGTGTACAAAGGAATTCTTGCTGAAGATAGAGTTGTTATAGCTGTGAAGGTGTTTAACATGTTACATCGGGGAGCTTCTAAGAGTTTCATGTCTGAATGTGAGGCGTTGAGAAACATTAGACATCGAAATCTGGTCAAGATAGTAACTGCATGCTCAAGTACTGATTTCAGCGGCAATGATTTCAAGGCTCTTGTTTACGAGTTCATGGACAACGGGAGCTTGGAGGAGTGGTTGCATCCATCTACTAGAGCTGAAGAGGTAATAGAAGCACCCAAAACCTTAAGTCTTGTTCAGAGGCTCGACATTTCCATTGATGTTGCTAGTGCATTGGATTATCTTCACAACCATTGTGAAACACCGATTGTTCATTGTGATCTCAAGCCAAGTAATGTTCTTTTGGATAGTGACATGACTGGACATGTTTCCGACTTTGGGCTGTCAAGGTTTCTCAAAGACCCAACCCCGAGTGTTTCTGGAAATCAATCAAGCTCTATTGGAATCAAAGGAACGGTTGGTTATGCTGCACCAGGTAATTTTTCTCATATGCGTCAGACTTTTCTCTTCCCATGTTTTAGTGTAATTAACAAATTTCAAAACCAATGAGAGTTATTATTTATGCACAGATATAGTGACAAATATTTGTGATATTGTTTGAACTGTAGAGTATGGCATGGGAGGTGATGTATCTACATACGGGGATGTCTACAGCTTTGGCATTCTCTTGTTAGAGATGTTTACAGGGAAGAAACCTACTGATCACATGTTCAGCGACAACTTGAATCTTCATAATTATGTGAAGGCAGCTCTCCCTGGACGTACTTTAGAGATTTCAGAACCACTACTTCTTCAAGGCACAATCAATGTTGTTGAAGCTCACAGGCACAATAGATTGAGTGTGAGAGTCGAGAAAACTGAAGAGTGCTTGGCTTTGATTCTTGGTATAGGAATCGCATGTTCAGTCGAATCCCCCACAAACAGAATGGATATCAGTGATGTTGTGTCTGAATTGCAATCCATTAGGCGCAATCTTCTCTGCTAGAACTTTCATATTATCAATGTTCTTGAATTGTGTCTCAAAGTCATATTATATAGTGGTTTCTTGAAATTCGCATGTAAATGTTTTAAAAAGTCATGAAATAAAGTCCTACTTATTGTGTAAGTTTGTTATCCTATACCGAAAAGCTTACATGATCCCATTTGGATCAATGAATCAAGTTAGAGTTGTCATCAGCTTTATCAGTTGTACGCCATCAACCCAAAATTCAATTTGTTGTGTTGTCATTTATATTTTACCAAGTGAGCACGAAATTGATATTGAGCATGTTTTACAAGAACTTGATATTGAGCAGGGAAAAAAATGCACAGTATCTCACATTTACTATTCCTCTTTAAGAAAATATCATACTGGAATCCTAAAACATCTTAGCTGAAAATGTCAATGTCAACCTCAATGTAAACCTTAATGTGAATGTCTCTGTGCATGAAGAATATGGAGCTGATAATGATGGTGCTATGCCATCTCAACAAAGCAATCTAGTGCTTCAGGTAGCTTACATCATAGTTTTACCTTATTTACTTTAGAATATAAGTACTTATTGTTGGTAAATTTAGTTATGGTTTTGTTGTTGGTGTACTAGCTTCATGTAATTCTGGAATGTCACAGGAAGAATCCGCTCCACCTTCAACTTCATGAAAGAGATACAAGACTGCTGCAAGGAGGCAAAACCCAAGAAATTCAACAAGGATTGTTGAAGCAGCTGCTTCGGCAGTCAGCAGAATGTTGAAGGTCCAAAGAAGGGTGTGCAGAAGACGCTGTGGTCTCAATCCATGAAGGGCTCATGATATATGGCACAGTCTCCCCATTACAAGTGGAAAGTTGTGAGTTCGACTCACGAAAAACTATTTGTAGCCTTAATTTTTTATATGTTGAAGAATAAATGGCTTACTAGCCGATTGCTTTTTTCTTTTCAAAGATGGACGGGGTATATGTATAATGTTCCTCATGCATGTTCAACTTTAAATTAGCCGAACTAGTTCATGGACGGGGAAATTACAACACATCTAGTTTATGTTGTACGAGATGCTAGGAAAAATCAGTGCATAGATTCTGAACTTTGTCCTTGCTTGTAATTACTGAAAAGCAGAGGAAAACAGAGATACATTTATAGAAGAAAATAAGATGAACAAAACAGAGGAAAACAGAGATACATGCTTAGAAGTTAGAATAAAAACAACCTTACTAGAGATGGAAGTGAGGCATGAAGTATCAACACATTGGGATGCCTACAGCTTTGGCATTCTCTTCTTCCCTTGATTATGATCAATAAATTACTTTGATAGAGGTCATTACAATAGAGTTGAGGAAGAAAACAGTCAGTCGTATTTGGCAAACCGCCATGAGCAATAATTAAGTCGGCCAAATTGGTGCATGAATTATCAAGTTATCCAATTAAACCGTCATCCATATTCGACAACTCCTCCTATCCTATAAATTAGATCGTCAAGACGGTGATGAGATGACACCAGTTACACCACCCATATATCTATCTCAGTCTCTGTTGTCCAAAGAATAATTTTTCTAAATAAGAATGGGTGGAGTTGTGATTCTGAAATTGGTTTTGATCGTATCGTCACTTTTTTTAAACTGTTGCAACTCCATGCAATTGAACAAGCCGAGAGTACTCCAGGGGAATGAGACGGATAGGCAGGCACTGCTAGCAATCAAAGATCAAATACGACACGATCCGAACCAGGTCACAAGCTCATGGAATGAATCCCTTCACTTCTGCCTGTGGAACGGCGTCACATGCAGTCGACGACATCGCCAAAGGGTGACAAAGCTGAAGCTTGACTCTCTGGAGTTGGAGGGATCCATATCACCACAAGTAGGAAATCTAAGCTTCTTAAGAGTGCTAAATCTCGAGAACAATAGCTTCACTCATCAAATCCCTCCTCAAATCGGGCATTTGCGTAGATTGCAGGTATTGTTTCTAAACAATAACTCACTTACTGGCACCATTCCCCCCAACATTTCCAATTGCTTCAAACTCATCACTCTACGTCTTGAAGAAAACAATCTAGTGGGTCAAATTCCTCCCCAACTCAGTTCCTTGTCAAAGCTTAAGAATTTCTTTTTGGAGACAATAATCTAACAGGAGAAATCCCTCCTTCTTTGGGGAACCTTTTGTCTCTTGCGAGTTTTTCAGCTGTTTCTAATAAGCTGGAAGGAAGCATCCCTAGTTCTCTATGCCAGTTAAATAAGCTAATATATATCTACCTGGCTGACAATCTGTTATCTGGTATCATCCCTTCCTGCATTTATAATCTCTCTCGTATAGTCGAATTTGAGCTTACACTCAACCAAATTCAAGGAAGTCTTCCAGCAAACTTTATCAATGCTTTTCCCAACCTTGAATGGTTTTCCATTGCCTACAACAATTTGACTGGGGCCATTCCTTCATCACTATACAATGCAACCAAGCTTGTCTTGTTTCAAGGTGCATTCAACTATTTTACTGGACAAGTGCCAAATTTACAAAATCTTCATAACCTTGTGGTCTTTAATGTCGTTGAAAATGATCTTGGAAGCGGTAAAGAAACACAGCAGAGAAACCTTCTCTTGCCCAAGATCAATATAACCAACAAGAAGAAGAACAAACCAGAAAAAGAGGGAGTTCTAGTGGGACCAAACAAATCACCATGAATGCATTCCAATGGAGCCTTGCATCTAGATGAAGAAATTCCAAGGGAAGGCGATGAGATTTACCAAATTGACAACCTTCACAAACTTCATTGCTGGGAAAAATAGTCAAATTTGGTAAACCGTTCACCAAATTCCTTCGAACCATAACTCTCAACTTGTCAAAATTCACATGCCCCAACCTTGCGTGCCATAAGGAAGCATTCTCATTGCAGCTCAGCTTGTCAATATAGGAAGAAGACGCAGATAACCAAATGTGTCTTTTACCCTCTTGCCGGTGTGCACAACATCAGCCTTCAAGCATTTAATATTGCGAAGAAATTTGACATCATGTGGCCCAAACAAAACTCCATAGCCAGCATCCACAGCATTTGGTACTGAAAATAAATTCTTCTTCATACCGGGAACATGAAAAACATTGCTCAAGGTGATAGAATCGTTACCTCCACCATTAATAATGACAGTGCCTTCATTCTCAACTTTGTGGACGGAGTTGTCTGCTGTTACCATGGCTTCATTGCCTTTGTGCGGCTGCAAACTTGAGAACTTGGATTGATCACCTGTCAAGTGATGACCACATCCGGAATCAACGATCCAATCATTCTGAAAATTGATAGAAGCCAAGGCATTGTGTGATGACTTCTCAACCATGAAACAATTTCCCTAGTTGTCTTCTCCTTCAGCAACATTTGAATCATGAGAGCTTCATTTTGTCTTGCATAATTTCCGGAGTTCATCTTGACACGGCAAAACTTTTTGATATGGCCAGGGTACCATCGATGGCACTTGATCAATTTCTTCTTATGGTGAGGGGAAGCTTCTCCGGGTCCACACCATCATTCCGTTTGAACTCCTTTTTTTTCAAATCGGAAATTCTTCTCCCATGAGTGAACAGTCACTACCAGAAGAAAGGCTTTAGCCGACGAAAATAAAAAACCAGGCCGACGAATTTTTTTTCGTCGGCTAAAGTGAACTTTAGCCGACGAAATTTTCCTTCGTCGGCTAATTTACAATCTTCGTCGGCTATGGTCAACTTTAGCCGACGAATTTTTATTTCGTTGGCTAAATAATTTTTTTCGTCGGCTATAGTCTGTGAACTTTAGCCGACGAAATTTTCAAAAGTTTAGCCGACGAAAAATATAATTTCGTCGGCTAAAGTGCCTTAAATTTGCAGATTTGGACAACAACTCATCTGGAAAAAAAAACTATACGTAGATCCTTCAAACGCAAAAAAGTTGTGAAATAAGATATGACCAGAATGGTGAAATACGTCTATGGTTGAAAAATTACGGTATTCCGGTAAAGTCTCGGTGCCGATAGTTGACTTACCCTTATTATTCACTATGCTGCAGATTTGGCATTTGGTGTCTGATTGACTATTGTGATACCTTTCCGGAAGCGTAACGGCGCTACGAGTCAGACTCATGCTAAAGCCATGATGTATAGGCTTTTTTGGCCATCTGAGTCCGTTTAGGGCTTCAAAATGCAGTTTTCTTATTTTCGATTAGAGTTGACCGTTTCGATCGAGCCCTTAACGTTGTCGGATCCAGTTGAATTTTTTACCATAGGCATCTTTCGTCATAATGATCATATCTGATGGTCGAATTTTGGTTTGTGAATTTTAGTCATCGGAATCACAACGTATCTACTATTTACCGTTATTCGGGTTTATGGGGAGCCCTATCGTCGGAAGGTAAATGTCTCAAAAATTTTATATGGGCAGTGCGTCTCATCTACGTGAGAGTTTTTTGTGTGAAAGGTTTGACCAACTACGTAATATAGAGGGAGATATGAGCGTTTTCGTGTGATAAGTAACGATGGATTAGGGTTGATCGTTTCGATCGAGCCCTAACGTTGTCGGATCCAGTTGAATTTTTTACCACAAACATCTTTCGTCATAATGATTATATCTGACGGTCGAATTTTGGTTTGTGAATTTTAGTCATCAAAATCACAATGTGTCTACTAATGTTGTATAACTTGTTTAATAGGTTATACAACTTTGTATACCAACTCTACATAGGAAGCAAAATTATCAAAAATCTCGTGAAATAAGATGTGTTCAGAATGGTGAAATACGGCTATGGTTCAAAAATCATGTAAATCGGGTAAAGTCTCGGTGCCGATAGTAGCGGTCAACCCTATTTACCGTTATTATTCCCTATGGGGAGCCCTATCGTCGGAAGGTAAATGTCTCAAATTTTTTATATAGGCGGTTGCGTCTCATCTACGTGAGAGTTTTTCGTGTGGAAGGTTTGACCAAACTACGTAATATAGGGGGAGATATGAGCGTTTTTGTGAATTTATAGACTTTAGCCGACGAGATATTAAAAGTCGTCGGCTAAGGTCAAAACTTTCAAAAATTTTTTGGCGGTAAACCAAAGTTGGAGGAAAATTTTCAAAGGACTTTAGCCGACGAAATATATGAAAAGTCGTCGGCTAAAGTCGAAAAATTTTCAAAATTTTCAACCGAAATTTTTGGCGGTCAACCAAAATTTTCAAAAGAGTTTAGCCGACGAAATCTTTATTTTCGTCGGCTAAAGGTCTTTATATAGCCGAAGATGGATGGTAAGAAGTCTATTATCTGCCAGATTTTCTTTTCGGCCTAGCTCCGCCGTCAAGCCACCGGAGACCGCCACACTTGTCCCAAAAGCTTTGCCGTCGTCTCTACTTCATTGTTGGATAGGTGGTGCATCGAGTGGCGCCGCCGTGAGGGATAAATCGAGCTCCAAAACTCGGTCGGTTCGGATTCGGTGTCGATCGAATTTCTCCTTCCTTAGGTCACCATTTGGTGAGTTCTATATATGGATAAGTTGAGTTTGATTAGTACTACATTCCCCTAGAATTTGGTAGCTCGATTCGGTGTGTGTGAAGAGAATCGAAGATTTGAAGTTTTTAGGGTTTAAAATTGGGGATTTTTATATTTTCAGTCGATTGACCTGTTTAGGCTTAGAATCGAGCTTCGACTTCTTCTAGAAAGTTGTTCGAAATGTTGAGAAGAAGATTCTGTCAAATTTTGGTCGTGATTGGAGGTGGCCGAAAGTTTCTGCATTTTTTTTTTTCAAAACCCAGCAACTTTAGCCGACGATATTTAAACACTATATTCGTCGGCTATAGTATTTTTAATTTTTTTTATAAGGTTTAGCCGACGAAATATACTAAATTTCGTCGGCTATAGTTATTTTTAATTATTTATTACACACTTTAGCCGACGAATATCTTAATTTTTTCGTCGGCTAAAGTCTAGGAAAAAAACCGACGACATGTTTTTCGTCGGCTAACTGTGGGACTATAGCCGACGAAAAAAAATTTCGTCGGCTAAAGTCATCACCGAGGACCTTTTCCCGACGACACTATAGCCGACGAAGGCTCGTCGGCTAAGATCTTAGCCGACGAATTAAGATAACAGGCCGACGAAATTTTTCGTCGGCTAAAGTGCTTGTTCTGGTAGTGATGCCTCTCCAGCATTATTAGAATCATTGGATAAGGACATGCCAGCCATTTGACGTGCTAGAGATTCTTGAGAAGACAAAGATTCTCAAACTCTTCCAATGAGGGTTGCCGATCCCATCCTTGAATTGAGTAACAAAAGGAGTGTACTCCTTTCTCAGCCCTCGAATAATATGCCTTCGAACACGAGCTTTAGAAATAGGTTCATCTGGATCCAAGACAGAAATCTCCGAACACAAATTTTTAATCTTTAAAAAGAATTGAGAGATTGAAAGATCACCTTGGCTTGAATTTGCTAGCTCGTTCTCCAACATTTGTAGGCGACCAATATCTTTCTTGTTGAATAACCTGTTGAGAGTCTCCCATATATCATTAGCTGAGGTGCACTTCATAATATGATCGAACAGTGTAGGCGAAATGGATTTCTTTAGCACAAATTCTGCCTTTGCATTCACAGTCATCCACTTCTTCAAGGCTTCAGCATTTTTTGCATTGTTTTCTGGCCTCGCTGTATTTGCTCCACCAACAACATCCCACAGCTCTTCACCAACCAAATAAGACTCCATACAAGATTTCAACATCTTGTAATTTGATTGGTTGAGCAGCTCTATGCCAAGGCCGACACTCCGACCCACGACTCCATCTCTTTAGCAACACTGGTTGATCTTCTTCACCAAGGGATTAACACAGCCGCCACCACCCTTGTGGCTCTGATACCATAAAGAAACCACAGCAGAGAAACCTTCTCTTGCCCAAGATCAAGAACCAACAAGAAGAAGAACAAACCAGAAAACACACACAAGAGAAATGGAGACTGAATGAAGACTTTTACTGGAGACAAAAACTGAATACAAAAGTCACACTGCCTGGACTCTCCTCCTGTTCTCCAACAGACTAAAATACTTAATAAGGACTAAAGAGAGTTCTAGACACACAAGGATTCTAGAGACCTCCAGCTAGTACAACTTAGAAACTAACAAACATTAAATACATGTCTACAACATAACCGATATACTTAACTTTTTCAGCTTCCAAAAAAACTTTAAACTTAACAGGAAGCGGTAAACAAGGTGACTTGAATTTTATCTCAGACCTGAACAACGCCACACAGCTGAATTGTTTAGGGTTGAGCTACAACAAGTTTGGAGGAACGATTCCCACATCATTATCCAATCTCTCAACCGATCTCAGGTGGCTTCAATAGGAGGAAACAATCTACATGGAAGCATTCCAACTGGGTTAGGGAATCTTGAGAGCATGAATGTACTCGGTATGGAGAAGAACAACCTCAGCGGTAGCATCCCCACAGAAATTGCGAAACTTTCAAGGCTTGGGCAATTGTTACTAAATGACAACAAATTTTCTGGGAGCATTCCATCTTCTATTGGAAATTTAACAATGTTAAACATTCTCCACTTGCAAGGTAACAATTTCAATAGCAGCATCCCTTCAAGTCTAGGAGAGTGTCATGGGTTGGAAGTGTTGGATCTATCTCGAAATAACTTAGATGGCGAAATACCTCAGCAATTACTTACTGGTCTTCTCTCTTTATCAATTTCTTTGAACTTGTCATCAAACTACTTTACTGGTTCCCTTCCATATGAGATTGGAAAGTTGAAGGCTCTAGGAAAGTTAGACATTTCTAACAATATGTTGTCAGGAGAACTCCCTATTAGCCTCGGTAGTTGTCTGGGTTTAGAAGTCCTACATTTGCATGGCAACTTCTTCAACGGGCTCATCCCTTCAACTATGAAGAACTTGAGAGGGATTAGAGATTTAGACCTATCTCGCAACAATTTCTCAGGAGACATCCCACAGTATTTCGAGGGCTTTGGAAAGCTGGAAAATCTCAACCTATCCTTCAATCAGTTCTGGGGAGCGGTGCCAACTGGTGGTGTTTTCAAAAATGCGATAGTGAATTCAGTTGCTGGAAACTCTAGACTCTGCGGCGGTATATCTAATCTTCGACTTCCTTTTTGCAAGTCTAAAAAAGGAGGGTTGTCTCGTAGAATGAAACTAATGATCTCTCTAGTTTCTGGTTCACTCTATTGGGACTGGTTGTGGTGCTGTCTCTTTTCTTATTCGTAAGAAAAGGAAAGAGACCAAATTAAGCACTTTGGGAAACTCTGTATTGCAAGTTTCATATGCTACGCTCCTAAAAGCTACTGATGGTTTTTCTTCAGCTAACTTGGTTGGTGCGGGTGCTTTTGGGTCTGTGTACAAAGGAATTCTTGCAAATGATGGAGTTTTTGTTGCTGTGAAGGTTCTTAACATGCAACACCGAGGAGCATCTAAGACCTTTATGGCTGAATGTGAGGTGTTGAGAAATGTCAGACATCGAAATCTGGTCAAGATCATAACAGCATGTTCAAGTATTGATTTCAGCGGCAATGACTTCAAGGCTCTTGTTTACGAGTTCATGGACAAGGGGAGCTTGGAGGAGTGGTTGCATCCATCTACTAGAACTGAAGAGGTAACAGAAGCACCCAAAATTCTAAGTTTTATTCAGAGGCTCGGCATTGCCATTGATGTTGCTAATGCATTGGATTATCTTGGCAACCACTGTGAAATACCGATCGTTCATTGTGATCTCAAGCCAGGTAATGTTCTTTTGGATTGTGACCTGACTGGACATGTTTCCGACTTTGGGCTGTCAAGGTTTCTCCCATTGACCATGAGTGTTTATGGAAATCAATCAAGCTCTATTGGAATTAGAGGATCAATTGGTTATGCTGCACAGGTAATCTTTTCATTTTAGTGTAACATATTTAAAATACAATGAGCTATTATTGAGTTATGCTGACAAATTTTTGTGATATTGTTTGAACTGTAGAGTATGGTATGGGAAGTGAAGTATCCACATACGGGGATGTCTACAGCTTTGGCATTCTCTTGTTAGAAATGTTTACGGGGAAGAGACCCACTGATCACATGTTCACTGAAGGTTTGAATCGTCATAATTATGTGAAGACAGCTCTCCCTGAACGTATTTTAGAGATTTCAGAACCACTACTTCTTCAAGAAACCGCCACCAGTGCCGCTGATGCTCACATGCCCAACCAATTGAGTGTAAGAACACAAAAATTTGAAGAGTGCTTGATTGTGATACTTGGTATAGGACTTGCTCTGTTGAACCCCCACAAACAGAAAGGATATCAGTGATGTTGCATCTGAATTGCAATCTATTAGGCGCAATCTTCTTGGCTAGAACTTTCACATAATTTATGTAATGTGATGGCTTTTATAAAGTCTTGTAGGGTTCTTGTATTCTGTTCTGTTCTGTTCTTGATTGTTTCTAGAAGGTCCTTTTTTTACTATCGTGGTTCTTGAAACTTGCATGTTATTGTACTATATTGGATAAAAGAGGTACTACTACTTATTGCGTAAATCTGTTATCCTAAATTGAAAACACATATACATCCCATTCCGACAGATCAATTGAAAGATGGTGCTTTTCATCGATTTGATCAGTTCACTACAAGAAAAATAAGGTTTACTATGATTTATTTGATTGCTCGTCTCTTCCTTTCATCCCAGCGTGTTTCATTTGGATTCACAATAAGGGCGTAATTTGCTCTAAAAATTTGTAGTTGAGGAACCAAGTAGTACTAGACCTTCTATTTGTGTTAAGTTGTGATAATGGCAGTCGGTTAATATTTTGGTATACAACGTACTGGTGCTCCGTATTGGAGCTATCATTCAATATATCTATTATCTCCTTATAGAACCAATGGTATTATAAATTATAATATGGTAGTGCTGGTACATGATAATATCCATCCCAATATACCATGCCATTATATATTCTTCCATATGGTCAAGTGCATACTGTGCGTTATCGAAGATTGTGATGTGTGGTTATGTGTATCTAGTGCTATATGTCACTAGTGTTAATGTTATATGTGGTTTTGCCGTTGAGCTGTGCTCTGGTTGGGTAAGGTGTTTAGTTAACAATTTTAGGTTATAGGTTCAAAAATCAGTGACATATGTAGGGGTGTGTGAGTTATTTAATATTTATTATTTATTTAAAAAAAGCACACCAGAGTATGAAAAAACTGAAATGCTATTTGTAAATTATAATTGTCTATAAGCTTATCATGATAATGCTATTTCAAAGCTTTTACCATGAAGAGGTGATTAAGTGTTAAACTGTCGGTCTAATTAGTTTTACTACATCAAACCGACTTGCAGCGAACTGAAACTACAGAAATGTAATCTTAAGCTTGGATTAACAATCAACACATAGAATATGAACTTTTTATTGGCGTGTAATTACTGGAATGCAAAGTAGAAAATAAAATTGTAGAAGAAACATCAGTACATATTATTGAACAAAACAGAGGAAAACAGAGACGACTACAGCCCTGCTTCAAAGCCGAATCCAATAATTACTGGTACACACAAAAAAAAGTTGGAAGAAAGATGCATTACTGGTACAGTGTACTGTGTTGAGGGATGTAAAATTTACTGCATTTTCGCGTTTCTAAGTCATTGTAGTTAAGTGATTTCTTAAGGTGGAAGAAAATGTACCAGGAACCCAAGAAAAGGTGTATATACTTGCTTTCCTAGATAATAGTTTAGTGGAGAGGTCTCTCTTCCTTGGGGAAAACGTGTTCGGATTGTGAATTTTCACTTTCCTAGGTACAATCGTAGCAATATCAACTAAATTAATGAAGATTTATCATTAGGCTCTTGTTACCCTTTAAATTGAAAAAAACAACCAAATTGAGAAAGAATGTCTTGAAGAAACCTTTCCTAGCACTGCAACTTTTAACATAGCCGAGAACATATAAGAGGGTCCATTCCATCAAATTTCAATGCAATAAGTATAGTGTCACTTTCTTTGCCTTGAAGTCCAAGCCAATGCCATATGCTGCGCGGTATACCTCACCTCAGCAAATCTATTAGCCTCCCCTCTTGACAATGGAATGGACTAGCCAGGAACAGAGAGCATCCACATATAAAGATATTTCCTTTATATTCCATCTTATCCTAGAACTAAAAACATATAAATATTCCATTGGATCAATCAATCCCTCTTGCTGGAATCTGAACTTTATTAGAGTTCCTATTTAACTTTGAGTAAGTCAAGTCAGTCTTCTTCTGGTAGAATGCAATTAATGAGTCAATCAATCAACTCTGGGGTTCTCTAGCCCTTTGAGTACTTGTTGATCACATATTCTAAATCTTCCTATCCTATAAACTAGATCGTCACGCCTCTCATAGAACTACCAATCACCACTCATACTTAGCTCAGTCTCTTGGTCCAAATGAAAGAATCGAAAATGAGGAGATTTTTGGTTATGGAATTGGTTCTGGTATTCATTATTAGTTTTGAACTGGTGTAGCTCCATGCAGTTGAACCATCGAGACTCCAGGGGAATGAGACGGATAGGCAGGCACTGCAAGCAATCAAAGATCAAATACGACACGATCCGAACCAGGTCACAGGCTCATGGAATGAAACGCTTCATTTCTGCCTGTGGCAAGGCATCACATGCAGTCGAAGACATCGCCAAAGGGTGAGGAAGCTGGAGCTTAGCTCTCTGGAGTGGGTGGGTTCCATATCTCCATACATAGGAAACCTAAGCTTCTTAAGAGTGCTAGATCTCGAGAACAACAGCTTCACTCATCAAATCCCTCCTCAAATCGGGAATTTGCGTAGACTGCAGGTATTGTATCTAAACAATAACTCACTTACTGGCACCATTCCTCCCAACATATCCAATTGCTTCCAACTCACCGAGCTCGATCTTTCTAGAAACAATCTTGTCGATAAAATTCCCTGCTCAAACATTTCCTTGTCAAAGCTTCAGTTTTTGGTTTTTGATAATAACAATTTAACAGGAGAGATCCCTCCTCATTTGGGGAACCTTTCGTCTCTTGAGGTATTTGGTATAAACTTCTAATAACTTAGAAGGAAGCATACTAGTTCTCTATGCCAGTTGAAAAATCTAATATATTTAGATTTGGGCATAAATAATTTGTCTGGTATCATCCCATCATGCATTTATAACATCTCTAGTATAGTTGAATTGAGGTAACATCCAACCAAATTCATGGAAGCCTTCCCTCAAACTTGGGCATTGCTTTTCCCAACCTTCAATGGTTCTCTAGTGCCGAGAATCATTTTACTGGGGCCATCCCTTCATCATTATCCAATGCAACAAATCTTGTGGTCTTTCAGTGGTTCATTCAACAAACACATTGGACAGGTGCCAAATTTACGAAACCTTCATAACCTTGTGAAATTCAGAGTCACTGAAAATAATCTTGGAAGCGGCAAACTTGGTGACTTGAGTTTTGTCTCGGACTTGATCAATGCCACACGACTGCTTCGGTTGGATTCAGCTACAACAAATTTGGAGGAACGTTTCCACATCAATATTCAATCTCTCAACCAATCTGGTGAGTCTTTTATTGGAGGTAACTATCTACACGGAAGCATCCCAGGTGGGTTAGCGAATCTTGTAAACCTTCAAGTACTGGGTATGGGGCAAAATAACTTCGAAGGTAGCATCCCCACAGATCTCGGGAAAGTTTCAGGCTAGGGCAAAATTTTTCTTGATAGCAACAAATTTTCCCGGAGCATTCCATCTTCTTTTGGAAACTTAACAGTGTTAAACGGTCTTTACTTGAGTGGAAATAATCTCAACGGCACCATCCCTTCAAGCCTACAAGCAGTCACGGGTTGGCAGTGTTAGATCTTTCTCAAAATAACTTAGATGGCAAGATACCTCCACAGTTACTTAACGGTCTCCTCTCTTTATCAATTTCTTTAACTTGTCAACAAAACGCTTTACTGGCTCCCTTCCAGTTGAGATTGGAAAGTTGAAGGCTCTAGGTCAGCTAGACATCTCGAACAATATGAATATCGGGAGAACTTCCCGGTAGCCTCGGTAGTTGCCAAAGCTTAGAAGTCCTACACTTGCAAGGCAACTTCTTCAACGGACTCACCTTCATCTATGAAGGACTTGAGAGGGATTCGAGATTTAGATCTGTCTCGCAACAATTTGTCAGGAGGTATTCCACAGTATTTCGAGGGATTCCGATACTTGGAGAATATTAACTTATCCTTCAATCAGTTTTTGGAGCAGTGCCAACTGGTGGTGTTTTCAAGAATGCAACAGCTACTTCAGTTGCTGGAAACGCTAGACTGTGCGGCGGTATTGCTAGTCTTCGGCTTCCTGTGTGCAAGTCTAATGAGTCTAAAGGAGGAGGATTGTCCCGTAAAATGAAAAACTGATCTCTCTAGTTTTCGGATTCAGTCTTTGGGAGTTGTTGTGTTGCTGTGTCTTTTGCTTCTCGGTAAGAAAAAAGAAAGAAGCTAAATTAAGCACTTCGGGGAACTCTGTTTTGCAAGTTTCATATGCTGCACTCCTAAAAGCTACTGATGGTTTTTCTTCAGATAATTTGATTGGGGTGGGGGCATTTGGAACCGTGTACAAAGGAATTCTTGCAGATGATAGAGTTGTTGCTGTGAAAGTGCTAAACATGTTACACCGAGGTGCATCTAAGAGTTTCATGACCGAATGTGAGGTTTGAGAAATATCAGGCATCGAAATTTGGTGAAGATCTTAACTGCATGTTCAAGTATTGATTTCAGCGGCAATGATTTCAAGGCTCTTGTTACGAGTACATGGACAATGGGAGCTTGGAGGAGTGGTTGCATCCATCTACTGAAGCTGAAGACGTAACAGGAGCACCCAAAAACTTTAAGTCTTATTCAAAGGCTCGGCATTGCCATTGATGTTGCCAGTGCGTTGGATTATCTTCACAACCATTGTGAGACACAGATTATTCATTGTGATCTCAAGCCAAGTAATGTCCTTTTGGATAGCGACCTGAATGGACATGTTTCTGACTTTGGGTTGTCAAGGTTTCTCTCAAAACCAACCACAATTGTTTCTGAAAATCAATCAAGCTCCATTGGAATTAGAGGATCTGTTGGTTATGCTGCACCAGGTAAGTTTACTCATATGCTTCAAAATATTCTATTCACCTTTTTTGGTGCAAGTGTGCAACATACTTCAAAAACAATGATCCTAATCTATTTATGCACAAATGTATTGACAAATATTTGTGATGTTGTTTGAACTGTAGAGTATGGTATGGGAAGTGAGGTATCCACATGCGGGGATGTCTACAGCTTGGCATTTTTTGTTAGAAATGTTTACCGGGAAGAGACCAACTGATCACATGTTTAGTGATGGCTTGAATATTCATAGTTATGTGAAGACTGCTCTACCTGAACTTGTTCTGGAGATTTCAGAATCACTAGTTCTTCAAGAAGGCACCGCCAATGTCGCTGAAGCTCTCAAACAGAGCCGATTGAGTGTGAGAGCACAGAAAATTGAAGAGTGCTTGACTTTGATACTTGGCCTAGGAATTGCATGTTCTGTAGAATCCCCCGCAAACAGAAAGGATATAAGTGATGTTGCATCTGAATTGCAATCCATAAGGCGCAACCTCTCGGCTAGCACCTTTTAAAGTTCTAATGTTTTGGGATGGCTAATTAACTGTTGTATGGTTCTTAATTATTCTGTGATGTTTTGTTTTTGAATTGTGTCTGAAAGTCGTGCTGCTATATAGTAGTTCTTGATATTTGCATGTTAATGTACTAATGAAAGTGAATAAAAACAGAGTACTGCTTATCATGTAGATCTGTTATTCTAACTCGAAGCACGAACGTACATGATCCCATTCGGATGAATGAGTTAAGTTAATTAGAGCAGTCATCAGCTTGATGAGTTATACACTTGTACTATACAAACTCGGACGTTCATTATGTGGTCTTTTACCAAGGGAGCATGAAAATGATATTGAGCGTGTATGTTTTTTGTTTTTTTAAAGGGAGGTCATCAAACTGAAGTTTAGCAAACAATACAATAAGGACTTGCCAAAGGGGGGAGATGTCTCTCCTTTGGGAACTTGTGGCTCCAATACCCTTTACATTCTAGAAAACAAAACTGGAAAATAGTGGCATGGAAAAACCTCTCCTAGCATTGAAACCGTTTAACATAGCTGCTGGTATACACATCAACAAAGCTATTTTCCTGCCTCCTTGACTTTGGACTGGAATAGCCAGGAACAAATAGCTAACGTCTGCATAGAGCCTAAGATTGTGGCTTTAATTCTAGATGACATGCTATGTCACCAAGACATATCACTAATTAAAAAGATTATGTCATGTCATTTTTAAATAAAAATACAATCTTGTCTTTTAAATCCAATAGCTCTAAATTATTTGTCTTTTTATTATATAAAACTATATTCATCACTATATATATATATTTTTGAGAATATACAATTTTTGAGAAGAAGAAGAAGAAGAAATACTAGGTTGTTCTAAAATGCGGATCTTATGAATATATATACATATTAATTTGTTCAAGATAAAAAAAATTCGTCCAAGAACAAAGCAATTATGTTGTTCATTTTCTACTTCATTTCCTTTTGAAGGCCTCATTGGAGATAAAGCATTATTTTCACAGATTCCAAAGAGATCAAAATCATCCAAGAATAAAAAGAAGAATCGTAGAAGAAAGATCAGAGAAAAAATACTTGCTTTTGAGGTTATAATTCACTTTGTGATTGTCAGATAGCTGATTTTCCGCTGTTTCACTTTCTTTTTCCTCGAATGTTCAGGAGCCGAAAAGTTTTAAACTTTGTTTGCCCCAGTGACGAAGTCAACAAATTTAGGCCCAGTCCCAGTTTGACGTTAACGTTACAAGATCTGGAACGTGACAGTCTGAATGATCAGCTTGAGTTTGATGATGGTGATATCGATGATGAGATTGATCCAGCTTTAAAAGCACAAATTGATAGGTTAGTGTGCCAATTGTTTCTTACTGAACTTTTTCAATATTTTATGCACTTCTCAAATTTCAGTGGTTAAAGTTATTTTGTTGAGAAATATAAGAAACACTCACTGCAAAAGGGGTTTGAACCTGTCTTGAGTTTAAGAAGTTTGTATAAAGAGGTTGCAGTTTTAGTATTCCTTTTTTTTCGGAGCGGATTCAGTGCACCACGGTGCAGTTGAACCAGCTAACATGGACTAACAGAACTATACCACCTTTAGGTTAGCAAATTTTTTAAAAAAACTGGAAACGCTGTAAAATAAAATTACCTATCTCATTATTACCCTACTGACTGGAGAGAAGATGACAGAGAACGAGGGCGGCGATCATGACTGGAGAATGGAGATGGATCAGTCCTCCATCTTTTGAATCCCATTAACCCGTTTCAATTTATGAAATTAACCAGGGTAACTACTCAATCGAGGAGGAAGTTATCTGACTATGAGCTCGGTATGATCCAATTGAAAATGAAAAGGGTATGTTTTCTTTTCTCAAAGGGTAACAATCGAGGAGGATGAAGATGAACTACTGTTTCAGTAGAGAGTGAGAGAGAGAGAGAGAGAGAGAGAGAGAGGAGAGAGAGAGAGAGAGTATTTTGATCGAAATGTATGGGCTGCGGCTGTTACCGAAAACGCTGATGTTGCCGGCGACAGCGAACAGATCGGTCCTCCATCTTTTGAATCCCATTGAGTCGATTGAATCTCCATTGAATCGCACTGAGTCCATCTTCGCCATGATTTTAGGATTTGCTGGGAATGAATACTGAATCTGTATTCTATCATGACTTCCTTTAGGAGAGATTATAGGATAATGCTGGTTCACGACATCATCATCTCAAATCTCAATATAATATTATCTTCAAGATTAGATCATATAATCAAAAGTGCTATTTAATAAATAATTACTTGTTTATCCTTTGTTGATAAGGTGAATGTTCCTGGCATATAATAAAGCGGGGGGTACTTAGGTAATAGTCTGTTTTCTTTTTTAGGTATTTAGGTGACAAAATTGACATAGTTGACTGATGTCAAAAATTTGTTAAATCAAATCCATTGTTTAACATTATAGTATGCTTTAGCGCGCGTAACACATACCTAGGGCGTGCAATGTGTTTTTATTCGTTGGCACATAACGAGTTCTCTATGTCACTTCTAATGTGGGCTATATATTTCTTCTAGGTAAATATAACTGGGTATTAATAGAAATTTATTATAAATAAAAATTTTACTATGCGTCACATATTCAAATTTATACCAATTTTCGGTTTCAATATTATGGATTTGCACAAAATATTTTATATATACAACAATGTAAGTCTTGATTTGCATGTTTATTTGATACATATTTAATATGCGATCATGATACATGTTTATTGCATATTCTCCCTATTTACATAGTCAACTTTAACAAAATAAATGCTTATGTTGAAATGAAGTTGGATTTGATTAATTTTTTAACAATGTACGTAGCTATCTAAGTGTACGTAACACATGTCACTATTACACATGAGGCCTTCAATGACACACAAAAAACGTCATGGAAGACCTTCCATGACATTTTCTATGTGTTGTTAGAAACGTCGTTTAACCTGTGTCATGGAAATGATACCTTCAATGACATTTGAAAAACGTCATTGAAAACCTTTTGATGACACTTCCTTCTTGTCATAGAAAACTTTTGATGACGTTTGTAAACTGTTATCACAAGGTTTTCAATGACGTTTTCTACCTATCATTGTAATTGTTTTTCTATCACTGTAATTGTTTCTATGACGGTTGTTCTCGTCATAGAAAACTTAGGTTGTCATTGTTACTCGAATTTTGTCATTGTAATGGTTTTTACGACGTTTGTTTGTCGTCATGGAATGTTTACTATGACGTTTACTAAATGTCGTCTTTTGCATTCCTAACTGTGCTTGAAATTAATCAATGACACTTTCAAACATCATATTTTGGTATTCAATGTCATTTTGAACCTGTCATAAAAAATGCGGTATGAGAGAAAAAAAATTGCAATTTACCGGATTTGAATTGCATTAGCATTAGAAATTAGGCATCCTAATATTGAATTTCATCATTCCAAATGCAATTCATATAGCATTACATCATTCCATACTAATTAAACTACCTACCTACATAAGTTGGAGCTCATGCCTTAATCAAGTTATGGGCAACAAGCTACCAACAACCAAAAATTACACAAACCAACAGTTCACAGCAAACAAGTCATGCATATATATAGTACTGCAGTCACAAAACCAACAAAAGGCTAGAAGAAAACAGAACTACCAATACTTAAATACTTAAGTGCGAGGGGCAATGTACTTGATCGGCCAAGCAATGGTACTTCCAATTGCATCTTCCATGGCTGAAAATTCAGGCTGAAAATGGTAGAATCGGCTCTAGGATTGATTGCTTCCTCAATTTCTACTCTATAACAATCCGGTCCCAACTTGTAGCCATGCACTGTGGTTAAAGGGTCAACTGCTGATATTCTTCCTTTGGCCACCACTTCATATGTGCCCAGCCAATTAATTAAGTATGTTGCAGGGTTGATTAACACCAAGCTGCTAGAGGCAGCTTCCTTGTACAGACTACAAATTCCAAAGACAATCTTTAAAACCAGCAATAGACAATATAAACACATGTTTTGCTCATAACCAACAGATTTACAACTGATACACAATAAAATGGATAATTCACACTCAAACACAACTAAAAAGACCGAGAAATATGCAGGCAGCAGAACATAAAATATTATATGCACATTAATTTGCACGAAATGGCTTTAGCACCATCAATTTTGTTCAAGTAGATACATGCGCAAATCGACAACATAAATCACAGTTAAAAATCAGCAGATCAACACTACGAAATCAAAACACTTTAAAATGGAAAAGGCTACAACTCATACACAGAAAAATGACATTTAAAATGTTAAAATTTAAACTTACCTTAGAATTTCTAGTCATAGGGCTAGGTGTAGTTTCTTTTCCACAATCAGATAGGCTGTGGGTCAAACATTTTATGGCCACAAAAGGTGAGGGCTCTTAATCAAAGAAGACAGTATTACCAGGTTGAACAAATAAAACAAGATCTATGTCAGCTATAATATAGGGGGTAGCTGTATATGTGTTACACAATGGGAATCAATTATAACAAACAGGTTTACATGAAGACAAATTTACCAAAAGATTCTGTTTCCTCAGACAATTTTACAGAGATAAAACATTGATGGTGTTGTTTTTTAAAGAGCAAAAAGAATAACAGTCAAGAAAATGATAAAATAGTAAATAACAATAACAGGTAACTAGAAGAATTTATCCTTATTATTCATTTTTAGGTGCTGTGAAATTCAAAATTGCACTCTAGATAAAATCAAGTATCATATAAACAAATATGATATTACATGATACCATACTATAATCTTTATTGGTCCGTATTTATATGCATACATAGAAATACATATTCTTTAAGGTAAAGTACATACAAAGAATGAAAAAAAGATTTAGTACTATGTTGCAAGTAATATACATAAATAAGAAACTCTAAAACTATAAAACAGATACAAAATAAGACTCAAAAGTTGTTTAATGAGCTACTGCAAAACATAGGAATCAGCTGTTAAAGAAAAGATTGAGTTAGAACAAGGTTTCATCTGTCAGCCTTGTGTCAAAACAGTGTGTAAGATGGTGTTTTTGGCTTCATTTTCCACTCACTCAAATCCACAAAAGTTTATGAACCAAAGCCTATTGTAAAGATGAGATTACAAGCTTTAAGTACATAGCTGAGTTTTGAAAACAAAGCTCTGAACAGAAAGTTAGGCTCTCTCAAAGTTGAAGCAAAATTCTAAAAACTCAGAAAATTCAGCTTTTGGCTGAATCTGCTACTGTTTTTGGCAAGCAATTTGACAAAACAATATTAACCAAATCCTGTGAAATTTAATACACACATAGATAGATATATGAGCTTTACAAAGGTATTTTCAGATTCGAAAACAAACCCCATGAGCTGAAAGATATCATGCCTCAAAGTAGGCAAGAAAATCAGCTTTTTCTACAGAATTCTAGAAATTTCCAGCAACAATAAAACTTAGTTTTTGGAAGCTTTAATTCGATTTGAAGTACAAACAAGTTCTAAAACTTCAGAATGGAAGGAACAGATTGCTAGGACACGAAATCATTTTAAACATAACAACAGTTAAATCAAAAGGATACACAAATCTACTTTGGACACCCAAACTCAAGAACATAGTTCTTGAGCTACAACTATAACGATTCTAATTGGAACCTAACACAACTGATTCGAACTGGATTCCTATCTCTACAAGTCTGAGTATTCGAATCACCAACCATAAATAACAAAAGAATCATAATCAAAACTAAAAACAAGAACAAATTGAAATAAAGCTATAGGAAGTATGGAATCTACCTTTGCCAAAAACGAAATTGAAAAGGTTGTTCCTCTCTCTATCTTTTGTTCTCTGGGTTTCTCTTCTTGTCCAGAAGCTATTTCTACTCTCAAAACAATTTGATCGATTCTCAGCCGACCTTCCCATCTCAAACTAATCTACTAATCCTAGACCCTACTCTCCTAGACTAGCCAACTCTACCTATAGGTACTTCAAATGTTGGACAGCTCCTGCTTACTTCCTCACTACCAGCAATTGTTTAAAAGCAAACAAAGAGAAGCTGCTGTGTTTCAAAGAGAAAACGCAGCAAACAATTTCATGCAAATCCAAACAATAAACACTAGAGCATGCACAAATCAATTCAAATCCAAACAATTTCATGCCTCATACAGATTCGGGTGAGAGTTAGGGTTCTAACCTGTGAGTACTCAAAGAGCAGACCAAACAATTGGGATTAGGGCAAGAGCAGTGGGACAGATTTGGATGAGATTTTGGGATGAGATTTTGGGAGAGGGGTGTTAGATTTGGGGATGAGATTTGGGAAAGGGGTGACTGATTTGGGTGAGAGATCGAGTTTGGGATGAGATTCGGATCGAGTGTGAGTGTGAGATAAGTTTGGGTGACTGATTTGCAAGAGAGAATTGGAAAGTGAAGTTGAGATCGAGTTTGGGTGAGAGAAATTTTAGGCAAGTGAGTTAAAACTAAAGGGAACGAACTCAAACTGAAACTCGAAATTTTAGGGCCAAATTTTGGGTCAGGCGCGAATCCAAATTTTGGGCATAGTGTCAAAATTTTGCCCAAAACTTTTGATGACAGTAATAAACTGTCATGGCCCAAACGATATGCATGACAGACCGAAACCGTCATTGAAACCTATTGATGATGAAAATAAACGTCATGGTAAGTGTTTTACCATGACGTTATTAAAACGTCATATAATTGCTCCGTGTTTTACATCCATGATGTTTGCTGCCCTAAACGTCATGGAAGCCCCTACAATGACGTTTATTCCGAAACGTCATAAAATAAGTGTCATTAAAGGGTACATCTCTAGTAGTGTGTATACATCACTATGTGTCCGTTTATAAATTTGTACATTGGATAGAACAAATTATATGTGGTCTATGTCTAGCTTGTTTATTAATAATATGAAAAACTATATCTTCCAAATTCATTGAGTTTAGAGTAAATAGGCCATGCAATATGAACGTTGGATGTATAAAGGAGAAAAAAAATATGGATAATATAAAAAAAAAAAAAACATTGGTTTTCGTCATTATTAAATCGATCCATATGTAGTTAACCATATGCACTAAATGTCAAATATGTCCGACATGAACCATTCATGTTCGTAATTATAAAATTATGAAAAATCCAAATGATTTTAGTTGAAAATTTTCGGAATTAATCTACTCATAATGAACTATTAACTCAAAGGTGAATATGTCGATATGTGACCGAAAACTTGAAATAAAAGACTATTAGTTTCGTATTATGAAGCTAACCGGTTAGCTCTAAAGCGTTTCTCGTAAGTAAAATAAGTTTTTAAAGAAAAAAGGCAAAGTTATGTTAATTTTTTTAAAGAACTTTTTTCTATTTACAGCAGTTATACTTTTTTCTGTTTACAGCAGTTATACGTTAGTTATATGTTTCAATGTTTAGATTTTTGTCACTTTAGATCATAGAAGTCTAATAGAAGTCTAAAGTGATAGAATTATATTGAGGCTTGAATCCACGAAGGAAATTTTGTATAATAAATTTCTAAAATTATAAATGTCAATAGAAAATAAGAAACTTTAATTTCAATTTTTGTAAATATTGTAGTTTGTAATAAGAAGATGTTAATGAAGTTCATTAGAAAATAAATTAAAAATAAATTAGATCATTGTTCCTGGTTTGAACCAGGCAGGCAGGCACCCAATAAAAGTCCTTGTATACCAAAAAAAAAAGTAGTCCTTGCGCCTATAGACTTTCCATCATTCGTCCACATATCTAAGCACGGTAAATTTAATCAATTAAATATTAACATTATGAGTTTTATGTGTTGACCATTATTTATTTTTTAATACTCTAAACGGCGTCAATATTGGTGTTAGTACCATGTAAAAACTAGATCTAATGAACGGCTGAGATTAAATTGACACTTGGTTCACTTCAACTTTGGTGCATACAGAACTTCTGGTTCCCAACTCTTTCTCTTCAGTCAAATCTGAGAAGAGGTGTTTCAAATGGAAATCTCAATTTGTGTCTCTACATGCACAGTTTGGAAAGACATATATATATAAGGGAAGAACCTTGTACATGCTGTTACATGTTTCTTGTCTTGCGCTTACATATCCTCTTGCTTTTTGCTGGTTCAGGGAGTTGAAGATTTTGCTCGGAGGTTGAACTCTGACTGGCCTCAAAGGATGCAAGAAATTCTATCTTTGGGTCAAGAAAGGAGGCGGGCACAATTTTCCATTAACGGAAATGATTATTTAAGAAGATATGCTTGTATGTTCTTGTTCCCCTGTCATTGTTTTTCCTTCTCCTGCTTTTAATTATTTTTATTGTTTATCCTCTTTTTTTTCTTTTTTTTTTTGTCTATATTCTTGCACATGAGTAATCAATTAGACCAAGATATATGTGTATATTCTTTTCTGTCACTATTATAAGCTGCGAATGCATTGTTATATGTATGGGTGTGTTTTAAATCTTCAGACATAATGATACAGAAGAAGGGTAGAGGCCTAGAAGGTCAGTGCTGGGGATCTATCCTGGGTGAGGCTGTGATGTTAACGTACACAATAAATAAAAAATGTTTTGATGTTATCTTTAGTGTATAGTAGGTTGTTGTAGATGAAAGATGAATGTCATGCTTTTCCCAGACTAGAACTATGTTTACATGGGTGTTGTATGTGATACATATTATACATGATAATCACTGAAGATATCCTATGCAGTTGTGTTTGTGTCATTTTGTATTCTATGAAGTGAGCATGATTTAGATAATTGCGTTTTTACCAAGTGAAGATGAAATTATATTGGGTAAGCTTTTGACCTTGAAAGAGGGAGTGGATTTCGGCCTTGAATAATTTGTTCACCCAAAAAGATTGGCACAAGTTCTATTCCAGAGTGTGTATCTAGTTGCTCAAAGTCACATACTCATTGCGTATCATATTATGCATTTGCTCATTTGTTTCCCTTGTATATACAAGAACGAATCGAGAGTGGAAATGACTCTACGACATGATTACTCCCTCTGTCCGCCAAATGGCCGGAACAATTTTGACCAAATGCTAACAGGCTTTTAAGAGTTACTATCATTTACTTGGATCCAAATGTGAATTTCTTTTTTCTTGTTGTTTCTAGAATTCAATTCATTTTTCTTTTGTTGGCTCAACTAGGACACAGATTTCGGGGGAAACTTTCTACTTGTATCTTGAACAAATAAAGTATAACAGTAATTTGTTGTCATGAGCTAAATTTTTCTCGGTTATCACAAAGCTTGTATGAGATCACAGTTATTTCTACTCACTTTCAAAGGAATAATGAATATGTCATTTATCTTTGCAATTTGGCTCTCAACAATTACAGCTTGTGAGCTTGGTATATGTTTGTAATTCCCCAGTTTGTAATATATGTCATTTAGCAAAGTTGTTATATAATTCAGTTATGAAAGTTGGACAGCAGTACTAGTTTGAAGCAAGTAAAGAAATATTATTCCGGTTTGCAATAGGTAATATAATGACTAGCAGTACTAGTTTGTATCAGCACCAGTATATAATCTGTTCTAGCAAATGTATTTACTTTGTTCTGCGGCACTCTCCCTCCTTCTGTTTATAACCTCTCTGATGTTGTCACCATTGAGCAAAGCCCGAATTGAGGGCCAGTGAGTTTTCCTTTAGAATTGCGAAATACCTTGTCAATATGTTTCATCTTGTTCACAAACGACTTCAATAGTTCCCTCCTTCAAGTCATGCGAACCCCGTCCTTTACGTTCAACAGACTTATTGTAAGTTTGTAAACCACGCAGCCGACTAAGGAGTTGTCGATCTTTGGAAAACAAGAGTCATCTATGGTAAGGATGGCATAATCCCAAAGGGTAGGGTACCCACGGGTATTCGACCCTAACGGGGGATATATACGGAGACTAAACGGGTGACGGGTATGGGGATCTTCAATATTTGGATTTTTGAATTGGGTACGGGGTGGGTATGGTATTTTGATATATTCGTCCGCATCCCCACCCATTTAGATGTAAATATTATTCTTAAATATATATATATATATATCATTTATAAATAGATATTTATGTAAAATATTATAATTTGTTTCTATGATTTTCTTGATGATATTTATAGAAACTTCTTTTTTAACCGAGACTTGTATTCGTTTTTGTTGGATTGAATCAAGAAACTTATTATAAATGTATTTGATTTTATTTTCATATTTCTCTATATTTCGTAATTTTTTTTAGAAATTATTATTACATAATTGTTAACGAGGATTGGGCGGGTATGAGAACGAAATTCCTAAATGGTACGGGTACGGGAAATCCCATTATCTAATTACGGAGAATGAGACGGGTACATAGATGATGAATGAAAAAATATGGATATGAAATTTTGATCCTTTGACCCTACCCTACCCACTGCCATATCCCTAATCTATGGTTGGAAGCAAGCGACTCAAGTCGAGTCTTTTTTTGGAAGAATGCAATGCGTCAATCAACAGTGGTTCTCCATCCATTTCAGTACTTGTTGATCACACATTCTTAATCTCACTATCCTATAAGTTAGATTGTCAAGCTCACGTAAAACGGCCTATTTCGCAACCAAACACCACCCATATTTATCTCTGTCTCTTTAGTCCAAAGAATGGAGGGAGTTTTGGTTATGAAATTGGTTTTGATATCCCCATTATTAGTTTTGAACTGTTGTTGCTCCATGCAACTGAACCATCCGAGAGTACTCCAGGGGAATGAGACAGACAGGCAGGCACTGCTAGCAATCAAAGATCAAATACAACAAGATCCAAACAAATCAAAAGCTCATGGAATGCAACGCTTCACTTTTGCCTGTGGCACGGCGTCACCTGCAGTCGACGACATCGCCAAAGGGTGACGAAGCTGGAGCTTAGCTCTCTGGAGTTGGTGGGATCGATATCACCTCACATAGGAAATAAGCTTCTTAAGGTGCTAGATCTCCGGAACAATAGCTTCACTCAGCAAATCCCTCCTCAAATTGGGCGTTTGCATAGATTGCGGGTATTACTTCTAAACAATAACTCACTCACTGGCACGTTCCTGCCAATATATCAAATTGCTTCAAACTCACCCGTCTCAGTCTTGCTAAAAACAATCTCGTGGGTCAAATTCCTCCCCAACTCAGCTCATTGTCAAAGCTTCGGGCTTTTGTTTTGCAAGACAACAATTTAACAGGAGGATCCCATCATCTTTAGCAACCTCTTCTCTCGAGGGAATTTCTCTAAGTATCAATAACTTAGAGGAAACGTCCCTAGCTCTCTATGCCAGTGGACAAAGTTAACAATTTTCTCTTTGGGCATAAATAGGTTGTCTGGTATCATCCCTTCTTGCATTTATAATCTCTCTGGTATAGTTCAATTCGAGCTAACACAAAATCAACTTGGAGGAAGTCTTCCATCAAATTTGAGCCATGCTTTCCCAAAACTTCAATTCTTTTCCATTTACTTAAACCAATTTACTGGGGCCATCCCTTCGTCAATATCCAGTGCAACAAATCTTGTGCTGTTTCAATGTTCATTTAACAACCTCAGAGGACCGGTGCCAAATTTACAGAATTTTCATAACCTTGGAACAAGTCTGAGACAAAACTCAAGTCACCATGTTTACCAATTCAAGATTATTAGCGTCGATAATGGGTTGGAGGAAAACAACTTCAAAGGTAGCATCCCCACAGATATTGGGAAAGCTTCAAGGCTTGGGAAGTTGCTCTTAGTAGCAACAAATTTTCCGGGAGCATCCCATCTTCTTTTGGAAATTTAACTATGTTAAACGACCCTCTGGTTGTATGAAAATAATCTCAATGGGAGCATCCCTTCAAGCCTAGGAGAATGTCACGGGTTGCAAGTGTTAGATCTTGCTCAAAATAACTTAGATGGCAAAATACCTCAACAATTACTTAATGGTCTCCTCTCTTATCAAATTTTTTAGGCTTGTCAACAAACCGCCTTATTGGTTCCCTTCCCGTTGAGATTGGAAGTTGAAGGTTCTAGGACAGCTAGACATATCTAACAATATGTTATCGGGAGAACTTCCTAGTAGCCTCGGTAGTTGCCAGAGTTTAGAAGTCCTACACTTGCAAGGCAATTTCTTCAGCGGGCTCATCCCTTCATCTATGCAGGATTTGAAAGGGATACGAGATTTAGACCTTTCTCGCCAATAATTTCACAGGAGGTATTCCACAGTTTTTCGAGGGCTTCCACTTGGAGAATATCAACCTATCCTTCAATCAGTTTTGGGGAGCAGTGCCAACTGGTGGTGTTTTCAAGAATGCAAGTACGACTGCAGTTGCTGGAAATCTAGGCTATGCGGCGTGTTGTTGCTAATCTTCGACTTCCTGTGTGCAAACCTAATGAATCAAAAAGAGAGGCGTTGTCTCGCAGAATGAAACTATTGATTTCTTTAGTTTCTGGGTGCAGTCTTTTGGGACTGGCTGTGGTGTTGTCACTTTTCTTCTTGAGGTAAGAAAGGAAAGAAGCTAAATTAAGCACTTTTGGGAACTCTGTTTTGCAAGTTTCATATGCTACACTCCTTAAGCTACCGATGGTTTTTCTTCAGCTAATTTGATTGGTTTGGGTGCTTTTGGCTCTCTACAAAGGAATTCTTGCTGAAGATAGAGTTTTTGTCGCTGTGAAGGTGTTTAACATGTTACATCGGGGAGCTTCTAAGAGTTTCATATCTGAATGTGAGGCGTTGAGCTTGAGAAGCATTAGACATCGAAATCTGGTCAAGATAGTAACTGCATGCTCAAGTATTGATTTCAATGGCAATGATTTTAAGGCTCTTGTTTATGAATTCATGGAAAATGGGAGCTTAGAGGACTGGTTGCATCCTTCCTTGAAAATGAAGAGGTGACTGAAGAGCCTAAACTTTAAGTCTTGTTCAGAGGCTTGACATTGCCATTGAAGTTGTTTATGCATTGGATTATCTTCACAACCATTGCGAAACACCAATAGTTCACTGTGCTCAAGCCAAGTAATGTCCTGTTAGACAAAGAGTTGACTGGACATGTTCTGATTTGGGTTGGCAGGTTTCTCACAGTAAGTGTTTCTGGAAATCAATCAAGCTCCATTGGAATTAGAGGATCGGTTGGTTATGCTGCTCCAGGTAATTTTCTCATTTTCTTCACATCTATCTCTCGCACAAATGCTATCTTATTATAAGTGCAGTTTTAGTAACAAATGTCTATCACATTGTTCAAATTGTAGAGTATGGTATGGGAAGTGGAGTGTCAACATATGGGGATGTTTACAGCTTTGGTATACTCTTGTTAGAAATGTTTACAGGGAAGACCGACTGATCACATGTTTAATGACGGCTTGAATCTTCATAATTACGTGAAGACAGCTCTCCCTGAACGTGTTTTGGAGATTTCAGAATCAGTACTTGTTTTTCAAGAAGGCAACTCCAATGTTGATGAAGCTCACAGCCAATTGAGTGCACAGAAAATTGAAGAGTGTTTGACATTGATACTTGGAATTGGAATTGCCTGTTCTGCTGAATACTCAACAAGCCGAAAGGATATCAGTGATGCTGCCCGAACTGCACACAATCAGGGGCAATCTTCTCGGCTAGAATCTTCTATATATAATAGTACTGATTTGTGAAAGCTTTTATATGTGTTGTTTCTTGTTGTGTTTTATATTTTCTCAATAAGGGGTATATGCAGAGTCCAATTGATGCGCTTTGTTACTACTATGTCTTGTAAATTTGTAATTGTGTATTTGATGCCTTGAGAATAAAATAGTAACATCTTGTATAAGTTTATTATACATCCTAGGTCTGAAATCATGATCCCTCTAGGTTCAGTGAAGAGGGTAATGTACTTCAAACTCTCAGTTTGATAAGAGTGTTCATACTTTATCCAATTTCGGTTATCTTTTAATCTAATCCCCAGCATCATCTGAAATCACTTCCTTTTATTTTTTCTTTTTTTAGAACAGGCAAACTTTATATCAGACGACTTGAAGCATCTTCCTACAAACTGTTCTCTTGTTAGAAATGTTTACAGGAAGAGACCCACTGATCACATGTTCAGTGACGACTTGAATCTTCATAATTATGTGAAGGCATCACTTCCTAAATGTGTTTCAGAGATTTCAAAATCACTGCTTCAGGAAGGCGCCACCAATGTCACTAAAACTCACATGCATAGCCTATTGAGTATGAGAGCAGCTAAAATGAAGAGTGCTTGACTTGGATACTTGGTATAGGAATTGCTTGTTATGTTGAATCCCCAACAAACAGAACGGACATCAATGATGTTTGCATCTGAATTGCAATCTATTAGGCGGAGTCTTCTGGCTAGAACCTTTCAAATTTGTAATGTTTGTGATGGCTGATAAATTGTATGTTGTGTGGTCTTGTATTATGTTCTGTACTGTTTTGAAAAATAACTTCACTACTAGTACTCGTACTTGTTGCAACTCTCCACAGTTCAAGATGCCATTTGGATAATACAGTTTTATAAGTCTAGATTTGAACATGTCTTGTAACTACTGAAATACAAATTAGAAAATACAATTATAAGAGAAAAATCAGTACATGTGGTTGAACAAAACAGAGGAAAGCAGAGGAGAACAGAGACCTTAGAGCAGAGAACCAACATTGTTATTCCAGGGTTCCTTGGAATAACAAAGTTGAACGATTTATACCGAAATTGGACAATTTAGATAATTACTCCTTATGCAATGATAATTTAGATATTTTCCTTTTTGCTCTTAATAAACACTAACAAGATCGAAAGTTCGAAACCACTGGGTAATCAATATATCAAAAGTAGATGATATATAAACACGAAATTAACAAGGTAAACAGAAAAGGCCGGAGAGCTTAGATAAGGTTGGAATACGTCTAAGGTCTCCGACCTTGGATAAGAATAGTCACCCTCTTGTGTGTCATTTTCTTCTCCACAGTATGCAATATTGCATGCTGATTTATATTGGTGGTGCTTACTGATTTTGGTGCTTAATCATGACATATACCACAAATTGTCTATCTTTACATGAAATATGACTGCACTACTAGCTAGTACTTGTACTAGTTGCAAATACGAAGTAAGTCGTCAGTGGATGTCTGTCTTTATCTCTTCTAAGTCTTGTAAGTTATTTGCTAAGTTCTGCTAGCTAGTGGTGTTGGTGCTGCTTCTGCACATATGATTGAATTTTACTTTGATAGAACTGCAATAGAGTTTTAAGAAAGAAACAAGTCAGTCGCGTTTGGTAAACCGCACCATGCCATTAGTCCCTAGTGGAAAGAAGTGATCAAATAAGTCTATCGCACGAGAGCAATAACTAAGTCGACCAAAGTGTGTATTAGACTAACAGCAGTTGTCTTTGAAAACAAGAGTTGGAACTTTGAAAGAAGAGTTTTGGGATAGCTTTGCAATGTTTGGCTCTATCAGTCAGAATTTTGGGGTGTCATAGCTTTAGCTGATTTAAATTGAACATATCACTTCCATTTTCTCATATCTCGGTACTGCAAGTCGCTTCATTTACTGGTACTAGTTGCAAGCACTAATTAAGCAAGTCGTCAGTGGTTGACCTTACCATATTTTCCGAGTCTTTCTAGCCATAATAAGTTCTGCACTTCTGCTACTAGTCATGGGTTTCTTTTCTTCCCTTTTGTTCATATTCAGTCGTCTTCGGAGAATAGCACCATGCCACTGGTCAGTAGGGGAAAGCAGATAATCGAACAAAGTCAGTCGTCTCAACAATAACTCACCTAAAGAGTGCTCATCTTTGATCATCTAGATATGATCAAGATGAGCACTCTCAAATGATCGAAAACAAACCTCTCTTTGGTTCTAAAATTAATTAATAAATAAATCCAGATGGAGGTTTTGATGGACTAACAACAGTTGCCTTTTGAAAAAAAAAAAAAAAAAATGAGGAATTGGTTGTGCATCTTCCTATGATCCTATCCTAGCCTACAAATTAGTTTGTTATGCATCAAATGGAACTCACCAATCTCATCAAATGCATCTTCCACAAATTGGTTGTTCTTGTTCCACTGTCATGAGATAAATGCAGACATATATAATTTAAACATGTAATTATGTGACAGATGTAACCTAGCAACTTTTTGTGACAATGTAACATTTCCTACCATATTTATCTTGCATGCCATTATATCCCAACATCCCTCTTGAGATTTATGACAATCACTAGTGGCAGTCCTAATACCTTCATTTTTCATTTTTAGTTTAAGCTATGAGAACTCTTAAGCTATTCTGCTCTAAAAACTATATATTCCTGAAAAGCATAATTAAAAATAATAATAAAAAAGCAAAAAAAAATAACATAAAAACAAACTATCAGATCCACATCGGAAAATAAATTATCAAAAGAAAAAGGTTTCAGACAAGAATTATAGAATATTTGCTGAACCCTTTGGACAAAAAATGCGGTGCTGAAGGAAGTTGGGCCTAAATTAGCTCAGCCCAATATTGGGCCTTAGTCTTTATAACCAGCCCTGTTCACGGCTTGAGCAACTCTGCACTCAATTTACTCTTAGGACAATGTAAAAGAATTTAGCTTCATGAATTGAGAGCAATCCTTGGTTCGACCGGGAATACTTGAGGCACTAAATAATTCCACACACAAGATATGCCATCTTACCTTATTCTCCTTTTCAATAAGGATCAGATGTACGTCAAGTAGTTTCTACTATCACAAGGAGTTCTACATACCACTATAAATAGGAGGTCGCCGTCCGGGAGCTCACAACAAGTATTTTTTTGAGAGAGAGTCAGTACAACAAGTATTGTATATCATGGCCAAGACAAATGGAGAAGATGAAGCAGTACTACTACTACCTCAACTACCCAAACGTATTATCCGCCGAATCCTTCCACTCGTTCCCACTAAATCCGCCTTTCGCATTAGCTTGTTTTCCAACCAATTCGAAGGTGCATGGTGTTCAGGCCCTGAGATTGATCTTGACGAGGGCAACCCTGATGGAGGTATAAACTTCACCAACGTCTTGAAAAGGTATCTGAAATTCCGTACCGAGGGTAAAGACCTTGATCCGGATCAGTCCTTGTTTAAGTTTAGGGTTCGCATGGCGATGGACGACCCTGTTAGAGAAGATATTCTGGAGAAGTTGTTGATCGGTTTTGCGAAAGAGAGAAGCGTCAAAGTGTTAGATCTCAGCTGCCTCACTATACCACGCCCCTTATCCTTACAAACCCTACTTCATATCAACTCTTTAACTAGTGTTAGATCTCTTCTCCTGATTTTACTTATTTTTATTGTTTTATCCTATTTATTTATTTATTTTGTCTATACTCTTGCCACATGAGTAATCAATTAGACCAAGATATATGTGTATATTTCTTTTCTGTCACTATTATAAGCTGCAAATGCATTGTTATATGTATGGGTGTGTTTAAATCTTCAGACATAATGATACACTTTTCTTTGAGAAGAAGGGTAGAGGTCTAGAGGGTCAGTGCTGGGGATCTATCCTGGGTGAGGCTGTGATGTTAACGTACACAAGAAATAAAAAATGTTTTGACGTTTATCTTTAGTGTATTGTAGGTTTTTGTAGATGAAAGATGAATGCCATGCTTTTCCAGACTAGAACTATGTTTACATGGGTGTGTAGTGATACATATTATACATGATAATCACTGAAGATATCCTATGTAGTTGTGTTTGTGTCATTTTGTATTCTATGAAGAGAGCATGATTTAGATAATTGCGTTTTACCAAGTGAAATGAAATTTATATTGGTAAATGCCTTTTTTGACCTTGAAAGAGGGAGTTGGATTTCGGCCTTGAATAATTTGTTCACCCAAAAAGATTGGCAAAAGTTCTAGGCAACCCCAAGTTCTATTCCAGAGTGTGTATCTAGTTGCTCAAAGTCAAATACTCATTGCGTATCATACTAGGATTCTTACGACATGATTATCCCTCTGTCCGCCAATGGCCGGAACAATTTTGACCAAATGCTAACAGGCTTTTAAGAGTTACTATCATTTACTTGGATCCAAAATGTGAATTTCTTTTTCTTGTTGTTTTCTAGAATTCAATTCATTTTTCTTTTGTTGGCTCAACTAGGACACAGTTATCAGGGGAAACTTTTGTACTTCAATAGTCCTTTACGTTCAACAGACTTATTGTCACCATTCACCACGCAGTAGACTAACAACAGTTGTCTATGGTTGGAACAGGCGAGGTGGCGAACCAGAACACCGTGGGCCTCACGAAACGCCTCATCAAGTCAAAGACATCATATAAGGGCCTTGGAGCATCAGCCCATGGAGAAAGCCTCGAGCTAAGCGAATTGGCTCTGGGTCAGCAGGAGGAGTTACCTGAGCCCGGAGGCGAGCAGTTCGTGTAGCCAAAGAGGAGGTCGCTTCGCCAGATGTCCTCGCCGGAGCAGGAGTGATTGGCTCGATTGCGGCAACTGGCTCAATCTCCAGAAGGGGCGGCGGGACTTCGAATACCATCAGCACTGTTTGCTCTTCAATTGTCTGGGCTGCTAAGTCTAGCCGAGAAGGAGAAGGCTCTAGCACCGGCTGAGATTCCTCTGGCGGACCCACTGAGGAGACCATAAAGTCGGAAAGCAGGATTGTCTGGTCAAGGCCTTCATCCTGAACAGGAACAAGGTAGATTTCGGGAGGGGACCAGTTTCATCTAGAGCACCGGTTGGTGAAGGAGGTCGCACTTCGACTTCTTCAACGACCACGGCCTGCTCTTCGATAACAGTTTCCGGGACTTGGACCTCGATTGTCCATGTTCCTCCTTCAATGCTGTCAAGGCGAGGTCGAATGTGGCGGCGAACCTGTTGAAACAAAAAGTTAGTAAGTCATTGTTGGCTTTAATGAGGTGGTTCGAAGAGAGGTTGCTTACCAAAGCATACTCTTGCCGGTATTGTTCATCCTCTAGCAGATCCTCTTCGTCCTCGGCGGGCGCTTCGAGAGTTTTTCACCGCCTGTCGGCTGAGGACGATGGGAACAGTCTCACCATCAGAGTCCGCCGCGGGTTCCTCTCGGACGGTTTTCTTGCCCTTTATCTGTTGCAGCAATGCATCAAGCCTCTTCGGATCTCCGGCGGGGCGGCAGGCTGTAAGTAAGGTAAAAAAGTTAGGGAAGGCACTGTGTTTGAAGTAGGCAAAGTGAAAGGAAAATCACATGGTTATTAACGTACCTCAGGAGCGGGGTTGCGTTCTCTAATGACGATCCCGGTCGAGTGACGAGCGGCAGGAGCCGTAGGAAGCGCAGGGCTGGGTGTCGCTGCGACCCTCTGAAGACCCGCCGCACGGTCACACTGGGCATCAAGGACGGTACGGTCTGACTCGGCCAGAGTGTCGTATAGCGGAGAGAAGATGGCAGCAAAGACAGCATTGTCTGCGTATCCCCAATGGTTGTCTGAAAGAGATCGCCACTAGAGAGATAGGCGGGGTCAACGCCAAATGAGGGCTCAATCTCGAGCAGAGCGGGAGTGAGAGGAAAGATGTTCTGTAGCGGGGTGACCCGGTCTATCTCGCCGATCCTGCGCCAGGAGGTGTATTTGTTCACCGAATGGAAGAGCGAATATGGAACCCCTTGGAAGAAGCCAAGCTGCCTGGCGAAGTGATGGGGCATATAACTCGAAGCCTGTTCTTCTTCGGCGAGCTGGAGGTCACAACAGGAGGTCGCCCTCATGAAGCTTGTCTTGGTATCGGTGTCGGAATCAGAACGCGGAAAAAAGCCGTATGTCAAGGCTTCAGGGTGACGCCGGCGGACTGCCATGTCTATGGTGGGAGGCGGCTTGAGTTGGTTTTACATGATGGAGAGGATGGCGGAGAAGGACAAAGGAGTCTGATTCGCGCGTTTCTGCATACAGCAAGCCAAGCAGTTTATCCTCAGGTAGGAAGTCAAGCGGAGCACGCCTGAAGAGAGGGAAGTACAGTTGCAGCCACAAGTCCAAGACCCATAGTGGGCTGCAGAGAGGTGGAAGGGCCTCAAGGAGAGTGTGTAGAGGGTGCGGTAGAGCGTGCCCAGTATGGGCTGCCCTAGCACTACCTTGATCCCGTTGTAGAGCGCTTCGGCTAGTTTCGTCTATTGTCCGTGGTTTGTGAGCACTGTCACATATTATGAATTTGTCAAGCCAATACTCAAGAAAGCTATACCTCTCGTGCCGTTCTGCATGGCCGATGTAGTATGTCCTCCAGGTTGAATACGACCCTTTCAGAACACGACGGGCCGCTAGGTTGCATGAGTGTGTGAACTCGGTCGATTGAAATCGCCTGGTGCGTACGACTTGGTATTGATCGGTAACCCCGTGATGGCAAGGATGTCCAGAAAGAAAACTCATTTGCCCGAAAGGGAAGTCAAAGGTGTTGGTGGCACTATTCCATAGATAGGCCGTTGCAGCAATGGGTGCCCGATTGGTGTGAGGAGGCAATGAAAAGCTCAAGGCAATGGCCTCGCGATGCCGGCCGCTTTCTAGATCGGCAGATCGGTCTGCAGGCGGGCCGCATACCAGTCTCGCTCTTCTCGAGTGGTGCTGGGCCATTCCCCCACCTTGATGTTTATGTGGGAGCAAGCTTGTTGGAACCACGATGCGAAGTTGCCCGTTCGCGGCGGTGAGCAAGGATTAGGTGGCACGGGATCGGCATAATGGTTTAGGCCGGCGGCCGAGAGCGGTTGTGAAGGAATTGGTCCGAGCACGACTTCCCCAGTTTTGAGGAAGTAGATGGGCGTCCCTTACGGGGGGTTATCTGCGAAGCGGTGACCGAGGTCATTTGATTAAGAGGAGGCTGCCGTGAGGCTAAGTTTGGGATCCCGACAACCGATTTGGGAGGCATTTTTCTGGGTTTGAGTTTTGAAGGAACGACGGTGAGGTTTGTGTCTCTGTAGAAGCGAGAGGTGAGCGAAGGATGGAGATGACGAAATGCAGGGACTTGCGTTGCGTCTTTTAAAACAGGACGGACCGAAACGTCTTTTCAATCAATAGCCGTAATGAAGAAGCGCGATGACGACCGAAACATCAGCGCGTTTCAAAATTTCACTCAATTGATATGATGAGGGGAGGCGACAACCCGAAACGTCAGCACCTTTTGAATTTCAAATTCCCCTAACATACTCATTAAGGCCTTTTCGCTTATCCGTTGCGAAATGGGCTAAGCTCAAGGCCTAGGGGGCAATGTTTGAGCCTAGCAGGGATTTTGGTCCAAGACTCGCAATAAGTTTTGGATAGTATTTGGGCTAATACCTGTGGCCCTTTTTATTATAAAGCTCATTGGGAGTCGCGAGCTTCAGAGGCGCGCGAGGTAGGTTTGATACGGACTATAGCGCCTCGCGAGATAAGAATGCCCAGCGTTTGAGTTCGCGTGTGATGCTACAGTAGAATAGCGCGGGGCGTTGTTTGAAGAATAAGCGGAGTCTGTTCTGGACACGTGTCGTTGGGTAGCGCAGCCCGCGAGCAAGATGTGTCCTTGTGGTATTCCATTTGTTGAGTCCGAATTGGATTGCAATTGTGGTTCTGCCAACTGCCCGTGGATTGCTATATAAAGAGGGCTCAAGGATATTTCTAGACACACAATCAAATCATACAAAACTTACAAACTCTCGAGCTTCTCGAAACCCTAGATACCAAAGCACCATTCGCTTTGATCTATAGAGCCCGTATGGACTCGCCCTTTCTTCCTGATTATTGCTCTGCTCATTCTAACAGTGAGTATCGATTTACAGGTGACAAGAGGTTTGCTCGTAATCCCTCGTCCGCGAGGTGGCACCGGAAACCCTTTCGCTTGATTAGAAGTCCAGCACAACGCACTCATTCTGTGTCCGTGCGGTGGCACGCCCCGCAACCTTGTTTTTTAATTTTGACGTCACCGGAGTTACACTATACCCCTGCTGAGACGCGTGGCCAAACAATAGTGCAGTTTTAGTAACAAATGTCTATCACATTGTTCAAATTGTAAAGTATGGTATGGGAAGTGGAGTGTCAACATATGGGATTTTACAGCTTTGGTATACTCTTGTTAGAAATGTTTACAGGGAAGAGACCGACTGATCACATGTTTAGTGACGGCTTGAATCTTCATATTATGTGAAGACAGCTCTCCCTGAACGTGTTTTGGAGATTTCAGAATCAGTACTTGTTTTTCAAGAAGGCAACTCCAATGTTGATGAAGCTCACAGCCAATTGAGTGCACATAAAATTGAAGAGTGTTTGACTTTGATAATTGGAATTGGAATTGCCTGTTCTGCTGAATCCTCAACAAGCCGAAAGGATATCAGTGATGCTGCATCCGAACTGCACACAATCAGGGGCAATCTTCTCGGCTAGAGTCTTCTATATATAATACTACTGATTTGTGAAAGCTTTTATGTGTTGTATTCTTGTTGTGTTCTATATTTTCTCAATAAGCTTTTTTTGTTACTACTATGTCTTGTAGATAGTGTGTAATTGTGTTTTTGATGCCTTGAGAATAAAAATAGTAACAGCTTGTATAAGTTTATTATACATCCCAGGTCTGAAACTCATGATCCCTCTAGGATCAGTGAAGAGGGTAATGTACTTCAAACTGTCAGTTTGATAAGAGTTCATACTTCATCCCATTTGGGTTATCTTTTAATCTAATCAATCCCCAAGCATCACCTGAAATCACTTCCTTTTCTTTTTTCTTTTTTTTAGAACAGGCAAACTTTATATCAGACGACTTGAAGCATCTTCCTTCAAAGTTCAAACTGTCTCCCAATGTAATTGATCAAGTTTATCGGTATTCGTTAACTAGAAGATATTAAAGACTCGTTAAATTGATTTGCTTGTCATGCCTTAATTTCCTGGAAGTTAGAACGCATCATGTGTTGTTTGGAAAATTGCAAATTAGAAAATACAGCTATAGAAAAAAAAAAAAAAAACTATGTGAATGATTGAAGAAAAGAAGGAAAACAGAGACGGACAAAATCAATACCGGTGCTGCTTGCTTGGACTTGACCTTGATGCTTGATTTTTCAGATTTTCTTAACCATAGTGGTGCTGGCAGTTTACTGGAAGTTTCTTATTGAAAAGTTGAATATTTAACAACACCAATCAACATTAACAGCATTTTGTTTTTCTTCATGTTTTACTATTAAATACACAACAGAGGAAAACAGAGTAAGAACAGAGACGTTGGAACAAAATCAACTAGTTGCTGCCACACAACAAAAGTTGGACTGCCAGTACTAGTTTGAAGCAAGCAAGTCGGCTTTTAAAAGAAAAATGATTTTCCCTAAATGATATGTAATTTTTCATTTAAGTTTGCAATAGGCAATATAACGACTAGCTCTCTATGTTCTAGCAAATATATGCCCTTTCAACTAGCTCTCAATTGTGTAAGAGCTTAAAGTTCGTGGAACGACTCCGGCCGCCACTTTCGTTTGTATACACCTGTAGTTGAAGACGTCGTCAGGGAATCATTAGGACATCTAAGTTTTTCAGAGGAACTACAAATCAATAATAGTAGCTTCAGTCATAAGTTCCTTATGCAATTCAACATTTTCATGCAGTCCCTATTAAGAAAAATTACGTCTAGACGATAACTCACTGAGGGTAATCTTCAGTCAGTGAGTTTTCCTTTAAAATTTGGAAATACCTTGTCAATATGTTTGATCTTGTTCACAGACGACTTCAATAGTTCCCTCCTTCAAGTCGTGCGAACCCCGTGCAGTAGACTAAGAACAGTTGTCTTTGGAAAACAAGAGTCGTCGTCTATGGTTGGAAGTAAGTCACTCAAGTCAAGTCTTGGTATATTAACATATTGACGCGGTTTATTGACTTGGTAGCTTATTTGCTACCGATCAAATTAATCTGTCCCAACTGACCGTACGCAACAATAAAATGTTTTGATGTATAGTAGGTTGTTGTAGATGAAAGATGAATGTCATGCTTTTCCAGACTAGAACTATGTTTACATGGGTGTATGGTGATACATATTATACATGATAATCACTGAAGATATCCTATGCAGTTGTGTTTGTGTCATTTTGTATTCTATGAAGTGAGCATGATTTAGATAATTGCATTTTACCAAGTGAAGATGAAATTTATATTGGTAAATGTTTTTTGACCTTGAAAGAGGGAGTTGGATTTCGGCCTTGAATAATTTGTTCACCCAAAAAGATTGGCACAAGTTCTATTCCAGAGTGTGTATCTAGTTGCTCAAAGTCAAATACTCATTGCGTATCATATTATGCATTGCTCATTTGTTTCCCTTGTTATATACAGGAGCGAATCCAGAGTGGAAATGATTCTTACAACATGATTATCCCCCTGTCCGCCAATGGCCGGAATAATTTTGACCAATGCTAACAGGCTTTTAAGAGTTACTATCATTTACTTGGATCCAAAATGTGAATTTTTTTTTTCTTGTTGTTTTCTAGAATTCAATTCATTTTTCTTTTGTTGGCTCAACTAGGACAGTTTTCAGGGGAAACTTTTGTACTTGTATCTTGAACAAAAAATTGTCACAGTAATTTGTTGTCATGAGCTAAATTTTGCTCGGTTATCACAAGCTTGTATGAGATCACAGTTATTACTACTCGCTTTCAAAAGAATAATGAATATATGTCATTTATCTTTGCAATTTTGGCTCTCAACAATTACAGCTTGTGAGCTTTAGTATATGTTTGTAGTGCCCCAGTTTGTAATATATGTCATTTAGCAAAGTTGGTATATATTTCAGTTATGAAAGTTGGACTGCCAGTACTAGTTTGAAGCAAAGAAATATTATTTTGGAAGAATGCAATGCGTCAATCAACAGTGGTTCTCCATCCCATTTCAATACTTGTTGATCACACATTCTTAATCTCACTGTCCTATAAGTTAGATTGTCAAGCCTCACGTAAAACGGCCTATTTCGCAACCAAACACCACCCATATTTATCTCAGTCTCTTTAGTCCAAAGAATGGAGGGAGTTTTGGTTATGAAATTGGTTTTGATATCCTCATTATTAGTTTTGAACTGTTGTAGCTCCATGCAACTGAACCATCCGAGAGTACTCCAGGGGAATGAGACAGACAGGCAGGCACTGCTAGCAATCAAAGATCAAATACAACAAGATCCAAACCAAATCACAAGCTCATGGAATGAAACGCTTCACTTTTGCCTGTGGCACGGCGTCACCTGCAGTCGACGACATCGCCAAAGGGTGACGAAGCTGGAGCTTAGCTCTCTGGAGTTGGTGGGATCGATATCACCTCACATAGGAAATCTAAGCTTCTTAAGAGTGCTAGATCTCGAGAACAACAGCTTCACTCATCAAATCCCTCCTCAAATCGGGAATTTGCGTAGACTGCAGGTATTGTATCTAAACAATAACTCACTTACTGGCACCGTTCCTCCCAACATATCCAATTGCTTTCAACTCATCTTTCTCGATCTTGGTGTAAACAATATGGTGGGTAAAATTCCTCCCCAACTCAGTTCCTTGTCAAAGCTTCGGACTTTTGTTTTGCCATACAACAATTTAACAGGAGAGATCCCATCATCTTTAGGCAACCTTTCTTCTCTCGAGTCATTTATTCTAATTGCCAATAACTTAGAAGGAAATGTCCCTAGCTCTCTATGCCAGTGGACAAAATTAACAATGTTCGCTTTCGCCGAAAATAGGTTGTCTGGTATCATCCCTTCTTGCTTTTATAATCTCTGGTATTGTTATATTCGATGTAACACAAAATCAACTTGGAGGAAGTCTTCCATCAAATTTGAGCCATGGTTTCCCAAAACTTCAATTCTTTTCCATTGCCATAAACCAATTTACTGGGGCCATCCCTTCGTCAATATCCAGTGCAACAAATCTTGGGTCGTTTCAATGTACATTTAACAACCTCAGTGGACAGGTGCCAAATTTACAGAATCTTCATAACCTTGAAACATTCATTATCGAGGATAATAATCTTGGAATTGGTAAACATGGTGACTTGAGTTTTGTCTCAGACTTGATCAATGCACACGGCTGACTATGTTGGTTTTCGGCAACAACCAATTTGGAGGAACGCTTCCCACATCAATATCCAATCTCTCAACCAATCTCCGGTGGCTTTTAATTGGAGGAAACTATCTGCACGGAAGCATTCCAACCGGTTAGTGAATCTTGTGAACCTACAACTACTGCGTATGGAGGAAAACAACTTCAGAGGTAGCATCCCCACAGATATTGGGAAAATTTCAAGCCTTGGGGATATTGAACTTAGCAGCAACAAATTTTCCGGGAGCATTCCATCTTCTCTTGGAAATATAACAATGTTAAACTCCCTTTGGTTGTATGAAAATAATCTCAATGGGAGCATCCCTTCAAGCCTAGGAGAATGTCACGGGTTGCAAGTGTTAGATCTTGCTCAAAATAACTTAGATGGCAAAATACCTCAACAATTACTTAATGGTCTCCTCTCTTTATCAATTTCTTTGAACTTGTCAACAAACCGCCTTATTGGTTCCCTTCCCGTTGAGATTGGAAAGTTGAAGGTTCTAGGACAGCTAGACATATCTAACAATATGTTATCGGGAGAACTTCCTAGTAGCCTCGGTAGTTGCCAGAGTTTAGAAGTCCTACACTTGCAAGGCAATTTCTTCAGCGGGCTCATCCCTTCATCTATGCAGGATTTGAAAGGGATACGAGATTTAGACCTTTCTCGCAATAATTTCACAGGAGGTATTCCACAGTTTTTCGAGGGCTTCCACTTGGAGAATATCAACCTATCCTTCAATCAGTTTTGGGGAGCAGTGCCAACTGGTGGTGTTTTCAGAAATGCAAGTGCGACTGCAGTTGCTGGAAACTCTAGGCTATGCGGCGGTGTTGCTAATCTTCGACTTCCCGTGTGCAAACCTAATGAATCAAAAAGAGGAGGGTTGTCTCGTAGAATGAAACTAATGATCTCTCTAGTTTCTGGGTGCAGTCTTTTGGGACTGGCTGTGGTGTTGTCACTTTTTCTTCTTGGTAAGAAAAGGAAAGAAGCTAAATTAAGCACTTTTGGGAACTCTGTTTTGCAAGTTTCATATGCTACACTCCTTAAAGCTACCGATGGTTTTTCTTCAGCTAATTTGATTGGTTTGGGTGCTTTTGGCTCTGTCTACAAAGGAATTCTTGCTGAAGATAGAGTTGTTGTTGCTGTGAAGGTGTTTAACATGTTACATCGGGGAGCTTCTAAGAGTTTCATCTCTGAATGTGAGGCGTTGCGAAACATTAGACATCGAAATCTGGTCAAGATAGTAACTGCATGCTCAAGTATTGATTTCAATGGCAATGATTTTAAGGCTCTTGTTTATGAATTCATGGAAAATGGGAGCTTAGAGGACTGGTTGCATCCTTCTTTTGAAAATGAAGAGGTGACAGAAGCGCCTAAACTTTTAAGTCTTGTTCAGAGGCTCAACATTGCCATTGATGTTGCTTCTGCATTGGAATATCTTCACAACCATTGCGAAACACCGATAGTTCACTGTGATCTCAAGCCAAGTAATGTCCTCTTAGACAAAGAGTTGACTGGACATGTTTCTGATTTTGGGTTGGCAAGGTTTCTCTCAGAGTCAACCGTAAGTGTTTCTGGAAATCAATCAAGCTCTATTGGAATTAGAGGATCGGTTGGTTATGCTGCTCCAGGTAACTTTTCTCATTTTCTTCACATCTATCTCTCGCACAAATGCTATCTTATTATAAGTGCAGTTTTAGTAACAAATGTCTATCACATTGTTCAAATTGTAGAGTATGGCATGGGAAGTGGAGTGTCAACATATGGGGATGTTTACGGTTTTGGTATACTCTTGTTAGAAATGTTTACAGGGAAGAGACCGACTGATCACATGTTCAGTGACGGCTTGAATCTTCATAATTATGTGAAGACGGCTCTCCCTGAACGTGTTTTGGAGATTTCAGAATCAGTACTAGTTTTTCAAGAAGGCAATTCCAATGTTGATGAAGCTCACAGCCAATTGAGTGCACAGAAAATTGAAGAGTGTTTGACATTGATACTTGGAATTGGAATTGCCTGTTCTGCTGAATCCTCAACAAGCCGAAAGGATATCAGTGATGCTGCATCCGAACTGCACACAATCAGGGGCAATCTTCTCGGCTAGAATCTTCTACATATAATACTACTGATTGGTGAAAGCTTTTATATGTGTTGTATTCTTGTTGTGTTTTATATTTTCTCAATAAGGGGTATATGCAGAGTCCAATTGATGCGCCTTGTTACTACTATGTCTTGTAGATAGTGTGTAATTGTGTTTTTGATGCCTTGAGAATAAAAATTGTAACATCTTGTATAAGTTTATTATACATCCCGGGTCTGAATGATCCCTCTAGGATCAGTGAAGAGGGTAATGTACTTCAAACTGTCAGTTTGATAAGAGTTCACACTTTATCCCAATTTCGGTTATCTTTTAATCTAATCCCCAAGCATCATCTGAAATCACTTCCTTTTCTTTTTTCTTTTTTTTTTTAGAACAGGCAAACTTTATATCAGACGACTTGAAGCATCTTCCTTCAAAGTTCAAACTGTCTCCCAAAGTAATTGATCAAGTTTATCAGTATTCGTTAACTAGAAGATATTAAAGACTCGTTAAATTGATTTGCTTGTCAGACCTTAATTTCCTGGAAGTTAGAACGCATCATGTGGTGTTTGAAAATTGCAAATTAGAAAATACAGCTATAGAAGAAAAAAAAAAATCTATGTGAATGATTGAACAAAAGAAGGAAAACAGAGACGACAAAATCAATACTGGTGCTGCTTGCCTGGACTTGACCTTGGTGCTCGATTTTCAGATTTTCTTAACCATACACCAAAACAGTGGTGCTGGCAGTTTACTGGAAGTTTCTTATTGAAAAGTTGAATATTTAACAACACCAATCAACATTTACAGAATTTTGTATATAATATATATAATGTAACACACAGAGGAAACCAGAGTAAGAACAGAGACGTTAGAACAAAATCATCTAGTTGCTGCCACACACCAAAAGTTGGACTGCCAGTACTAGTTTGAAGCAAGCAAGTCGGCTTTTAAAAGAAAAATTATTTTCCTAAATGATATGTAATTTTTCATTTAAGTTTGCAAGAGGTCTCTCCTTCCTTGGGAAACGTGTTCGGATTGTGAATTTTCACTTTCCTAGGTACAATCGTAGCAATATCAACTAAATTAATGAAGATTTTATCATTAGGCTCTTGTTACCCTTTAAATTGAAAACAACCAAATTGAGAAAGAATGTCTTGAAGAAACCTTTCCTAGCACTGCAACTTTTACATAGCCGAGAACATATTAAGAGGGTCCATTCCATCAAATTTCAATGCAGTAAATAGTGTCACTTTCTCTTTGCCTTGAAGTCCAAGCCAATGCCATATGCTGCGCGGTATACCTCACCTCAGCAAATCTATTAGCCTCCCCTCCTTGACAATGGAATGGACTAGCCAGAACAGAGAGCATCCACATATAAAGATATTTTCCTTTATATTCCATCTTATCCTAGAACTAAAACAATATAAATATTCCATTTGGATCAATCAATCCCTCTTGCTGGAATCTGAACTTTTATTAGAGTTCCTATTTAACTTTGAGTAAGTCAAGTCAGTCTTCTTCTGGTAGAATGCAATTAATGAGTCAATCAATCAACTCTGGGGTTCTCTAGCCCTTTGAGTACTTGTTGATCACATATTCTAAATCTTCCTATCCTATAAACTAGATCGTCACGCTCTCATAGAACTACCAATCACCACTCATACTTAGCTCAGTCTCTTGGTCCAAATGAAAGAATCGAAAATGAGGAGATTTTTGGTTATGGAATTGGTTCTGGTATCTTCATTATTAGTTTTGAACTGTTGTAGCTCCATGCAGTTGAACCATCCGAGACTCCAGGGGAATGAGACGGATAGGCAGGCACTGCAAGCAATCAAAGATCAAATACGACACGATCCGAACCAGGTCACAGGCTCATGGAATGAAACGCTTCATTTCTCCTGTGGCAAGGCATCACATGCAGTCGAAGACATCGCCAAAGGGTGACCAAGCTGGAGCTTGACTCTCTGGAGTTGGAGGGATCCATATCTCCACACATGGGAAATCTGAGCTTCTTAAGAGTGATAAATCTCCAGAACAATAGCTTCACTCATCTAATTCCTCCTGAAATTGGGTATTTGCGTAGATTGCAGGTATTGCGTCTAAACAATAACTCACTTACAGGCACCATTCCTACCAATATATCAAATTGCTTCAATCTCATCCATCTCCGTCTTGATAGAAACAATCTAGTGGGTCAAATTCCTCCTCAACTCAGTTCCTTGTCAAAGCTTCAAGTCTTAAGTTTACAATGGACCAATTTTACAGGGGAGATACCTCCCTCTCTGGGGAACCTTTCCTCACTAGAGAAGTTTATTGTCACTGGTAATAACTTAGAAGGAAGCGTCCCTAGTCCTCTATGCCAGTTGAAAAAATTAACAAGCTTTTCTGTAGGCGCAAATAGGTTGTCTGGTATCATCCCTTCCTGCATTTATAATCTCTCGGGTATTGTTATTTTTGAGGTATTAGAAAACCAATTTCAAGGAAGCCTTCCATCAAATTTGGGCAATGCTTTCCCCAACCTTGAAATTCTTTCCATTTCCTACAATCATTTTACGGGGACATCCCATGGTCGATATCCAATGCAACAAATCTTGCGTGGCTTCAATGTGTGGAAAATAAACTCACAGGACAAGTGCCAAATTTACGAAATCTTCACAACCTTGAGTTTTTCCTTGTGAGTGCTAATAATCTTGGAAGTGGAAAACATGGTGACTTGAGTTTTGTCTCAGAGTTGATCAATGCCACACAGCTGACTCTGTTGGAGTTCAGCTACAACAAATTTGGAGGAACATTTCCCACATCAATATCCAATCTCTCAACCAATCTGCAGTCTTGATATTGGAGGAAACTATCTGCACGGAAGCATCCCAACTGGGTTAGGAAATCTTGTGAACCTGCAAACACTGGGTATGGAAAAAGCAACTTCAGAGGTAGCATCCCCACAGATATTGGGAAAGTTTCAGGCTTGGTATATTGAACTTCAGACCAACGAGTTTTCCGGGAGCATTCCATCTTCTCTTGGAAATTTAACATTGTTAAGCATTCTTTACTTGTATGGAAATAATCTCATGGCAGCATCCCTTCAAGGCTAGGAGAATGTCGCATGTTGCAAGTGTTGGATGTTTCTCAAAATAGTCTAGATGGCAAAATACCTCAACCATTACTTAATGGTCTCATCTCTTTATCAGTATCTTTGAACTTGTCAACAAACCGCTTTACTGGTTCCCTTCCAGTTGAGATTGGAAAGTTGAAGGCTCTAGGTCAGCTGGACATTTCTAACAACATGTTATCGGGAGAACTTCCTAGTAGCATTGGTAGTTGTCAAAGTTTAGAACTCCTACACTTGCAAGGAAACTTCTTCAACGGGCACATCCCTTCATCCATGCAAGAATTGAAAGGGATTCGAGATATAGACCTTTCTCGCAACAATTTCACAGGAACTATTCCACAATTTCTTGAGAATCTAAATTTGCAACACCTGAACTTATCATTCAACCAGCTTTGGGGAGCAGTACCAACTGATGGTGTTTTTAAAAATGCAACTGCAATATCAGTTGCTGGAAATGCTAGACTCTGCGGAGGTATTGCTAATCTTCAGCTTCCTGTGTGCAAGTCTGATGGGTCTAAAGGACTTGGGTTGTCTCGTAGAATGAAACTAATGATCTCTTTAGTCTCCGGGTTCACTCTTTTGGGACTGGTTGTGGTGCTATCTGTTTTTCTTCTTGGTAAGAAAAGGAAAGAAGCTAAATTAAGTACTTTGGGGAACTCTGGTTTGCAAGTTTCATATGCTACACTCCTGAAAGCTACTGATGGTTTTTCTTCAGCTAATTTGATCGGTGTGGGTGCATTTGGGTCTGTGTACAAAGGAATTCTTTCTGATGATAAAGTTGTTGTCGCCGTGAAGGTGCTTAACATGTTACACCGGGGAGCCTCTAAAAGTTTCATGGTTGAATGTGAGGCATTGAGAAATATCAGACATCGAAATCTTGTCAAGATCTTAACTGCATGTTCAAGTATTGATTTCAGCGGTAATGATTTCAAGGCTCTTGTTTACGAGTTCATGGAGAATGGGAGCTTGGAGAGTGGTTGCATCCATCTAACGGAACTGAAGAGGTGATAGATGCACGCAAAGTTTTAAGTCTTAAAAAGAGGCTGGACATTGCTATTGATGTTGCTAGTGCATTGGAGTATCTTCACAACCATTGTGAAACACCGATCGTTCATTGTGATTTGAAGCCTAGTAATGTTCTATTGGATAATGATCTTACTGGACATGTTTCCGACTTTGGGCTCTCAAGGTTTATCGGAGAAACAACCGCGAGTGTTTCTGGAAATCAATCAAGCTCCATCGGAATTAGAGGATCGGTTGGTTATGCTGCACCAGGTAAGTTTTCTCATTTGCTACAGAATTTTCTGTAACCCTCTTTTAGTGTGACATATTTCAAAACAAAACGACCTTTTTTATTTATGCACAAATGTAGTGACAAATATTGTGATGTTTTTCAACTGCGGAGTATGGTATGGGAAGTGAGGTCTCCATATATGGGGATGTCTACAGTTTTGGCATTCTCTTGTTAGAAATGTTTACGGGGAAGGGACCGACTGATCACATGTTCAGTGACGGCTTGAATCTTCATAATTATGTGAAGACTGCTCTCCCTGAACTTGTTCTAGAGATTTCAGAATCACTTCTTCTTCAAGAAGGCGCCACCAATGTCGCCCAAGCTTACAGGCACAACCGATTGAGTGTGACAGCACAAAAAATGGAAGAGTGCTTGACATTGATACTTGGTATAGGGATTGCATGTTCTGTTGAATCCCCCACAAACAGAAAGGGTATCAGTGATGTTGCATCTGAATTGCAGTCCATTAGGCGCAATCTTCTCGGGTAGAACTTTTTGTATGGTTCTTGTATTCTGATCTGTTGTTGAAATTTGCATGTTATTATTGTACTAGAATCAGTAAGAAAGAGTACTAGTACTTCTAGTCTAAATCTGTAATCCTAAATCGGTTTAATGAATAACGATAGAGCTGTCATCAGCTTGATCAGTTCTACTACATGAACCACGTTAATTGGGTTACGTTGCGATTTTTTAGTTTAACAAATGAGCATGAAATTTATATTGACCATACATTACATTTTTGTGCTGTTACTGCTGTTTTTTTGTGTGTTTCTGCTAACAATGCTGGGATTTTATTAAAAAGGAACAGTACCATTGTGTGAATACTGTAGTGATGCACCTTCTTATCAACTATGATAAGAAGAGACCAATTGATTACATATTCAGTGACTGCTTGAATCTTCATGATTTTGCAAAGACTGTTGTATTGAGCTCGGGAAGATCTCCATTAGTGATCTTGCATAGGAAAGTTTTCAGCTGTGTTTTGGGTTGCAGTATCTTAATGCTTCGTCGTCTCTGTCACCCTTTCTACAGTTTTGCTGATGCTTTGGAACCATGATGTGTATGTAGCCAGTTTAAATTAGAGATCTGGCATAAGGCCGGGGCTAATGATACATTCTCTGTCTAACTTATCTTCTTCTTTCCCATCCCCACATTTAAGCTAATACTGATCTCAACTTTTTATCTGACCATTTCTGGATCCTTTAAAACACGAACTTTGTGACTGCTAAAAGATACAGTACGCTTCTGCGTATCTGGACGGGTCAAGTACAGCATGGGCGAGTCGAGCAGCGAAAATGGAAACAAAAAATTCTGAGATATTGCCTTTCTATGTTTATGGAGCTATTGGGGTATCCATGTTGGGTGTTGTAAACGTCTCGTTTTTATATCAACTGATTTATAAATATCATCTTAGTAACAATTCCCTAATCGTATTATGGTCTCTCCTACAGCCTTGACATGTAAAGAGTTTCTGAGTTACTAACTAGTATACTAACCAACTATCACACAATTACTTTATCCCGATTCTTTTATTGAGTGTGAGAGGATTGGAGTCGTACGTGCGGGCAAGGCCTCTCTGGTTCTCCTCTTGTCCACAGAACTTTGAGGTCACCTCTCATCTGTCCCAAGGTTAAAAAGGTACCTGCAGACGATAACTAGCTTTTATTACTGCTGCTCATGGTATGAATAATTCTGTGCAGAATGATCTGAGGCACAGAGGCATGTTACTGCTAGATTATCCAAGCTTAGCATCTTACCAAGTGTGAATGGAACAATGTATAACAAAGCGGGTTGGCCATGTCCATCCATGAGGTTCAAAGCCACATAGGTGACCAGGAGACCTGCAGTGCAAATTGCCAAGCAATCATTAAAGAGGAAACCAATGGTGTAAATATCTAGTGGCTCGCTAACCAATTGCATATATTTCCTAAATAGAGCAGTAGACTAAGCATAACAACTATTATATAGAGAGAAATAGGGACACTCTTTGACGGGGGACAAATTGTTCGACAAAAAACAAAAAGATTTGCTCCTTCAGTGACTTTCCCCCAACTTTTATCTCACTTTCTTTGTACATGGAAGTTTTCCCAGTGGTGAAATACTGCACTGCAAGGGATGCAATGCATTATTCCATCGAAACTAAATGTCATTATGTCCTAAAATTTCTTCAATTTTTTCAAAAAGCTCATATACTGTATGCTCCAATTATTATCTGCATTGAGCTCTGTTTACCATAAACACAGAGAAATTTAAAAATAGCTGTTAAGTTGCCAAAAATTTACTAGGTGGTCAATTAGGTGTATTTTATGAATGTCAGGTGCAACATCTGCTCAAAGAGAACAAAAGAGCAACATGTACCAAAATTTGCACACTACATACCTGCACCATAAGCTGTCATTGCCCACACAAAGTAACCCGTTCGAAGAGTCTTATTTGTTAACCAATCATACCTGTAAAAGTTACACCATGATTTAGTATCTGTTTGGAAGATGCAATAACTAATGCAAAGTCACTGTCATGATTTAGTTTCAAGTCCCATGTTTAATAATTAATTGATCCAAGTTTTGTGATTCACACTGTAACTCTGAAAATATCTAATCAGTGTTACGATGCTGTTTCATGTTCATTATAGAAATCCCAAAAAAGATATATACAAATATCCAACATGGACATATTTGGCCCAAACAAAATAGTTTCTGAAATATTTATGATTAAGGTTTCATTTGCAGGGTACTAAAAGAGACTGTAAAAGATATATGAACTGTTCAACAACAAACCTCAGTGAAAAGGCCACAACCAATCCAGGTAAGATAATATCACCAAACCCGATGATGCTGTAGCCACCCCAAGGATCAAACATCCGTGGGATTTTTAGTAGCATCGGGATACCATCCTCTCCACTTTTATCTCCACGAGCCACCTATATAGAAAAGATAAATATTTCAATGTCTTGAACTTGAAGAAAAGGTATCAGTACCCAAATCCAATCTTTATCTAGGAGTGGCAGAGAAGTTCTGATTTACTCACCACTATCATGACACTCTCATGGAACCACCATTTAGAAACAAATACCCAGAAGATATCATAAAAAAAGGCACAACCGAGAAGAACTGTTCCAACCTGATCAGAGAGAGAGAGAGAGTTAGGGAGGTTATCTTTGAGCATTCTCAATAAGGTGTTCAGAATGAATTTTTCAATTGTCGTAATTGCTAATAAACATGTAATGAATAAAGACATCTTTTGGTCCCCAGTTCACCAAAACAAGAACTAAACAAACAAATAAGGGATATCTCCAGATCAAAGTAGTGACAAGATAAAGAAAAAATTAAAGGTCATGACGTTTGGTTTCAACAAAATAAGTACACGGTAGGACTTGAGAGTATGCTAAGGTTGCAGAATTAGAGATTAACCCAGGAAAAGAATATCAATAGATATGACCTTGCATTTTCTTTTATAATCATCAATAGTAAGCAGCACAATAATAGATGGAAAAAAATATATATATATTCACATTTTGCTCAACAACAATCAGAAAAAGCAAAATGATTGTGATCATCACCTTGAGATTCGGTACGCGAATAATCTGAAGAACGGTAATTATCAGTGCAATACCCTGATTGTTTTTCAGCACAAGTTAGCGTCTACCAAACATATTACAAGTTAAAAAATCACTTGAATGTGACTATCTACAATTGTATGACAATGTGCATTACATATAAAAGAGCAAGACCAGCATGATCTGTTTACCAGTTCCTTCTCGTCAAAAACAGAACTCTGATGTGCTTAAGGGCAAAGTCAATCTTCAGGTACGAATAGGAATCAGTCGTATCAATAGTATTTAAACTATGCCTATTCTATCTTTAGTAATATAATAACTTAACAGACCAGCAATGGACACAACCAAATGAATCGGAAAAAACTAGATACATCAGCCAACTTATATATTGCACAGAAAAGCTGAGAATCATTGGTTTATGGGTGATTACCTAGACTTTCCTACATATGATTATGTCTTCTCTGCTTATCTTTAATGATATATCAATTAAGTGATCAAATTTCCACCCTTCTTCTCTAACAAAGGTATTAATCTTAAAATTACTTGGTAAAATCCAATAACAATGTAACATATACCATCCTGGTAATTGATTGCTAACTCCTGGATCCCCCTGATGTGTAAATACTTCTCAAAAATCTCTTGTGATACACTGACATTGTCTAATTTTGAGCTTAGACCTTCCGTGACTTGAGAATATTTTTCTCGAATAATATTGAAATGAAAAGATTACTAGATTGGAGAGAAAAGATGAAGAAAAAGAAAAAAGAATCAGCAGAATGTAAAACACAAATTCACTGCCTTAGGTATGGATTAAGGACATTCCAATGAAAATATATAACCAGATCAAAAACAAAAGAAAAGACAAGAATTTATTTTCTTACAAGGATATCTTGGCCAATCCAAGCAAATGACACACGACGATACACTGCCCAAACAACAGCAAATGCTATGCAGAAGGGAGCGACAGCTAGTGTCAAATATGAAACGGCTCCAAAGAAGGGCACCTTAACATATGATTCTCCAGCATGTTTAAACCGTCTGAAACTATATATGCTAAGTTGTCAGCTTCATATTCAGGAGACTTTACAAACAAAACTGTAAGTGTTTTTACACTAGATTTATTCTCTCTTAGATTTCCAGAATAATGATGTTTGCTTTCATTCATACATAAAGCTCATCAGTTATGGAGATCTATGGTATCTAATCTTTGCATTGTGTCCCGAGCACATCTAACTTCTAAGTAAAAGATGTTCTTACAGAAGCACTGATAACAAGTACAACATGAGAACATCACAAAGGCTATGGACTAAAATAAAGAGGAAAAAGACATTTACCATGATAACAAAGCCACCAAGCAAGTCTGTAGGCCCTATAAAAAAAAAGAGACTGCAAGGTTCAGTACTCACCTCAGAGGACATATTAAAAATGATAGTAACTAGTATATGCTCAATTAAGAATTTTTAACCATAGAGAAAAAAATCTGAATAATACAGAAACAGGATACCTCTATCCCACCGATGCAAAACAAAACCACCAGAATCTCGATGAACCAGAAGGACATAAGTTTGTAAAACATAACCAAAAAGCATGAAGCAATCACAACAAAGAGAATTGCCGCCATGGTGCTAATCTCCACTAAAGGACTACCACCTTCACCTTCACCTTCCATATGTGAAGACTCATCAGAACCATCCTGCATACAGCAATTAACAACATACAATTGATAAAATCAGTCAGCACCCAGAAGGAATTGAAGCCACATAACTTCACTGGAATTACAAAATAGCTGCAAAAAAGGGATAGCATTACCTTCAATAGCTTGTCATGCTCAATAGCTGCTTCTCTTGCAGTCCATGCAGACCAATAAGAAGCAAATATGATGGTACCAACAGCCATAAGCCATAAAAATACTTCTGCAATGTCAACCAGTGGACGCAACGGAGAGTACAGCTGCACAGAAACTGAAGAAAGGGATCATATAGGCAATTTTACAAACAAAAGAGAACCACTTTTAGAATGTGGAATTATATGCTAAAAGGTAGGTGCATATGTAAACAGAGAAGGAAATGCATACCTGTGGAATGGTTTGTTAAAACATTTTCCAAGATTTCACCAATTTTATTGGGAAGCATAACAGCAGGTATGCCTATCTCGATATCAGGCTCGTCATCTTCACAAACCATCTTGAAAAGTTCTATAGACACAGCAATATTTTTAGTAACAGATACTTATTTTCACCTAATCAATTTTGACCACCATTTTATTGTTACATATACTTACTTTCACTTGAGATCAATTTTGACTGCCATTCTTTATATTAATGAACAGTGATTATAACAATGAAATTTTCTTTTAACTTCCTGTTGTTTTCCACAATTTTAATTGTAACATGTCCAATGCAATCTTTACTCAGTAAGAGAACTTAGAGGACTTCAAGTGGAGACTCTTGTAGACCATGAAGATAAGAAAAATTTAATGCAAATACCTGGACGGTTATTTATGATGAGGATGGCTGAAGCATTAGCAGATTCAGCCATGTTCGCCTTGGTGGTGAAACTGCAATTTCCTCGGTGTACCAAAATGACATCATGTGCAAGCTACCCAAAAGCAATGCACTACACAATCAGATGAGCATATCCAATAGCTTCCAATCAGGAAGATAATTCTAATTACTGTTAAAGCATTGTAGTGCAAATTGATGTTATAGAATGGAAAGATCATAACAAATATACCTTATTCTTGGGTTTGGTACAACAATCAGGGGGGTCTGCCAGAACCACTCTAGTATGATTGGCACGCTTTTCCTTTGATTCCAGGGTAGGTCCAATCGAGCCCCAACACCAACATACTCATTGGCTTCTACACCATCGATCCAAGTCGGGACCTTTACCTATTGAACAAAAAAAAGTACTGCGGTCAAGATACAGGTTACAATAAGCAATGAAAACAAAGTGCATGCCTCCACTACAATCTTAGGCTACATAATTGCCAAGTTAAAGCAAAAGATATAATGAAAGTAGCACGTCTAACAACATAATCGAATTGAACTTTTCCACTCTCAGTCAACTTTTACTTCCTTAGACATTTTTCTGGGAAGCATTTTCTTTTAGAAAATAAAAGGCCTTGAACACAAAGACTGTACACCATAGAGATGATTTTCTTATCAATTCCATCTTAAAATTGTTCGTAAACAATTATTCACTCGATCCTGATCAACCACAGATTAACATGTTCCCAAGAAGCATCCGGAATAAATCAAATTCTTGCTTTAAACACATTTTGTGTCAAGTAAATTTTCTAATCTCTAATTGACAAACTATAGTATACAATGTTCCTTAAATTCACTATAAAACAAAATTCATAATCTCGAAAAACAAGATTTTTTTTCAAGCATTTCCTCAGCAGTCGGGACCAAGATTTAAACTTTTTAACAACGACTAATTTTTCATTCCCATAATTTCTACCAAATTCCAAAAATACCATTTTCCCAAAATAGAACAAGAAACCGAAAACGGAAACCAAAAAAAAATTAGCTAGTGAAGTTCGAATCTCCCAGCTTAATCTTCCACAGCTAAACCGAATCGAATCGCAATCAGAATTGGTTGATTGACAGAAACTCAAATTCAAATTCAACAAGCTGAAATTCAATTGAAACTGAATTCGATTCAAATTAAGAAGGACTTTACCAGAACGAAGTCGTTTTCGCAACCAGGCCGTTTCGGAGCAACATCGTCATGGTGAACTATATCTCCGGCCGAGCTCAGGCTTAAGCTCAGCACCGCCACGGCCACCACTATCCAGACGCCTCTCTGCCAATTCATTTGCCGCCGGAAAATTCGGAAGCAAAAACAAATTGAACAGGGTTTTCAGAGAGAGAAAACGAGCTATGAAGAAGAAGAAGAAGATGAAGATGAAAAATGTGAACGAGTGGGAGAAAAAGATAGGAAATATCTAAGTGGGTTCTTTTTTATTTCTTCTGCGTTTTGCTTTTCCCGCGTTGTCGTTTTGGGAGCAAGTGTTAGCTGTGAAACCGTTCAACTGGCTAAGCCTATCAGCTGTGCCGTGAGGGAGAGGGAGGGTGGAGTTTACTTACCGGCACCTTCAGCGCGTGGGAAGCACGTGCCATCTTGCAGACGCTTTTTTACTTGCAGAGTTTTTTGATGAATGAAGAGCTGGGTGAAGGGTTTTGGAGGTTTGGGTTTTTGATGTTTTGGATTATGGGGTGAATGGTGATCGGCTGGTTTGTAGGAACTGTAATCGCATAAGTTTATGTTTTGGTAGGCAGAGAAGTAAAAGAGTTGAAATGGTCAAATTAGGAAAACAAGTGTCAAGTGTTGACGTAGAAAATATAGAAGACAAAGAAATGAAATGGGTATATATGGAAGAGGATCTCAACATTCGACCAGTAATTTTGTTGACCGTGAAACGTTACTAGTGTCTTTAATCACATAATGCATATGTTTCAATACACGGGGACAAATAAAGGGTTGATAAACAAGAGATTTGTCTAAAAATAGAAAAAAAAAAAACTGGTGTTACTTGATTTGTATACTTAATAAATGGTCTACGGTCATGGTAAGGTTGTTAGTCATCTTTACTAGGAGAATATGTGCACATTTTGTTTAATAACTTTCACCTAATTATCCACCCACACTCATAGGGTGTGCCTATAATACAATTTGAATATAAGTTTAAGATGCTCGTATTCGATTATATTTTTCTTATTATATAAATATCAAAAATCATTCAAAGATTAAAGAATATATTTTAACTCATTTGAAAATCATGGTCATTATCTTATAAAATGAAATAACAAGATGCAGTCGCTTACCACTTATACTACATGATATCCAACCAAAGTGCATAAAAGAACCAACCTATTTAAATACCCGATTATGAAAGAAATTGAACACTCATTAAACCTCTAAATTAATTCTCATGTTTAACTCAATCGTTAAAAGAAACTTAAGATGACAAATACTCTTGATCCAAACAAAACAATCAGACTAATCTATCCTAACAAAAGGTTCACATCACTGAAGCTTATAAATAAGAATCCTTAAAAGCGCGTGGAACAGTCTCTCAACTCTTCCACAGAGATCACCGGTTACTGCCCCAAGTGGTAACAAGTCCGTATGGACCGTACAGATGAGACGGCTGATTAAATTATTACCCCGCTTAGGATCCCCTACCTGCAACCTCACCAGTACACCCATACGTGTCAGTATTATAACTGGAATATTCCGATCAAAGTCAGCGGGCCTTCTATTCCACTATCTATTTCGCTAAAATATCCAATCGCAGAATGCCACCTGCGCGCCTTAGTGGGGTGCAGCTCATAGGAGCACTCAGTTTCGTTAAACATACGGCACTAAATCCATAAAGTAGGGCCCGCACATGGGAATGCCACTTTTATTGTGGTCAGGTATTCCACACATGCTCCGTACTAAATGGTGGAAATTACACGTGCGGCTGGACGATCCAACCACGTGCGTGGGCCCCAATCGAAACGTACCGTTTTGGTTTCTTCTCCCCCGCTCGACTGAACTGGAGTGTGTACGGTTTACCCCTTTGATTCTTCACTTGAGCAATCAACATTTTTTACCACTAAAAGGTAAAAAGAATAAATTATCTACTTGGGGTTTAAAAAGTCCAAATTTTCATTTGATTCGACCATTAACTTGTGAGAACACGTTATGAATATAATTTTATCCAAATCAGGTCCTCATTTAAAATGGTAGCACACTTTGCCATCATTTTTTGTGTCACGAAAATAACAAATTCACGATACGTTTTTTCATTGAGATCGGAGAGATAAGAATAACAGAGCCAGTTGCCGAGTTGCAATGCCGAGATAGCGAGGTGTGGCATCAGAGTGGTTCAATCGGGGTAGTGGCATTGAACAATGTAGATGGAGATCATAAACTCTTTTTTTTTTTTTATCATAAACTATTATGCAAAGGAAGAGTGGAAATGATAATATACGTCTGTTTACATTTGAAATATAAACAAATGGGGTGCGGAATATTCTGTACAAGGAAATAGTATGTAAAGCATTTGTTTGTATGGCTACATACTCTAAGCTTGAATGAAGAGACTAAGATCTGTTCTTGATTGGTCTGAAAAAGTGATCATATTGATCTATTAAACATTTCCTTGTGTATGTATGTAGGTGTATATTTATATACGTTTATATATCAGTGCTGTTGCAGCCACTCCTGAATTGCAGAGCGAAGAGCGTGGTGGGGACGAGATTCTTGTGTTCGAGCTTAAGATTTGTCATAGGTGAAGTGTCGTGACCACTGTCCAGCCATCCTCGCAGAGCCTCTGCTTCATAAGTGAAACCATCTGCTGCAACATGTGGATCTTGCATGACTTCCTGCGAGTTCGGAATGGAAGGTTTAATTTTTTAAGAATTAAGAGAGGTAGATCATGGCATAAACAACTCTTAAATGATTCTACCATAAACCAACTTATATCTAAAAGTCATGTATGTGTTCTAAGAAACTCCAAAGAGCCTAGAAGATGTATATAACGATCCAAATTAATAAAGACCTGGAAGTTACCTGGAAAATGGGACAGATGAAATATGAGGGGGGCTGGAAGTGCTCTTCAGTACCCAGCCGGAATGAAGATGAGGAGCCACATGAAGCCCTCATTGGTTCAAGTACCCTCCAGACATCTGACACGAGGTCTGCCCTGCACTTCCGGCTCATCTCACAACACCTCAATGCTAAGCGAGCCAACTGTTCAGCCTGTACAAATGGCCAGTCTCCTGCTAAAGGATCCAAGAGGGTTTCCAACTTTCCAGAATCTAATGCGTACTGTACTTCCTTTGCTATTCCTAAAGCTGGTCTTCCAGTTAGCAGTCTTAAGAGAATAATTCCAAATGAATAGATATCCGACTTTGGTGTAAGCTCTCCTGATGAAAGGAACTCAGGATCCATGTAGGTGAAAGTACCTTTCGGATCAGTCCTGCAACAGAGTGTTGTGTTGTTGCTTGAACCTTGACCACGAGACAATAGCCGACTGATGCCAAAGTCACTAAGTTTGCAGACCAAGTGGGCATCAAGGAGAATATTGGAGGGCTTCAAATCACCATGGACTATGCTGTGTGGTTTACTTGAGTGGAGAAAAATTAGGACAGAACACAACTCGGTAGCGATGCGTATTCGAGCTTGCCATGATAATGGGGAAGTATTGTCCTTGCAGGTCAGTCGATCTTCAAGGCTTCCATTTGGTAGATACTCATAGATCAGAGTCCAAGCTTCTGGGCAGGCACCAATGAGTGTGACAAGATTGGTATGCCTCAGCTTACTTAATATATCTACCTGAGATACAATCAACTTATGTCATCAAATGGAAAACATGTGATAACATCAGTTTTCTTCCATCAAATCCTTAAGAAATTGAAGAAATAGATATTATTAATCCAAGAAATGAATAGTCCGAAAATTGAAAAGTTGGCCTTTGCAAAGAGCATTTTGAAAAATGTTTATATGCTCAATTTTTTAGCTTCTCAAACATTTTAATGATTCTAAGCGCAATGAAAGTTTCTTACCATATTAATATCGGCAGTCAGACAGGTTCTTAATGTATGTACAAATCAACTGGTTACTAAAAGAGTAGAACCTACCTCTTGCTGGAATTCAGAGGGGCCTTGCAAACTATGAGCATTTAGCATTTTTATAGCCACCTCAGTATGACGTAGGAAACCTTTGAAAATGCTTCCATATCCACCTTCTCCGATCTTAAGTGATGGGTCAAAGTTTTGAGTTGCTTCCTCAATCTCGGGAAATGAAAAATCAGAGAAGAACTGAGGCATGTGTGCGCTTGAGGCCTCTCCTTGTCGTTTCCTTAGCTCCTCTGCTTCTCTAAGAGCATTGTCACGTTCTACATGCAACTCATCACGTTCTCTTCTGTAACTTTGTAAGAGATCCACAGCCGAGATGATCTTCTGCTCCAAGCTCTGCACCAGCTGATCAGACTCTGCGATTTGGCTCTCGAGTTGTAATTTTTGTTCTACAGCAGCCCTTAATTCTTCCATGACTTCATCTCGTTGCCTCTTCATCTTTTCAAGATCTTCTCTTTCTCTTGCTACTGTGTCCTCAATTTCTTTTCTTTGTCTCAACTCCTCATTGTATAAGAACTCTGATGCTTTAGCCTGTAATGGATACTCAACTGTTAGTTTGTTTTATGGAGATTTCCCTTGGTTGAAAGAACAGATTTTGATAACACGTTCATGTATTCTACTTTAACATTATGCCTAGCACTACATATGTGGTACAAGTACCATATATTTATGTATATTGCCAACTTAATACTACCCCTCTATGATGAACAATTTACTATCTACATCACCTATTGCCAATAAAAGAAAAAGAAAAGTGGAGAAAATTTATAAAATTCCAAGTGTTACTCCCAGAATCAGTGGAAAAGGTATAATTAAGTGCCAACTAAAATGCATTACCCTTCGTATAGCATCAATGGCATCTTTTTCAGCTTTCCCACGCCTAATTGACTCTTCAAATGCTTCCCGCTTTGCATTTTCAGCCTCTGCCATTACTTGGTCAAGATGATCATAAAGCGTATCGTCAACATTTCCATCCTGCTAAACCATTACATTTCTAAGATTAAAAGATTTTCAAAAACTTTAGTAACTAAAACCAACTCAGCTGATTCCCAGGTGGCAAGTGAATTAAAAAATTAAATCTATATCCATATTGTGAAACAAGGAGATGGACCATGAAATAAAATTCACACACTCATCCACCAAGGGACAGTTTGCACTTACCAATACACTGGGAGGGGATGAATGATTAAGATCTTTGAGATGAGCAAGTGTACTCAAGTTTCCTGAACCATTTTCACTTCCCTCAGTCCTCTCAAACTGTATCAAAGGTAAATCACCCAATGCAGAAGAAGAGCATGATGAATATCCAGAAGTACTCCTCCTTGATACCCGGTCCCATTCATCAGCACTCCGTTCTGCTTCCAACCTGCTGCTTGATGGAGTTGAAATCCCTTCAGTAACATCTGTTGTGCTTCCTCCATATTTGTCAACTTTTGACGATCTTACCCGGCGGAACAAATCTTGAGCTGGGTTGCTAAGTGATGGTCGATTATTTGCCCAAATGTCACAGAAGATCTTGATCTTAAATGGAGCGGTGACCGTTCAGAGTCGGTGCTTGGCCTTGGTGGTGGCAATGCAACTTGTGCATCAACTGCATCTAAATCCGCTTCCCTATTTTGTCATTATACATGCATTAGTTGTCATGGAATACTGTAGAGTTAAAAAAAATTCAGATACTGATAAGAACTTATTTGTACATTTACAGTTAGAATAATATAATCACCCTTGCAGATTACTAATGAGGGACTATGTAAACAAGTAAAACCGTATGGTTGTTCTGAGCTTATTAATGCTTCTCTTTGTTAAGTCATTCAAATATCTTTCATTTGAAACGTCTTCATGGAATCCTATTTCTTTGTATTTTCAGTTTTATTTCCCAAAACAATCAACTAACCTGGTGTGTATAAGGTGCCCCTTGCAAACAAATTGTATGTGACAGGAAACAGGTGCATGCTCACGCACGTATATGGCTTTCTTAGACTTGAGGTCTGTCATTTTCCTGCAATGTTAATTCAGTGTAAAAGATGCATAATACAAATAGTCAAATACTGAACACAAACCCCTCACTGATACTCACTACCTGGTAACAGACTAATGAGACTATTAATACTATATTTCACAGACACAAAATCAGAACCAGTACCAAACTACCTCGAATGGGACTTGTCCGCTGCTGCTCCCATAACAAGCTTCCTGATCCCGTGCTGAGAGATGAGTTCCACTATTCCCTTCTCAATACAGTCCGTTTCAATATGTACTTTTTCTGCTCGAATCTACAAAAGAACAGTCTTTTAAGAGAAAGTTTCATTTCTAAGGAACAAACAAGAAGAGAGAAGTAAAATACCCCCATTTGACGACAAATACGTAGGTAATCTTCAAGGATCTTCTGCATGTTTTGCCTTTCGATTTCACGATAAGCTCTGACTTCCTGATCCTTCATTTGGCTTGCTGGGAACTTTGTTCCCACTGAAAATGAAGAAAAGTGTGGAATATTAAATCCAGTCATAAATCACACACTGCAAGGCAGATGATGACAAGGTTGGTGTACCAATACCTCAGCCAACTCTATTACAATTATACTCACAAACTTACCCAGATCACAATGTAATGACTTTAAAATTCCAAAAAAACATAATAAAAGATAGAACTAGCTAATTTCACTCAGTTTCCTAAGTATTTTATCCGACTTCCTATATACTATCTGATCATGGCTTTGGGTTTGAAACCAAAATTTATTGGGTTGCTCAGAGCATCAAATATATATTGGCCTCAAGAGGCAAAGCAATATCAAGTTAGTAATCGGGATTAAACACCTCTTTCAGCAGGATTATGAACAAGGTATAAACCAAGCACTCAACAATTCAATTACAGCAATCATATTACAACACCATGAAATTGAAACATCCCTTAAAACTCAGAAACTGTTACCCACATACAACAAAATATAAACATAAATATGTGTGGACTATGATACAGACTTACTCATTGGAATCATCTGAGCAGGCTGATGAACATGAACAATGCAAACCCTCTTCCCTCCTGAGTTCTGCAATGTCCATATCAGATTCGACTTGCTCTCCTTCACAGAAGTTCCCACTGTCACATATATCATATCTTGGATCACCCGAGCCACAGGCTCCACCACAATCTCTCCAAAACTAGCCATATCTGAAATATCAGGATACCTTATTGGCTCAGCTGGTCGCATCATTGCAGGCACAGAACTCACAACAGCCATCACAGAGAAATTTCAAAATCCAAACCATCAAAACCTCATGCCAAAACCCAAAACAACTTTCACTCTCTCAAACTCAAAACTCACAAACCCAACTCACTTTTGATCCTCAACTACAAAACCCAGACATCAAAATTCACACTTAACACAATTCAACTCTCTCCGACTCCAATTAAACCCAGACTTCAAAAACACAACTCAACCCAATTCAACTAACTCTCCAACTCCAAAAACCCAATTCTACAATAAGCAAAAGTATCAAAATTTCACACAACTGAGGTCAGTTTTTCCCTCCAAACCTCGAATTCAACGAACTCAACAACAATCTCACAGCCCCAATCCAACAAATTGAACTCCCACCAATCACTCAACTTTCTCTATGACTCTGTTTCTGATAAGGATAGGCTTACAAAAAGATGAGGGGAAGAACACAAGTGTGTGATGTGATTGGGTAGACTAAAAGAGATCGCTTGTCTTGAGCTCCAATGATTTTTACATTGCAAACTGACTCTTGCTAATAGTAGCAGAGAACTAGATACTAGAGTAAATTATGTTTCAAATTCAGGGAAGTTGCATCTCCAATTCCATGGCGGGCTCCGTTGTTTTTTTTTTTTTTCTTTTTTCTTTTTCCCCTATAGGCTACGCTCTCTCTGCTTCGGTTCGGAGTCGACGGTCCTTCTCGAAGAAGCTTCCTTGTAGGCGAAGCCTGGTGGGGTCCATGATCAGATAGTTCGTCATAATCGAATTGACAATATTAGAAATATAAGAAACATGATACCTCTCATGAATATTATTTTTAGAACACAAATAAACCGAAAAAACAAATTTGTTTATTTAATATAATAATTAGAATTACATAATATTGGGATGACCATCTCATTCATTCAAATTCATTCAAAGTTACAACTAAACAAATTACAAATCTGTTTAATATGAATGACCTTCATGAGTCCAGAAAGCCTAATTTCTAATTAATTATGTTGTCTTAATGTCTCAACTTACAATTGTCCATCAACCAGCCATCAATGCAAAGTGACACACTAATTAGAGCATAAACTAGCACTATACGATCCATGACATTCTGCTATCATGATTTGAGCTTTAGAAACCTGCTCCATGCTCGCCGATCGCACACATCATTGACAAGACGACAACACATCGTTGCCTAAGAGGGGTGAAGCAAGAATCAACCATACTAACGTGAACATTGATGACAACGAGTCTTGTAACCTTAACTTGTCCGGAAACACCCGTCACTTTATAATTAAACATGACGTCACGATAAGTCTCTTGATCTCTTATATACTCATATATAGCTCAATTTTAAAAAATTTGTTATATCTTTCACATAATTTACATAGCCTTATAATCTAAAAACACATAATGTCTAGAAAATGAACTTTAGACTAATGCTACATAACCCAACACACAAAGGATTGGTTGATGCCGAATAAAAAGAGCATCATCACATAAACACATGAAATTTTTTAATATCTTGGTAACACTCAAATATGTCTCAAGTCAAAATATGTTAACAAGAATTAGCATGACACAACTACAAACTGCTCGAACATTATCCGATACACTCAAACCGATTTTGTTTAACCATTCAAAATTATATATATAAAAAAGTTATAAGAAAAAAAAGTCCCAAGAGAGAAAGTCAACAGGTACGGAGGAAGGGTGGGCGCCACGGTGTCGAGGAATAAACGGAATATTCTTTGGTTCCGTCGCGTAGGCTTTGGTTTGGTCCACGGCTCCACGCCATTTGGAGATCCAAGCGACCAAGCTATTGGTTTCACCGCCCTTTCAACTGCACTAAACAACCAACTGTATTTACTGTTTTGGGTTTTCTTCTTAGGGCTTATGTCATCATTTCTGTGATTGAATTTGTTCACAAACCCTAGCGAAGCTTTCCTTTCCAAGATAAAAAATGGTTGTCCTCTTGCACTTGTGCTTACCTTGTTCATCTTCATTTTTTGTGTTTTTGTCACATGTCTTGTTTGTAATGAAAAATATAAAAAGAAACATAATGACTTATTAACATGTTTAATTAAGCCCATATTTAAGCTGAGATCACGTCGATTTGAATTTCTCAATCTTTGTTTTCTTTCTTTCATGACACTGGGCCCACTGGGCCATACCACCGTACGTTCTGATGTTCATTTTTTTTATTCTATTTTGTTTTCATTTAACCACCAGTTGCGATATTTGTATAATGAATTAATGATATTAGACTTTCTTTCTTTTTTTGAAAGTATGATATTAGACATTTGATTACAACGTATGTAGGACCATTTGATGCATTTGCTAGAATCAAATGCAATATTCAACTTCATTATTGAACAAGGAAACTTATATATACTCTACTTAATTTTGTAAGTTGTAGTCGCGTGAAACCAGATATATGTATTTTCTTTTTGTTTTCTTTTTTGTCTAATCTAGAGGTTTTATTATGTCAAAACCTATGATGAGAATTTCCCTATGATGAGGATGAAATCTCACTTCCATCCCATTCATTTGGTCTAATCTCAGCTCAAAATTCATGTTTTATCATTTTTTTTTAGTAAATTACATATTAGTTATTAACTAAATTTCAGTTTATAAATACATCTTTTACATAACATCTTGCACATTTAAGGACACAAATTAACAAATTAGGACAATTAATGTTCAAATGTCATCTGTCACTAAATATTTTACCAAACTACCCTTCGCTACAAAATCAGTCCAACAAAGACGTAAGTAGCGCTTTGCTGCTGCTACTGTCGTCGACTAAGAATCTACTGCTACTGCCGCAGACCAGAAATCTATTGTTGTAAACTGAAAAATCTATTGTTATTGTTGTCAACTAGAGATCTACTGCTACTGCCTTCGACTAGAGATATGCTACTATACTACCGCTGATCAAAACCTACTGCTACTACAAACTAACTAGCTACTGCTACTACTAAATTCACCAACGAAAAAGATACTGCTACTACCTAATGTAAAGCAGTAGAACTCTTATTCATCTAATAATCAAAGGGCAACACTTTACAAGGCACAATCCCCTCTCCAGGCGAAACCGTCGTCGTCGAGGTTAAGCCGTCCTCAAGGCAGAGACATCGCTATCGTATGCTAGCGTTGCTACTACCGTTTGCCGACTCTGATGCTAGTGCTGCTACTACTACTGTATGTATCACTGCTACTGAACCATCTTCTTCAACAACCACCATCTTCTTTCGGTCAAGCCCAACCTCGCTACTTTTACTCTAGTAGCACATCTCATCGCCGGTGACGACTCTCGTACAAACACTTGTCATACAAAGCAAAGCGATCTCTCTCACGTCGGCGTCGGCCTCAGTTCTTCGACAGCCACAATCTTCTTCTAGTCAGGCCCAATCTCGTTGCATGTACTCTAGCAGCACATCTCGTCGCCGGCCACAACTCTCGTACAAACACCTACCTTACCTCCATCGTCGCATGAGAATCTAGATTGCGCTCATGATTAAACACCGATTGTGGTGTCGGTTCAGTGAGAGCTTCTCTTGAGTGGTTTCGTCGTCGGCGACGGAGACGTCGGTAAAGACCCAGTCAGCGGCGTAGAGGACATTGGTGCGGCGGACGTGGAGTAGGGGACAACGAAGAGATCAAGATTTGCCAATTTGGAGTTGAAATTAGGGATTTGCCGATTTGGGGTTAATGATAGGAAAAGAGAGAAGGGTAGTGGTGGATAAACTGACATTTGGTCATTTAACATAAGGAAAAAGAGTCCAGGCCATTAGTATTTGGTTTTGGACTTGGGCAGTGTCCTGATTTATGTAAATATTTCAGCAAGTGGTTTTATTGTGTTTTAATATTTGGTCATATACTATTATGTAATTTACTTTTTTTTATTTATAAGAAAACAAGAACAATGTTTTATCGTTGTGGTCTCTTTTAAATGCATACGTCGCATATTTCACGTGCACTTCAGTCCACATAAATTTAGAACCCCTCAAATTATTGCTCAGCAGAATTTATATTTAAACTTTAATCGACCAAATATCTTAATAATCAGATTCCCTTTTCCCTTTGCTGGACAATTTGTTTAATTAAGTTTGGTGATATGATTATCATAAACAGACTCATGAAAGCAACACCCATGCCACCCAAAAGATAGAAAGGAAAAGAAAAGAAAGAGAAAGGCATGTTATTGGCCAATTAGGGTTTGTTGACGTTGAAGAATGTATTTGATTTAATGGCCTGATTAACTTGTCATTATCGTGAAGGTTTACAAATGTAGAATAAAGGTTTATCAGAAAGGAGCTCAGGACTAAATTAAGCATGATCAATGATCCTAGCTAACTCTTCCTTTATGCCATGAACTATACCTAGAGAATATTTATTTTTTAATTTTACTTATGAAAGAGAAGAGAAAAGCATATTAGTATATCTTTAAGATCCTAGAACAAGTAAGCAAATATGGCCATGCCACATAAGGTTGTCTTGTGGAAACTGACAACTAAATCACCAATCAATCTCCATATATGAGTTGGTAGTCAAAATTACCAATTCAACTTTGTCTTTCCAGGAAGAAGAAACCAAGGGAAGGAAAGAAAAGATAGCAAGGAGACAGAAGCTTGGACACCCTACAAGCAAAGATAGCAACGCCTCTTATTTTTCTCCTTCGAATTTGGCTTACTGTACTCTATGACCTTAAGTGCTAGCTTAACCCCTACTCCAATGGCGTGCTTGAGATGTTGCTCGGATCGGAAAACCCAGGTACCACTTCAAGCCTTCAAAGATACAAATTGCCGTACAGGTTATCGCACGAAATCAATCAATCAAGTCAAAGGTCAACCCATATCTTCACAATATTGCTTCTATCTTGATTATTTCATCGTCTTTCATCTCTCTCGGTTCTCTTCTTCCTCTGTCACATCCAGTCAAATTGATGTATACTCTCATTTTGATTGTGATCTTGTACACGGTGACTTCAATGTGTAGGAACTGTGGCGTTCTAGAACTCTAAGCTAGGAACAAACATGCATTCCAAAGGGATGGAATAAGTAGTTCACCTTTTGAACTAGTGATCTAAAAACGCCTTTTGATATCAAATGACTATACTTTTATTGTTTAGGTTAACATTTTATACTGACAATCATTCAATATACTGAATTTCCCTACGATGAGGATGAAACCTTTTAAATTAACTGAAATCTCACTTCCATCCCATTCATTTGGTCTAATCTAAGCTCAAAATTCATGTTTCATAAAATGTTAGTATAAATCTCACTTCCATCCCATTCATTTGATATCAAATGACTATACTCACTTCCATCCCAGACCGGCACCAAATTTTCAAGGACCGGGCCCGGACCGACCACTGACACACCGGGCCAGGCTAGCTGCTTCTGAACTCAGGGACCAGTGAAATCCCAGACCGGCAAAAACCTACCTTGCCGGTCCCGGCGTCTCTCTGGTCCTTCTCCACTCCGACCCATGAAACTGCAAGGACTCGTCTAGTCGTTTCTCTTCGGCGAGAAACTTCAAGCCCTAGATAAACATAAGATCAACTCGATCAATATATTTCATTTGCACTACTTATTTAACAAAAGAAATTAAGAGAGAGTTTGGACGAGCGTTTCCAATATTGTTTTTTCATTAATATAATTCAATTGTCGACACATGCTACACAATGTTCTTAGAAATACTGTAATTGAAGGTTTGGAAAGGCTAATGAATTGAGTTCAATTCGTAATGTGACTTGCCGCTGAGCTCGTCATAACTTCGAAGATCGGAATGGGCAGCCCAAGTTGATGGTCGATTAAGGTTTGTTGCATTAGACTTCAAAAATGAGAGTACTTGAGACCCCATTGAGGCCCGAGTGATCAGCTAACACCACTTTCAATCAAGAGACTAACAAGCATGCAGGAGTGTGACAGTGGAAAGATTCTTAGATGAGCTTTTGATGAATGTTCCTTATTGTTTGGATGATTGCACAAAGGCGGATGGATAGTCCTTGCTCATCAAAAAGTCGGACTCCTTGGTACTGATGTTGCAGAATGTAATGGCGTCTGCAATATTGACTCTCTGTAGATCAGTCCAGCAACCAATTGATTGTTAAGAGACCACACGATTTTCATGCATGTATGAGTTTTGGATGCGACAAAGCTCATAGTATTTTTTCCTGACGAGTTTAGGAATCCGAGAATTGATGTTTCGGTCATTGATGATCACCTTGAACTTTTCCATGCATATTACTTCTTTCAAAAGAGTGACAACAGACTCTGGAAGCCAGCTCCATCCAAAAATCAAGGTCAACATTCGCTCTCTACACCCACATAATCGTCAATGGTAGAATAGCAGTAAGGATCTAGGGTGCTTAGTTGCTTACACTATAGACGCATTTTAACTCCCCGACCCGAGACTTACTATAGAGGATGAATCTCATTTGTCGCAGGAGTCAAGACACCATTCAAGTTGTGCATTGATTGCCTGGTTGGGTAACAAGCTAGACATGCAATTCATGAAAAGAGATTTTGGATAACATGATAGTAGAGCTGCTATCACAAAGTACTACTAGTGCACTTGTTTTGAATATGACTAGCTAGCTAGCTAAGTTTATTCAAAGCCCTTCTCATCTAGACACCTTAACATGCACACGAAGCGGCTGCTATGAACTCAGCCTCAATAGTATAAAGATTAACCACATGTTGTTTCTTGGAGGACCAAGACACAACTAAGCACAAACTCATAACCTCAAGTACTCTTTATTTCATCAAAATACCGTGCCTAATCACTGCCTGTATAATCCAACAACTCATCATTGTCGAGCTCACTTCTTATAAAGAACTCCAAGGTTAATGGGCTCATTCACCCTTCTCATTTGTCTTGCAGCATCATACACTGATTGCTCATACCCCACCCTATCTGCTTCATATTTTCCTTTCAAAAAGTCCGCCAAACTCGTCCTAACCTATGCTTCTTCGATTCCTTTCTGCTCACTCTCGTGACTTTGAACGTCAGTGATTTTGCAGCAACACTTCTCGCTTGACTGCGCAAGCCCACATTTATACCAAACATCTTAGAGGCGTGGTCTTGTCCCATGGCAAAAACTCACGCGGACACCTTGAACAGTTGAACTGATGATGAATATCTAATTAATGGCATCAGCAATATTGACAGTCTCGGAGATCAGTCCAGCAACCAAAAGGTCGTTAAGAGCACAAGTTTTTCAGGCATGCATGAGTTTTGGATGCTCATACCTGCATGAAAATCTTGTGGAGTCTCTTAACAGCCAATTGGTTGCTGGACTGATCTCCAAAACGGTCAATATATTGCAGATGCCATTACATTATGCAACATCTCCGAGTTTAAGACATATGGGACAAGACAAAGCATATAAGATTCATGCGCTACGAGGAGAGCGGACTTAATTAGTTGACTGAACAATTAATTAACCAAATTAGCGGACTTAGTCTTGCCAAAATTAAGAGGATATTTTTTTTGTGGCAATAATAAGGTTGCAGAAAACAATTACCCATCAGAGAAACACGGCAAATAACAAGTTTATATATATGTAGTTGACTGCACACATGCAACTAAATAAAATAAAATGCATAGAGAACCAAAGCACTAGAGAAGGTTAATGACTGACGAGATGGAACAAAGCTATTAATCAAGCAAAACTCCAGTTCACGTGTAAAAAGTTCTTTCTGGTTCTTTCAATTATAATGCGTGCTGATGATTGGTGTATACCATATTTATATTTCATCTGGTTTCTTCTTGTTTTTTTTAGTTTAATTGATTATAGTTTCAAAGGAAAATTGTCTAAGCAGTGTCTCACCTTTTAAAGAAGCAAAGCTTTGATATCTCACATTTAGAAACTTCAAAACAGTATTCCACATTCTTACCTTGATCGAAGTTTGGTATCTAAAACCGTTAGTTATGTTAAAAAACTAACGACAACCATTTTATTCATGAAATGACTAATATACCCTTGAGTTTTTATTTTTGTTATTCTTTTTATATAATAAAAAAAAAATTGTCATAACGGTACCTCATATTTTCTTTATTATAACGTTACGGGGGTTCCTAAGTGATACTTTTTTAAGGAAGAAAATCTATGGTATCGTTATGCATGCCACTTACCAAAATTTATAAGGAAGAAAAAATAAGGTATCGTTATGACGAACTTCTCTTTTTATTATATTAAAAGAATAACAAAAACTCAAGGGTATGTTGGTTATTTCATGAATAAAATGGTTGCCGTCAGTTTTTTTAACGGAGCTAAAAGGTTCTAGATACCAAACTTTGGTCAAGGTAAGAACGTGAGATACCGTTTTGAAGTTTTCTGAAAGTGAGATACCAAAACTTTGCTTTTTCAAAAGGTGAGACACTGTTTAGACTATTTTTCCTAGTTTCAATATCAATGATAATAAAAGTTTCCATGTAATACTAATCTAGAGATGGGAAAACAGAGCTGTAAAAATGTTATATTGTGTTTGTCAGTAATTTGAGTCCAGAATTTCAACCTAGGGGTGGGCGCGATTCGGTTCGGATCAGTTTAAGGCTCAAACCGCAACCGAACCGCTTTTTTCGGTTTTACAATATTTCAAACCGAATTCACATTTCAAAAGAGTTGAACCGATTATTTCGGTTACACCATTTTTCGGTGATGTGCGGGTCGGTTTCGGTGTGAAACCAATTAATTTATTTAAGCAAGAAATGGTTACCAAAAGTTATGCTTATTTTTACCTAACAATGTCGGTAAGGTATATTAATGTATTTAGAGTCCACATTAGTCTACAAATATCATCTAAATCAAGTAACTAACAAATACACATATATATATCAACTATCATTCAAATACACATATATAGTAACTAAAATACTATATTGATTACTTAACAAATACACATATATATCAACTATCATTCAAATATAGCAACTTGTGTATGCAAACTTAAACGTCATAAATGAATTTTTTATATGTTACTAATCAAAACTTTCATCAATAGAAAAATAAAATATATGAAAAATGTAATTCGGTACGGTTCGGTTTAAATCGGGCGGTTTATAACTCGAAATCGCAACCGAACCATTTTAAAGCGGTTCGGTGCGGTGTGACCATTAAACGACACTGTTTTAGTTCGGTGCGGTTATCGAATCTTATTTTTCGGTAAGGTTCGCGTCGGTAACTCTATATTCGGTGCAAATTGCCCACCCCTATTTCAACCCCACAGGTGAAGGGGTATCAGATCGTATCAAAGGGGGTATTCTGATCTTTAAATGAAAAATATAACAGATGATCCTTTGGGAGAACATACATGAGTCCATAAAATAACTTTCAATCCCGAGCAAAAACTAAATTGCATTGCAGCATAAGATTGCATCCGTCGTGGTCTCAGTATAAAAAAGAAAAAGTTGCTCTTCGTTGAAAGAAACCTCTCACGCAGCTACAAAATTCTTCTTCTGCAGGGAAACAAACAAACAAAGTAACGAATTAGGAAACCAATCCTCGAACAACTAGGAAAAGGAGGACTTTAAGACGATGTTGTATCAAAGAAAAACAGGACCGCAGAATCCCCAAAGGTGTTTGAAAGCACTTATTCATAACTACACAGAAACCCTAGCAGCCGTTGTCGAAGAGAAAAGGTTGGGGTTCGTTTTACAGCACTGTCTGTATAGAGTATAGAGAGCCCGCATCTGAATTAGGATTAAAATTTGGGCCTGGCAGTCAACTCTGTGCCCATAGCTCAGCCCATTAACAAACAAGCACCGCCTTCTCGTATCTTCTTCCCGCCCGCCTAAGTTTATAAAAAGAGGATTCCTCTCCGCTCAGAATCTCTCTCTTCAATTCTCAGATATTTCAAATTCTGAGGTTTGTTTATTACAAGGTTTGTTCTTCTGTGCTCCATCTACTACTATGTTGCGTACTAAAAGACTCCCTATTGATCGAGAGGATGGTACATTGTTGGTTAATTATGTACGATCGATCATGAGTTTGTTTTGCCTTATATAATTCATATGCTTTTCTGTCTCAATTTCTTTGGTATTTCTATATTGGATAACTAATACTTTCTAGGTTTAAAATTTAAAATTTTCATTTCTTTAAGTTTTATTAATTTAAAGGTCTAATTTCATTATTCGCCTTAAGAGTCATGCCAACCTTGTTTAGAATATATACACCACTTGCCCCTTGGGGATTTAAAATACATATATTCCATGCTTAAAGGGATTAGAGAAAGTTTAAGGTGACTATATGGTATAGATTAACTGCAAATAAACATTAAGTCAAATAACTTACTGTACTTAAATGTATACTTGCTAACTTACAAAGAACTTACTTACTTAATCTTAATTAGATTTTTATATAAAGACTCAATGATCGAGTCAGTGGATACATGGTTACATGCATTTTCATTTACTATATACACACACGTACACATACATATACACACAGTTTTTTTCCAGAGCAGGACACCGTTTTCAAATTAAAGTGTAGTGCTTCTCATTTCGTTCACTTTTATGTCACATTTTCACATTTTCACCGTTCAGTGTCTAAAACATAGTGTGTAGATCATTCTTATAAAGTTTCATCTAATTTGGAAATCATTTACGCTTTCGTAATTGTGATTTACACGAACAACCCTTCCATTAAAGGATCCCTTATTTGACACTTATATGAGGGGCGGGGTTTACACCAACTTCTGGATCACATTTTTCTATCTCCACTGTTCACTTTATAAGTCTATATGAGTAAATCAATTCTGGAAATTTTCAACTAAAATGGTAAACTTTAAGGTCTCAAACTAGCTCAAAGCAATAAACGGATCAAATCTGCCAAACCTGAATCGTTCATGCTTATAATTTTAAATCACAGTTTTGAGTATCTTAACGATCATCATTTTGGCTGAAATTTTACATAAGTGATCTACATGTTAGGACCTAAAAACTGAACAGTCAAGAAAGTCTATATATATATATATCAGGCCTTTTCAAATAAGGACCTCCTTACCTTAGCTAAGGTACGGATTTCCTTAATTTGACCCACTTTCCGATCATATTTTCACATCATAGCCGTTCACTATTTAGATATACATGACTTGATCATCTCTACAAAATTTTAGCTAATTTGGTTATTGTTAAAGTATCGAAAATATATTAAATCAATGAACGAACCGAATATGTTCATCATGAACCGTACGTTCTATTAGTTCTAAATCACAGTTTTGAATGTCTTAATGATTATCAATTTAGCTAAAAATGTATATATAGAGATGATCTAGTCATATATACCTAAAATATGAACAATTGAGATGAGAAAATATGATAAAAAAGTAGGTCAAACAATGAAATCCGTACCTTATCTAAGATAAGAAGTTCCTTACCTGATCTAGTCATGTATTAATATGTGTGTGTGTGTGTATATATATATTAATACGTACATAACTCGATCTATAGTTCATAACAGTTGGTGCCTAGCCAGTCTTATCCATTGCCACTACTAGAAAAAAGGCTTTAGCCGACGAAAATAAAAAAACCAGGTCGACGAATTATTTTTTCGTCGGCTAAAGTCCACGTTAGCCGACGAAAAAAAAATTTCGTCAGCTAAAGAAATTTTTTCGTTGGCTATACTATACTTTAGCCGATGAAATTTTTTTTCGTCGGCCAAAGTTTGTACTCGTCAGCCAAAGTTTTCCTTAGTAGACGAAAAAAATCTCATCGGCTATTATCGAAAAAAGTCGTCGACTATTATTTCGTCAGCTAAAAGAAAAACAGTAAAATGTTGTATAACTTGCTTAGTAGGTTTTAAACAAATACACAACTTTGTGAACCAACTCTACATAGAAGCAAAATTAACAAAAATCTCGTGAAATAAGATGTGTTTAGAATGGTGAAATACGGCTATGGTTCAAAAATCATGTAAATCGGGTAATGTCTCTAATGTAGAACAGTCGAAACCGGTATGCTGCAGATTTGGCGTTCGGTGTCCGATTGACTATTGTGATACATTTCCGGAAGCGTAACGGCCCTACGAGTCAAACTCATTGTTTTGCTATGACATATGGACCTTTTGGCCATCCGAGTCCGTTTAGGACTTCAAAATGCAGTTTTCTTATTTCCGATTAGAGTTAACCGTTTCGATCGAGCCCTTAACGTTGTCGAATCCAGTTGAATTTTTTACCATAGACATCTTTCGTCATAATGATCATATCTGACGGTCGAATTTTAGTTTGTGAATTTTAGTCATCGGAATCACAACGTGTCTACTAATGTTGTATAACTTGTTTAGTAGGTTATACAACTTTGTGAACCAACTCTACATAGAAAGCAAAATTATCAAAAATCTCTTGAAATAAGATGTGTTCAGAATGGTGAAATACGGTTATAGTTCAAAATCACGTAAATCGAGTAACGTCTCGGTGCCGATAGTAGCGGTCAACCCTATTTACCGTTATTATTCCCTATGGGGAGCCCTATCGTGTAATTTTTCTGCTCGAATCTACAAGAGAAAAGTCTCTTAAGAGAAGTTTCATTTCTAAGGAACAAACAAGAAGAGAGAAGTGAAATACCCCCATTTGACGACAAATACGTAGGTAATCTTCCAGGAGCTTCTGCATGTTTTGCCTTTCAAAGCTCTGACTTCTTGATCCTTCATTTGGCTTGCTGGGAACAAAGTTCCCACTGAAAATGAAGAAAGATTTGAAATTTGTTTAGTTCTTATGATTTGAAGTTAACATCTGTTTAGTCCTTGTGGTTTTATTTTAATCTGAATAGTCTTAATGTCACAATTTTTCATCCAAATAGTCCTTATAGTTTATTTTAATATAAATAGTCTTTAAAGTTATAATTTTTCTCAGTTAAAATAATATTAAATCCGGTAATAAATCATAGACTGCAAGGCAGATGACAAGTCTCGTGTACCAACACCTCAGCCAACTCTATTACAATTATACTCACAAACGCAACTCCATATATGAGTTGGTAGTCAAAATTACCAATTCAACTTTGTCTTTCCAGGAAGAAGAAACCAAGGGAAGGAAAGAAAAGATAGCAAGGAGACAGAAGCTTGGACACCCTACAAGCGAAGATAGACGCCTCTTATTTTTCTCCTTCGAATTTGGCTTACTGTACTCTATGACCTTAATTGCTAGCTTAACCCCTACTCCAATGGCGTGCTTGAGATGTTGCTCGGATCGGAAAACCCAGGTACACGAAATCAATCAATCAAGTCAACGGTCAACCCATATCTTCACTATATTGCTTCTATCTTTGATTTTTGAATTAAATTCAGTTTTCCTCACTGTGATTTAGAGGTGAATTCATGTTAGTCTCTAAATTTTTAATTTTATCAGATTACCTCCTGAACTCTTGTTTTTTCTATCTGCCGTCTCCTATCACTCATGCTCCGTTAATTGGGACGTTGAAATTTGATGATGTGTGATGACGTTTTGGGGGTTGAGAAACTAAATTACCAGAAAAACAAGAGCTCGGGGAGTAATCTGATGAAATTGAAAGTTTAGGTACTAACATGAATTCACCTCTAAATCACAATGAGGTCAACTGAATTTAATTCTTGATTATTTCATTAGTCTTTCATCTCTCTCGTTTCTCTTCTTCCTCTGTCACAACCAGTCAAATTGATGTATACTCTCATTTTGATTGTGATCTTGTACATGGTGACTTCAATGAACTGTGGCGTTCTAGTTACTAGAAACTGAAACCATGAACTCGGAACAAACATGCATTCCAAGGGATGGTATAAGTAGTTCACCATTTGAACTAGTGATCTAAAAACCAAGCCTTTTGATATCAAATGACTATACTTTTATTGTTCAGGTTAACATTTTATACTGACAATCATAATAGATAACATAAGATCGACTTGATCAATAGGTATCATTTGCACTACTTAATTCACAAAAGAAATAAGAGAGTTTGGACAAGCGTTTCCATTTTTTTTTTCATTAATATAATCCAAATGTCGACACATGCTACACAATGTTCTTAGAAATACTGTAATTGAAGGTTTGGAAAGGCTAATGAATTGAGTTCAATTCGTAATGTGACTTGCCGGTGAGCAAGTCATAAATTCGAAGATCAGAATGGGCAGCCCAAGTTGATGATCGATTAAGGTTTGTTGCATTAGACTTCAAAAATGAGAGTACTTGACACCCCATTAATTGAGGCCCGAGTGATCAGCTAACACAACTTTCAATCAAGAGACTAACAAGCATGCAGGAGTGTGACAGTGGAAAGATCCTTAGATGAGCTTTTGATGAATGTTCCTTATTGTTTGGATGATTGCAGAGAGGTGGATGGATAGTCCTTACTCATCAAAGAGTCGGACTCCTTGGTACTGATGTTGCAGAATGTAATGGCGTCTGCAACATTGACTGTCTGAAGATCAGTCCAGCAACCAATTGATTGTTAAGAGACCACACGATTTTCATGCATGTATGAGCTTTGGATGCGACAAAGCTCATAGTATTTTTTCCTGACGAGTTTAGGAATCTGAGAATTGATGTTTCGGTCATTGAAGATCACCTTGAACTTTTCCATGCATATTACTTCTTTCAAAAGAGTGACAACAGACTCTGGAAGCCAGCTCCATCCAAAATCAAGGTCAACATTCGCTCTCTACACCACCCTATCTGCTTCATATTTTCCTTTCATAAAGTCCGCCAAACTCGTCCTAATTCTTCGATTCCTCTCTGCCCACTCTCACGACTTTGTACGTCAGTGATTTTGCAGCAACACTTCTCACTTGACTGCGCAAGCCCACATTTATACCTAACATCTTAAAGGCGTGGTCTTGTCCCATGGCAAAAACTCGGACTCCTTGAACCGATGATGGAATATCTAATGGCATCTGCAATATTGACAGTGTCGGATATCAGTCCAGCAACCAAAAGGTTATCAGTCCAGCTAATATCGGATATCGGTCGCTGGAGATGAGCTAGTATCGCTTAATTCTTTATTTAATTGGAAGAAAAAAAAGAAGAAGACATGGGACAAGACAAAGCATATAAGATTCATGCGCTACGAGGAGAGCGGACTTAGTTGATTGAACAATTAACCAAAGGGATAATGCCCAGCTGTCTAGTTTGGCTTTGTTAGCGGACTTAGTCTTGCCAGAATTAATAGGATATTTTTTTTTTTGGCAAGAATAAGGTTGCAGAAAACAATTAACCATCAGAGAAACGCGGCAAATAACAAGTTTATATATGTGTAGTTGACTGAACACATACAACTAAATAAAATAAAATGCATAGAGAACCAAAGCACTAGAGAAGGTTAATGACTGAGGAGATGGAACAACTTAGCTATTAATCAAGCAAAACTCCAGTTCAAGTGTAAAAAGTTCTTTCTGGTTCTTTCAATTTCAATGCGTGTTGATTGGTGTATATAGGGCCGGCCCTGTGTTCGTGGAGGTTCAAGGCGGAAAATATTTCAAGGCCCTTAAAATAAAAACAGGACCGCATAATCCCCAAAGGTGTTTGAAAACAGTGATTCATAACTACACAAAAACCCTAGCAACCGTTGTCGAAGAGAAAAGGTTGGGGTTCGTTTTGCACCACTGTCTGTATAGAGAGCCCGCATCTAAATTTGGATTAAAATTTGGGCCTAGCAGTCAACTCTGTGCCCATAGCTCGACCCATTAACAAACAAGCACCACCTTCTCGTATCTTCTTCCCGCCCGCCTAAGTCAATTTATAAAAAGAGGATTCCTCTCCACTCAGAATCTCTCTCTTCAATTCTCAGATATTTCAAATTCTAAGGTTTGTTCATTACAAGGTTTGTTCTTCTGTGCTCCATCTACTGCTATGTTGCGTACTAAAAAACTCCCTATTGATCGAGAGGATGGTACGTTGTTGGTTATGTAATCATGAGTTTGTTCTGCCTTACATAATTCATATGCTTTTCTGTCTTAAATTCTCTGGTATTTCTGTATTGGATAACTAATAATTTCTAGGTTTAAAATTTAAAATTTTCATTTATTTAAGTTTTATTAATTTAAAGGCCTAATTTCAATGCTTCGCCTTAAGAGTCATGCCAACCTTGTTTAGAATATATACACCACTTGCCCCTTGGGGATTTAAAATACATATATTCCATGCTTAAAGGGATTAGAGAAAGTTTAAGGTGACTATATGGTATAGATTAACTGCAAATAAACATTAAGTCAAAGAACTTACTGTACTTAAATGTATACTTGCTAACTTACAAAGAACTTACTTACTTAATCTTAATTAGATTTTTATGTAAAGACTCAATGATCGAGTCAGTGGATACATGCATTGTCATTTACTACATACACACACACACATACATATACACACAATTTCTTTTCAGAGCGGGACACCGTTTTCAAATTAAAGTGTGATGCTTCTCATTTCGCTTACTTTTAGGTCACATTTTCACATTTCCACCGTTTAATGTCTAGAACATAGTGTGTAGATTATTCTTGTAAAGTTTCATCCACTTTAAAGATCATTTGCGCTTCCTTAATTGTGATTCACACTAATGACCCTTCCATTAAGGGATCCCTTATTTGACACTTATGAGGGACGGGGTTTACACCAACTTCTCGATCACATTTTTCCATCTCCACTGTTCACTTTATAGGTCTATATGAGTAGATCAATTATGAAAATTTTCAGCTAAAATGGTGATCTTGAAGGTCTCAAACTAGCTCAAAGTAATAAACGGATCAAATCTGTCAAACCTGAACCGTTCATGCTTATAATTTTAAATCACAGTTTTGAGTATCTTAACGATCATCATTTTGACTGAAATTTTACATAAGTGATCTATATGTTAGGACCTAAAAACTAAACAGTCAAGAAAGTCTATATATATATATATATATATCAGGCCTTTTCAAATAAGGACCTCATTATCTTAGCTAAGGTACGGATTTCCTTAATTTGACCCACTTTCCGATCATATTTTCACATCATAGCCGTTCACTATTTAGATATACATGACTTGATCATCTTTACAAAATTTCAGCTAATTTGGTTATTATTAAGTATTGAAAATATATTAAATTAATGAACGAACCGAATATGTTCATCCTAAACCATACGTTCTATTAGCTCTAAATCACAGTTTTGAATGTCTTAATGATTAGAGATGATCTACTCATAAATATTTAAAATCTAAACCGTTGAGATGAGAAAATATAATCAAAAACTCGGTCAAACAATGAAATCCGTATCTTATCTAAGGTAATAAAGTCCTTACCCGATAAGCAATATATATATACATAACTCGATCTATAGTTCATAGCAGTTGGTGCCCGGCCAGTCCCATCCACTGCATGCAAGACACACCAATAATGTAATTTAGTTTAACAATTAGTGGGTCTGTAGCAGTTGTGATTATTCAGCACTTGATGAAACTCTTCAGCTGGGTGATTATCCTAATTAAAACCCATTTCATTAGTGTGTTGATAAACTAGAATATGTGGGTGATCTTGACCATATATGTTTGTGAATTGATGAGGAAGTGGGCAAAATGAGATCAGCATAACTTAGTCGTCTTTCCCCTTAAAAAAAAGATACGTATTACCAGAATAAGTGAATAACAACAACAGATGCGTACGTACATAATCTGACTTTGAGACCTTTTTTTTTTGCTTTGATCGATACGTTATGGTCTAGCTTTGAAACTTTTCACTTGTTTTATGAGCTGCGTGTTACATGTGATTAACTAATAAGTATTTGCGATGCATGTGATTAATATTAAGTAATGGAGTGGCGTACGTGTAGAGATTAGTATACGTACTTCGTTAATTATTAGTCAACTAGGGAGGGAGTACTAATACAGTAATACGAGCCCTGAATGAATCAGCTTGCATATATTTGCTGGCCTTGATCGACTTGAACAACCAGGGAGCACTGATAGTCTCTGTGTACGTAACCCATGGAGACTACTACGTTCTTTATTTCCCTGCTAGTTCCCTTTGCTTCTCTCTTGTATGTCTTCTGTAAAATTATTCCTAGCCGCCGTAGGCAACAAGAAAAAGGTTATCAACTGCCGCCAGGAAGCACAGGTTGGCCCATCATCGGTGAAACCTTCGATTATCTACGCACAGCCAGAAACGGTGTCCCTGAAAAGTTTGTAGATGACCGAAAGAACAAGTACGCATCATTCTCATCATCAGCTGCAGCAACAGCAGGAGGCTTGTGCAAGGTGTTCAAGACGTCGTTGCTCGGTGAAACTATGGCCCTGATGTGCAGTGCTGCTGGAAACAAGTTCCTGTTTTCAAACGAGAAAAAACTCGTCAAGGTCTGGTGGCCTTCCAGCTTCCAAAAGATATTTCCAACCGACGAGGCCTACAGAATACGCAAACATATGTATGCATATCTCAAGCCTGACGCTGTCCGAAAGCATATAGCCGTCATGGACCAGATCACGAAACGCCATTTCGATACGCATTGGTCCTCGAAGATGGATCGAAAGGAAGCGATCATGTTTCACTCACTCGCAAAGAAGTACGCCTTAGCATTATCTTGCAAGCTCTTCCTAAACCTCGAGGATCCAGAAGTACTTGCCGAGCTATTGAAAACCATTGGGACTATACATGCGGGGATGGTTTCACTGCCAATAGATCTGCCAGGCACCAACTTCAACATAGCCATCAAAGCATCCAAGAAAATGATGAAGGAAATTGAGAGTATGGTTGTGCAGAGGAAGATAGATCTCATGAATCTGAATTTGACTGATCGTGAACAAACAGCAGATGTGCCACAAGATCTAATGTCTAGCTTACTCTTGGAGACATTTAGCGATGGAGCAGAGGTTACGGCAGCGGACATGGCCAAAACTTTGAGTAGTACAATATTCCCAGTTACGATACTATAATTAACACACTGTGTGCCACTGTCATCTATCTGTCAGAGCTTCCTCTAGTTTATGATGCTGTCCTTAAAGGTAAATTATATACACAGAAAATTTTAAAAGTTTGTGTTGCTGGGGACTTACTGAGTTACTGATACTGTTGCGTATACTGAAATGGAATAATGGATCCATGTACAACTATGTGTTGCAGAGCAAATGAAGATTGCAGAATCAAAAGATGAAGGAGAGTTGCTCAATTGGGAGGACATACAGAAGATGAAATATACATGGAACGTGCTCTGTGAAGTATTACGATTGCAGCCACCAGGTAGTGGAACATTTAGAGAGGCCATCACCGACTTCATCTATGAGGGGTATCTGATTCCAAAAGGAATGAAGGCACGTAAATCACATTACGTTACATATACTAGCTAATTTGACTTCAATACATCTAACTTCGTGAGCATCGATCTATATTTTCTTCATTATTTCTCATTTTCATAGCTCTTGTGTGCAGTTACATTGGAATGTGTATTCCACACATAAGAACCCGGAATACTTTCCAGATCCACACACGTTTGATCCGTCAAGGTTTGAAGGACAAGGACCACCTCCTTTCTCGTATGTTCCTTTTGGAGGAGGACCTCGAATGTGTCCCGGAAAAGAAAACGCTCGAGTCCAGATGTTGGTTTTCATGTACAACCTGGTCACAAGATACAAATGGGAGATGGTTTTTCCTAACGAGAAGATGGTCGTGGACCCTGTTCCTTATCCTACACATGGACTTCCTCTTCATCTATTCTCTCGTAAATCATAAAGGTGATAAGTGATAAGTATTGTAATCGTTATTTGGTATGAATAAGTGAAAGTCCTATCTATTATACATCTATGCCTTACATATACCGCGTAAGGATAGGGCGTGTTGATGTATGTTATAGACATCAACTTTTTATATAAAGATGTATGTGATTAAATCACTTGTGTTATATGTATGTAAGTTGATTAAAAACTTGTAATAAAGATCTTGAATATTGTTGCAATTACTTTGATTATAACCAAAATTATCATCAAGTATAAAAGCGAACTTGTAAAATATTTCTCGATATTGTAAAATATTTCATGATGATGTAATTTGTAAAAGAAAAAATTGTAGTTATATAAACGAAAATTCTTCTACGCACCAAGCTGGAAGTGAACCGAGCAACTTATATGTAATATTTTGATCCGGTCATCTACGTCGCATTATCGTGCATATATACTAATACCGTTAACAAAATTAAAACCTAAAAAAATAGTCTCAAGTGTTTTCATCACATGAGGTGAGGACTGAGGTCGAATTAAGATGTACTCTTATTATGGGCGCTTAATTTGACCGGATTAAAAATAAAAATAAAAGGGAGAAATTTAGGGTCTTAAGTGTTCTCATCACATGCCTCATCCGAGGTCAAAGAAAATGTACTCTTATTATGAGCGCTTAATTTGATCGGATCAAAAATGAAAATAAAAGAAAGGAATTTATGGTCTCTAGTCTTCATTCGATCTTCAGATATACGGCGATTTGAGGAGTTGCGCATTAATAGTGAAAGTACACCTTGGTACGTAAAATCTGTTTCGCATTAATACATTCATTGTCACATGTGTTTTCGTGCTTTTTGTTAAAGAATCATATGTCACGTATGTATCAATAATACGACCATAATTACCACTTTTTAGGGTTCTAAAACTTGGCCGCCCAGGCTGCTACGGCGATGCCTTGTATGGATTGAGCTTCCTTGCAGTTAAAAATAGTTTAAAGTTGTGTGATGAGTCCATAGTAATCCGACAGGTTCTACTATGCGGCCTAATTACTATAGAATGAGAAAGACTACACTGAACTACTGAAGGTATTGTTATTCAGTCGAAGAGCCGATAAATATTTGTTCGATGATTTCTTGATGATCCTTATGTTGGACGCTAGAGGCTGTAGTTATTAGAGGAATAGAAGGTTGCATGAACTTCAGACTACGTGAAGTGGTAAAGCTTAGAAATCCATAAGGAATTCATGACGTTCTCGGTTTTTTCTGACAAAAATTGCTTTTACATTCTTCCTTTAATCTTATATGTTCCTTACATATATCATTTGAACTCATGATCTCAACAATGTCAGTTAGGCTAGTTATCCTCCTGATATGCAGAAGCAACAATGTCAGTTAGGCTAGTTATCCTCCTGATATGCAGAAGCTTCGTAGCTTCTTGTTGTATTGTTTGATTATTTAATATAACTTAGTCGTCTCTCCCTTGGAAGAAAAAATAGGGTTCGAGAATGAGCAAAATCTGGAATCTGGAAACAATAGAAATCTAAACATAAGCAGGATGAAAAAGAGAACAAAAACCATAAATCAAACAAACACCGTAAAACAAAAGAACTGAAACAAAATCATGAGGAAACAACATACTCATCGAACTGGGCGTGATTGAGGAGTGAAGGAAAGATAGAGACCAAACTACAGAGTACGTGAGCGTAGACCTAGCAAGGTATGGAAGTCATTAATTTCCTTTCCTAAAACCATCTCGTTAATGTGTTAATAAACTAGAATATGTGTCTGATCTTGATTATGTTAGTGAATTGATGCACGTATTATAAGGGAGAGTAGTTGCTAAACAAAGGAAGATATTAAGAAAAGGAGGGCTAATGAGATCAGCATAACTTAGCAGTCGTCTCCCCTTGAAAATAAAAAGGATCCTTATTAATTACCAGATAAACAACAACACATATATAGTCCGACTTTGATACCTTTTTTTTTGGTTTAGGTACGTTATGGTCAAGCTTTGATAATTTCCAAATGTTATATGTGCAGTGTGTTAGATGTGATTAATTAACAAGTATTTGCGATACATTTGATTAGTTTTAAGTAATGGAGCGGCGTGTAGAGATTAGTACTTCGTTAATTATTAGAGTCAACTAGGGAGGGAGTACTAATTGTCTCCATATAGGCCATGGTTAAGACGAAATCAACCTGCTGAATGAATATCAGCTTGCATATATATATGCTGGCCTCGATCGACTTGAACGACCAGGGAGTACTAATAGTCTCTGTATAGTCCATGGAGACTACTACGTTCTTGATCTCCCTGCTAGTTCTCTTTGCTTCTCTCTTCTATGTCTTCTGTAAAATCATGCCTAGCCGCCCTAGGCAACAAGTAACAGTTAATCAACTACCGCCAGGAAGCACAGGTTGGCCTTTCATCGGTGAACCTTGGAGTATGTACGCACAGCCAGAAACGGTGTCCCTGAAAAGTTTGTAGCAGACCGGAGGAAGAAGTACTCCTCCGATGGCTCATGCAAGGTGTTCAAGACAACGTTGCTCGGCGAATCTATGGCCATGCTGTGCACCGCTGCCGGAAACAAGTTCCTGTTTTCGAACGAGAACAATCTGGTCAAGGTCTGGCGGCCTCCCCACTTCGGAAAGCTATTTTCAGTCAAAGACTCCATCCGAATGCCCAAATTCCTGTCTCCATTTCTCAAGCTCGATTCTGTCCGACACAATATAGCCGTCATGGACCAAGTCACCAAACACCATTTCGATACGCATTGGTCCTCGATGATGGATCAGAAGCAAGTGATCATGTTTCAGTCACTAGCAAAGAAGTATAGCTTAGCCTTTTCTTGCAAGCTCTTCCTAAACCTCGAGGATCCAGAAGTACTTGCCAAGCTAGAGAAAAGCGTTGAGGATTTACATGACGGGATGGTTTCGCTGCCAGTAGATTTGCCGGGCACCAAATTCAACAAAGCCATCAAATCATCCAGGAAAATGATGAAGGAAATTGAGAGTATGGTTGTGCAGAGGAAGATAGATCTCATGAATCTGAATTTGATTGATCGTGAACAAATAGCGAATGTGTCACAAGATCTTATGACTACCCTCGTCTTGGAGACATTTAGCGATGGAGAAGAAATCACGGAAGCGGACATCGCCAAAACTTTGTGTGCTCTACTACATTCCGGTTATATCACAATAGTTAACACACTGTGTCCCACTCTCATCTCTCTGTCACAGCTTTCTCCAGTTTATGATGCCGTCCTTAAAGGTACGTAGATTATATACATAGCAAATTCTATCTAGCTGCATTAACACGGTAGGTACCATAAAATTTCCTTAAATTAGTACTAAATAAGCAATAAGTAAATGTTTGGTACTCAAGACTACGTTACATCTCCTTATTTGTTATGCATGTCATGTTGCCTTAAGTTGTACTAATTAATTTTTTCCATATTAACTCATGTCTGGTATTGCATGGTATTAGAGTAGGTTTGCTTGGTTTGTAGTTTAGAATGATGGTGTTATCTAATGATGACCAATTTGAGTACTCACAATAACATCATATCTAAGGAGGCCAAAATGAAAACAATGTGCTACGTAAGCTCATTTATTTAGTACCCAGTGACACTAAACATGGTATTAACCAAACTGGACTTCTTATTTAGGACAGTCTAAGTAGTCCCAACAAACAAATATGCACAAAGGGTTTAAATTAGTACTAAATGAGCATTTTCTCTATAAAATATGTATAATGAGTGGTCATACAAAGCAGTTGATAAGAGTGACATACAAAGTACACGTAAATATATATAGCTATATGAGGTAGTTCTTGTTGGCATACGTATAGGGAAATTGATGAAAATTAGTACTGCTGGGACTGGATTAATTCGAAAATATTAATATAGGCTCAAACACTACTGAAATGATAATGGATCCATGTACAACTATATGTGTTGCAGAGCAAATGGAGATTGCAGAATCAAAAGATGAAGGAGAGTTGCTCAACTGGGAGGACATACAGAAGATGAAATATACATGGAACGTGATATGTGAAGTATTACGGTTGCAGCCACCAGCTAGTGGAACTTTTAGGGAGGCCATTAGTGACTTCATCTATGAAGGGCATCTAATTCCAAAAGGAATGAAGGCATGCACATCACATTACATTACATATACTAGCTTCTTCTTTTTTTTATATTTCAATACATCTAGCTTTGTGAGCTTCTATAGTTTCTTCATCTCTCTTTTTCTTTGCTCTTGGGTGCAGTTACATTGGACTGTGTTTTCCACACATAAGAACCCGGAATATTTTCCAGATCCACACAAGTTTGATCCGTCAAGGTTTGAAGGACAAGGACCACCTCCTTTCTCCTATGTTCCTTTTGGAGGAGGACCTCGAATGTGTCCCGGAAGAGAAAACGCTCGAGTCCAAATATTGGTTTTCATCTACAACTTGGTCACAAGATACAAGTGGGAGTTGGTTTTTCCTGACGAGAAGATGGTCGGGGGCCTTATTCCTTATCCTCAACATGGACTTCCTCTTCATTTGTTTTCTCGCAAGTCATAAACGTGATAAGTAATAAGTATTGTAATTGTTATTTGGTTTGAATAAGGGAAAGTACAATCTATCATATGTATATGATTAAATCATTTGTGTTATATGTAAGTCGATCAAAAGCTTGTAATAAACATCGTGAATGTTGTCACTACTTTGATTACAACAAAAATTATCATTAAGTACATCAAATGTGGTACTTGCTGTAAAATATTTCATGATGAATCTGATGCTCGCTCGGATCTCCACCCGCAGCCACGACACAACCACCAGAGAAAGGGTAGTACCCATCCCGAACACATATATCCTCCTAACCAAACTTGTACAATTTATCTGTGCGATCGAACCCAACGTGCACCAGCTAGCCCAGAGGCCGTCGCCATTGCCAAACTGAGACTACCACACGAGAATGTACGGTGGTCGAAAGAAAAAAAAAATTGAATTATTTATGTGGAGGATCTCAACAATATTTTATTCTAAATACCAATTGAAGAACAAATAAAAGATAATCCGTATGTATTAAAAAAATAAAATAAAAGAGAAATCCAGATATCGGGTCAAAGTTGGGCCTGGTTGTCCAATTCTATGCCCACGGCTCGGCCCATCAAGCAACCCAAGCACCAAATCTTCTTCCCGCCCGCCTCCGTCCATAAATATCCCCTCTTTTCCTCTCCCCAGAAATTCTCTCTCTTCAATTCTCAGAAATTTCAAATTCTTAAGATGCCTCCTTTCCATTTCTCTCTCTAAACCACGCCTCCGCCTCTCTCCCAATCTCAAGCCTTCAGCTCCGATCCAGATCGCATCGTCCTCCGCGCCTCTCAAAACCTAAACCTCGCCGATCCGATCCGGAGCGAAATGAAGTTGAAGATCAACAAGGCCTGCGATCTCAGCTCCATCTCCGTCCTTCCTCCTCACTCCAGGTTAGGATTCGCTTCGCTCTTTTGTTTCAATTTCGCGTCCTTTTCTCTATCGTAGTGTGCTTCGTTTGGTTCATGTGAAAATCTGGAGAGTGCGATTTTAAATTTTGTACTTCGTTGATCTGTGTTTGCGAGTTTTTCTTGTTGAATTTGACTGGAATTTGATAGGCTCGATCCGGAGCTAGACGCTCGCTTTGGATCACGAGAAAATGGAGGAATGATATTCAGGAAATCAAGTTTTGGATCTCAAGCGTTTATTTATCTAGGTTTTCTAGCTCATCTGAGTTCGCTCTGAGCTTGATTTCAGTTTTTTTTTTGTTCCTGCGGTTCAATTTTCTTGAAATTTTTAGTGTCCTTACATTTTTATCATCAGGATTTCTCACTGATTTGAGTGCACTGTGAGTTTGATTTCAATTTTGTCTTCCGTAAAATGTGATTTGTGATATATGAGAAAGTGTGAGAGTATGCTTTACCTGACTAGATGGATCTCAATCTCTACCGCTTCCAGTTAAAACTGATACGATTAAGATGATTGGATCCAACGGTTTTGTTTAAAATAGGCCTTTTGATTCATTGCCTCACGTTTGATTTCGCTTTGCTGATATGGAAAGAAAGTACATGAAACTGAACACAAGGGAAGCAGTTATGTGTGCTTCAAATTGATTCTATTTCTATGTTAATTGCTCTAGTCAATATGCACATGTGGGAGATCAAATCCTCCGCATATGTGAATAGATAGCAAATATGTGAGATGATGTGGCTAATAGATTGATTTGCTGAAATCTCCTTTATCTGTGCTGATTTTCTCATTGATTTGCAGGAGATCAAATTCTGTGCAACATGGACCACAAGGTTCGCAGCTTCAGCTTCGATCTCAACCATCACAACAGTCATTTTCTCAGGGACTCTCATCTCAGTATGGCATGTTTTCTCAGCTCTCGCAGACGTCTCTTGACGCTTTGACAGATCAGGTAGAATCTCTATTTTACACTATACTTTCATTGTTTATGTTTTGACAAACCGACATTCAATCAAGTAAATTTGGCTCTATGAGGAATGGTTTTAGTGCTCTATGAGGAATGGTTTCATTTGAAAAAGCATATAAGTTTGAGCAGCTTTCATATTGTTAACTGGAGACCAATTTATTTAAAATTGTTCTTTCCCAGAAGTCTGTGCATTAATTAAAATCAGTTGATCTCATTCATAGGTTTCTCTGGCAGTCCTAAATTATTTCTTGTGTTCATATCTCTACAGAGGTCTCAAGAACGGGAGAACTCTGTGAAGAAAATTTCTCGCTTACCCCTGATTAGTCATGCACGTGAAGAGAGTCAAATGCAGATGTCAAGACCTTCCAACAATCTCACGCGCAAATGGAGTTCTGCTTCTGGTTCAGATCATCGATGTAAGGTTTTTACAAAGTTGAATGGCATAAGTGGTATTAGAGAAAGAAAGAAAAAAAGGAAAGAAAAAAGAACTTCTAGTAATGTATTTGACAGAGAATAAGGATTCTGTAGTTGAATTTTCGAAGGGGTAATAATAACAGACCCATATTGTATGTGCTGCTGCATTTTAATGGGAGACCAATTGTTTTATCTTCCTGAGCAGGTAATATCAGTGAGGAATTGGAACATCGTATTGGGATGATGGAAACTTCATTGAGCAAGTTTGGAATGATCTTGGATTCTGTCCAGAGTGATGTTATGCAAGTAAAGAAAGGAACAAAAGAAGTTTCAATGGAGAGTGAGTAATCTATTCTTTAACACATTGAAATGTATGAACTGATGAGAAAGTATTAGTGAATGATTGTAAGCTGCCTAATCAACATAAGAAGTTGTTATAGCTCCTATTCTCTGAATATTAATGTTCATATTAATGTGAGAGGGCTTAAGTAACTGATCAAGCATATTGAAACAAAAATTTTGTAGGATACCTTCCATTTGGATACTATATTTGATTGATTGATACATGTGAAGTGAATTAGGGGAGTCTATACTATATGACATGTCGAAAATTTCCATCGTATATAATTAAATTTCTTTCTTAATTCAGTGGAAGCAATACAGCAGAAGTTGATGGTTCAAGACAGCTCGCTGCAGTTAATGGTAACATACCTACAATCCCTAGTTTACATTCTTATTTACTCACTTAGTTGCTTCAAGCATCCAAGATTCTGCACTTGCTAACTCAACCAATATGTGGAAAAGCAGAATAAGGGGCAAGAGGATCTCAAAGCCAGCCTTGATGTGGGTATCAAATCTATGTCAGAGCAACTGAGAAAAAATGAAAATCAAGATAAGTTACAGGAGATGTTCTTAGTGCTTTCAGCCTTGCCAGAAAAGATTGAAGCATCCCTGCTGAGTTCACAAAATAATATACACAGCTCCTTCATCAATGAAATGCAGGTATGCAGGATGTATAATGGAATGTAAAATGCAACTGCTTAACGCAGTAGATTATGATATTTTAGCTCTTGCGTTTTTTTTTTTTTTGGATAAGCTAAAGTGATAACTGCTTATTTGCTCTTTATGCCAAAAGAACTGGTTGTTCTGCTCTATTTTTGAATATCGTTGTCCAGTTGAACATATGAAATTTGGCATACCTCTGATTGTTAATTAATCCCCCTCATCTTTTTGCTTGCAGAAACTGCTTTGCAGTATCCAAACATACCAGAATCAGATTACATACCCCATCCAAACATCCAAAGTGCTATCTGTACTTTCACCAAAGGCACCAAAGGTGATTACATTCCTCTAATTATTGCTCATCAACCTCATCAAGCACCCATACCCTATTAGTTGTGATTTGAATACCTTTGATATTGGATAATCTGTAGGCTGCTACCCCTTCTATTCCACAAGTGGAGCAGATGCAGAAGAGGAAGTATGTGAGAAAGTATGTGAGGAAGTACAAAGCACCTTCTTTACCATCACCAAAGGTGATCCATACTTCTCTAATGATGTTCTATTGACTTATTTAAGCACTCATGTGATTTGTTTTATCATAAAACCTTTCATATCTGGAAATTGCAGGGTGCTGCCTGTCACTCTGTTCCAGAAAAAAGGCCACATCCTATTAAGAAGTACGTGAGAAAGTTTTTTTTTTAATTCTTTTTTATTGTTTATTTGATAGGAAACCATTTTTTTTCCTGTTATTCCTTGAGAGGCCTTGTATATTCATCAGCTGCACCATAGGGGTGCACTTCTGTTCCATGGTTTTGATAGTTTCATTTTTGTGTTGTTAGAGAGTCCGAGAGGCTTAAGTACCCTGCTCTTGATTCCCACTCAACTGTACCCTCAACTGTACCTCCAAAGGTTTATGTTCAAGCAGCTGTAGTTACAGCGACAGAAACAGGAGGCTGGAAAACTGTAAAAGCCGGAAAAGCTACTTCTAGTCAAAGGGTGCCCCCACAAGTACAAAAACCTAATGGATATACCTCGGTGAAACAGGTAGCCCTTTAATTATTCGTTTCTCATCGTTCTTTTTAATTTGGAAATAGACAACAAGAGGTCTCACCTAAATATGTTTCTGGTATTAAGGTGATAGACATACTAACAGATATGCACCGAGTGTATTTGTCTTGAATTCTTATTGATATTGAAGCAAAGTTCCCTACTAATTTTAAGCATTAAATGAAAAACTTTATATTTGCTCATTTTGGGTATTTGAACTTATATATGGCTCATGTGAGATGGCAATGCATGATGCAGGAAAGAGATAGAGTTATCATTGAATCAGATGAGGACATTGATGGAGGTTTTTCATGCTTACTTGACGAGAAAGGAACAGGTAGTTGGTCAAACTAGCATTGGGCCTTACCTTCTAATTTTGATGAGTGTCATGTCTTGCTTTTGCCAAAGACTTATTATCATAGCTTTAAATAGAATTTTTAGAAATGATTTGGAATGTAGACCAAAAATAGGCACTTCAAAGAAAGAATAGCTTCTAAACTAGTAGACTTTCTTGAAGAGCCTCTTTAAGGGAGTTAATGGCTGCTGGCTTCTGATAATCATGAATTTGTTGGTAGTCACTAATTAACCCAAGTATAAGTATTTTCTTCAGGAATTGAGGGCCAAACCAATACAAACTATAGGGAATGATAAAATGTTTAGCTACAGGCTTTACTTTTCTCATTATTGACAGGCCATGGATATGAATATACGACATATGTCTAGCTCTGTTGCTTCTGGTTGTTTTGCAAGAAGTTACATGATATACTTGGATTGTAGTGTATTATCTGTCTACTATGCGTACCTTTGTGCAAGTACATGATCTTTTTGCTGAAAATTAACTGTAGTCATTTTTCTTTTCCTTGAAGACGTAAAGAACTTTATGAATGAAGAGGTCGACCAAGAGACAGAACGGATTTTGAGGAGGGCGAGGAGGCGAAAGAGAAGATGCTGTAATCCTATAATTATTAACTGAAGGTATACATTACAACTCTACATCACTTTTTTCTGGTGCTTCCGATTTGTTGTAGTGCAGGAATTACAAAGTTACTTTCTTCCCTGTGAACAATTTTGCTTACCACCTTGGACCATGATGAACTGTTGCAATACTACACAAGTACACAGTCTACATCATGGTTAAAAGGTGATGATCGAAATTGCTCTAGAACTGTAACGTGGTTTCAGATGCTCTGTAAATCGTACATTTGTTGTGTTTGACACTGCAGTTTGACTCATAGAGTGCTGTTTGCTATGTGTGCAGATGCTTGCAGTCTGCTCCTCCCATGTGCTTTGTGTCCTAACCCATGACTCCAACGTTATGTGCTTTGAATCCTTTGATTGCTTTGGGGTATGTTTCTCCCCATGCCCTATTGTTATATCCTTCTACCTCCTAGTAGAGTAGCAGTTATAGATGTCCTTAGAGACACACTGATAGCCTAAGAACTTTGGGTTCATCCCTCAATTGCTGTAAAGAACTGGTAATATGGTCAAAAAGACCCATTATTGTCTGGCAATTCTCCGCACCGCCAATACTAGAGCCTAGGCCCGAGTAGGTTCATAAACATCGCTTGTATACAACTATGTGTCTATCGCCTCGCCACATACCAAGATGAAAACGAGGACCATCCACACATACATGATTGTATACAAACAGATGATTGTGAACGTTTCTTCACTATAAAAGGGTCAAAGCTGTCGAGGGCAGGCCTTGCCACCCCCAAGGCTTTAGGCCTGAGAAAAGCTCCATGCCTAGCTTGGTCCTTCTGTCTGGTTCGTTTCACAAAAGCTAGATATCATTTTTGTCGGTGGGAGCCGCACGTGGGAACTTGCTACCAATTTAGTACCAAGCACTTCTTTCATCGCCTTAAAATCAATAACCATTAACTAATCATCATGTCTATTTAGAAGTATATGATTATGATTTTTAAGGACCTCGGTCCCTCCTAGAAGTTAGGTCTCTCACATTTTTGCACTCTTTCTTTCTAGTTGTGAAGTAAACATCACTTTGAAAGTTCTAATCTGAAATTGTTCGAAGAGCTGGTTGAAAATTATATAAAATAATGAAAATGCTCTTTAATTTATTTTCATTCTATTGAGCGAAGGACCAGTGATTTGGATTGGATTGGATTGGTGGAATGTTGCTACTAGACCATTGTCTTTGTTCGTTTCCTTTTTTGACATCTAACTTTGTCTGTTTAGGGGGATTGTGATTTCTGTAGGGTGGTTGTGCGTTTCTAAATTGGTTTACGAGATTAGATTGTACTATGATGCTAGGAAAATCATTAAGAATCCATCAAACGCTAAGCTCTCCATTATTGATTGTTAGTTTAGTTTTCTTGATGGTGAAAGCTACCTCGTGAAAGCTTAACTACCGTTTAAGATCACCATACCCCATAATCTCATATTTTCAGTTTACATATAGAAACCTATCTATCAAGAATCGTATCAGAAGAACCCACATATCAAGAAAATCTCTTGTAATGCACAAAAGTGACCCCAAAACAATGGCAACAACTAGATAACGAGTGAAGAGGTCCATGCAGTCATATATTTTTCATGTGAAGTCGTATTTATATTTTCCTCAACATTTCATTTGGATTAGTTTGAGGAGGTTGTAAGAAGTCTGTGTTTATGGATGCGTTAATGTGTTAAAGAAAGTTGTATTTGCATTAATATATATATTCACAATACATGGTTCTAATGCTTGCTATGTGACTGCTTTTCGTGGTTAGCCAGGTTTCACCAGGGATTAAGTTGAGTGTTGTGCAATTACTTGAAGAAGCTTTTGCTTTTGAAGGCATTGGGTACTCAAAAAAAGAGAGCATCCAATGCTTAAAGAGATCGAGTCGTTAGAAGTGGGAATTTCCAGATCCCTAGGTTTGAAAGATCTAATAGCCAACTCACCAACATTCTAAAAAAAATTATGTCACAAGATTTACAACACAGACTTAGTTTTCCTCGCAAGCTTAGTACATAATTATTGTTTCATAATTGAGTCCTCTTTTCATTGCCACCCTTCTATGTTCTTCGATTTCCCTTTCAGCTCTAAAATTATTTAAGTGCATGTGTAGTGAGGGCTCTGGTGCTTTTAATTTGTGTTATAGTGTGCGTTAAAATTAGGTGGATGATGATAGTGATAAGGGAAGCTTTCCAATAATTCCACTCCTTAATGATTTAGTTTAAGTCATCAAATGAGATAGCCACAACAACACACTACTCTTTTATAAAGCTAGGTACTAAATTTCTTTCTTTCTTTCAAATCAAAACTCGTTCAATTGGTATAGCAATAGCAATAATATTACAAGTAGGACTACAGGAGTACAAGACAAAAAGAACGAAATGCCTAGCTACCTACTTCTAAGTTCTAAATACTTCATTCCATCTCTAAGGTTATCGATCTAGGGTTTATATAGGGTTCAACGATTACTATTCGATATAATAGAGACATGAACAGACCGATGAACACAATGTCAACATAGAAATTATTCATAAGCATGCCTCTTACTAAAATATTAGCAGTCCTAATTGTTGTTTTTATAAACATCAACATCCCCTAACCTCCTCTTTCTGTTTGTATTAATATAGAACAATTAATTTGCTTTCAATCTATGTTAATTTTCTAGAGATGGAACCATTACAGGGTCAGCTAGGTGACATCATTTGGTAGGAGCTTTGCATTATATCCTCAGATAAACACAAACGTAAGTAACCAATTTGGCTGTTGTAAAAGAATGATTATCGTCCAATTTGATAATCTCATCTCAACAAATATTAACAATGCAATTTTAAGCGCAAATCATTTGCAGATTGAATCGAACTTGTTGCCAATATCAGTAACTAACCAATTCAAGAAATAAATAAGCTGCACCAAAACAAACCATGACATCGATCTCTAAGCAACCATGATTTGGTGAAATGAAAACCCTAACCTTAATACATTTGAGTAATACTAATGCATGACACACTCCACTGTCTCCATTTGCATCCAGAGCAATTTTAGTGGGTTTGAAATGAGTGTGTTATGAAACCATAATGAGTGCCATTGTGGTCCTTTCAATTCCACAAAGTCTCTTTGTATTCTCAATATCTTTGAGGGCAAGCAAGACAAAAGCTGCTATCCATTGTTTGTATCTCTATTCTATTTCTTCCTTATGTCACTCTTCTCTTCTCTCTGCCAGTTTGCATTTGACTCCCTTTATATAAATGTGTTGCACACTTTTTATTCGTTAATGTGTGAGGGTAGGTTTGGAAGTGTCTTTGTAAATGTCAACAGGGTTTTCACATCAGAATTGGCAAGAACAAACAAAGACAGCTATTTAGGGTTAGTCACATATCTAGCTAGCTAAATAATAAATGTCAAACTTAAGAGTGCATGATGATGGTGTAGTGAAAGAGAAATTTTGTTGTAAACTACACTTTATCTCTAAAAATGAGATTTTGTTACTTAAATCATATTAATCATATTATGATCGACTTTTGTTACTCTATGTTACTTTTACTGTTATAAGATTTGATTGATCATAAATATACCGACCGTCTATAGATGTTGCCAATATACTCGTCTTGTTATTTCTCAATAACTTGAATTTCACTTTTTATTACATTGCATATAAAATTCTGAAATGATTTTAAGATCTGGTTTTTTTATGGTCTTTTTTTTAAGGACCTTATATTGTGTCATTCTAACCCGTGTATAAAGGTGAATCATTTTACTCAAAAAATTATATGATTTTTTTTTTCTGATTTAATTAAGAGAAATTTTATTTACACATCTCACATATCTAAATGCACATCCCATATTTTTTAAAATTTTTAATTCCTCTTTTATCCCTCTTTATAAATTTTTTGACAAAAACAAATGAGTAAAAAAAAACCACTCAGTGTTGTCGAACACCTCTGGAGGTAATGAACTAATAATTCATTCAAGCAATGGCTAAGGTTTAATTTTTTCAATTGAGCAAGTGAAGAAATAAGGATCAACTCATAGTTACTGAACCAAATGGAAAAAAAAAAATATTACCCTGTAATTTTGTTTTGTCAAACACCTCCGCAGGTGAAGAACTAAAGGATTAATTCATTCAAACAAGTATTCATATAAGACTGTTTGAATTTACAGTAAACATAATTGCAGCCCTGCAATTTTTATAGAAGAATTTATTGACTGGTATAGATGTTTCACGTCATCAAAATCTCTAATTCTCTCATTTTTATTGTTTGCTTAATTCAGTAAACTTATAGAGATATTAAGTAAATAGAGATGTGTTAATAAAATTACTCTTTAATTAATTGACTCCAGTTTTAAGAAAACATTGATGATTAAAAATGATCCATATACAAACAGTTCAAAACAAACACCAAAGAATGTGTTGTACAAGACTCTAAAAACCATATACATATATCTCAATTTCCATCGCTATCTGCATTTGCACTTCAATGTATACGATTGATTAACAATAGATTTGGTGATAAACTTTCTCTTAGGAGTCCCTTTCAGTTGCATCACAAAGTAAGCACCTTGCTCTCTAGAATCAATTAAATATCCAATTTCGAACATATTCCAAAACTTTGGTGTTGTCCTCAAGAGCCAATATTCATCAATGAAAAAACCTCATGAAATTTGTCTGCTTCTTGCCATTGTCATTGCTAAAAGGTCTTTGCCAGGCAAGTTTTTACCCACCCCCGATCTAAAGAAGATGGCACAGTAAGAGATTAGCTAATAAAATCAGAACCATTTCAATCCCAAGTGTTGGTGTTCATTCGCAATTGGCTACTTGATCATATTTTAGCTGCATAATCATCAAGTACTTTGTACTTCTTTAATCAAAATTGCCCTACCAGATTCATAAGTTTCTATCTGAAAATAAAACATGGTGGTAGAGGGTGATGTTATATAGCTCTTTGTCTCTTCTGGGCCTTCTGATTAGACAATGAAACCGATCAGCATTGAAGTTAATTGGTAAAGGCTGTGTGTGACCCCAACTGCTTCATTCATGCAATTTTGTAGGACCTTAACCTGAACTGTGCGTAATATGGCCTTTGATTCACACTGCCCGTCTTCACATGCAAGATGCAACCATGGACAAAACCTTTGGTATCTCAGAAACTTATCCATGTCTGCCCTCCCTAGTAGTCGAATTCGAATTCATTTCTGTATATACATATGCATTTCCCATAAGAGTTTCTTGTCCTGTATTTTGTTTAATTATAGTCAAGGAGGTAGCTGGTAGTGGATCCAAGGTTTTCCATAGGGTTAAATTCCATAAGACAACATAGATAGAAGGAATCCAAGGTTTGGCACTGAATTTAACAGCAATAAAATTACATGTCATATTCCAAATCTTACACCGATAATACTTTAAAGTGTTGGTTAGCTAATTCAAAATTACAACTTAACACATTGCACAAGAGACATGATCACCCGAGCACAACCATGAGAGGCTTGTTGTCAATTTAAACTCTATCAATAGTCATAATTGATACTTATCTAAAGAATTAGAGAAACATGTTGTTTCCCTAAAGACCATATCTTTAATGATCGAGGTCTAAACTATATACCGATTATGTTCTGTTAGGAGAAGAGTTAACTCTTATTTTCCCCCCTCTTCTAATTTATACTTGGTTCTCTCTACAACCACAAGACTTTCCTAGACACATACAATTAGAAGGAGGGGGTGTGCTTTGAATTTAAACTTCAATCATCAATACTGGGGTAATGCTAGAGAAAAGTACTATCATTGGGATCAAATAAGAGAAATGGCATAACTAGCGTTCTACATAATTTCTTCCCTTTAATTCAAAACAAAGGAAGGGCATGGTATGATCAACTCCATTTCTCATGAGTACCAAAATACGATGTAAATCGGTTGGTAAGAGGAGTTACAACAAAGCATTTCCAATTCAATCAAAACCAGGTACACAAGTAAGTACAGTTTGATAGTTGGGGCATATGTGTCACTGCATTCAGTAAGGTCAGTAATGATAATATGGTCCATTTCGACTGCACAAACCAAAATTACTGAGTCGCTGACACTGTGATTGTTCTCACATGCATTTACAACGTTGTTTATATCTCATTTATAATGTTGGGTGACATCTGAAATTCGAGTTTCTTTTCGAGAAAAAAATAAACAACAATTGGCATCTCTCTCCATGCCAACCTGTACAATGAAACACATTCGTGGCTACAAGAGTACAAGTAAATAGCTCACACTATTTTAGTACGTTATTGCTAATCTGATAGTTATGCTAAAGATTAGTAAAATGAAATTTACCTTTTCCTAACTTGTAATAATGACTCTCTCTTTTTGATGGCGGAAATTGAAACAAATTTTTAGAGGGATTAGGGTTCCCCGAGAGACAATATTGTTGAGATATCAATCCAACATCAGGAATATGTGACATTGTTTATGAGTTTATAAGGGTTTGGGTCACTCTATCAATTATTAATTTGTTTTGGATATAAACCTCAAACTACTTTATCAAATATATATAAAATTCTCGAACTTAATATCAATAAATATACAATTTATCCTAATTAGAAAGAAATCTGGCCTCCTGCCCTCTTTTAGAGGATTTACCATTGCTTTCTTTTATTTTGGTTGTCTATTATTATACTGTCACGTGTATATAATATGTGAAATGATTGACATTTTTCAATAATTAATATCTATGAGACATATACGACCAATGTATCTCTGAGTATCTTTTTTTTTTGAAATATGGATATATCGATACAAGTTTCATAGATATGTTCATACTCATATTTTAATTCTTCTAACAACATTCGACGACATTATCGAATCCTTAATTTCGTACCATCATACAAACCCCATCATCAGTTTTTTTTTTTCTTTCCTTTTCTAAATAAGAATCAGTTTACAATTTTTATTTTTTTGGTTGAGAATTAGTGTCCTATGGGACCCCTTTTAAGAAATTACTGATTTCCGTCGGCAACTACGGTAGAATTTTAACCCGCCCCCAAAGGCTCTGAAAAATCCCTCACTCTAACAAGCGTACACGTCAACAACTTGGCAGACACATTTCCTCTACCGCCAGCACAAAAAGTGGTAGAGAGAGAGAGAGAGAGCTGGAGGTTAGTGGTGACTTTGATGATGATGATGGTTGGAAATGGAACTACTGTTACAGAGTCCATCTAGTGCAGAAACAACAATCGGAGAGAGAGAGCTAGACAGACAACTCTTTTCTTTCCTATAAAGCCTCCCTTCTCCTCCCTCCTCCCTCGGCCCCACCCAAACATCAATCCCAACCCAACTCTCACGTACTCAACCTTCTTCTTATACTCTCTTTCTCTTCCACCCAACACCAACGACATTGTTAAAGCTTTTGTCTTTCACTCTCTCTCTCTCTCTCTCTCTCCCTCCCCTTCTTTCTCATTGCTTCTCTCCACTTTTCACAGTCCTTAATGGCTGCCTGTACGTTTGAGACTTCTACTTAACCAAAATTAGTGGGTCGGTGCTGGCTTTTCTTTTTAGCTGTCAAAAATAGATACCCACTACTAAAAAGTCTCTCTTGCTCACACTTGGTGTTGGGTAAAATTCTCCAGAGAAAAAGAGTTGGTTTTTGCAAGAAAAATAAAATCTTTTGCTTTATTTTTTTTTTGGGTTTGAAGTTTGAAGTTTGAACTCTGCAGAGTTAATTTGTTGGTTTTTGGGTGTTTCAATTGGATTGGTTTTGAGGGTCTTTGGTTGCTGCATTGTGCTCAGTTGAATAGTTCTCAATGGGAGCAGCATTGACCTTGTAAGAGAAATTTTTGAATTAAAAAAAAGCAGAGGTCCAAAAGCGCATGCTTCTTGAGTTGAGTTGTCTGAATTATCTAGGATCAATTATCTATTCCATCGTGCAGAACTTCAAGATTTTGTGGATCGAAGAGATTTGGGTTTCTGTGTTTCTCAAGCTTGTGATAAAATCCCAACATCATTGCTAAGTTTTGTTCACTGAAGTTTGAGGGTGAATTTTTGGCCTTTTTGACTCTTTTGTGATCATCCTAGTAGTTGAGGAAGACCAAATTGCAAGATTTGTTTGAGCCTTTTGTGGAGAATGTTGAGTTGCCGTTTAAGGCTTTTTCGAGTGGAAAAGGGAAGCCTTTGATTCCTTGCCATCCAAATAAAGTTTTGGTTCCTTGAGCTCCAATCTGTTATAAGACTTGAGGGGTTGGAATTGGAATCTACTGGTTTCTGCAACTGAGTTTTCCAGCTGCTTTTGTTCTGTTCTCTGCTGTAGTGAATTCAGGGGGCTCTGAAAGTTTGAGGTAATATGTTCATGCATGTCATTATCATTGATACTATTTGCATCTCTTTTTGTTTTCTTCTTCTTATAGTACTAATTTGCTTACCAAATCTGGGATGATTTTTTTCCTAGAGTTGAATGTTTCTGCGAGTTGAGTCAAATATGAGTCATGTTTCTAATTATGGACTAATTTCTATAATCTTCATAACGCTGATCCTCCACATTACTATTCGGAAATACATTTCTTTATCAGTTTTTGGGTGAAACTTGAGAGAAGTAGAAAACAAGAAACTGAATTCCTCGGTTATATCTTAAAGGCTTTTTATTGATCTCTCCTTTTCTGTCTTTGGTATTTCAATCAGAGCCAGTTATTGACATATTTTGGATGAAAAAGACCATATAAAATTATTCATGATGGCAAAGAAGTCCCAGAGACGCTCTATTCGGTATGAGAAAGATCAGTTAGGCTGTATCTGGGGCTTGATCAACATCTTTGATTTTCGACACGGCCGCCCCACCTGGAAGTTGATCTCTGATAAGAGGCACGGAAGCAAGCAAGCTATTGGTAAGAAGTCGGATTTTTTTAATTGGAAATTAGCATTTTCGGCTCTCTGTTGCCTGAAATCTTCAGGCTGAAATGAATTTAGGAGTAACTGTGTTATTTGGGGACTTTGCAGGGTGTCCTAGTTCACATCTTTATTTGAATGAGTTTTTCTTACTCTGATTTATTATTGGGAATTGGTTTAGTTGCTTTCAAATCATCAAAGAGGGCAATTTTCCATACTGTTGAATTTTGTGTATTTTTCTATGTTAGTTGTTCAACAACTTCTTTCAGGCTGAAATGAGCTAGCTCAATGGTTTTGGGGTATATTGTAGATAAACTGTCGTAGTCGGTGTTTTTATCTAGTAGTTATTCTTAGTCGACTGGCTTACCATTAGAGATGAATCTCAAGTACACTGCTGTCACATCATCTAAAGGGCAATATTCCCAGTTTTTTGTTGAATTTATGTTTTCTTTGGTGCAATTTGTTGCCCAGTTTCTTCTGGCTGAAATGAATTCAGTGGTAATTTTGTTTGGGAGTTGTTTTATGGACAAGATGCCATAGTCAACTTTTTATGTGTGACTTTTCTTACTCTGACTTATAGTTAGGTATTGACATTTAGTAAATTTGTCTTTCAAATCATCAAAAGGAAATGTCCACATTGTATCTGAATCATACTTTCTTTGTGCAGGTACTGGGTCTCCAAGGAACAAGTTTGAGGTGTTGAGTGGTTTGGATAAGACCCTTCAAGGCGCCCTTGTAAGTTTAATCAAGTTATAAGCATATCAACCTGAACTTATATTTGAAACTTAAAAGCCAGTTTCTGTGACAATGGAGCTTTACCACATGTATCTGCTCACTAATTGACTGATGATAGAACTAATGGATTCTTAACTGTTGCAGGAAAGCAATGTGGACACAACAGCAACAGTGGTTGGCGATGCTTGTAAGCCTAGTGTGAAGAAACTTATGGAAGAAGAAATGTTCTGTGAGAAGGACATGAAGAAAGAGATCAGCACTGATGAAGTAGCAAGTAACCAAACCAATGCAAGCCAGACAAGAATGGATCATAAAAAGACAAAGAAGACTCGTAGGAAAAGCCGGGACATGGACACCTATATTTTGAATGGTTCTGAGACTTTGGAACCTGGATGCTCTTGCAATCAGAAACAAGAGCATAAATCTAGAAGTAACTGTGGTGTAGAAGAGATAATGGAAGAGGTAGGCTGCCAGATCCATCAAAAGTATACAGGTTGTGTGAATCATGATCTGAATGGAGAGACTCCTGTCAAGTCAAACTACAAACATTCTGATTTTGAAGAGAAATTATGTGTGACAATCAAGGAGTTCATGAATCAGAAGTTAACTGATGGGAAGCATCTCACAGAAGATCAGAAAATCCAGCACTTCAGAGAACTAATGGATGCACTTGAGACCTTAAGTTCGGATGAGGAATTGTTTCTGAAACTCTTACAAGATCCAAACTCGCTTCTAGCAAAGTATGTCCTGAACTTGCAGGATTCTCAAAGAGAGAAAGATAAAGAATCCAAGGCTGTTACAGAGTCAAACTCCACAGAGAAACTTGAGTATTCAAAACAACCTGAGGAGCTTGTCATTCGTAAACAGCGATATTTTTTCAGGAGAAGGAGCAAGCCTCAAGAAAGGGAACCAGCAGAGGCCAATGAGAACTTTGATGCTTCTAAGAGAATTGTCATTCTGAAGCCTGGGCCTACAATTTTACAGGATTCTGAAACCGAAAGTAAAAAGATCCCAGAGTCCCATTATTTGGTAAGAAGTAGAGGGCCAAATGAAAAGGTTGGCTCTCACTTTTTTCTTTCTGAAATAAAAAGGAAACTAAAGAATGCTATGGGAAAGCAACAGCATGGGGTATCTGCGATTGGAAATTCTAACAGATTGCCCTATGAGCATCCAAGTTTGGGACATGGTGACAAAGCAAGTGTGAAGGAAAAGTTTGGAAGTTCTCCTAGTAAAGATCACTTCTACATGGAAAGAATTGCTAGACCTTCTGGTGGTATCAATAGAGCAGACAAGAGCGGCAAAATGAAAGAATCTGAAATGAATTTGAAACATGAAGAACCTGGAATTCCTAATCAAAGAGTATCTAACATCTATATTGAGGCAAAGAAGCATCTCTCCGAGATGCTGAGCAATGGAGATGCAGGTGTAGATTTCTCAGGACAACACTTCACCAAGACCTTGGGAAGGATTCTCTCTCTCCCTGAGTACAATGTGTCTCCTAGGGGCAGTCCGGGAAGGGACTTGGAGCTTGGGTTTGTTACTGCACAAATGAGATTATCTCCTGGCGATCGAGTTTGCAAGGCCAATGAGAATGCATGCTCTCCTAAGAAAGAGAAAATTGTCAGTCCTCTAGGTCAAGTAGCACAAAACTTAGAGGATAGGTTATCTATTTCTGACAACAACCCTGACTGTGAAGTACAGCCTCCTAATTCCTTACCGAGAACCTCAGTTGATTTGATTAATGACAGTGAAGCAGAAAAAAGCCATGTTTCCATTGAAGAGGAGATGAATCCTGAAGGTATTGATTTCTCAGCTTTTGAACATTTTAAAAATACCTGTACTTGTTTTACACTTTTTGATATTCATCATTTTCTAAAATAATTGCAGGTGATATAGATATTGCAAAAGAGATTACAATTGTAGATTGGGAAGAAAAAAGTATACTGGATGCTCCTTCTGAACCAAGCGACTCTTCCATTGCCAGGGATGACCGAAGTGGCAACATGACTGAAGTTGTGGATGATGAAAAATGTTCCAAATGGTTAAATCAGGTAATAATATACTTTCTTGCGCATATAAAATAATATGTATAGATATAATTCAAGATGAGTCCTAATTGGAAAATCAAATAGAAAATAAAAAGTGTTGAAGCCTTTGTCTCAAAGAATATCTTTTATTTGTCACTTGTCTTAATCATAATTGTCTCTCAGGATTTCTATGAAGAGAGTCCAGGGCGATCTTCTGCATTTGCATCCCCATCCAGCTCTCCAACAACCAAACATGTTGAAGAGTTAGACATTGCCATCTGCATACCAGAGCGGCCAAGTCCTGTTTCAGTTCTTGATCCACTATTCTCAGAGGATGAGATTAGCCCTTCAAAAACCCTTTCTCAACCTGGTAAAGATTCATGACAAGTATCTTATTGACTAGAGTCCTGTGGTTATCATAATATGTGCATCTAATGTTAACTCATTTATTAATTTGCAGTAGAACTACGAATACAACCCCTACAGATCCGATTTGAAGATCACGAATCTTCAGCCATAGATGAAGCTAACACTGCAAAAACTTGTACAGAAGAGAAGGAACTAATATATGATTTTGTAAAAGAAGTTATGCAAGCCTCTGGCTTCAACTGGGATGACTTCTGCATGAAGTGGCTTTACTCAGACCAACTTATTGAGCCTTCATTGTGTGATGATATAGAAGTTTGTCCTAACTCGCTCTGCTCTGACCAGAAGCTCCTTTTCAACTGTATCAATGAAGTTCTAGTGGAGGTCTGTGGGCGTTACTATGGTTGCTTCCCTTGGGTATCATCGGTGAAACCTATAAGGCCAGTGCCAGATATGAAGACTGCTATACACCAGGTTTGGGTAGAAGTTTACTGGCATCTCCTTCCACTTCCATTGCCTCATAGCTTGGACCAGATAGTGGCAAAAGACTTGTCAAGAACCGGAGCATGGATGGACCTTCGATTTGATACTGAAACTGTTGGTGTTGACATGGGTGAAGTCATTCTCCAAGACTTGATCGAAGACATCATATTAAGCTACGTAGATGGAAGTCCCAAGAGTGAAGCTGCTTTAGACTCTGATGAACTAAATGATACAGAGAGCATTCTCAACCTGTAAATTAGATTACAGTTCTTCATGTTCATACCGGACACCAACTCAAACCAGCATGCTGAGGCAGTTGAAGGCAAAGCCATTTTTGTTCTTCAAGGGGATAAGCACCAGCATGTTAACTTCTAAGACATGGCTTTGTAACTCTGCAACTGAAATCATGTAGATAGTATAGAATATGCCCCATTGCTAAGGAGCACTGCGGGCAGCAGGCATCAGATGAAACATCCCTGGTGGATGAGGATCAGAGATATCAAGTTTGCAAAGTCTCCTTGCAAGAACTCATCAGATGCTTCAACGTTGAGGCGGTAGAATGTAGTGTTGTGCTTCTAAATGTAGATTCCTAATTCCTGTATAGGTTGGAGTGTTGTTTTAGTTTGAGAGTGTGTTCTACGTTTGGCTTGATTACAGTCATTCCTAACTAGTGTTTTCTTGTGCCTTTTTGTATTCCCTTTGTTTTGCTGTTGTACTTGCAAAGGTTGCGAGCATAACAAGTTGTGAGTTGCAAGTCCTGTGACTGACTGGTTGTAAGGTTGTAATTACAAAAGAAAAATAATGAGAGTTCACTATGTTTGTTATATGCAATGAACAAGCTGTGACTTCGGAATAGTGAAATCCATTTTACGCTACATATACCGTTCATCGATTTTAATCAATCTGCTCTTTCGATCCTTACAAACAATGATTTCACTTGGAGAATTCAGTCACACAAATCAGTATTATTATTCAGGAATGCTAGCAGAACCAACGCATAACCAGCACCCGCCTGTTCCTTCCTTCAAGAAACAACTAGATCTATGACCGAAAGAAACACACAACTAGATAGATGGAAATCAGCAAAATGCAATGAGGACTGCATATCATCTGCCTCGCCCATCCATAACTCACAAAGTTAATATTTCTCGTGAATATATTTCATTAGCTTATCATCAAGTCTACTACAAAATTGCATCAGCTACAACAAGAACAGAACCAAAGCTTTTCACTTTCAACAAGATGACATAGCTATTGTCTCATGGTGAGATACTCACTTTCTCCTTTTCTTTTTCACTATTGGTGGGGTTAGTGGATTAGCTGCTCTCTTTTTCTTCTCGAACGCACTGGTTCTGCTGTCTTCATTATCTTCATCATCATCATCACCAGCACCTGGTGCTAGCTCCTCTGCGATTTTGGCAGCTTTTCTCTTTTGGGCATTCAACTTGTAATATAGTGTTCTTTCAAGGGGATCATCTGAAGGCACAAATGTGGATGTACGGGAAACTTTAGCACCTAGTCCAAGCCTGCAAAACATAATGGTGCCAGTCGAAATCAGCTATAACCCAATAAACAACACTGACCATCTAAGCATAATCAACTCTTAACACCTAAGATAATACATAACTGAACTCACCTAGCAGGTCGACTCTGTGTCTCAAAAGACTCATCTTCTGCCGGTAGTTTACTCATGTTACTAACCCATTTTTCAGCCTGCACATTAGTGGTGTTCATGCATAAAGTTAGAATTTAAATCAACTCCGTGTACTTGGACACCATTGTGTCCTAGCCATGAAAATCATCTACACATGAATATAACACTACTAGCACCATAGCTACTGTTCAAATGCAAATTATGACAGCACAAGGTGATGTTTCTGCTCTTCATCTGCATTATTAACCTCACAAGCTTTTTGAATCACCATGGTAAGACTTCATACATAAAAGGCTAAACTGAATAACCAGCAACACATAATCAAAAACGATTCTCAAAAGAAAAGAAAAAAAAAACATCTCTTTCGAGCTGAGTCAATTTGCTACAAGATTCAAGCAAAGCACACACACTTAACTCCTCCGAGAATAATATCTCTTGATATCAAAACAGAATCTTTAACAACACAACTTCTCTTTCGAGCTCATTCAATTTGCACAAGATTCAAGCAAGCAAAACACACACACACCAAAACTCTCTCAACAACCCATCTTTCGGTATCATCAAATCTCAAAATGCAATTTTCATTGTTCTAGTTCCAATATACCACATAAAACAGTTCATGGTTGACATAAAAAAATAAGGGAAAAATCATCATACCAAAGCCAAAGCTTTATTCAATTTAACAATTTGAGGAGGACCCTTCTTCTTCTCCTCCTTGTTCGTCTCAGTCGTGTTGGAGCTCATTGAACCTTTCCTACAGCATATAGCCACAGTCATTATCAGCCCCATGAACAACGCCAACAGGTTTTGATTGATTGAAATTCGGAGACCCAGATTATCATATCGTAGAAATCAGAAGCCCAATAAACTGAGGCAGGAAGATAAAGTAAAGGTTTTGAATAATTACCAGTCCCAGAGAAGCGAGCTACGTCGAAGCTTACAGAGAGGAATAGCTGGGTTTTGAGTTTTGAGCTCTGAGATGAAGACGAAGACAAAATCGAGATGAGAAAGGCCACAGAAGTGACAGAACTGACGGAACTGAAAACTGATGTCTTTGGGTTTGTTCTTACTTTTTTTTTTTTTTTAACTTTTTTTTTAACAGAATAATGACTCGTATGGTACAGCTAGTCTTTCGTGAGTTTCACACAAATTCTTACTTACGGAATAAAGACTACACTAACCAGACCAGATAATATTTATCTTGGTTATCTATTAGAAAAGAAAAATTGGAATACAAAGATGCGGTTTTACTTTTTTTTTTATCTCTCGTATTCTCAAGGTGCTAGGTTTAAGATGACTTATAATTAAATATTTAGTTATCGACATCTTCAATGAATCCTCATCTAAGAAAAAGGAACATCTTCAATGAAATTGGTGATGTAACATACATAATATCGATGAATTTCATTCAATCTCAATTACGTAAATATTATAGAATTGAAACTTGAAAAGAGAAAGTAACGGAAGAAAGATGTACAATCTTTATGTGAGATTGATTTCTAATACTAAACAGTATCTTTAGTCATTTGTATACATTTACTCTTAGCAATCCATTGAATGTTTTTGTATCTGTAACATAAAGTAACTTTCATTGTGGTGACCTGTTTGGCAGGTGCTTGAGGGCACTACAAGTTAGCCGGTACACGCGTCCCACATTGTCCGGGAGAGAAAAGTTGATGTGCTTATATGTGTAGACTCACGTATTTAACCATGAGGGTCGGTGGGTCCAAACGGACAATATCTTAGGTCGGCGAGGATGTTGAGCCCCTTAAAGAAAGGTTGGATTGTGGTGACCTATTTGATCGAGCAAGTGCTTAAGGTCACTAGAAGCTAGCAGGTGTAGGAGTTCCACATCGCACAACAAGACAAGTTGATGTACTTATATGTGTTGACTCACATTTTTATATCGAGACGCATTTTGACTTGAAACCTCAAGAACAAAACCATGAGGGCCGGTGGTAGACTTGTAAACGGACCAGATCTTGATTCGGACCCGCTCTAGACCTGTGGTTTTTAAACGGGTTTGGACAAAAAATTTGACCCGTTGATCCGTTAACCCGTTAAGGACCCGGACCGGTTAACTCGTTTATTAAATGGGTCGGATGCTGATCTAGGTTGATCTGATCTGTTAATGACCCGATCCGTTCTAAAATAATTAAATAATATTTTTATAAGATATAATATATTGATATAATATTAAATAATATAATAATTCTCTTGATAACCTATGTTCTTTTGTACTCTAATCTAAAAACATTGCTGGTTTAGTATTTTGGTTATATCAGTTTATCGTTAAAGAGTATTTTGGCCATGTAATTCAACTTTTATTGTAAATCTTCATTTTATATAATATTTCATTAGTGTTTTATGAGAATATTGATAAAACTCTAAAATTATTATTCAAAATTTTAAAATATTAATGTTATAAACAGATCAGATTAACAAGTTGAGTATCCATTAACCCGTCGGATACAGATTTAGATCGAGCTATCAAAGATCTAACAGGTAACGGGTCGGGTCCGTATCCAAAATTTTAAATTACTAAACGGTCTAGATCAATGTCGATCCGGTCTATTTACAGGTCTAGCCGGTGGGTCCAAAGCGAACAATATCCAAACTGTGTGAGTGTGTGAACTAGTATGCTACATATGGTATAAAGAAGGGTTGGATTGTGGTGACCTATTTGAGCAGGTGCTTGAGGTCACTAGAAGCTAGCAAGTGCATGCCTTCCGATCCAAAACGTGCGACGAGACAAGTTGTGTGCTTATATGTGTCGACACATATCTTTACATTAAGACGCGTTTTGGCTTAAAAGCTCAAGAATAAAACCGTGAGAGCCGATGGGTCCAAAGTGGATAATATATTAACTGTGTGGATTAGTCTGCTACATATGGTATCAGAGCATGTCGGCCAAAAGTGTGCCGACGAGGATGTCAGTCCCTTAAAAAGAGGGGGGTGGATTGTGGTGACATATATATTTGAGCAGGTGCTTGAGGTCGCTGGAAGCTATTAGGTACACATGTCTCACATCGTCCGGGGAAGACAAATGCTTATATGTGCACACTCACATCATTACATTGAGACGTGTTCTAGAGTGAAACCTCAAGAACAAAAGCACGCCCAAAACGAATAATATCTCAACTGTGTGAACCGGGCGGTTACATTCATGACATAAACCATTGTCGAGATCTTTAGAACTACGTCCAAACCTTAATGATGGACAACTTGAAGTCTTTTCATTTTCAAACTTGAATACGTTGTTTGTCATTTTTAATGCGTCGGTGTTAGATAATGTAATCAAATGGGAAAAATGACAAGAAAATACATGTATATCAAATAGATATACTCTTTGAATAAGTAGAAATGTCATGCTATTTTTGAGAAAAAGACACTTTCTTACATACAACTTCAGCTACTATAAAAAGACATTTATCTACACCTGAAACCCCAATATGATTCTAACAAGTATTTGCATGCAAGATGATGTACTGCATTTAAAACTTGAAAGTCAAATATGGGAGCTAAAAAGGAGAAAAAGGAAACCCTAAGGTAAGTACTATTAGTGGAAGTACTAATGCCAAGAGAAAATGGGGTGGCTTTACCCAAATACATATACCTCCAAGAATGGGCCATTCCTTTTGGGTCAACATTAGGGCAATGGCATGTTGGGACAAGAGTACATTACTGCTGCCTCCATTGAGAGAGCATAGCCGAAGTGCCTTACTCTATGTTCTGCACAGAAGGGGAAGTGGGTGGAAGTTTGGAACTGCAGTAACACTAGATAAATTGAGATGTGAATGCTATAATGCTTACACAAACTTGTCATGGAAACCCAAAATGTCTTGCACTAGTAAAAATGAAACAAAACAAAATACTTTGAGCTACTTTTCTTAATAACAACTCACTTACGAAACCAACTAACTAACCAGAGTTTGAAAAATCGAAAATAGATTTCTCTCCCTTTTATGTCATCTTACCCATAATGTTCATCATCCTGATTTCACCCAGGAAATGAAATCCAAGCATCTGAGCCAGGCTTAATTAGGTTTGCCCAACTTCTCCTCCCCACTTTACCCCAACAAAACTTACCATTCAAACATCAACCCAAAATAGAAACCAAGGGCAGAAAAGGAAAGACAGAGAGCCAAAAAAATCAAAAAATAATTTAATAAAAAATTAAAAACAAAATTTAATTTACTAGTCCCAGATCGCCCACCCTTCTCTCTCTCTTCTCTCCTTTATTCTTACACAGAAGCAACAGAGGCATCCATCGTCGTCATCAGCAAAACATTAATAGTCAAACTCCCCCAGAACCCCCGAAACCCTTCTTCTTCTTCTCGTCGGCCTCCCTCAATTTTCCCAAAATCCCCAATTTTCCAAATCCCTAATTTTCAAAGCTTCAATCTTTTTTTTTCCCCCAAATCTCAAAGTCTCCGCCTTTTCTTACACCATTGCCGTGAAAAAACCCTAGCTCCACTTCATGCTGGAGGCCCCAATTCGAAGCTTCGAGATTGCTCGCTTTTCTGGAAATTGGTATTTCTTCAAAACCCTAGCTTTATTTTTATTGTTTAAATTTAAAAATATGCTGCTTTTGGGTTTAGATTGGGTGTTTTGGTTTGGGAATAGGGTTCGTGAACGTTAGGTGTTTAGGTTTACAAGCTCGGATTTTTAGGTTTGAATAGCAGATTTGGGTGTATTGGTAATTGTTGAAATTGAACTGATTTGAGCGACTTGGGTGGTTTTTGGAAATGAGTAGATTGGGTATTTCGAATGTAGATCAAATTGATTTGGGTTTTTACTATTGCGGGTAGAAATTAAGGAGGTGTATGTGGAAGTGTAAAAGGTGGTTGTGTAAGAAATGAGATGAATATTATTTGGGGATTTTTAGACTAAGGATCATCTTAGTTGTGGTTGTATTTGATGTTATTCTCAAGTTTTCGAATTTGGCAGCTTCTAGGTAATGTATTTAGTGTTGAAAGCTAATAAATATTTCTGCATTTCTTAGACGTTCTTTCTTCAACATGCCAAGTAGCTTTAATATTCGAATGTAGAAAATACACGGGCATAGGGGTTGGTGGTCTTCTTCAAATTGCTATCCGAACTATTTTGGCAATGGAGCAAAATACCAACTAGAAGTCAGACACATCAAATGACAGAGAGATTTACATTTATATTAGTATATAATCTGCAGCAAAGGGGTTTTTTTTTTTCTTCAAAAAAGAACTGAGAGGTTGCTTTGGTTGAATAAATCAGAAACAATTGTCACTTGAACAAATTAGAAACGAAAAAGCTGTAATCCTTGTGCTCCATTATCCCATCTATAATATGTGGATTTCTTACAAATTAATATTCTCTTACATATTTCGGTTCATTATCTTATACATCGCATGTAAGAGATTTTCAGGTCTGCAATACCAATACATGCTTACTAGCTAAGAGTTTGCCTTGACAGACTGCAATCACTTTGCATTATGTAGCTTCTGATTGAAGTTATTCGATGTAAAAGTTCTATACATGAGATTAAGCTTTTTGATCCTTCTGAGCACATCCATCATCATTTAATGTTTGTATTTCTGTGTTGACTAATGGAATTATAGCTTCTGCTGGTGATTGGGTTTTCTCAACATATTGTAGCCATGTTCTAACCAAGTTGTTTAGCTTGGCAGCTTCTTGTAGCAGTTCGATGCTGGGGGCAGTATGCCGATGATAGTTAAAGAAAATGCAAAGGTATCATGCCACCGGCTGCACTGGTGCAGTTAATAACAACACAATAGGTGGGGCATCCGGAAGGGATTCTGTCCGAGCTGAATCATCTACGCTGCCAGCTCACTTGCCTATAAATTCTAGGTAATTATCCTTTCCCTTCAAATTTCATAGTTTGTTGCCCTCTCCTCTCCCTCCACCAACTAACCCCATCTATCCATTTTGGGTTAACGTTCTTAACTCCTGATATGTCTAAGGTTATATTGCTATATAGTGGTTGTATAGTTTGAATTATTGTAAAGTAACTTGATCTTTTTCCTATGTATTGATAAGTTGGGTGCTCTTGGCTTGATAAAATGAGGTGATTTTTTCTTGACCGTGCAGGCGACCATCTCAAATAGCACCTTACAAGTTGAAGTGTGAGAAAGACCCTTTGAATGCTCGGTAAATTTTGGAACTCATACTGCCTTTTTTTTTCCTCTACTATATATATATATATCTGTCATTTTATTATGGGTTTCCTTTGTATGTATTTCATTAATGTAACAACTGAAAAGAAATACGTACTGAAGTTGCTGGAATGTTCTTTGTTCTGTATGTTGATAGTGCTGGATATAGTTACTTAATGATATATTTTATATTTTCTAAAGTATCTGTTCTAATTTTTTTAGTGTTTCTCTTCTAATTTTATGTTTCTTTCTTCATGTATCTATGTCAAAACTCAGTTCAAAGTAATTTCTTAACATCTTAATCTAATCTCAGACTTGGGCCACCTGACTTCCATCCCCAACCCCAAATTGCCCAGAGGAGACACTTACCAGGGAATATGTCCATTCTGGATACAGGGAGACTGTTGATGGAATTGAGGTAAAATTTCATATCAAGTAATTGATGTGTATATATAAAGAGACCTTTAAGACTTGTTATCTATTTGCAAAACCCATATGATTGTTCATCCAAAATACACAACCAACTTTTAATAACCATTTGTGCTCATCCGCTTTGTATTTTCTTGAAAATGATTTTTTTTCTTTAAATTAAGAGAAATATTCCATTTTGTTATATATCAAAGGATTTTATGTGGCACATTTTGATGATCAAGAGTAACTTCTACATTGCCTGGTCTTTAATTACACTGTTAAGGACTTTTGAGATTGTAAATTGTGTGGATCCATCAGAAGTAGGTTCTTAGGATGACACTTGCTAAATTTTCCAGGAGTCCAGAGAGATATCACTTAGTCAGGTCCAAGGTTTCAGCAAGCCTCTTGTCTTCAGGTGTAGAGAGGTAATTCCTTAAATATTTAAGTTATGAGAGACATCTCGAGATGTTTTTCACCTTAGGACTGACCATTTATTCTATCGGCAAATGTTATGTCAATTATATGGTACTAAGTTTCCCCTCTTGTCTGCAGGCAATCAAAAAGCGTCTTAGAGCCATAAATGAATCTCGTGCTCAAAAGAGGAAGGTAAAAATGCGTCAAACAACAGTGCTTATATGCTTTTGCATAATTTTTTTGTTTTTAGGTGGGGTTTATAAGGTGGTCATCACTTTCTTGACTGCTGTAATCATATTTATATTTCAGGCTGGTCAAGTCTATGGTGTTCCTCTTGCTGATTCACTTTTAACAAAGCCTGGTGTTTTTCCGGAACAAAGGCCCTGTGGTGAAGACTTACGAAAAAAATGGATTGAGGTATGCACTATGTTCTCTTGAACATGCAGTCTTTTGAATTGGTTGTATACTTTTTATTTTAAACAGAACAAAGCAGACGTCTATTCTATAATTTCCCTCTCTATCTGTGCATTCATGCTTAAGAATTCCAAGAGACAGAGTTAAAGAACTAGGAGTGATAATATCTTATTTACCAGGACTGTAGGGTATAAAGAATGTTATGTATTGCGACCATCACTGGCAGTTCAATTGTCGCTAGTGACGGTTTGAACACTGCCTGAAATAACTGCTACATTTTGGATATCCCATATAACTACTTTCTTGTTTCCCAGATAGCTTAACATTTGAATCTAAAAATTAGTACGGAGTTGAAGTGTTAAACTTTTGTCAAACTTTTGTTCAACAAAAAGATGATTGTAGAATGAGTAGATAGGGAATCTCAGCCTAATGTAACAGTAAACAGAGAGTAGCAACCAGAAATGCAAAAGCCAGTCTCACTTTGAACACACCTAATGTGCTCTTATTGTGAAGGTTTGGTGTAGTGCCTATGATTCAAGTGGTCATTCTAGTTGTTTGTTTTTTCATATGTTTAAATTTACTTCCATATTTTTCCAGGGTTTATCACAACAACACAAACGCTTGCGTTCTTTGGCTGATCATGTTCCTCATGGGTATAGGAAAAGATCTCTATTTGAAGTTCTAACAAGGAATAATGTTCCATTGCTGAGAGCAACTTGGTTTGTTAAAGTAACTTATCTTAATCAGGTACGCGTTTGTATCAGAATGGCTCACTGATCTTAACATATTTGCCAATACTTTTCATATTGGATTGCAGCCATAGGTCATAGCATTTAATTGCTGTATCTTTTGCAGATCCGGCCAGGTTCTTCTAGTATATCTGGGATTCCTGATAAAACTCAGTTGTCTCGCACAGAGCTCTGGACCAAAGATGTCATTGAATACTTGCAGTACCTTCTTGATGAATTCTTTTCAAGAAACAATTCACTTCTTAGTTCACACAATAGAGATCGGTCGCAACAAATGCTTTATGCTGGGTCAGTATCACAACGGAGTGATCCAGCATCATCACTCCTTGATGGTGAGGAGCCTTCCCTACATTTCAAGTGGTGGTATGTGGTACGGCTTTTGCAATGGCATCATGCTGAAGGGCTGCTTCTTCCTACTCTTATCATTGAATGGGTTCTACGTCAACTGCAGGTATTACATTCCTGCCTTTATTTTTTTAAGACCTATGTAATGAGTTGTAAAGAGGAAATGATTGATCGTGCTGTTTGTTTGTTTTTTTATTTTTTGGTTTTTAATTATAATGTACATGTATTGTTGTAGGAGAAGGAATTGCTTGAGATTGTGCAGTTGCTTTTGCCTATTATATATGGTGTTCTGGAGACTGTTGTTTTATCTCAAACTTATGTGCGCAATCTTGTCGGGACAGCTGTTCGTTTCATACGCGAACCTTCCCAAGGTGGATCCGATCTTGTGGATAACTCCAGAAGGGCGTATACAGTGTCTGCTCTGGTGGAGATGCTTCGTTATTTAATACTCTCTGTACCTGACTCGTTTGTAGCTTTGGATTGCTTTCCCTTACCACCATGTGTAGTCTCTTATGTAGTAAACGAAGGAAGTTTACCGAAGCTGTCTGATGATGTGAGAAAGATTAAAATTGGGTCAGCAGAAGTTGCTTCTGTATTTAGAAGTAAAGCTTTTGATGCTCAATATCAATCATTGGCCTTTGATCATGTTGTTTCATCCATTCAGAAGCGTGCTGATAATCTTGAAAAGTCTACAAGCCCTAGCTATCCAAGCCATAGTATTGCTAAAGCGGTACAGGCCCTAGATAGGTCTCTTGCGCAGGGGGATGTTCTTGGTGCATATAGATTTCTGTTTGAAGATCCTTGTGATGGAATTATAAATGAAAGTTGGGTTGCAGAAGTTAGTCCTCGCTTGAGAACTTCATTGAAATGGATTGGGACTGTGAACTTGTCATTTATTTGTTCAGTATTTTTCCTTTGTGAGTGGGCAACTTGTGATTTCAGGGATTTTCGAACCGCTCCACCTGGTGAGTTGAAATTTACTGGCAGAAAAGATTTCTCCCAGGTACACGTTGCAGCTCGGCTTTTGTTACTAAAGATCCGAGACTTACAAAGTTCACCTCAGCATAAGAATGACAACCCTGCTAAAGGTTCCTGTCAGCAGAATAATTTCCCTGTCCGAAGTTCCATGGGAAGTTCTTATGAATCTAAAAATAAGTCAAGTGTCCACCAAAGAAGTGTGAAATCATCAATATATTTGAGAGTCCTGGCCCTTTACATGATGTCATAGTTTGTTGGATTGATCAACATGATGTAGGAAAAGGAGAAGGTTTCAAGCGCCTTCAATTTCTTGTGATCGAACTCATGCGCTCTGGTATTTTTTACCCCCATGCCTATGTTAGACAGCTGATAGTTAGTGGCATTATGGATATAAATGGGCCAGTCATTGAATCAGACAGACGGAAGAGGCATTATCAGGTCTTGAAGTTGTTGCGTGGGCTCTTTATGCATGATGCTCTGGAAGAAGCAGGGATTGCTGAAGGCCCCAAACTTTTGGAGGCTATGTGTTCTTACTCAAATGAGCGGCGCCTCATACTTCGTGGATTTCTCGGTGATCATAATAAAAATATGAGTATGAAGTCAGCTCTGAAGCAAAAGAATAATGCTATCCCTGGAAAGGATGGTGGTTTGCCAGTTTCTGCTGATCAGTGGAAGACAGTTGAGTTGTCATCCAACATTTTGCCTGGCAAAAGTGGCAAGAGGGGCAAAAGTGATGCTGATGTTGAAGAGCTAAAGGAAGCAATCTCACTACTGTTGCAACTGCCATATAGTTCCACCCCACCAACAGATACAGGACTTGAAGAATCCCAAGGGAGTTTGAAGAGGCCTTTTGGGTTGATCTCTAACAAGATGGATTTTGGAGAAGGTACTCCTGGGTGTGAAGAATGCAGAAGAGCAAAGAGACAAAAAGTTAGTGAGGAAAGGAGCTCATATATCCAAGGAAATTCTCCAATTCCTTCAGATGATGAAGATACTTGGTGGATGAGGAAGATACCTAAATCCTCTGAGCCGCTGAAGGTTGATGTACCAGTCAAGTTAACTAAACAGGTATCTAAGAATCGGCAGAAAGGACCTCGCAAAACTCAAAGTCTTGCTCAACTAGCAGCTTCTAGGATTGAGGGGAGCCAGGGAGCTTCTACAAGTCATGTCTGCAACAATAAGATAAATTGCCCTCATCATAGATCTGGACTAGAGGGAGAAGCTCCAAAACCTACAGATACCACCAAAATGAACCATGCTGGTGATATTGTTTCGATTGGAAAAGCCTTAAAGAGGCTGCGATTTGCAGAGAAGAGGACTATTACTGTTTGGTTAATGACTAATATCAGGCAGCTTGTTGAAGAGACTGAAAAGACAATTGCTAAGGTTGGCCAGTTTGGTAGAAATTTCACAGCAGTTGATGATAGGAGCTCGACACGGTGGAAGCTTGGTGAGGACGAACTTTCTGCTGCACTGTATTTTATGGATGTTTCCGATGATTTAGTTTCAGCAGTAAAGTTTCTCCTTTGGCTGCTGCCAAAGGTTATTACTAGCCCCAATTCTACTATCCATAGTGGGAGAAACATCCTACTGCTGCCAAGAAATGTTGAAAGCCAAGTGTGTGAAGTTGGGGAGGCATTTCTAATATCATCCCTCCGAAGGTGCACTCTCTTATCTTTATATACCACTCATATGTTTGCAAAATTGAGACATTTCTGTTTCTGTTCGCTCCATTATAGAATCACTTGTCCATCCCATTTTTCTTTTTTGAGAATCTTTTTTTTTTTTTGGCTGAGAAGAGAAATATAATCATTTAATACATCTATGTGGTGTTGATTTTATTGATGCTGGAGAGATCCTGATAGAAATGGAGTTACAATCTCTCAGGACACTCCCACATGCGACATAAATAGTTTACCCTTTTGGTTTCAATATCTTCAATAAGGAAAGGAAACGATTTCGCTACGTTTGTTTTCTTCTTCTAATAATTTGCCTGTCCTGTCATCTTTGGGAAGTGGTTTCGGTCCTCTTCTAAAATGATCTGCCAGTCTTTCATAAACTTTTCTCTCATTAGAACACAGCTGTATTGCACAGGCTGAACAAAGTTATATTGCGTATCCAGCTTATACTTGTTTCCTGATTCTTGAACTCTTACTTGCACAGAATTATTGTTTCTTCCATAAATGGTTTCCCAATTAAATATTGCTACTTCAGTTAAGTATTTTCAGTTAAGTATTTTATTTTGCTCTCTAATATTGTATTTTGTTCAGGTATGAGAACATACTTCTTGCAACAGATCTCATTCCAGAAGTCTTATCAGCAACAATGCACCGTGCTTCTGCAGTAGTGGCATCTAACGGAAGACTTTCAGGTTCGGCTGCCTTAGTTTACAGTCGGTATCTGTTGAAGCGGTATGGCAATGTGGCTAGTGTGATTGAATGGGAGAAGAGTTTCAAGCTATCATGTGATAAGAGGCTTTATTCTGAACTTGAATCTGGGCAATCAGTGGATGGAGAGTTAGGATTTCCGCTTGGTGTTCCATCTGGAGTCGAAGATCTTGATGATTATTTTCGCCAAAAGATTAGTGGTGTCCGGTTATCTCGGGTGGGTTTGAACATGAGAGAGATTGTTCAAAAAAATGTGAATGTTGATGATGCCTTCCAGTATTTTTCTGGCAAGGAGAGAAAACTCTTTGCTGGCAGTACTCCTAAAGCCCCTGCAGTTGAAAAATGGGATGATGGGTATCAGATAGCTCATAAAATAATAACTGAACTGATGGACTGCATTCGGCAGACTGGTGGTGCTGCTCAAGAAGGCGACCCGACTTTGGTGTCATCTGCTGTTTCTGCTATTATCGGTAATATAGGGCCAATTCTAGCGAAAGTTCCTGATTTTAGAGCAGGGGGTTATCCATCTGCCACTGATTCCTTACACTTTGCTAGACGTATTCTGCGCATCCATATAAGTTGCCTGTGCCTTCTGAAGGAAGCTCTTGGAGAGCGTCAAACTCGTGTATTTGAGGTAGCTCTTGCCACAGAAGCTTGTTCTGCTCTTGCTGGGGCCTTTTCTCCTGGAAAGGGCTCTCGGAATCAGTCTCCTGAATCCCATGATTCCAATGAAGTTTTAAATAGCTCTTCAAAAGTAGTGATTGGGAGAGCAACAAAAGTTGCAGCTGCTGTTTCTGCTCTAATCATTGGGGCAGTTATTAATGGGATTACTAGCCTGGAGAGATTGGTGACTGTGTTCAGGTTTAAGGAAAAGTTGGATATAATTCAATTTGTGAGGAATAGCAGATCCAACTCTAATGGTACTGCTCGTTCTGCTGGGGCACTTAAGGGTGATACCTCACTTGAAGTTTATGTTCATTGGTTTAGATTGCTTGTTGGAAGCTGCAGAACTGTTTCAGATGGAATGGTTGTGGAACTCTTGAGTGAACCATCCATAATAGCTCTTTCCAGGATGCAGCGAATGCTTCCTCTCCGTTTGGTTTTTCCACCTGCTTATTCAATATTTGCCTTTGTTATATGGCGGCCATTCCTTCTGAACACTAGCCTTGCAGTTCGCGAGGATATTAATCAGTTGTATCAATCTTTGACAACAGCTGTAGGTGATATTATTAAGCATTTGCCTTTTCGTGATGTCTGTCTGAGAGATAGTCTGGGTTTTTATGATCTTGTAGCAGCAGATGGCAGTGATGCGGAATTTGCAGCCATGCTGGAGTTGAACGGTTCAGACATTCATTTAAAATCCATGGCTTTTGTTCCATTACGTGCAAGGCTTTTTCTGAATGCCCTTCTTGATTGTAAGATGCCAAACTCTTTATTCACACAGGGGGAAGGAAATCACCTATCTGGACAGGGTGAATCTAAAGTTCACTATTCAGAGCGCGAAACAAAGCTTGTAGATAAGCTTGTGCATATTTTAGATACCCTTCAACCTGCAAAATTTCATTGGCAGTGGGTAGAGCTCAGGCTCCTTTTGAATGAACAAGCCCTCATTGAAAAACTAGAGACACAAGATATGTCTTTGGTGGATGCCATACGTTCATCCTCACCTAGTCCAGAAAAGGCTGCTGCCTCTGAAAATGAGAAATATTTCATTGAAATCATCCTTACAAGATTATTGGTTAGACCTGATGCCGCTGCCCTTTTCTCAGATGTGGTTCATCTCTTTGGAAGGTCACTAGCCGATTCTATGTTGTTGCAGGTTAAATGGTTCCTGGGTGGTCCAGATGTTCTTTTTGGACGAAAAACCATTAGACAACGGCTTATGAATATTGCCGAGAGTAAAGGACTTTCGACTAAGACCCACTTTTGGAAACCTTGGGGCTGGTTCACTTCTGAATCTGATATTCTGACAAACAGGGGAGATAAGAAGAAGTTTGAAGTCACCTCCCTTGAAGAGGGTGAGATGGTTGAAGAGGGGACAGAGTCAAAAAGGCATGGGAAAGGATCCGGTCAAATATTTGACAATGAAGGCCAAAGTGTCTCCCAGCAGCATGTGACAGAGAGGGCTCTCATTGAATTACTTCTTCCTTGCATAGATCAAAGTTCCGATGACTCACGAAACACTTTTGCAAATGATTTGATCAAGCAGTTGAGTAACATCGAGCAACAAATTAGTGCAGTGACTCGCGGGACAAGCAAGCAAGCGGGACAAACTCCTTCTGGAATCGAAGGTCCCACGAGCAAAGGAAATAATCGCAAAGGAATACGGGGTGGCAGCCCTGGATTAGCTAGACGTGCAGCAGGAGCAGCAGATTCTGCTCCACCGTCCCCTGCAGCTTGCGTGCTTCTATATCGTTGAGATTGCAGTTACTCTTGAGATTGCTTCCAATCATCTATGCAGATAGGTAATTGCGTGGAGCTATTTTGTTTTTTGCGTTCTTTTTATTTTCGGTCATGGTACTTGTTCTGTTACCTTGAGCATGCCTTTTCTTTTGCATTACCAGTCCTCTATCTTTGTTATTCCTGATTTAAATCCGCCTTATCTGCACGTAGGCGTGATATATGTTTTGTAAATCTTTGTTCATCTATCTTTGATTTATGTTGTGAATTGCTGGGTTCTACTATTGCTAATTATCCGAACCTCTGTTTATCTAATCTCAAGTTATGTGAGGCATGTGGTCATGTCTTTTTCCTTTATTTTGGGTAAATTCATGTTTTTTTCAGTTAGTGGATTGAATTTATTTGTCCTTTTCGTTTCTATTCAGTTTAGTTTCATGTTCAGAATTTTTAGTTTAAATTGAATTCATGTTTTTTCTTTATATTGGATCTCTCAGGGAGCCATCAGCGCGGAACATGAGGCATGGGCTTGCCTCCGTTGTATTACGCCTTCTAGGAAACAGAGTTGTACATGAGTATCAAAGCACACCGTTAACTCCCTCGCAGAGTTCTTTATCCAAGAGGGAGTCAGATTCTTCAACAGATGCGGCCACTGCTGCTTTCACTGACTTGTCAAGCGAAAGTCTCTTTGACGAGTTATTGTTGGTTTTGCATGGGCTGTTAAGTAGTTGCCAGCCAAGTTGGTTGAGATCTACTAAGCCAACAAAAGAAAGTGGGAAAGGTTTTGTGGCATTTGATCGTGAACTGGCAGAGAATTTGCAGGTTTGTCCATCTCTTGTTTTGCATTCTACCATTTCCTACAAAAATTAATTCAAATGGGAGAAAAAAGGAGAGAAAGAAGGGGAGAGCGAGGTGACAAATGTAGAATGTAAATCAAATTCCTTGGAGTTGCAAATAATACTAGAACCTCGAATGAGAGGGCAAAAAGGAAGAAAAGAAAAGAAAAAGTACAACCTAGATTCAGTATTCCTCAAGTTTTTCATTTGGTCTTCATTTCTTTTTAAGTTGACTATCATTTTCAGTTAATAGTAAATGGGTTTATGACTATCTTAAATGTGTTTCTGTGGATGCAGAATGACTTGGATCACATGCAGCTGCCTGACTCTGTTAGGTGGCGTATTCAAACTGCAATGCCTGTAATAATTCCTTCTATTCGGTGCTTTGTGTCATGCCAGCCACCACCAGTTCCAAACATGGCTTTGGCTGTTCTTCAGCCCAGCACATCAAACTCTGGGATTTACTCCACAAACTTGAACACACCTCAGAAAAATCAGTTTCCTCTGGCACGAACAGTAACTACTGTAACAGGGAAGTCAAAGCCATTGCCATCCCAGGATAATGATATGGAGATTGACCCATGGACACTCCTGGAAGATAGTGCAGGATCAGGTCCGAGCTCATGCAACAGTGCTTTGATAGGCAGTGCAGATCATGGAAATCTTCGAGCATCTAGCTGGCTTAAGGGGGCTGTAAGAGTAAGACGGAAGGATCTTACATACATTGGTGCTGTGGATGATGACAGCTGAGTTTAAGTTAACTATCTTCTTGATTTTTATGGAGCGTTCTGGAGCATGAACCCCCGCAGCAGGTAACTTCATGGTTTCATTCACTGTGCATAATTTGTATGAAGATCACTGTGTTGCTCGGGTCCTTTCCTTCGATTGGAGAAGCTGTTGAAGGAAATATTTTTTTGCGGTGTGGAGTGGGGGCAGGGAGGGGTCGTTTTGGAGGACTTGTGTAGATGTTCTCACACGGCCCATGTCACCCAGGGCCTGCTTGACTACTAACCCTTTGATCACCCCCATCCACCTGTGCACCTCTGCCTGCTGTTCGGAGGTCTGTTGTATATATAGGAATCTTTATTCAGTTTACCAATTGATCAGAGTAAGATATCTTCAGAATTATATGTAGCTGTTCTTCTCTTTTAATCATTAATTTCTATTTTTCTGTTCGGTCTCTCTCTCTCTCTCTCTATATACACACACACACACACACACACCACACACACACACACAACACACACACACACCACACACACACACCTCACACACCTGTGCTTGCACAGAGAAACTACATGCATTTATGATTTATACATGTGTGCCCATACATACAATTGCACAGTTGTATAGACATTTATATGTCTATAATTGTATAAATCTAAATTTATTTCATTTAGTGTTCCTATGTTCTTTATTATGTACATCTCCAAAAAAAAGAAATTGAAAAAGGAAAAAATGATGGATTTGCTTGCTTTAGATATAGAATCAAAGAAAGAACTCTGTTGCTGAATGCATGTAAAGGAATGAGAGCAACATTATGCTAGAAAGGGGAGGAACGCACTACATTCTGTGGTTTTTTCAAATGCCAGCGTGGGTTTACTTGCGCAGTTAACAGTTTATTGTTAGCCATTTACTGAACCATAACATCTTAATATTGTGAAAAAAAAAATAATAAGATGCAGGATGGGAGTCCTTTACTATGTTGTTCCTCGTTGGAAAGCTTAGTAGTATTCATATAAGCTATTCATACTTGTGCTACTTATATAACCTCGCAATGACCAGGTTATATAAGCTATTCATACTTGTGCTACTTTTTACTTTATTGTTAATAAATATATTGTTGCATTGTTTCCACAGAAAATTGTTTCTCTATGGAGATTGAGATGAATGATTATGAGCATTTTGCTGGGAATTTCCAGTGATGCAATGGGTACTGTTATGTATATTTGAAAGCATTTTGAAACATCATTTTGGGATGCTTATTCATACTGACGAAAAGTATTTTCATATCTGAGATCAAAACAGTTGCATGTATTAGAAATTATCCGTGCACTGGTGGTTTTAGTTAGTCTCCCCCATTGTTGACTGATCACGAAAGTGAACAGATTTGTACGCTTTTCAGTTTTTGCCTTTGGTAGATTTTTTTGCCATTTTCTCTTTTTCTTTTGCGAGGTAAATATTGCCATTTGAATTATGTTTTGAAGTTGACAGTCACAACTCACAGGTTTTACAGATAAATTGATATCAAACTTGTTGCTATTAGTTCGTAGGTGCAACCCTAAAACTGATCGTAGTTTTGATCGGAAAGACACCTTTTGGTCACAAATCTTAACAGATTTTCATACTGTGTCACTTGGGGTCCTAGGTTAATCGTAAGGGCATTTGTAAAACACGAGCATTACATACAGAACAATTTATCTTGTTCGACAATTTATCTGAAAATGGTGACATGTATAGATATAATAATTAATAAGAGGTTATAAATACACTTCTTTCGAAATTATTGTCAATGTTCTGTTTTACTGGAGTCTACTTTAGTAGTCATTTCTTAACATTCTTAGATGGGAATTGTGGACTATACCCTTTCATAACAACTAACTAGCTTCATACACAGGAATAAGTAGCATAGTTAATGTCTCAAAATTGTTGGAGAAGTGCTCTCTACTGGTCTTGGTTCCTCATCGATCTGTCCACATGAATTACATCTTCAATCCAAGCAACAATGTTGTATGCAAAGCTTTCCAACACTCTTGAGTAGCTCTCTAGTACTGCTTGCCCCACATCCTGCAATAACACAGAACTAACATTTTAATCAGATCATCCTTTGCATGTTGAATACTATTCTCAAAAAATTTATCAGAAGAGAAGCAACAATAACACCTTTTAGTAATGATGCGTTTTTCGAATAAGTAAAATCATTTATACACATCAACTGTTGTGTAGTAATGTAATATAAAGACCAGATATTCGATTTAGTTTAGTTTGACAAATGATCATAAAAGGAAACCATAGATACTTATGTACTAACCTTGTTGTATTGAATCTTGCATGTGTCCAAGGATGTCTGAGAGAGCTCGGGATATCTCTGCTTCAAAGAGAACAACAAGGTTTCTGCTCTCTCAGCTAGGACATGGTTTTTATCATTTCTGTCTGTCTCTGACATTAGATCCTTTACCATCACCCATGAAGACTTTGAATTACTCATGCATGCTTTACGTCTCCATGTGTACATTGAAGACTCAACTCTGTCTGCAAGTTCAAGTGCTTCATGTTCAGAAGCTATATGGAGACAGTCGAGAAGATGTTCTGGGGAGAACTTCTCTGAGGTAGACATGTATCGGTAAATCGAATCTCCCAGACAAGCTTTTCCGCTCTGAAGACAAAAATTATTTACAAGTTAGCTAAACAACTTTGCCCTCTTAATCCTACAAATCATATATAATGTGAATAAGCGTATGCAATCAGTCAACAATGTATATCAAACTTATGGTCTCCTAGATCCTAATAATGTGACATACATAGGCTTCTTTTCCAGTTAAGGTTACCTAAATCACTCTTATTATTTGTTGGGTGAAGACTGCATACCTTTGGAAGACTTGCCATGTATGACTCCGGAATTTCCATCTCAGAAAGAATGCTGCTGTTGATTGCCATGGCTGCTTTGTGAATTTGATTACAACTATCGCGTTTGTGTCTCAAATGCTTCCTTGACTTCTCAGACAGGCCACCTGGAGGAACACATGGAACCGGCACCCACCATTTATCCTCACTTCGCTGCACACTAATCCTTCGAAACGATCCTGATGCTGCTGCAGAACTAGTTGACTTTGATGAAATGCTCCCTTGTTCGGCATACCAGAACTCGGTATCCTGAAAACTATCAAGCACTTCCTGCCCAAAACACAAAATTCTTGTACTTCAGGCTTTGATTGACACATTGTTGCTAAAGAATATGATTTCTTAGGACAGGAATGCAGTCTTACAATGAGCATGGCATCAAGCTTTTGCAAAGCTGGAAGGTTAATATAAATATCAGATCGTGGTCTGCTTGTCATCATCTGAAAACCAATCGAAAAAAACTATAAGAACAAAGAAAGATAGTAGCACTAGAAACTAGGTAACATTTTTGTCATGGATTTAACAATCTCACCTCCACGCATGTCCCATTTGGTAAAGTTTGGGATACTGGAGTGAGTTCTACTATATAATCACAGACGGATAAAAGACAATCCATTTCCCTTTTCCACATTGCTTTCTTCTCAGGATTCAAAGGCTCTAACCTTAGATTTGCCCCAAAAACAGTGGCTGCACAAAAAAAAAAAAAAAAAACCACAAAATGTTTGACACATTGAGATTGAAATGAATGTTGACTCTGTCTGACAAACAAATTAGTTGTCATTATTCAGCAAAATCTGCAGGAAAAGGTTAATTACCATAGAGGTTGGTAACAGAATTTGAGATTGTAACAGCTGTGCATACCCCTTTGCCACTTCCTGACATGTCTTCACCCAACAAAAGCTTTGCAAATCTTTCTTTCATCAACTCAAGCTCTGCCATTCATTTAAATCAGTTAATATTTTGGTCAAATTGTCAGTGCTTTTGAGTGAGTAATGGGGCAGACAAATTTTGATAAATAAAAACTAGGCAAACCCACCTGAATCCATAGCTTCAAGATCTTCGAGTTTATCGTCTGTGAGATTCATACGTTTCTTCATTCCTAGTCTGCTGAGGACAGCTTGGTTACTGAGGTTGGATTTCACATTTGGCCAGCAAGAAGGAGAAGCATCACCAGAGTAGCTGCCATCACCTACTGACTCAGAGAAAGCCGAGACATCTGAATTAGTCCGGCGGCATAGAAATGAATCACTACTCATTGTTGAAGTTTCAACTGCTGATTGATCCATAGAAGAAGGTGAAGGTTGATATCCCAGATCATAACTTTCATCAGAACTCAAAGAATTGTCCATGGTTGTTGAAAACTTGTGGCCTAATTCCTCATAAACCTGCAGCTAAAATTTTGAAGTGTTATCTGCCATTTGGTTTATATTCAACAAAAGAAGAAAGCATATGAATCTTATTTTCATTTGAATCAAAAAGCAAAAAAGGTCTATGATAGGTAGTTTTCATGCAGAAGAAGACTGAAATAAATCAAATAATTGACTGCAAAAATATAAAGCAAAAGGCAGTATTGGAAATAAATTTCTTGGCGTGAAATGAACATAACCTGGAAATTTGAATATTTTAGGCAACGGTCCAACAGTGCTTTTATGTTACCTTTAACTCAAAGAGATTTGAATTTGAACTGTTGAAGATGTCTGTAGATGAAAATCGTTTTGAAACTGTTCCCTCCTATAAGCATGAACTTTAGCTTTGATCACCAAACACTTTTTCTTTCTAAAAGAAATTAAACGCTTTCTTTGAAGATACCAACATCACCATAATCACAAAAGATAGAACTTCTCGGACAATCTGATTGAACTTACACAGAAGAAACCCAGAAGCAAAAATTGCTTGATTAATCTCACTGTTGAAACTGGAGAAAGAAATAGGTGGTTGCCGGGAAAAGTATGTAGCAGAAATGGCCACTGAATCTTAGTTGGACATGAACATGAATTGGCCTGCCGCCTTTTATTTATATGAATCTAAATACATGATCCCTACAATAACATAATATAGAAGGGAAAATATAACTCGTGGATTGTAGGTATACAAATTTTTTATTATTAGGGTTTATATATTTCACAGATCGTGTATCGTTCTACTTCCATGTTGTTAAAGGTTAGTACATTAAGAGAATTTAGTAAGCAAAATTACTGGTGTATCAAATACACAGTATAATAGTTAAGATCATGTTTCTTAAATAAGAACAATTGTAGACAATCAGTAATTACTCTGTGATGTGGTGATGATCTGCATGTGAACCACAAGTACCCAAATTCATGGTCAATCATAATCATCAAATTGAAACTTTCCTTCATTTGTTTCACTAAATTGGTAGGCTAATAAACTTGGGGGAAATAAATCAAAACCAAAACCAAAACATCAAGGAAAAAGAAATAAATTTTAGAACATGGGTTCTAATCAGTTGCATGTATGTGAATTTATTAATATGAAGGTCTTAGGCTTATCAGTTTGCCCAGCTAGGTGGTCGGAGGCTTGACACCAGAAAGCATGTGTGGAAGTCTATATATTAAATCCATGGAGAACAATGAATCACTTCCCAAACTCTATATTATTGGTGAGAATAAATAGACGTGACTTCCATTAGACCAAAGACTTGTAACTCCTTGTTGTTCATGCTATGAATGTGTGTGATAACTGATAAGGTTGACAAATAGAAGAGGCAGCCTAGCTATATGAAGCCAAACTTGACTAACAAAAAGGTTATAAATCCTTGTAGGTCGTGATTAAAGATCACATCAAAGTTCTTAAAATCAATGATGGAATCATTTCCTATTGGGAACAGTTCAAATCAAATCGTCTATCTCATTTGTTTTGGTAACTATATATCAGTATCTTATCGAGCAATGCAGTATATATATACATTTTGATGCCTTGATAGGTTCAATTAAAGGTGGATCGGTTCTTATTTATCTTATCTAAAGAATCCGCATCCGAAACAATTATACAATTAAAAGTTTCATGTAGCTTTAAATTATTATTATTATTATTTATTTTTCGAGAAAATGTAGATTGAAATCAGTAGATTTTGATGGGATTAGTCGTTAAGATTTCAAAAATGTGAGTTATATAGCACTACCAGAAGAAAGACTTTAGCCGACGAAAATAAAAAAATCAGGCCGACGAATTATTTTTTTGTCGGCTATGGTCAACTGCAGCCGACGAAATTTTAATTTCGTCGGCTAAAGAAATTTTTTCGTCGGTTTTAGTCTGTGAACTTTAGCCGACGAAATATATAATTTCGTCAGCTAAAGTGTCTTATATTTGTAGATCTGGACAGCAGCTAAAATACGTAATCGATTTGAAACTATTTTCAGTTGAAGGTCCAGCCAAAATACGTAATTTAGACGGTCCAATGACCTTTTTCGTGCGTTTAGGGGTTTGACAGTCCGGATCGAGCTCTTAACCTTGTCGGATGAAGTTGAATTTTTTCTCATACATGTATTTTATCATGATGGTCAGATCTAACGGTTGGATTTTCGTTTTTCAAGTTTGATCATCACAATCACAACGTGCCTACTAATGTTGTATAACTTGTGTTACCAAGTGTTAAGTAAATGTTCCGTTTCAAAAACAAACTATACGTAGAACTTTCAAACGTAAAAAAGTCGTGAAATAAGATATGACCAGAATGGTGAAATACGTCTACGGTTGGAAAATCACGGTATTCCGGTAAAGTCTCGGTGCCGATAGTTGCGGTCAATGTAATTTTCCATTCTTTCTCCCTATGGGTAGCCCTATCTTCGGTGGTTATTTTCCGTAAAATTTTTATATGACTTGTTGCGTCTCATTGATTTGAAACTATTTTCAGTTGAAGGTCCGGCCAAAATACGTAATTTAGACGGTCAAATGACATTTTCCGTGCGTTTAGGGGTTTGACTTACGGGATTGACCGTCCGGATCAAGCCCTTAACCTTGTCGGATCAAGTTGAATTTTTTCCCATATATATATATTTTATCATGATAGTCAGATCTGACGGTCGGATTTTCGTTTCTCAAGTTTGATCATCACAATCACAATGTGCCGAATGTATAAAAAGTACTATAGCCGACGACATTATTGAAAATTTGTCAGCTGTAGTTAATAAAATAAAATAAAACAAATAAATTGAAAATATTAAATAAAAAGTACTATAACCGACGAATTTCATTACTTTAGCTGACGAGATTCATAGGTTTAGCCGACGAATTTCACAGGTTTAACCGACGAATTTCATTACTTTAGCTGACGAGATTCACAGGTTTAGCCGACGACATTTTTATTTCGTCGGCTAAAGGTATAGGGTATATAATTAAACCCAGCGCTCGACAGCCTCTATAACGCTCCAAAAAACCCTAAAAAACCCACCACCGCCTCCTCGAGCCTCCTCCTCGAGCCATCTCCGTTCTGCTCCTGCCCCGATCCCTCCTCCTATTCACCGTCCTCGCTATCTTTCTCATCTTCGTTTTCACTTCCACCCATCAAAAGGTAACTCTTTTCAGACCCTTGTCAGCTTTTTCACATTACACAGCAAAAATATGGATTATTCTAATCAACTAATGATTATAGTAGGTATTTATTCAAAATGAACACCCCCCCCCCCCAAACGTGATATCATCATTTTTGTAATGGAAATACACTCAATAAAAAACAATAACAACAATAATTAATCTAGAAATAAGTGTTAGAATAGGATTAATCGTATAACATTTAACAATATGTCAATATGAATTCTCACAGTTCTCACATCTACCCATTATTTTGTTAACAACAGCAGTAACCATTTGAGTACCTCTATTTTTTTTTAAATAACGTTATGATTGTTGCATTATTGATTCCGGTGTTTAAGAACTTTATATTAGTATTATGTTATTATATTTTCAATTTTAACTTATGATATAGTAATTGAGTTATACGACCGAATGATCGGTACATTTTTTTTTTCCGATAATGATCGGCACTTCATATATGAACCCCCCCTATGATAAATTTCTAGCTCCGCCACTGATTCCTTAGCCTTGATTCAAATTAATATTTTAAACAGGATGAGAGGTAATTTTAGATCGACGAAGGGTTCGAAGGGCCAAAGGTCCGAATCGATTGAGGGAACCTCTAGCAACCCTCAAACGTCGTTTCGGGGCCCCATGACAGCCAGACGTGCGACCCTTCTGGAGACGGCGCAGAGACAGCCGAGCGTTTCCCATTTCTCGAGGCAGCTGGGTGTCCTTCATTCCTCGAGGCAGCTGTGGCCTCAGACCCAGACGGAGGTGCTGCACCCCGTATGCCTGAGATACACCGGACGCCCACTCCGGGCCCTACTGCTTCGGATGGTGGGTCATCTGGGGTACAGATGCCGCCTCCTCATCTGTTCCTTCCGCGGATGATACCGGCCTTACTTACAGTCGATGACTCACGGACGCCGATTTATCCACTACCCCCGCCAGTGGCTCCATCAGCGGCGTACCGGTTCGTGCCTTTTGATACGTCTCTTATTCCCGCGAGGGTATCATCATCGGCTACAGAGACGAAATCTGTCGCGTCCGCCGCATCGCCCTCAGGTAATGAAAGATGAATGATTTGTTTTCTTATAATTAATAATAAAGGGTCTCTGATTTTAATAATAAATTTGGTTTATCATGTGATAGGCACCGTCGGAGCGAAGCCGACAAAAAAGAAGAGAGGCCCCGTCACAGGGAAGGCTCTCGAGAAGACCGTCAATACCTCAGGGAGAATCGTCATTGATACTGATGGGGATGGCCACATAGTATCGGGTGGGAAGTCGAGGACGTACTCCGGCCGCGTGGGAGCGCTCATTAGGGATAAAGTCCATATGTTGTGGTCAGACTGGGGCAAGGTCCCGTAGGAGGTTAAGGACATGGTCCACAACGCGATATCTGTGAGTTTACAAAATTCCTCAATAATATTATGTATTACATTGTTGATTTCTCGAAAAACTAAACTAATAAACGGTTAAATGCATGTCTGGTTTGACGTTCCCGAGCACCTGAAGAACAGTTGGGTGAACGTTGTGCATGGGGGAAGGTACATTGGGAAGTTAATGAAAAAACAAAATTGTATGTGATATTAATAATATTTCTAATATTTTTGTTCTATCTGTAGGTACAAGGAGTGGAAGAACGAGTTGCGGATCTACTGGACTACGCACGGGAACGCACGTTCTGGTACCCCTGCTGAGTTCCAGTACAGGGAGTACGAGTGGCGTTGGCTTCTGACATCAGAATTCAACAACCCTCGTAAACAAATATTTAAAAAAATTAATTAGTTAATTTGTCATTAAGTACGTCCGTTTTTAAATATTTTACTAATAATTTATTTTTTTCTTTGAAGGTCGTTTCCCGGGCGAACGCTCAGAACCGGCAACGCAACACAAGGAACCATCATGCCGGTTCTAGACCGTTCGCTGTCTTCATGAACGAGGCGGCCAGGGAACATCCAGAAGTCAACCGGTACGTCTATACGTACGAGAAAGCATATCCTAACGCCTAGGAGGATATTGTAAGTTATCTTACGTTTTTAAATTTTTAATTTTACTTATATATATGTCAAAATGTTAATTAATCATTTTTTTTCTATCCAATTAGGCGAAAGTGAGGGAGGCCAGTGACGAGGTGATGAGTGCTATAGTAAGGGAGGCATGGCCAGACACGCAAGAGGAAGAGATGTCCGAAGCCATGTCCCGGATCGACACTTCAGATCCGAGGGTTGGGGCGAGGATCATGGGCACAGCCTTCCCACCGCGAGGAAACAACTTCTACTGTCGGGGTTTAGGAAAGAAGGGCGAGGGGGTCCTGAAGACCACTCCAGGATTTCAACGAAAGGCAACCTCGACTAGCAACAGGACGACTCACCTAGAATCAGAAGTTGAGAGACTACGGGAACAGCAAGTTGCTCAAGCTGCCGCTCATGCCGCCCAGATCGCCACCTAAACAGCCTATACTGCCGCGGTATATGCCACCCAGCAGGCCCAGCAGCAGCAGATGTTTCATTACTTGCATGAGTTTACAGCTGCCCAGCTTCAGGGACTTTCGGCTTCGCCCATGCCTACGCCTATACCGCTACCTCAGCCATCGCAACCTCCTCCGCAGCAACCCCCAAAATCGGATATTGATTTAAACAATCTAGATTTTGTGTAGTCGATCAATTATATAGTTTTATGTGCTTGTTGTTGGTCATATGAAATTATTTTGGTGTATTTTGCAGGTTGCTTGAAATGGTAATTTAGAAATTTTTTTTTTTTACCAGAATGGACTTATAGCCGACGAAACATGTAAGATATTCGTCGGCTATAGTATTTTTAATTTTTTTTATAAGGTTTAGCCGACGAATTATGGCATGTTTCGTCGGCTAAACCCTTCTAAAGCCGACGAAACAAACCATATTTCGTCGGCTATAGTTATTTTTTTAATTTTTTATTACATACTTTAGCCGACGAATATCTTAAATGTTTCGTCGGCTAAAGTCCCAGACTATGGTCGACGAAACATTTAAGATATTCGTCGGCTAAATTCTGGGACAATAGCCGACGACGTCTTCTAGTTTCGTTGGCTAAAGTCATCGCCGACGACTCTTTCCCGACGAAACCATAGTTGACGAAGGCTCATCGTCTAAGATCTTAGCCGACGAATTAAGCTAACAGGCCGACGAAAAGTTTCGTCGGCTAAAATGCTTGTCCTGGTAGTGTAGGTAAATGGAAAGAAGATTTAAAAATGAGAGTTATATAGGTAAATGGAAAGAATATATGAGCTAGACTTATGATATATCAGCCTGATCGAAAAGAGAAGAAGAAAAGGTCGTGTTTCATGGTTGGAGAAAAATATATTTTAGAGTTTATTTCGTTCTCAAAAATATGAAAGACACATTTTAATTATTTTACTGAAACTTTTTTTCTTTTTTGATTAAAGCATGACAATATTATTCAATAAAATTGCAAGTACAATTGTCAAATAACCAGATATATATCTACCATTAACAGCGCATGATAAGTTAAAGGAGTTGGTATGCTAACACTATTTTATTTTACATTAAGCTCATAGAACATAAGCCTAATGACTAGAATTAGACAAAAAAAGTACCTAAAACTTCAAAAAAATAAAAATAAATAAACGTAGATAGCCAAGCTAAATACCTAGTCTCCTTACAAAAAGGAAATTAGCGTAATAACGAAGGCTATTACTTTAGTTTTAGGGCTAACACTTACTGTACCCACCTTTGCAAACTCAAGGGCAGCCACCAAAGAGATCCGTGAAGGCCCAACCCATTGGATTTGGTCCAGTCCACCAAACAGCTCCCATCGCCGTTGACAGCACCGCGCCGTTGGGAACACAACTTGCAGAGCCCGTCCACCTTCTTCCACCTCCCAGCCAAAGACAAGACTCCCTCAGTTCAAACCCGTCCCAATTCATCTCCGACCACCACCAAAACAGCCACGTTCCAAAAGCTTCGTCGGACAATCGTCCACCATAACGCCGAAACCGGATCAGTCCAAAATCGGATTTGAAAGATTCGCCCCAAACAACCCAACAGATCGAAACTCAAACCTAATCAGGATGAATCCGGCGGCGGTACCATTCGCCGTCACGACTCAGCCGCCTCCACTCTCCCCTGCTTATCCGGTGTAAATTTATATTAAATTCAGTTTAACTTCTTAAACTTTATTTGAAGGCTCTGATTATTTGTTTTAATTACGTTGGTCATTATACCCTTAAAGCTGATATGAAGATCCCCGTTTGAGCTTTTCAACATTCAAAAAAGACAAATGAACATTATAATGATGCAAATTTTTCATTTTTCAAGAACCAAACTCAGTCATTTTTAGACTAAAATTCAAATTTTAGATTTAAATGATGTCGTTTGAAGTATAAGGACCAACATAATTTTTAAAAAAAGATCTAGGACCAAACTAATTTTAGCCCCTCTTCCGGTTGATCTATACCATACTCTATTCTAGTAAGATGGTACACATTAGCTAACAGCCCGTTTGGAAGTTTGAGAGGGTAAACTGAATTTAATCTTTGATTAAATCTCTTAAATTAGATATTAGGACATGTAGTTTTTGTTCTTTAAGCATATGAATTGCATATGTAGTTGCTCTTGCGCTCCATATGAATGTGTCATTATGTGTAGTTTTGCTTTGATGAATGAAATTTACACAGTTATCACCTAATACTATGCATTGTATTTTTTTGTTATAGTAATGATGAAGCGAAATCTGAGTACTGAGACATTGAAAGTTCAAATCATGAAATTATGACTTTTTATGCATGAGTGATAGAATTCGTACATGATGAACTATAAAATGGAAAAAGTTTGGCTTAAATAAGCTTGGTTGGAAAGAACTGCTAAAATTCCCTAACCCTGTTTCTGATTGTTGTTAGAATCGGTTCTTTGACAGAACAAAAACCTCCACCACAAAACTTTCCAGAAGTTCGCAATGGTCTTGCAGATTGATCCTTTTGGTTTATTGTTCTGTGCTAAGTACTCCCTTGTGTTTCCTACAGCTGCCTTCTGCTTATCATTAGGATTAATATCATTAGGATTGCATCACTTAAACTCTTGACTCGAAAATCACAACATAATATGCTCGATAATTAGTCTAATGTACAATCCTGTCTAGTAACATAACATAGGAGACAATTCGTAATCGGAAAACCTTTTGAGGGTACTTACATTTGCAACAAACTTGAATCCAATCTTTATCTCTCCTTTATATGTGTCATCTTCAAGCACAACATTATATGGAGATGGCTTTACTTCAATGAATCCTCTGTCCTTTCCCTCAGTAATAATTCCACCAACATGAATCCTGAATATATATTGCAGAACCAAAACATTCTTTTAACCAAATTACTGGGATAAGGTAATAATTACCAGTTCTGATCAGATATTTATCCAAGAAAAGAGAGAGGAAGGAAGATAAGGTATATTTTATCTTACATGGTTTCACCAACAAATCCACCATCTGTGAACATCTCTGTGTCCATAATTCTGAATTTGAGATGAGTCAAATGTTTCCAATCAGAAAATTCAAATGTGAACTTTTCATTCCAGGTTACTTTGTCATCTTCTTCTGCATCACATAACCAATTAAACTAGCTAGTAGCTAGCTATGGAAACTTTAGGATGAGATACAGCATTATCAACTGTATGTGCAATCCTGATAGAGATTAGAAATACTAAGTAGAAAATGAACCTGATGATATTTTGGTTCTGTACACTTGAGTGCCACACTCTAAGATAACATAGTAAGCCGGTTTACCTACACAAAAGTAATGCAACATCTTAGTTTCTTCATAGAACGAATTCAGATATGTATACCACTTTGTTAGGTTATATAGGAATTCGATCATCCCAAGTTTATTTGAATCTAACTTAATGTACCGAAGCTGGCTTACCGAGAACATTAGTGTGTCTAATGTCTTCAGCATCAACAAGAAGTACTTCAAGGCTTCCTCCTCCTTTCATGTATGGCTTCATTGTTTAGATACATTCATATTATCATGGAATTAAGCTCTTCCCTCTATATATAATTGCTAATTGATGAATGAGGCAGTTTCCAAAGTAATACTAACTGTAACAAAATAAATTCACTAATTAGTATGACTGTTTTGTATATGAGTTGTAAGTTTTACTTGGCAACTTTTGCAGTTCATAAATTAACTAGCTTAGCATTTTCTTTATGAGAAATAGACACTAATAACGGCTGGATACTGCATCCGAATGGCAAAATGCAGGTGCCTCGTCAAAAAACATTGCCAGATCAAAGCAAGTAAGAAAGAGTACCACACGCCATACATTATTCGGCATGAGGGAAATTTTTATGAGTCGATCTGTTCAGTTAGATACACAACACATAACCTATAATCTATTACAGAGAGCAAACCCATGTTTTGGATTCCTTGGATTTTTCATTACTGTAAGCCACTTATGAAACTAGTATCTCCAAGAAGTGGTTGATTCCAAGAAGCCCTGAAATTTTTCTCATCAATTTGAGGTTCATTATTGGTTCATAGAAATACACAGAAAGTGAATCCAAACTAAAGATATTGCCACTGTTGGATTAAATGGTCAATTAGCTTACTGTACCAGAGTCATCATGAATTGCTTTCACCCTGTGCAATCCACTAGAGAATTAATCAGCAGACAAAAATATTGACCTGCTTCATTTCCCTTGGTGAAGACTAAAGTGGCAAACATGCCATAATTTCTACTTTATAGGTCTCGTTTGGGTCGTGGAAAAGAAAGTGGTTCCTTCATCTTTCTCATGGGAAAAGAAAGAGAACGGAAATAAAATTTCATATGAATTTTCTATTCCGATGTTTGGTAAGGCAAGGAAATCTATTGAGAAAGTTGTTCAAAAATATATTAAAATACTGTGTTATGAGTAGTTAATACAGAGAAAGTAGAAAGGAAAGTGATTCATTGGATTTTAGAAGGAACCACTTTCCTCCACATTTTCCCTTCTATTAGGTAAGTGTTTCCTTTCTTTTTTCTTCCCCAAACGCAGGAAAGGAACAACTTTCCTTTCCTGATGCTTATTTTACATGAAACAAACGAGGCCTATGAACACTATCATTTAATTTTATTGCAAAATCTAGCTGATTGGGAGCAACCTTGACTGTAAATTTCGACATCACCATCATTCATGATTGACTCGTCCTATATAATAATTCCATGTGTGATGTGTGTCTATGATTAATGAAATTAAAGCTTAAATGCAAGGAAATTTATTCAACAGCATAACCAGTGAGGTTTCACATGAGGTTCTTGCTGTTGCTGGTCAAAAACGCTTCCAGAAATATGCAGGTGATGCAAATAGAGACCATGCATAACATGATAGCAGAATTTAAGAAATTCCATATGACCTGGATACCTACTTACACCAGCCTGTCTTAGCTCCAATATAACTGCAAACAAATTATATATTAGCTTCCTGGAATTGACTTATGATTGCTTATGCAACAGCCAAAATTCGTACTTCAATTTCAAGCATACAAAAGTCAGACATACATATATTGACAATTTGGTTCACACCTACTAGTTCATTCCCTTTTATGAGTAATGTATTTTTACTCTTTAATTTTCTAATCCGAATCGTTCATGTGTTCATTGCAAAACCGCTATACGAGTAAGTTCAATCTAAGAAATTTCTGAACATATATAATTGAATTTTCTTAATTCTGGTTTTAATTAAACCAGGTTTGATTCTGTGATGGAACCACACCGAGTTGTCATTTTCCTATGCCATTATACAATCAATATCTTCTAAAAAAATCACACATATTTAACCCTTACTTTTACCAAGCATCTATATATAATAGCCAACCCAGATGGACAAAGTAAACTTTTTAGTTACCTATATTAATTCTAGACCTCTAGGCTCTAGCTAGAAGGCAATGCCAATGCCAGAATCACATCACTCTTCTTCTGTTAAACTTCCCATGCTAGACATCTCTCAGCCTTTGAACTCATTAGCTTCTGATTTGCCCTCTCTTTCTGAAGCCTTGAAAACATGGGGTTTCTTCCACATCACCAATCATGGGATCTCCAAAGATATTTTCACAAAACTACATTCTCTTTCAAATCACCTTTTCGGCCTCCCTTCTGATACCAAACTCAAGCTTGGTCCTTTCTCTTCTATAAAAACTTATACCCCTCATTTCATAGCCTCCCCCTTCTTTGAAAGCCTTAGAGTTTCTGGACCAAAGTTCTCTGAGTCTGCTCAAACTTCTGCAGATGTTCTCTTTGACCAACACAACTCTGAATTCAGGTATCATATATTATCTACTTTCTGTTATAAATACCGTTAAAGAATGGTTAAAGATATGTATAAATGTATAATCTTCACTAATTTTCTTGAAGTCACATTAGTACATTGTTGCCTAAGCTTTTGAGGTCTAGCGTTTGCCTAACACATCAAGACTATGTACATCTCATATACTTTCTTTGTTTCAAGGGAGGCCAGAGGGTAGCAGGGTTCGACTCTGGCCTTAGGCATGGGGTAAATGCTCTCAACAACCAGAGCTACAAGCCCCCGGCCTCTATATATGGTTTTCCTTCATGTTAACTTGCTTTAACTTGATTGTTTGTTTGTTTATATTAGTGAGGTATTACATGAATATGGGAGCAAGATGGCAGAATTGTCTCAAAAAATCATTAAGATTGCTTTGATGAGCTTGGGGGAGGATTTTGAGAAGAAATACTATGAATCTGAATTTCAGAATTGCCATGGTTACTTGAGAATGAACAACTACTCATCTCCTTCAGATGGTTTGGAAGATCATGATGAGGTTGAAGGACTTGGAATGCACACAGACATGAGCTGTGTGACAATTGTGTACCAAGATGAAATTGGAGGACTTCAAGTGAGATCAAAAGAGGGTAAGTGGATGGACATAAGGCCATGTGAGGGAACCTTGGTAGTGAACGTTGGTGACATGTTCCAAGCTTGGAGCAATGAGAAGTTGAGATCATCAGAACATAGAGTGATTCTCAGGCAGCCTGTAAACCGCTTTTCGCTAGCCTTCTTCTGGTGTTTTGAAGATCAGAAAGTGATTTCTGCACCAGATGATGTGGTGGGAGAAGGGAATGTGAGGATTTATGAACCGTTTGTTTGCTTGGATTATTTGAAATTCAGGGAGAGCAATGAGAGAGGGAAGTTTGAGAAGGTTGGGGTTACTGTGAGGGGTTTTGCAGGGATCAAAAACCAGCAAGTTATCAAATGTGACAGTGGAAGTGTGGCTTGTAATTAGCGTCTGAGTTATAGACTTGTTATTAACCTTAACATGTCTTGTAATTAGTGTGTATGAAGTTTGAAGCTAAATTATTTGTATATGCCAGTGTGCTTGAGTGAGATATGCAGAGAAGAAATGGGGTTGGTGTTAGTTGAGTTTGGGGAGCTTAATTTGAGTTGTTCATTATTTGAAAGGAGAAAGGTGTATACATTGGAATCCCAACTTCCAACCTATGCATTCTTATTATACTATCCTTGTATTGCTGCCTATATTCTCTTTTTTCATGGTCCTTATTTCATGTCAAGTTATTCTATATTTTTAGTACAAGTATGATGGAAATTTTGTTCTTGTACTATGTCACATTTTGAATTGATTTAACAAGAGTCGTTTATATTTTCAAAAAAAGCTTGTGGATTGCCAGCTCTGATAGCTTGATACAGCATTTAACCAAAAGTCAATTGATACTAGGAACAAGGCCCCATAGATTAAGTTAAGAATTATTCTGGCCTGGTGGATTCTATTTTCAACCTTTCTACTTTGTTTTGGTCATGTAAACCTGCTTTTACTTGATTCACAAGCCTTGGAAAAAACTTGGAGTGGGAAATGAATTGGGTTCTTCTGTCTGCCACTTTTTGTGTATTTGAAGAATCATAGTGGACATAAGTATTTGATTATGAAGACATGATAATGGCACTTGCCAACTTGTCTCCTATTTTGCCAATGCATTTCAAATAAAGTAATGGAAATCCAACTGCCCCAGTTTAGCCACATTTTGAATGATGAAACTATGAACTGTAAGCAAATGAGCACTTCATTCTGTGGGCTGCTGATTCTTAGGCCACAAAACTTACCAGATTATTGATTGAGGAACTCATGAAATTAAATCTTAAATCCTCTGCCAGCTGCAGATTGGTGTATCACCTTTGGTATGTTCATGTTAGTTGAAGATTTGGAGATTAAAGGGGTAAAAGTAGAGTGAGTTCAGGCCAAGTCAGTTTGGTTTTGGCCCAAAACCAAGAACTTGACGGAACCTGACCTTCCGGTTGGTTCGGTTTGACTACCTCAATTTTAGGTAGTAAAACCGAACCGAGCCAGACCACTGTTTTTCGTTGGGTTCAGTCACTCCACCCAAGTTCCAAGGTAAAACTCCTGAGCAAAATTTTACAAAAGGAAAGTAGTTGTCTGTCTCTGTCACAATATTTATGTTCATTTGCTTCAGTAGCTACCTTCCTAGTTCTTTCCTACTATGGATATGAGCATTATGATAGTTGATTTATATGCAGCTATGAAAAGGATAGGACACTACCTGATAAAAATGGTTACTTTCAAAAAAAAAAATATTACAAGAATTTAATGCTGTGAAAGTGATTCATCATGTCCCTCACTGTCAACCATCTAAGTGAATAAATGCATGTAACATCAACGGAGTCATATCATACTGGAGTTTGGAGTGAAGATATGAAAGTTGAGGAATATCTTAATTTGTTTGAACAGTTCTTAATAGATAGCCAATGGAACTCTTTGAGTAGCAACAAATAAGAACTTCTAATCTTAAAACATAGAGACAATTACTAGATCTACAGATTACATTGGATGATCTATTTCTGATTTCCCCATCAGATCAAAGTCATTGGCGAAGATTCTTATCTAGTGAAAAAGCTTCAGTAGAAAAGGAATGCAAGCTAAGAAGCAGATCAAAGTGCTTCTGTTACTACTACATATTTAACTTCAAGAAGCTAGCTTATTCAAGGGCTAAAACCTCAAGTACAAGCCATTTTGTTCTTTTCTGGCTTTTTAACACTTACCAGCAATTTTCCAAAGCGCTTGTTTTATCATCCCCACTGGTGCGATTGCTGATCCTCGAAACTGAGACCGATTCACAATGAAAACAGTTAGGGTAGAGTTTTACATTTAAGAGCTAGCATATTAGAGCACTGGATGTACCAGAATCAACTACAATGCAAATTAGTAACCTTTGAAAGATTGGCCAGAAGACTTGGGACTACTAACCTTTGATTTAGGCTCAATGTGAGAACATCATTGAGGGTGGATGATTGCACTGAGTGAGCATCCAAGTACAGACTGTTAACAGCATCCATTATATCAAGCAAGATGTATTCCCTATAAGGGCATTTCATCTCTATCAGAACCTCCTGCTCTTTTACACTGACATTCACATCGAGTGGTAAGCTTTCTTTGGAGACAAGCCTATTAAGTTCTGGGTCAGTTTCATCAATGTCACAGGCCTTCCGCTTGTTTATCGAAGGCTTTTTAGCATTGCCAGTCTTTGTTTTGTTATCTGATGCCTTCTCTACCCTATCTAGGAACTTCCTTCTAGCTATTGCTTCCACAGTGTCCATGCAAGATTCCATCTCTTCTGCTCTTGCCTCAAGCTCTTTCAAGTACTTAATTGTATCATCGAGGATCGATGCCTTGTCAATCTGCAAAAGTATGCAAAAATTAAATCCAGAAAAGTTTGTGAAAAATTAAATTGATTCAAGAATGCATGCTTTGTCTCGCAGTTTTTTGTACTTGCAGTACTTTTGGAAGTAAAAAAGATACTTGCAGGACTATTAAAAATAATAGAGAACAAACAACAGATGAAAATCTTTCCAATGTGAAAAGCATATGATATTACCTCAGTCATAGAAGGAACCATTGACCTCAGAACCAACAACTTCTCATTCTCTATCAATTTCTCGTGCACATCATCACTTTCTGATTTGGAGTTTGTAGTAGTTTCTTTTTGTGGACTAGGAGAGCCACCACTCATCATCAGTGGAACTGTAAACAAAATCTTCTTTAACAGTTTCTGTTGAGCTTTTGGCCTACAATAATGAACAACACCTTTCGTCCATTGCACGAAACTAGATTTTCTATCTCCACTGCAAAAGCATGGGTTTTCAATTATCCGCATCGAGCTCCCCAGAATAGCAGAAAGAGTTTGTTTGTAGTGTAAATGATCATCAGCTGGTCCAAGACCCAAGGAGCTGAACTTTGTATCATTGAAGTTCTGAAGTTCTTTTAAATGACTATGATTCTTATTCTCAGGTATAGTAGAAGAATGAGCCTTTCCCACGAAAGCTTCTGATATACAGTCACTAGAATTCATGGAATCTTGAAATCCATTGCTGAAATCATCATCCATGAAATGCCAACTCTGAACTTGAGAAGCCCCACCATTGACAGCTTCAAGCATAAAGGAGTCATCTGTCTGATGATTGTGCTCACATCCCTTGGAACATTCATCAGCAGATCCCATGCTGAACTCTTCATCATGTCCACGTAATCCATTAATTCCACTCTGATCAAATTTGAGTTCTTGTGAAGGGGAATACAGGTTCTCCAAACCCAATGTATCAACTATTTCATGGCCTACAATGTTGGCAAGAAATTGGTCTGAATCATCATCTGCTTTGTGAGGAGCAGAGGAAGATTTCTCGGAGCAATCTGGCTTTGAGAAATCTAGTAAGGAAGCCTTGATGTGTTGAAGGAGACTAGGGTCCTCCGCTACCTTTAGATGTCACAAAAGAGAAGATTTAATTTATGAAGAGACAAATTATAACTGCTAAAACGGTTACTGGAAAATAAAAGAAGGGACTAATCCAGGAAATGAAATTACCAGCTCCGTGACACCTAGCTCAACAACACCTCCAAGATAGGGAAAGCAGACCACAGTCTACAAAGCAAAAACATTGGAAATGATAAGCATATATGTTTTTTGTTGGCTTGGCAGGATTTTATATTGAGGATGAGGATATGTTTACCTGAATAGAAGCACTCTGAGAGCAACCATTGATGTCCATTCATAGAGAAACAGATGACAACGAAACAATAGCAGTCAGTATATATTGCTGCTCTTAATATAGAAAGACTAAACTAGCTGAACTAGCATTAACTTTAACCAAACAACAGCCAAAAAAAATGGTAACTTCAGACAGATCACAGCCAAGGAAAACTGACCTTTGCTAGCAAAGAACGAGAAAATACTTTGCTATCCGCATATTGAGCATTGCATAACCAAATGCTTTTCTCATTTGCTAATGCTCTTCCTGGCAGACTATAGAACAAAAGAGGAGAAGTAAATCACAAAACCATAATATGATCCTATAAAGTAAACTGATGAACCAAAAATACAATACATAAATACACACAGAAATATACACTTGATAAGATTAGTATAGTACCCTTCGCCAATATTGAACACGAATGACATGCAAAGCAAGTAATACCACTCCGCATCCGTGAGATCCTCCGGAGACAATGCAGCAGAAGGCACTTTGGCTTGTTGATCCGTCGACTCGCCTTCTAAGAGAGCCTTGTACAACTCTCTAAGTTGTTCATTCCTCTGCAAACCTATTTTATCAGCTTTAGGTTCTATTCCTTCGACCGTCTTCCTGGTTTTGATGTCTCCATTGTAATACCCTTCACCCCATTCCAGCACCCTAACAAAATAGTGATCATGATTTCAAAGGGTGAACACAAATTGGTGAAATTACTTCCCTAAGCAACAGTAGTACACCTAGCTAACAAAGACTGCACCTAGGGACTCCAGATTTGACATGTATAGAAATTGTTGAATTCCTAGCAAAGTGCTTTCTATTTGATTCACTTTCCAAAGAGTACTTTGGTTTCAAAAGGACTTAAGCTCATCCATTCTTGTACTGTAGAACTTCTCCAACGTACATTTTACCATTTGCACCAGAAACACTAGTGTACCCCTTCTAATCTAGGCCTCACTTCAAGAGGAAAGTTGGCACTTTACACTTAAAACATATAAATATCAGAAAACCAGAAACAATTGTTCACCAAGACTACAGATTACAAAAAAGAAAGAACTTGAAAGAAAATTTAAGATGCTGTTACCCTTGTTGAGTTGTTGACAATGACCAGAAAATTGCATAGCTCCACTTAATACTCCTCACAGCAACAGCAAACTGTTTCCTCAGATTCTCAGGCACCCTCTCATGGATTTGAGTCCCATTGGCCATTTCTCACTAAAACTCAAACTCAAATTTACAAAACTGAAAAACCCACCAAGATCATCAGCCAAGAATATCAAAATTGGAATCTTTCCAGTTTCAGGCAGATGGGTTTTGGTTTCAGAAGATCAATGTCTAACTAGTTCTGACAATTAAACAACTCAACACTTTCACTTTGTGGGTTTCAGTGAAAGTGCAATAGCTGCCCAGAAAGACAAGCAGAGGGACTGAAGACTAAAGCTTTGGACTTTCTATCTGGGGTTTTATAAAGCAAACTGTGATGGCTTTGTTATTGAAGACTGGAAGTGGTAAATGACCAAAGCTTGATAATGGAATTGAAAAGGACCCAACAAGAATAAAAATTTACAGGAAATGAATCTTGGTCTTGTTCTTTCTCAAATAAATTAGTATAAACACGTGGTTATTCTCCGATTCTTTCCTATTCCAATGAACAGTTGGGAGTTATTTACTCTACTACAAACCAAATAAATGGGACTTTAATTCTTTCTTTTTTCTTGTAATATGCAGACTTTATTTCCTAGCGTACTTGAGCTCTTCCTTGGTAATTGTGCTTCTTTCTGCAGGTCAGCCTGTTGGCTATCACTGATGAACACCTACCATAGTTAATATTTTCACGGGATTTTAGCATGGGGAAAATTTGTTATCATGTGTAACTCAAAAAATAACAAAAAAAAACTACTATTATTGATTGATTTGAAAAACAATAGTGATGAAAAGAAAAGGTACTTTGATTCAATTTCTTTTGGGTGACGCTTTTGTAATCTTGTGTGTGTATTGCATGTAACTTTCACAACTCTCAGATCTCTCGATGCTCTGTAAAAATAGGCGATTAGTAGTGTTAGAACTTGGGCCTCATTGGCTTATATTATATAAGTTCTATGAGTAGTCAAACGAAAATCTTTCTAGTTTTCTAACTCGAGTCCGTGAAGATCAATTATGGTATGTTGGTTTACAAATATTAATGGAAAGCGCCTGATGAGCATTGTCTCCTGGATGCATCATTTTGAGCAATGTAAAGTTATAAACTATCTAAATACGACTTTAACTGATTTAAGATATTATTTTAAGAATTAGACTCATCCGAGAATAAGTACTCATATAGTTATCACATATTTCTATAGAGAAAATTTTACGTGCGACGGTCGTGTCAACTAGACTATGTGACCCACCAGTCACAGGACGACACCTTTTTTTTTTTTTTCAATCGTTCTTCCTTCCTCTTCAACACTGTCGCTTCTTCTTCCTCCTTCCTTCGGCGAAGTTTCGTTGGGATGTTTGGATCTACGACGGCGGTGGCTGACGACGGCAGGTTTTTGCAAGGCTATGGCAGCGGGTTTTACACAGGTTGGTGGAGGCGCGGCTCAACGGCGGCATGTTTCTGCAAGGCTTTGGCAGCTGGTTGTATCGAGCTTAGAGCTTATGGTGGAGGCGGTGGGGGTTGAAGATTTGAGGCAGCGGCTGGGCAGAGGGAAAGAACCTGCTATGTTTTGATCGGAGGGGTCGGTGGGGATCGGTTTAACCGGAGGAAGGAAGAAGAAGCGACAAGAAGAACGATTGGGAAAAAAAAATAGGTGTCGTCTTGTGACTGGTGGGTCGCACAGTTCAGCTGGTATGACCATCGCATGTAAGATTTTCTCCTTTCTATAAAATAAGATATGTGAAACGACTTAACAAATAAAAATTATTTTTGAATCTTAAAAAAAGGTTGAGGAACTCGAGAGTAGTCAAGTAGAGTTACTCCTTTTGGGAGGATATTCATGAATGATATGTAGATACCCCATCCATGTTAGAATCTGACGTCGGCTGTTGACTATGTATGGTACACCGCCGCACGCTTCCACGTGATGCAAATTATTACTACTCATTCAGTGATTCTTTTATGTCAGTAACTTAATTCAGTTAATTGTTCTTGACGCACGGGTTTACCGTGCCGTCACCGTCCCACTGCCTCATCGGTCCGCCGGCGGTTGGAATACCAGGCAAACTACATCCCAAGTGTGATATTGATAAAGCTTTTTCGTATATTTGAAATTATTAAATACATGAAGGACCTACTTGATTATTTTTTTGTAGTTCTATTGAATATGTATCTTTCATTAGGTCTATATTTTTTTTTCTTCTTTTTTTCCCTTTGGCTTTATATGTTTCATTAGCTCTATAAAGACAATCCCACACTTGTTCTTTAGTGACACAACAACCATCATAACATGTGGTCCTTGGTTTTAAACTCCCGAACATATTTGCTTCTATTATTGAACATTTGAAAGAGTCGCAAGGGAATTGGTACAAATTTTCAAAAGAAATAAAGCAGTATCACCAATATGTGCAATCTTTTAAGAAGAAAGTATGTAGATGATATGTACGTTCGTGAGGTAGGAACTTGATGCCAGCTTTAATTTTTGATTAATTTTGAGCTCATGCTCAGATGGTTTGTCTTACAAACACGAACGAGTTAAAAACGAGCTGAATACGAGTCTAACATAAGCTATTCGAGCATGCTTACAGTCTTATGTAAACTATAATCTAGTTATAGAAAATGAATCCTTGAAAACGATTCTAACACGAGCTATTCGAGTCTAACAAGCTAACTAGCTATATATAGTTTAGTTATAGAAAGTGAATCCTTGTGTAGTTCAACTAGTTAATTTAGATATAGATTAAGTGATTAGATTGATGAGCTTGAGATAGACATGTGTATCGTAAAGTGCACTAGTACGTTCGTTATTTATATACAAACAGTGATAGATGTGACCTTGATGATAATGTAATGTATGTCCACTAGTTCATTATATAGAAATAATATGCCCCAAGAGAATATCATTCATAATGTCTAGTGTCCATTAGTTCATAGATTCACGTTAATTTTCTTGTTCTCTTATACATTCAAATTTATATGGCTTTGATTTTTTTTCCGAGATCGATCAATGCACAAAGGTTGTAGTAGGTAAGTAATAAATCTCATCGTGAATTAGTTGACGAGCTACACCAGGATTCTGGAAAAACATAAAAACATACATGCAGTTCTGAGTTTTCCTTCAATGTTATCACGAAGACGCATGGGGTCACTGAAAGCCTGAAACAGAAACATATCACAGTAATGAGTAATGACTAATGAATTGAATTGAATTGAATTCTATTGTCAGGAATTCAGGATTCGCTTGATATATATCGTGACGACCACTCGACCATCAGTACTGTTTTTAGGTCCTCTCAATTGAATTATGATCATCATGACTTTCGTACTGATGATATGTGATACAATGGATTACAAGCTACACTTTTGTTCGTATATATCTGTCTAGCTAGATTGGTCCTGGTTTAAACAGTATGTCCAAATTGGACTAGAACTCATCAGCCTCATCTCTTGAATCACATGCATGGCGTATACAGATTACAGAGAAAGCTCCATCATCCCCAGTTCCCCACAGAGGAATTATTTTCCTACCTCCTTGCATCTTTTAAAAGCACTTTACGTACGAATCCTTTGTGGTACAGGTTTATAAGAATCCGGCAAATGTTTTTGTAGTGATTAAAAGCACTTTATGTACGCCTACTCAAGTTCATACTAATCCGAAACCTATTAACCACCTTATTTTGTTATTCACTTACTCCATCTATGATGAGAGTTAATCATAAAATCTATTCAAATGGGTTAATAGAGAAAATGTGTGAATAACAAAAGTACAAAACATGGTGCGTGAATAACAACATCCTATATATATATTTCTGGTTACCAAGTCGAATGTAAACCCTAAATCACAGTGGTTTTGAAAATCTAAGTATCTAACCCTCCCTCTAACTCTATATACAGAGAGTATCTTCAAAACCCTAAAAATGATGCACTGATCAGAGGGAGCATGCACTCAGAACCTTAAACCCTAAACTATATGCTAAATACTACTAATCAACCATACATGATCACAAATCGAGGTATTAATTCACATGATGGCAAGTATATGAATCCAAACGGGAGCATACTTTAAGATTTTCATTTCCTTCATGCCATGTGAGCTAATTGTCTGGTTGTTTTGAGCTTTGACTTCACACCCAGATTTTGGGAAGCTGATAAACAGGATATGCCCAAACTCAACCTGCAGTCCCGGCCTGACTGCTGAGATCGATAGTTGTTTTGGATTATTCTTCTCTATCTCCCGGCCGGTGGCCATTTGAAGATTGGTAATAATTCAGATACATATAATTAGATGCATGCATTATTGCATGGTAGATCAACCTGTGTAGCATAGCTTTCTTGAGATGCTTCGTCTTCGTCTCCATTGTCCTCTATCTGGTGATCCCTGGTCCTCTTCCTTTTGCTGTGCAGTTGTTCTTGTTGTTTTTGGAGTTTTTGGTTTAGACGTAAAACTACAACAGGAAAGATCAAAACTCATCACGGGCAGATTGTAAAAGAAGGATTCTGTCCTACGTACTACGATTATTACAGTAAAAGTATATATTGTACAGCGTTTTGTATTATTCTTTGACAGGATAGCATATCTAGTTCAAATTAATCATAAAGATACATAGGAAAAATTCCTGATAAAATAACAGTGTTATGATAAGAGTGCTCACATGGCTTATGCCCAAGTAGCTAGATTCTCCTGCATATATGTATCTCATATTCTTCTTTCTTTTTTATGGTTTTTAGGACTAGCATTAACTCAATAATATTGATTTGGCATGGTCTTATCGATCCTCAAAGGTATGAGAGCTGTAATAAGTAATTTTGAAGGTTTTTATGTATGTTAAGAAAATAGCCGGTTTTACTTTAATTGATTATGTGTCCTCTTCTTATGACGAGCTTTAAATGGTTATTTCGTTGTTTAAAAGCGAGAAAACACAGTATCGATGCGTCTTGCTTGCTAGGATGTCATAGCTAGTGGAAGAGTTCAACTTCTTTTGCATCAATATAAAGTCCATTGATGCGTCCTCGTTTTAGTGTTTCAAAAATGTTTGTTTGGTTGAAACCAAGGTTAGCGAAATAGCGACTTGAAGAATTTTCAGTGAAAAAAGACTTTTGTAAATTGTAATGTCTCCTTAACAGAATATATCCTTCAATTATTGATGTATGTTTCTTCCTTTTTAAATATATCATGTTGATATTAAAACTCAAACCAAATATATCATTACATATCATTTCTCTACCGATTAAGGACCACTACCAGAAGAAAGACTTTAGCCGACGAAAATAAAAAAACCAGGCAAAAATTCGTCGGCTAAAGTGGACTTTAGCCGACGAAATTTTCCTTCGTCGGCTAATTTAAAATTTTCGTCGGCTATGGTCAACTTTAGCCGACGAAATTAATATTTCGTCGGCTGAATAATTTTTTTCGTCGGCTATAGTCTGTGAACTTTAGCCGACGAAATTTTTAAAAGTTTAGCCGACGAAATTTTTAAAAGTTTAGCCGACGAAATTTTTAAAAGTTTAGCCGACAAACTAATTTCGTCGGCTAAAATGTGCCTTATATTGCAGATCTAGACAACAACTCATCTGGAAAAAAAAAAAAACTATACGTAGAACCTTCAAACGCAAAAAAGTCGTGAAATAAGATATGACCAGAATGGTGAAATACGTCTACGGTTGAAAAATCACGGTATTCCGGTAACTCGGTGCCGATAGTTGACTTACCCTTATTATTCACTATGCTGCAGATTTGGCGTTTGGTGTCTGATTGACTATTGTGATACCTTTCCAGAAGCGTAACGGCGCTACGAGTTAGACTCATAGCTAATGCCATGATGTATAGGCTTTTTTGGCCATCCGAGTCCGTTTAGGGCTTCAAAATGCAGTTTTCTTATTTTTGATTAGAGTTGACCGTTTCGATCGAGCCCTTAACGTTGTCGAATCCAGTTGAATTTTTTACCATAGACATCTTTCGTCATAATGATCATATCTGACAGTCAATTTTGGTTTGTGAATTTTAGTCATCGGAATCACAACGTGTCTACTATTTACCGTTATTATTCCCTATGGAGAGCCCTATCATCAGAAGGTAAATGTCTCAAATTTTTATATGGGCAGTTGCGTCTCATCTACGTGAGAGTTTTTTGTGTGGAAGGTTTGACCAAACTACGTAATATAGAGGAGATATGAGCGTTTTCGTATGATAAGTGACGATGGATTATGGTTGACCGTTTCGATTGAGCCCTTAACGTTGTCGGATCCAGTTGAATTTTTTACCATAGATATCTTTCGTCATAATGATCATATCTGACGGTCGAATTTTGGTTTGTGAATTTTAGTCATCGGAATCACAACATGTCTACTAATGTTGTATAACTGTTTAGTAGGTTATACAACTTTGTGAACCAACTCTACATCGGAAGCAAAATTATCAAAAATCTCGTGAAATAAGATGTGTTTAGAATGGTGAAATACGGCTATGGTTCAAAAATCACGTAAATCGGGTAAAGTCTCGATGCGATAGTAGCGGTCAACCCTATTTACCGTTATTATTCCTTATGGGGAGCCCTATCGTCGGAAGGTAAATGTCTCAAATTTTTATATAGGCGGTTGCGTCTCATCTACGTGAGAGTTTTTTCGTGTGAAAGGTTTGACCAAACTACGTAATATAGGGGGAGATATGAGCGTTTTCGTGAATTTATAGACTTTAGCCAACGAGATATTAAAAAAGTCGTCGGCTAAAGTCAAAAAATTTCAAAATTTTTTGGGCGGTAAACCAAAGTTGGAGGAATATTTTCAAGGACTTTAGCCGACGAAAATATGTGAAAAGTCGTCGGCTAAAGTCGAACAATTTTCAAAATTTTCAACCAAAATTTTTTGGCGGTCAACCAAAATTTTCAAAAGAATTTAGCCGACGAAAATAAAGAATTTCGTCGGCTAAAGTTCTTTATATAAGCGAAGATGGATGGTAAGAAGTCTATTATCTGCCAGATTTTCTTCTCGGCCTAGCTCCGCCGTCAAGCCACCGGAGACCGCCACACTTGTCCCAAAAGCTTCGCCGTCGTCTCTACTTCATTGCTGGATAGATGGTGCATCGAGTGGCGCCGCCGTGAGGGATAAATCGAGCTCCAAAACTCAGCCGGTTCGGATTCGGTGTCGATCGAATTTCTCCTTCCTTAGGTCACCATTTGGTGAGTTCTATATATGGATAAGTTGAGTTTGATTAGTACTACATTCCCCTAGAATTTGGTAGCTCGATTCGGTGTGTGTGAAGAGAATCGAAGATTTGAAGTTTTTAGGGTTTAAAATTGGGGATTTTTATATTTTCAGTCGATTGACCTGTTTAGGCTTAGAATTGAGCTTCGACTTCTTCTAGAAAGTTGTTCGAAATGTTGAGAGGAAGATTCTGTCAAATTTTGGTCATGATTGGAGGTGGCCGAAAGTTTCTGCAGTTTTTTTTTTTCAAAACCCAGCAACTTTAGCCGACGATATTTAAATACTATATTCGTCGGCTATAGTATTTTTTAATTTTTTTTATAAGGTTTAGCCGACGAATATAGTGCTATAGTATTTTTAATTTTTTTTATAAGGTTTAGCCGACGAAATATACTAAATTTCGTCGGCTATAGTTATTTTTTAAAATTTTTTACAGGTTTAGCCGACGAATATAGTAAATTTCGTCGTATAAATTTTTTAATTATTTAAAAACCGACGACTTAATTGTTTTTCGTCGGCTAAAGTCTGGGAAAAAAGCGACGAAATGTTTTTCGTCGGCTAACTGTGCTAAAGTCATCACCGACGACCTTTTCCCGACGACACATAGCCGACGAGCTCGTCGGCTAAGATCTTAGCCGACGAATTAAGATAACAGGCCGACGAAATTTTTCGTCGGCTAAAGTGCTTGTCCTGGTAGTGGACACATAAGAAGTTTGTGATTACTAGATCACAGTGATACATAGATTGGATCTATCATTCGACAGAGTACTAATACTCACTTACATTAAAAAAAATAAAAAAAGACGAAGACGGATCTTTTGAAAAATAAATAATTAGAAAGTGAGAATCATAGGCTTTGATGATCTGTGGAAAGTGTCGGGATAAATCCAACCTTGATTTTAGGCTACTTTTGTTTTTGTTCTGTGAGCAATTTGGTTCCAGACAAGAAGAAAGTTAAAATTCCAGAATAAAATAGAAGAATTCTCTGCTCCCTAGGCCTATTACACTATGTTATTGAGTATTGACCATATCCAGATCTCAATGGTGTATATTTTGAGCGAGTTAAGGACTTCAGGGTGGTCACATTCTGTTCATATAATGCGGTATCAGCTGCATCATTCACCTTCAAACATAGACTCTTTGAGAGCATGAATCTTGTTTATAGATAATCATCATGATTATATGGTAAAAATCAAATTCATGATAAAAATAACTCTAGGAGAAAAATGGAAAATGCTTACATGAAGAAGATGAATTACAGAGAAGAAAGGAGAAGAAGTAGACTAGTGGTACTGGTAATATTTCGACGGTAACAAAATGATTTGGACTAAATACTGTCTAGTCTTTATACTTTTATTGGCTCGACATTTACCCTCCTAAGCCATGAACAGTGTAGTTATGAGGTTGAGGGAGGATAGTTAATAAGGTCGACAAAGTTGTTATTTGTTATGTGTATTCCAACATATTCAATTATTCATCACCTTCCTTTATTTTCTCCATTCAACAAAAGGCTAGCTAGCCTTGACGTGCATCGTATTCGATTGATCGAATAACACGATCATGTTCATACCACATGGAACTTCATCATTTTGGTGCTTTATGTTATTCCATAGGACCAATATATAGGTGCCCACTCTCTAAGCTAGAGTAGTCAGAACTTCAGATGAAGGAAAAAAACTTAAACCATATAAACTTTCCTATATAGAGGAGGATCCTATGAATCCGTCATCATTCCACAAAGTGATTTGGAGCAGTTAAAATGTTTCATCACAAAGTTTTGAATTGAAAGATTCTACTCACGATAGGAGATGATCGTGGTGATGACCATAAATCTTCCAAATTTTGAAGCAAGCCTAGAAATGTGCATCATGATCATCTTGGTCTTGAATTTGGGCTTCTCTTCTAGTCCACAGCAGTATAAGGTTTTAGATGTGAAATGGCATCCTCCAAATACGAGCGTGTGTCAATTCCAAACCATTTCCTTCCGGCACATTTACAAGGAAACAAAATTTGTTGAGGACAAGCTTGCTACTCTTGGTCATTCCTCTCAAATGCCTATGGTTTAGTTCTTATGTTTTCCTCTGTCAGTGTTTTCAGTATTCCATCAGGATCAGCTAGGCAAGAGAGCTTACGAGAGTTTTTTGTTTTATTTCTTAGGTGTTTTTGTTTCATTAAAAAAAAGAAAAACTCCAAAATTTCTAATATCGAACTTATGTGAGATATGATCATGCCATCCCAACTGATCCAACCGGAACACTGAAGACACAGAAAAAAAAACGGTAAGCAGAAAGGCATAAAAAGGCTAATATATGTTGTATTTTGTTCGTCAAAAAAAAAAAAAAAAAAAGACTTTCACTTTGCATTAGATATTTCCTCACACATGCCCACCCTACGTGTACGGCTGATCATGGTCTGTTACAGTCCACTCCGTCACCGCCCAAAGCCATGTCAAAAAGAACCGTTCATATCTTAAGCCTCAAACAACTGTTCCTCGGATCCATAAACCTCTCCACACGGGTTGTCTCCCCCGCGCACTCCACCTGTACATCTCCCCCGTGAAAACATGCACCAAACCAATCTCACCTTCTCCGATCACTCTCTCACTTCTCTTCAACACTCCCCATCACATTGAACAACAACACAACCCAACATGGCTCTACTCTCACTTCAACCTTTCCGTTGCTTCACTCCACGGAGACCGAGTAACGTTTCTAAAACGACAATGCCTGCGTTGTCGTTCTCTCCGGGGCTTTGGGGGTCGCCGGAGTTTGACTCGAGGAGGTTGAGGGTGGTGGGTGGTGGGAAGTATAGGAGGTTGGCGGTGGTGAGTGCGGAGGGGAGTGTGGTGGAGAATGTTGGTGATGAGCAGGTAAGGTTATGATTGCTCTGTTTTAAAAGGATATTTTTTGAGTGTGGTGGTTTTGAATTTGGATTCTTGAATTTGTGACAGGTTGCAGAGGCGGCACAAATTGTTCAGGAGCGTGATTTTACTGGGACTCCTTATGTTCCTATATATGTGATGTTACCGGTGAGTTTTCTAATGCACAATTTTTGCTGGTTATGTAGATCGTAGATTGTAGATTGTAAACTGTAGTAATCAATCAGGAACATTGATCAAATGAGATTATAAACGAATGTGTGATCTTTTTGACAGTACGTTATAGGAATAGTGGAATACTGTAGTTGAATTGTTAGAGTGTGGATCAGGATCATAGATTAAGTGAAATAAATCGCATTTGAAATGAGCTCCTGATCAACAAAGTTGGGTCAATGAAGTTCTTTAGTGTTGTTTTGATACTGTTTAATTAGTAAGTATGACTAAATGGAGTTCTTCTTCTTGTGTTTCATGTTGGGACTGGCAGTTGGGTGTCATCAATATGAACAGTGAGGTAGTTGAGCCAGAACTTCTGATGGATCAACTGCGAGCGTTGAAGTCAGTTGGTGTTGACGGTGTTATGGTTGATTGCTGGTGGGGGATAGTCGAGGCGCATAATCCACAGTCGTATAATTGGAGTGGCTACAAGAAGCTCTTCCAGATTGTGCATGATCTGAATCTTAAGTTACAGGTGAGTCCTATACTTTTTCTCTTTAGGTGGTATATTGGAACTTTTGTTTGGTTCTATCCTGTCTCTTTTTTTTTTTTCTCAGGTAGAATTTGATACACACAAGAGATTGATTGTGTGATTTGTATTAAACAGATTTGTAATTTTAGTTGTGAGCTTGTGATTAGTAAATATTTCAGTACTCCTTAGTTAAGTAGGCTTGCTTGAATTTGCTTTTGTATGACAGCTTGTGGGACGGCCTGTAAAGATTTTCGCTGATAATTGTTTTGTTTCGATTGTTCTATTCTTTGTTTCTATAGGTTGTAATGTCATTTCACGAATGCGGAGGCAATGTTGGGGATGATGTTCATATCCCACTTCCTTACTGGGTGACAGAAATTGGTCGAAAAAATCCTGATATATATTTTACCAATAGAGAAGGGCAACGGATTGTGGAATGCCTCACGTGGGGAATTGATAAGGAGCGTGTCTTAAAAGGCCGGACTGCTGTTGAGGTAAAGCATTTTAACTGTGTTATGCTGGTCTTTTTTATTAACTATGGACTTTCTTTGCTCCATTTCTATATTTTGGGTTCTTTTTAGTTTAGAAAGAAACTATTTGTAAGCCTTTCTTAACTTGCATGCCTTGCGTATCCTAAGATCTTTTCCTTTCTTATGCTACGAGAAGCAACAACCCTCATTTTCGAAATGTCTCTCAATCTTTGAACTTCATTTGCTTTGCAGGTTTACTTTGATTACATGAGGAGCTTCAGGGTCGAATTTGATGAATTTTTTGCGGAAGGAATTATCTCAGAGATTGAAGTTGGTTTAGGTCCTTGTGGAGAGTTACGGTATCCTTCTTATCCAGCACAGCATGGTTGGAAATATCCTGGAATTGGTGAATTTCAGGTACATTGGTGCTCATTCCACTTTTCATTCCTGGCACAGCTAAGATGTTGGCACTCGAGAAAACTGAGACTGATAGTTAGTACTAAATGTAAACTTAATAGTGCTACATTTTTCTATGGTTATGACCTAAAGCCAGTTACACGTTTTATTACTATCTCTATACACTACTCAATAGATCTCTGATTCAACCTGGTTCAGCGCAGTGTTATGATCGGTACTTAATGGAGAATCTAAGGAAGGCTGCAGAAGTAAGGGGGCACTCTTTCTGGGCCAGAGCACCCGATAATGCAGGTTCTTACAATTTTCGACCACAAGACACAGGGTTTTTCCGCGATGGAGGTGATTATGACAGCTACTATGGGAGATTCTTCCTTAATTGGTATTCCAATGTTTTGGTGGATCATGGTGATCGTGTACTTACACTGGCCAATTTAGCTTTTGAAGGCACTTCAATTGCTGCAAAGGTGAGTCACTTTCTTGGAGATTAGTTTCTCTGGGTTTTTTTTGTTTTGTTTTTGTTTTTTTCTTTGTTTTGTGTGATGTTGATTTGCTTGAATTATGAGCAGCTATCAGGTATTCATTGGTGGTACAAGACTGCCAGCCATGCTGCTGAATTAACTGCTGGATTTTACAATCCCTGCAATCGTGATGGGTATACTCCAATTGCAGTGATGTTTAAAAAGCATGCGGCTGCCTTGAATTTCACGTGTGTTGAATTGCGCACATTAAACCAGCACGAGGACTTCCCAGAAGCAATGGCTGACCCTGAGGGTTTAGTTTGGCAGGTACCTATCACAGAAACTCCTGTGTAACTTACTGCTTCCTGGCTTATAAGAGAGTGAAAATTATTGATTAGATATAAACAACTATTAGGAGCATTAGGAGGAGAGCTTGAGAAGGATCGTTTGATTTTTTAGGCTGGATATAGTATCCAAGTCTTTTTAACAATGATGATATAGTATCCAAGTCTTTTTAACAATGATTCAACATATTCAGTTCACTCTCCATATAAGTTTATTTTACTTTTAGTGGTAATGCTCTACGAATATAACTGATTTGGGAAGCAGCACCATTTCAAGGTTGGAGCGTGTTTCTTTGCTACATGTAAAATGGTTTAAAATCCGTCAGTGTGTGTGCATATTCTCCCCAGTAATGTTAGTCGTGAAGGATTTTATATATCTTTTCACAACTGTTTTCAGGTGCTGAATGCTGCATGGGATGCCAACATTCCAGTTGCTAGTGAGAATGCTCTCAATTGCCATGATAGAGAAGGCTACAACAAGATATTGGAAAATGCCAAACCCCTGAATGATCCAGATGGTAGGCATTTGTCGGCATTTACCTACCTCAGGTTAAGCCCGGTTCTCCTGGAGAGGCATAACTTCATGGAGTTTGAAAGATTTGTCAAGAAAATGCATGGTACTTTTCTTCGCCTTCACTGTTAAATACGCAAAATCATCATGCACAGGCAGAAACTTCTGTTTCATTTCATAAAGTTGTTTTCATGCATGCTTTGCCAAAGCATACATCATCTATACTCTGTGGTTCCTGTTCATTTTTGAATTTTCATTTTGAGTAACTGTTGATGATAATGAGGTCATCCATTATACACTTACAAGTTTCAACCATTCATTCTTTCCTGTTCCATATTCTCTTGTTCTCTGATATCCTTACTGCATCCCTTTTCCAGACATTACCTGTCATGTGATTTGTACCAATATTCTTGTCGCTACAAACATTGTAACTCGTATAATGGACTGCTTTCTTTGTTTTTTTTTCCTGTTGGCCTGATCTCATAGTGAAAATCTTGATTTATACTCATCTCATCTCCCAATTGCAGGAGAAGCTGCTCCAGATCTCTAGATTAATCCAAATGAAGAGAACACTGCAGGCTCATCTGCAAATCTGCAGTAGTTTTATTCTGAAATATAGGAATAAATGAGTGTATAGCTTTATACAGGGTTGGTCACCGGCTGATCCAACCGTGGTAACTTGACCGGGATCAATTAATAGGTTACTCCCCGACCAAATTTAGATGAACTGCTTCCACTATATTGGTCACTCTTAATTACAATTGTGTGTAGCTTGCAGTTGTTCAGAAACGAATAAATGTACTAAATTTTTTTATGAATTATATTAAACAGAGATGAGAAATTACTAGAAACAATGTACTATACCGAGCGGCAAGCGGTATAGGGCAAAGGAAAAACACTCACCTGAAAGTCTGCAACTTGCAATTGATTCCAGATGAGCTTTCAGTTGCTTGTTTCTTTACCAACAGAGTTGATCAGTGCCTTCTCTAGTACCAATTTTTTGTACCTTTTTTGGAGAAAAAGGTAAAAGTGCATTTTGGATCACCGAGAAACTCTAATAGACACCGTGTAATTTAGTTTAGTGAACAACACATTTCTCAGTAATTAAATGTCAGTAGAGGTCTCAAGTTCGAATTCTCTATCTCCATGGAATCGGTCTAGATTGACATGTTGCTGTTAGATTGTTTTTTACTGTTAAATTGCATTCCCATCAGATTGAGATGTGATGATGAACACTGAACAATGGAGCACAGTAAAAAAATAATCAACCAACAGTAAATTTTTCTAGAAGGTGACTGACACTCGGTCAGAAAATCTTTCTAACTGAAGTTACTGAACTAGAGTTTAATCTAGGTACAAAGCCAAGTACAGTTCACGTGAAAATTAACGGCCGGGCACACACATACCCCACGCTCCCGGCACGCGCGACACGTGTCACTCCACACGCGCAAAGCGTGAAGCCCCACCCGACCCGCGTGGGTTCATACACGCCTCATCCGTGTGCCAAAACCAAAAACACGCTTACAACTCCTCACACGCTCCTCCTCACATGCTCGCACGCTTTCTCCTCCTCCTCCTCCGCCCCGACCCGACCCGACCCGACCCTCTCCGGCCTCCTCCGTCCTCCTCTCCCCGGGCCCGGTCCGTTTCCGTGAAACCAACCCGCGCTGAGTCTCCGGCCGCCGGAGTTTTGCGTTTCTGGAGCGGAATTGAGCTTGGATCGGGCGCCGAAAGTGAAATCGGAGGAGAGAATGACCGGAGTAGAGTCGATTCTGCCGGAAATTGGAGCTTCAGTGATCTGAGCTGAGCTGAGTTTTGAAGGTGACTCATTTCATAATTCGGAGAATTCTGATTTTGGTGACTTTTTTTGAGTTAATTATGAAGCTTTATAGTGTTTGAGAATATTTGAAAATTATAGAGAATAAAATCTTTTCAGGCTTGCTGAGAAAAGCTTAAGCAGAAGCATAAACAGTATAAAATTGAGTGAATATTCTTTTTGTTATCATGAAAGTCAACTCATTTAGTACTAATTCAGTCAATGCAGTATTTTCTGTAACATTTTTTTTTTTCATGTGATTCTAGTTGAATTGAGCTGTTTTTGTTTATTTTGAGCTGAGATTAGTGTTTGTTTTTGTTACTCTGGGATATGGATAAGTGGCTGAAGTTCTGATTTTGTTAGACTCGACAGGATTGTTGAAGCATTGGCCGAAATTATTAAAGTAATTATGCGGTGAATTGTGTGGTAATGATCAGGTGTATGAGATAAAGTAAACTAGTGTAGGTTTTAAGGGGATAGGGAGATTATGGCGACAGATATGCAGAGGTTAATTGGGACGAGTGAAGAAGATGATGAGGAAGAAATGGACATGGATGTAAAGGAAGAGGGGGATGGTGATGATGAGGAAGATGGTGAGAAGAATGCTGATGCGACTTCGATGATGATGGGGGTTGATGGAGGGATGGCGACAAGTGGTGGTAATAACAACCGATTTCAACAGCACCAGCAGATTCAAGAAGTGGGGACCCCTGGTGGTGGAGGAGCTAGGAGGTGTAGGCCGGTAGAAGAGAAGGAGAGAACCAAGTTAAGAGAGCGGCAGCGCAGGGCCATCACTGCAAAGATCTTAGCAGGGTTACGGAGGCATGGAAATATAATCTCAGAGTCAGAGCTGATATCAATGATGTAATTGCGGCTTTGGCTAGGGAAGCTAGCTGGGTTGTTCTTCCGGATGGAACCACCTATCCTTCAAACAATCAGGTACTTGCCTCCTCTCAGTAAATAAGCTTACTTTGGATGTTTTGAAAATAATTGGTAGTATGAACAGGAAAACACCACTGAGAAAAGTATGGAAAATGTTCTCGTCAATTCTTATACATGAGGAAGACGTAGTGAATGTCATTAGATTTTGACACCTTCAATGCAGCTGAAGAGGACATAAGCCAATTGTGGTTCTCATTTTATACATATTCCAGAAAAGAAAATAGATCAAAGTGTTTTCTCTTCAACTGTTTCAGTGTCCGAGGCCTGCTGGTGTCAATTCTACGGCGGTCACTTCATCGTCTTCCCAGATGGTGTCCCAACCAACTCCAGTGTCCCTTAAAGCAGTTACTTCTGGTTATCCAAGCTCTGTGGAGCATACCGCAGATCACATGAAAAGTGTATTTATGCCTGGGTCATCACCTTATGATCTTCCAGCAATCAACACGGCAGATGGTGGAGATCAAACACAGAGTCATCCTCTTATTGGTGGCTCCATGGATGATGTTGGGGACAAACAGGTAAAAACATTTGATAGTTGTTTTACCCCATAACGTAACACATTTATTTAAGCATCGGATGCATCGAGCTATGCATAGACATACACAGGGGATATATGTGAGTGAAATGTGTGTTAATCCATGTCATATGAGTAGCATGTTCCAAAGTAAAACAATTATGTCAAGAACTTCTGATCACGATAATATAGACTGTGATTGAACATCTTTAGCAAAAAAGGGGTACTGTTGCGCTTAACTTTGGCAAAGAAGGATTGTGTATGTCAAATATTATATATATACATGTATGTGTGCATGTATATATGTGTATATATCTCTGTCTTGGTATGCTGATGCTGATTAGCTGATTATCTAAATGGTTAACGTTCATCTTGCTATCATTTCATCACATATCACGTCTTTAGCAAACTTATGAAGTGCTTTGAGAAAAGATAATATTTGAAATGCACTACCCTTGTGAACTAGCAAAAGTTTGTTGGTGTATGCCTTCTTCGTTACAGTTGCACTGAAATCTACTATTGACACATAAGGACTGAAGTTCTATGTCTTATAAACTTTATATACTTTGTTATAGTTTTATTGTTTGAATGTTATATATAGCTTGGCAGTATCTCATGCTTCGACACTCGCGAATTTTATTACAGATTGTTGACATGCCTCAGAAGTTACCAGAACGTGATTTTGCCAACACTGCCTACATTCCAGTTTATGTTATGCTGCCAGTGAGTTCTGCTGTTAGTTTTTTGGTTTTCGATATCTGAATCCCTTACGTTTCTACACTACATATCCTGCTAGAAAAAATTTAATTTTTTGTATGATAGATATGACTGCTTTTAGCCTTGGTGTCTAATATATATGCCTTTTATCTTGTTCTATCTTTTTGGTGGCAGCTAGGTGTCATTAATATGAACTGTGAACTGGTTGATCCAGATGGTCTGTTAAAGCAGCTAAGGGTATTGAAATCAGTTAATGTGGATGGTGTTATGGTTGATTGCTGGTGGGGAATAGTGGAAGGACATGCTCCAATGGATTATAACTGGAATGGATATAGGCGACTCTTTCAGATGGTCCGCGACCTAAAGCTGAAGTTGCAGGTCAGTTTTTAGTTAGAAAAGTTGTTTCTTGTGCAGTAGCTTTGTGCTCTCAGTGGTGATATACCATTTCCTCTTGGTAGTGTTCCTGTTTCCATGATGCCCTTTCTCAAGGTTTGAGACCAAGGACATTTCTCTTCTTTATTATATTTATACCTTTAGTTCTGGATATAGTTTATTCATTTTGGCACTGTTGCTTTGTGAACTCTTCTTGGACTTCATTCTGGTCTGATGTGCAACTCTGCTCTTTTTCAGGTTGTGATGTCATTTCATGAATGTGGAGGCAATGTGGGTGATGATGTATGTATTACACTACCCCATTGGGTGACTGAATTGGTAGAAGCAACCCTGACATATTTTTCACTGATAGAGCAGGAAGACGTAACCCTGAATGCCTGTCATGGGGAATTGACAAGGAACGAGTTTTAAGAGGCCGGACTGCTGTTGAGGTATTGCAATCACTCAATCAGATATGTTTATTAAGCACTTATCTGTGGGACTGCTGTCTGTCTTAAAATTTGTACTGATCATGCTCTTTTTAGGTGAAATATCAATTGATATCATAGTTCTGTTCTATACTTTGAAGGGTAGTTCAGGTGTACGTGATAAGCATCAAATTATGACATTTAACTAATGTAAACTAATGTAGGTGTACTTCGACTGCATGAGAAGCTTCCGTGTAGAGTTTGACGAGTTCTTTCAAGATGACATTATCTCCATGATTCAAGTCGGACTAGGTCCATGTGGGGAACTCCGATTCCCATCTTGTACTGTAAAGCATGGTTGGCGATATCCTGGCATTGGTGAATTTCAGGTAAGTTGTTTGTTATCCTTCAATCAATTGAATGACACTGTCAATTTCCTCAGAATTTTCACTGTATGTTTGAAATTTTCTTTCTTGACTATCAACTTTTAAATTCTTGCAGTGTTATGATCAGTATTTGCTGAAAAGTCTGAGAAAGGCAGCAGAAGCAAGGGGACACTCCTTCTGGGGTAGAGGTCCAGATAATGCAGGTTCTTATAATTCCCGGCCACATGAATCCGGTTTCTTTTGCGACGGTGGAGATTATGATGGCTACTATGGCAGGTTCTTCCTTAATTGGTACTCTCGAGTTTTAGTCGATCATGGTGACCGAGTGCTTTCTCTGGCAAAGTTAGCGTTTGATGGCACTAGCATTGCTGTAAAGGTCAGTTAGCTTCTCATCATCTGAACATGCATGGAAGATGAATTTGAAGAGATCTACTTGATTTGAATCCTTTTGGATGCTAGAAGTTATTTGGCTAGTCTTGGCTTGATCAAGTCAGTTGCTATATTTTAATTGCTAAGCAGCTATCAGGTATCCACTGGTGGTACAAGACGCCTAGTCATGCTGCTGAGTTGACTGCTGGCTTCTATAACTCTTGCAACCGAGATGGTTATGCTGCAATTATGACAATGCTAAAGAAGCATGGAGTTTCTTTGAACCTTGTTTGCACTCAGTTGCCTATGTTAGACGAGAATATTGACTTCAAGAGGCACTGGGAGATCCCGAGGGTTTGTTTTGGCAAGTAAGCATAAAATTTATCCAAATGTCTTCTGTTATTGATTTCATATTTTTCTTTCTGATCCAAGTTTCAACAGTTCAGCATTCTATTAAGTAGAAAGGGGAAAAATGGATTGTAGGTGAAAAATGCATGTATGCGGTGGGAATCCTTGTACATAAACGTTACATTCTTTCCTTTCAGGTGCTGAATGCTGCATGGGATGTTTGCATACCAGTTTCTAGTGAGAATGCTCTTTTATGTCATAATCGCGTCGGATACAACAAGATATTGGATAATTCCAAGCCCTTGACCGATCCAGATGGAAGGCATTTTTCATCTTTTACATACCTTAGGCTCAGTCCGATTCTAATGGAAAGACATAACTTCATGGAATTTGACCGATTTGTTAAGAGAATGCATGGTACGACCTCTTCTATCTTTTCTTTGCCATTTTTCGTAATTAAATCCATTCAGTCTATATCAAAACCTTCCGCATCAAAGAATATGAATCGCATCAGTTTACACTCTTCATCAGCTGTAACTTTTCATTTTCGCTGCAGGGGAAGCTGTTCTTGACCTCCATGTATAGCAAGTAGAGACAGTCCAGATAGCCATTGCTATTCGACGAAGAGATTCTCTAGATAGTGTGCTATTATTTAGTATAAATATTCATCGTAGCCCACGCAATGTTGGGTTCCCATTATTCTCAGATGAGGGTATTAGTACAAGTATTAACACAGTTGATAGGACAGTGACTAACAATGAGATTGAACTATTCTGTAATCAGACAACACAAACCGTGACTGATATGTAAGAGTAATCTAAATGTAAAATCTTAGTCATTTGCATTGTCACTGCTACCATCTCATCTCCTTTCAGCAATGCCCTATACAATGATTTTCGTAATTGAACTGAATGCCCCTAAAAATTTCTATATATTTCTTTTTTGATTAACGTTATATCAATCACTGAACTTTTGTACAATTGAATTTGTTGATGATGGCATGTACAACTTCAATTTTGGTCGACTGCCTCACCTCTCAGTCGATTTAAGCACAACATGAACCTTAATAGAGGACATGCTTCGCAAGAATCAAAGAAATACCTTTCCCGGCTATGTTATGACTTTTTGACCATGATGTTACCAGCTTCATCCACATGAAATAGCCGTTCTACGAAATCATCCAAGCTTTCACTCCTGTGCTTTAGTGGCGCTGAGGGACTTCCCCCACTAGATTTGCCAGAGTTCTCCGCCTCTTCTGTTTCAATCAATGTAAATGTTCCGTATGGTGAAGTAGAGAAGGCATGAGGGACATCCAAAGCTACAGCTTTTCGAAGTGCTGCCTCATGCTCCAGGCTGTGTTCACGAACAAGGGACTCTTTTCTCTCCATCCTCTGCTTTGCCGGCACATCCATCATTCGATCTTTTTCCATCATTATCTGATCTCATGGAAATTGGGAAAGATACTTTGTCAATTCCAAGGATAGGAAGCTCTAATCTTCAAACTTAAGCTGAGGAGCTGGATTGTTTGGAAATTTTGCACTAAGTTGAACAATAAAAGGGAAGCACTTACATCAAGAGCCTTTTGTGATTCTCTCTCAATCCAGACAATTGCATGGTCAGTAGTAGCATGGCACGAAAGAACTACGTGCTCAAACCTCCCATCAACAGGCACTGCTGTTCTCACAACTGGGGGTAACCTTCCTATTCTGCAAGACTGCAACCAGTTAAATTCCATTTATTGGCTGTGGTTCCATCAAATTCTCATTAAGTAGATATGTGATGTGGATACTATCTAAAATCCAACGACACAATCCCAATACCTACAAAATCATTATGAAGCTACATCTTAATATACCTGAAGGGCTTCCGCTCAACAATGTGATAGAGCCTACCAGGTGCATAGAGTCTCCTTGGATCTGTGAACATCCTTTCTTCCAGTGTGCATGTATCCTTCAAGCACGTTACGCACAGTACACATGGCAAACTGAAAATCGAGGAAAACAAGAAGCATGAGTATCCAAACAGGGTAATGCTCAGGTGCAATCTGAATTTTATCCATACATTGTAATAAATAAATGTGGTACTCTATACACTACCTCAATTCATGCATGACACTTTGCTTCGATTGCTCTTTTTATCAAATTACTATTTGGGAGTATGGTTGTTAGACTTAGACCTAACTCTGCAACACTGTCTTAAAGCCCAAATGTGAATGCTGATTTTTAACTCACATTCTTGGTGGTTTAAGCATCAAACATGCAATTTTGTCTACTCATGTTCCATTCCCCCAAAAAGAAGAATGAGAAAAAGGACAGCAGAAGATATTCTTTTCTTCAGTTGTTTCCATACTTTTAGCTGCAGAAGTGCTATAGATGACATGGTATGCAATTTATATGCACTATGAATTACCAAATGCGATATGTGAAAAAGATACTGTGAATTACCAGAAAAGTGATCTGAATAAATCCGATAAAGAAGTTGCTGTCCGAGGTAAGAAATCGTCCTGGTTCATTATAACAACTAAATTAGAACACTAGATCATATCATCATTCTAATGGAATCAATTGTTGTCAACAGCATTGACCATTTTTATGCTGGCAGCCTATATAGTTGAAGTATTCGTATCAATCTGCTTATCAAAACTTTCATGAACAAACATTTCATAAATGTTTGTTTGTCTCCACAATTTAAATTTCACCATATTACATAGCTGATCAAAATTTATACATAAAACAATATACAAGGAACTAAGCGCGGAAGTCTAGAGTGGAAAATGATGATCTTACCTGGAGTACAATAGAATTGATAACATCTGCATATCTCACGGCCAAATTCAATGACATACATCTAGCCGGAGCTGTGGCATAACATCTAATCCTTTTCCTCTCAACAATTCCCAATTTGCTCCTGTTCTGAAGCGCAACCAGAGTCAGCAATGCCACCACACCAGAGCCCAGGGAATGTCCAATAAATGTCAGGGTATACTTCGGATTTTTCAATACCAATTCCCTCAAAAACTCACACTCTGTATCAAACAGCCACTCTGCTGCCTTCATTAACCCATTGTGGACATATCCACCATCAAATTTTGTCTGCCCAAGTTTGTTATCAAGCATAACTAGAAAATCACTTTCCTTGGCCATATTGAGTCCCCTAACTACCAAGACTATATCAGAATGATCATGATCAAGATAGACAATGTAAGGAGGAACTCGGCCAAGTGTTTCCTCATAGTCTTTACGTAAGACTACCCAATCAGGGTCAATGCCATACCCTCCAGGAGGTGCAAACATTGGGTTACGGAGATCATCCTCATAAACAGATAAAATTAGGCGGCAATAGTGAGGGATGGGCTCAAACTCTTCACAGTGGCTAGACCCCAGTTTTCACTCTCACGGCCTGCCGTGTAAAGGCATTTCAACCACACCCAACGAGCACACGCCAGACAGTATACAGACTCAAGGATGGGAAGCCCACAGAAGATTGACATGGAAGCCTATGAGGCACAAATATAAACAAAGAGTTCAATGTCACAAATAAAAAGGCAAAGGAAAAAAGAAGGGAAAGAACCACTAAATTTGATTTGCATTGCTGAATAGGTACGCCCATTAATATTTCGAAGGAAACTACAACTGGAAAATAGAATCTTTTGTTTCTTTGAATCAGAATTCAGAACTGAGATAAGATGTTCAACATCAATCTATGCATGCAAAAACCAGTTGGGTTCTAACATGTAGCTGACATATAGATCAGATAATTTAAATAGCTGCATACATCAATTACACAAAACTACAAACTAATATGCAACATATAGTTCAAGGTTTTCTACAAAATGGGTTATCTATATCAAACTGAAATCTACAGGAATCATTCTTTATTAAAACATAAACAGCTATATGGGTAATTAGTATTAGAAACATACATGTACTAAAGCTCAAATTGCATGAACTTGTATAGAAGCAGAAACATATGCAGATTCTGTAACTTGCACATGATAGAATTCAAGCTGATGAACACTAGCCTCTAAAATCAATAAGGATCAAAACCCATCACTGGAAAAGTGGAACCCAGAATCTGTAAAGTTGGAACAGGGAAAGAATTGGGCTTAATGCTTATCGGGTCTTTAAGAACAACAAGCTTAAAGATCATTACTTTGCTAAATGGCTAGAGGCAAACACAGCTACTGGTACAGAGAGTGATCAACAATACGTAGAAAAACAATTGAAGGAAGAAAGAGGTTCGGGATTGGTAAAAATGGAGTCTTTTTTTTTTTGGTGGGGGTCTGTTTTGGATTGTGGAGAAGATGATGAAATGAATGTTGGAGAATACGAGAGTAGAAGAAACGAAATACACACGAAAAGCAGAGAATGGAATTAAGAATTTGTGTTACCAACAAGTCAAACTCATGTCTTTCTGAGTTTCTGTGGTGGCTTCAAGAATCTACTCACTAAAATGCCTTTATTCCTATATAAGCTCATTGGCTTTATATTTTAGTTCTACTTTTGAAAATAAATCTTTTCTATTTAGTTTTTTTTTTTTTTTTTTTTTTTTTACCGGAATGAAAGATTGATTATGGAATTGAAGGACAGTGTCACTGATAACTGATAAGTCATCGCCAGATCCAAGCGAAAGGAAAGAGTATCGTTTCCGTAAGTTAATTCATCAAATTTCATCACTTATAGAAACATTTTATAAATTATCACGGTTGTATTTTCTTCTTATATAATGATTCGAGCTCTATAATGTGCATTAGGGGTCGTCAAAAAACCCGGCCCGGCCCTACTTAAGTTTTATGGGCTCGGGCCGGGCCTCAATTATGTTTTTTAAATTATAAGACCTGGTCGGGCCGGGTTATTCAAAAAAATTGAAGCCCAAAGGCTCACCAGGCCTTACGGGCTTTTTAGGCCGGGCCGAGCCTATTATATACATATATCTAATAGATTTTTATCAAAATAAAACAAAAAACTATGAAAAAGTTAAGATTTGTTAATGATTGAACTAAATGTAATAAAAAATCAAAGAAAAATATGACTTAATCCATTAAATAGTTCACATATTTGACTAATAACTTCATAAAAATATTGATAAAACAATTGAAAGGGCTTTTAGGCGGGCTTTAATAGGCATGTAACGGACCGGGCCCTTGCCCGACCTCATGCCTTATGGGCCGGGCCGATGGGCCGCCCACGGGCTTTTAGGTCCGCGGGCCAAATGATGATTGTGCATTGCGTTATTGAAAGTTCAATAAACTTTTCATCGATCGATAGAATAGTTCAAAAGCTTAAGGTGTTTAGGTGTTGAGAGATGAGTGAGCCTTTTGCTTAAGCCATGGAGAAAGAAAAACAAAAAAAAAAATCATAAGGCACATCTCTATTATTAGAAAGCGAGGCGCTCTTTTGGTGTCTTTGGTGAAGGTTTTTTTTTTTTACTTACTAAAAAAACCAAGGTAATAGAAAATTCTCAAAGAAATAAAAATAAGTTACTATAGACATAACCAAAAAACACCACTGAAATTTTAAGGAGAAAAAAAAAGGACGTGGTTTGTTCCCACTTTTGGTTGAGCAGTTATCTAAGAAATATGATAATCAGATTCATTCCACTTTAAGTGGAGCAGTTTAAGTTAAACTTCTCTCATTTTGTAAACTCACGTGCAGATACACGGGTAAAAGGCTAGTGAAAACTAAAAGAACTAAACTGCAATCAACAGTTGTTCGGTTACGTGATTGTGTCATTGTTAGTGTCACTTTAGGAACTAGTTGTTTTAACTGATGTTTTTTTGCTAAAGAAGTTTATTCCATAAAGACGATAGCTTCAAGGGGGACATGAAACCGAGACCCTCGAGAAGAAAACAACAAAACCAAAAGGCAACAAAACATAAGCAAAAATAAACAAAGCTAAATGAATCAAAGATCAAGATGCATCACTAGTGTTCGGTTATGGGTAGGATATGAGTCTCGTGTCTCTTTTTTGTCTTCAATTTCTTAGTTTGAGATTTTAGGAGAGACTTAAGAAGATTCTCATCTTCCATAGTCACATCATCCTCATCGAACCATGAACTAAAAGAAACCGGTCTCAACCTAAGCATATGTATGATGACCAAGAGGTTCATCATTTTCTAGATCACGCCAACAAAACTTAGCTTGACTAACACTAGATTTTACCAAAGTAGCATCCGTATTATCAACACCAACGAAAATGCCATTAGACACTCCAAGTGTTTCTTGCTCACGTGGAACAATGCTTTCGCATTGCTGCATTTCGGATGCTCATGCATGTATACTTGCAGTTTTGGTTTATGATGTTGAAAGAGACTCATATCCTTTTGATATTAACTGCAATGATATATCAAAACTTCCATGATAATATTTGTTGGCCGTGTTAGGTTGACTAATTAACTGTAGATTTTACTTTATGCTAAACTTCCGAATTCTTACAGGCATACTCGTATAAAACAAGTACCCGGTAAAATTATGGGATAAATCATCATAGCATGTGTTCTTATATGTTAAATCATTGCATGCGTTTCACCTAGCCTCCTTTGCCTGATCATACAAGAAGTTTGGGCTCCAAGCAAAGCAAATTCTCTGATAAAAGACATAACAAAAAGGGAAACCGCGTAGTCCACTCCAGAGTAGACCGTTAAAATCATTGGGAAATACGAACACCAACCATTTCCCCTTCCCAAAATAGAAGTCAACGTCAATTTCCATCCCTGACCAACCTCACTCCAAAGGCCCATACACCTCCCCCCACTAGATCACACTCACCATTCCAATTCCAAATCATATAAATCACTCATCTTTTCAGTTCTCTCCTCTCCAATTTTCTCTTCACACTTCCAGTCGAGAACAATCAGCTTCACCATTCTCAAATCATGGACTTCGAATCAGGTCCCACCCAAATCCCCAAACCCAAAACTTAATCCAATCCTCAGCCAAAGTTCCAAACTTGACTTGTTTTTCCATTTCCATTTTTGTTGCAGTGATTGAGTTCCTGGGCTGCGTTCCCCTGCTGCAGCGCCTACCCAGCTCCTCCCTCAAGAAAATCGCCCAACTCGTTATTCCAAAGCACTACGGTAAAATACCACATCCTCATTTTTACTCTAGCTGAGAAATTTGACTCTGTTTTTTAACTTTTTATGAGTAAAGGTTTGAGCTTTTTTGAGTTTGCAGATGCAGGAGAGTATGTGGTGCGTGAAGGGGAGGTTGGGATTGGGGTTTACTTCATTTGGGAAGGAGAGGTTAGTTTTTTGAGGTTAAAGTTTTGTGCTTTTTGGAGTTTTGAATATTGGGTTTTGGAAAGTTGTGAGTTTTTGGTGTGGGGTTTGAGTGTGTTTGAATATTGGTGATGCAGGCTGAAGTTACTGGGTCTGTTAATGCTGATGAAGATAACCGGCCGGAGTTTCAGCTGAAGAGATATGATTACTTTGGTTATGGTGAGGACTTGGGGACCTTTTCTTTGAGTGCAAGAAAGTGGGGTGGTTTGGTGGTGTGAAGTTTTTGGTTTATGATTCATTGAGAATAGTTTGGTTCGGATTCTTGGATTCGTTTCTGGTCGATAGAAATTGTTTAAGGGTATATAGAGTTTATGTGGTGGTTAAATTGATTGGATATCATATGAATTGAGGGATTAAGAGTTTAAGACAGAGAGGCACACATGTAGTTTTCCTCTATTTGGTGGGAGAAGTTTTGTTTTGTTTGAGGCTATACTTTGTGTATGTCTGTACCTGCACATATGTGCTAGGATAGGTCCATGATATGTTATAACTCATAAGCTTGTAATCTAACCGGGATTGCAAGTGTCACCAGGAATTAGGGTTGAAGAATAATGTCTGGTGATTTTGCAGGTTTTAAAGCATTAGGTCATCAAGCTGATGTAATTGCTTCATCTAAGGTAGTTGAAATGTACATTCGTCCTTTTATCTTCTTTTTCTTTTTTCCGGTCAGGATCCTCAGAAAGTGGATTGAGTGGCACTTTATGGACTGTTTTGTTAACCTCTGATTTTGTTTTTCTTTTGGCAACTATTTTTATGGTTGCTTGATTTCCTTTAAATGCTGTATAATGTGTATGGTAACAATGTTTTTCTATGTGTTGTTACTTGTGCAGTTGACATGCTTGGTGCTACCCCATGAACATTATTCTCTGCTGCAACCAAAATCAATCTGGCATGCTGATAAATCTCTAGAGACATGCTCTCTTGTTGAGAATATATTGCATTTGGAGCCAATTGAAGTATGTTTCTTCTACACTTGTAAAGAGATTTCACAGCATTTGAAGTTACGCATTTATCGTATGATGCATATAGTGCAAATAGTACAGTGTTATATGCTAGCATATTATTCGAAGTTATCATTTATTGTATGATGCATATAGTGCAAATAGTAATGTGTTGTTCTGAACTTGTAAAGAGGTCTTAAGTTCTGTGAGATATTATAGCATTCCGAGATGATGCAGTTATGATATGATGCATATTGTCTCCTTTTATTTTTGTTCTTGATAAGCCATATACAATGTGATCCTGAACTTTGATTATCTATACATATATGTATGCATCTATTGGTGTAATTTTCTTATTCGTTCAGACAATGCCATATATATTATATAATTTTCTCTTTTATGACTTCTGGAAGTTATTAATATTCTGACTAGTAACGGAAATACGACCAGATAAAGTGCACAACTGTGCACTTTGATAAGGTCTTTTTTTTTTTCTATTATTATTTTTCTTTTCTGTAGGCAAATATATTTCAGGGGATTACTTTACCAGAGGCACCAAGATTTGGACAGGTTTTCGGAGGACAGTTAGTTGGACAGGCATGACTAAGTAACTCTTTCTCTCCCCCTTAAAATTGTGGTACTGGATTTTCAGGAGGAACGTATATTAGATAGGGTAAACAGATATTAGAATATTTTGATGGATCGGTAGAACTTGCATGCATGAAACGTAAACTTTCTCATCCATCATGAAAAAGCACAAAAACTGGACATCATCATTGGTGAGTGCCTGTAGATTTTTCATACAGACATATTTGAACAGTTATAACTAGTAAGAGCATACTGGTCTGTAACATGGGCAGTAAAATGCAGGCATTGGCTGCAGCAACAAAAACTGTTGATTGTCTCAAAATCGTCCATAGTCTGCATGCACATTTTCTGCTTGTTGGGGATTTCAACAGTAAGTATCTATCCGCAGTATCTGAAAATAATTTTATTTGTTCTTTTGTTTTCTCGTTTTTAATCAAGTATTATCTGCCAATTTTTCTGCATATGTTTTTTGTTTTATCTTACTTTTTTTAGATCAGTATAACTACTTTCTGTGGGTGTAGTACTTTTTGAACATCTGCTCTTGCCTTGTGGTGGTATAGTATGAGTCTAGAGCTTATTAGATGTGATTGTTTATCTTTTGCAGCACCAATTATATATCAAGTTCACCGAGTACGTGATGGGAAGAGCTTTGCTACTCGAAGAGTAGACGCAATACAAAAAGGGATAAACATATTCACTTTACTAGCTTCCTTTCAAGTATGCATATATTTTCCATTTCATATATAATCAGCTCTATCTTAAGTATTACCTTGTGTGATTGTCATTTTGAAATTTGTGCACTTAAAAATGCATATCTTTCTATCTTGATGAGGATTTGTTTGTCAAATTTCTAGATCTGTTATAAACCAGTCTAAAATTAACGCTAAATGATGCTGCATTGATAAGCTAGAAAAATTTCTGTTTTGATACATATTGCAATTTTGGCTCCTTAAATGTATGTTAAAGTGGTAGGTGCTTTTGGATTGCTTGTAACATTGGTTAGGTTTATTTTACAGAAAGAAGAACAAGGGTCTGTCCACCAGGAAGCCATAATGCCTTCTGTGCCTTCCCCAGATACGGTAACATTTTATTGCTTATATATTAACAACATTCTCGTGGATTGTGGCTTTATTTATTGAACTCTTGATCCTTACAGCTTCCATCAATGGAAGAACTACGAGAAAGACGTCTTTTTGATCCCCGTCTTCCAAGGTAAGATATACAGTTGAGTTGTAGGTCACTGCTATATGCCAAGCATGCGAAATTTGTTGTACTTTCAACTTGTACTTTACTTGTTCTTTTTCCTTCATTTTTGGTGATTTTGGAATGGCTAGGGAAAGTATGCATCTAAGCACATCTTAGGTTAGCCATTTGAGAAAAGAATATTCCGTCAGATCTAGTAAAAGTTCCTCCCATATGCACAGAAAATATGGAGGGGATGGTTTTTAGACCTGGACCACCTAAAGAATAGGCCCCAATTTGTCAGGCAAAATGCAGACATGAACACTTTCCTGCTTTGTTATAGTTCCTTCTAGTTTGTCTGGAACTGGGGAGGTACTGAATCATGGTACATTATTGTTGCTAAAAAATTTAGTTCAGTTGGATTTTGCTGATTTGAATTTGTCCAAATGGTTGATTTGAACAGCACAAGCAGAATTTGTAAATTTAGAAAGAAAAAAAGATACTAGCTCTTTCAGTTTTGGTGTACAGGTTTCTAGATGTGTGAGTCATTTTCTTTTGCTGGACGTTTCTATAATTTATATGAAAATGCTTATAAAGGGTGGTAGATAGCTGAAGGAAAAAGTTATATGGTAAATATATTGTAAAATCTGGGTAGTAGAAATTTTATGCCCAGTACTTTATGGAAATACTGAAATCTGTTGTTAACTATCGGAAGTGCGAAATGTAACTTCGATGGACTACCTATATCTTGTAGTTTGTTTAAGCTGGTCGTTGCTTGATTCAGAACTTATCGAATCAAAGTAGCTGCAAAGGAATTTGTCCCTTGGCCAATTGAGATACGATTTTGTGAACCTAGTAGCCGGACCAATCAGACTAAGTCTCCACCAAGGTTTGCTTGCTTTACCTTGTTGCACGATCTCATGTTCTCTCATGCCTTCAGTATTCTTTCCACTTAATGTGAAGATGGATTTCTCTCTTTTTTTTCTCTTTTTTCCCTGTTATTTACATGTTTAAGCCTTTCAGTTACCAAACTTCTATATAACTAGAAGTTCATGATTTTGCAGTTTGAGGTTCTGGTTTAAAGCAAAAGGAAAACTTTCAGATGATCAGGCTTTGCATAGGTATGCACCAGAGTTTAGTGACATACTGATATCCGCTTTTCCGGCTATTTCTGTTTGTGAGGATGTTGAATATCCATTTAATGGATAGACGATGGTGCAAGTATTGTACCTATCATTGTCACTTCAATTGAGATCCATCTTATTTCTATTTTTGGCATATGAGCATAGTCTAATTAGATTAATTTGACAAGTAATGTCTTTCATTTCTCTTATAAATTGACATGACTGGAAGTCAAGTGCACACATTACTCTTGGACTCTTACAAAGGATTATGACGATTGCTTGGTTTTTGATTGGAATTTAGCGGGCATTAAACCAGATCTTTTTTGTTCCCTTCTTAACTTTCTCAGATGAGTGGTAATAGATCTTTTTGTTCAAAATATTATCTGTTAAGGGAGTTGATGTGAATTTGAATTATCCAGGCTCATGTAAAGCCCTATTCTGTGAGAATTTAACTCTTTAGGTGGTTGGAAAGGGACATAGTTTTGGGGAGATGTGTAGTGCTGGCTGTGATATGGGTGGTTTGGATGTAGAGGACAAAAAATACTATCTACCTGTATGTATTATTGATTATCGTGGTATATATCTATTTTGCAGATGTGTTGTGGCTTATGCTTCAGATTTGATATTCTCTGGTGTAAGTTTAAATCCTCACCGTAAAAGAGGGCATAAAACAAGTCAAGTTAGTTTGGACCATGCGTAAGTCTTTCGTTTTTTTTTTCTTCCTGTTCTTCTTTTCTTTTGCATAATCGCTATGGCCTGTGTTAATATGGTACTCCATTTCTGGTAGTGTTCTGATATCAGAAACAAAGTGTGGCAAAATATGTCTGATGTAATTAAGAAAACGTCTTAGTGGTGGGAGTGGTACCTGCATAGATATAAGATTAGGCTGGATCGACTTGTCACATATATGACTGAAATACAGACATAGTAAGAAGTTGTATGCAATTTAGTGTAAAATATTAAAAACTTGTGCATTAGAGACATCAATCATGCGTTACATTACTTACTTTTGCAATTTTTTCTCTCAGAATGTGGTTTCACCGCCCCCTTAGAGCTGATGACTGGTTACTACACGTGGTAAGTCTAAAATGCCTTGATCTCACAGTTTTGAAACTTTGCCTATTTTACTTTAGTCTTAAATACTGAGATTTGTGTTCTTTGACAGATAGTGAGTCCCACTGCCTATAATGCACGCGGCTATGTCACAGGCCAAATGTTCAATACCAAGGGAGAGGTAAAGACATTATTGGCTGTTAGGAGTCGCATACTTCCCCATCCCCAAGTCTCCCTTTGCTGTTTGATTTGTATTTGTCGAACCATTGATTGTTTCATTAACTCGGGTTTGACATGTTTTCATTGCAGCTTGTTGTATCATTGACCCAAGAATCCCTGAACAGGCCAATTAGACCAACTGCGGCTGTCACATCTAAGTTGTGATGTAAAAGAGCACAGCGATGGTGTCCCGATAAACCAATTTTACTTTAGGGTTCAAGATATCTGCACCAGGTTATATAAGCATATAGAATATCGCAGTCTTGGCAGTTGTTATCAAAATGCTTGCAAGATAATGTATAATAATGTGCTGTACACAAGAAACATATAAACCTCTGTTTCGATTGTTTAAGATGTAGCAAACTAGCACTTGTAACTTGTGCTACATTACATCTATAAATAGATATGGATGGTGCTCGTAAGTGGAACTATCCTTTTCCTCATATCACTAAGCATTTGTAGGAAATTGTATAATGCTTTGTTGTAACTTGTAACCAAGTACAAAACCTTGAACCTCAAAACCAACGTAACAAGAGGACATCTTGGACTCCATTTAATTTAAGTGGGACTTGATTACAAATCTAATGGTGCAAGAGCAAATGTCAAAGAATATCACTCTTGTGCACTTTCAGAGTTTCAGGTGATTATTGATTTCTTTTCCTTTTAAGAGGTAGGTGATGATGGATTTACAGATGTAACACGGTAAGATTAATAAAAACATATCTTAAGATGTTTAGACAATAGAACAATAGATTATGTCGGAACGTTTCTTTCAGCTGCTCGTCAAGAATATGATATCATTTAACAATATTCGAAGTTCAGGACGTATGAGATTCACACCTATATTCTTTCCAACTCGAACATAGATTAAGTTTATCAAGTCCTATGATAAAACTCAGTTTGATTTCAAGTAAAAGTGGGACAAGGAGAAAGTTTTGTGTCAGGCGGTCGGACCATCTTAGATATATACGGTTGTTCAGTAATGAAAACGACACGTGTACACTACATCAAAGAAAACTAATTGACACCCCAAATTCTATGACTTGAAGCTCTCAGCTTCCTCAGAAAAATCCATTGAAGCTCAAGAACCCCAAATTCTCAAGCTATCAGCTTCGCAGGTAATTCCACACTTCAATTCTCAAAGATTTTACTATGTTTCTTTCTTCTTTTCATAAATTAGATCGTAATGTTCGGAGCTGTTGCCTCCCCATTTAGTCAAAGAATGTTCCTTTCATTGTTTCCAAATTAGGGTTCCACTCATCAGCTTCGTTTACTTGATCCGCTTGGTAATGTGAAATTTTGAAGTTTCTGTAAATAAAAATCGAAACTTGAATCAACCCAGTTTGATTGGGTTCTGAAATTTATTGGGTTTGAAGAAACTTGTGAGTTTGATTGATTTGTGGAAGAAAGATTAGATTTGGTGAATTCTACATTGTGCTGTATTATGATGATAGATGAAATATGGAGAATGCTGCCCAAACTGTGTGAGTTGTAAAGTTGTAGTGGGGTTTTTGGTCTTTAGTGCTGTTGGAAATGTAGCTTTTAGAAGTGTACTGAGTGTTTAGTTGTTTAGGGAGCCGAAAATTTCTGCTGCGATAATGAGAATAGATATAGTTGTTGCATTGCACACAATGATAAAAAGTTGAATATGCAAAGTCTGAATAGTGTCTGAATCTGTAGATGATTATCAGTTAATTCTTCAAGATTGTTTAGACAATGCGAGCTTTGTTGTTAGGGAAAGTTTGTGTTTAGTGCAATAGCTGAGGTGTAAGCTGATGTTCATGTTACTGAGGATTTGAAAAGTGAATGTATAGGTGACCTTTTTTAATGGCTTATCAACAATTTTTTGGTTTTTGTTTGATTTTGTAGGAAATTCACTTAACTGCGACATTAGAATGGAACTGCATGGTGATGGAACAGATGGGACCAGTCAAATGGAACCGGTCCAACAGCCACTTATATCTGGAATTCCTGATGATATTGCTCTTTTCTGCATGGCAAGGGTTCCTCGAAAGTACCATACAGTCCTAAAGTGTGTTTCAAGAAGATGGCGACACTTGGTGGGCAGTGAAGAGTGGCATTCCTACCGTCGAAAGCATAAACTTGAGGAGACTTGGATCTATGCTTTGTGCCGAGACAAGTTGGAGCGTGTTTGCTTGTATGTGTTGGATCCAAACTCAGCAAGAAGGAGTTGGAAGCTTGTTAATGAGCTTCCACCTCGCACCTTGAAGAGAAAAGGCATGGGTTTTGAAGTGCTAGGAAAGAAAATTTATTTGTTGGGTGGTTGTGGTTGGTGTGAAGATGCTACAGATGAGGTCTACTACTATGATGCTTCCCTGAACACTTGGAGTGAAGCTGCTCCCTTATCTACTGCTAGGTAATGTGCCTTTTTTGTAGAGTTGTTTGCACTCACATGAAGCTTGAACCCCAGGCTCAATAGGCCTTCAGCTGCTGCAAATTTCTCATTGATTTTGTTGTTAATAGAAAAATCAGTTGCAAATAATTGTGCTGTTTCATTTCTTTGTAATTGATGCTTAACTTTATTTTTCATGTGCAGGTGCTATTTCGCATGTGAAGTATTGGATGAGAAAATATATTCCATTGGTGGATTAGGTTCAAATTCAAGTGATCCACATTCTTGGGACATTTATGATCCTAGCATGAATAGTTGGATATTTCATTCAGATGCAAACATTGTTCCTGAAATTGAGGACTCTGTGGTCATGGATGGGAAAATCTACATTCGGTGTGGCACTTCTGCTGTAACTTCTCATGTCTATGCTGTTGTTTATGAACCATCAAGCGGTACATGGCAGCATGCAGACGCTGATATGGTTTCTGGCTGGCGAGGTCCAGCAGTTGTAATAGGCGGGACTCTGTATGTATTGGATCAGAGCTCAGGAACTAGGCTGATGATGTGGCAGAAGGAGACTAGGGAATGGATACCAGTTGGGAGGCTGTCATCCTTGCTTACCAGACCACCCTGTCAACTCGTAGCTGTGGGAAGAGTATTTATGTTGTTGGAAAGGGGCTTAGCACAGTCATGTTTGATGTTGAAAATGCAGGGAATATGGAAGGGGTAATTGTGAGTTCTTCAATACCTAGATTGAATTCTGATGATGATGTAATCAGCTGTAAATGTTTGTCCATTTGAAATTCTTATTTATGGAGTATTAAAAATTTAAATTACAATTGTATGAACTGTGGATGTATATGCTTGCGTGTATTTGGATATTGATAAGATTTGTTTATTTCCGCATGAATCAAATTAAAAGTTTCAAGTTTTTTTTATTGAGAAGATTAAAAGTTTCGAGTTTTTTTTATTGAGAAGACTAAAAGTTTCAAGTTGCAACAGTATAAGAAAACTAATTCCTGAAACCTTTACTTAGACGAGTAGAGGGCATAAAAACTATGATATGTGTATTGAAAAAGGCAGCACTCGTGAAATTAGAAAGTTGTGGTTATTTAGCAGAGTTGCGAAAGTTCTTGCATGCACCGTGAATCAGTTGTCAGAATACGATCTCGGTCATTGATTTAATCTAGCTTTTTATATGCACTAATTTCAACATTGACACCGTTAACCATATTGGAATAAAAAAAAATAGAACCAATATGGTAAATTTGTAAAAACTGGGTAAAATCTGGAACAAAAATGAGGTTCTTTCAGTGTGGGCACAACTCGATCCGGGTCGAAATGAAAACGAACATACCCATTCACAACTTTCACTCTCTCAAACTCAAAACTCACAAACCCCAACTCACTTTTGATCCTCAACCACACCCAGACATCAATTCACACCTTACACAATTTAACTCTCACAAATCCCTCTCTTTATGGTTGAGTCTCTGCATGAGTTTTGCATAAACAAGACAGTAGTCGCTCTTAACCTAGATCTTGAATCTTGGAATTGATGTAGTTGATCACACAATCGAAGCAATAGAAATGACTGCAATTTTTCGATCGGCAAAGAACTGTACCTAAATTTGTCGTGGGCGCAGATTCATGGTAAGAGAAATCGGAGCATTGGCCGGGTTTGTTCGTCAAAGCCGTTGTGGGATTCGGCGGAGAGATCGATTAAGGTGGCCGCTTTGTTGATTAAAAAACTATAACAAAGAGATCGATCGAAAGCCATATCAATCCATAGCTAGAATTAAACAATGAATAGGAGGACAACAAGAAACTATAAACTGAGCTTTTTTAAGGTTTGGGTTGTCTGCCTCCCATACTGATCTAAAAGGTAATTTACTACAGTTTTTTTTTGTTTTCATCTCACTAACAATCGTAACTGCTCGGTTAATGGTTCAAGTGCACCATGGTGCACTGAATCTGCTCTGGCAGAGTTGTGGTTATGAACGGTGCTGAAGTTTATGGTGTATCAAAGGTGTAGTACTTCAGAGTTCAGACCAAAAGAAAAAAAGGTGTAGTACTACTGAAAAAAATGAAAGGTGCTTCCACAGTTAATGCAGTAGTGCAGTACTACAAAATCAAAGGTGCTGAAGTTCATGGTATATCATTTGAGTTGAAAGAGAGCTCATACACATCGCACATCCAGAAAACTAAATCATGTGAAGCAGTAACCCATTTCATAGCATACGATAATCTGGCAAAAAACTAATCAAGGGAAAGACCCCTCCCAAAGAAAATGAAATAATTGAAGGTAGGAAAACAGGAACAAGGACTATGCGCATTTTTATTGTCCTCCTCTTCAGCACTTCTTATCAGAAATATGAGCATTATAGGAACACTTGCGAATACACATTGCAGCACTGCTAGGATAGTTCAATTCAATCCTCTATTCGAGTAATTACATCACAATGAAAACTCGTAACACAATGACATGTTAGCAACTACACATTGTGGCAAGCTTCATTGTACCAATCAAATTCAATCAATCTTCAAACAGCTGTGTCACACTCAATCAACAACAAATTGTTGCAATGTAGAGACTATCGCAGAAAAGCTTCTGTTAATATATGTTTCTTGGTATTCCTTACCAATGAAATGTTCCAAACTTGGTCTAGCTAGTCCTTTTCCGTTTAATTGCAGGATGTATGAACGTGTTTTGAGAATCCAGTTTGTCAATATTAGACATACACTCCCTCAACCTCTTCAAGACGATTGGCAATGCAGCAACATTACGAGAGATTTTGTCTCTAAGCAAAGTTATCTTCTGAAACGTCTGATCCCCTAACGCGTCCTCATCAGAAGCAATGTGTCCTGCATTTGCATAAGATGCATAAGTTAATTGCTTCAATAGCAAAAAGATATTTTGCCTAGAAAAATCAACAGAAAACATCAGACCACAACTTCTATTATATTATCCCGGGGACATTAAGTATACTCAAGTCAACCTAATGTAGGGAAAAAAAAAGATCTGATGCAAGAAATCAACACCAGGCTCAAGACAAGAACTAATTTACAGGCAATTATATGTTGAGAACAATTTTCGACAGATAATTATGTAAATATTTGGAACCGAGTTTACAATGCTACAGACCCCATGAGAGAAAGCAGGGAAATCTTAGTTGAAACAAACTATTGCTTTTCCTTAACCATATCTCAACCATTTTACCCGTTTTCGTATCATTTTCACCCTGCAACAACTTATCACTGCCACCATACATATACTCTGCCTTTCCAACATACTTGACATAATCTGCACCAGACCAATATAGTTCGACTATAACCTCCGTCTTGGCACCAAACCAAGATGGCCGCTACCACCATTTAGACCAACACCATTCTTTCCTTCAACAACAATACATCCACCAACTGAACAACATACACTAGTTTACTCCATTCCACCCTTCTTCAGCAAGCAACATTCAACAGAAAGAAATCCGCTCCACGAGCCAATCACCAAAATCGGCCATACTTTTTTCTTTTTCCTACACAATTTGACCTAAAGAGATAGTAGTTCAGTCAATTGCTGAACTCATTCTTTATCACACTGATTTCAGAAACATATTACCTTACTGGGAAGCATAAAACTAATTCTCATTTCTGGTTAAACCCAAATTCTATTAGAAAACAAAAATCGAAACTTTAGACCTAATTTTCCTTACTTTCTAGTTAACCACAAACAATGTCTTTCAATTTGGCTTCACAAAATACACACACAGAAACAAAGACACCCAATTTCGATAAAAACCCAAATTTCCAACTTCAAATACAAATTCATTCCCTCAGCTACTAACAGAAATGCACAAAACAACAAGAATCCAAGAACCCACAAAACTCATAACTCTAAAACCCGAAAAGCAAAGAACTTTACCCGAAAACGGAGCCCCAGACGTCCCAGGCTCCGACCCATCACCCAAATCGGTCTCTGAGCTTCGATAAAAGACGGCAGCGTTTTCCTGAGCTGCTCCGGTAGAGTGGCTCGGTACTCTTGAATCTTCTCCGCCATTTCGCTCAACTCCTCCAGCTTGTCAGTCTCGGATGCGGGTCCGGATCCGTTCGGCTCCATGGGTCGGATCGAGAGAGTGAGAGTGGAATCGAGGTGGGTTTGTTTTGGAGGGTTTTGAAATTTGAAAAGTGAGGAAATGAGGGGTTTCCAGATTTCTTAAATTCGGTAACGACTTATTTATGGGGAGAGCGAATGTTGTGTGTGTGATATGGTTGACAGATATGCCCCTTGCACATAAGATTTTACCCTTCCTCAAAAATTTAACTTTATTGAGATCTGACCCAAATGGTTTCACGGTTTTCACCTCATTGATCTCTTCCTCGAAGATTTTTACCTTCCTCCGCTGTCTAGATCTCTCTTCCCTAGCTTGGTTTTTCTAAAAATTCTTCTAGGTACTCATTAAGATGCAAGTGAACCGAACAACTAATATGTAATATTTTGGTCTGGTTATCAACGTTGCATTATCATGCATGTATTTTAATACCGTTAACAAAATTGAAACCCAAAAAAATAGTCCTAAGTTATTCAAACACAAGAGGTGAGGACTTAAAGTCGAATAAGATGTATTCTTATTATGGACGTTAAATTTGATCAGATAAAAAATGAAAATAAAATGAAGGAATTTAAGGTTTCTAGTTTTCATTAGATATTTACATACAACGATTTGAGGACTTGTACATTAATGGTGCAAATACCTTTCTACATTTTTAACTTCTCCTTCTTTATGTACTATTTAGAGATGATCCGGTAACTCTAGTTGTAAAGAAGCACAAGTTGGTGGTTAGAACTTCGACGGCGTTTGTCTTTTGCCCAAATTGAAAAACCCGCCAACTCTAAACCCCTCATCATTCTAATTGGCTTCTAAGAAACCACAACCAAATACAACTTCAAGATCATCAGCCAAATCGATACTATTTCATCGTCCCTTTTACATTATCTCAAAAACCAATTCAGTGAATTCACCAAGTTAACTTTAACTCATTCAAGACTACGAGGCTCTCCAGCTTCTAGATCAAATGTCCAAGAATGAGACATCATAGGTACCTAGAAGTCTCCGAATGCGTCACTTATCCTTAATCTAGTCTCATCATTCCCTTCAACATACACAGATTCTCACACGTACTCTTCCCATTTTCATATTCTTTTTCTCTAACTTTCTATAATTGCTTTCCTTGTCTTCCTCTTTTGATACCATAGCAGATTGCAAACCTCCATTATCCTTGTCATCATAGGTATCATAATTAATCTAATCTATTCTCACAGCTCTAATTACTTGTTAATTTGTTTAAATCAGAGAAGGAATGCCCTGAGCTTTGTATGTCACGCTATGTTTCATTGATTTTCTTGGAAAAAATAGAGGCGGATTGAACATTGAACCTTTTTTGGACATTTTTGAGTGTTTCTTATGTATCATTGGAAGTTGCAATGTGAGTAGTTTATCAGAACAAAATGATTAATTTTGCTGTACAATCTTAGAAGCGAAAAGTTGAAGACTTTAACTTGGTGTGAATCATGCAGAAGCCTAAAAAGATTACCCCAGAAGTTCCAAGCAGGCTGCTATATTGCTCAAGTAAGGGTGACAAGGCAGGGGTTTTGCAAGAGTTGGACAAAGGCGTGGAGCTGAATCTGGAGAACTATGATAAGAGAACAGCTCTTCATTTGGCATCGTGTGAAGGCTGCACCGAAATTGTTATTCTACTTCTTCAGAAAGGTGCTAATGTTAACCACACAGATCGCTGGGGCCGCACTGTAAGTTCATCCATGTTTACTCGTATGAGTTACTAGGCTTGGTACATGATTAATAACAAGTAGTACATTTAGTTGAGAATGAAATCTAGCTAAATGAAGATGTTTTGAGTCATTTGTTGATATATGACTGATCTTGCAGCCATTGTCGGATGCTCGTAGCTTTGGTCATGATGGGATTTGCAAGATATTAGAGGCTAGAGGTGGAATAGATCCGGTATTTCACTTTAGAATGTTTTTCTTACTTCATTACTTAACTTACACATGTAGGAAAAATTAATAGATTACTTTCTTGATTCATATGTTGGATGAATTACAATTAGGTAGGGCTTGACTCTCAGCTTCCATGCTATGATATTTCTTACAAAGAAGTGAACATGGACGAGGCAACACTTATCGGAGAGGTAATATACTTTGTAGTTTCAGTCTCTTGCTGGGAAATAATTGTTCTGAATTTGCATTTGCATCGTTCTTTTTGCTTCTATATGGCATTCGAAGTGCTTCATATGTAAACTTACATAGCAATGCAGGGAGCATATCATGAAATTTATTTAGTAAAGTGGCGTGGTACAGAAGTTGCTGCTAAGACAATTCGTTCCTCCATCGCTTCTGAACCCATTATGAGGTGTGTTTCCTATCTTCATCTGTTTACTCGTTTGCACTTAATTATCCTGTTACTTGCCAACTGAATTACACTAAGTGCAACTACAACAAGAAACAATAACAATGATATAACTTGTACGAGTTTGATGGAAAATAGCTGTAAATCTGATGTAGTTTTACTTGGGTCTAGATTTTAGTCTTCTATTTGCTATCTTTCCACGTTGATTGAAACTATGAGAAGTTCTAAGAATGCTAATATCTTTACTTGCTGGATATAAGGAAGTTCAACTAACTTGCTAATTTCAGGGATCTCTGTCTGAAGGAACTTGCTGTGTGGCAAAGGTTGAGTCATCCTAACATAGTGCAATTTCTTGGGGTCATGAAACATCCTGATCGGCTGATCTTCCTTACAGAGTTTCTTTGCAATGTAAGTTCTCTTCAGAAAAAAAAAAAAAAAAAGTTCTCTTCAGCATCATTTTTGTTGTTGTTGTTGTTGTAAGTTCATGCTAAGTTTCTTCCATCAATGTGAATTTCTTAGGGAAGTTTGCATGATATATTGCAAAGGAAGGGAAGACTTGATTTGCAAACCGTCATTCGTTATGCTTTAGATATTGCCAGGTATCTATTAGTTTTTATGAAGCATGTATGATATCAGTCATATCACACATACTAAATAAAATGAGTATTTAGACATTAGTACGTATAACAATGCTGTCAATCCTTGCTATACAAAGTCGAAAATTTACTCATGACCTAAGTTGTTGTTGTATTCATGTCAGATCCTCGTTTGCATCCATTTGTGTACCCTTTTTTGCATCAACTTTCTGTTGACTGCTATCTTCTAAAATCTTACAGAGGTATGAATTATCTCCATCAGCATAAACCGCGCCCTATAATCCATAGAGATTTGACACCAAGGTATGAAGTAAAGAAAAATTTTATAATTGCATATTGATAGTCTTTTTTTTTTCGATTATTACTGCATAATGATAGTCTACAAAAGTAAAGCTCACTTCTTCTTATTTGTTGTGTAGAAATGTGTTACAAGATGAAGCTGGACGCCTGAAGGTCACAGATTTTGGCTTGAGCAAAATTGCCCAACACAATGATGTATCTGGTTATAAAATGACTGGAGGGACAGGCTCATGTAAGATCTATATGCAGTTTGACTCAAAATCCAGAATTGCTATAATGATTTGGTGCTTATTAACTGCTCTGATATTGATGTCATCATGTTTGCTAGATCGGTATATGGCACCTGAGGTTTATCGTCGAGAACCATATGGGAAGAGCGTCGATGTCTTCTCATTTTCTATAATAGTACATGAGGTGCATTTCCTTTAGCCTAGGCTAGCTCTTTCAATTTATAATCTATTCTTTTTCCAGTGTAAACAATAAACCTAACTCATACTCATGGCTTTTGCTTATAGATGTTTATGGGAGGACCAGTAAATCTTGCAGAGGATCCTGAAAAAATAGCAGACAAGAGAGCATATGAAATTTCAAGACCACCCCTAAACCCTGATTTGATACCAGAACCAATTAGACAGTGAGTATTCTTGTACTAGCTAGCATATAAATTGTTTAACATGCACAAGTAGAGAACATGTCGAAGGCTTTTATCATAGGCAACCCAAATGGTTGTGGGTTATGGTTTCTATAGGTGATACACCAATGTCTTTTGAATTTGGTTTGAAGTAAAATAGCGTGCTGCAAATTTCAAAGCATAATACAATATCCCAGTAAGTTTACTTTTTTGTCCCAAGAATTGTCGCAACAGATCGAGTACAAATGTTGCATGTAGAACTACAGACATATATACGTGCATTTGCTAATTTTGCAAGATTGTGGAGTGATATTCTTGCTTTGGTTCTGCAATGTAGGCTTATAAGAGAATGCTGGCACCCGAATCCAGATGTGCGACCTACATTCGAAGAGATCATTATGCAGTTGGAGCTTATTCAAGAGAATATTCAAGCCAAGAGGAGATTGAGGTCGACGTGTAGTACCAGGTGTGTCATCTTTTGAATGAGATCATGACATAATTGTACCAAGTTTTCTTGTTGTTCTTATTTGTATTGGTATGTGTTACGATCTGTAAAGCTATTTGATAAAAATTTTCAATTTTACAGTTGCATTTCGAAGCACGAAGTACATCGTAGGAATATAAGACTGCTTTATTTATAAAACAGACGGGACGATTAACAAAATGTCTGGGTGGTGTAGTTGGTTATCACGTTAGTCTCACACACTAAAGGTCCCCGGTTCGAACCCGGGCTCAGACATCTTTTCTATTCCTTTTTTTAATTTTGTTTATACTATTCTCATCTTTTATATTCCCTTTTTTTAATTTTTTTGGCAAACAGAAAATTTTATTAAATAAAAAAGATAGTACCTAAAGGGGGACATGAATTATACTAATCTCATGAAAATTTTATTTTGTTTATACTATTCTCTTGGAAGTTGATTCTTGATTCTTCCTATGTTGTGGTAGAATTAGTGGACTCATAACGTATAAATCAGTAATCCTGCCCTCAAACATTGGCTTTTCAAGTTATCTACTTGGAAACAAAAATACAAAGTGAGCAATGAACAGATACATTTATGAAAGGTATTACTCTGTTTAAACAGACAAGGCAAGACTAAGGTATTCCTTGGTTGAAAAGACAGAAAGTATTGCTTGGTTATATATAGTCTAATTATATATTTACAAACGTATATCTGCGGCTCATTTGTAATGCATCCTCTAGATGACAGAAACTGCAGTAAACTTGTCATCCTGGAGACTCGTGGAGGTACAGGCGGCTGTATAATGTTGTGGGGAAGATTATTCTAGTGAAGTTTATCATCTAACTAGGACTTCGGCTGACCATTTGGGCAGTGCTGCTGCTTTTGGATCCTTCCTTTTGCAGTAAGCCGCGCTTGAATTAGTTTTTCTCTTGAAAGAGCCTCCTGTACATTCTCTTGAACAGATCTGCAAAGGTCGTCAAGGGCAAGCATTGGAAATGGCTCCTCAATGAGAACACCGACCTAAAGGCATAAAATTCCAAATTAGAGTCCAGAATGAATAGCATTGAAATTAAAAGATTAAGGCTGAAACATGCATAAGTTTATGATCAATATTTAAGACCGAAATATACAACCAATGTTCTTCATTTGATTTGTCTGTTTTAGGCTTCTCACCTACAGGAACTTTCAAGTTTCTAGTAAGCATTATTCCACAACATCATTTTCTAATTTCAAGTTAGCTTCAGTAAAACAGTCCAAACATTAACACTTGCCATCAAGCATAGAAGATCCTCTTAGTTTAACTGTTCCTCGATAACAAAAAAGAAAAGAAAAAAAGGAAAGAAGAAGAAAACATTACAAAAAGGCAGAGGAGAGAACATACTTCCTCAATGCAGAACAATGAAGCAGCGCTAATAAAGGTAGCAGGAACCACAATCCAGTGGCAGTCATCCCAAAGTATGATAGGGAGAGTGAGATGCCAGAGGACTAGAAACCTTGAAGTCAAGCGTGTATAAGAGAGAGGAATGGGAGTACCGATGAGATTTTCACATACACCAATTCCTTCATGGAAACAAGACATATTTGATTCCTGTGTAATGGTAAGAAAACGTGAGATACTGATTGAGTTTCTCTATCCATAAAGCTTTAGTTGTTGTCTCAATTTCTAAAAGCTGAAGATTTCTGGGAAGAAAAAGAATACTCAGTTGCAACTAGTTACTCTTAGTTTGTCAAGGTATATGAGAACTAGAGCCCCAGGACAAATGAGAACAAAATTTCAAGGTAAAATGGTAACTTGAGTGTTGTGTTGATTGAAGAAGTGATTACCAACATATTTCTCCTTGATTCCTCCAACTTTAGCATTCGGATGTTCTGGGAGATGAATTCAATAATGCAGCCAGGTCCATGCTTTGAGCTTAAAACGACAAGCAGATCATCTACTTCAAGCAAATTTTGGAGGTCTCGTCCCATATTTGAGCCATAAATGACATGACACTGCAATTAAAAGTTAATGCATTAAAACTGATCAAACAACAGTTCTGAAGACAGAAAAAGAAACATAAATCATATTTTTTTGTTGGAAATGTAAAGAAGCAAAGGTAAGTTCTACCAAAGATGCAATGGCTTCCACAAGTCTAAAACATTGCACAAGTACACTAGAAATGAATTGGAAGAACCAACACCTCATGTTAGTGCATCAGGTCCCAATGCAATATCTATGATGTACCATCCTGTATTAATCTTCCTCAACATCTAGGGGTGGGCATGGGACAGGATGGGACGGGATAGAGCTAATGCATTAAAACTGATCAAACAACAGTTCTGAAGACAGAAAAAGAAACATAAATCATATTTTTGTTGGAAATGTAAAGAAGCAAAGGTAAGTTCTATCAAAGACGCAATGGCTTCCACAAGTCTAAAGCATTGCACAAGTACACTAGAAATGAATTGGAAGAACCAACACCTCATGTTGGTGCATCAGGTCCCAATGCAAATATCTATGATGTACCTTGCTGTATTTATCTTCCTCAACATCTAAACCTTAAACATATAAACAGAAAATTACTTTCCTCAACACTTCTCTTCTTCCTTATAACTAATGCTTCCTAATTATTCAATGATCAATTTCAATAACGTTGCATCTCTTTCTGTAAAACAAGCAGTGTAGTATAAGCAAATATCAAAAGGGTTCAAAAAGACAACATTAAAAACTCTAGATTCACACACCTTAAGTGCAACCGGGAAGGCACAACATACTGCAAAAGTGCCTTCTTTAGCTCTGCATCACCCGAATTCTCAACTCCAGATATGATCTGCCTCGCAAAATCATTAGTCCCTGCAATCACTTTAGTCCAAGCCTTCCTCCCTTCTTCAAACCTCGAATAGGAAGCCTCTGTCCTGAACACCAACAGCAGCGCCAAAGCCGGCGCAGTGAGCTGGTACGGCAAAGTTGAGGATCTCAACATGGGGAAAACCTCCGGCAGCCACTCCAATGCTACTGCTGTATTGTAGCTTGCAATCACCACTGCCACCAAGGTGAAAGCAATCACCGGAGGAATTAAAGACAAAATCACCCTGGAGGAAAGGCTGGTGAGAAAGTGGCGGAGGTGGCGGTAGGAGCTTCTGTGGTGAACCCATTTCTCATGGTCATAGAGTGTTCTGTCCTGTCTAAAGCCACGCTCTTTGATTTCGTCGGCCCAGTCCGGTATGATCCTTAAGATTGAGATTAGGGGTTGGAATGGAGAAGAAGAAGACGAGGATGGAGTTGGGTTTGGATACTGTGAGCAGTGGTGTTTGAATGAGAGGGTCCTGGGGTTAAGGGTGGATGTAGCTTGAAGAAAGACTTGGGGATAGAGTTGAAAGAGAAGAGGATGTTGGAGGTGGGTTTGATGCAGTTTGTGGGTTGCGTCAGCATTTGTGGGAGTTAAGGTTTGGACTTTGATGGGAAGAAGAAGAAGAAGAAGCGAAGGGCATGTTAGGGTTCAGAGATGGGGGAGAGTGGTAGTTGAGAGGGAAGGAGGGAGGAGATGAATTGTTATATGACAGTTATATGTGAAGGAGGTTATTACACATGTTCAAATTTTAGTTGGATGCTAGAGAACTAGTGGGATCCGCAGGCTCATAGGAGCCGCTGATTTGAGCTTGAGTCATGGGATGTTCCCTGACAGGGAGGGTCCCACCGGGGATAGAATCAGAGTACCCGCCAAAACAAGCAGATATAGTTGCATAGAAGACCAAAACCTGAACAAGCTAACCCAGCTAATTGAGTGTGAGATGAGAATTTCAGTCTCTTTTTCTTGCAATTACTGTTTTCACATCCAATGGACTCTGAAAACCTTTTTCGAATTGTTCAGATAACACGTCTAATGTAATGAACATCATCATATCGACAGAGTTGGATTTTATTTAGGCAGTAAGGAGAAGATTGTACAGAAACCAAACATGAAAATATCTTTCTGCGAAAGGTACACAAGGTCCAACATGACTAGTTCACTACACAATGAAAAGTCTCTAAACCATGATGTTCCTATACAAGGTTAACTGCCTATCTAACTAAGGATGTTCCTTAGCACTGTTAGAGCTCAGCTTCTTCACTTCGCTCTCTGGAGGCTGAGTCTTTGATCCAAAGACAAAGTCTTTAACAGAGCTTTCTGCAGACTGTATTGCCTTCTTAATCTGCCAGCACAATTTTGTGTCATCAGTCCTCAAAACAAGTACTACAAAACTATTGGTAAAACTACGAATCAATGACAGTCTAGCAGGCTAGGCACTTTTGCATAGTTGAGTATAATTCTCTCTACAAATGCCTTCAATGATATCTAAGCCAGTTATTAAAAACCTATTAAAAATTGAAACACCTTTTGCACCCCGAGAGCTTATGGGGTTAGCACACACATTATCAAAGCAGTACATATTTTTGTCTTTCTAACTTAGCATCCATCATCCCCTCCACAGTCTCGGTCTTTCTTTAAGCAAATCATTTGCATGATTTCCTATCATTCCAACTAAAAGGTCCCCTTGTTTTCTATTACTGCACATTTCTAGCTCTACAAATTTACCAATTCCCCACTTTAGCTTTATAGAGTTCTTTGAATTTTCGTAATATAAGCCAATCATTGACGGAAACTGAAATTCTATATTCAGCAGCAACTTCACAAGACCAGGAATAACAGTCCAGAGCACTCCTAAGTCCTAAATACTTGTAGATGCTTTTATCTACAGTGACATCCTCATGAACACTTGAGGTGATAAATAAAGTAATTTTTGGGTATAATCTGGTCATGTACAATAACATCTGGCTAAGCAAACACCATAGCAAAAAAACAAAAACAAAATGTTCAACTTTGCTTACATAAGACCTGCATCTAAACACTTCTGCTTCAAAATAGTGACCATACCACTGTTTATAGTCAAGCAGATATCACTGCTTTATTAAAATTCACTCACCAACACACGAGTCAGCAACATCAAGAACAAAAAAACATTGATCCCAAACACAAAACACTACCCAATCACTCCAATGATCACAAAACAATACCCAATTACTCCAATTTCATACCCAACCATGAAAGACCTGAACTTGTAACCAGAAAAAGCATACCCAATTTCTCATTTTCTTTCTGCCATATTTAACAACAAGACCCAGTAGTAATCTTAGAAGAAGAAATTAGAGGGATGAGAGAACATACAGGGTCGAGAACATTGGGCTCGGAGCCATAATCAGCAGTCAAGAGAAAATAAGAAGCAGTGACAGTAGCCACTATGGTTGTCCTCCTCACCAGCTTATCCATTTGTGGGTTCATCCTGAATTCTTCTCCTTTTCGCTTCTCTCTTCGATTCAGAATTGGGTACTTTGTGAAAGAGAGGACTGTTCAGTTCTGCAAGTGTTGTAGAAGGTTTTGGAAGGAGTTGGGTTTTATGATTTGTTTCTGGTCCTTTTAGAATTGGTATATCACACATTTTCCATCTATACTTTCACTCTCTCCTACATTTCCTTGCTACTCCAGGACCTTTGGTTCATATGCTTCCTTTTTATTTTGTTGGCAATCAAGTTCGTATGCTTGTGGATGTCACGTGTTGTCATGTTGATGCCACTTTATATGAGTGAAGCATAAGAGCTAAGCAATATTTTCGATTGCGATATCACTATTTTAGAATTCAATTATATTATTTTCTTTTGATATGAAACTGTTTCAGAGTTTTTGTGGTAGTATAATGTTCACATGATCACCTAACGATCAAAAATTTTTGGACACTTATTATCAAAGGTCGAGGTTAAAAGTGATTTTTAAATAATCTCAACATTAAATACAATGATATGTATCGTAATGGTAGCGAGCATGTTAGTTTCATCTTTGTATATTTTCTTCGTTTGATGTTTCACCATTATAAGAATATTGAGTACAATACATCTATATATTAGTATACCATATATATCACTACTTTAGAGCAATTTTACTCCATGGACCCAGTTTTTCACCCAATCTCACAACTCCAATAGCTTCCAAGTACTATTCAAGACTCAAAGTGGCCAATCAACACAGTCATGACTCTTGAAGAAATGAAGAGGACTCAGTTTGGGGCCAAATTTTCCTTTGGCAGAGACATTTTAAAACTGAGGGATCAAACTACCACACGAGGAGAAAAGTTCAAGGACCAAATTGAAATTTTCATTCTTACCATATTTAGCTTCTTGCCCAATACTTTGTTGCACTTTTTAGTGTGTTGGTGACAAAGGCAAGACACAGCTGAAATTACTCAGATATCAAATGGAAGAACCAAAGGCAACGCCACAAACCCAAATCCCAAATCCTCCTCCGAACTCTGTCAGAACTCCCCCTCATCTTCAATCAAAGACCAAGAAGAGACTCCTTGACAGTGATGCCCAAAACTCCAGCTCCTTCAAGATTCGTGCCCTCCTCAGAGACATTCGTCCTAATGTTCTTGAGGTACTATTATTCACACCCATTTCTCCAAGTTTGCCTCTTTATCCCCATTTATTAAAGTTTCGTATGACTTGTGTTATGGGTTTTTGATCTTAACTGCTTTACTTAATTTCAATTTTCAAGGAAATCTTTGCACGCAATTTGAGTTTGTTTAAAATGCACTGTCAAATGAGAACCAATATGACCATTTACGCGATGATGTGAATGCTGATGAAATTGAAAACTCTTAAATTTAGTGATTATTTCGTGTGCACTTTCAATTGTGGTTGATTCTCTGAGGCTGAAGATGTAGTTTGATGCAAAATGCAATATAGTCAGTAATGTAAGAAGCCATCAGTAGAAGTAGGAGATATGCTTTAATGTGTATTAGGTCCCCGAGTGGATATGCGATGTATATGAAATCACACTGAATTGATCTTAGATGAAATCACACTGAATTGATCTTCCCATCCTGCTGTTTTGAAATGCTTGATTTATTTGCCATATTGTGTCATGAATGAATGACTTCGAATGTTATTTTCGTTTGGTTATCTTGAAGGTTCTCCGGACACCTGACTTTCAGAAGTGTAAGGCAGCCAACAAAATTCAAGAACGTAAGCTCATCAAGATTCTTTTTCTTGTTTTCCCATCTTCATGCAGTGACATTATGTTCAATAACACTGACCTGAATTGGAGTGGTGTATCATCACCATATACAAGTTTCATTCTTGTGCTAATTTGATTTTCAGTTGTTCATGAACGATTATATAGAGTTCATCCTTGAAGTCAGTTTGTCGTTTTAGCATTACCCGCCAATTTAGATACCATTAGCTTACCATTATATGGTTTATGTGGGAGGGATCTTAAGATTTCTGGTAGGGCCAAAATGGAAGTTTGATAAAAGCATTTACTTTTCAGAATGGAAGATATCTGGATAATAAGTAGAGTACAAGAAAAAGAAACTATCTGCATACTTAGAGCCATACAAGAAAGCTCTACTAATTTCTGCTTTAAGTTGGCGTACCATAGCTAATGATACATATACACATTCTTGAGCTCCATATGCTCCAGTTTGGATCCTTTTAGACACACTAGTATCGAAGGTTTTATGAGGGAGTTACTTGCATAAGATGTGGCCTTTTATATAACGGTCAAGGTTTAAATGTTTATGGGTTCAGGAAATGCACTAATGGTTGTGTGGCATATATGCAGAGGTGAAGCTTCTGATGGACTATACAAACAGATGACGCCAGAAGCACTTTCTGCACCAAGTTTAACAATGAGCCAGAAGGACAGCTTTCATCTGGTGCGCCATCAAAACATGAGCTTCCTTCAGGTATATCTGGTCAGAATCAGCAGGCTGAAGATGGTCAAAATAAAGGGACTTATGTTGTTGGAGGATCAGCTTTTGGCTGGAACTTCATCACCTTTTCCAGCATGGAACCAGTCTATTATGGTATGACAAAGGAGTCGTTTCGAACACAAGCAGCAAAGCTGACAAGTGGATAATCCGACAAGTGAAAAAATGCTTTCGCTGCTATGATGATTAGCTGATGTTTCATTAATGGAAAGCCTACCCTCAATATTAGTATAAAGTGGTTGAGTTGATGATTTGATCAATTGCATTGGGTGTAAGATTTCATTAGGTAGTTGTTAGAACTTAACACCCATTTTATATATCAAAAGGGGATAACTCAGAGAGAAGGATGTAAAACTCCTATTTGTTTAGTATGTCATTTGGGTTCTTGAACAGGCAGTCCCTATTTGGAAGAGCAAAATGGTGGCACTTAACGAAAATAGTTAACTAACAATTCCATTTCAAAGGCACTAAACTGTAAACCAAAGCTATTTGTTTGCACTTCGCACATTGAGGACAAGTAATATATGTCAACAGATATGCAATATTTTGTCTCCCTGTTGATTTTCTCATATATCTCCTTGTTTAATTACCTTCTCTATCTATTCCTTCAACTCTGGTGGTGCAGTGATCACATTTTTCTTGGTCACCCCAACAAGCTCCAAGTTAGCTGCCTTCAAGATTTCTACAAGCTCTTTCTTCACTTTCTCTACGGCTCTACTTCATTAATCAATTTCCTTATCCATTGTCATTGTTTAGATCTTGGCATATTATCTTGTACACGGAAAACGTACGTTTCTGATGTTTTGATAGTGGACACTTGCATGAATGGTCAATTGTGACAGTATTGAGTCAAATGACGAACTTAGTGATCAATAACTGAACAAAATGGATCTGTGAAATCTGTGGAAGTGATCAGACTGCATATATAGTTTCTGTAGAACTGAATAGCAGCAACAGATCGAACACAGTTTCTGTCTATAGGTGGGACAGTAGCTCCCCAGATTTTTTTTTTTCCAGCAAGTTCTAAGTACATTCCCTTCAGATGAGGATGCACCATTTGTCCAGTTGTTGCCATTCATTCCCTTCAGATGAGGATGCACATTTGTCCAGTTGTTGCCATTCCTTACTCGAGTGATATGATAGCAGCTTCTCACCGAGAATAAACCTTTAGGATCATAGTGTCATACTAACCGGTCGTCCGGATCCCTGAAACTGATTGGAATCTTCAAAATCATCCCAGCTTCCTCCCTAGAAAAGAGTTCTTTCAACATCAATGATTCCGTTCATGTTCCTCGCCATCCAGTAAATCACTTACCATCAAATCTTCAGTCCCCTCCGTAACAGTGGTGTAGGGTCTGTACGTACGAGGCATTGGTAACCATGGGTCTTGCCAAGACCCTAACCTTGTCTCCTCTACCAATCTGGTAACGGATGCCATTCCGTAAAAGCTCTATTTATTATGGAAGCCTGGCTCCTTGTGATTATTGTATACATAATCATGTCAGCTTCATGGTCCTTTTCTTATACCAAAGATGAAAGATGAAAACCAAATCGATCATGGTACACGCAGTCATTCACAGTTGGTGAGATGAGAAAGCAATTTGATACTCATATCTTTTCTTTTTAATACCAAAGACAAAATTTGAAAATCCATCAAAATTCACTTGACCTCATACAGATTTGTCAGTCATCAACACAGACAACTGAACAAAGTTGGCATTAATCTAACACCTTCCTTAATATTTCAATCATCTAAAAAATAAAATCATCAGAATTCATTTCACCTGATACGGAATTGTCCGCATCAACATAGTCAACTCAATAAACTTGACATTAATCTAACACCACCCTTAATAATTCAATCATCTTAAGAAAATAAAATCATCAGAATTCATGTCACCTCAAACGAATTTGTCCGCAATCAACATAGTCACTCAATAAACTTGGCATTTATCTAATACCTTCATTGATAATTCAATCAGCTTAAAAACTACAAATTTTCAGGTTCAAAACAGTTAACAAGTTGATGTAAATAAAAAAAAAAAAAAAAATATATATATATATATATATATATACACACAGTCCCCTTCCAGAGTGGGATCCGGCTTTGAAATTATCAGGTCTAAATATCCATATTTATTTAAAAGGTACGGATTTTGCCAATAGAACCACTTTTCGGTTATATTTTTTAATCATAGCCAACTAGTATCTAGATATATATGACATGATCATCTATGTAAAATTTTAGCTAAATTTGTGATCGTTAAGGTATCGAAACTATATGATTATAATGAACAAACCAAATTTGTTCAACATGAACCGTTCGTGTAATTCACAATTTTGAATACCTTAATGATTATCAATTTGGCTAAAATTTTGTAGAGATGATCTACTCATTACCTAAAAGATGAATGGTTGAGATGAGAAAATATGATCGAAAAGTATGTCAATTAAGGAAATCCATACCTTTAGAATAAATAAGGAGATCCGTATTTGAAAAGGCATATATATATATATATATATATATATATATATATATATATACAGTCCCTATCCAGAGCGAAGCTTCGCTCTGGAATTAACGTGCGAAGGTCCTTATTTGACTCACTTTTCGGTCATATTTTTCGATCATACCCGGTCAGTGTCTAGATACATATCGTATGATCATCCTTATAAAGTTTCATCCAGTTTGGTGATCGTTTGCACACCGAATCAGATAAAATAAATCAATAGAACAAAAACTGTCCAAGTAGAACCGTTGGAGAAAATCATGATTATGGAGGCTTAAACGGTCACCAAATTGGATGAAACTTGTAAGAATGATCATACGATATGTATCTAGACATTGACCGGGTATGATCGAAAAATATGACCGAAAAGTGAGTCAAATAAGGACCTTCGCACGTTAATTCCCAAGCGAAGCTTCGCTCTGGATAGAGACTATATATATATATATATATATAATATATATATCAAGATTTCTTGGCTAAGGATGTCCTTAACTCCTTATTTATTCTTACGGTGCAGATTTCCACTTTAGACTAATTTTTTAATCGAATTTTCACATCTCCACCGTCTAGTCTTTAGATACTAATGTATAAATTATTTCTGCAAAATTTCAACCAATTTGGTTATCATTAAGGCTCTGGATAAGATCTATTATTGGAAGGGGGCTGATATATATATATATATACAGATTTTCTCATATGTATATGTTGTATTTATTCTTATGGTGCGGATTTCTTCTTTACACTCACTTTTCAATCAAATTTTCACATCTTCACCGTCTAGTCTTAGATACTAATGTATAGATCATCTCTGTAAAATTTCAGCCAATTTAGTTATCATTAAGGCACTCAAACTCGATTAAACCAATGGATGAACATAATTCTGTCGAACTTGAACCGTTCATATTTATAATAGAAAAACACAGTTCTGAGTCCCTTAATGATAACCAAATTGGCTGAAATTTTACAGAGATGATCTATATATTAGTATCTAAATACTAGACGGTGGAGATGTGAAAATTCGATTCAAAAGTGAGTGTAAAATGGAAATCCGCACCGTAAGAATAAATGCGAACGTCCACAACTGAGAAGCTCTATATAATATATATATATATACAGGCCTTCTTAGCTACGGACGTCCGCACCAATGGTTTTGGTGCGGATTTTAATTTTTGCACCACTTTTCAATCGAATTTCCTCATCTTCACCGTCTAGTATCTAGATAATATTGTATAGATTATCTCTGCAAAATTTCAGCCAATTTGGTAATCGTTAAGGCCCTCAAACTCGAAAAACAAATGGACGGACTGATTCTGTCAAACATGAACCGTTCATGTTTATAACAGAAATTTTCGAGTTTGAGGGTCTTAACGATAACCAAATTGGCTGAAATTTTGTAGAGATGATCTACACAATATTATTTAGATACTAGATGGTGGAGATGAGGAAATTCGATCAAAAGTGGTGCAAAAAAGAAAATCCGCACCAAAACCTTTGGTGCAGACGCCCGCAGCTGAGAAAAATCATATATATATATATACAGTCCCCTTCCATAGTGGGATCCCGCTTTGAAATTAAAATGCAGGACTCCTTATTTCGCTCACTTTCAGGTCGTATTTTCACATCTCAACCATACAATGTCTAAAACACAGTGTGTAGATCATTCATACAAAATTTCACCAAATTTGAAGATCATTTGGGTACCGAATTAGATTAAATAATCAACAGAACAAAAGTTGTCCAAACAAAACCGTTCGTGTAAATTACGATTACGGAAGCTCAAATAATCTTCAAATTTGATGAAACTTTGCAGGAATGATCTACACACTGTGTTTTAGACATTGTACGGTTGAGATGTGAAAATACGACTTGAAAGTGAGTGAAATAAGGAGTCCCGCACTTTAATTTTAAAGCGGGATCTCACTCTAGAAGGGGATATATATATATATATATATATACAAAGCTGATCAGGTGTGGACGTCCGCACCAATGGTTTTGGTGCGGATTTCCATTTTTGCACCACTTTTCGATCGAATTTCCTCATCTCCATCGTCTAGTATTTAGATAATATTGTGTAGATCATCTCTGCAAAATTTCAGCCAGCCATTTGGTGATCGTTAAGGCCCTCAAAATTGTGTTTTTTCTGGTATAAACATGAACCGGACAGAATTCAGTCCGTCCATATTGTTTTTCGATGGACTGTTCTGTCCTATCTTCATGCTCCTTTTTCTGAGGAACACCGTCAGTCTTTGAGATAGGATTATTATCCAAAATCTTGCCGCCCTCGACCTCAGGTCTTCGTCATTGATTGACAAAGTATTACTTCTATTTCTTTGGACGTAGTTCATCCAAAGGAAAATCTTCGCCATTAGATTGGCTGCTAGGCAGTTCAATCTTTTTGGCAAAGACATGTTGATTGAAGTCCTCACTGGTATGGCGAGGTTATCCTGGTTCCAGAGGACCTTGTCCCCTTTGGCCTGTTTAACAAGGTCTGTGACGCTCTGTTGAATGGCGTCGACTTTCGAGTTGAGCGAGTTGAGCTCATTCTTTAGTTCTTCAAATATTTGACGGATTTCTTCTGCATGCAGAGTAGATCCTGTGTCCTGGTTTGTGACCATTGAATTGGTCATGGTTATCATGCGCGAATTTGGATTCCTAAATCTCGCGAATGTTTTTCATTTGCAAGGCCGTGAGCAAATTGCTCGATCTTAACTTAGAAGAGGCAATACGGATACTCGTCTGCCTTTCCAATGACGATGACAAAAAATACTACTACTCGGTCCCACTAGGCGTGCCAATGTTTTGGCCACAATCCTCAGCAAGGAGAGAGAGACAGTAGCAGTCAATGCTTCTAGGGATGTGGGGCGTGCCACAGCGCGGACGCGAAATGTAGTAGGGTTGTTGTAGTGCGCTGACCTGTACTTCTAATCAAACGAAAGTAAGGCCCGAGCTCCCTTGCGTTCTCGTTTTTCCCTTTCCTTTGTTGCTCTACTCGCTACAATCACGAGTATCGATATTGGTGGCGAAGAAGCTACTGTAAACCCTCGTCCGCGAGGTGGCATCAGACCCTACTTTCGTTTGATTAGTCACAGGTCACGCACTACAACAACAACCCTACTACATTCCGCGTCCGCGCGGTGGCACGCCCCGCATCCCTAGAAGCATTGACTGCTACTGTCTCTCTCTCCTTGCTGAGGATTGTGGCCAAAACATTAGATTATGCGGCCGTTCGCCGACATAGTTCTTTGTTTGACTCTCATTGGTTCGCACTGGGAGGCAGCGAAGTCACTCCTTGATTTGAATGTCACAAAGATGGCTCGCCATCGCCAAGAGCTCAAGCGAAGGGCAATTTTGAATCTATTCAAAACAAACGTCTACTCAAGGTGCATCCCTTCGAGGTGCATCCCTTCGAGGTCAGACGATTTCTTTCCAAATATATTCACTCGAGATACATATGTTCAAGACACATTCATTCGAGCTACATCTCTTGAAGAAATTATCTAGTCAAGTGCATGCATGGTACTATGTTCTCTAAGTGCACGGCATTATTCGTTAAGTTTCAAGTTCAAGTTCAAGGTACCTAACTATGTTAAGTTCATGATCATCAGTTTAATATGGTACTAGCTGAATCGTACAGTGGTTTCGCTGCATTGTTTTGATTTGTTACTTGAGTTTTAGAGCCTATTCACAGACTTTGTTACTCAGTCTTTTTTGTATGAACTGAGCCAATTTCAATGGTTTTGGGGCAGCATGAACATAAACCTCTTCAGTCATTTTTGACATTCATGACTTCGAGGCTGGGGGGTAATGTTTACATCCAGAATTAATATTTTACTAGACAGTAATTGTCTAAGTGAATATTAGTTAAATTCATGGTCCACATTATACTGGCGAGCCCGAAATAATGAGTTTATAAGTGATGGCCCGCCATAAAGTCATGCGAGCTGGACAGTCTGCGTACGAACGACTCCGCATAACGGACTTTGCATACAAGAGGAGTTTAATTGCTGGGGGAACACCTCGCCCCGATTTGGAACACCTCGCCTCGACTTAGCATCACACCCAATTTGTATATACAAGAGCTCGTGCATGGCTTGTGGTCCTTTAATCACATAAGCATCTCGATGGCATCTCAAAGGAATCTCACCAGCGTCCCGCCGTCCCCTTGAATAAAGAAAGGAGCGGTGTTTAATTGCATGATCGAGCCGGTACGTGAGCATGCATGGAAGAGAAGCATATGATCATTCCTACTTCTATATGATTAAAGAGATGTATGATTAAGATGAATTTGGACGGGAGTGCAATCATGTTTGAAACAGAGACGTGAAGCATACGATCACTTCTAGTTTTGTTTGATTAAGGAGATAAACATGCTAGTTGTATCTATCTATTTTGCATGCACGTCCAGACTTCTAGTATTCAAAGGGCACTCATACAGTGCTTAGAAGGAGCATACGTCTAAGAAGTGTTTTAGGCGAACTCTACTGTTTAGAACAAAGTGACGACCTCGAAGTGATTTACATCGCCTACACCACATTTATCGTTGAAGACTTCTACAAGTCTTTGACATGCTTTGGGCCAATACCTGTGGCCCTAAATAGCTCTATATAAGAGAGTTCGAGGATCTGGTTTACTCTCTACAACAAACACTCACACTCAACAAAAATATAATACAACTATCGACCTAGTCGAGCCCAGACGCTAAAGCATCTCGCCTTAGCAACCCTTTTTTTCCTTTAAAGCTCCTCGAGCTTTGTCTCTTTACTTTTCGAGCTCCCCAGTGCTCCCTTGCGTTCTCGTTTTCCTTTCCTTTGTTGCTCTGCTCGCTACAATCGCGAGTATCGATATTGGTGGCGAAGAAGCTATTGTAAACCTCGTCCGCGAGGTGGCACCGAAGGCCTACTTTCGTTTGATTAGAAGTACAGGTTAGCGTACTACAACAACAACCCTCTACATTCCGCATCCGCGTGGTGGCACGCCCCGCATCCCTAGAAGCATTGACTGCTACTGTCTCTCTCTCCTTGCTGAGGATTGTGGCCAAAACACCAGGTGCGTAGAGAGGGAACGGGAAGCGCTGCTTGCTATCAAACAAGACTTAGTGGTTAACTCCTGTAGACTGTCTTCGTGGGGAACTGCAGCTAAAGATTGTTGCAAATGGGAAGGAGTCTTATGTGACCACCTGACTGGACATGTTATTCAGCTTCATCTTGGAGGTGGGTGCTGTCTTCGCAAGGTGAGTTCGAAGATTACATACCTTTAAAGGTATGCTTAGTCCTAAACTCATTGAGTTGCAGCAGTTGGAATATATAGACCTCAGTTCAAATTATTTACGTCCGAGCCCATTCCAGGTTTCATTGGTTCTCTGTTCAATTTAAGATACCTCGATCTATATTCTTCTGGTTTTGATGGTGAAATTCCATATCGTGAACTTGGAAACCTTACTCATTTGCAATATCTCGATCTCTCCTCTAGTGACTTCACTAATGCCATAGAATTCTTCAGTTGGCTCCCTCATCTTTCGTCTCTAAAATACTTTGACCTCAGTTTTGTGAATCTCAGTAATGTTTTTGATTGGCCGATACACTAAACCAGCTCCCTAATCTACGAAATATAACTTTAATAGGGGATGCCAACTTCCTCCTCCAACTGTTCCAGTACTCTTTCTGACAAGAATACTTCTCAATTTCTTGCTTTTGTCGATCTTAGTTACAACAATCTCACTTCGTCAGTATTCAAATGGTTGTTAACTACAATGCCACCCTTGTTCTTCTTGACCTCTCTAACAACATATTAAGTGGTTCACTTCATGATTTTTTTGGAAACTGAGCTCTCTTTCACATCTCTATCTTTTCGATAACCAACTTGAAGGAAGGGTCCCCGATTCTTTTGCCAAGTTATGTACTTTGCGATACTTGGATATTTCATTCAATAATCTCAAGGGAAACATTTCAAATTTTTTTGAGTCATCCTGTGCACATAATTCATTAGAGAGTCTGTCTATCTCTCTGAATAACCTTGAAGGGCCATTCCCTGATCTTGTGGAATTTCATGCATTACGAGATTTAGTTCTCGATGGAACAATTTAAGCGAACTATCCCCAAAAGTATTGGGAATGTTTCCATGCTAGAGAGCATCGATGTCATCACAATAATTTAGAAGGGTGGTTTTAGAAATTCATTTCTCAAAACTGTCCAAGTTAAAGAATTTGGATCTATCCTCAAACTTCCTGGTTTTAGACTTCCATTCTGAATGGATTCCTCCTTTTCAATTGGACTCATTAGGGTTGAACTCTTGCAAGATGGGGCCGTTATTTCCAAAATGGCTTCGAACTCAAAAAATCTCTTATGGCTTGCTATTTCTGATGCCGGAATTTCTGATATCATTCCAAGTTGGGTTTGGGATTTGTCCCAAAATATGACACGTTTGATCTTTCTAGTAATGTAATTAAAGGAGCAGTTACCGATTCAGGGTTCGAGTTTGCGTATCAGCTGCAGTTAATTTGAGTTGGAACCAATTGGAAGGTCCAATCCCTTCATTCCTTTCAAAAGCACAATCTTTGGACCTCTCCAATATAAGTTCTCAAAGTTAGGTTCCTTCTTGTGTGCAACAACACTCAGTTACTTAAACTATCTTGATCTCTCAAGCAACCATATATCTGGGGACTTCCAGATTGTTGGAGCAATTTGGAGATCTAGTCTTTCTTGATTTGAGCAACAATACTTTTGCTGGAAACATTCCATCTACAGTGGGTCATTATCTTCTATTGAGACACTGAAGCTAGATAACAACATGTTTGTGGAGAATTGCCTTCATCCTTGAAGAATTGCACGAATATAAGAGCTTTTGGTGTTGAAAACAATGAATTATCCGGACCTATACTTGAATGGTTAGGGGTGGAGCTTTTAAGTTGGGTATCCTTATTCTTCGATCTAATCATTTCAATGGTAGCATGCCGCGACAATTATGTCATCTCACAAACATTCAAGTTTTGGATTTGTCAATGAACACCATCTCTGGGAATATACCCCAATGTCTTAGTAATTTGACTACTTTGGCTCAGAAAGGGAATCCAAAACTAACCATCAGTCATGGCTATACAAGTCGGGAAGGGACCGATGATTCTACACTTGAATTGTGGTACGATGACGAAATATCCATTATATGGAAAGGAATATTGTCCAAATAAAAAAGCACTCTGGGACTTGTAAAGAGCATTGATTTCGAGCAACAAGTTAACAGGGGAGATTCCTATCGAAATCACTCATCTTCTTGGGTTGGTTTCCCTAAACCTAGCGGGAAACCATTTGACAGGTCAAATAAGCACTGAGATTGGCAACCTGCAGTCCTTACAGTCCCTTGATTTATCAAGAACCAAATATCTGGCTCAATTCCACCAAGTCTGCTGATGATTTATGGCCTAGGGTATTTGAATTTGTCATACACAACTTGTCTGGAAAAATTCCAATAGGAACTCAGGTCCAAAACTATGATGCCTCTTCGTTTGATGGAAATCCTCAGCTTTGTGGAATTCCGCTTGAGCTTTGTAATTCGGAGGGAACCGATCAACCAAATGGCTCGAGTGATCAAGAAGATGGAAATGATGAGCTCATCACTCAGGGTTTTTACATATGTTTAGGACTTGGAATTTTTGTTGGGTTCTGGGGGGTCTGTGGGAGTTTGATATTCAAGAGGTCATGGAGATATGCACTACAACTTCTTGAATGCTTTAATTGATTGGCTTTATGTGAGGGTAGCTTTGATGAGACGGCAATTAAAAGATATGCTTAATGGACAATCTTAAGCGGTACATAATCTATCTCTCTCTCTCTCTGTCTCTCCAAGTATTTGGTCGATCATAAATATAATATGATATGTTAGTTCTTAGTTACTTACTGACCAGTGTTTCTCTAATTCATCTTTACAGCATCAACAACTCTTGAGACAAGAGCCAAAGACTTAAGGAGAGGTTTATATGCCTTTATGGGTACTTGGTTGATAGAGTTCTCTTGATTTTTTTGCTTTTGTCCGTGTTGTGTTACTGATTTGTATCATAGTTCATTTGAGGAATTTAGTCTAGAGTGTGTCTCCTTATTTGTATTCTCCAAGTTATCAATAATGGATCAAACCTCTCTCCTCTTGTATAATTGAGGTTTGAGATAAAGTACCAGAAAAATTTCCTTTGTTGCTTATACCAATTAAATTCACGTTGTATTGTTATTGCAAAAACTTTTAGAGAACTTCTCTAGTCAACTGTTTTCCTTGCATATAACAATTCTAGCTTGTTCTATCTCAGACATCTCGATCTACTGCATATAACAATATATATAAACAACTACAAAAAATACCAATTAATTAACAAGGGACTGCCACACTCCCGATCGTTTTCATATTCTTATCAGTTATCACAAGGTTTTAAAAAACACAGCAGAGAAACCTTCTCTTGCCAAGATCAATAGAACCAACAAGAAGAAGAACAAACCAGAAAACACACACAGAGAAATGGAGACTGAATGGAGACTTTTACTGGAGACAAAACTGAATACAAAGTCACACTGCTCTGGACTCTCCTCCTGTTCTCCAACATACTAAAGAACAACAGACTAAAATACTTCAATAAGGACTAAAGAGAGTTCTAGACACACAAGGATTCTAGAGACCTCCAGCTAGTACAACTTAAAAACTCAACATTAAATACATGTCTACAACATAACCGACATACTTAACTTTTTCAGCTTTCAAAAAGAACTTTAAACTTAACACTCCCCCTTAAAGTTTTTTTTTGAAATCAGTCCCAGCTTTGCACGAGGAGACTCGAACGGCCCTTTAGAGGAGTCTTAGTGAAGATGTCTGCAACATTGAACTGACTTCTTACTTCCCTGTTGTTGATTGTTCCATCAAGAACCTTCTCCCGAATAAAGTGGTGCTCAATTTCAATGTGTTTGTTCTAGCATGACAAATCGGATTATAAGCAAGCCTGAGTGCACTTTGATTATCACCAAACAGATCAGTGGATTATAATCGGATAGTAAACATCCTTGATAAGTCTTCGAAGCCAAACACACTACAAGAGGTTGTGCTGTTGACATCGTCGATGGCTCTAAGCTGTTTGGAAGGCCTTGGGAGTTCAGGAAAACAGCGGGGACTGGGGTAAAAAGTATTCTGGTCTGATGTCTAGTGACTGCCTCTATAATTAGGTGATACAATAATAGCTATAAGAGTGAAGAAGGTCTGTATCGTACGTGGTAATAAATAAATAAAAAAGCTAGCTGAATGCTGATATTGAAAGCGACAATTTAATCAAAATTTATATGTATGTTAATTTAGTCCGAGGTATAGGCTTTACGTCTTCCTCCATGTACTTTCCTATTATGGTTAATGAAGAACTAAGAAGGAGTACCACCGCTCCACCTAGAGGGCACCTTTGCCCGATTTCAAAGAAAATGTCACACCTTCTTTTTAGCATGATCTCTTCAGTTCTTTGTTCATATATAATGGCCGGAAAGCCGAAAGCTGTTGTAATCGATCACTGGACTGTTGAAGATTTATAGTAATGCATGCAGTTGGTTAATTAGAATACAAAAGCTCTGTGCATGTATGCATGCCATTTACATGCACGCAACAGGTGCACACAATAGTCATTGTATATATATATCGACAATTTTGAAGTTAATCCCAAGCATTTTTTTTACGTATCATTCTGCATTTTGATTAGCGTTTCACTTGAGAACTTAATTTTTTCTGTCACATTGGCCAGAGGCCAGCCAAGGAGCTCTTTCTGAACTACATATTATCCTCCAATTGTATATCTGCAACTTTTTTTTTTTGCCAGAGTTATTCAAAGTAATTATAAATTGGTTCCATTAATTTGTGTACAAGGGATCAATCAAATAAGGAATTCAATACAAACAAGCGTACAACATATATCAAATGTCAGGGTGAGCTTTTACTTGTTAACATCTATGTGTTGAGAGCAAAAAACCACTACAATTTTGAGCAATGGTAGCCATTAGGGGTGTTGCAATCTTTATATGTATGACAATTTCCTCTCATATCTCACAAATACCTGCTAATATCCTCATTTGCCACACTTACGGGGAATTACAACACTTCTAATGGCTACACTAGATGTGTGGTCATTGCTCAAAATTGTAGTAGTGAACAGTGATATAGAAAAACAGAGTATTTCTATCGAGTGCTGCTTCTCAATCAAGTCAATATTAGGCGACGATTGGGTACTCATCTTTTGTTTAATTACTTCATCTTGTTGAATAATTTTACAAAATGGAAATTTGTTATTTGCCGGTGATTTTGAGGTCAGTATTTAACTCTCAACTTTTTCAGAATCTTATCCGAAGACCACAAGGTTCTCTGTGAGCAATTTCCGAACACAAGCTCCATATCCTAATAAACTGACTGGGGCAAATATGGAAGATTGAATATCAGTAGCAAGTCAAGTCAATACTCGGCCATATTTGCATTGTGGAAATTATAATTCTTTACATTCTAGCAGTATACTACCAGACAGGGATACCTGGGTCCATTCTATCTAGTTTTGTATCAAGTTGTGGCTCTCTAGCTATTGCTGCGTCTCTCGTACGTTCAAATATCATTCATGTAGGCACTGGTTTCTATCGTAGCAAACGCAGCAGATGCTGTGCAATTTCCAAGTGACTGCGAAAGGATCGGAAAAGAGATCAAGTCAAGTCCAATTTTTAGCAGACTGAGACACTTGGGTCCAATTTTCGTAGTTCAATATTAATTACGACCAAGTCAAGTCCATTGCTGCATCTCCTTTACGTCGATCCTATATCGATCACCATCTCATTGAATTTCCAATATGATTGTGATGCCAAAGAAAGCAGCACTGTTCTTTTCTCTCGCAGAAAAGAAAAATATATGGAGGCAACTCGCAGTGTTCATGAGATATTTGTATGTTAGCCCAAGTGATTTATCTTAATCTTATTCATAGTGTTATTGAACTCTTTGAGTCATAAGCAAAGCTTCTCTGTGTTATTTTTTCTTTATTACTAAATGGTCCTCCTTTTTTCAATAACTTTCCACTAAGCTTCTTAAGCATATATGCAATTATTAAGTCAATACTGGAGTCATGCATATATGTCTGTTAATAATACTCAACGTAGAAGATGCTCTGTTTCATTATAAAAATAGGGAACGATTTATAAGTCAATCTGCACTTTTTTCCTTCATGAACTTGTGGCTGTGTTTCACAGCTTAATTAGTTCACATGCATGGATTAATTCTGCCGAGGAATCATTATAAATAGAGAATGATTTGCATGCAAAGGGAGTATTCAATTCTGAGAAATACACACAGCCAAACTTATAAATAGTAGTTTGCAGTGCAATTGTGCTTCTACTTCCCTCATCGTCTTGATTACATCAATTAAGATGGAGTTGGGAAGGTGGCTCATACATGCTTGTACAATATCAATTGTGCTTCTTCTTCTGCGTATCAACGCTTCCTTATCCCTCGGCCATCACCATGCTAACGTGACGGCGAGGTGCATTGAGAGGGAGAGGGACGCACTCCTTGCTATCAAAGGCGACCTGGTGGATGAATACAACCTGCTCTCTTCCTGGGGAAGCGAAGACTGTTGCGGATGGGAAAGAGTCCACTGTGATCCCAACACTGGCCATGTTATTCAACTTCATCTTGGAGGAGTGTTGGAGTTGTCGCAACATGGACTTGATCGACTGGAGATGTACAATGCACATATGTACTTTCCAGAGTCGTTTTATCTGCAAGGTCAGGATATATTGAAAAACTTCGGAGGTCAGGTTAGTCCTAAAATCATTGAGTTGCAGTATTTGGAATATTTGGACCTCAGTCACAATTCCTTCAATGCCACCCAAATTCCAGCAGTCATTTGTTCTCTTTCTAGTTTAAGACATCTAGATCTCCATTCCTATTCCCTCAATGGGAGTAAAATCCCAGAGCTCATTGGTAATCTGACCAATTTAAGATATCTTGATCTCTCTTGGAATTCCTTGGGTGAAAGTCTAGCGTCCATTTGTTCTCTGTCTAATTTAAGGCACCTAGATCTCAGTGACACTGATCTCAACGGGAGCAATATTCTAGAGCTCATTGCTAATCTAACCAATCTAAGATATCTAGATCTCTCTTGGAATTCCTTGGGTGATAAAATTCCAGTTCCATATCATCAACTTGGAAACCTTACTCATTTGCAATATCTCAATCTCGGGTATAGTTACTACTACACTCATGTTGTAGAAAACCTCAATTGGCTCCCCCATCTTTCTTCTTTGAAATACCTAGACTTGAGTTGGACTAATCTGAGTAAGGCTTCTGATTTGTTGGAAACAATAAACATGCTCCCCAATCTAAGAAACTTGACGCTGGAAGGATGTGATCTTCCTCCTTCGATTCTTTCCACTCTATCTCACATCAATTCTTCCAAGTCTCTTGTTAGTGTTGACTTGTCTGATACTGTTGTCACTTCTTCGATATTCAAATGGTTATGCAACTACAATACCACCCTTGCATATCTTGACCTTTCTTTCACTCGATTAACTGGTTTGATTCCTGATGTTTTATAAACATGAGATCACTGAAAAGTCTTTACCTTCTTTCAACCAATTAAGTGTTCGATTCCTGAAGTTTTCAGAACCATGAGCTCACTTGAACATCTGTCACTCTTTTACAACCGATTAAGTGGTTTGAATATCCAATGTTTTTGCAAACATGAACTCCCTAGCAACTCTTGACCTCTCTTCCAACCGATTAAGTTGTTTGAATCCCAATGCTTTCGCAAACATGAGTTCACTTGCATATCTTTTCCTCTCTGATAACCCACTTGAAGGAGGGATCCCACATTCATTGCCCAGTTATGCAGTTTGCAATATCTGTACATGTCAGGTTGTAATCTGACTGGACAACTTTCTGAGTTCGTTCAAAGATGGTCCGCATGTCCTCAAAACCAATCCGGTCTTTATATCTTTCTAATAATGATCTTGCTGGGTCATTTCCTGATTTTACAAACTTTTCATCATTGGAAAGCTTAGATCTCTCTGGAATAAGTTGAGCGGAATGGTTCCGGATAGTATTGGAAAGTTGTCTTCTTTGACATACTTATCTGTCGATGAAAACCAATTAAGATGGACCATACCGGAAAGTATTGGGGAACTATCCCGTTTGTATTACTTGAGTCTCTCAGGAAATCTTCTAAGCGGAAGAATTCCAGAAAGTATTGGGAAACTCTCATCATTGGCCTATTTAGATCTTTCAAAAAATCAGTTAAGTGAAAGAATACCAGATAGTGTTGGGCAATTGTCAATGTTGAGAGCATTGAATCTACAAGAAAATCTATTAAGCCGAAGAATACCGGAACAAATTGGGAAAATGTCATCGTTGGAAAGCTTAGATCTCTCTAGAAATTGGTTAAGGGAAAGAATACCTCAAAATATTGGGCTGTTGTCCAGTTTGCGCTCTATAAATCTTAGTATGAATCATCTGGAAGGAGAGATTTCAGAAACTCATTTCTCAAAACTCTTCATTTTAGATTCCTTGGATTTATCCTATAACTCAAGACTAGAATTCAACGTCACTTCTGATTGGATTCCTCCTTTTAAGTTGTCTCATCTGAGTTTAAGGTTTTGTAAGGCGGGGCCGAATTTCCCAAAATGGCTCCAAACCCAAAAATATCTTTTTGACATCGACATGTCTTTTGCTAACATTTCAGATGTCCTTCCAAGTTGGTTCTGGGGTGTCTTTGGTGGCACTCGAACTATAGATTTCTCTAACAATCAAATAAGAGGAACATTAGGGAGTTCAAAGATTGTATCATTTAGTGGATTTGAAGTCCGAATCAGTTCAAACCGATTGGACGGTCTAGTACCCTCATTTCTATCAAATGCTTCATATTTGGATCTCTCTGATAATAAGTTTTCAGAAATGGCGTCTTTCTTGTGCTCTTCAAATGTTAAAGTCTCAAAATTTCTTGATCTCTCCAAAAACCATATTGCCGGAGAAGTTCCAAATTGTTGGAGACAATGGGCCAATCTACAACTTCTCGATTTGAGTTTCAATGCTTTTTCTGGGAAAATCCCACCTAGTATTGGCTATATACATGGAATCAAAACATTGAAATTAAGGAGCAACAAACTTGTGGGAGCGTTGCCTTCATCCTTGAAGAATTGTACTAGCTTAAATGTTATTGATCTTGGGAACAATCGGCTTTCAAGTTCAGTGCCTGATTGGATAGGGGCTAGTCTTCCAGATTTGGTTATTCTTATGCTTCAGTTTAATCAGCTTAGTGGAAGTTTGCCTTCACAATTATGTCACCTACCACATCTTCAAATATTGGATGTCTCTGTAAATGAAATCTCGGGAACTATACCAAAATGTCTCAACAATTTGACTTCTTTGGCACAAGAAGGAAATTCAAATCTAACCATCAGGCATTCTTTTAATATATCAGAGGCCGAACCACCGATGACTTCTCTTTATTATGAAGATGATGCAACATTCATGTGGAAAGGAACATTGGCTTCATACAAAAGCACTTTGGGACTAGTCAAGAGAATTGATCTCTCAAGCAACAGATTAACTGGGGAGATTCCAAGTGAAATCATTTACCTTGTTGGATTGGTTTCTCTTGAACCTGTCAAGGAACAATTTAAGTGGACAAATCCCTCTAGATATCGGAAAGTTGAAGTCATTAGATTCACTTGATTTGTCAAGAAACAAGATACATGGTGGAATCCCAACAAGCCTTGCTCATATAGATGGACTTGGCGCCATGGATTTGTCATATAACAACTTGTCTGGTGAAATTCCAACTGGCACTCAGCTCCAGAGCTTTAATGCCTCATCTTATATTGGAAATCCTTGGCTGTGCGGACTTCCACTTCATGTTTGTGATCTAGAGGGGACAGGTCGACCTAATGTCTCGAGTGGTGAAGATGATGCAGATGAGCTCATCACACAAGGGTTTTACATAAGTCTGGGACTTGGATTTGCTGTTGGATTCTGGGGAATCTGTGGAAGTTTGATATTCAAGAAGTCATGGAGATATGCATACTACAATTTCTTGAATGCTTCAAATGATTGGCTTTATGTGAAGGTAGTTTTGATCAGACGATATTTAAAGGATTTGCTAAATAGACAACAATCTTAAGCCGTACGTTCCCTCTCTCTCTCTCTCTCTCTCTCTCTCTCTCTCTCTCTCTCTCTCTCTATGTCTCTCAAACTGATCGATTATATTTTTATACAGCGCTAACATGTTCTGAGATGCTGGACAATCATCTGCTCAAGTCTTCACAGTACACAAAATTGTTGTTCAATCATTTCATCTTGTCTCTGCCTTGCCAAATTGGTTTCAGTGTCTCTTCATTCTATTAGATTTCTATAATAAGTCCTCATCCCTCAGTACCATGGACATTTCTGATGAAGTATCAGAAACTTTTGGTATTTTATCTGTACTATAATTGTAAGAACTTGTTGATTCAGTCATCTCTTTGTCTTGAAAAATTTCTATTCTAGCTACTGTTATTCAAGAGACTTCTGCACTACAGAATTAATGATGATGTGTGTTCAATAACTACAGAATTACTAGTGATTATGGTTTGCATATATAGGTTTTCTAATTTTAAATTATCTCTTTCCCTTCATGCATCATTCTTGTACTTATATTTGCACAATCAAAAATTGTCTCCTAATCTTCTTCACAGAATGCGATATACCATGTTTCCAACATCAAAGAAGCGCAAGTAAAATCAATGTTGGCATGATAACTGTTGAAAAGTAATGGGCACCGGGAAGTTCTTAAGTAATCTACTGTTGAAGAACTGACAGCCACATAACTACATGTATTTCATCATTTCATGAGCTTGTTCTTCCATCGTCTGAAATAAATCTGGTTTTTATTTCATTGTTATGTTAACGTGACGACGAGGTGCGTGGAGAGGGAGAGGGATGCACACCTAGCTATCAGATAAGACCTGGTGGATACTACAAGCACCGCTACAGTATATAATTTAACATAAAATATTGATAACTACATAAGACCTACTAATATGGACTGAAACACTCAAGCTCCCTTATTAATCGAGTTTGTTTTTCACCAGAAAAAATAAAAAGGAATTATCTCTGTACATATATTACAAGCTTCTTAACAACATGTTTCTTTTCCTCTAACTGTGTCCTACAACATGTTTTTCAATTTGTATATTGGAATCATTTAGCGTTCAAGCGATCAACTTAATTAAAGTTCTCAACATCTATGAACATAATGGTAATGAATGAAGCTTTGACTTCCCTTGTTTGGGACTTTCTGTTAACACCTATATATGTCGAAAGCAAAACTGAGTGGTGTCTGTCTTGGTACCTGAGCCTAGATTATCACTTGTGTCCAGCTGCAGATTTGCTTTTGGCTTCAAGCACAGTACCCTCCTTCAGTGCTGATTGTGCCTCGTTCTCCATTCCGAGTGCAGAAAGGGCAGCAGCCTGTAGATAAGACGCAATGTGACATATTGGGGAAACTACTTGAGCTTGCATTGCATCGTTCAGAGCTTGCTGAGGAATCTCATCCATGAGATAAGACAAACTACGACGGGTAAAGATCGTGGGAGAAATCATGTTTCCAATATCAATGAACTGCATGTAAAAGCAACTGTCAGCATGATAAAACATACAGATCATGCAGGATTACAGGATAGCAACCCGACCGATATCTGAGGTTTCACACACCAACATGCATACCTAACCTAGATACTACCAATTTATCTCTTATTGTCTCGACTAGCTAGCAGGTAAGGTTTCCAATCATGTTCTGTTTATCTGAATCTGAATGTGATAGGCCGAGTGTGTATAATGAAAAATCAGTCTAACACCGAACTTGGTATTGGCATCAACCAAATTTCCTAGTAAATTTTCTTGACCAACTTATTAAATTAAATCAGATTAATGAGATGAAATTTGTAGATCAATATATCACTGACGTGTTTAAGAAAGAATTGTTTTACGAGGATTCCCTGACAATATGCTACTTGGTTTAAAAAATGCAAAAAGAAAACACAGTGATAAAGAAAAAACAGAGTATTTCCAATGGTTTCCAATACATTTCTTTTTTTTGTGTTTTTCTTCAACTTGTTTGCTGCTCTCAACATGAAAAGATAATACTAGCGTTATTACGCCCCTTGATTCACTGATACTTGATATTGATTATAGGGGTTTCTCGATATACTGTCCCATTGAATTGCTATAGGAAAACAGAGCTAGACAAAATGCTCAATTTTGTTTAACAGTAATTTGAGTGAACAACTCCAATACATTTTTGTTTTGTGGTTTCTCCAACTTGTTGACTGCTCTCAACATGAAAAGATAATGGTAATCAGTTTGATTCACTGATACTTGCAATTTTATTGAGAAAAGAAGAAGAAAGGGAGAAAGTCATTGCCTTGTGGAAGTGGGTGATCACTCTGTTCTCTAATGTCTAAACCTTAGGTTGGATTAATTGTTTCTCACAGTGCTTCAAAACTATCCGTTGGCTGAGCAAGCCTGGCTAAGCCAAGTCAAGTCAATACTTCATATACTTCGTTACGTCCCACCTCTATTTCCAGCTACCAATTAATTGCTGCTTCTCAAATTGAAGTCGACATTGCATTGTCGAAACAATAACTCCTATCGATAGCAGCTGCGAGGCAGTTTCCAAATGATTGTGACGCCGGCGAAAAATAAATTTTCTTTCTCATCTTCTTCCATACATGAAACCCTTTTCTACGCTTAATTTTATTCGAGAAATCTGACATAATGACAGTGTTCTTCAGATTCCTGCTCCTGATACCAATAATTTTCCACGAGTCTTCTGATGCAGTTATTACTCAACGTAGGAATTGCCTGTTTGTTGCCACAGATTAGTTTAGAATGAAAATTTTCGATTAATTCGTTCTGAGGAGCAAAGAAAAGAAAAGAACAGGAAATTCCTCTACAAACCATGCTATTTAGTTTTGGAACTAAAACAGAGTGCTAAAAACGAAAACAGGGTATTTCCCCAGCATAATCACTTGTTTTGTTTATTTACTTCAACATGTTGAATGATTTCGACATGGAAAATATTGTTATTTATTTACGTGTGAAAATGAGAACCGAAGCTTTTCGGAATCTTTGTCACAAGTCAACAAGGTTCTTTGTGAGAAGTTTCTGAAACGAAAGCTCTGTGTTACTAAATAAATTGATTGTGGCTAATATGGAAGACCGAGGATCTCTACCAAGTCAAGTCAATAATCAGCCATATTGTGGAAATGATAGCACTAATAGAGACTTGGGTTCAGCTTATTTTGTTTTCTATCTTATCAATTGATTTCTTGTCACCGATCAAGAAAACAGAGTTGATAATTGCTACTCGATCAGTTCCTATTGTAAGAAGTTGTTGGAGAATTCTCCAGTCAGCTGCTTGGCTTGCATATATTCCAGCTAGTTCTTTGCTAGACATCTCTGCAATTTACAGTTTAAATAACGCCACAATATAAGTAAATAGAAGAAGAAAAAAAAACTAGTACTTATTGACTGCAACACTGGAGCTCCTTTCTTAAATGGAATATTTGGATCTGTACATAAACCATTCCAATAGGAAACCGCAGAGATGAAACGTTTAATGGGAGGAGAATTTTACATGAATATATATGTTCTGTACGGACAGTAAGAACGAAATTTAAGAAGAAAAACAGATTGATAAAGAAAAAACAGAGTATTTCTATCAAGGGTACGTGATTCTTCGCGAGTCGAGTCAATATTAGGCAACGATTGCATTGTTGAAATAATAACGCCTACGGGTATAAAATTCTAGAATTGTAGCTGTAGTAGCCCATGTTACAGAATTCCCAAATGATATTATACAGTGCACGAGGAATCAATTCAAACAAAGGAATACAAACTATGCTCTTTAGTTTTGGAACTAAAAACAGAGTGATCAAAACTAAAACAGTGTATTTTTCCAAATACAATCTAACAAGGAAGAAGACTAAATATGACTACGACTACCAAGTCAAGTCAATAATTAGCCATATTTGCATATTGTGGGAAGTATACTTTGTTTAGATTCTAGCAGTAGTACTAGTAGCAGACAGAGACACTTGGTTCCAATTTTTGTTGTTAATTTCTATCAACTTGTGCTTAGCATTATAGCAATAGTAGCAATTACGATGCAATTTCCAAATGATTGTGGAAGGAATTCAATGATATCTTCAAGAATCACTGTCGACATTAACAAACTCCTAATTTAGGTCCTCCTGATATAAATAATTTTCACTCTAATTCTCATGCAATCAGTAAGTTACAAGGCCAAACCATAAACAACTGAACTGATGGAAATGGGTGAGAATTAGATGGTGGCCTTTAGTAGACAGTAGTGCAGTTAATTGTCAATAACAAATTACCTCTTGTATGATCCAGGTTTCTTTATTAGGAACCAGCAGATCTGTCCCATCAACTTTTAGAATCCATCTCTATTATCCTGGATCAGTTTCTTTTTAGGAAAACAGAGCAGAGAGCATGCTAGTATGCTACATTGTGTTTGACAGTACTTAGTCCAGTAGTTCAATCCCAAATATGACGAAGGACTGAGTGAGAAGAAATTTATAGATCTATATGTGTTTCCGTACTGATAATTAATTATATTAAAATAATTGTTTTAATGGATTTAGAGTTTAGGGTTTAGGGTTTAGGGTTTAGGGTTTAGGTAGTAGTAATTACTGTTTGTAAACGTAAACTCGTAATTTCTACTCTGACGTACAGACTGTGATAACGAATCACTCAATTATATTCTACAGTTTTCAAATTCTTATGACAAGGTTTTTCTGTTAGCAATTTTTGTGGAAAATTCGATAATACTAAGTCAAGTCAATACTTGGCCACGTACATTTGCATTGTGGAAATTATAACTTCTATAGATTCGACAATTTTGAAGTTAATTCCAAAGCATTTTTTTATTTAGCATTCTGCATTTTGATTAGCATTTCACTTGAGAAACTCAGTTTTTCTGTCAAATTGGCCAGAGGCCAGCCAAGGAGCTCTTTCTGAACTACATATTATCCTCCAATTGTATATCTGCGACTTTTTCTTTTTTTAGCCAGAGTTATTCAAAGTAATTATAAACTGGATTCATTAATTTGTTGTACAAAGGATCAAATCAAATAAAGGAATTCAAATACAAACTCTAGCTAGCGTACACCATATATTATATATCAGGGTGAAGCTTTTACTTGTTAACATCTATGTGTTGAGAAACAGTGATATAGAAAAACAGAGTATTTCTATCGAGTGCTGCTGCTTCTCAAATCAAGTCAATATTTGGCGACGATTAGGTACTCATCTTTTTTTTATTTACTTCATCTTGATGAATAATTTCACAATATGGAAAATTTTGTTATTTGCCAGTGATTTGAGATCAGTCTTTTAACTCTCAACTTTTTCAGAATCTTATCCGAAGATTATCTGCAAGGTTCTCTGTGAGCAATTTCCGAACACAAGCTCCATATCCTAATTAATAAACTGACTGGGGCTAATATGGAAGATTGAATAAAAGTAGCAAGTCAAGTCAATACTCGGCCATATTTGCATTGTGGAAATTATAACTTTGCATTCTAGCAGTACTACCAGACAGGGATACATGGGTCCAGTCTATCTAGTTTTGTATCAAGGTGTGGCTGATCTCTAGCTATTTCTGCGTCTCTCGTACGTTCAAATATTAATTCATGTAGGCACTGGTTTCTATCGTAGCAAACGTACGGCAGATGCTGTGCAATTTCCGAGTGACTGCGCAAGGAGTTCATATAATATTTGTATTTGACAGATATTTGAGTTCAGTAGTTCAATCCTGGAGATGAAAACTTGTTTGTGAGGAAACTTTAGTATAGAATTGTTTTACTTGAATGATGGATCCACCGAAACTAAGCTAGTTTGCTCGCAGAGTACTTAGATATAGAGAAGAACAAGCAAAAATAAATAAAAGAGTACGTGCATGATATAACTGGGGGTACTTCCTATACCCAAATGTCTTAGTAATTTGACTACTTTGGCTCAGAAAGGGAATCCAAAACTAACCATCAGTCATGGGTATACAAGTCGGGAAGGGACCGATGATTCTACACTTGGATTGTGGTACGATGACGAAATATCCATTATATGGAAAGGAATATTGTCCAAATACAAAAGCACTCTGGGACTTGTAAAGAGTATTGATTTCTCGAGCAACAAGTTAACAGGGGAGATTCCTATCGAAATCACTCATCTTCTTGGGTTGGTTTCCCTAAACCTAGCGGGAAACCATTTGACAGGTCAAATAAGCACTGAGATTGGCAACCTGCAGTCTTTACAGTCCCTTGATTTATCAAGAAACCAAATATCAGGCTCATTTCCACCAAGTCTGCTGATGATTTATGGCCTAGGGTACCGGTATTTGAATTTGTCATACAACTTGTCTGGAAAAATTCCAATAGGAACTCAGGTCCAAAACTATGATGCCTCTTCGTTTAATGGAAATCCTCAGCTTTGTGGAATTCCGCTTGAGCTTTGTAATTCGGAGGGAACCGATCAACCAAATGGCTCGAGTGATCAAGAAGATGGAAATGATGAGCTCATCACTCCGGGGTTTTACATATGTTTAGGACTTGGAATTTTTGTTGGGTTCTGGGGAGTCTGTGGGAGTTTGATATTCAAGAGGTCACGGAGATATGCATACTACAACTTCTTAAATGCTTTAATTGAATGGCTTTATGTGAGGCTAGCTTTGATGAGACGGCAATTAAAAGATATGCTTAATGGACAATCTTAAGCGGTACGTAATCTCTCTCTCTCTCTACAAGTATTTGGTCGATCATAAAATGATAATATGATTGTTAGTTCTTAGTTACTTACTGACCAGTGTTTCTCTAATTCATCTTATACAGCATCAACAACTCTTGAGACAAGAGCCAAAGACTTAAGGAGAGGGTTTATGCCTTTATGGGTACTTGGTTCATAGAGTTCTCTTTATTTTTTTCTGTTGTCCTCGCCGTGTTGTGTTACTGATGCTTTATCTTAATTTGTAACATAGTTCATTGAGGAATTTAGTCTAGAGTGTCCTCGTTGTATTCTCCAAGTTATCAATAATGAATCAAACCTCTCCTCTTGTATAATTGAGGTTTGAGATTAAGTACCAGAAAAAATTTCTTTGTTTCTTATACCAATTAAATTTTCTTTGTATTGTTATTGCAAGAACTTTTAGAGAACTTCTCTAGTCAACTGTTTTCCTTGCATACAACAATTCTAGCTTGTTCTATCTCAGACATCTCTACTGCATATAACAATATAAACAACTACAAAAAAATACCAATTAATTAACAATGGACTGCAAACTCCGATCGTTTTGAAATTCTTATCACAAGGTTTTTCTGTAAGTAACTTCTGTGGAAAATTCAACAATATAGTCTACAAGTCAAGTCAATACTTGGCCACATTTGCATTGTGGAAATTATAACGTCTTTGTATTCGAGCAATGGTCGCAGACAGAGATATACACTTGTGTCCAATTTTTCTTGTTTTCTATTACAAGTTGTGAATCTATTGCTGCGTTTCCTTTACGTTAATACTATATATCGATCTCCTTAACAAGTTGTGCCAATTTCCAGATGATTGTGAATTTGAGATGCTGGCGAAGAATGCAATTTTGTTTGTCATGTTCTTCCATACATTAAACCCTTTTTCACTAATTAAATACAGAATGCAATATGTACCTCTCTCACTCTCTGTGTTAATGAGATCGATATTGTATGTTAATTAAGCTATGCTGAGAAAGCTGACAACTTCATAGTGTTATTGATCGAGCTCTTTGTGTTATAAGCAAAACTTACTCTGTGTTAATTGTTTTTACAAATTAAATAGTCCACCTTTGTTCGATCAACGTACGTCGAAGATACGAATTATAAATATCATGTATTTTAAGCAGCGTGCTAGGCCTAGCTGTTCCGACCATTCATATATGATCTCTATATATAGCCTACGTACGATCCAACTTCTTCAAACCAATCAAACCAAATAACCAGCAAGTGTTCGAAGAAGATGAAGTAACACTTTTGTTCTCCAGGTGCTTTTCTCTTCATCTTCCTCATTCTTGTGACAATCTGCTCGAGCATTGAAGCTCAAACCTCCAATCCAAGTGGCAAACTGGTGTCCCAGCGTAGACGGGCAACCTTGACGCTCAACAGCTTTGTGAAAGGTGGTGATGGTGGCGGACCGTCCGAATGTGACGGTAAATACCACTTCGACAACGCCAGGGTCATGGCATTGTCGACACGGTGGTACAACAATGGGAACATGGGCGGATACATGCCTAGCTAGGGCTCTCTAGGCTGCAGCCCATAGAGAAATTTGGGCCAAAAACCTTCAATTATAGGTGTATATATATATACTAGCCCATTACACTTGAAAAAAAAAAAATTGTTAGCAGCCTTCAGTCGCAGTTCGCACTTCACTTCTCTTCTCTTCGATCACTTCTTATGTTCTTCAGGGATCCACTACACACCAGCACATGACCACAATACCACATTGGTGACAGAAGCTAAAGAGTAAAAGAGGTTTAATTAGTTCGCACAAGTTCTTCAATTCTTGCGTTCTTCAGATTCTGGGCAGTGGGCACGGGGCACCAGTTCTTCAGATTCGCACAAGTTCTTCAGTTCTTGCATTCTTCACTTCTTCAGGCTTTAGCAATCCACATCATTGCGCTCTCCTCTCAGCCAGGTACTAAATCCTTAACACCCAGTCATTGTTTCTTTTTAGCTTTCAATCTTGAAAGAGGCAGTCACTAGACATCAGACCAGAATACCTTCATTTTACCCCAGTCCCTGCTGTTTTCCTGAACTCCCAAGGCCTTCCAAACAGCTTTAGAGCCATCGACGATGTCATCACTCATCAGCACAACCTCTTGTAGAGTCACACTCATCAACGACCTTGGCTTGCACCTCTTCCCATTCAGTGGCAGATCCAGGATCCAAAAGTTACCTAGGTTAATTTTCTATGCGCACAATTATTATTATTATATTATTATTATTATTTTAAGGTTTGGAATCCAATGGGAGGCTCATCCTCACGTCTTTATAATTTTCAACCATAATATACACCGGAGGGGTACATAAAACCAAACTCCGTGAATCAACAACAACAAACATAAACCTGTTGTAAGCAACAATAAACTATTTAAATCGTACCTTGTGAGGCCCGCTCACTTCAAACTCAGAAATCACAGAATCATTATCAATGCTCTCAGCATATTCTCTTTCAATGTACAGAACAGCAGAAGTGCAGAACTCAATCCACTAATCCATTACGGATTCACATCATTCATTCTGTATACAACCATGAGAACAAAAAAGCACTACGTATAGTTATATATACTGTGAACTTGTCTCTGTAAATCTAGTTCAATTAATCAGTTGTCTAGCTTGTCTTAGCATAAAAATTAAAAAAAACCCTAATTGAAGCATAACAGAGAAACAACACAATCCCAAATTCCCAATTCAAGGTGATACAAATAATAAGAGTGAAGGTGGTCTGTACATACGTGGTAATAAATAAATAAAAAAGCTAGCTGAAATGCTGATATTGAAAGCGACAATTTAATCAAAAGTTATATGTATGTTAATTTAGTCCGAGTATAGGTTTTACGTCCCCCTGGACGTACTTTCCAATTGTGAACCTCGAGTGCACCGCTCCAACCTAGAGGGCACCTTTGCCCGATTTCAAAGAAAAGAGGCCACACCCTCTTTTTAGCATGATCTCTGCAGTTCTTTGTTCAATATATAATGGCTGGAAAGCCGAAAACTGTTGTAATCGATTTATTGTAATGCCACTAAAACAACTTTTCACACAAATTTTATTCCGTGTGAAATGTGACTGTTTCATTTGGATTTTAGTATGAACAAACTATTAACCACGTTACACTCATAAAATAACTATTTCACCCGGATTTCAGTGTGCATACAGTTGGTTAATTAGTATTATAGTATATATACAAAAGCTCTGTGTATGCATCTATGCCAATAATGGTACGTATATACATGCATGCAACAGGTGCACACAAATAGTCATTGCATATATCGACAATTTTGAATTAATTCCAAGCATTTTTTTACGTATCATTCTTCATTTTGATTAGCATTTCACTTGAGAAACTTAATTTTTTCTGTCACATTGGCCAGAGGCCAGCCAAGGAGCTCTTTCTGAACTCGTACATATTATCCTCCAATTGTATATCTGCCAGAGTTATTCAAAGTAATTATAAATTGGATTCATTTGTTGTACAAGGGATCAAATCAAATAAAGGAATTCAAATACAAACTAGCTAGCGTACAACATATATCAAATATCAGGGTGAAGCTTTTACTTGTTAACATCTATGTGTTGAGAGCGAAAAACAGTGACATAGAAAAGCAGAGTATTTCTATCGAGTGCTGCTGCTTCTCAAATCAAGTCAATATTAGGCGACAACTGGGTACTCATCTTTTGTTTAATTACTTCATCTTGTTGAATAATTTCACAAAATGGAAAATTTTGTTATTTGCCAGTGATTTTGAGATCAGTATTTAACTCTCAACTTTTTCAGAATCTTATCCGAAGATTATCTGCAAGGTTCTCTGCGAGCAATTTCCGAACACAAGCTCCATATCCTAATTAATGGATATGGAAGACCGAAGATCGTACCAAGTCAAGTCAATAATCAGTCATATTGTGGGAATTTGGCTTCTCTACTTGATTTATGTTGCTTGGATAACTTATAATCATTGGATTGAGTACAATCTAAAATCAACATGTTATCCTTACTTCATTTAATGGTTATAAGACATCCAAGCAAATTCAAACAGAGAATCCGGATCCGTTATGGAAATGATAGCAGTAATAGCAGATAGAGAATTAATTCTTGATGTTGTTTTCCATCAAGCTGTGGCTTATCCATTGATGCGTCTCCTTAACGTTCAAATCTTAATTCTTGAATTCTTGTTGACTTATGTCACCGGCCACGTTTGGTAGAGTTGATTTCTAACTAAAAAGAAAGATATCTTCCACCAACTTTGTTTGCCATGAATAAATTTATATTCAATCAAAAACATAGTGTTAGTTAATGCTCAACGTAGAAGATACTCTCTTCTTTCTTTCCATGTTCTACGTATGAGCTTACGTCTCTGTTTCACAGCTTAGTTTAGATATGTGAAATCATTATAAATAGGAATGATTTGCATGCAAAGAGAGTATTCAATTCTGAGAAATAAACACACAGCCAAACTTTTATAAATAGTAGCTTGCAGTGCAATTGTGCTTCTACTTCCCTCATCGTCTTGATTACATCAATTAATATGGAGTTGGGCAGGTGGCTCATACATGCTTGTACAATATCAATTGTGCTTCTTCTGCATATCAACGCTTCCTTATCCCTCGGCCATCACCATGCTAACGTGACGTCGAGGTGCCTAGAGAGGGAGAGGGATGCACTCCTTGCTATCAAAGGAGACCTGGTGGATGAATACAACCTGCTCTCTTCATGGGGAAGCGAAGACTGTTGCCGATGGGAAAGAGTCCATTGTGATCCCCACGCTGGCCATGTTATTCAACTTCATCTTGGAGGAGTGTTGGAGGTGTCGCAACGTGGACTTGATCAACTGGAGATGTACAATCCGCAGTTGTACTTTTCAGACTTGTTTTATCAGCAAGGTCAGTATATATTGAAAAACTTCGGAGGTCAGGTTAGTCCTAAAATCATTGAGTTGCAGTATTTGGAATATTTGGACCTCAGTCTCAATTCCTTCAATACCACCCAATTTCCAGCACTCATTTGTTCTCTGTCCAATTTAAGACACCTAGATCTCAATTCCAATTCCCTCAATGGGAGTAAAATTCTAGAGCTCATTGGTAATCTGACCAATCTAAGATATCTAGATCTCTCCTGGAATTCCTTGGGTGATGAAACTCCAGTTGCATACCATCAACTTGGAAACCTTACTCACTTGCAATATCTCAATCTCGGATACAATTACTACACTCATGCTATAGAAAACCTCAATTGGCTCCCACATCTTTCTTCTTTAAAATACCTAGACTTGAGTGGGACCAATCTGAGTAAGGCTTCTAATTGGCTAGAGACAATAAATAACAAGCTCCCCAATCTAAGAAACTTGACACTGAGTGAATGTGATCTTCCTCCTCCGATTCTTAATACTCTTTCTCACATCAATTCTTCCAATTCTCTTGTTAGTGTTGACTTGTCTTATACTGTTGTCACTTCTTCGATATTCAAATGGTTATGCAACTACAATACCACCCTTGCATATCTTGACCTTTATTCCACTCAATTAAGTAGTTTGATTCCTGATGCTTTCACAAACATGAGCTCACTTGCACATCTTAACCTTTCTTCCAACCAATTAAGTGGTTTGATTCCCGATGTTTTCAGAAATATGAGATCAATCAAAGAGCTAGACCTCTCTTCCAACCAATTAAGTGGTTTGATTCCCCATGTTTTCATAAACATGAGCTCACTTGCTTATCTATCCCTCTCTTTCAACCAATTAAGTGGTTTGATTCCCGACGCTTTCACAAACATGAGCTCACTTGCACATCTTGACCTTTCTTCCAACCAATTAAGTGGTTTGATTCCCGATGTTTTCAGAAATATGAGATCAATCAAAGAGCTAGACCTCTCTTCCAACCAATTAAGTGGTTTGATTCCCCATGTTTTCATAAACATGAGCTCACTTGCATATCTATCCCTCTCTTTCAACCAATTAAGTGGTTTGATTCCCGACGCTTTCACAAACATGAGCTCACTTGCACATCTTGACCTTTCTTCCAACCAATTAAGTGGTTTGATTCCCGATGTTTTCAAAAATATGAGATCAATCAAAGAGCTAGACCTCTCTTCCAACCAATTAAGTGGTTCGATTCCCCATGTTTTCATAAACATGAGCTCACTTACATATCTATCCCTCTCTTTCAACCAATTAAGTGGTTTGAGTGGATCGATTCCTGATATTTTCAAAAACATGAGATCACTCAAAGAGCTATACTTGTCTTTCAATCAATTAACTGGTTTGATCCCTAATGCCTTCGCAAACATGAGCTCACTTGCACATCTTGACCTTTCTTCCAACCAATTAAGTGGTTTGATTCCCGATGTTTTCAGAAATATGAGATCAATCAAAGGGCTAGACATCTCTTCCAACCAATTAAGTGGTTTGATCCCCGATGCTTTCACAAACATGAGCTCACTTTCATATCTTGTTCTCTCTTCCAACCAGTTAAGAGGTTTGATTCCCAATGCTATCACAAACATGAAGTCACTTGCATATCTTGACCTCTCTTCCAACCAGTTAAGTGGTTTGATCCCCAATGCTTTCGCAAACATGAGCTCACTTGCATATCTTGTTCTCTCTTCCAACCAGTTAAGAGGTTTGATTCCCAATGCTATCACAAACATGAAGTCACTTGCATATCTTGATCTCTCTTCCAACCAGTTAAGTGGTTTGATCCCCAATGCTTTCACAAACATGAGCTCACTTGCAAATCTTGACCTCTCTTATAACCCACTTAAAGGAGGAATACCAGCATCCATTAGCCAGTTATGTAATTTGAGATCTGTTCGGATTTCAAGTTGTAATCTGACTAATCAATTAGTATTTTCTGAGCTTGTTCAAAGATGGTCCACATGTGCTCATATTTCGTTAAAGAGTTTGGATCTTTCCGATAACAATCTTGCTGGGTCTTTTCCTAATCTTACAAACTTTTCATCATTGGAGGTGTTACAACTCTCTAAAAATAAGTTCAGCGGAATGGTTCCAGATAGTATTGGGCAACTCTCCCGTTTGTATGAGTTAGATCTTTCTGGAAATCAATTAAGCGGAAGAATTCCAGAAAGTATTGGGCAAATATCATTGTTGGAAAGATTGGATCTCTCTAGGAATCGGCTAAGCGGAAGAATACCTCAGAGTATTGGACAATTGTCTAGTTTGAGCTATATGAATCTTAGTGTCAATCATTTGGAAGGGGAAATTTCAGAAATTCATTTCTCAAAACTCTTCAATTTATATGACTTGGATTTATCCGGAAACTCATTATTAAAATTCAATGTCACCTCTGGGTGGATTCCTTCTTTTCAATTGTTTTATCTGAGTTTGAAGACTTGTAATGTGGGTCCAAAGTTCCCAAAATGGCTTCGAACTCAAAAAGGTCTTTCCAACCTTGATATGTCATATGGTCACATTGTTGATGTCTTTCCAAGTTGGTTATGGACTATCTTTGGTGACATTCCTACTACTATAGATCTATCCAACAATCAACTTAAAGGGACAATAAGGAGTTCAGAGGTTGTATCATTCAGTGGAGTAGTTGAAGTTCGATTTAGTTCGAACCAACTAGAAGGTCCAATACCCTCATTTCTATCAACAGCCTCGTATGTGGATCTCTCTGATAATAAATTATCAAATATGACTTCTTTCTTGTGTTCTTCGAATGTTAAAATTTCAAAGTTTCTTGATCTCTCCAAAAACCGCATTTCGGGAGAAGTTCCAGATTGTTGGAGACAATGGGTTGATCTAGAACTTCTTGATTTGAGTGACAATCCTTTTTCTGGCAAAATCCCACCCAGTTTAGGATGTTTACTTCAAATCAGTACACTGAAATTAAGGAGCAACAAACTTGTGGGAGAATTGCCTTCATCCTTGAAGAATTGTACAAGCTTGAATGTCATTGATCTTGGGAACAATCAGCTTTCAAGTTCAGTGCCTCAGTGGCTTGGGGCTAGTCTTCCAAATTTGGTTATTCTTATGCTTCAGTTTAATCAATTTAGTGGAAGTTTGCCTTTACAATTATGCAACCTAGCACACCTTCAAATTTTGGATGTCTCTGTGAATCAAATCTCTGGAACTATACCACAATGCCTTAACAGTTTGAGTTCTTTGGCGCAAGAGGGAAATTCAAATCTAACCATCAGACATTCTTTTAATGAGGCTGAAGCACCTACGAATATGATGAATTCTCTTTATTATGAGGATGATGCAACATTCATGTGGAAAGGAACATTGGTTTCATACAAAAGTACTTTGGGACTAGTCAAGAGAATTGATCTCTCAAGCAACAGATTAACTGGGAGGATTCCAAGTGAAATCACTAGTCTTGTTGGCCTGGTTGCTTTGAACCTTTCGAGGAATAGTTTAACTGGAGAAATTCCTCTAGAGATTGGGAAGTTGAAGTCACTAGATTCACTTGACTTGTCAAGAAACAAGCTACATGGTGGAATTCCGATGAGCCTTGCTCATATTGATAGAATTGGGGACATGGATTTGTCATATAACAACTTGTCTGGTGAAATTCCAACTGGCACTCAACTTCAAGGCTTCAATGCCTCCTCTTATACTGGAAATCCCTGGTTGTGTGGACTTCCACTTGATGTCTGTAATCCAGGGGAACTGTTCGGCCTAAAGTCTCGAGTGGTGAAGAAGATGCAGATGAGCTCGTCACATTGGGCTTTTACATCAGTTTGGGACTTGGATTTGTTGTTGGATTCTGGGGAGTCTGTGGGAGTTTGATATTTAAGAGGTCGTGGAGATATGCATACTACAACTTCTTGAATAATATGAATGATTGGCTTTATGTGAAGGTAGCTTTGATCAGACGACAATTAAAGGATATGCTTAATAGACAACAATCTTAAGCGGTACGTAATCTCTCTCTCTCTCTCTCTCTCTCTCTCTCTCCTCAACTGATCGACTAATGTTTGTATACAGCATCAACATCTTCTTCTGGGACAATAGCGTGCTTCTTTTCAATCTGCTCAAGTATGTCTTCAAGTATTTGAGTGTTTGGTAACCTGTTCAATCATGTTTTTCTTCAAGTATTTCTGCAACGACTCTTCATTGTATTAGTTTTCAATAATAAGTCCTCATCCCCAAGTACGATAGTATACCCAGAAACTCTTCTGGTATATTTCAGTACTGTTATTGTAAATACTTGTTGATCCAATCATATGTTTCCCTTGAACATTGTCTGTTCTAACTATGGTTATTTCAGAAATTTTTGCACTATAGTATAAAAGATGATGTATATGTTCATGAACTAGATAACTATAGATTGTTTTTCTTCTGCAAGCTTTTTGCTCTATATTTATTTTTCATGGAGTGGTTTCGGCATAGTCCCCCTTCCTATTGTACATTTTCTTTCTATCAATAAAATTTCGGGTAAGGGCGAAGAGATTGCCCTTATCTCGCTTACCCAAAGGGAAAAAAAAAAAGACTACAAAATGACTGGTGATCACAGACTAATTATTCTACCTTCATCTTGTTAACTATCTCGCACAATAAAAGAAATTAACCAAAATCTTCTTCACAGAATGCAAGCACCTTGCTTTGCTTGATTGAAAACTTTCTTGAATCCAACTTTTTTTCGTCAAGAAATTACATGCTTCTGTTGTACATCTTTTGCTCCAACTGTCTTCTAGACAAATTTACTTTGTTTTCCATGTTTTTTTTTCAAAATTACTTGCATAGAGATCAACTGAAATAACGAATTAACGATTCAAGTACAAACTGGCGCACAGGAAAATAACCAACACATAATGTGTGAAGCTTCAAGGTCACTAGGCTGATTGCACTTTATTCTCCAATTCGAGTACATAATGAGCCCCGTCCTCAAGATTACATGCAATGTGCCATATTAGGGAAGTTGATTGAGCTTGCATTGCATTGTTTAGAGCTTGTTGTTTATTGGCCTGGGGAGACCATGTTTCCAACATCAGTGAAGTGCAAGTGAGAGCAACGTTGGCATGATAACTGTTGAAAAGTAATCGACACTGTGAAGTTCTAAAGTAATCAAGTGTTGCCATATAAATAATTATAATTGTATCGCATGAGCTTCTTCCATCGTCCAACTGAAATATATCTTTTATCTCATTGTTATGATGGCGGCCAGAATGTGCTTGAATGCAGTATCAACACTACTTATCCCTCAGCCACCACAATGTTAACGCGACACGACCTGGTGGATGACTACAAGCATCTCTGCATCTCTGCTGCATATAGCTTAAATAACAATATCGATATGTACTTACGGACTGCAACACTCGAGCTCCTTTCACAACTCGAGCTGTGTTTCACCAGAAAGAATAGACATGAATTGTCTTTGTACTTCAGACCGAAAAAAAGAAAAAGAATTGTCTTTGTACATATATTACATGCTTCTTAAAGTGCTCAACATCTATGAAACATCTTGATAATGAATGAAGCTTTGACTTCCCATGTTTGGGACTTTCTGTTAACACCTATATCTATTGAGAGCAAAACTGAGTGGTGTCTGGTTTGGTACCTGAGCCTTGATTATCACTTGTGTCCAGCTGCAGTGTTCCTTTTGGCTTCAAGAACAGTACCCTCCTTCAGTGCTGATTGTGCCTCGGTCTCCATTCCGAGTGCAGAAAGGGCAGCAGCCTGTAGATAAGATGCAATGTGCCATATTGGGGAAACTACTTGAGCTTGCATTGCATCGTTCAGAGCTTCCTGAGGCATCTCATCCATGAGATAAGACAAACTACGACGGGCAAAGATTGTGGGAGAAACCATGTTTCCAATATCAATGAACTGCATATAAAAGCAACTGTCAGCATGATAAAACAGACAGATCATGCAGGATAACAACCCAACCGATATCTGAGGTTTCAAACACCAATATGCATACCTAAAAACTACCAATTTATTTCTTACTGTCTCGACTTAGCAGGTAAGGTTTTCAATCATCTTTTGTTTATCTGAGTTTGAATGTGATAGCCCGAGTGTGTATAATGAAAAATCAGTCTAATACCGAACTTAGCATTGGTATCAACCAAATTTCCTAGTAAATTTCGACCAACTTATTAAAATAAGTCATAAAATGAACATTCTGATGAACTTCACCTGTGAATAACACTCAATTGCAGTTCTGAAGTCCTTTTGCTTAAAAGCGGAATCCCCATTTTTCTTTGAATCTAATGTTTCCTGCATTTGGTCAGTCCACATTTGGAACGAGAGCTGCAGCAGATGCAAGTAAGAGAATGTTTCAGTAACAGTACAGAATGATTTGCAACAAGAAAAGTCTACATAAACAACTAACCAACTGAGAAGTGCAACACACCATATAGAATACAGAAGTTCAATAACATGGACCACCACATGCAGTACAAGTGCAATGCAAAAAAAAAAAAGGAAAAAAAAAAAAAGAAATAGAAAGCATACTGATCCAAATAATATAAAGCTAAATATTTATGGTATAACCTATTAAGATTTCGTCCATAAACATAAATAGAACCTCATTTGTCATTCCATCATCTTTGTAGCCGATATTCTCTAGGATCTCATGGAATGCAGTCAAATCCCTTCTGGAGCAGGCTTCACCAAGTGGTGAAAGAGGAGAGCAGGAGTTAGTGTGCGGGATACCCATCAAAACATGAGAAGGAATCTGCAGTGTATGCAAAGCAAAAAAATAAGAATTACAGCTACTAGTATCTTGTTAAGCGTCTATAATTGATCAAACTATTTAGTATTAGGGTGGGTGTACATATTAGGAGCAATTTGAATTTGTACCTTACTAATTTGCACACACTTTCAAAGAGATAAAAATCTTGGAGAAAATTCTGTAACTACCGACATCCAGAACTTTTAGTTATGGGTTTTAAGGAATTCAAAATCCGTTGCAATCCCTGTAATTAACAACCTGATTTTTGGTTTGTTACAGATTCTTAAATATAGTGTCAAGAACATCACTGGCCATGGAAGGCACTGAAAATTATCCTGTCCCTTCTAATTTCACTTCCAATTATTGAAAGGTTCTCCTTATAAATATACTGGTTAAAGACTGCCAAAAATCTTGACCAAAACAAAAAAGGCTGCCATAAAGAAGTGATCTAAATTCTAATGAAGGAAGTCAAATGATTGGGAATGGAATTTATAAATTATACCTCAGTTTCTTTCTGAAGAGTAGTCAATGCAGCTACTAATGACTTTGGATTTGGTCGCTCTCGAGGTTCAGATTGTAAACATCGTGAAGCCAAGCGTACCAATTCAGTACCATCATCTTGAGACAGCTGTCCTTCCAAGCACGAATCTGTCAGCATCTGAAGATTTCTGTCCCTAATTAGGTCTAGGGCCTGATACAATATATTAAACCATCAGATAACATATTTACCACACTGTGTACCTAGAAAGATGGAGAACTTATCAGACAGAGCCGTTAACAATTCTAGTGACTGATTTTACATGGTACGTTCAAACCGTTACATATTTGTAAGAGGTTCATTAGTCTTTCCTTTCATTTCAGCCCTTTTCCCTCAGATCTTTCTCTTACACAAGACCAATTCTAGTGACTGATTTTACATGGTACGCTCAAACCATTACATATTTGTAAGAGGTTCATTAGTCTTTTCTTTCATTTCAGCCCTTTTCCCTCAAATCTTCTTACACTCAAGACCAATCACTTACATGACTAGGGGGAATATGCTTTCCACTGAGAAGATCGAGTAAAAGAGTCCCAAAGCTGTATATCACACTGTCTGGTGTCACTCTCCCTGTTAATTAAGCAAGAGAATCAACATGAAGTAAAGTCATACGTTCATCTTGCAGATTAATTAGTAAGGACTAAGAGTGCCAGTACTTGGGGGTTAAATCACACAACACAATTAGAGACAAGCATATGAATCACAAATCAGAACTACTAATTTATGATCAACCAATACTTTTTAATCAGATGTTGAGAAGCAAAAGTCAAATTAACAATAATAATGCACATCCTGTAGTTCAGAAACATTATTAACTAAAATGATTTGAAGGTTAAGAAGAACGTGCACAGTGGGATGCCCACAGTTATATGATACCAGTTACCAGACAAGGATATTAATTTATTACCAATCCCAAGTACATAACTCAACCATGCAACTGTTAATTAAAGTTTTAACTTAGCTGCAGTTATTTGGAGATTTTGTTTGGAGAGAAAGCATTGCTTGTTTCTAGGTGGCACTTACCAGTTCTAAGATATTCAGGAGGAGTAAATGCCAGATTTGTACTATAACTCTTCCCGTCCCTACTATTTTTCATCAAACCAAAGGTAGATAATCTAGGATTACTATTCTGCAAAATTATCATACATTAAAATTAAAAGAAAGTTGTCAGAATATATGTGTGTCAAATCAATATAGCAAATAGATGGAGTCAATATATATAGTTACCTCATCAAATAAAACTCTGTAAGCATTAAGGTCATGATAAAGGGCACGCCCCTTGCTTGTGCAGTATTCTAGGGCTTGCACAAGATGTAAAACAACCCTTAATCGCATTGTCCATTTCATAGGCTGTGCATCCCCTGATTCAAGAAATCAATCAAGCTATAAACCCCAACTATTAGCATGATACTCACCAGGGACTACATGAATCCAACTAACTAGACAAGAAAAGTGCAGACAATGCTATGATTGAAGCGAAACTGCATGTTGTCAAATGTGAAACCTGTACCATCAAGTTTCGAATGAAGATGCACAAGTACAACACATATTCCCTTACTTGTATATGAATCATCCTTATTTTCCTCTAACAAAGAAACATACTGAAATTTGAAACTCACTATTAACAAAATCAGGACACACTGGTGGAAGACAAACAACTGACCAGCAAAGTTTCTGGCACCCAAAAGGGGAGAGGAGCTAAAAATGAAGAATCTTAACAAAATAAATTAAAACATGGTGGAAACCTGTCTAAGTAAAAGTCCCGAAAGCAATTTTAACTACTATTTGAGAAGTACAAGAAGCAGAGTGAAGAGGCAAGAATTATGTACAACAAGACAGAAATCAATATCTTTAAAGTTCTAACAAAATGAATGGTCATCATTGCCAAAATAAATTGTGATTCTCATAATCTTAATATGTTCTATTCCAACAACAATCCAAATTCAAATCATCATGCACACAACTTAGAATATCATCCAGAGCAATTCCAGAACCAGATGAATCAGATATCCAACAATTAATGATGACTGTCAGGTATGAGTACTCAAAAGACTTACAATGGAAAAGGTGTTTTGCAAGTGTGTCATTGGGCATATATTCTGCCACAAGCAACCTCTCATCACCTTGGCAGCAGCAGCCAAGCAAATTAACCAATCTATGGTTGCGGAGCTGACCAACCAATCTTGCCTCCTCCTTCAGTTGTACAAAGGAAGATTGTATCACAATGGTGGTCACAAATGGAATAGAGAAGACAGAAAATGCCTTATTTCATTGAATAGAGCTGATAAAATCATAGTGTTTCAGTTGTGTCTGACTGGGAGTACAATGAAAAAGGAAAATGTCAAGTTGAAGGATGTTACCACAAATTGCCGAGCATCAGGCCAAGCCACCTTATTGAAGCGCTTAACAGCAATTCTCATCTGGTTTTCCAATTTCCCTTTATAAACAACATTTGGAGCCTTCTCTCCCTGTTCAGATACAATGTATTCCACTGCAAAACCAGATGTCGCATTTTTGAGTTGCTCAAGTGTGAATTCACAAAATCTAGGCAAGTAGTCAACCTCGCTCTTCTCCACATTTTCTGCAATAATGGCAACAGTTCAGAAGCATCAGATATGATCTGCTTCTCCATTAATTACAAAAGATAACTCAAAGGAAGACACATCACACACATATACTTATATTAACCGACCAATAGTTGGAGCTTCAAGAACTGCTGCTGCATTGAATTGTGAATCCCCGCAGCATGGTATGAATTTGGAGCATTGGCCCCCCATGTCAATCTCACACTATCAAGCTACTATAAATCCTTTTCCACTCTTTGCCTTAAAGAAAGCCAACTTCAACTAAAATCTGATTCATTTAGCTTCAGATTGGCAAACCAATTTGAATGTATGATAAAAGACTACTGCCAAATCCAGGCTTCCTCTTCTGATTGAGTCAAAGCTCCTGTAAACAACCAAATACGAACAAAGTTGACTGATATACATGGGACACAATCCATATGCTCCCACAAAGCAAAGTTTATCCAAACTTAAAATACGTCATTCATCTCAGTCTATGAATAGGAGACTAGGATGAAAGCAGAAACTCAATCAAACTTCAATAATATAAAAATTAGAGAACAAAAAGGTACTAGAAAACATCTCTGAGCATAAAGTCACAACATTTGGTCCAAACTTCTAAAACACATCTAGTAATCCAACCAAACTGATGCAGCAGCTTTCAATTTCCCGGTTTCTTATGAAGCAAGCATTACAATTTGCATTGGGTGTTAGCAGTGTCTCTCTGTCCCATTAACTTTCACTACCAAATGAACAATGAACACTAAAAGACAAATCAAAATCAGATACCAACAACAACTTAAATGCTTACAAAGCTTCAAAAAAGTTCATTTCAGTACCTGAGATAACTTTCAGAAGCTGAAACCAGCACAAACACCAGGACCCAGATTCCAAAACTCAAAACCCAATAACCAAAAGCATCCAAATTCACCAATCCAAAACCTTTAAATCCTCTTCTCCAATGTCAAACACCCTCTTCTGGGTACCTCAGCCAACCAAACCCTCCTCTCCTCGATCAAACCAAACCTCAAAACAACAACAAAAATCCAAACTTTCACCTCCAAACCCCACAAAAATCAATCCCAAACAAAACCCAAAATCCAGAAAAACTGAAAAGGCTCAAAGATCTGCGAAAAATGACAATAGAATGAAAGGACCGGTGTTTTCAATAGTTGGCGTAGAAAAAGAAAATAATCAAAATGCAATTTAATTTAATTTTATTACAAACATGTCACGAGTCAAGGATATTTATTCACGACCCAAAACAAAAGCAAAAACAAGATTTCATATTCCTTCTAGTAATAGCAGGGAAGAATGGTCCAATAATTCATTTTAAATTTTCTCTTTTATATAGTTTTGGTATTCATTTAAATTCCACCGCCAAAGGTCTTTGGATTTTCTGGGTGGGAGGGATTGAATTGAATTATGTAGAGCAGAATAATGGGACACCAACGAAACCAAAGGCCGAGACTTTTCCATCATCCGGCCCCTCCCGCCATAATCAACATGCCTTTCTTTATTGTTTTGAACCATTCATTACGGCGAGATTAGACTTTTGGCATAGTCTACTATGAAGTTAGAATGTAATTTACAAGTCTCCTGCAGTCGGAAACTAAAACTGATAGTCGACCAATAACTGAATCTGTTTTCGATGTGTTTCGCTCCTTGTCTCAACAGAGTACAAGATGAGAAAACACAAAATGAATGCACTAAATAATTCATTGACACCAATAACTGGCAAAATATGGAGGAAGACTTCGAAGACAATGACACAGTTATTATTAAAAATGATATCAGGAGATATAAACCTTTTTTTTTAAAACCAAAATCGAATGGCATGAATAATGAATAAGTTGATCAAGTCATGAGAAGAGCTGAAGAAACATTTGTAACTCGGAAGAATCCAGTGGCACCCAATTATACTTTGTTTTGAAGTCAGAGTCAAGCTTTCATGTCTTTTAGATGAGTGACCCAACAATTAATCTTACATAATCTTAATTAGCACAGTATTGTTTAAGCAGCCAAACAATAAATTGTAAGCCACCCTAGAGATGCAGTTTCTTGTATCTGATCTTGAACATCAAAACACAACACAATCACACATACCTACACCTACACCTAAAGATGATACAATTGTGAAGAAAACTATGCAAAAAATCAATACCTAAAAGGCCTAGAGAGTAGAGACCTGCGAAACAACACATGAAGAGAACAGCAATAGAAAGACAAGAAACTAAGTTAATGTGGATCATTCTGCTCAAAAATGAAATATCAATAGAGCTACCTTGAAGCCTCCACAGCTTAAATACCCTCCACACCCAGCCACCCACTTTCTTAAGGACAGCAGATACATAGATAGAAAGCAATAAGCTATATCCAATCAGATTTCCCAAAGTAAGAGCAAGAAGCACTGAAACAAAGAGAAGCAGCCATAAAACAATGAATAATGAAGCCCCTTTGGTTGCGAAAATACTGTCAGTCCCTTGTGAACCCAATTGATACTGCTTTCTGGGTCCTGGGTGACTACCCTCTACATCACTGGATTCTACTTGTGTTCTCACTACATCTGATACTGATATTGTTATTTCTCAGAACCACAAGTCGCCATCTCCTTCAAAGCTTAGGTGGGTTAAGAGAGAACTTAGCTCAGGAGAGGATCCAAGTCCTCCTCAGAAACACATAGTGCAATGTGTATAGGTTGGCATCGAAACTCAAACTTACCAGAGGGTGTGAGAGCAGGGAGATGAACGTTATGCAGGAATACGTGTAAAAAATGATGACAGACATTTCGATCCAGATAGAGAGTATTAGACTGAAACCTTCAAGAAGCACGGAGTCTCCATGTATTGTGTATGAAATTTTTATATTTTAACACTAGTTTTACTCAAAATTATCCATTTACTTCCTTTCTAGCTGATTCTGGTCAAAAGAACTGTAAAATACTTTTGATGAAAGAAAAACAGTTTCTGCAAAATGTGTATAGGTTGCATCTAGTCCAAAAAACAGATTCCCAATATGGAACCAGGAAAAACAACAAATTGAGGATGCAAAGAATCACTGCTCTGACAGTTATTTTTTTCTTTTGGAATTCTAAGAATCTTACTATAAACTTTATATCTACAGTAGAAATCCATGAAATCTATCTTTTATGTGGCAACCACTCTACGAAGAGCATAGACTAGTACAAATAAGACAAGAATTGCATGCTTACTCTATTGAACTCTGACTTTCTTCAGACTGTACATTAGTTGGTCAATAGATCTTTGTACTCTGGTGCCATCTCTCTGTATCACTTCCTGGGATGCCAGGTGTAAACCTTGAATCCCGCGACCCAAACTGGCAATTGATGGAGCTGCAGGAATAGATTCGGCTGCACATTCAATCCCATCTCCATATGCAAATAACCCAGCACAAGTTGCAATACTACATCCAAATGTAGCCCATGGTAGGACACCAATTGAGCGGACCCGCCGTTTCCTCATTATTTGATAAAATGCTGTTCTCATTGCTGAAAAGCTGGTCTTCTCAGCAGTGGCTATAACACTGTGGGCAACTGCCCGGATTTTCTCAGCAGATGCAGTCGCTTTCAATACAGTTGTTGATTTGACTCCAGAACTTGCAACACTAGGAACTGCCACTTTTGATGTGCCAAGAATCTTACTAAGGGAAAGTCCCACTGTCTTATGGGTTTGGCTTACAAAGAGCTGAAGTGAAGACGGAACTTTGAGAGTCACAACCTTCAGAAGGGTCGAAGCAGGAACTTTAAAAGTCACAACCTTCATAAGGGTTGAAGCAGGAACAACCTTAGAGAGTGAAGAAGCTCCTAAAACCGCTGTTGCCCCGGCCCCAACTGCCACCAGAGGTTTACCACTTATTAACCGCTTCTTGTCAGTATGATTAGACATTTCCCCCTCACCTTGACAATCAGTAATAAGTTGTCCAACCAATTCTTTTACCTCTAAAGGAACAGGAGTATTCCAGTGTTTTCGAAGACCTGATAAGCAACTAGCATCCACTACTGCCACTATGGTATTGAACTTCTTAGTCTGGCTCCGAAGGGCCTGTGCGAAGAGAGCTTGAGATTTGTCCTCAACTGGAAGATCAGAAAACTCAGTCTTATTTAAGTTGGGATTCCTTATTCTACTAATGGGTATTCGACCAGCATTGTTGAAAGCAATTCTCAGCCCCTCCACAGCAATCCGGAAGGCATAAACTTCACATATGTCTTTGGTATCTACAGCTTCACCCTTGTTCACATCATAAAGCATCTTTTGTGCATGAGCTAAAACCTTTCCCATTGATGGAAGATCAATAAATATGTTATATAGATCAATAAGGAATGGGTAAAAGGACTGAGCGAAACGCGGGACCTCATAACTAGACTGTGGCGGAATGTCTTTTGACCCTGCCTCGGAAACAGAACTGGATGAACTTAACTTTGATATTGATAAATCTATGTACGGACATAAAAACTTCACCATCTGTGACTGCACATCATTGGTTAGGTGAAACTTCTTTGAACTCAATGAAGCAACTGAACCCAATTGCTGTGGAACCAAACTACTAGCTAAACCTTGGAACTTTGACACTGCATCAAGTTCACCTGAGGTATTCTCGTCATCAGAAATTCTTCCGGACGGAAATTCAAGCACCAAGAATGATGACCCAATTTCCTCAGCCACCCTTCTAGCCGCCAAAAAATGTCCATGAAAACCAACCCCAAAAATCTCTTGTAAAACCAATTCTCCTGCAACACTCTCATACTTATCCCTATTGACCTTCTCCAGAAAACACCGTTTCAGAACCTGAAACGACGAAGTGGGAACTGAGCTGTCAACACCATCTCCTGACACACCCTTCTCGGACTGAACTTCACTCATGGTGGAAACATCCACCTGAGCAATGACTGCATCAGGTTTAACCTCCCTAATCAAACACTCCACATCCAATGCTGACCACTCAGATAAACTCTGGGCCGATAATATGTAAATTACAGACTCTGTTTCTGGCTCACGAACCGCATAAACAAACTGCTTTGTGTGGTTGGGTATTCCAAGCTTTCGTACTAATTCATTAGATAACTTCAGGTCATCGGGTTTGAGCACCGATAAGGGCCAAAAGTTATGCAGGTTCCGGACCAATGCAAGTGCCATTACAAGAGCATCTACCCCTTTGACACAGGACACCAACCAATATATATCAACAATCTCAACACACTGTAATCCTCAAACCTCAACTCAACTAAGCAATAATACAATCAACTTTCATAACCCACATAGCCAATAACTCCAAGTTTCGGAATCTCCAATTCCCACATATGTTTTCAGCAACCAAACACAGCATACCCAAAATCCGAAAACCCCATCATACACCATAAACAGTCACAGAATTCGATACAACTCAAATAAAGGAATGAACTTGAGGCAGAATCCAATGCAATCAAACGAACCCAGAAAAGGAAATACCTCAACAGTGATTCTACAAACGACAATCTGAAACTACAAACTTGGTTGTCGTATGAGGTACCTGATTGAATATTTGATTGGTTTTCGTGGATGTAAAGATCTTCTCTTTTGGGTGTTGATTGCTTCCAAGACTGAGACTTTGGAGAATTTGGGAAGCTGAAATCAACGAAAGCAGAAGGACCCAGAAAACCGAGCAAGGAAAAGCTTCTCGATTGACCCAGAAAGGTTTTACCCTCCAAAGATACAAAACCCTTCTCGGACTATTCGCTCTCTACGTCTTTCAGCAAATCAAATACCTGTGTTTAGTTGGCTGGTTTCGAACTCGGACCGGGTTTCATTAATAGTGAAACAAAATTGCCTCGGTTTGGATTTTTTTTTTTATGTTATGTTATCGGGCTAGTAACACATACTTGAACCAAAGTTTACAACGAATTTCTTAACAAAACCAAACTGATAGGCGCACGAACTTAAATATTCTTAGAACCGTGTAAGTTTTATGATAAGACGTTTAATTAGAACTTGGATTTTTTTGTGGTTGTACTTTTCTTTCTTTTTTCTTTTTGATGTATTTTTTTCTATAAAGATTATGTCTCTTATTTGTCATCACAAAACCTACATTCCCTCTGTTAACTAATGAAGAATATTACATAACTCATGTACAACATATCATTTCTCTGTGTTAATTTCTGATCTCGAACTATAAAAAAAAAAATCTCAAACTCAAATTGGATGTGTTTGAGATACCACTAAAGCAACAATTTCAATCATGCAATAGTAATCCAGCATTGAGAGTGTTATGTGTGTTTTGGTCACGGTCCTTAGAAGGGAGAAGAGATCTAAATGTTTATAGGGATGTGGGGCGTGCCACTTTGCGGATGCGGAATGTAATAGGATGCGTTGACCTGAGCTTCTAAACAAACGAAGATGGGCTCCAGTGTCACTTCGCGGGCAAGGATTTACAAGTAAATCCTAATTGTTCAAATCGATAATCGATTCGAATCGAGCAGAGCAACCAAAAGGAAAGTGAGCAGGGCGAAACTCTAGAGAGCTCCTGAAAGTAAAAGTGCTAAGGCGAGATGCTTTAGCATCGGGTTTGACTAGATCGAGGGTTTATAGTTGTGTTTGTATTTAAGAGATTGTCTCTAGACTAATCCTCGAACCTTCTTTATATAGTGGTTCGTAAACTAAATGATAAGGATACAGATCTCGCAATCTAAGTGGGTTTCTGCTACTTGAGTTGTACAAAGTTTCATTTTACTTTTCAACTAAGTAATTAGGTGACGCGCGTCCAGCTACCATGTAGACTTCACATAAGTCACGGGTACTAACCTTTCACTTATCAGAATCTTCTTAGTTTCCAATGTGAATTCAACCACTAAAGCTCTTTCTTATCTCGCAAGTTGTTACAATTCACATAGGAACCCACCTCGTGCGTCTTCAAGGCTAACACCCAAATGTGCTTATTTTTAAGGCCACAGGTATTGACCCAAATGTTGCCTAAGACTTGTTTAATTTAGTCTCGGACCCAATTTTCAACTGGACTCAAACAATGTGTAAATTATATATTTATTTACCTCCAATATTTAAATTTGAAACCACATGTGCTCTCTTTTTCTTAAAAAGGCCTTTAATCCTCTCAAATTTTAATTTCTTTCCTCTATTCATCGAAACTTCGAAAACAATAGATTCAAAATATCAACATATATGTTTTCATTTGTCACACATAACGAGCTGGTGATTAGGTTCAAGCCAATCTGATGAAGTTGGTAATTGTTACCATTTTCACATTATTCATATGGATTGCAGCTTTTCATGAACAAACTACCAAGAAGCAATCATGGCATTTAGGCATATAGGTGCTCAAGCTCAAATATCGGGTTTGGCAGATTAGGCCTCAACCCGGCCCAAAACACGAGCCTGAACCGTGTTCCTAATACGTCCTCTTTAATATTTCTAGGTCTCAGGGTTTTAGGCGCAGACTAACGAAGCAAAAACCAGTCGGCGACGGAGACTGAAAATGTCGAAGAAGAACGATCTTGGTCGCCGGAAAAGGCAGCACGAATTCGAACTCAGAAGTTAGCTCTCTCTCTCTCTACAAGTTTTCTGTGTTTATTAACATGTGAAATTTATTTACAAAGTTTCAACCTTTTGTTTTGGGGATTCATCAGGAGAGAAAGAAGAGAAAGAAAAGAGGGCAAAGAAACTTCAAGCAAAGAAGAACAAGATGAAAGTAAGTATTGTATTTACCTCTGTTGTTTATAATTACTTTGGTTAGTTTCTGCAAAATTTGTTGAAATATTTGTTTGGTTTGATTTGTATGGAATGGAAGCTTGAACTTAAGTTTTTAATCAAATTTGTAATCTTTATGAAATTCTTCATATGCCCAATTGAGCATAAGATAGTAATCATAGTTAGGTTGTCTAAATTTTCAATCTTTATTATGTGATTGAGAAGAGTTTTATTTGAAGTTTTATAGTTCCTAAGAGATTGAGTAGTGGAAATTTTTTCCTAGGTGAAGCGCCAAGTTTGTTTTTAACCGATTTATGTGCAACAGGTGGATGGTACTGAGAAGAAGAAGAAGGGTGGGTTTCAAGTGGGCAAGAAGAAGTTGAAGACTAAAATGACCGCGTTGGCAAAGGCTAAAGCTGCCCAAGCAATGGAGGTTGATAAATGAGGTTCACTGATAATGATTCTCTGTGCATGTTAAGAACTGGTTATGTGTTTACTTTAAGATATGCAATTTCAGTTTCTCCGATGTTGTTGGTCAATCTTATGATTTTGCTACATCCAATTTGCTTACAAGGACAATGTCTGGTGTTAGGTGGTAACATTGAGTTGTCAAGACAATACCATAACTCTGTGCTTGCCCTTTCTCTGCTAATGTAGATTAGTAGTTACGAATTAGAGGTTGATTAACTGAGACAGATCACCTTGAACTGTGTTAGAGGGCATGTCCTTCATGTCAGTAATTGAAGCTGTTATTTTATATGTTACCTTATTCTTTTAGATCCTGCTTCTAAGTTCCATGTCTTCACTTACAATGCTTTACTGGATGTATGCATGCTAGAATCAAGAGGGAGTCTACTTGGATGGTTGTGTTGATAATTACTCTGACATACAGAAGGAATTTGAGAAACTGTTGACAGGCGTGTAAGGAATAAATGAGGTTACATTGTGGTTCAAGGAACAAAGGAGATTCAATGATAAGTTTAGTGGAGTCTATTGTGCAAACATATTTAGTATTAGGCAAGCAACTTGGCTTTGTTTAAATCTAGCTAAGGCTTAAGCTGGGATATAAAGATTTTTTCTGGTACATATGGTCATATGAGCTAACAGGTTAGTCAAATCCCAAAAGCTGGTAATGAAACTGATGAAGACTTTTTTGCCCCCTTTTTGTATGGTTCAGTCATTAACCTTGGTGTCTAGTCAGATATTGAATCTTCCAAGGAAAAATATGTTGTCTTTTGGGATAATTTTATTCAAAGTTCACCTTACCCCTCTTCCAACTGAAGTGCTACAAACAATATAGTTTCATAGTAATTGTATGATAGTTTGTTTGAATTATCATTATCACAAGATCAGCGTATTGGCTCTGATTTTTGTGTCTAATAGTAGAAGTAGAAGTTAGAGAAGTAGTCTGGAAATGGATTTGTACATGAACTGCAATTGTTTGAAGAATAGAACTTGAGCGGAGTTTGGGTAAAGAGGTAATGCAGTCACAAAATATTCCAAGAGGGAGGGGGAAGGAGATTAGTGGGTTGATATGCAAAAGGGAATAAAGTTGTATAGTCAGATATATTTCTTTCTTATTGGAGGTGCCAAGGCTTTACCACAATCTGTGGAGTTACTTGAAAAGTATCTGTTATTTTCGTTGTATTTAGCGTATCTTAAAGATCAGCTGAGGGGATGAGAATAGAAAACAACCTTGCACTAGATGCAAACCCTGACTGTGAGGTGTTTGAACTTTTGATGGAAGGGAATTCACCTTGAATTCTTGATGGTGTGACACCATTCATTCTTTGATTTATTTGCTTTATTGCGAAGATGATGAGGTAATGTTCCCCTTTATCACATGACCAATCCTCCAATGGAGAAAAGAAAAGGACCTGGTTACTGATAAAATAGCTAGTACAACATCCTAGTCATGACTTCAAACAGCATTGGTTTTCAGTCTTCTATAGAATCATTATTTTCTTCTTTTGAATTCACCCAAATTGCTGCAAGCCATTCCAACTTTCCAACAACCATAGGTTGAGGGTAGCTCCACCCACCAACATAATCCTTGCTTTATAACTCTTGGGTCATTTTCTTTCAAATATTTCTATCGCAACGTGAAGAGTGGATGTTGAAGGTGACTTTCAAAATTGGACCAATTATCCAGAAACTTATCAGTCTTGGTGGATTTGTGTTTGAGTCTGGAAAAACCAGTCTGTTGGTGTATGATCAACCTTCTGTATTCACTTTATTTGTCTCCAAATAATTTTCTAGAGCTTCTGTTCTGGTATGCACTGTTTGGTTTGTGGTTCGTAAAAGAACTAAAGTCACTGTGTATCAAAAAAAAAAAAAAAAAAACTGTTGATGGCTTTTTAGAGTCTATTCGAGGTGCCAAGTACTTATCAAGTTATCAGGGATATACAGAAATGGTCATGCCTATGATTTGCTCCCTTGTAGTGTAAGGTTGAGTCCCTTCGCGTTGTATATCTAGGCCTTAAACTTAAGAACTGGATTTGAGATACTTTTGCTGTAAAAAATGAAGAACAGTCTTTTTGTTTGAGCTCATTGTGCAGCATGTACAATATTACATTGTGTGCATTCTTTTTGTATTAAAATAAGTAAATAACACTAGGTTAATCATAAATTTCCAAAACAAGGAATTGGTAATGAAAATGACATCCATAACCCACAGGACCACTGTGGGTAATAGATAAAGAAAATCAAAGAAAAATTTGTGTAGAAGTGCTGGAATTTTTCTAAAAATAGAGTTCAAGGTACTTCCACTTTTAGAGTTCAAGATCCTATGTTGGACCAAACAAGAAGGATTCAAAACATTTATGTGCATCTCTCATTCTTTAAAGAAAATTTCATATTTCCTTTTGTTTTCTCATTTTTCAACAATCTTACACAAATTGAATTGCATTGAATTCGAGCTTCTTGAGGCTCTGTTTTCTTTACTTTTCCAAGTTCTAATAGAGTTGCGAACTGGTCTCAAGTCTCATATCTTTTACGACCATCATCACATCTTCCGTAATTATTGATCAACAATTGCATACGAACAAGGAAAATTATCATAATTATAGAGTTCTTATATGTGTGATAACACAACAAGAATCATAATCTAAATAAGAGCATGTTTACTTTCTTAAAATATAATGGAAATGATTACGAAGTAATCAAATTCCTGCGTTTACTAACACAAATCAGAATAATTTCGGATAATAATATTCATGCGTTTACTAACACGTAAATGAATCAAAATTGGCCTATGTCCCATCTTTTTATCAGGAATCGATTCTAGAATACTCAAGAGTTTGATTTCGAAAGGGAGAGATGAGTTTAAGAATCAACTATCCAAAATCGATACCGATTCATTTCTTCTTCCATTTAACTTGTCTTTAATTCATGATTATTCTCAGTAGGTCAACGTGTCATGAGTTTTAAATTGAAAAAACCGGTAAAGTTCTCTCATTGTATCATGAGTTGGATAAAATATAGTTCGGAGAAAGTAGATAAGCGATTGAGTTCTCACATATTCTTTAGTAACAGGGACAACTGCAAAGGATCACTTCAAAACGCTCCGTCTAGATTGAGACATGATTATGCTCAAAGCCTCAATGGTGTGTGTTCATATAAAAAGAGTGGTGTGTGTGAATGGAGGTGATGGTATCAGTGCTCTGGTGGTAGATATTATGGAAAGATTGATGGGAGCAGCGGTAGGGCATGGAAATTGGAAAGTGGTGAGGGGAGGGCGATAAGTCACATACTCACATGGACACAAACTCAGTGAGGTCACATTTCAACACACTGGGGATACTTGGTCCCTTTTGTTGCTTCTCACGCGCTCTCCATGTCCGTGAGCCTAGTCATTCCATTATATAACTTAAAAAATTATATTATGTTTGTTAGATCAATATATTTTACGATGTTTTCGAAACCTCTCATATATACATAAGATAGTTTAGAACATTTAGTTGTTGTGTATTCTCAGTCACAAAAACCAGTAAAAGGCAACTTGAGTTTGAGACATTTATATTTAATCTTTAACTCTTGTGTCTGGTTTTGTCATTATAAAAAATATCATTAAAGATTTACAACACAATAAAAATTATTGCACTCTATTATATGAGAAACACAAACACGTACACAAAGAAATCGAGACATTAATCTTTAAATTTAAGCAAAACTAGACCTATAAACATAAGTATAACTCCATTGTTAGTCACTCTGACGGAGGAAGAATAACATAATTTAAGATAAAATAAATATCGACGTAGTTTAACATATAAGATATTTGTTTTTTAATAAGAACAATCCAAATTTTTGATATCTACACAGAAGCAAAACCAAAAACAAATGCGTCAATCTCTGGTTGTGCGCGTGTGATGAACTTGTATACAACCCAGACCTCAAAAAAGAGTTGAATCTCAGCAAGAGGTTGAGTTGGATATTATCTAAATTAAAAGAAAATCTCAATATTATCCAAATCAGAAGCGCTTTTTGTGTCAAGTTTCTGTTTGCTTCTCAAACTCTATCCTATGAGAGATAGTCACCCACCAGGCAAAGGAAACCAAAACACAGTAAAGGCTGATCACCCACTTCCACTTGTGTCACAAACACCACAGAGAAGAGAAGAAAGAAAGAGAGCTTTTCTCTCACACAGAGTTTAGAGAGAGAGCTACAACCCCCCTTGAGAAATGCATTCAGATAAGGACTTGTGCTTTGCCCAGCAATAAATGACCCCCTCCTCTGTTTTGCATTTCCTAAAAACAGTTCGACCTTTAATGCCCCTTCAAGAATCTCTCTTTTCCACTCTGTCATTGAAAGTTCTTCCCTTTTTCTTAGTTCCAGGCCTTGGTGAAGAACAGAGGAACAGGGTTGTGACAATGCATGTTTGACTCTGACTTTGTCATTTGCATTCTCACATTTTGTGGTGTTAAACACGAATTGGGCTTAAGTGGGTTTGGAGGCATTGACTTGAAGACTTTGTGGGTCTTTTTCAATTTTTTGTTGCCAGTGGTGCTGAGGTTTTGAAGATTTGAGCTTTGCTTGGTTATGGTTATGGGGTTGCCTTTGGAGATGCTTGGTGTCAAAGGCTTTGTAATGGGTTGGTGACAGTGGACCTGTTTCAGTCTCTCTGTTCTTTACCTTCAACATGAAGCCTATTTGCTGTCTCTCATGGGTTTGGTAAGCTGTAAAATACAATGGCTTCCATCTTTGTCTTTTCTTTAACTAATTGGCCTTTGAATTGCTTTTTCTCTTTGCTTTATTTAGTTCTTTTCATGTTCTGTAGAATTGTATTTTATTTTCTTAGTTTTTTCTTTTTGCATTTGAAGGTGTAGGAAAGTTTTCTTCTTTATCTGTCATTTTAGTTCTTAAATTCCTTAACTAGTGCAGAAATAAACGTCATTTGTGACTGAAGAGCTGTAAAATATTAGGAGTTTTCTAATTGATGTACCTCCATGGAAGGATAATCTGTTGTAGCAACTTCAGTTTCAAAATGCTTAGTACTATTTCAGGAGAGACTTTAAAGAGAATCTACATTAGGTTCACATTGAGCCATTGAAGTTACCTTCTTCTGAAGCTTGTGTTTTTCTGCAGAACTAGTCCTTGTACTGAAACCTCAAAAGTGAATATTAGAGCAGGAGGAGAAATTTGGTATTGATTTGGAAAGTTGAGTTCACAGTTGCTTTTGGGAGATAACCGACTAAATGCATGGATCGGAGGGACCATATGGCAATGTCAGGGTCAGCCTCTTATTACACGCCTAGATCAATAACTGGGTCTGGAACACAGTCTGGGTTACTTGGATCACCAGGCATTCATCCCTTATCTAATCCAAATGCAGTATTTCAGTCCAATATGGGGGCAGGTACTATTGGATCAACTTTACCAGTAGACCTCTCTTCAGCTATTTCACCTCATGGTGTCAATGTGGTTGCACCGTCTGTGGTGCCACAAGGTGAATCTTTGAAAAGGAAAAGAGGAAGACCTCGAAAATATGGACCTGATGGGACTGTTTCATTAGCATTGTCTCCATCGTCATCCTCCAATCCTGGGATGGTAGTTTCAAGCCCAAAGCGAGGTAGAGGGCGACCACCAGGGTCTGGGAAGAAGCAACAATTAGCGTCTCTTGGTAAGTTTCTTTGAAAAATATGTGGAGATTGAAATTGATAAATGGGTGACTTGTACTTGGTTTTAACAATTATTTATTTTTGATATTTTATTGAAGAAATGATTCAATGGTTAGCATTGCTAAGAGAAACCCCTTACCTGTTTTGAGTAGAATAATAGAATAACCTATATATATATTTTTTTTTGCATTGTGGATAACTTTATTTTGTCTATCTGAGAATACTTTCTATTCCAAACCTTCATGTTATGGAAATACTTATCATCTAACATAAATTACCTTCTCACTACTTGATGTACACTGCCTCAATAATCTGGCAACATATAGTAGACACTATGGTTATAATAGTTGCGCTCTCTGTATTTAATGTGAAACATTGGGGACAACTGCGAGGCATAACATATCCTGAAAAAGAAATGAAATGTGGTATACTAGGGAAAGAAGAGGAGTGTAGTAAAGCAATATAATGTTTCAAGTTTCAACAAGAAGTAATACAAGGTTGGACAGAGATTTTTGGAGAATTTGTAGCATAGACATAGAGTTGTTACCTCCCTGAGTTACTGATTGCTTAGTGCTGACAACTTTTATCAGCATTTGATGCTGCAGAAAAGATATATCCTTTGATAATTTAATGAAGTGTCCCATACTGAACATTACAGCATGATGACACAGATTTATGTCCTGACTTTCTTATGCTTTTCATATCAGTTTGAAAAGTTTTCTACTTTTCTATCTGGATTGTTAGCCAACTGTAACAGCTACAGTTCACTAATTTAATATCTTTGAGAGTGTTTTTTTTACCATTTTGGTAGACTGACTATAAGTGATTCTCAGTCATAGATGATTTAAATATATGCTGTTTCCTGCATTGGCAGTTTTTTAATATGAAAATCATGTCTCAAATTTGCTAGGTGAAATGCTGTCTGGTTCAGCTGGGATGGGTTTCACTCCACATATTATCACCATTGCAATGGGAGAGGTATGCCCTATCATCTCATCAATAAAAATAGTTCCATATGAAAGAAACAGTTCTCTTACCATGAAGAGTTTATACTCTATTGATTTTCTGAGTACTTGGGCTAAATTACCCTCTAATTAGATTCACGGATGTTTGGTGTTCCCACAAATCGTTTGATGCTTCTTTTTGATATCAGAATTTTTGTTATCTTCTTGATATTCCTTTGATATTTCTTGAAGGACATTGCAAAAAAAATAATGGCATTTTCACAGCAAAGCCCAAGAGCTCTCTGCGTCTTATCAGCCAATGGTGCTGTCTCTACCGTGACTCTTCGTCAGCCCTCACTTCTGGTGGCACAGTCACATATGAGGTATGAATACTTCATGGTATTTCACTCTCAGTTGTTTATTGGCATGTCTATTAGATGAGAAATAACATAACCATTGATGGAAGTTCTACACTAGGTACAACTTGTTTGTCTCTTATTAATATTCGGTGTAATGTTTGGGATTATGTGGTTATGAGGTTATGCCTTTCACTCAGCTCAGTATCACCAAATCTGAGTCTTGTAAACAGATGGTTATTCCTTTGGTTGAGGCTGCCTTTTCTACGCTGAGAATAAAAATAGCATAATTAAAAATCAACTTTCATGTATATCAAATTATGTATAAAGATAACATATATAGTTCAAAATCAACAGTCATGTATATCATTTGTGGTAGTTTTTGTTCTGTCTTAAAATGCACAAATGTGTACGTGTGTGCATACAAGCACACTGGCTTGAACATTTATGCATGCTTCTTTGCATATTATCCCTCTGTTTCTCTCTTTGCAGTATCAGTTTCTCCCTTTCCCCACCCTTTGCAGGCTTCTTGTTTTGCTTACTGATAACAAACAGTTTTTCTTTTTCTTGTGGATTGCAAATTCGTTAGGGACGGTTTGAGATAATTTGTCTATCAGGCTCTTACTTGCTCACTGAAAGTGGTGGCTCCAGAAATCGAACTGGTGGTCTTAGTGTCTCCCTTGCTAGTCCTGATGGTCGTGTGTTGGTGGTGGAGTAGGAGGAATGCTTATCGCAGCTGGCCCTGTACAGGTAAAGCTCCTTCGACTCATTGCCTTAGCTTCCAGTTATCCTGTTCAAAGTAAATTATTTTCAATCTTTCACTCTGAATTGGTGCTTAATCTTTCAATGGGGAAAGAATTTGATGATGTTGCAGCTTTTTATTTAATTTTCATATACATATATTGAAATTTATATAAGCATGATAAAATTTGTTAATCAGATAGAATAATGAGGTGAATACACTAGCAGTATAGTAAGATGCTTTTGACTATTTAGTTATTGCTGACGCATTCAACATTGTTCCATTTCATTTGCCACAAAAAGATCCAGAACAGCATTGTTGTGGTCAATGTTCTAAAAAACGCTAGGCCCTAGTCGGGCGGACAGCAAGCGCCTAGCGCCCAGAGGATTAATCGGACGCCTAGGCGGTTTTGTATTTTCCATATTTTTTATTTTTTAATAGCAAATAAAATATAAAAATAATTTATAGAATGCATTATAATGTTTCAAAATAGCAAATATACTTCAAAAATAAATAAAATGGTCAACTACTATGTTCTTAGAAATAAAAAAAACAATTTGAAATAAACAAATTAGGCTTTGATGATTTAAAAAAATAAAAACAAAAAAAAAATAATTTGGCCGCCCAGCCCGCCCGCCCAGGCGGCCGTTTTTCGCGCTGGCGCCCAGATTGAACGATTAGTGGGAAATCGGAACGGTGAGCTGACGCCTAGGTGGCGTTTTTTAGAACATTGGTTGTGGTACCTAAATGATATTAGTATGTGAATGAACAAGTATCAAAACTTTTTGTCTTCAACATTTTGAGCTGAAATTAGATGATGGATGATTCCAGGTGATAGTAGGTAGCTTCATATGGGGTGGTTCAAAGACAAAAAACAAGAAAAAAGAAGCTATAGAAGGTGGTACAGACTTCGACCATCAGACAGTCGACAATTCAGTCGCATTTAATAGCATGCCACCCGATCAACAGTTTACTCAAGGGTCACCATTGGCGGTGTGGCCATCACCTCGACCATTGGATATGCGTAACAGTCATGGTGACATTGATTTGATGCGAGGATGACAATTTTATTCCCACAGGCATTGTGTTGTATATTTTAGTTTCATGGCCAGTCAGACTTATTTTGTTGAAGCACCACTGAGGAAAACAGAAGCCAGCTGATTCTGGGCTTGTTAATTCTAACTTCATTTATCTGGTCATGATAGAATCTAGATGTATTCATATTCCTTTTAGTTAAATCGAGATGTACGTAGTTTGACGTTTGGCATTCATGGTTTAGCTTACCTTCATCTGTCTGTACTCTGTAGACTCGTAGAGTGATTCTTGTATCTATGAATAGTGGCAACATTCTTGATGAACCAAGGTGCTTATGCTTAATATGTACTGATGCGATCATACGGGATGGATAAGAAACATTTGCAAATAGATACCAATCGGAAATAGCCAAACAGGACATGTATGATTTGTATATACTTAAGTTTTACATTATACAACTGCTAGAACACATTACGTACGACACATATACATAACACAATACAGCAAGTGCAACAAGCTTCATAGGCATGTTACTAAGCGTCGGACCAAGTGATATCTAAGCCGCCCCAGTTGTCTTCAGACACACCTAAGGCTTTCCAGACAGCCTTGGAGGCATCAACGATGTTGTTAGGACAAGGAGGCTGGTAATCATGGTCTGCATCACATCCTTCAGTAGAGTCACACTCATCCACGACCATGGCTACCACGCTTTGCCCATTACCGTTAATTCTGATGTTCTTAAGGCACCTTGATCCACCGTTGTACCATCCGGTGGACAATGCCACAACTGGAGTGTTGTCATCGTGGTATTGTCCGTCACATTCGGATGGGCCTCCTCCGTCACCTCCTGCTTCGAAGCTGTTAAGAGTGAGGTAGGCTTGGGTGTTTCCAGACATAGGTGGCGAGCATGTGTATGTTGGGTACATTTTTCCAGCTTTACAGCAGTCAGAGTCGTCCTCCTTGTTACATTGTCCAGGAGGGGGCTTCCTTCCTCTGATTCTTCCACTAGGACGGCATTGCTGAGCCTCACTGACCAAGAAAATTGCCATAAGGAGAATGGCTACAACAGACAACTTTGAGAAGAAGCTCTTCATTTTCTTTCTGTTACTCCTTGCTTAGGGCTCTTTGCTCTGCTTGTGGGATTGCGAGAGATGTTTGATGCATGATAGCATTTAACGGTGAGCATATATAGCAATCAGAACAGCAGAAAATACCAATCAAAAGTTCAAGATATACTTTCCTAACGCAGTTGTATGACACTCCCTCAACGTAACGGCTTTGACTGTTGGTCTGAATTTTTCTTTAAAACAAAATCCTACTACATGTCTCTAGCTGAATCCTACTTGAGTAAAGTAATATGTGCAGTACGTGCAGCTGTGCAGAATATCCATGTCTTTGTTGTTTTCTTTGGTTATTAATTAAGCTATAGTTATGATCATATCCATTGTAAACTATAACGGTGTCCTCACTTTCTTTTTACCAAGTAAAATGCTACAATTAATATCAGTAATCAAAAAAAAAATATCAGTAATTAATCTAGTTCAATTTCTTTTTATTTGAGAATTCAATTAATTCATGGAAGCAAAAGCTACAGTAATATAGGCAAAGCGCCAACGAGCAACCTCATCAAAACCTTAATTACCTATATTACTGTATGGGTAATTAAGGTAAAAGAAAAAGGCAAGAAAAGGTAAAAAAGGCGTGAAAATTTTCAATAGGCAAGAAAAGGCATTATTGTCAGATGTCACCAAGAAGACTGGATGCTGATGTTATTGTGTGATACTATAGTACTATACTTAGCAAGGCATTATTCTTGTTTTATGTTAATCTAATGTGACATTTGCGTTGTTGTTATCCTTGTTCTTACCCAATGGCCACGCATTTACAAAATACAATCTGCTTCCAATTTTGCACTTCCTCTGGGGTAAGATCTTATACAAGGTAATATAATTTTGCTTGGCGTGTTCTAATTATAAATTACTGTATTGTCTTTGTATTATATGGACTAATTTATGAAACAAATCGTTTTGAACTACAGGTTAATTGACTGATCGATCTTGTCTGATAAATTTAGATGTCATGTTGTATCTTGTATGCAAGGTATTGCAAGATGAAATGAATACCCATCTTAACTTGGTTGAACGTACTGATTTTGGTTACTTGAATCTTCGATCTCCAAGATAAGTATTCCGATCCAGTTTTCACTGGGTGAGAAATCTTTTCCATCAGTTAGGTTCATGAGCTATACTATATGTCAATGCAAATTGTGATTTGTTTGTCTTTATCAAAGGTTAATGGTTGGCAAACAGCTGACAGTGAAACTAAAATAGAGCACAGAGCTAGTATATATATGTCCAATGAACATTTACATTGTGTTTGGATAAAGTAATTTTAAATTCCATAAAAATTTCAAAATCATGAAAATTAGAATTCCATTAATTGAGAATTCTATTGTTTGGATTTCATAATATAAAATTTTAAAATGACAAGAATTTGTATTTAGACTAACACTAGTTAATTAAGTGAATTGACAAATGATGCATATTTTGTGAGGAATTTAAGTCGGGAATTTTAGCTTTTAAATTCCACGATTATTTTCCTATGAAATTGCTAATTTCACGAAATAAGAATCCAAACGAAGAAAACAGTCCTAAGAAATTGATAATTCTTTATTTTTAATTAAATTCTCAGTAATTCACCCTTATCCAAACACACTGTAAATATAAGATATACCAGAAGATTTAGTATGCTTACATAAACAGAAATCAATTTTCTATATTGAGTTTTGGTAATGTACATATAACATTTTCATACATATGTATCTATACATAAACTAACACAATGAAGTACGCAGCATCAAACTCAAATAGAAAAGGAAACCAACTGCAGATAACAACTTTGATAAAGCATGCAATATAATGCAACTAAGCGTCGGACAATGTTATATCTAAGCCACCCCAATTGTCTTCAGACACACCCAATGCTTTCCAGACAGCCTTAGAAGCATCAACAATGTTGTTAGGACAAGGAGACTGGTAATCATGATCTGCATCACATCCTTCAGTGGAGTCACACTCATCTACCACCATGGCCACAACACTCTGCCCATTACCGTTAATTCTAATGTTCTTAAGGCACCTTGATCCACCATTATACCATCCGGTAGATAATGCTACAACTGGAGTATTGTCATCGTGGTACTGGCCGTCACATTCGGATGGGCCTCCTCCGTCACCGCCTTCCTCAAAGCTGTTTAGTGTGAGGTATATATGCTTGAGTGTTCCCGGACATAGGTGGTGAGCATGTGTATGTGGGATACATTTTCCCGGCTTTACAACAGTCAGTCGTCCTCCGTGTTGCATTGTCCAGGAGGGGGCTTCCTTCCCCTAATTCTTCCACTAGGACGACACTGCTGAGCTTCACTGACCAAACAAATCGCCAAAAGAAAAATGGCTACAATAAACCCTTTCAAGAAGAAGCTCCTCATTTTCTCTGTTTCTATTCGATCGGGTCAATCTATCTCTTTGCTTGTGGGATTGTGTGTGTGAGGCTTGATGCATAATAGCATGAATGTGTGTGTGTGTATATATATATAGGATTCAGAATACCAAAAACATACCAACCAAATCAAAGTTCAACATATACCTTTGCTACGTAGTTGTGTATCACTCTCACATCAACGTATCGGCCATGGCAGTGAACACCTCATTGCAATCTTCAGAAGTAAATTCTTATCTGATCAATATATTTTCCTATTGCATTGTGGAGGAATAATATTCATGTCATTGTCGCTTTCTTGGTTTATTACTTCACATCAACATATCTTGTCGATCTACTGAGAACTATATCCCATTGCAGAGCACATAAAATATAATAGGTAGTCTGGACATCGACATCAACTAGAACCCAAATTAGCTGAAAATCAACAAGATTTGATTTGTTGTATACGTAGTTTGCAAATTAACTATCACGACAACATCGATGTACGTACATTTTCTGAAAACTATGTTGTCTTCTCTAAGCATGCATTACATGCTACAATCTTTTTAGGCCATTTTGCATTTCCTCTGATATATAATCAAACCTATCTGTTTTGCGGAGACCATCTGAGCATGCAGCTAGCCGTGAGTCTTTGGGGGATAAAACTAAATAAAATTCACAGCGGGACTTTTCGAATTTCGATATATTGAACTATTTTTCAAAAAAAAAAAGACCAATCAATATACTAATTATTTCATGAATTACCTAAATAAATATTGAATATAGTAGAGGAATGTGTTCCCATCTAAAAGGATCGATTACACAAGCCTAGCTTCTAAGCAAAACAGTACGTGAAGGGCTGCATGCATGGCGAGAGCTGGTCCCGGCCCTTTTATCATAGATTTCTTATAGATAGCTTTTAACAAGAAGCGTAATTTTCTTAATTAGTATTCAATCAATATAAAATATAGAGAGCACTTCTAGTGAGAAATCTTAAGTTAAGTCCTCAACTTAAAATATATAATCGATCTAGCTAGTACGTACAAGATGAAATTCCCATCAAAACTTTAGTTTATATGCATCTAATTTTCTCTTGAAAGAAATATAGTTTTTTTTTGGGGGTCTGAACTAGAAATAGAGTTATCTAGTTTAATTATCAGTGATAGGTTAAAGATACAGATGATAAACTAGAACAAAACATAGATCGATGAAGTACAGAAGATTTAGTATTTCAAATAAACAGAAGTCGATGTTCTGTAATATTGACTTTAGATCGATAATTCGATATTTGTACACAAATATATCTATACATAAACCAACAAAGTATGCAGCATCCAACACTACAATAGAAAAGGAAAACAGAAAGAGGAAAATTTGTGTTAAAGGCTTAAAGCACATGTACGTGCTACTATGCATCGGACCAAGTGATATCTAAGCCGCCCCAGTTGTCCTCCGACACACCTAAGGCTTTCCAGACAGCCTTGGAGGCATCCACAATGTTGTTAGGACAAGGAGGCTGATAATCATGATCCGCATCACATCCTTCAGTAGAGTCGCACTCATCCACCACCATGGCCACCACACTCTGCCCGTTACCGTTAATTCTAATGTTCTTAAGGCATCTTGATCCGCCATTGTACCATCCGGTGGACAATGCCACAACTGGAGTGTTGTCATCGTGGTACTGACCGTCACATTCAGATGGGCCTCCTCCATCACCTCCAGCCTCGAAGCTGTTAAGAGTGAGGTAGGCTTGGGTGTTGCCGGACATAGGTGGAGAGCAGGTGTATGTTGGGTACATTTTTCCAGCTTTACAGCAGTCTGAGTCGTCCTCCGTGTTGCATTGTCCAGGAGGGGGCTTCCTTCCTCTGATTCTACCACTTGGACGACATTGTTGTGCTTCACTAACCAAGCAGATTGCCAAAAACAGAATGGCTAGAATGAACCCTTTTGAGAAGAAAGTATTCATTTTCTCTGTTTCTCTTTGCTTCTACTTGTCTTGTGGTACTGGGATGCTTGATGCATGATACCATTTGAATGTGGGAATATATAGTACTCAGAATGCCAGAAGAAACAATCAAAAGTTCAACACCTCCTTTCGGTTTCTCCACGCAACTGTTTGTTACACTCCTTTAACGCAACGGCCATGGCTGACGACTCTCCTTTACTCTCCTTCAACGATCATTGGAATAAAATCGTTTTTGGGAATATCCTACTCAGATCAAAATCTTAATTTTCATTAAAAATATCTATATAATTGATCGACTTTGTTGGTTTCCTTAATTATGAGGCTTAATTATATCACTACCATGGCTGTTAATTTGGTGCTTTCTCTTTTGAACGTTGTAATGGAAGCTATTGATCTTTCGATGCTCCATTTTTCACCCCGTAAAAAACATCATTGCTGTTTTTAGTCATTAATTTTAGAGTAATGCTAGGTGAACCACCTTTTGAGAAACCAACTAGAGCCCACCTTAGGTGGCAACTTATGTGGCACTGCCACTTCGTCAAAGTTTAAGTTCAACTCTTATATATTTGTATATTTTCTTAATTACAAAATTCATTTTTCTATTTTTAGTTTCATGATTTTATCTCTTAACCCTATTTTTTTCCCTTTCTTCTCTCGATATATTATGTGCCGTCTTCCTCCCCCTCACACCGTGACACTGACTTCTGTTCTCTCCTCTCTGCAACCAGATATCTTTCAGTACTACAAGCGCTCCACCGTCCACCTCGATCATCTATCTCTCCCCAAGGATTTCAACAAGTTCAAGTCCATGACCATGCACATGTACGACATCGTCGTGAAGAACCGAAATCTGTTTGAAGTCAGGGACATGTAGTCTGTCCTATCTTGGATCTACTACAGCCTGCTAGCTTATGTTGATGGATGAATGTGTTTGTGAATCGTGATCCATGATAATGATGATGACTTTGTGTGTTTCGTTGGTTTGCGACTCTAAAAAAAAAATAAAAATTAAAAAATCTTGTTGGGAGGTTCACTGTGTCTGGTTTGCAGTATGTAGGTTTAGTTTAGGGAAAACTTGGGTTTGAATGCTTGATTGGTGATTATTGGGTACCTGTTGCGTTTTGTATAAACTAATTGAATGTTTAAGATTGTGCAATGAAAGTTGGGCCTTGATCAACTGATCTTGTGTATACGTGTGTGGTTTTGTTCCAATTTCTTTGAAGGGACCTACCCCAACTTCCTCTTAAATCCACTGTCATTACATGTGATCAGTTTCATGATCATTCATGTAAGTCTGGTACTCATACACCAACTTTGTTCCTAAGCAAATACCCAGTTTATTAACCCAACTTGTACTTATACTTAATCATCCTGAAGCAATATCAACTGCAAATTTCTACTACACTTACTGAAGGTATAAAGTTCTAGTTTAATTGACTTAAAGAAATTGACCAATATCCTAGATGATTAATATGGATGAAATCAACATCAATAGCAACAGATTGACGACGGTGTTATTGCAGTAGGTGAGAGAGGAGGAGAGAATAGAAGTCGGACGTTGACGACGGCACAAATCAGATCAGAGAGAAGAATAAAAAAAAGAAGGTTAAAAGATAAAATCATGAAACTGAAAAAAGAAAAATAAATTTTGTAATTAAGAAAATACAAAGATATAAAAGAGTTGAACTTAACTTTTATGAAGTGACAATGTCACATAAGCTGCCACCTAAGGTGGGTTCTAGGTGGTTCCCTAAAAGGTGGTTCACCTAGCATTACTTTTAATTTTATAAGAAAGGCATGCAAAAACTTTTTTGTATTTTTGAAGGACATTCTATGCTTGATAAGATGAAACAGAGATTCGTTTTGAAGGAGTTGGATCCTAATTTGCAATGGTTATTAAGTTGAATCAAGGTTAACTATAGAACAGCTGGCTGGTTAATTTGTCTATGTCCTGGATATACATTCAAGGCATGCATTTTTCTACCTTTCGTATATATGCTCTTTTCTAGAAGATGCCGTTGTCATCCTTATCTAATTATAGTCTTGTCCATGGGTAGCAATGGTTTAGCAGCTATCCGGAATGAGATCGAATAGTACGTTTGGTTCTTCTTTTTTTTTTTTTTGGGGTTACAAGTACGTTTGGTTCTTTTGATCACACACCTCGAACAATTTTATTTAACCTATGGCAGGCATAGATAGTGTGAGAGTTTAACATGGGTTGTCATGACTGTTTACCTTTTTAAAAGGTAATTTTTCAATTAAGTAAGAAGCCAAGGTCAGAAATAATCAACTTGATGCCTAAATAAATGTCATTTCTCGAAATCTCTAGTTCCATTGAGGCCAAGCATCTGTTTGTTGAGTGCAAGATGATTAAGTAATTAGCCATATATATATGCTTGATATGTTCTTTCTTTGGGAGCTGGTTTTTAAGAGGTAACGGTGTAATACCCTTACAGCTGCTCGCAGGAAAACAAAACAGTTTGGACGTAGGGTATGAGTTGAGAAACGTACAAACGTGATATGAATGAAGCAAACTCTAACAGAAACCTCCAATTTGATATTGAGAGCTTATGCTCGTACCTTCAAAATTATTAACATTTGGAGTTCTCAACTTTATTGACTTCTAACTTACTTTTACAAATAACCAATATACTATTTACACCTCTGTTTTTCCCACTATAAGTCTATAACCATTATACCCCATAAAATCAACACCGTAATTATTTTTGGTTGTTTTTTTATTTTTTTTCTTGAGGAGAGCCTTGGAGTCCACGAGTATGAATCAAGGTTTATGAAAAATCGCAGGTGATTGATCTATGAACTCAAGGACCTGGGTATCTAACCTATTAAAACCAGAATTGTAAATGTTCTCTCTCCCATGCACTTCTGGGTTCTGGCCATGGCACTCTGGAATACAGAAGAATGAAATTTAAATTGGAAGTAAAGAGATTCAATGAGGACTCTGGAAATGTCCTTGGTGATCTTGTACGTGCAGAGAGGATGCATGTGGAGAAGAAGATGGCAGATAAAAAGTTCCAGCAAAAGAAGAGGTTGGGAGAGAAGAAGAACTTACCAGTGATTTATCATATTCTTAACCAATTCCAACACTTTCAAATTGATGACATTGTACCTTACGTCGTTAATTACCCATCATGTTTACCAGAGGTTAATCATATTATTAATCGATTGCAAAACCTTCCGATTGATATATATCTCATATCTTGATATGGTTAATTAGGAATGTGGGATAAACCTCTATATTTTCATATCGACTGGTTTTTGTCTTGTTGGTAATAGCTTGACGCGAGTTGTCAAAATCAACTATTACTTGGAAACATAAAGGGGTCCAAAGCCAATTTTAGAGGTATAATTAGAAGTTCCCTTTCATATTATTTTGTTTCTAGATATTTAACACATAAACACGAGTCCATGGTATTTATTGACTTTTCATAAAGTACATATACATATACATAGAACATATGCATGCATAAAGAAGTGGGACAATGCCTATTAGCCTTAATTTTTAGAATTTTATTCCCACCAACAAAATCAGATTTTAAAATTCTCAAGAGCCAACTTAAACAGAAAAAGACAATTATATCTTTAATGATTCAAATAAACTACAATAAATCATTATAAGAAAAATAGAAGGTCTATTTTGAAATAAATATCTATGATCGGATTCTCGCAACTGATGACCGTTGACCGTGACTCTGGCGACCGTTGACCGGGATCTGACGATGTTGACCGGTCTCCGGTGACCGTTGACCAGACTCCGGCGATCGTTGACCGATCTTCGACGACCGTTGACCAGACTCTGGTGACCGAATGTCTATTGGGGACAGTAGGAGGGTCTATTGAGGGTAGTAGGGGGTTCGTCGAGGGTTCTATTGGGGGTAGTAGGGGGTTCGTCAAGGGGTCTATTGGGGGCAATAGGACCACCTATTGGAGTCAGTATGACCTCCTACTTAACTGTTGTTTGTTTAGTCAGACCGAGACGAATCAGACAATGCCTGAATTTCAAGTTTTCCCAGAAAGTAGTTACTAGCATTTAGAGTTTTGTTTGGGGTCGAAATTCCTGTTATCATTATCAAATAAAAGATGGGTTCTTCTCATTTTGTAAGTTTTGTGATTCAGTGTAGAATAGTGTACTAAGTTGAAAATCTGGTTCTGTAACGATATTACTCTCAGTAATCAAAATGAACAATCTTACGTTAGGTTCAAATGCAGCAATTTCACAAATTCTAATTTAATTTAATTCGAGAAAACAAGAACAATGCCTTACAGGAACAATGCCTTGACTCTGGGATGATTGCCAGAGCCGGCGAAGCCGATCCATCCTCCGCCCAATCCAGAGCCACTCTAGCATCGAAATCCCCTCTCTCTCTCCCAAAACCCAAACCAGGTCAAAGAAAACATGGCTCATTCTCCAGCCTCCACCGCCTCTCCATTCCAACGCCTCTCCATCGCCTCTCCACTCCAACGCCTCTCCAGCCTCCACAACCACCACCCCCTCCGCCGCCTCTGCCGTGTTCCCACTCAAAACCTTCGCCGTCGATCCCATTTTCTTGGCCTTCCTCTCCCCCTCCTTCTCCTCCACCTCCTTCTCCTCCGGCTCCCCCGCCTCCACCACCGAGAAGCTCCAGCACGCCATCCGCCTCCTCAAGTCCCAGCTCCGCTCCGAGGTCCTCTCCTAACTCTCCTCCCTCCAGCACGCCGACCACGCCCTCTCCACCGGTTCGATCCTCTGTCCACTCCCTCCAGTCCTCCCTCCGCCACACCCGATCTGAGCTCTCCAACCCCCTTTGCTCCATCACCGCCCTCACTTTCCAGCTCTCCTACCTCCATGCCCCCATCCAAACTCATAATCCAACCGGTGGCAAGACAATCGACTGCAATCGGAGGTCTGGGTGATCTGTGCTGAAGAGGGGGGGGGGGGAGAGAGGCATGGATCTGATCTATCGAGAGAAACAGAAGATTGAAAAGAGATAAAAACAAAGGTAATATGGTCAGGAAAAAAACACAAAAAGTTAAAAAGTTTGTTAATGGGAAAGTTCTCCAAAGGGTTTTCGGGTTGATGAGAATTTTAGATTATTATTTTATTAGTGAGAAAAAATTCCTTAAAATTAGGGTAGATGAGAATTTTCCCTAAAGAAATACAAACAGCAACACTTAACGTACCAATAGACAAGTAAACGAAAAATTAAAGGGGTGTTTATTGCCACCCCACAAACTACTTTGCTCACCCCACATTCTCTACTTCATACCCCACTTATATAATTTTAATTATAAGTCTACTTGTTTACCCATTAACGATACCTAAAAAACCGTTTTTGATTCTGCTTTGTTCACCACACATTTTTTTCATATATTTTGTCAAATTCAGATTTGCTGAAGGTAAGTAAAATCACCTAGTGAACAAAAATTCACATGAAAGTATAAATCCAAGTTAAAGAACAAGAAAAAACTCTCAATTTAACAAGTCAATGATATTAGTCGATATCAAGATGTACAATATTTGTAAATGTATCTCTAGTAGCAACACCTTCCATACTATAGTTCTAAGTTTCTTGAACTGATCTATCCGTTGTTCATAAATACGGTACAGTAGTTGTCCATGAGAATTTACATTCAAAGTCGACATGAGAAATAATGAGTAAAAGGATAGACGAATCATAAAAAAAAATATAAAAAAATACAAACAGTTTACCTCATCTTCAAGTTAAATGTTAGTGTTTTCAGACTCATGACCGAATATGATAAATCTATGTTAGAGTTATGAAATTTTTGTTCATCCAAAACAAAAAGATAAAAAAGAAAAAGAAAAAAATTTGTAATTTGTAACAACTTATTGTCTCTTTCTATAATTTTACATCAATGTATTTTGGTATTTCAATAAATTAACAACGTATGAGGTGAGTAAAATAGTTTGTGGGGTGACAATAGACGCACCCAAATTACATCATTACGTATTTTTTTTTTTTTCTTTTAAAGATTTGGAACCCAACCAACCAAGCTGGGAAGTCACGTCCGGTTTCGGTTATTTTATTAAAAAAAGAGAAACAAAAGAGTACGTATAGAAATAGTATAATTAAATTTCGGACCATGTGATATCTAAGCCACCCCATTCGTTTTCAGGTACCCCTAAAGCTTTCCAAACGCCAGGGGATGCATCAACAATGTTTTTACGACAAGGAGGTTGGTAATCATGCTCTGCATCACATCCCATAGTAGAGTCGCACTCATCCACCACCATGGCCACCACACTTTGCCCATTACCATTAATTCTGATGTTCTTAAGGCACCTTGACCCGCCATTATACCATCCGGTGGATAATGCTACAACTGGAGTATTGTCATCGTGATACTGGCCGTCACATTCAGATGGGCCTCCTCCATCACCTCCTGCCTCGAAGCTGTTAAGAGTGAGGTTGGCTTGGGTGTTGCCGGACATAGGTGGAGAGCAGGTGTATGTTGGGTACATTTCTCCGGCTTTACAGCAGGTAGAGTCGTTCTCTGTGTTGCATTTTCCTGGAGGAGGCGTCCTTCCGCTGAGCTGTCCGCTTGAACGACACTGCTGAGCTTCAGTGACCAAGAATATCCCCAAAAAGAGAGTTGCTAGAATAGAGCCCCTTGGGAAGAAGCTCTTCATTTTCTGACTGTTTCTCTTTTTATCTAGATCTCTGTATACTAGTAGGACTGTGCTGTATGTTTGATGCATAGTAGCATTTGAAGGCGAGTATATATAGCTAATAGAACACCAGAAAATGCCAGTCATATGATTTAGCTATAAAGTAGTCATACTCATAGTGAAAATGACACAAGTAATTTCTGCTATTTATTTGTTTTTTGAAGTCCCAAACCCTCCCAAGTAATTTCTAGCTAGCTATGAAGTTGAGGAGTAATTGCTTGAAGACTTGGAATAAAGCTTTTAGTCATGTCCTTCGCATTATACATCAAGCAGAGCTCAAATGCCTTCTTGAACCCGATTTCGTCATGTGCAGTCGCCATTGTTACTTACTTTAATACAGAATACCTATCAAATCAGATGAAGAAAATTTAGGGTCTGGAAAGCAATTAAGATTGGGGCACAGCTACCACAAACGCGTTGTTGCTTAGGAATTTTCTGCCATTTTTCCACAAACTATTCGGTCAAATATCATCATTTCTTCCCTTGAGTATGTGCACCCAGATATTTCTCACTCTGGTGTGGCGTCAAATTAGAGCCAGCCAAATTCATCACTAATCGAAAAAGAAAAAGAAAAAGAAAAACCAAATCCATTACAAGTTTTCGTTTCTGGGGGACAATGGTTAGCCACAAGAATTTCAGGATAAGGATCATCTAGCTCCTTGGCTTGTACTTTAGTTAGCCTTAGTTATTCCCCTAGGTTTTTCTCGCGTCCGTTGATGACATATTTACTCTCACGTCACCAAAATCTATAATGTAAATGCAAATAAATATTAGGTAGTGTTATTTACACACCTTATTTTGCTATTCACACTTTGATAACTTCGAATTCATCTATGATGACATGTGCACTCATTCAATCTGTGGTTTGGTTGGTTAAAGAGTTTAATCAACAACTTTGAGGTCACACTGGTTCAAACCTAATTACATATGTAAGTTGTGTGAGTTATTTATCAATATATATATATTTTTAAAATGTGTAGTTTCCAAACAAAATTGAATTATAGTAAATATAAAAAATGGATAAGGGTTGATGAATTGAAAAATATGGTGTGTGAATAGCATCATCTTAGATATTGATGATTATTATATGTGGAGATTGTAATAATTTTTTCTTTATCAGATAAACAACTCGAATATTACAACTTCGTAAGTTGAACTCACAACCTCTCACTTACTAAGAGAAGACTATATGCCGTTAGACCAAATGACACTGGGCGTAAAGATTATAAATTAAAGGTGCACTAATACAGATATCCTTTTTCTCAATAATTTCATGAAATAAATATACAACTCAAGTAGCTAGACACACCCTCCATATTCTCCAATTAGGCACGAGTCCAACAACACATTGAACATTTTTCAGCGCTTATTATTTTGGTTATTGGATGGTATTAAACCCCAGTTGAGCCTATTCTCGACTCAATTTCTTACCCCTTTCTTACTATATGAGCTAGCTAATCGGCCTAATCCTAAAGACTCGCTCTTGTTAAGTGTTAGAGTAATTAAGTAACCTTATTTAGTATTACAGAAGTAACCTTTTTCACTTTTTTTGGGTAGTTCATGAAGTAAGAAATAAGCAGTACCCAAAAGATCAGGCATCAGACCAGTGTACTTCCATTTCACCCCAGTCACTTTTCTTAACTCCCAAAGCCTTCCAGACAGCTTTAGAGGCATCAATAATATTGTTAGGACATGGAGGTTGGTAATCATGTTCACCATCACACCCCATTGTGGAGTCACACTCATCCACCACCTTGGCCTTCACACTCCTCCCATTAGCATGGATGGTAATGTAGCGCAAACACCTCTTGCTGTTGTTGAACCATCCTGTTGACAATGCCACCACGGGATTGCTATCCGGATGATATTTACCGTCGCATTCCGAAGGCGCGCCACCATCACCACCTTTCTGAAAGCTGTTGAGTGTCAAGGTTGCTTTTGTAAACTTGGACACATGCGGCGAGCATTTGTAAGTTGGGTAAAGCTTGCCTTTCTTGCAGCACTCAGACATATTCTCATGGTTGCATTGCTTTGGAGGAGGCTTTTTTCCCCTTATCGTGCCGCTTGGCTTGCAGGTTTGAGCTTGAATGCTCAGCCAGTTCGTAACAAGAACGATAAAGATCAAGAGAAAGGCCCCAGAAGAACAAATCCGGATCTTCATTCCTGTTTAATGCTCTGGCTTCTTTTGTGTTGGCTTGAAGATGTTGAATCCTAAGTTAGCTATATATAGACTTATAGAGAGACCATGAACTGCCTCATATTATGACACATTCGTCTCTACAGAATCAGTACGCTATACTGTTTCTTCTATATACCATTCTCCGATATAATAGATATGTTTCCAATTGTCTTATAGAAGAAGCTGATAATGTGCACAGGTAAATATCTTTATACACTTGTATTTGATGTTTGGTTTTGTACCGGTGCATATTCTTGTGTCAAATGAACTTGGATGATTCAATTTTAAAAGTGCAATCTATTAAAAAGGACTAAAGATCCTTAGGGATTCACAGTATTCTAGTGACATAAACACCTGAGTGCTCCTATAATTATACAAAATAATCCGAACGTTGCTGTTATTTTGTTTTTGACGTTTGTTTATTTTGCACCCCTATTATATATGTGTTCTTGTGTTGTGTCTTATTTATAGTTGAATTAGGAAGAGTCCAATTTGGTAAGACAGGCAGATAAGAGTGGTGACAAGAACTGGAGGGGGTTCTCAAGTATAACATATACGTTTCAATCAAGGCTACCCGATCAACTCGATCAATACGTTTCAATCTTTCTAGTTTTTACTGACGGTCGATTCAAATATTCATCCTCGTGACCGGGAGTCAGTTGCCTGTAAATAAATCCGATATAGAGAAAACACATGATAATCACTGTTTAGGTCAACTGATCAGTTCTGCTTCATGCATGCAAACCTTTTGATGTAACTAGTTAAGCATCACCCGATTAGGTGATAATGTGATATTTAGGAGCTCTCAGTTGTATGTTAACAAGACAGATGGTTACAAACTTACAATCCAGGTGAAACCTAACCTCGTGGAAGAAAATTCAGCATGATAAATTATCTTTTCCAGGTTAGGTTTAGGAAAAATGTCAATTTAGTACTAATTTAAACCCTCATTTCTCATTCCAATGATAATCTTTTTCATTAGCCCATTTCAATATAAGATAACCTTTTTTATGCCCAATGCACAAATTAATATTTACTAAAGTCTTAACAAACCATATTATTTTAAGACTATTTTGCCCTCACCCCTTAAACATGCATAGAGAGAGAAAATGAATGAAAGAATACTTGACCGGAATCTCACCGGACTCTGCTCACCGGCCGTCGGACTTCGGTCACCGGAATTTCCCCGACCGCCGGACTCCGGTCACCGGAATTTCCCCTGTAACTAGTTATTGACCCCCAGTAACCAGTTACTAATCAGTTACTGACACCCAGTAACCAGTTACTGACCTCCAGTAACCAGATACTGACCAGTTACTGAGACCCAGTAACCAGTTACTGACCCCGCAGTAACCAGTTACTGACCTTCTAATAATCAGTTACTGACCCCCAATAATTAACTTATTTCAACTTAATAATACCAGAAAGAAGAAATACCAGAAACAAATCAAGTTACTGACCCCCAATAATCAATTTATTTCAACTTAATAATACCAGAAAGGAAGAAATACCAGAAAAAAAAATCGAGTTACTGACCCCCAATAATTGAGTTACAGACCCGCAATAATCTATTACTGACCCCCAATAATCAGTTACTGACCCCTAGTAACTCAGTTACTTACCCCCAATAATCACTTACTGACCCTCAATAATCAGGTTACAAACCTCAAATAATAACTTATTGACTCCAGTAATCACTTATCAATCCTTAATAATCACTTACTACCCCAATATTCAAATGTAAGGATAAAAAATTAAAAAAATAAAAACTCTAACTGCCTTGAGGTCATGCTCTGGTCACCTATATTTCTTTTCTAGACACCCACCTCTCCTGATGGTGAGCACACCGGCCTCCTCCACGACCTCGGCGCACCTCACTCTGCAGAACAAGCACCGGCAAGGCTGCAGCGGCGTTCGTCGTCGAAGAAAGGAGAGAGAGAGAGAGAGAGCTTGTGAAGACTGCAACGACATGGATTTGACCGTGATGGTTGAATCGGACAGATTGACGAAGTCGAGGCAACGACGGCGTCCGTCGTCGAAGAAAAGAGAGAGAGAGAGAGAGAGAGAGAGAGAGAGAGAAGAGAGAGAGAGAGAAGAGAGAGAGAGAGAGAGGTGAAGGATCAGAGTTTACCGGTGGAGTTTGGTTGGGGAGTAAGTGAGGAGTAGTAGTAGATTGATTATTACTGGAGCTGAGTACTATTTTATGATCGTCAGAAACGGATGACGTGGCGATGGTGGTGATGACCTTGCTACGAAGCTGAACCATCGAAATCGCAATGGAGACGGGAAGGTCCGATTTGGAGTCGGAGGAACTAATCGGAGCGTCAGAGTTGTTGTAAATGACCAAAACGATGAGGATCGAAGCAATGCGCAGCCACAAGACGACGAAAGAGGTTTGTAAACAGAGACTCTCCATTTCCGATCAAGCTTGGAAGCTCTGGTTTCGTCTCTGTAGAGAAGAAGAAGCTCTGGAATTTGAACCGCTTTGCGAAGTCGAGGTAACGGCGGTGTCCGTCGTCAAGGCTGCGCGACGTCCGTTGTCGAAGAAAGAAGAGAGAGAGAGAGAGAGCGCAGATGAGAATGAGAGCTGAGGGAGAGGAGAGAGATAATAAGATTAGGGGTAAACATGTATTTTTGTTAAGAACCATTGGAATGGGCTAAGCAAAATATTTTTCATTGAACTGGGCTATAAAAATCTTATTTATGTGCATTTGGGCATTTTCCTTTAGGTTTATGAGCCAAATTAACTGATAATTAATAACCAGCAGAAAACGTGAGTAAGATATTGTATGGGGGTAAGACAACTCTGCCGGAGTGATTGATCGAGGAGTTATTCTCTTGTCCCATATGTAATGGGATCTTATTTTACTACAAGGTTTGCTACTCTTCTTTAAATTTGATCGTAAGGTTTCCTAGCTACCCAAATGGATTTGGTCCGAATGTTTCCTTCTCATACTATAAAAGCTCATCTCCCTTTCTATGATTCTACGCATCACATACGTTAATGTCATGGCCATCAACACGGTACGATCTGACGTACCAGACCTTGTTATCCACCAAACTATCCGATTACTTCCCACAAAAGCCGCCGTCCGCATGAGCTTTCTCTCCAAGCAATGGGAAGGTGTTTTGTCCTCGATCCCTATATTAGATTTCGACAAGGGCCGGTGATGACGAGAATGACAATAACCTAGTTCCACATACTAAGTTTGTTAACAAAATCTTGAAAAGGTATTTGGAATGTGTGAGAAAAAGAAGCAAACACAACTGCTAGATAAATTCAGGCTTCGCATGACGAGTTACTTATCTGCAGACGCTACGTCGTAAGTAAGTGGTTGCGTTCTTCAATAAAGAGAATGTACGTGAAGGAGTTGGATATCAGCCTAGGGTTGATAAATCCTGTTGGCAATGGGGTGGACGACTGATAAGCTACTACTGCTTGTGTCGAAAGGCACTTGCCGATGCAAATGTATAACTACTCTGAATTTGGAGTACGTGAGAATCCTAACATTGGCAGCAGTAATGCTAACCTATCCGGCTTCTTCCCTCTTTGAAAGCAATGTCCTTAAGAATGTGCACTTTGATACTCAAGCTCTCTTCTACTCACTACCAGAAGAAAGGCTTTAGCCGACGAAAATAAAAAAACCAGGCCGACGAATTTTTTTTTCGTCGGCTAAAGTCCACTTTAGCCGACGAAATTTTCCTTCGTCGGCTAATTTACAATCTTCGTCGGCTATGGTCAACTTTAGCCGACGAAATTTTTATTTCGTTGGCTAAATAATTTTTTTCGTCGGCTATAGTCTGTGAACTTTAGCCGACGAAATTTTCAAAAGTTTAGCCGACGAAATTTTCAAAAGTTTAGCCGACGAAATTTTTAAGAGTTTAGCCGACGAAATTTTCAAAAGTTTAGCCGACGAAAGATATAATTTCGTCGGCTAAAGTGCCTTATATTTGCAATTTGGACAACAACTCATCTGAAAAAAAAAAACTATATGTAGATCCTTCAAACGCAAAAAGTTGTGAAATAAGATATGACCAGAATGGTGAAATACGTCTATGGTTGAAAAATTACGGTATTCCGGTAAAGTCTCGGTGCCGATAGTTGACTTACCCTTATTATTCACTATGCTGCAGATTTGGCATTTGGTGTCTGATTGACTATTGTGATACCTTTCCGGAAGCGTAACGGCGCTACGAGTCAGACTCATGCTAATGCCATGATGTATAGGCTTTTTTGGCCATCTGAGTCCGTTTAGGGCTTCAAAATGCAGTTTTCTTATTTTCGATTAGAGTTGACCGTTTCGATCGAGCCCTTAACGTTGTCGGATCCAGTTGAATTTTTTACCATAGGCATCTTTCGTCATAATGATCATATCTGATGGTCGAATTTTGGTTTGTGAATTTTAGTCATCGGAATCACAACGTATACTATTTACTGTTATTCGGGTTTATGGGGAGCCCTATCGTCGGAAGGTAAATGTCTCAAAAATTTTATATGGGCAGTTGCGTCTCATCTACGTGAGAATTTTTTGTGTGAAAGGTTTGACCAAACTACGTAATATAGAGGGAGATATGAGCGTTTTCGTGTGATAAGTAACGATGGATTAGGGTTGATCGTTTCGATCGAGCCCTTAACGTTGTCGGATCCAGTTGAATTTTTTACCACAAACATCTTTCGTCATAATGATCATATCTGACGGTCGAATTTTGGTTTGTGAATTTTAGTCATCAAAATCACAACGTGTCTACTAATGTTGTATAACTTGTTTAATAGGTTATACAACTTTGTAAACCAACTCTACATAGGAAGCAAAATTATCAAAAATCTCGTGAAATAAGATGTGTTCAGAATGGTGAAATACGGCTATGGTTCAAAAAGCATGTAAATCGGGTAAAGTCTCGGTGCCGATAGTAGCGGTCAACCCTATTTACCGTTATTATTCCCTATAGGGAGCCCTATCGTCGGAAGGTAAATGTCTCAAATTTTTTATATAACGGTTGTGTCTCATCTACGTGAGAGTTTTTCGTGTGGAAGGTTTGACCAAACTACGTAATATAGGGGAGATATGAGCGTTTTCGTGAATTTATAGACTTTAGCCGACGAGATATTAAAAAAGTCGTCGGCTAAGGTCAAAAACTTTCAAAAATTTTTTGGCGGTAAATCAAAGTTGGAGGAAAATTTTCAAAGGACTTTAGCCGACGACATATATGAAAAGTCGTCGGCTAAAGTCGAAAAATTTTCAAAATTTTCAACTGAAATTTTTGGCGGTCAACCAAAATTTTCAAAAGAGTTTAGCCGACAAAAATAAAGAATTTCGTCGGCTAAAGTTCTTTATATAGCCGAAGATGGATGGTAAGAAGTCTATTATTTGCCGGATTTTCTTTTCGGCCTAGCTCCGCCGTCAAGCCACCGGAGACCGCCACACTTGTCCCAAAAGCTTCGCCGTCGTCTCTACTTCATTGCTGGATAGGTGGTGCATCGAGTGGCGCCGCCGTGAGGGATAAATCGAGCTCCAAAACTCTGTCGGTTCGGATTCGGTGTCGATCGAATTTCTCCTTCCTTAGGTCACCATTTGGTGAGTTCTATATATGGATAAGTTGAGTTTGATCAGTACTACATTCCCCTAGAATTTGGTAGCTCGATTCGGTGTGTGTGAAGAGAATCGAAGATTTGAAGTTTTTAGGGTTTAAAATTGGGGATTTTTATATTTTCAGTCGATTGACCTGTTTAGGCTTAGAATCGAGCTTCGACTTCTTCTAGAAAGTTGTTCGAAATGTTGAGAAGAAGATTCTGTCAAATTTTGGTCGTGATTGGAGGTGGCCGAAAGTTTCTGCAGTTTTTTTTTTCAAAACCCAGCAACTTTAGCCGACGATATTTAAACACTATATCGTCGGCTATAGAATTTTAATTTTTTTTTATAAGGTTTAGCCGACGAATTATGCCATATTTCGTCGGCTATAGTTATTTTAATAAGGTTTAGCCGACGAAATATACTAATTTCGTCGGCTATAGTTATTTTTAATTATTTATTACACACTTTAGCCGACGAATATCTTAATTTTTTCGTCGGCTAAAGTGTGGGAAAAAAAACCGACGACATGTTTTTCGTCGGCTAACTGTGGGACTATAGCCGACGAAAAAAAAATTTCGTCGGCTAAAGTCCTCCCGAGGACCTTTTCCCGACGACACTATAGCCGACGAAGGCTCGTCGGCTAAGATCTTAGCCGACGAATTAAGATAACAGGCCGACGAAAATTTTCGTCGGCTAAAGTGCTTGTTCTGGTAGTGACTTAACTGCAGAGTGCCCTTCCTGGAGTCCTTGTCACTAACTTATGTTCGTTCGCAAATTTCGAAATTTTTACTTCAAATTATAGTCTAGTTCCTTTGATATTAAGCAGTGCAAGGCTAGTGAAATTCAAGTTTACCAAGCAGTGAATCTTGAATCACTTAATGTCATTTCTTTGAATTTTGAGCTCAAGAGTATGATCTTTCGAGAGTGCTACAATCTGAAATATATGGAAGTATCTGCTCGGCACTTGAAAATGTTTCAATTAGGTGGATGGTATGATGTGAAGGCCACACTCAATACTACAGAGCTATGCGATTTTAACTTTGAGGCCATGTTTGTTTCATGGATTTTAGGGGGAAGGAAAGGATAGTGATTACTTTCCTTTGTTTGGGAAGCACGAACTCAGGAAGCACTTTTCTGACAAACAGGAAAGTAGAAGGGAAATCAGTTCCACTCAAAACTAATGGGATTGATTTTCCTCTCAGTTCCCAGCATTTATTACAATTTTTCTAGACAACATTACCCCAGCCCAAATATGCTATTGCCAATTTTACCCACGTGAATCCCTTCTTCGTCTCTCTTTATTATTATTAAGAATTCGATCTCAGACAGTCTGGCATTTTCTTTTGCCGGAAGTAGATATGCTGGAGCCTACAGAGGGTTTGTACGTTATTTATGTATAGAGAGCTAGCCTCGAGAAGGTTGTGTACGTTATTTATATGTAGAGAATATTAGGGATGAAAAATTCTCATGCCGTAAATCTAAACATTTTTTTCTCATTAATAAAAAGAGATTTTAAAATTCTCATAACCTCAATAGGCTTCTGGTCACTATTTTTACTAACAAATTTTTTAATTTTTTATTTTTTTTTTTACTAAATTACCCTGCTCTCCTATCTTCCATTCCAATTCGTCTGACTTCCACACTCTCTCTCTCATCCCATGTTATCTGCTTTAATCACTCTCTCTCTCTCCTCTCTCTCTCTCTAAAAGAGCAGCACACTTCTGCAGAATCGTCACTCTTCGATCACAACCGTTCCATACTCCCCTACTAAACACTCGTTTCTCTCTATGAGCTAGTCGGCTTCAACAATGGCGGCTCTAATGTAGAAAATCAAGGACATCGAAGATGAGGTACACTCTTTTCCATCGCCACAATGTCTCTTGTGCTTTATTTGCGAATTTAGAAACCCACTCTTTTCCAAACACACTCTTTTCCATCGCCACAATGTCTCTTGTGTTTTGGTGATGAGTCGGTGAAAATCGAAAGAAGTTAGCACTATTTAGCTCTTCATTTTCGGATGCTTAGGGCTTAAAGCGAGATTAAAATCGCGTCCAAGATTATGAGGCTTAATTCAGTTTTGTGTTTGCTTAGCTTAGTTCAGATGGTTGAGAAATCAATTCGAATAGAAAAGTAAAATAGAATTGTAAAATGATGAAAATTTGCATAGGCAGTGATCATTCTTAGGCTGGATTGGATTTGGTCTCTATCAGTGAAATCAAATCAAGGAAAACAGTAAGACGATTGAAATTTTTGAGTGTGGCTTTTGTTTTTGTGTCAAATTAATAGCAATATTGATTGTTAAATTCAGCATATCACTTGGAACTAACAGGTTTTGGTTTCTTGTTTTGGTTACTTTTGGACCCCCTAGTAGTGTACCTACCTGATATGCATTTCACATTTTCAGTTTGATTTTATTGAATATCTGTAACTCTAGTTTTTTATTTGATTTGATTTATTCATGTTCGATATGTGCTAGGTTGTTGATATTCATGTCTGTTATATTTTTTTTGGTATCAACTATTTGCACACCACCTGTTTGTGTAAATGTCTCAATCAATCTGCGCAAATCTTTACATTGAGTCAAAGATTAAACTTTTGATGTCTTACACTTTCCTGTACGTATTGGTTACCTTTCTACATAAGGCACACATGTAAGTCTTTTGCATGACAAGCTGAATTATCATGGCAATGTCTGTGCTTTGGATCGCAAATAATTCAATTCAAAGAAAGATGCATGTGATGTATAAAATGCCGAATAGAATAAAAGAAATCAGTGTTCATGACTCATAGGTTCGAGTCTATGTATTGTAGTTGGGTGTTATCATGAACTCATATTAATCATGATTTCTGTTTTACCTTGTAGCTGTTGCTGGAGGTGATTTGTCACACAAAACTGCTGGAAACCATTCAGCAATTTTCGATATTGGAGGAGTCCTTGGTGGAATTTTAGCGAGATTGATATCAGATATGTTTGAAGCTCCGGCTGTTACATCGATTGCATTTTTGTTACTTTCAGCCATTGTTCTCCACCGGGCAGATGGAAGCTTATCTATGTTTGTCAATATTGTTCTAATGTTTATTGCCGGATTGCAGGTGAATCGTCCATCTGCGCTCATCACAACAGCTGTTTCGTTCTGTTAATGAGCAATAAATGACCACGTAGCTTCTTTCTGGTCTATTTTTTCATGGTGGTTTTGTTTTATTATGTTTGTTCTAAAACTTTGCTTTTATGGTAATGTCATTGGATGATCGATGCAATTCAGTTCGATGGACATGTCTTGTGTTATTTATGTTTATGATCGATACCATAAGAACGCTAAATTTCTCCTGAAAAATTTATTTCGATGATCGTTGTCCTAACGAGCTTGGGAACTATTTGTAGTTGTAGCATTAACAAATGATTCTGCTACTATGGTTATGTTTTATGGTTATTACGATTTTATCTACTATGATTCTCCTACTACTATCATACTCTCCCATCTTTCATGTATATTGCCCCCAATAGAAGGTCCTACTACTGACCCCTATAGGAGGTCCTACTACCTCCAATAGAAAGTCCTATTGCCCCTAGTAGGAGGTCTTAGTGGAGGAATATTATGCTTTTTGTGTATGTCATATTGTCCTTCAATTAGGACGTCAAGAGTCACTTGCTTTCATTCTTTTGGTGTAGATTTGGATAGAAGTTATCTTCTCATTCTTACATCTTATAGAATATTATAGAGACTCCACTTCTTCCATTTCAAAACTCTTCTTGATACATGTATACCTTATATCTTAAGTTCAAGGGTCCTACTGCCTCCAGTAAGAGGTCCTACTGACCCTAATAGGAGGTCATACTGTCCTTAGTAGGTCCTACTGACCTAGGAGGACCTTAAACCTTATATCTTAGGTTTAAGGTCATACTGTCCTTAGGAGGTCCTACTGACCCCGGTAGGAGGTCCTACTGACCCTAGTAGGAGGTCCTGTTGCCTCAATAGGTGGTCATACTGCCCTCAGTAAGAGATCCTACTGACCTCACTAGGTGATACTGCCCCCAGTAGATGGTCATACTGCTCCTAGTAGGAGGTCATACTGCCTCAATAGGAGGTCCTACTGACCCCAACGGTCAACGGTCAACGGTCGCCGGTAGACCCTCCTACTGCCCCCAACGGTCAACGGTCGCCGGTAGACCCTTCTACTGCCCCTAGTAGACCGTTGTACAGACCTCCTACTGCTCTCAATAAACCCCCCTACTGTCCCCAGTAGACCTTCTTACTACCCCCAGTAAACCTTTGGACATACCTCCTACTACCCCTAATATACCCCCTACTGTCCCTAGTAGACCTCCTACTACCCCCAATATACCCCTATACTGCCCCCAGTAGACCCTCTTACTGCCTCAGTAGATCTCTAGACAGACCTCTTACTGCCCCCAGTAGATCCCCTAGCTTTCGTCGGAGCCCGGTCAACCATCGTCGGAGTCCGGTCAATGTCATTGGTCGTGGGAATCCGGTCATAGAAATTTTATTTTATAATAGACTTTTATAATGGTTTATTGTAGTTTATTTAATTCATTAAGGGTATAATTGTCTTTCTGCTGTTTAAGTTGGCTCTTGAGAATTTTAAAATCTAATTTCGTTAATGAGAATAAAATTCTTAAAATTAAGGTTAGTAAGCATTGTCCCTGTTACGAATCCTAGAATTCTGGAAATGAGGTTTCCTATTTGATTTGCAATACTTATCAGATTGAAGTTTCCATGTTTGGCTGGATTACTGCTAAAACTAATTAATTTTGGATGAGCATGAGAACCTTAGTCGTGAAATATGAGAATTCTAATTTAATTGGGATAATTACAGTGGATAAGATCATTTCCTTTTCTAAGTGCAACTCGATCAACTTCAAAGCATTGCCATAAAATTTGTTTGCTGGAATTTGGGAATTTGGATGAGCATGAGGACCTTAGTTTTGAAGGATGAGAGATATTGTTTCCTGGAATTTTTAGATAATGATATAAGAAACTTGTATGCAAACATTATTTATTCGTGAGTCATATATATATAGAGGCCAGATCAGGAGCGGACGTTCGCACCGGCCTTAAAGTGCAGACGTCCCCTCCGTTCTGCACCCTCCGACGCCGACGACGGCGCACCTCCACCCCAGAAGACTCCAGCAGCGTCCCCGACCACTTTCCCTCCCCGGCGAGTCCGTTTTTTTCCTTTCCTACGAGATCACCCAAAACTTCAAACAATATCGATCTTGCCGGAAAACTGGAAAAGAACGGACTCGCCGGGGAGAAAAAGTGGTCGGAGACACTACTGGAGTCTTCTGGATTGAGGCGCGCCGTTGTCGGCGCCGGAGGGTGAAGAACGGAGGAACGTCCGCACTTTAAAGACTGTGCGGACGTCCGCACTTTAAGGACTGTGCGGACGTCTGCTTCTGAATGGATCCGTGTGTGTGTGTGTGTGTGTATATATATATATATATATGAAACTGAATCAATTAATCCTTAATTTCAATTGTTATTACTCGATGTGATCAGTTGTGGTTCAAGCAAAATGGAGGCGACTATGAAGAGACGACTATGGAGGTTTTATATTACCTACAGTTTTTGATCTTTACATGTCTGAAATTTTGTGTTATATATGGATCTTCATCTTCGCATGCTTGAAAATCCCAGCAAAACTCTTGCACAAAGATTGGTGTACGTTTGATGTTTTATTTTAAAATACAAGGGTATTATTGGGGCATTGATGCATTTTTACTTTCCTTTCCTACAACAACCAAACACCGAAAAAGAAATCAAATGGTATTTCCTGAATATTTTCCATACTTTACCAAACGTAGAAAAGGAAACCTGACAGGAAGTTTACTTTCCCATCCTCATGGGAAAGACAATGGAATTAATTTCCCTTCCATGAACCAAACGAGGCTTGAGGGTTATCTGAAGTCGGAATTTTCTTTGAGAGATCCAAAACTGTGGTCGGCCTCCATCATACTATGGGACAGTTGGGACAAAGAGTTGCCGAGTTTCGATGGACCATGGAGACATTTTCCTAGATTGAGAAACTTTCTTGAAGAGTTCAAAGCTACCAAAGGAATGTCACTTCTCGTTTCTCATTTCAAGGCACTGTGCTTTCCAAGAGAATTCAGAGAGACCTTCTCTACGTCTATTATACTATAACCATAAGAGCAAAAACACTTCAGCATAAACACATATATTGATACAACTCATATAAGATCATATACAACCTGTTTACCATAGTCGCGATGTAGACCGACAGCTCCAAGGATAAGGGATCTTCTATGCAGCACTCAATTAACAAAGCTCTAATGGAGAGAGACTCGTATTTGGCGTAGTTTAGAGTGTGCATAGGGACCTTCTTATATACTGCACTTTAGATAACTCAAACTCTGTACATCAAAGAGTTTGAGTTTCATTAGTATTTGTCCATCTCTATTATCTTGTTTAACAAGATAATTCAATTGTATTTCATTACTTATCTAACCATTTCATTTAGATAAATATATCATGATAATGTGTTTTTAATCCCACAATGTTTATTCTGCATATATTATGGAAGTTGTCATGCCTTAGGACTCAAAATGCTAAGTCCATTCCAACATTGTCTTCACCAGAGTTGCTTAATCTTTAAAGTTCTTGATCTGGCGATGCAGAACGCCCCAACAGACCTGAGAGACATAGAGGACCTGATGAACTCCTTACTTTGGGTGGCGCCTAGTCTGCAGGAATTTAATCCATTAGAATACAATGAAGAGTTGGAAATGTATGTATAACCAAAGTCACCAGCTTATTGTCTTTTTTAGAAACCAACAGTTCTTATTGCCCACTGAAACTCACATTCAAATAATCTGTACTGACTATAAAGTTACGAAATGACATAGTTTAACACATAGCTCACGTACATGAACACAAAATACAAAGAGAAACAAGCTAAACATTTACTAGTGTAAGTAATTAAGCGTCGGTCCATGTGATATCTAAGCCGCCCCAGTTTTCTTTAGACACATGCAAGCCTTCCCAAACAGCCTTGGAGGCAACAACAAGGTTGTTAGCACAAGGAGGTAGGTAGTCATGATCTGCATCACATCCCCTAGTAGAGTCACATTCATCCACCACCATGGCCAACACACTGCGACCATTACCAGTAATTTTAATGTTGTTATGGCACCTTCCTCCATTCTTGTACCATCCAGTCGACAATGCTACGATCGGGCTGCTGTCATTGTGGTATTTGTTATCGCATTCTGATGGAAGGCTGCCATCACCACCTGCCTCGAAACTGGTTAGAGTAAGGTAGGCGTGGGTGTTCTTGGAGACAGGCGGTGAGCATGTATAGGTCGGGTACATTTTGCCTGGTCTACAACAATCAGGGTCTTGCTCCTGGTTACAGTCTCCGGAAGGGGATTTCTTTCCTCTTATCATTCCACTTGGATGACATTTCTGAGCTTCAGCAACGAAGCATATTACTAAAAGCATAATGACAAGAATAGACACTCTTGAAAGGAAGCTCTTCATTTTGGCAATTCAATTTTCTTTGGCCTCTGAGTCTCTTTGTATCTGTTATCTGGTGTCGGGTGCTTGATGCATGAGACCAATCTGATCGGCACTTATATAGCGAAGTACCAAATAATGCCAATAAAAAGTTCAACATAATTTTGTTATTTTTCAAATTCGACCCTAGTTTTGTTCCTGCCGATTGAATAAGAATCAGAGAACTAGAGGTATCAGATATATGACATACACCCTAATTATATAACATATAATCACAAGTAGCCAATCTTGTATGACACACTCGAACTGCCTACAGCATCCTAAACATGTATATACATATAATCACATACAGCCGATTGAAATTGTACTTAAAATATGACTATTATTCCAGCTAAGGTAAATATATGAAACTATCAGCTGCTAATTAAGACTATAAATCTGTCCCCTTATAGTTATTGTAGAATTCCTTGGCTAATCACAGTGGTAAGCTTGTTCAAGCATCTAGATAGTGAGGTTTGGCTAGGACTATCCTGAAACCTAAGCAAACAGAAGCACGTTCTTCAATACTGATCCAAAGCTTTGAAGTACAGTCAAGCAACTCAGCACGGCCTGACAGCAAAGTCTGTGTAAGCGCTGCCGTCAGGACTGTCAATCTGGTAGCATCTATTGAGCATTGTAAATTGTAGTAATTCCTATAAGAAGTATCCCGGAAGATTCATATTGTCGGCAGAACTGGAAATTCCTATAAGAATATCCCAAATACCTATGTTACAGTTCTTGTTAAGCATTTTCTCGAGAGTCAGACGGTCAATATTAGCTTAGATCACACAAAAGCCTTTTAGATAACAAATTATGAGAAGATACATTACATGGTCTATCATGTTCATCTATCCAAAAGCCATGAATGTACTGTAATGACCCATCCCAAGTCAATACTAACAATTCATCAAGTGTGTGACCATGAGATATCTAAGTGATGATATCACAGTTGTCTTTAGACACACCAAAGACGTCCCACTCGGCCTTAAGAAGCATCAACTATGCCAGTATGACAGGATTCATGCATTAGGAGCAGTTTCAGAAGTCTTGGGTTGTTCCTGAGAATGACCGGAGAGAACTGGATTTAGGGTTGTTCCTGAGGTGAAGCTTAAATGTTTGCAAATGTAAAGAAAGATCTTCTAAAGCTGCTAATGTTACATTACTTATCTAACGCTTTTCATTAACCTAGGTATGGGATAATTCCTCCAGAAGCAATCTGTGAACAAAAGTGGGACTTTATATCAAAGCAACAAAATATACTTGAGAGGATTGAAGATGGTTAATCAACCTACGAGATAGTAACTTATGATACCTACTTGCACTCACTACTGTGTTTTCTTCAGTTCATGAGAACCCAAATAAACTATGTTTCTGGTACTGTGCTAATGTACTTCTTTGCAACAATATTTACTTATGTACTAATATATAGGCAAACTGGGCCTATAGGAAACAAACATGCATAATCCTGATATAATGAATCAATTATGAAATTCAGCAAACTGTAAACTATGTATTAGTGACAAAAAATGAGCAAATTCGAATGTAAGCGTAAACGGAAAAGAAAACAGATACAAAAAAGAAATGAGAGAAGGCTTACCCAAGTGGATGATTTCCAAGTCCAACAATGCCTCACAAAACGTGGTTTTTGGACATATTTGAAATGAGTGCGGCATTTTCACAAACAGTTGGTGTGCACACAGATGGGTCAAGCATAATCACAGTCTGCCCTGCGAATCCCTGTGATCTTCAATTCTTTGAGGGCTCCGTTGCAGACTTCAATGTTTCCTCCATATTCTTCAAGGGGGATTCACACTAGTATAGAGATTTTCGAGAGAAGAGACCCAAGTGAATCGAGAGACTATTCTAGAGGCGTCTTCGTCTAGCCCGCTTAAAGCCCAATTCGTTTATTTTTATTTTTTAAATGGTGGAGCCCTCGATCTGTTTAACCCATCACGGCCCAGACCGCCTAGACGGGACCCGTCTCCGCGGTTCGAGGTGTTGTTTGAGGTTGTGAAGCAGAGATTTGAGTTTGAGGCGGAGGAGCTGAGGCTTCATAGGGAGTGGGTCGGAGGGGCTTGGTTCCTTCTCTCAGAGAACAAGAGAGGGTAAGGGGTGTAAATATATTGCCTGGTAGCGTGAAGCACATATGAGCTTGCGTTAGAGTCTCTTTTACCATCTGGATGTGTACGTAATATATTTGTTTTTCCCTGTTTTAATTTATGTTGCCGAAACTACCCTTACGCGCCAACACTCGTACTCAAACGAAATCTTCTATTGCAAGAAAAAATAAAAAAAATATTGGATCATTGTATACGTCACTTGGAATTCACCACTTCAAGATGAGGAAACTCGAGTTGTTTCAGTCATGCATGGCTCAAATGGCGTTGCCATCAACATTCTCATGCATGGCCGCCTTTTACATTGTAATCACATGACAAGCAATTTCCTAATAAAAACAGGGGACAAGTTCAATTCAGATGAAAACAAAACAGGAACAATGCACATTTAGTATGATTTTTGAACGTGTTTTGTTTAGATGTTTTTCATCTATAGAGAATCAGAGTAGCGTAATCGTTAGAAAGGATCATATTGTAGAATCCGAATCACATAATTGTCATATTGGTTCCAAAGTTAACAACCAAAAAGATCATTACCATGCATACCAGGCTTCAATAGGTGGTATGCTTCAATAGGCTCATTAATGATCATAAATTTGGTTGAAATTTTGCAGAATTGATCTACATATTAAGACCTATAAAATATACGGTGAAGATGAAAAATGTGATCGACAAGTTGGTGTAAACTTCGTCCCTCATATAAGTGTCAAATAAGAGATCTCTTAATGAAATGACCTTGTATATATAATATGGAATCTTACTGCGCAACATGACAGCATATAAACTTAGGTCTATACGAAGCCGGCATCGTTCATAGACGGCAGCTTCATTCTATACATGTAACTAGCCTTTTCAAGCTAGCATTAAGCAAATCTCTATATAAAGCATAATTTGGAACCAACGTCCTCAAACAAACCGAAACCAAGTACAAAGAGCATGAAGCTCCACTTTTGTTCTTCGGGTGCTTGTCTCTTCATCTCCATCATTCTTGTAGCAAACTGGTTGAGCATTGAAGCTCAAACCTGCAATCCAAGTGGAAAGATAGTTGGTAGAAAACCTCCTCCGAAAAAATGTAACCGCCATAACCAATCTGAATGCTGCAAAGAAGGCAAGCTCTACACCACTTTCAAGTGCTCGCCGCATGTTTCCAAGCGTACTAAAGCAACCCTGACGCTCAACAGCTTTGAGAAAGGTGGTGATGGTGGCGGAGCATCCGAATGTGACAATAAGTTCCACTCTGATAACACCTCGGTCGTGGCATTGTCCACCGGGTGGTTCAACAATAGGAAGAGGTGTTTGCGCTATATAACCATTTATGGTAATGGAAGGAGTGTGAAAGCCAAGGTTGTTGATGAGTGTGACTCAACAAGAGGATGTGATGCTGAACATGATTTCCAGCCTCCGTGCCCTCACAATGTTGTAGATGCCTCTAAGGCTGTTTGGAAGGCTTTGGGAGTGAAAGAAAGTGCCTGGGGTGAAATGCAGATATTCTGGTCTGATGCCTGATAAATGAGTAGTTTTTAATAACAAGCTAGTAATCCCTAGTTGCTTAATCACCTACATGTCGTGAATGGAGAGGAGTTAATACAATGAATTAAGGTACATGTTAAGTTTACACCATGCATATATATCATTTTGTATGATCATCTGACTAGTTTCAATCACTGCACTGATCAACAATATTGAGTAATCTACTTATATTTCATATATATAACGATGAATATATATAGCATGGCTTATTAACAATGAAAAGAAAAACCAATTAGTACATGGCTGCAAAAAAATTGTTAGACAATTTGAAGTTCCAAGCTTTTTTATTAGGTGATAGAACAGAGATGCTTTGTTAAAAAGTGAATTCGATCGAGTACGTATGGTAGAAAGATCATGTAAAATAGATGCACATAGAGATATTAGCTATTCGGTGATACAATCAGCAGTCTCCTTGGCACCTTATTAGATTTTAGTTCTTGTCTTCACTGAATCACGTACTTCTTCAGTTTGAGGATGGGGCTGGAATTCAACAGTGATACAATTCTTCATGCATGTCCTTTTCCACCTTGCAGATGTCAAATTCAAACTGAAAATGTATGGTAACACCAGGTAATGTAAGAATAATCCCAACTTCAGTAGTTTCAGAGTAGTATTCATCATCTATGCATCTGGGACAGGTGGTGACCCTCCCAGATGGAAGAAATATTGATAGTCGACGTTTGATTGACGAGGGAACTCGATCAGCTGGCAGATTCATTTTCAAACTTTCAGTGATATCTTCTTGGTCTTATTCAACTCTTCATCGAATTAAACACTGGGACTCTCCTCCATTCTTCGTGTTGGCCGCCGGCAAAAACAATCTTGGAGACTAGCTGGGAGATCTTCCCGTGGACGATGGTGACATCAGCAAATCACGAAGCTAGCATGATGGCACGAATAACCTATGAATAACCTATTCATTCCCAAAAAAAAAAAAAAAAAAATCCTATGCAAGCTAGCTTGCGGGCGTTGGAGGATTTGATACGTTCAGAGCTATATATAGAGACTTGTCAAGAAATTCTTCCTTGATGATCTTTGCACATCTGAAAGCGCCTCTCCTTCTCTGATGATACGTGTGCTGCATGGTTCGAGCTTGGGTGTTTGTAAGTTATAAAATAATAAAAGATGTCTAACGAATAATTTTAAAGATACAAGTTCAAATCTCATTAATATATATTAGAGTATGTGAGTTATTAATAAAAAATTTTAAAAAATATATATAAAATGATAAAAAATATCGAAACATATACGTGGCTAGCGGAACCCAGCAATGTGGGCCTAGCAGACAAGACGGTCCCACCTTTAAAAAAAGAAAAAAAAAGAAACTCAAATAAAAATAATAAAATAATAAAAATCGGAAACATATGCATCCTAGGCGGAAGGGGCACTACTGGAAAAAAGAACTTAGGAGACGGAATTATTTCGTCTCCTAAGTGACAGATTTCGTCTCCTAAGTACTTAGGAGACGGAACGTCCGTCGGCTAAGATCCGTCGCCTAAGTGTTGTGAGGTAGAACTTAGGCGACGGAACCTGAAATTCCGTCGCGTAAGTGGTTCTTAGGAGACGGAATACTTTCGTCTCCTAAGAACTTAGGCGACGGATTTTATTTTATAATAAAAAAAAATTATCCACTTAGGAGACGGAATAGTTGAATTCCGTCGCTAAAGGCTGAAAAAGAATTAAAAAAAAGAAATGTCACCGCAGTAAACTTCTACTGCCCCCCAATAAACTTGCAAAAAATAATTCTCTTTCAATTTCATGGGCACAACACACAACATATACCAACTCTTACCCTAATAAACAACTTTATTGGCCTCTAGTGAAGCCAGTAGAAGTTTACTGCCCCCTAGTAAAGTTCTACTGGGGGTCAGTAATGTTCTACTGGGGGTCAGTAAACTTCAATACGGTATCTTAATTTCAATTTCATGTCAATTATACACAACATATATCAATTATTACCCTAATAAACAAATTCATTGACCCCTAGTAAACCTAGTGGAAGTTTACTGCCCCCCAGTAAAGTTCTACTAGGGGTCAGTAAACTTCAATACAGTATCTCATTTCAATTTCATGTCAATTATACACAACATATATCAATTATTACCTTAATAAACAAATTCATTGACCCCTAGTAAAACTAGTAGAACTTTACTGCCCCCCAGTAAAGTTCTACTGGGGGTCAGTAATGTTCTACTGGGGGTCAGTAAACTTCAATACAGTATCTCCCTTTCAATTTCATGCCAACAATTTGCCCCAAATACACCACCACCACCAAATCAAAAACAAACTATTAAAAATAATTACTGAAAACAATTAAATACGCATTTTGGAAGCCTAAACGGACTCAGATGGCCTAAAAAGCCCATATGTCGTGGCAAAGCGACAAGTTTGGTTCGTTGGGCCGTTCCGCTTCCAGAAAGGTATCATAATGATCAATCAGACACCGAACGCCAAATCTGGACCGGGTTTAGACTTGTTTCGATCGATCTTCTCTTCAATCTCTATCGCCATCTATTCTACATCACCGGTGGTGGGTCGGCGAGAAGGCGGAGGTGGAGGGTGCGGAGGTGGCCGGGTGATGTTGAAGAGGGTCTTGACGACGTTGAAAGTGGTGGTGTTTGTGGGGACGAAGTCGATGAGTGCGTGGCAGTTGGTGGGGGTGGTGCAGTTGAAGGTGGCAGCGGAGGAAAGAGTGGTGAGAATGGATAGAGAGGCCGGCATGAGAGAGAGAGAGAGAGCTCTGGGAAAAGATGTGTTTCCCAGAGTGAGAATCGCTTAAGTTCTATTAATAAGGTTGGTGAGTGTGTGATTTAAAAGAATTGATATGTTTTGAAAAATTTTGGTTTGAATTTTCATGAAATTTTATGCGGGAAGATGAGCGCTTAAATTTTTACAACTTAAGCGACAAAATGTTCTATTTCCGTCGTCTAAGTGATTCATAATTTTTTGTTTTTTTTTATTTTAGAAAATATTTCGTCGCCTAAGTAAATATTTATCTCTTAAGTTCTACTTAGGCTACGGAATGTAATTCCGTCTCCTAAGTAATTCATATAAATTTTTTAATTTTTATTTTTTCAAAATGTCGTCGTCTAAGTGAAAATATTCCGTCTCCTAAGTAGTGCTTAAGCGACGGAATGAAATTCCGTCTCCTAAGTCGTTCTTAGGAGACGAAATCAAAATATTTCGTCTCCTAAGGACAACTTAGGAGACGGAAGGAGACGGAAACGGTTTCGTTTTCTAAGTAAAAATTTCTGTCGCTTAAGTACCACTTAGGAGACGGAATTTTTTAATTCTGTCGCCTAAGTGACATTTTCCAGTAGTGGGGGTGGGTTTACGCGGGACTCAGCGTAGTGGGCTAAACGGGAAAGGTGGTCCCATCTTTAAAAAAAACAAAAACGAAAAAAATTAAATAAACATAACAGATCGCGACATCGCAATTTGCTGCTGGTGCTCTTCTCTCTCTCAATCACAGCAGGTGAGTTTTCTAGCTTCTCTCTGTTGGCTTCAAAATGCGAAGTCCTGAATGGTATATCTGTTTAGCTTTTAAGGATATGTATTCCTTTCTTTAGAAAAGTGAGTCTGAGTTTAAGGTTTATTTTCATCTTTGTTCTGTTTGGGATATTATGTACTAATAATTAGGGTCAATTACATATAAGTCTATTTTAAAATATTTTCTCTTATATAAGTCCATCCAAACATTTTTACCTACATAAGTCCACCAAGTTTAAATAGAGTTTTATATTAGGTATTAAAGTTCAACAAAATTACAAACTGTCATCCAACCAAATAATTAGATGATCTCTCTTATATTTACGAAAATGACACTTGTGTAAAAAGTCAACAACCACTTCTTTCCAGAAAAGTCTCCGGCCGATCTCCGGCGAGGTCTCCGGCCAACCTCTAGTGAATTTTCCGACCGACCTCAGATGAATTTTCCAACTGACTTCCGAGGAGGAATCCGGCAACAATAAAAAATTACTACCGCTGGCAACAATAAAAGATTACTACCGTCGGTAACAAAAACTACTACCCACTACCAGAAGAAAGGCTTTAGCCGACGAAAATAAAAAAACCAGGCCGACGAATTTTTTTTCGTCGGCTAAAGTCCACTTTAGCCGACGAAATTTTCCTTCGTCGGCTAATTTACAATCTTCGTCGGCTATGGTCAACTTTAGCCGACGAAATTTTTATTTCGTTGGCTAAATAATTTTTTTCGTCGGCTATAGTCTGTAAACTTTAGCCGACGAAATTTTCAAAAGTTTAGCCGACGAAATTTTCAAAAGTTTAGCCGACGAAATTTTAAGAGTTTAGCCGACGAAATTTTCAAAAGTTTAGCCGACGAAAGATATAATTTCGTCGGCTAAAGTGCCTTATATTTGCAGATTTGGACAACAACTCATCTGGAAAAAAAAAACTATACGTAGATCCTTCAAACGCAAAAAAGTGTGAAATAAGATATGACCAGAATGGTGAAATACGTCTATGGTTGAAAAATTACGGTATTCCGGTAAAGTCTCGGTGCGTGCCGATAGTTGACTTACCCTTATTATTCACTATGCTGCAGATTTGGCATTTGGTGTCTGATTGACTATTGTGATACATTTCCGGAAGCGTAACGGCGCTACGAGTCAGACTCATTGCTAATGCCATGATGTATAGGCTTTTTTGGCCATCTGAGTCCGTTTAGGGCTTCAAAATGCAGTTTTCTTATTTTCGATTAGAGTTGACCGTTTCGATCGAGCCCTTAACGTTGTCGGATCCAGTTGAATTTTTTACCATAGGCATCTTTCGTCATAATGATCATATCTGATGGTCGAATTTTAGTTTGTGAATTTTAGTCATCGGAATCACAACGTATCTACTATTTACCGTTATTCGGGTTTATGGGGAGCCCTATCGTCGGAAGGTAAATGTCTCAAAAATTTTATATGGGCAGTTGCGTCTCATCTACGTGAGAGTTTTTTTGTGTGAAAGGTTTGACCAAACTACGTAATATAGAGGGAGATATGAGCGTTTTCGTGTGATAAGTAACGATGGATTAGGGTTGATCGTTTCGATCGAGCCCTTAACGTTGTCGGATCCAGTTGAATTTTTTACCACAAACATCTTTCATCATAATGATCATATCTGACGGTCGAATTTTGGTTTGTGAATTTTAGTCATCAAAATCACAACGTGTCTACTAATGTTGTATAACTTGTTTAATAGGTTATACAACTTTGTAAACCAACTCTACATAGGAAGCAAAATTATCAAAAATCTCGTGAAATAAGATGTGTTCAGAATGGTGAAATACGGCTATGGTTCAAAAATCATGTAAATCGGGGGTAAATTCTCGGTGCCGATAGTAGCGGTCAACCCTATTTACCGTTATTATTCCCTATGGGGAGCCCTATCGTCGGAAGGTAAATGTCTCAAATTTTTTATATAGGCGGTTGCGTCTCATCTACGTGAGAGTTTTTCTTGTGGAAGGTTTGACCAAACTACGTAATATAGGGGGAGATATGAGCGTTTTCGTGAATTTATAGACTTTAGCCGACGAGATATTAAAAAAGTCGTCGGCTAAGGTCAAAAACTTTCAAAAATTTTTGGCGGTAAATCAAAGTTGGAGGAAAATTTTCAAAGGACTTTAGCCGACGACATATATGAAAAGTCGTCGGCTAAAGTCGAAAAATTTTCAAAATTTTCAACTGAAATTTTTGCGGTCAACCAAAATTTTCAAAAGACTTTAGCCGACGAAAATAAAGAATTTCGTCGGCTAAAGTTCTTTATATAGCCGAAGATGGATGGTAAGAAGACTATTATCTGCCGGATTTTCTTTTCGGCCTAGCTCCGCCGTCAAGCCACCGGAGACCGCCACACTTGTCCCAAAAGCTTCGCCGTCGTCTCTACTTCATTGCTGGATAGGTGGTGCATCGAGTGGCGCCGCCGCGTGAGGGATAAATCGAGCTCCAAAACTCTGTCGGTTCGGATTCGGTGTCGATCGAATTTCTCCTTCCTTAGGTCACCATTTGGTGAGTTCTATATATGGATAAGTTGAGTTTGATCAGTACTACATTCCCCTAGAATTTGGTAGCTCGATTCGGTGTGTGTGAAGAGAATCGAAGATTTGAAGTTTTTAGGGTTTAAAATTGGGGATTTTTATATTTTCAGTCGATTGACCTGTTTAGGCTTAGAATTGAGCTTCGACTTCTTCTAGAAAGTTGTTCGAAATGTTGAGAGGAAGATTCTGTCAAATTTTGGTCGTGATTGGAGGTGGCCGAAAGTTTCTGCAGTTTTTTTTTTCAAAACCCAGCAACTTTAGCCGACGATATTTAAACACTATATTCGTCGGCTATAGTATTTTTAATTTTTTTATAAGGTTTAGCCGACGAATTATGCCATATTTCGTCGGCTATAGTTATTTTTAATTATTTATTACACACTTTAGCCGACGAATATCTTAATTTTTTCGTCGGCTAAAGTGTGGGAAAAAAACCGACGACATGTTTTTCGTCGGCTAACTGTGGGACTATAGCCGACGAAAAAAAAATTTCGTCGGCTAAAGTCATCACCGAGGACCTTTTCCCGACGACACTATAGCCGACGAAGGCTCGTCGGCTAAGATCTTAGCCGACGAATTAAGATAACAGGCCGACGAAAATTTTTCGTCGGCTAAAGTGCTTGTTCTGGTAGTGACCGCTGGCACCAAAAGCTACTATGGTCACTAACAAAAGCTACTACTGTCATAGTTAAAAGTTACTACCAACATAAACAAAAGATACTACCGCTAGCAACAAAAGTTACTCGGCAGCAGCAAACAAAAACTACTACCGCAACAAAAGCAACAAAAGTACACTGCACCAGTAGGCAGCAACAAAAGCTACTACCGCGAGCAACAAAAGCTACTACTGTCAGAATCAAAAGATACTACCGTCAGCACAAAAGCTACTATTACCAGCAACAAAAGCTACTATTGCTAGCAACAAAAACTATTACTACAAAGACCAAAAGCTACTACCAACGGCACCAAAAGCTACTACCTACTACTATAAGGACCTTACTACCACCGGCACCAAAAGCTACTACTGGTGATACCAAAAGCTACTACCAGCGGTACCAAAAACTACGAGTTACTATTATAAGGACCAAAAGCTACTACCACCGGCACCAAGAGCTTCTACTACTTATATCAAAAGCTACTATCGCCGACACCAAAGGCTGCTACCGCCAGCACCGAAAACTACTACTACTACAAGAACTAAAATCTACTATTGTCGGCACCAAAAACTACTACTGTTGACACCAAAAACTACTACCGCTGGCACCAAAAGCTACTATGGTCACTAACAAAAGCTACTACTGTCATAGTTAAAAGTTACTACCAACATAAACAAAAGATACTACCGCTAGCAACAAAAGCTACTACCGCAACGCAGCAACAAACTACTACCGCAACAAAAGCAACAAAAGTTACTACCGGCAGCAACAAAAGCTACTACCGCGAGCAACAAAAGCTACTACTGTCAGAATCAAAAGATACTACCGTCAGCAACAAAAGCTACTATTACCAGCAACAAAAGCTACTATTGCTAGCAACAAAAACTATTACTACAAAGACCAAAAGCTACTACCAACGGCACCAAAAGCTACTACCTACTACTATAAGGACCTTACTACCACCGGCACCAAAAGCTACTACTGGTGATACCAAAAGCTACTACCAGCGGTACCAAAAACTACGACTTACTATTATAAGGACCAAAAGCTACTACCACCGGCACCAAGAGCTTCTACTACTTATATCAAAAGCTACTATCGCCGACACCAAAGCTGCTACCGCCACCGCACCGAAAACTACTACTACTACAAGAACTAAAATCTACTATTGTCGGCACCCAAAACTACTACTGTTGACACCAAAAACTACTACCGCTAACACCAAAAACTACTACTGTAACAAACCAAAAGCTACTACCGTACCAAAAACTACTATAGCCGGCACCAAAAACTACACTCACCAAATAATTCACCAAGTTTACAGATACAGGAACAAAAAAAAAACAAGGAAAATCTGCGTGATATTCTTCAATACTTTTCCATTCACCATTACTAATACTAATCAAATAATTCACCACAACTTTACACATACATGAATTAACAAAAAAACAGAAAGGAAATCAAACAAGAAAAGTGACAATTGGAGATCGGATCTGGCGGCCGACGATGACAGAAAAGATGTCGCTCCCTCGACGGAGCTCCGGTCTTCGTTCGCCGCCGATGATGAGTCGTTGAATTCCTTGTCTTCGATCGAACACACCTGAATGGAGTCATCCTCAGAATGTTGGCGATATCTCAGTGAGCCCCGCCTCGATCTTCGATCTCGGAGATGATGAAGGACGTCACCGTTTGATAGATCTGAGGGAGAGACCTCCAACACAGGCAGATTTACAATCATATTCAAGAGCTAGTTTGGTGACGACCTTGAGGGAGATGCAGTCGAGATCGAGGCCGAGGTCGTCATGCAGGCATCGTCAACGGTCGATCCAGAAGTCATCGTCGAGGCTAGGCGGTAGCATCGTCGGAGAAGCAATCGAGGTCTTGCCGGAATTTGTCTCTCGAAGTAGCAGTGGCGTCATAATCGAAGGAGGGAGGGGAGAGAGAGAGAGAGAGAGAGAGAGAGAGAGAGAGAGAGAGAGAGAGAGAGAGAGAGAGATTTGGGAAAAGAGGGAGGGGAGAGAGAACGAGAGAAACTGTTTTGGACAAAAGAGGGAGGGAGGGTAATTTTTCTTTTCCCTTTTTTTCAACCATATGGTGAAAGCTAATACCCACAAGTAAATGATATGTTTGACAAAAAGTTAAAATAATTGATATAATAATCTCAGTGTGTTTTACTTGATCATTTTCGTTACGACTAAAATCGTGCTTATTAGGTTTGACCCCCTTCGTTATTCATGATATCATTGATATGCATGCTATTAGGGAAAGAAGAAGTACCAACAAAAGGTGCAGCAAAAGTGCATGTTCTTTATTGACAATGTGAAGTTCCCAGCATTTTAGAAGTATCATATGAAGCTTGGTTAGGCTCATTAATTAAGCGTCTTTTCCAATCACTGCCAGGAGAAGTATTTTAGCCGACGAATTATTTTCGTCGGCCTGTTATCCTAACTCGTCGGCTATAGTGTCGTCGAGAAAGGGTCCTCGGCGATGACTTTACCCGACGAACCTATAGACCGTCGTCGGCTATTGTCCAGACTTTAGCCGACGAACTATTTTGTCGTCGGCTTTTGTTCATGAATTTAAGCCGACGAAACAGACTCTATCTTTCGTCGGCTATACTCCAAGACTTTAGCCGACGACGTCCTCTGTCGTCGGCTATACTCCCAGACTTAAACCGACGACACAACACGTCATCGGCTATACTCCAAGCCTTTAGCCGACGGAGCTAATATATTCGTCGGCTAAAGTATATAATTAAAAATTAAAAAATAATTATAGCCGACGAAATAGAGCCTCTTTCGTCGCTATTTCGTCGGCTATAGTGAGTTTAGCCGACGAAACATGCCATAATTCGTCGGCTAAACTATAAAAAAATAAAAATAAAAATACTATAGCCGACGAATTGTGGCGTATTTCGTCGGCTATAACTCCATTCCAGTATAAAAAAATACACAAAATTCTTAAATTACCATTCCAAGCAAGCTGCAAAATACACCAAAACAATTCCATATATATAACCAACAAGAAGCACATAAAACTATATAAGGTATCAACTACACAAAATCTAAATGATCTAAATCAATATCCGGATCTGGGGCCTGCTGGTGAGGAGATTCCGGCAGCTGAGGTATGTCTATAGGCGCAGGCATGGGCGGAGGTGGAAGTCCCTGAAGCTGGGCAGCTGCCAAATCCTGGAAGTACTGGTACATCTGTTGCTGCTGGGCATGCTGGGCGGCATGTAGGGCTCTAGTATATGATCTATATTCGGCGAACTGGGCGGCATGAGCGGCAGCCTGAGCGTCAGCATGAGCAGCCTGAGCGGCTTGCTCTCTCCGTAGTCTCTCAACTTCCGACTCTAGCTGAGTCGTCCTGCTGCTGGTCGAGGCTGCCTTTCGTTGAAATCCTAGAGTGGTCTTCAAGACCCCCTGGCCCTTCTTTCCTAGACCCCGGCAGTAGAAGTTGTTTTCTCACGGTGGGAAGGCTGTGCCCATGATCCTCGCCCCAACCCTCGGATCTGAAGTGTCGATCCGGGAAATGGCTTCGGACATCTCTTCCTCCTGCGTGTCCGGCCATTTCTCCCTCACTATAGCACTCATCACCTCGTCACTAGCCTCCCTCACCCTTGCCTAATTGGATAGGAAAAAAATTATTAATTAACATTTTAACATATATATTAGTAAAATTAAAAATTCCGTAAAAATGAAAGATTACTTACTATATCCTCCTAGGAGTCAGGATATGCCTTCTCGTACGTATAGACGTACTGGTTGACCTCTGGATGTTCCCTGGCCGCCTCGTCCATGAAGACAACGAACGGTCTAGAACCGGCATGATGGTTCCTTGTGTTGCGTTGCCGGTTCTGAGCGTTCGCCCGGGAAACCGCCTTCAAAGAAAAAAGTAAACTATTAGTAAAATATTTTAAAAACGCACGTACTTAATGATAAATTAACTAATTAATTTATTTAAATACCTGTTTACGAGGGTTGTTGAATTCTGATATCAGAAGCCAACGCCACTCGTACTCTCTGTACTGAAACTCAGCAGGGGTAGCAGAACGTGCGTTCCCGTGCGTAGTCCAATGGGTCCGCAACTCGTTCTTCCACTCCTTGTACCTACAGATACAACAAAAATATTAGAAATATTATTAATATGACATACAGTTTTGTTTTTTCATTAATTTCCCAACGTACCTTCCCCCATGCACAAAGTCCGCCCAGCTGCTCTTCAAGGGTTCGGGAACCTCAAACCACACCTGCATTTAACCGTTTATTAGTTTAGTTTTTCCAGAAATCTACAATGTAATACATAATATTATTCGGCCGGAGCAGCAGGAGGAGGAGGAGGAGGCCGGCCGGAGAGGGAGAGGGAGAGGGAGCGGAGGCCGGGTGAGGCGAGGGAGAGGGAGAGGAGAGGGAGCGGAGGCCGGGTGAGGCGAGGGAGAGGGAGAGGGAGAGGAGAGGGCGGCGACCGGGAGAGGGAGCGGAGGCAGAGGAGGCGAATTTCGGAGAGGGAGAGGAAAAGGATGGAGGCTAGGGCATACAACCAATCGAGCTGGGTTATACCCGAAGACTTTAGCCGACATAATAATAATTTCGTCGGCTAAAGGTAATAATTTCGTCGGCTAACCGAACACTTTAGCCGACGAAATAATAAATTCGTCGGCTAAACACAAACTGTTTATACATTCATCAAACTGTGACTGCTGCTCGTGATGATCAAACTTGAGAACGGAAATCCGACCGTCAGATCTGACCATCATGATAAAATACATGTATGGGAAAAAATTCAACTTGATCAAACAAGGTTAAGGGCTCGATCCGGACAGTCAATCTGTTAAGTCAAACCCCTAAACGCACGGAAAAGGTCATTAGACTATCTAAATTACGTATTTTGGCCGGACCTTCAACTGAAAATAGTTTCAAATCAATGAGACACAACAAGTCGTATAAAAATTTTACGCAAAATAACCACCGAAGATAGGGCTACCCATAGGGAGAAAGAATTGAAAATTGGATTGACCGCAACTATCGGCACCGAGACATGACCGGAATACCTTGATTTTTCAACCGTAGACGTATTTCACCATTCTGGTCATGTCTTATTTCACGACTTTTTCACGTTTGAAGGTTCTACGTATAGTTTGTTTTTGAAACGGAACATTTACCTAACACTTAGTAAACAAGTTATACAACATTAGTAGACATGTTCTGACTGTGATGATCAAACTTGAGAAAATAAAATCCGACGGTCAGATCTGACCATCATGATAAAATACATGTATGGGAAAAAATTCAACTTGATCTGACCAGGTTAAGTGCTCGATCCGGACGGTCAATCCCGTAAGTCAAACCCCTAAATGCACGGAAAAGGTCGTTGGACCGTCTAAATTTCGTATTTTGGCCGGACCTTCAACTGAAAATATTTTCAGATTGATGAGACACAACAAGTCGTATAAAAATGTTACGTAAAATAACCACCGAAGATAGGGCTATAGTATGTAACAGAAAAAGTTTAGGGTTTAGCCGACGAATACCCTAAATCATCGTCGGCTATACTATGTAATAAAAAAATATAAAAATTAATAAAGCCGACGAAATATTAGGGTATTCGTCGGCTAGATGGTTTTAGCCGACGACTTCTACTATACTTCGTCAGCTAAGATGGTTTTAGCCGACGACTTCCTTTTCAATTCGTCGGCTATAAGTTATTTTAGCCGACAACTTCCTTTTCAATTCGTCGGTTATAAGTTATTTTAGCCGACGACTTCTTTTTCAATTCGTCGGCTTTAATTTATTTTAGCCGACGACTTCTAGTTTTTTTCGTCGGCTAGAGACGGTTTTAGCCGACGACTTTTAATATAATTCGTCGGCTAAGAGGGTTTAGGCCGACGACTTATGTTGTATTTCGTCGGCTTAAGTAAAAAAATACAAACCCTAAAACAGAGGTTTAAACCATACAAATTTCCTGTTCATATTCACCAAAATTCATATAAAATAACAGAAATATGAATTCAACATATGTAAACTAGAAATGAAGGTAATACAATTTTTTTATTACAAATTAATGTATTACATCCGAAGAAATTAAAACTAAGGCTCGTAATCGGAATCATCCGATGAGTCTTCTTCGGTGTCAGAATTAATTTCTGGTAATCTATGTCTTTCCTCATCGCCAGAGTCTTCGTCTGTTTCTTGATTTGGATCAACATCAATAAGCCTTGGCTCTTCATCACGAATTCGCACCGAACGACCCGCTTTAAAATTATTAAGGCGAACGGTAGAGGAGTTAGGAATACCTATTGCGTTGGGCTCTTGATACGCAACATCTTCTTCCTCGTCTTCGGCCTCTCCAAGTGTAGCCGCCCGGTAAATGTTTCGAGGGTGCACAAGGTTGACTACTTTCCACGCGTCACCCTTAGCAAGGTCATCAAGATAAAACATTGTTTTACCGATGTGGCAAAAACGAACGGGTCATCTTCGTAAGAACTTGTAGCAGTGTTCACCGATAATATTCCGTACTGATCGGTCTTCATGCTCTGCGGGCTAGTATCAAACCATCTACACTTGAAGAGGTGCACTGTCATGCATTCACCGTAAACGAGTTCCACCACTGAATCAAGAACACCGTAATAGTCAACTCCATTCCGCCCACCATGCGCCATCACCCCAGAATTCTGTGTTCTCCGTCTGCTGTCTCTCTGTTCACATATAAATTGCACGCCATTCACCTTGCACATCGGATAAACTCTTGACATTATCGGCTTCATCGCTAGAAGTCTTAGTTCGTGTGACCAATTTGGGTGACCATCAAATTGAATATGGTTCATCTGCAATTTACAATTTAACATTGTAAATATAGATAATTATGCACTAAACATAAATACGTACATAAATATTGAATTACGTACCCAGCCGCCAAAATAATTTGCGAACTCCCTGTTGTGGTACTCGAGATCACCTTGAATGTCTGGACAATATAGATGGATGTCTTTCCAGTATTCAACTTCTGGACAGTTAATCAATACCCACCAGTGGGCAATGACTAGCTCATGTGGTTGCAACTTGTAGGAGTCTGGCAAAATTCCATAAACTTCAACATCACTGGAGTGTATGGAAAGAGTGAACTTCGGTACATCTACCGGCATGGCTTCGTCTGTTTCCTTCAACGCTCCTAAATACAACTTCATGTAGGTGACGCACTCGTGCACAATATATGCTTCAGCTATACATCCTTCAGGCGCGGATTTATTAGCCACAATCTTTGTAGTCTCCAAGTTGCCTATAAATCAAGTTGCAAAGTGTTATGATTATTGAACATGTATATATATTGAGGAATTCAGGTGTAAAAAACGTACCTTTCCATGGGATACATCCAAGTGTAGTGTACTGGACCGGTAAGCAACAATTGCTCGGGAAGATGGATCATCAGGTGAGGCATGATGTCAAAAAAATTTGGAGGAAATATCCTCTCAAATTTACACATGATATAAATGATGTCCTCTTGCATTTCCGTGGTTAGATTTTGTCACTTCCCGTGTGCATAACTTCTGGAAGAATCTTGCCAACGCTACTAGCGGCTCCACCACCTGACGGGAAGGAACGGTTGAATGAAAACAGGGAAGAGACGTTGTAGCAGATATGACAGTCATGACTCTTCAACCCGTACATCTTATTGTCCCGGAAGTTCACACACCGGGCTATATTTCCTGCATAACCTGAAGGATACTTCACACAACTCATCCACCTGAAAATTACGTTCTTCTGGTCAGGCTTCACGGTGTAAGGAGCTTGAGGCATTTTTTTCTTCCCTTCTTTCAACACAGATGTCTTCTTAACTGCATTTTTTTTAGATCAATGCGTGCCTTAGGACCGTCTTTCGTCTTCCCCTCCAAGTTCAGCACTGTGCCCACCACATTGTCGCAAACATTCTTTTCGATGTGCATCACATCTAGGTAGTGCCTGATCAACAACTTACTCCAGTATGGGAGTTCCCAGAATATGCTCTTATGTGTCCAGAATTTGTACCTGTCGGGTCTTTCAGGTATTACCGCAACAATATTGGGATGATTGCTGAGCTGCCCAAAATCGTACTCATTAAGCACTGCTAAAATCTCTTCTCCCGTCCATCTTCTGGGAGACACACCGTGTTCTACGGTCTCATCAAATGCCTTGTCATCGAACCGCCAATCGTGATTATATGGAAGGAAAGCACGGTGACCCAATCTGCATATCTTGTTACAATGATTGCTGCTCCCCTCATCGCTAAGGCACTCTGGACAAGCCTTGTATCCCCTAACAACGTGCCCGACAACATCCCACGGGCAGGAAAAATCAGATGGTACCAACAACCATGACATGCATCTGGAACATCTCGTGCATGTACTTGTCATAAGTGGGATGACCAACTTCCACAAAAACTGAAGCTCTTCAATCAAAGGTCTCAAATACACATCGAGACACTTCCCTGGATAACCGGGCCCCGGAATCAACAAACTCAACATATTGTATTCCTTCTTCATGCACATCCATGGAGGAAGGTTGTACGGTACCAAAATCACCGGCCATACACTGTATTGAAGACTCATGTTGCCAAAAGGGTTGAACCCGTCGGATGAGAGCCCGAGCCTCACATTTCGGACCTCTGATGCAAAATGAGGAAACTCCCTGTCTATATGCTTCCAAGCCTCCCCGTCAGCAGGGTGTATAAGGGTATCTTCGTCATGCAATTCCCTATCACGTGCCATCTCATAGCTTTGGCCGTGTGTGAAGATATGTACAACCGCTCAAGCCTATCCCTCAACGGGAAATACCGAAGTACCTTCACAGGTTTTCTATTGCCTGCAGGAGTCAGCTTATACATGTCAGTGTGACATACCGGACATGCGTCAAGCCCACCAAGGTCATTCCCTTCTGGATCTTTACCCCAGAAGAGAACGCAGTCATATCTGCATGTATGGATCTTGATGTAGGAAAGGCCAAGATCTTTCAGGATACATCGGACCTTACGATGAGTGGTAGGAAGACGATGACCGTGGGGCAGCATCGAAGCAAGTGTACTGTAGATAATCATCAACAGCCTTCACGGTCGATTTTGTCTCAACTTTAATCTTCATTACGTCCATCACACTTTCAAGAACGGTCTTCTGACAACCGGGGTACACATGAGTCTGTTGGAAAGCAAGCAGTTTGTTGTACTTTTCATACCAGCAATGTTGACAGCTCTAGGGAAAGGCTGCACCGGGTCAGGTATATACTGTCCTTTAGCGCATACACCGTTCTCATAAGGAAACATGTCGTTGATGAATGTCGTTGTTGGATCATTGGATGTACTGCCCGTCTCAGAAAATTAGCCATGATCATGCGGACCCCCTGATGATGTTTCACCGTGATATAACCAACATGTGTACTTCTCCCAAAACCCGTTACTCCTCAGGTGCTGCCATACTTTGTCAATGGGAAATCGATGCATATCGCTGCGACACTGACATTTCGTGCACGGGCAATAGAAAATTGTATTCCCGTTAGCATTAGCCAGCGCTATTTTATAAAACTCATAACTCCTGCACCGTATCTTTTGTCCCATTTTGGAAGCGAATCCAACTTTCCATATCCTGAAATATAACAAAATATATATTTATAACGCTGCTAGTTAATTATTAATGATGAAATTTCATGCCATATATAAAACTCAATTCATTTAGTATATATTCTACGTACTACGTACAACTAATAATTAACACACACACAGAGATTAACACAATAAGATATATATTAACACAAATTAAGGAACAACAATATATACACAATAATACAATTAATATATATTAACACAAATTAATTAACAACAACTTCATACCGTACCATATCAACACATAATATATATATTATAAATTAATTAATAACATATATATATCTACTAATATTTATTAACAAACAAATTAATCATATATATTATCAATTAAATCATCAAACCAAATCGATCAACACATATATATATACATCCAACGTACTCAAAATTAATCAATTCAATCATAATCAAAATCAATAAACTCAATCATAATCAAAATCGATAAACTCAAATAAAACTCAATTAATCAACATATATATACATATACGTACCTATATATGGCTCCACAAACTAATTATGGACAGATTTCGACAACACCCAAACGTTTTCTCCCGTTTTTTCTTCTCCCGTTTTTTTTTCCAGATGAGCTGCTGCTGTCCAGATCGCAATATAAAGCACTTTAGCCGACGACATATTAATTTCGTCGGCTAAACTTTTAAATATTTCGTCGGCTAAAGTTCACAGACTATGGCCGACGAAAAAATTCTTTAGCCGACGACGTTTTTTTTCGTCGGCTAAGTTTACCATAGCCGACGAAAATTTCAGTTAGCCGACGAAGGAAAATGTCGTCGGCTAAAGTCCACTTTAGCCGACGAAAAAATGCTTCGTCGGCCTGGTTTTTTTTTTTTCGTCGGCTAAAGCCTTTCTTCTGGTAGTGCTAGCTAATTATTAATGAAATTTCATGCCATATATAAAATCTCATTCATTTAGTATTATTCTAATACTACGTACAACTATAATAACTCATTAATTAACACACACAATATCATTTACACAATAATAGATATTAACCCATTAATAACAACAATATATACCAATTAATACAGTAATATATATTAACACAAATTACACAATTAATATATTTAATATATAATTAACACGATTAATATATATAACACAAATTAATTAACAACACTTCATACCGTACCATATCAACACAATATATATTATAAATTAATTAATATATATATATCTACTATATTATTACAACAAATTAATAATCATATATATATCATTCAAATCATCAACCAATCGATCAACATATATATATATATATATACATCCAACGTACTCAAAATTAATCATTCAATCATAATCAAAATCAATAAACTCAATCATAATCAAAATCGATAAACTCAAATAAAACTCAATTAATCAACATATATATACATATACGTACCTATATATGGCTCTACAAACTAATTATGGACAGATTTCGACAACACCCAAACTTTTTCTCCCGTTTTTTCTTCTCCCGTTTTTTTTTCCCAGATGAGCTGCTGCTGTCCAGATCCGCAAATATAAAGCACTTTAGCCGACGACATATTAATTTCGTCGGCTAAACTTTTAAATATTTCGTCGGCCATAGTCTGTGAGCTTTAGCCGACGAAATAAATTCTTTAGCCGACGACATTTTTTTTTCGTCGGCTAAAGTTTACCATAGCCGACGAAAATTTCAGTTAGCCGACGAAGAAAATGTCGTCGGCTAAAGTCCACTTTAGCCGACGAAAAAATGCTTCGTCGGCCTGGTTTTTTTTTTTCGTCGGCTAAAGCCTTTCTTTTGGTAGTGAATCCAAGATTAAGATCACTTAAACAGCTGCAAATTAATATAGAAATATTGAAGGGATGGTGATACAATCGACGGCTGCATATTTGGATTTGCACTTCGATCAGAGTGAAGGCATTCTCTATGGAACTTTTTATTTTCTATACCTTACTGTTGTATTGTTACACCTAGACCTATATATACTATACTAAGGGGATGTGTATTCATTTGTAACATAGGTCAATATTCTTGATGGATTCATAACTCGGTTACAATGAATACTCGGTTACATAACTCGATTACTATTGTATACAAGCCACCGAGTTTTTTAAAATCTTGATGGATTCAATGGTGGATACTCAAAACTCTTAAAATTATAAATGTTGGATTGTGGAGGATTTTTGGGGGCTAGGTATAAATACAAATACATTGAGAAGTCTGCTCATCTTCCCTTGAGATATTGTCGTTGTTTGTGTGAGAAGATGAAGAGAGCTCAGTAGAAGATGTGTGTAGATCGACCTCTATTCTCTTCTCTGACCAACCAAGGTACTTCACTCAGTCTTTTCTATTTTCACTTGCCTGACCTCTCTCAATAGATTTGTCACATGCCGACTCTTAAATTTTTACCTTATTTACTAGCTTGGTGTTAATAAGAGTTTTACCGTTTTCGTCATCGAGTTTATAGTTTCAAAAGTCCCTAGAGATGTTTTAAGAGACAATTACTTCAGAAGAACTATTCGTAAGAGAAAAATTTGATGACGGTAAAAATAGTAAATTTTAGCTAGTAAAAGGTAATTTTTATTTGGCTATTATTTTGGGGTGTTAATTTTTGGGAGTTGGGTTTTGTTTAAGGGGTTGGACCGGTTAGATGAGAGGCCCAATTTTTCTTCCTTCCTTCCTTTTTTTTCCCTCCTTTTTCTGTTCTCTCTCCCTCTCCCCCCCCCCCCCCCCCGAGCTTCTCTCTCCGTCCGACTTCCGACCATCACATGCCGCCGTCCGGCCAGCAACAGGCCGCCGCTCTAGCCCAGTTCAGAGCCCTGCCACCTCTTCTCTCTTCCCGGCCTAGTGTCCGAGCCGGTAGTGCCGCCGGAGAGGAGAAAACCGCCGGAAACGCCGATTGCTCCTTCGCCGGAGCTCTCACCTCCGGCCACCATAGCTCGTGATTTTTAGCTCATCTTGTAGCTCTCATCAAGGTTAGTGATCCCTCAAAAGAAATCGACTTATTTCAGTCTTGATAAGGAGAGATGTTTAATTGAAGTTCTAGGGATTTATGGATGTTTTCGTTCGATTGACCTATTTAGGCTTGGAATTGGGTGTTGTGCTAGTTAAGGAAGTTGTAGAGTGAGTTGAGAGGAAGATGCTGTCAAAATTTCATAGGCATTGGAGGTCGCCGGAGTCGGCCTCCGGAGCTGGCGGCGGCGCCGCCGCTGTTTGTTAGATTTTTATGGTTTTAGATGTGGAATATTAAGGGAGTTTATTGATGTGAATTATGGAATTTTTGGAGGAGTTTTGGTTATGTTTGTGAATTTCCGAAGTTTGATATTTTTTGCGGTTAATTAATGTAGAATCCGGCTGTAGGATTTAAGTCGTTAAATTTGTGGGAGGTTGTGTTACGGTTGCCGTTTATGGTATTAAAGTTTGGATCATTTCGATTTAGAAATATCAAGTTAGGCGAGAATGAGTGTGGTTACGGCTCATGTTTAATTTGCCTATTTTTGAGTAAGTAATGGACTTTTGGTTGGTATTTTAATTATTATATTTGGAACAGGACGTGAGGAGGCTCAAGCAGAAGAGACCTCAGATTTGACGTCAAGCTTAGGCCTAAAGTTGTGAGTGGACTTTTGTTTTAAATAATGTGCATGTTATGGTTATGGTTGAACATTTAAATTGTTGGAGTATTGACGTCATTTAATTTTGAGGCTTTTATTTCTCTTGGAGAGTTACCGAAAAATAGGATTTTTCGGTGGGTATAAATATGTATATTGAGGAGAGTATGTATATAAATGCTAGCTAGCCGTATGTGTCTGTTTACCTTAATGGCGTAGCATATAACCGCATTATGCTGTGACGTGAGCGTTGGACGCGATCGAGCGTAGTAGCCCTATATGAGTGTCTAATTCATATAGGGGGTATGGGCACATATTTATACACTTGTCTGTCCACCTTAATGGGGTAGTGTATCACCGCATTAAGGCGTGACGTGAGCGTTGGACGCGAGCGTAGTAGCCCTATATAGACCCATGAATTTATATAGGGAGTATGTACGTGTGTAAATACATACATATATTTTAGAGCCTGAGAGGCTCGATATTTATGTGATGAAAGTTTTATCGCTTGCAGCATGCATTCGATTTTTTCTTGGAAATTGATTTGGGGAAACATAAATATTTTATTTATTAATTTATTTTTGTCCACTCACTCTAACGTGTTTCAAATGTTTTCCCTTGGGCCATTCGTTTTAAAATGCACAGTTTGCAGGATTGCATACTTGAGGTCGGGCGTACATGGAGATGAGGCATAATCAATAGTATAGTTTTCGCTCATATTTATAATTCTAGTTCATTTCTCTCCTCTAATAGAGTTGCTCTGAACATGTGATTGTTGATTGTGAGTTTTTCTTACTAGTTAGTAAATAAATTGGGAGATGTTGTGATTTGGGGAGCACGAAGGCTCCAGGAGTAGAGGGTTATAGATGGATTCTTTTGAAGTGTATGCAGGTATTTCTAGGAAGGGTTGTCCATTTTCAAGGGAAGTTATGCCGAATTTTCGGTAAATTTTCCTTGGAAGTGGTCCCTGCAGGATTTACTTCGGGTTTCAGGGTGAAATTTGAGGTGGGTCCTGACAGTTGGTATCAGAGCATTAGGTTATTCGATTCCTTTCTCTTTTTAGTATTGCCTCATATTCTTGGTCACACTTAATGTCTATAGAGTGATGGTCCGACCGCGGTGGATCTATTAGCATTATATGCTTTAGACACTATAGACACTATGTGTTGATTAGGTTTGTGATGTAGTTGTTCCTATCTTATTTATGGACAATATTGTGTCATAAATGTCCATATCTTCAAGACTATGCCTCCGTACGCCGACCTCTTAAGTGATCATGCTTTGATTAAGGAAAAAGTTGTTTGGACTATGCATTTTCCAAGGATATCGAGTTGATATCATAATTGTTAGAGTTCAATTGCGAGTTTGGAACTCCAGTTGGGAACTCATATGCGTGGCAGGACGAGTGTAATTATTGAGGGCAATTAATGATACCTGAGAAACTGATGGGCTGGGCATATTTATGGCCCAGAGTGAATTGTCTCTTACTGGAAAACCGATGTGGGACAACTGCCTTCGCTGATATTTGACACTCAACTCCCTTATGTCTTCTGAAACCGTTCCCGGCCCAATGCGGCTTTCTACTTACGACCAAGAAGTTCATGACGACCTCGGTTGTGGTGGAATATCTACTGGTTTACGGGCTTGGGAGGTTGTTTCACGTACAACCGACTACAGTCTATATTGTCAATTACTAGCTAGGTTAAAGATGAGAAAAACAATCAAATTGGAATTCGCTTGATATTGGTATATATTTCACAGAAACAAAATATAAGATCACTGGATTAATTATAAAACATCACCCGAACTATGATGTTATTTTTATTTTCATACCTAACTATTAAAAACTTACATTTTCATACCCAAAGTTTCATTCCGTTAGCATTTTGATGCCCTGACCACTAACACTGTTAAATTTTAAAGGCATTTTCATCATTTCAATAAATTAATATATCATTTTTTACATTTACTTTAACAAAATAATTTATTTTTTTAGGTTATCAAATACAAATAGAACAATTTACTTTAGCAAAAATATTCAAAACAAAAACTCCAAAATTAAATATTTATTTTTGCAACAATAGTGATAAAAGTTAGTAGAACTCTTGTATGTATATATATTTTTAGAGTTACATGTTAAGCAAAACAAAATAAAGTAAATTAAAATATATAATTAAAATAAATTATATCGATGGAAATTTTATAAAATTTTATTTAAATTGAAATGACGAAAATGCCCTCAGTGTTAGTGGTCAGGGTATCAAAATGCTAACGGAATGAAACTTCGGGTATGAAAATGCAAGTTTTTGATAGTTAGGTATGAAAATGAAAATAACATCATAGTTCAGGTGGTGTTTTGTAATTAATTAATCAAATACTTTGATAATGTACATAACATAAACCGATACTCATATATACATGGAAATAAAACACAGGAGGAAAAAAGGCAAACAAGAAAAAAGAAAACAACTGAGACAAACAATAATGTAACCATGTCCAGCAATGTGAGATTGTGATCTCATCAAGCTAGACAGACAACAATTTATGTAATCAAGCGTCAGACCATGTGATATCCAAACCACCCCAATTGTCTTTAGACACACCCAAGGCTTCCCACACAGCCTTGGAGGCATCCACAATGTTGTTAGGACAAGGAGGCTGATAATCATGGTCTGCATCACAACCTTCTGTAGAGTCACACTCATCCACCACCATGGCCGCCACACTCTGCCCATTACCGTTAATTTTGATGTTCTTAAGGCACCTTGATCCACCGTTGTACCATCCGGTGGATAATGCCACAACTGGTGTATTGTCATCATGATATTGGCCGTCACATTCGGATGGACCTCCTCCGTCACCGCCTTCCTCAAAGCTGTTAAGTGTGAGGTATGCTTGGGTGTTTCCGGACATAGGTGGGGAGCACGTGTATGTTGGGTACATTTTTCCTGCTTTACAGCAGTCAGAGTCATCCTCCTGGTTACATTGTCCAGGAGGAGGTTTCTTTCCTCTAATTCTGCCGCTTGGACGGCATTGCTGAGCTTCACTAACCAAGAACACTGTTAAGAGGAGAATGACTAGAATAGACCCTTTTGAGAAATAGCTCTTCATTTTCTCTCTACCTCTATCTGTTGCTTTAGTTATGGTATTGTGTGAGATGATTGATGCATAAATGCATTCTAGGGTGTCTATTTATATATCAATTTCCCACACAAATTTCCTTCCGATTTTGTAGGATGACAAAATTGCATTCTCCGAACTAAAGAGTGCAAATTTAGTTCTACGCCAACTTAGGTTTGACAGTAAATAACAATTAAAACTGCACTATATACCATCAATTTAAGGGTCCAAATCTTATCTTACTATGTATATCCACACCTCTGGTTCTTTTCAATGCTGATTAATCCTACCTGTGTTGGTAGTCACCTTATCATGTTAACATCCATATCAACATTTTTTCTACTAGCAATCTCTACAGAAACAAAAGAATAGTCAGTCCAGGTCCAAGGGCATTTTCCTAATCCTTTAGCTGATATATCCTTGGATCCTTGTGGAAGTCGCAGACTTTCTATTTTTATCTCATTATTTTACGTAAGATTGAATATAACTGATCTCGAATACTAGTTACAATTCTCAATTACTTGAAGTTGAATGCAGAGGCCGTATATGCAGCATCCCCCATGGCCAAGTTTTACCCTGTAAAATTGTGATCACATGACCAGCAGAACAACAAGAAGACAATTTTCTAGTATAACAGCGTTAACTTCAGATGACAAAACTATAAAGCAATGGATATTTCGTATGTTTTATACACATTTTAGTTGGATTTCATTATAAAAGGAGGCGTAGCAGAATTTTCAGAAAGATTGTTTATCTCTTTTACTAGTAGAATCAGAATCATGAAAATGTCATCTTAAAATTTCATCATATGGGGAGAGATACCTCAATGTTCAAGAATTGGTATAGCAATCAGATTTCCAAACAAAACTATCATGCGAGTTAGAGTTCAATATGCTCCTGACTTTGCTTCTCAAAATTTTAGTTAGAGACCAAATCTTAAGATTCCGAAGGATCTTTGGAGTAATCTATCATTAATGAATCTTTAGTACATTAGTGTCTCTTGTATTAAGGAATCTTCTAGTATTAATCAACCATGTAAAACTTAAACAGCTGCAATCTAAAACCTTCAGTAAGTACAAAAATGGTTCTTTGTATATGGTGATATAATGAGCTGTATGCAGACAATCAGATTGTACGTATATGAACTGTTACTGCACAATTTTGATGCTATCCTTAACGCACAGTGTGATCACTTCAGAGAAAAACAAGTCAATTTGATATTAAACACCAGCTAGCTAGCTGTCTTTTGATCTCTATATATAGCCTTAAGATTAAACTTCTTCAAACCAACCTAAACCCAAAAGCCAAGAGTACAAAGAAGATGAACTACAACCTTTATTCTTCAGGTGCTTTTCTCTTCATCTCCATCATTCTTGTATCAAACTGGTTAAGCATTGAAGCTCAAACCTGCAATCCAAGTGGAAAAGTAGTAGGTAAAAAGCCTCCTAAAAAAAAATGTAACCCTGAGAATCAGTCTGAATGCTGCAAAAAAGGCAAGCTCTACCCCATTTACAAGTGCTCGCCTCCAGTGTCCAATCATACAAAAGCAACCTTGACGATCAACAGCTTCGAGAAAGGTGGTGATGGTGGTGCACCTTCAGAATGTGATGGTAAATTCCACTCGGATAACACTCCGGTGGTGGCATTGTCCACAGGATGGTTCAACAATAGGAAGAGGTGCTCCCACTATATTACCATACATGGTAATGGAAGGAGTGTGAAAGCCAAGGTTGTCGATGAGTGTGACTCCACAATGGGTTGTGATCCTGATCACGATTACCAGCCTCCATGCCCTCACAACATCGTTGATGCCTCTAAAGCTGTTTGGAAGGCCTTGGGAATTAAGGAAAGTGACAGCCGCTGGGGTGAAATGCCTATATTCTGGTCAGATGCCTGATTGAGTGACCGCCTCTATATTGTGATACAAATAAGAGTCGAGATAAAGGTTACTAGAGTAACATAAAATTGCAATTATAGTTGGCTCCTATATTGATACTATAATATAATATTTAACGGGGTATAGAAATAAATCAATACGTCTTCTGCTAGTTCTACACCCTTTTGTAATTATAGTAGGTACACACGATCTTTCAAATTTATCTTTAGATCTATGTTTATGAATTATGGTTGGTCAAGCCAGAAATTTTTGTAAACCCTGGATCATGAAGATAAAGTAGTACCAGTTGTTAATAAATCTATAAACTCTGCCAGAAATCCCAGAATCCATGATCTTACAAGCATATTACATACATGCATGATATCAGAAAAACTAAATAGCACAAACAATTAGGTTCAACAATATGTGAAGTTCCAGGCATTTTTCAAGAATCATATCAAACATTGGATTGACTGAGTATGCATCTTTTCGAATCCAAGATTTTATGACTGTCTTCAGATTCAAAACTTTTCTAGTGTTCTAGTTCCACTAAGATCATTTCAACAGCTGCAAATATACATTCTCTATGAAACTTTTTATTCATTATACCTAGCTAACTGCTGTATCACACCAAATGACCTATATATATTCTGTTACATAACTGAAAGTCATGAACTACTGTACTCATTCTACAGAGGATAAGAGTATGTCCTAATCTGACATTGAAATATACACATAGATACTACTACAAGCAGTTCATCTATATATTAGTTAATTGCATGCAGCTTTGTCTCATAGAGTTAGGATCAATTTCCAGTTTGTCTGTATTGTACAATGTAGATTACAAGGTTTGAGATGAGAAAAAGAAAACAAACGAGAAGTCCTTGTTTTATAGTCGTATATTTCACATCGACAAATTATAAGAGAAGTCTTTGATAATATACACAACATCTTTAAAACAGATTTTCATATATACATGACCAATTACAAGAAAATCATCAAAGCACACAGCAGAGAAAAACAAAGACAGGAAAAAAAATAAAGGTAACCAGGTGTCCGGTAATGTGATATCAACAAGCTAAGCAGAGTTCAATGAAACTAGGCGTCGGACCATGTGATATCTAAGCCACCCCAATTGTCTTTAGACACACCCAAGGCTTTCCATACAGCCTTGGATGCATCAACGATGTTGTTAGGACAAGGAGGCTGGTAATCATGGTCTGCATCACAACCTTCTGTAGAGTCACACTCATCCACCACCATGGCCACCACGCTGTGCCCATTACCGTTAATTCTGATGTTCTTAAGGCACCTTGATCCACCGTTGTACCATCCAGTGGATAATGCCACAACTGGAGTGTTGTCATCGTGGTACTGGCCGTCACATTCAGATGGGCCTCCGCCATCACCTCCATCCTCAAAGCTGTTAAGAGTGAGGTAGGCTTGTGTGTTGCCGGACATAGATGGGGAGCACGTGTATGTTGGGTACATTTTTCCTGCTTTACAGCAGTCAGAGTCATCCTCCTGGTTACATTGTCCAGGAGGAGGCTTCTTGCCTCTAATTCTGCCACTTGGACGACACTGCTGAGCATCACTAACTAAGAAAATTGTTAAGAGCAGAATGACTAGAACTGACCCTTTTGAGAAAAAGCTCTTCATTTTCTCTACTTCTCTCTGTCTCTCTTGTTATGGTATTGTGTGAGATGATTGGTGTGTAAATGCATTTGTGTGGCTATCTATGTATCAGTTTCCCACCCAAATTTCCTTCTGATGTTTGTAGACTGACAAAATTTCATTCTCACAACTAAAGAGAGCAAATTAAGTTCTACGGAGACTTAGGTTTCCCAGTAAATTGATGCACCATATAGCATCAATTTAAGGGTCCAAATCATGTCTTTCTATGTGCATATCCGTGCCCTGAGTGCTTATCTGTGCTGCTTTAATCCTTACTTGTGTTGATAGTCACCTTGTCATGTTAACATCCAAATCAACATTTCTTATACTAGCAATCTATGCAGAAACAAAAGTATAGTCATTCCAGGTCCAAGAATATTTATTTAGATGACATATATATCTTCCTAAGTCCTAGATGTTCTATTTCTCCTAATTGCATAAAATGTTGGATATAACTAATTTAAAATACTAGTTAAAAATCTCAATTACTTGAACTGATGATTTATCATCTATGTACTGGCTATTATGAAGTTGAAGTTGAATGCAGACACCTTTTCTGTAATTACAACGTAGCAGATTATTTTTCGAAAGTGAATTTGTCTAACAGACTTCTCTGTAAAGCATTAATACTTAAAACCAAACAAAGTGGGTCTTACTACCACAATTAAGTACGTTGACATAGGTTTTGCTAACAAAGGAAATTTATCAATACATCATGTGTTTCATCTAGAATTGACTACTTGTTTTCATATTTAAGATGAGGAAACTTGAATACGTTTGTTTCATCTCAAGGTCAGATGACATCGCCTTCGACATTCCCATGGCCAAACTGTACCGTTTAATTACATAAAGCATAAAATTACAAGACAAACTCTATTATATAAAACAGGGACACCTTCTGATGAAAAATCAAACAAGAACAATGTTCATTTTGATTGTTGAAGGATGTCTTGTTAGATGCTTTCCACCGGAGAATCAGTGCAGGAGAATTGTCATAAAGGATCTGTTTGCTGTACTAATTTTCATACTGTAGTAGAATCAGAAGGCCAGAACTGTTATCTATGTACTGATGTACTCACTACCACAAATATGGCCTGTTGATACCATCATCTACCCTTTTTTTTTTTTTTGAGAATGATGATGACTCCTTAATCAAGGTTAGTAAATACCAGATAAGGATCATAGTGATAAAAAAAAAAAAAAAAAAAATCTCAAGAGATCTATATCTACACCACTCTCTCTTCCCTCCCGGTGTCTCCCTCTCTCTTCTTTTTTTTGGGTCTGTCTCTCTCTTCTCAATGAAGAGATATCACTCTACTTGGGTTGGTTCATCGAAGGTACGGGGGAAAGTCTATGTTCTAAGATCTATGAGATGCTATGATATGTTTATTTTGAATTGACGTTCAGATTGTTGTTAGTGTGAATCCAATCCACTCTAAATCAGGATAGTTGTCTATTAATCCATTTTGATAACCTTTGGAGTTTATGTTTTTTTTTTTTTTTTTGTAACTGCAGTCTGCAGATATCCATTCGTGCTTTGGAACCCATGTTCAGAAATCGACTATTCAGGTTGTTGTTAAATTTTCCCTGATTTTGTTGGCTTTGTGACGTCCCTTTCTCTCTCAGATCTATCTTTGAAAAGTGAGGTAATTAGACGAGATCGATCAATTTAAACAGGATCTTACCAGGGAGATGTTCTTAAAATCAACTTCATACCTCAGCTTGTTCTTCGGTGGATCTTAGATCTGAGAGTGAAGGATGTTGAACACAACAATTTGCGTTGATCTTATATTGATTGCTAACTCTTTTGTTTTGTTTTGTTATGTAGGAAATCATATCATGCAAAGGAAGACTCAATTTTGACCAATTCCACCAAGAACTGATCTCAGAGATTGTTCCTTCAAAGATCTGCAGAATCATCAGAAATCTTGAAGGAAGGACTGAACCCAGATTTGCAATATCTTAACTAAGGGACTTAAAATAAAATTAAAATAATGAAGGACCCAAAATAAAATTAAAATAAATGGAGGACCCAAAATAAAATTAAAATAAATGGAGGACCCAGAAATCAATATCCTAATATTGGAAATAATTCAATAAATTGATGATTTCAATCAAGGAAGAAAAAATCGATACTTTCGGCGATATTTCGTCGAAAATATCGTTTTTTTCAGGTAGCGAAATTATTTTCCCATCCCAAAATTTTTGGTCCGAAAAAATCGATATTTCGTGATATATCGCCGAAAATATCGATATTTTCGAAACTCGGCCGAAACCACGGCTGGGCACGGTCCCAGACCGGCACTAAAATATCAGAGCCCGGGCCCGGACCGGTTGTTGTGCAGACGGGCCGGTCTCTATCGTAAGATTTTTCGAAACCGGCAAATGCCCGGACCGTCGAAACCGGGCCGGTCTTGCTGGTTTTTCAGGCTTCTTCCCGTTCGCCGCATCTGGCTTCGATGAAGCGCAACTCAACATGAAGCAAGTCGATCTGGCTCTCCAAAAAGAAACTGAAAGGCTCACCATCTCAATGAACCGGTCGATCTTGCCAAGGATCTGATTAATTGAAAGCTCCAACTCATTAGATCCGGCTATTTCCTCTGCACCATCTTCGAGTCCGATACACAATCATGTGCTTCCTCGTAAATCAAACAAGATTTTTCAAACGCTAAGACACCAGACAAATGAGATAGGTTTTGAGTGAAGACTGTGGCTTACCAGACTTGGTGTTTGTGGTCGAAGGCGGAAGATGATATAGGTTTTGGAAAACTGAAGAAGAGAGGGAATGAGAGATCTGAAATTATACTGGAAGCGGTGGTCGACTTGGTGATTGTGGTCGAAGGCGGAAGATGGTGAGGCGACGTCCATGGCAAGACAGAGGCGTAGAAGACTAGAAGGCGATGTGTGGTTGTCTGGTTGAGGTTGAGTATGATAGGATATGCGTGGTTGAGTTCCAATCTGAGAGTTACTCTTTAGGCTTAGGTCTTTATTATATAGGATTGTAATCGTGTGTGGTTGAGCCTATTCTATTAGTGTAGGATCACATGATTATGCAATAATTGTATGAATCTTGTATAACTCGGGCTGAGTGATTTACTCTGTTTCAGTAAAAGTCAATTGAGCGGTAATTAGTGAGTTTTAACCGGAATGTGCGTTGTTAGATGAAGCGGTAATTAGTGAGTTTTAAGAATTATTAATAATTCAGCATTAACATTTTAGTCTTAACTTATTACAACTCCTTATAGATTAATGTTTATTCAAGATTTTCATTTCAAATATAGTACATAATATAGAGAACAAACATCTCTTAAAGTTTGGTTTAAAATTTCCTTGTTTTTCTTTAAATTTCCGTTAATTTTCTGTTTTTTTTTACTGCAATCGATATTTTCCCGAAATTTCCATCGAAATTTCCATATTTTGGAGGGTCGAAATTTCCGTAATCACCGAAATTTTCTTCCTTGATTTCAATTGTTGAACCAAGTCACCATTCCGATGAACAGTACTTGTATGTTGACACACCAACAAAGTGATAGTGGGACTTGAACAAAGCCACGCCAACAATAGATACTGATGGGAGAAATAGTGTGAAAGGCCGTGGCTGTACCTTTTGGATACCAATCTATGGTGCCCCATACCCCAACAGACACCGTTACCAGTGGTGTTTCTTGCCCCGATTTGTGGTAGTGACTGTTTCATCATAAGGGAAATGAATGTTGAAGATGCACATTATGTATTAGCACTCAGAATTATATCAAAGTTTTCTCTGCAGCATTAATACTCACCAACGAAAGTGGGTATTTCTACCAAATAGGTGTTAAAACTTAAAACAGAAGAAATATATGCATCATGTCATTTAGAATTGACTACTTGTTTTATTCTTCTAGATGAGGAAACTTGAGTTGTTTCATCTCTTGGTCGACTTCGCCATCAATATTCCCATGGCCAACTTTTACCTTATAATTAGCGCCACAATTATAATATTCAAATAATATAGGGGCATCAGATGAAAGACAAAAACGTACAAGAGAAATGTAAATTTTGTATAATTTTTCAAGGAAGTCTCGTTTTGATGTTTTGCAGTGGAGCTAGATGTGCAGCAGAATTATCATAAATGGTCTATTTTCTTTCCTACTGATGTAGTACACTAGTACTTATCAGAACCGCAGAACCATCATCATTGTCCCCGAGTCACTTACCAAGTACTGAAGTAAGCTTTCATCCCCAGCTGAAGAATTGATGTATATATGTATTAGCAATCAGAATTTCCAAGCAAATTAAATATCATGCATTTTAAGCCCCAGGCCAAGAGGCTCATGACTTTGAAACTCTAATATGGGTTTAATTAGAAAAAAACAATATTAAGATTCTAAAGGATCTTTGGAGTTATCTATCATCGATGGAAATCTTTAGTATGTTAGATTCTCTTATTATGAGATCTTCTAGTCAGTACCGATCAACCAAACCAAACTTAGACAGCTGTGATCATTAACTACAAAAATGACCCCTTGTAGATGGCCGGTGATATAATGAGCTGTATATGCAGACAATCAGATCGTATGTATATGGACTCTTACTACTCAATTTGACAGTATAATTATAGCAATATTATGGAGCGGATCTTTACAGGTTAATCGAATAACTCGAATCATTGTACAAGGAATTATATACTACAAACAAGCTAGCTAGGGAAGCTATGTCAAGCATCCATGGTCTCTATATAGTATATATAGCCTACCTTAGGATCCAACTTCTTCAACCCAACCAAACCAAACCAGCAGCAAGTGTTAGAAGAAGATGAAGTACCATTTTTGTTCTTCAGGTGCTTTTCTCTTCATCTTCCTCATCCTTGTGACAATCTGTTTGAGTATTGAAGCTCAAACCTCCCATCCAAGTCGCAAAATAGTTATTAAAAAGTCTCCTCTGGTGTCCAAGCATACAAAAGCAACATTGACAATCAACAGCTTCGAGAAAGGTGGTGTTGGTGGCGGACCGTCTGAATGTGATGGTAAATACCACTCCGATAACACCATGATCGTGGCATTGTCGACCAGGTGGTACAACGGTGGGAAGAGGTGTTCAAACTACATTACCATAAATGGTAATGGAAGGAGTGTGAAAGCCAAGGTTGTTGATGAGTGTGACTCAACAAGAGGATGTGCTGATGACATTGTTGATGGCTCTAAAGCTGTTTGGAAGGCCTTGGGAGTTAAGGAAAACAGCAGGGACTGGGGTGAAATGAAGGTATTCTGGTCTGATGCCTGATCGAGTGAAAGCCTCTATAATGTAAAGGATAATCTATTTTGTGATACAAATAAGAGAGAGTAAGGTTCATACGTACAGTGACTTCCTCCCTATTATATCCTCAAAAATAAAGAGTGAAGAAAGTTCATACTAATAAATAAGAGCAATCTTTAGTAATGATCATATGCTGAACTGCTGATTAATTTGCTGATATTGGAGGCCGTAATCTAACAAAAACTATGTGTATGGTCACACCATCTTTTCGTTTAATCTTCAGTTCTTTGTTCATGAATGGCTGGTAAAGCCGAAAACTGTTGTAATGATCACTGGACTAATCAATGAAGATATTGCATACTTGATGCATATAAACAAACAGTAATTCTGATGATTTTACAAATTTGGTACAATGGAATAGACATGCCATAGGTGTAGACAAATTGTTAGTATATATATTGACAATTTGAAGTTTCCAGAATTTCTGAATTAGTATCATTCTGCATTTTTGCATATCCAAGATTTTTTTGACCGTACGTGCTTAGATTCTGAAGGATATTTCTTGTGTTCTAAATTTCTAATCAACTAAGATCACTTAACACAGCACCAAATATAGACCCAAACAATAAAAACCAAGGGGGATGGTGATACAATCGACAGTCCTTAGCTGCTTAATTATTCTTGTTATTGTCCTCACTTCAGATTAATTTACGTACATTCTTTATTGAAGTTACTAACTTGCTATTCAATAATGTGTACCTATATATAACTGTTTTATTACACCTAATAACCTGAATGTTGCATAACAGATGGAACTGCAAGAAACAATAGACTCATTCTACATAGAAGATTATAACTTATAAGTGTTATATATAACTTGACATAGAAACAAACAGTTCTTTCCATATATGAGCATAGAAAAAGACAGTTACTTCAAGCAGTTCGATCATCTATATATCAGTTAATTGCATGCAGCCTTTTTCTTTTCTTTGAGAATAAATTGCATGAAGTTCTGTACCCTGCATTGAGATGGAGTTGCAGTTTGTCTGTATTATAGATTACTGGGTCTGACATGAGTATTAGAAAAACATATCAGAAGTCCTTTGTTGATACTGGTATATATTTTACATAAACAAAGCACAAGATAATACTTCTATGATGTAGATAACATATTTATCGCAAGCTAGATACACAACAATGTATTAAGCGTCAGACCATGTGATATCTAAGCCACCCCAATTGTCTTTCGACACACCTAAGGCTTCCCACACAGCCTTGGAGGCATCCACAATGTTGTTAGGACAAGGAGGCTGGTAATCATGGTCTGCATCACAACCTTCTGTAGAGTCACACTCATCCACCACCATGGCCACCACACTTTGCCCATTACCGTTAATTCTGATGTTCTTAAGGCACCTTGATCCACCGTTGTACCATCCGGTGGATAATGCCACAACTGGATTGTTGTCATTGTGGTACTGGCCATCACATTCAGATGGGCCTCCGCCATCACCTCCTGCCTCGAAGCTGTTAAGAGTGAGGTAGGCTTGGGTGTTTCCGGACATAGGTGGGGAGCATGTGTATGTTGGGTACATTTTCCCAGCTTTACAGCAGTCAGAGTCATCCTCCTGGTTACATTGTCCAGGAGGAGGTTTCTTTCCTCTAATTCTTCCGCTTGGACGACATTGCTGAGCTTCACTAACCAAGAACACTGTTAAGAGGAGAATGGCTAGAATAGACCCTTTTGAGAAAAAACTCTTCATTTTCTCTCTACCTCTATCTCTCTTTCAAGTTATGGTATTCTTTGAGATGATTGATGCATAAATGCAATATAGGGTGTCTATTTATACATCAATTTCAAACCCAAGTTTCTTGAAATGTTTGTGGAATGACAAAATTGCATTCACACAACTAAAGAGAGCAAATTAAGTTCTACGCCAACTTAGATACGCTGGAATATTACAACAAAAAATGTGGTATATATTCCATCAATTTATGGTATTGATTAATCCCATCCTATGTTGACAGTCACCTTGTCATGTTAATTGTCCAGATCAACATTTTTTTTACTAACAGTCTATCATCTATGCAGATTCAAAAGTGTATGTATATAAATAGTCTTTCCTGGTCTAATATACCCTTTGTGGCTAATTTTTAAGTCCTAGACTTTCTCTGTTGAGATATCAATCACACATCGAGAATGTGAGATATTGTTTGTGGATATATAAGGGTTTGGGCCACTACACAATGTCAATTGGTTTTGGATGTAAACCTCAGACTACTTTATCATGGTATTAGAGCGGGTTACTCACGTTCACGTGTGAAGCTCAAAGGCCACACGAACTCCATGTCACCCAAAATGTTGTTCACGTGTTAGACTTGAAAATTCGTCACACGTGTGGGGGCGTGTTGAGATATCAAGATTACTTTATCATGGTATCAGAGCGGGTTACCCACGTCCACGTGTGAAGCCCAAAGGCCACACTAACTCCACGTCACCCAAAATGTTGTCCACGTGTTAGGCTTGAAAATTCACCACACGTGTGGGGGCATGTTAAGATATGAATCTCACATCAGGAATATGAGACTTTGTCTGTGGGTTTATAAGGGTTTGAGCCACTCCACCTTTTGCCAATCCTCTTTCTCCTTATTTGAACTGATTATTTACCCTCCATCTATGCAAGTTGGCCATGTAAGTTGAAGTTGAATGCTGAGACTGAGTGTATGCGCAATGACAAAGTAGCAGCTTTTTTTATGAAAGTGATTTATCTAAGTAATCTAACAGACTTTTCTGCATAGCATTAATACTTGCCAACCAAAACCTGCATTTCTACCCCAAGTTGAAATAGGTTTCACCAGCCAAAGAAATTTATCATGTCTTTGTGCATGTCATTTAGAATTGACAACTTATTTTCTTATTCTAGACGAGGAAACTTATTCTCTTGGTTGACATCGCCATCAACATACCCATGGCCTAAATTTACCTTGTCATTACTTAATGCAGCATAATAACACGATAACGTTCTAGAAAAAAAATAGGGGAATCAGATGAAAAACAAAACTAGACAATGTAAATTTAGTATAAATTTTGATGGATGTTTAGATGTTTTTCTGTGGAGAATCAGTGCAGAAGAGAATTATCAGAAAGCATCTATTTGCTGTACATATTAGCTTTGATACTGATGAAGTAAAATCAGCACAGCCGAACTGTCATCATGTTTATATTGAAGGATCGATTGAAATAAGATTTCATCATAGGGGAAAGAAATGCTGAAGAATTATATATATATATATATACACACACACGAACATGATGTGAAGCGGACATCCGCACAGTCCTTAAAGTGCGGACGTCCCTCCGTTCTCCACCGGACGGCTCCGACGACGGCATGTCTCCACCCTAACGGACTCCAGCAGCGTTCCTGACTACTTTCTCTCTCCCCGCCGAATTTCAGTTTTCCGACGAGATTGATCTTGTGTGAAGTTTTGGGTGGAGGTTGCTGCCCAGACCTTCAAATCGATCTCGCTGGGAAGGGAAAGTGGTCGGGGACGTCGCTGGAGTCCGCTCAGGTGGAGGCGCACCGTCATCGGAGCCGTCCGGTGGAGAACGAAGGGACGTCCGCACTTTAAACCCAGTGCGAACGTTCGCTCCACATACAGCCTGTATATATATATATATATATAGGCCTGTTCTGGTGTGGACGTCCGCACTCGGCTTAAAGTGCGGACGTCTCTCCGTTCTCCTCCGTCTGAGGCCGATGACGACGCGCCTCCACCCAAGCAGGCACCAGCGGAATCCCAGAGGCATCCCCGATCATTTTCCCTTGCCGGCGAGTCCGCCGAATACTAGTTTGCAGCCGAGATCGATCTTGTCTGAAGTTTTGGGTAGAGGTTGTTGCCCAGACCTTCAAATCGATCTCGCCGCAAGGGGAAGTGACCGGGGATGCCTCTGGGATGCCGTTGGTGCCCGCTCGGCAGGACGGAGGAGAACGGAGGGACATCCGCATTTTAAGCCGAGTGCGGACGTCCGCTTTGGAACGTTTATATATAAATATATATATATATATATGTATGTATTAGCATTCAGAATTTCCAGGCGAATCATGCATTTTAAGCCTCAATGAGCCATCTCTAATATCGGTTTAATATATAAGACTTTTAATTGAAGATTCTAATGTATCTTTAAAGTAATCTGTCATTGATGAAATCTTTATTGTACAAAAGATTCTCTTTATTACGAAACTTTTAGTGCTAATCAACCAAGCCAAACTTACACAGCTGCAATCACTAACTACCAAAATGGTTCCTTGTAGATGGTGATATAATGAGCTGCATGCAGATTGTATGTATATGAACTTTTACTAGTAGTTTTGACAGTATACTTGTAGCAATATTACGGAATGGTATCTTTTAATCGGTCAGTGGAATCATGCTACAGGGATTATATGATCATTAAAAATTAATCAGCATGCTTGGCATAGATGTTCTAAGCAGTCATGGTCCCTATATATAGCCTACGTAGGATCCAACTTCTTCAAACCAACCAAAACCTAACCAGCAAGTGTTAGAAGAAGATGAAGTACCACTTTTGTTCTTCAGGTGCTTTTCTCTTCATCTTCCTCATTATTCTTGTGACAATCTGTTTGAGCATTGAAGCTCAAACCTCCAATCCAAGTCGCAAACTAGTCAGTAAAAAGTCTCCTCTTGCATCCCAGCAGCATACAAAGGCAACCTTGACGATCAATAGCTTTGAGAAAGGTGGTGATGGTGGTGGACCATCTGAATGTGACGGTAAATATCACTCTGATAACACCATGATCGTGGCAATGTCGACCAGGTGGTACAACGATGGGAAAAGGTGTTTTGACTACATTACCATAAGTGCTAATGGAAGGAGTGTGAAAGCCATGGTTGTTGATGAGTGTGACTCAACAAGAGGTTGTGCTGATGACATCGTTGATGGCTCTAAAGCTGTTTGGAAGGCCTTGGGAGTTAAGGAAAACAGCAGGGACTGGGGTGAAATGAAGGTATTCTGGTCTGACGCCTAGTGACTACCTTTATCTGGTGATACAAATAAGAGTGAAGAAGGTTCACAGAGTGACTTCTCCATATGATCGAAAATAAAGAATGAAGAAAGTTCATGGTAATAAATAAACGGAATCTTTAATTAGTACTCAACTACTCATATGTTGAATTGTTGAAATTGGAAGCGGTAATTTTATCAGAAGTATATGTATATATGTTAAGGGTCACACTATCTTTTTAGTTAATAATGGCTGATAAGCCGAAAACTGTTGTAATGATTACTCGAATAATGAAGACATATCGTACTTAATGCAGTTAGTTTATTGAATATAAACAAACTGAAAGTAGTGATTCTACAAGCTTGTTCATGCATGCCAATGGTATATACATGCAATAGGTGCAGACAAATTGTTATATATAGATAATATAGGTTGAGAATTTGAGTTTCCAAGCAATTTATAAGTATCATGCTGCATTTTGATTTGCAGATCAATGAGATAGATCTTCTTCAGATTCCGAAGGATTTTTCTAGTGTTCTAATCAAGTAATGAAGATGACTTAAGACAGCACCAAATATAGACCAAACGATAAATACTAAAGGGATGGTGATACAGTTCACAGTTCTTAGCTGCCTATTTAGATTCTTCTTATTGTCTTTACGTACTACAGATTAATGCACATACTTTATGATAAAATTTATACAATAATACGATTAATACCTAACTGATTTATTACACCTAATGACCTAATTAAATATTGTATAACAGATAGAACTTCTAGTCTTCAAGACATACTAGACTCATTCTACATGCAGAGAAGATTATAAGTTTCATAACTCGACATAGAAATACAGTTACTTCCAGCAGTTCATCTATAGATTAGTTGTACTTGCCTGCAGTTCTGTACCATAGAGTTGGAATTGCAGTCTCTGTATTATAGATTACTGGGTTTGACACGAGTATTAGAAAAGTATAATAGGTCCTTTGTTGATATTCATATATTTTACATAAACAGGTCATAAGATAACTTCCATGATGTACATAACATATTTGTAGCAAGCTAGACAGACAACAATGTAACTAATTAAGCGTCCGACCAGGTGATATCTAAGCCACCCCAATTGTCTTCAGACACCCCCAAGGCTTTCCAGACAGCCTTGGAGGCATCCACAATGTTGTTAGGGCAAGGAGGCTGGTAATCATGGTCTGCATCACAACCTTCTGTAGAGTCACACTCATCCACCACCATGGCCACCACACTGCGCCCATTACCGTTAATTCTGATGTTGTTTAGACATCTTGATCCACCATTGTACCATCCGGTGGATAATGCCACAACTGGAGTATTGTCGTTGTGGTACTTGCCATCACATTCAGATGGACCACCCCCGTCACCACCTTTCTCGAAGCTGTTTAGAGTGAGGTAGGCCTTGGTGTTGCCAGAAATTGGTGGCGAGCAAGTGTACTTTGGGTACATTTTTCCGGCTTTGCAGCAGTCAGAGTCATCCTCCTGGTTACATTGTCCAGGAGGAGGTTTTTTCCCTCTAATTCTGCCACTAGGACGACATTGCTGAGCTTCACTAACCAAGAAAATGGTTAAGAGCAGAATGGCCAGAATCGACACTTTTGAGAAAAAGCTCTTCATTTTCTAGGTCTCTCTACTTGTGCTGTTGTGTGGGATGTTTGATGCCTAAGAGCATTTGGTGCTTGGCTATTTATAAGAATTGTCCAACCAAATTCTTCCTTGATGTTTGCAGAATGACAAATTTGCATTCTTACAACCGAAGCGAGCTAATCGTTTCTAAGCTCACTTGGTTTGCAGAAATTAACAACCAAAATTTCATTCAACTTATTATTCTCAATCAAATTAATGGTCCAAAATCTAATATAATTATAAGCAATCCTAATCCCCATGTTTTCCTTGACTACTTTCTTGATCAGCATATTGGAATTGAAAAAGTATAGCCCCGGCCCCTCGGCATAGTTATATTTATGCATATCCAGCTTCTGTTCCTTTTTCTCGCTACTCTAAGATTGGTTAAATGATTAGAAATTAAACCTAGTTTAAAATTCATACTTGGCCATGATTTATATATACCATGTCAAACAATAACCTTGTTTTCACACCAAGAAAGGTCTCAACAAAATACTGAACATCATGATTTGGGGGGTCTGTTATTGTACGAAAATTATACAGCGCACCCGTCATCTCCACCGTCGATTTTGACGCGGACTTTTGACTTTTTCAAAATCGACGGTGAAGATGACGGGTGCGCTGAATAGGCTCCCGTTATTGTAGCTAAACACATTTTGGACTGAGTTCCTTGTCTGCAGTGACGAAGTAGCAGTTTTTTTTGCCTAATGAATGCTGAAATTATTATAAAGCACCCTTTGGAAGCTACCAATCAATATGAGTACTCAAAACGAAAGTTAAAATGGTTTTCAGGAACTGCATCGCTATCACATCTCACTCAGAATTGACTGCCTGTCTGCTTCTTGTGGCTCAAATGGGAAAGAAGTTGTTTCATCTACAGGTTCATACATATATTGTCCTATCAGGACACCGTATTGGCCATTTTTTTAGGCCATATATTGTTCCCCATCAGCACATCTTGGCCATTTCTTGACATCGTAATCGCGTGATAGCGCAGAAATAATTGATAATGTTTCAATAAAAACGGTGCCATATCAGACGATGTAACCTTCAGATGAAAATAAAACAAGAACAATGCTTTATTTAGTAGGCAAGGAGGCTCTTTTGTCTTGGGTATTCTATCATCTGGAAGAGTGTGAATCAGAAGGATCTGTTGGTTGCTTTCTATTTATACTAATACAGTAGATGCATCATAGAAGAACTGTGACCTTGGTCCCTTGTTTCTGATTGAAATAGGATTCCATCAGGGGAAAAGAAAGGTATAGACAGTTAACAGTAATAGTATGGGAAACTACAGACAATCAAAAATTCTAACTACTGCTCATTGTTCTTGTCTCTAGTATTGGTTTGAGATTCAAGTGGAGGCTGTCTTAAGTTTCTAACGGATCACTCGAGCGTTCCATTATTGACGGATCTTCTTGGACCTATTTACTGATGGATCTTCTAGTATTTAAACAAACAGAAAATACAAAAACGCTGCTCTGCAGATGATGATATAATCACTTTTCTGGAAACATGCATTTCATTTCATTTCATACCTAATGAACTTTAATTAGCATGAAATGGTATCTTTTATGAAACCATATACGGCAGTCATTCTACTGAGAAGATTACAAAGATATGTCATAGTTAGGCATAAAAAAGTAGCTTGCTGTTTCAAGCAGTGTTTATGATCTCTATTTATAGCCAACTTTAGTAGTAACTTCTTCAATGCAACATCACACAAAAGAAAAAAGCGAAAGCATGTACCAGATATGTCCAAGTACCAGATATCATTCTTGTTTCAAACTGGTTGAGTGTTGAAGCTCAGACCTGCAATCCAAGTGGGAAGATCATTGGTAGAAATCCTCCTCGGGATCAATGTAACCAAGAGAACCAGTCTGAGAGTGTTGCAAAAGAGGAAAGCTTTACACAACTTACAAATGTTCACCACAGATTTCTCAGCGTACAAAAGCAACCTTGACTATCAACAGCTTCCAGAAAGGAGGTGATGGTGGAGCACCATCCGAGTGTGATGATAAATACCATCCAGATTCCAGATAACACCCCGGTCGTGGCATTGTCAACTGGATGGTTCAGTAATAGGAAGAGGTGCTTGGACTACATTACCATCTATGGTAATGGAAGAAGTGTCAAGGCCAGGGTTGTTGATGAGTGTGATTCCACAATGGGATGTGATTCTGATCATGATTATCAGCCTCCATGTCCTAACAATATTGTCGATGCCTCTAAAGCTGTATGGAAGGCCTTGGGAGTGCCGGAAAGCGACGGGGGTAAAATGGAAGTACACTGGTCTGATGCCTGAATGAGACCTTCAGCATGCAACATAAATTTCAGTAAATAAGTTTCCCTTGTCATGCCTAGCCTACATATGAGGCCGCTTGTACTAAAAGTTCTACTTCATGAAATAAGATGAATTGTATACATGCATCTCGAAGCACCAAAGAAAATAAATCTTATGCATACCAAATTGATTTATTTCTTTGAGTTTAGTTTATCCTGGTGGATCCGAGGCTTCTAAGAGATGTAGTAGTAGCCAAGCACGTCGTCTATGAATATATGATTTCTCAAGTTATTGTTTTCAAAATGGAGACTGGGGGTGTTTTTCCAGCCTATTTCTTCTGTATTCTAACTACCATGGACAAGTCATAGATATTGTGGCGACCTGACTTCTGCGGATAGCTTGAAATTGTTTACTTCGGGAAACATTTAAATACATTCTACGATCAATGTTGCCCTATAAGCTGTTTTGATAGAGTATACCAATTTCAACTTCGTAATTCGTAGCTTGAGAGGACTAATCAAAATGGCAGTTTGGACTTCAGCTAACAACACCATATGAACAATCTATGACATGTAACAAATACACGCATTCAATTGATAGATACTTCAAATACATGACACAAAGCAGAGCTGCAAAAGCACTAACCTTAATTCTACAGTTTGCATACACATGTATTTCATGATCGAAATACACAATAAAAAGAGCAGCAGCAGAGACACCGAAAGATTTACAAGCACTGCCAGGACCAAAATCGATAAACTGGCAGGGCATATGTAATCACATCTCACTGGACCATCTACAACATACTATCTGTCCTTGCTGGCAGCCTTCGGAAAAAGTTAACTGGGGCTGATGGCATCTTATGCCTGAACCTGGGGTGCCTCATGAAGTAAACCCCACCAAGAAGGACCAAAACCTGGAAAGGTGTCACATATAACACAATAGCAGCCACAAGACAGAATGTGATAAATAGCATAGTGGCACGAGGATCCCGCCAGCTGAGAAGCGATTGAATTCGTTCCCCTTGAGTTGCAACATCACCCACCACAGTTTGAATCCTTCCAGCAACACTCCTTAAGCGATCATACCTCATCCGAACTATATCTGTACCCCGAGATGTTGGAAATGTGTCGAATTCTTCATCAAGCTCATCCGGGTGCACGGCATCTGCATATGAGATCCTTGTGTTCATGTGAGGAGGATACCTTGGGCGATAGCGAAAATTCCAAATCCCAATCAGAAACATGTAGAGGAAAACAGTTGGTAGAATGAGTTCAGGAAAGCACACAAGCATCACAAAGAGAACATGTACAAGCGCTGTTGTGATGGGATTTTTCCACATGCATACTTCTCCAAACCATTTTCCAACAGCAAACAATCCTGCAAAAACGGTCATCAGTCTGAAAAAGTTTGCCTTGCTACGCCTCATGCTCCAAAGATGAGAGTCTGCATCAGACATGTATTCCACCACTTCCTTCCTAAGAGGTGGTTCCGCCCGACTAAGCCGAGCTGCAACTATGCTGACAGCTTGGTGACGTAACATGTCTTGCTGCACCACAGTCAATGGCCTTACATAATGCATCTTCGGCAAAAGAGGTCTAGAGTATTTGAACATCATGTTCACCAGGGATGTGCATGAAAATCTTATTGCAAGATGCAATTCACCCATCTTCTTGACACCTGAAGGATGAAGGACTAGTAGTGGATAAGAGTGTGTGTAGACACGACCAGTCTCAAGGGTAGACATACGAATCCTGACCTTGCCAATTTTCACATCTCTGTGGCCATTTGAGTTACTGAAAATCTGAGTGTTATCAAAAACCCCCACTGTGAGAACAGTTGCGGGATCAAATACCTCCCAGGTGTACTGCTCATTGTACTTTGGGCTTAGACTGTTATTTATGGTTCGAGTACGAACCCATTTGTGCCCATACTTTGCCACACAATATGTATCTGCTGTCCCCTTCCCATCCCTTGTTTTCATCGGGTGTAGACCATCAGCATTTAAAATTCCGAGCTCCAAGACACCAATGGATGACTTCCAGAGCGGCTTGGCTGTTGGTCGAAGGTCACTACTATAGTGAGTAGACTCATCAAGTACATGATACCCTCCATCAAGACAAACACGAAGGTGGATTCTGCTAGAAAACTTATCTTTTTCTTTATCTTTCTTCCGCTGCTCTCCCTCCAGCTCCAAGGCATCTGACATATGTTTTTCAAGGTTATACCACCTCCCACGGATATTTCGATCATCAGCACGCCTCTCAATAGTGTTCAATGGTATGGCAACCCTTCCTAAGGTCTCATCTTTGTTTGGACCAACACGATCTTCAACTGAAACAATCAGATGGTCATCAAATGGTTCAGCAGCAACAAACATCAGGTCTTCATTCCACATTGGGTTCAAAACTCGAGTTTGAACTGTTTTTGTCTTTAGGACCTGATTACCAATTTGTACTTTTGCATATGCATCTGGGAACCGAGACCTGTCAGATATAATCAAGTCCTGTGCCTCGATTACATTTACTCGTACATACCATAATCTTGGTGAATGGTAAACTTTTGAGCGTGAGTGTGCATAAGTAGCCGAAGAAGTATCATCAGGACCAATTGCATCCGAATGCCATGCATCTGGAAAAGCTTCATCAGCTTGTGTACCATACCATACAGCAAGCATCAGTTCCCCATTCCTCTTCTCCCCTTTCTTGTTTTCTATCCGGTACCATTCTGGAGCCAATGGACTATCAGGTGGAACTCGTTGAGGAACTTCATGGAGATCAAACCGCACAAACCCAACATAATCATCTTTCACGAGATCCTTGTCTTTGACCACAACCTCCAATGTGTGAGCTTGCTCATTTTCCTTAGCAAAGGCAAACACCTCATTCCATTCAGGGTTCTTCTGCTTCTCAAAATGCTTTGTAACTCCTTTGTAGTTCCCTATTTTTACTTCAACATATGGATCAAGGCTTCCTGTAACATCCATGGTAGGAAGGTCGCGAGCTTTCACAACTCGTACAAAGAGGTATTGCATCTTTTCAACAAGGTCATAGGTGCTGGATGGTCTGTTGCTACGTATAACCCGCCCACCAACAATTTGCCCCCCTCCAAGGAAAGGACTTGTCTCTTTAAGCATATAATCAGAAGGTTGAGATGATGAACCTGAGTACATGCGAACAACTTGAGGTCCTTGTGGTTCAGACCTCATCTCCTGCATCCCATAGTTCACTGATGGCTGGGTAGCCGCTGAAGGAATATTCTGCTGTTGTGCTACAGTAGGATTTGGTAGGTGACGAAATGTGCGTCTTGAATCAGCTCTGTCATCAGAGAATGGGTTTGGGACAACTTTTGGAACTTGTTGCAAGGGTGCTTGACTATGTGTGTGGCGTGAACCTCTATCCATCGAAGAGTCCATTGCTGGCAGTGGATTTGAGGATCTGATCGATGGGTCATCAGTAACAAAAACTTTGAGGCCAAGCTCTCCTTTCACACGTGAGAAAAGGCCTTTCTTTTCCAAAGGATAGTGCAAAACACAAGCATCAGAGTATGGGACAAATGATGTCCCAGTAAGACAAACCTTCCCCAGGCATGATTTGGTGTTGGCTTTACCATGGTTGTAAACATAGGCTTCAAGATTCATGTTAGAGAGGTCATTTGGATCAGTAACATTGAAGTAAAAGCTCTCATTCCAGACAGGATTCAGATCTCTTTCTTTTACAGTGGTTCGGAATCTCTGATGATCAAAGTGAAGCTCCACAAAGGTGCTAGCTGTTCCATCTTTGAGCATGAGGTCATGGGCAGCCACAACCTCAACCCCTAACTTGAGGTTGCTCATGGTACTTTTTTAAAATGGAAGCTATACAGGGGAAGAATATATATCTAGCTGCTTGGAGACACTGGCAAGAAGGAAAGAAAAACCTGAGAACCAACAAAAAAGAAGACTCAAATTATATAGATGATATGCCAAATACTCAAAGTAGTAGGAAAAACCATTGCCAAAAAAAAAAGTAGTAGGAAAAACAGAACCATGAAACAACTCGCATATATAAAATCATCTCAAAAGTTTAAGTTTTGCTTCACAAGAAAATGAATGGCAATTTCAATTTACCGCAGCTGATAAAATTATACCAAGGAGAATTTCCTTTCATATTATCCGATTTTCGTTCTCTTTGAAAATCTAATACCATTCAAATTTGTTTCTGAACAGAACATATATGTTGTCAAGGAAAAGAGGCTATACATTGTAATTGTTATGTTGCAGAAATTGGCAATAAAATGAAATTACATACTGACGTATCACCAGTAATATTTAGAATGCTTCTAGGAATGCTTATGTTCCAGATTGTTTTAGGATTTATTATTTTCTAGGAATGTTTATGTTCCAGATTGTTTTAGAATCTGTAGAACTGTAGATTAATCGGATTCTTAATCGTACATTACAAGTCTGAGAATCTGTAGAACTTAGAAACCAGGCAGATTACGGCTAAAAAATACTTCAGTGTTTTGGCTTCCTATTAAACATATGATCTACAAAAGAAAATGAGAACAGAAGATTTGGAGGAACAAACAGAAAAAATAAAAATAAATAAATAAATCGCTTCACCTTTATATAAGATTCATGAAACATCCAAATTCTAATTTCCTCTGTGACCAAAAAGGGGGCAAGAACATACAGAATCATCTTTAATTCCCTCTCTTTATCTACTTTCTCTCAAAGCAACAATGAATAATCTTAGCACAGATTCCATGCTCTATTCTTTGAGATTACCAAAGTTTTTTGAAAAGTCAGGTCCCTAAAGAAATGGTATATACCCTGCCTTTTTGTTCACCTTAAAGTAAAATCCAGAAAAAAATAGTTCAGCCAAAATCACACATAATACCTAAAACTTTATATCAGATAACTCAAAAGTTGGTAAAGAATTACTAGAAACCCAGATACATGAAAAGTCTTTACATTCAATAAACCATTATCCAGCTAAAAAGGAAATAAAGATAACTTTTTTAAGGTACAAACAGACAAAGATTAGAGCTTTATTATCTGATAATTCTCAAATTTCAGTAAGGAATGGACACCCAGATAAGAACATCTCCCCTTTTTACAAGACTTCACCTCCAAACCCCAAAGCTCTCAAATTTCCTCAATCATCAAGCACCCATCAAGCTCAAACACCCACAACAGACAACAAAGCAAAGCACCCAATATAACATATGAAACAGCAGTAAGAAAGATGAACACACACCTTGGTTTAGAGCTTGAAAGGTTTCAGCTCAGCTTTGAGATAAAAACCCAACAACACAGAGGCCAAGAGAAGTTTATAAACAGAAGATGTAGAAAAGGGGTGGTAGTATTTCTGGGATGGTTCCAAAGAGAAAAGAAGTACAAGAGAGAGGGAGAAGACTCGGAAGAGAGAGTCGTCGAAAACGAGTTAAACGAGTAAATGGTTTGTGATTGGCGTTCTACAGAGAAACAAGGGTTGGGCCGTTGGGGGGTCTACTAGGCTCTGCCTCTGCCTCTGACTCTCTGAGAACTTGTATTTTAGCTGGTGACGTTTAGTGCATAGAGAAAGACCAATATATATTGCTCTTCGTTTTCTGAGTGCGGTCCATTGTTACAGGGTTGCAGAGAGCTCTGTACTCGCTCCCTCTGTGTGACACGTGGCATTTCACCAACTTATTGCTTGGCTGTTTCTACGTGTTCTCATGAGTTTTAAAAAGCATGGACGAGGATAGGATTATCTTTCTATCTAAACTTGTTGGTTAAGATTAAGCAACATTTGATTTTTTGAGTCGTGGAATGTTGGTTATTTGAAATATAGAATACGGTGAAAGTCATAAGTTCAAGTCTTATTATTGATATTATGATGAAGCAATCGGAGAAGAGTATTAAGATTGGAGAAGAAATATTAAGTATTGAGTTTGGCGTACTGGAATTCTTAGTTGGCATGATTTGGAAAATTAGGCATTTGGTAGTGTTTAAAACATCAAACAATGGTCAAATTAGTTACAAGTTGACTTCACCAACAAGAATTGTGTTTTTGCTGCAAAATGAAGAAAAGAATATTGGTGCTGTGATGATGGGAGGAAAGGCACAACTAGCCACATATGAGAGGGTATAACAAACAAATTAAAACAGCAATATTGACACAGGCGAAGTCTCTCACATAATGTTATTCTAAATAGATGAAGTTTTTTTGTATAAAGCTCTAAATCTTTATTGTTATTCGTTACTTCATACACGTTTTTTTTACTTGTTATTTGTTACTCTTATTGTTATTCATTTACCGTTTTAGTTGATGTTCAGCGTTTCTCGTTCCCTACAACACGTAACTCTTTTCATTATTTCTCTAAGGCTAGGAGAATAATTGTAGCTTGTTTTGGGGCCAAGAAGAAACAAATATGGTCAAATTTCACATCATTTGAAACAAGATAAAACTATAGGTATGTAACACTAGCCAAACTGGTTGCATTGAGACTTGAGAGTGAATTAAAAACTAGGGATATGATGGGAGAAAGAGAATAGTTTGAATTTGATTATTCAAATATATATTGGACGTGCAAACAAGATACGAATTCGATGTTCAACTACATATGACATGCTCATGAAAGTCATGATTGAATCGAGGATGGAGGACCGAGTCTTATTCCGATTGTCATCTTGAGATTTCAATAGACAATTCACCTAAACTGTTTGATCTTGTTAGCAACTATGCTTAAACTGTTCGGCCATCACCAAGGTAAATTAAGTTAACACTTGCTATACTACCACAAGATTGACGTGTGAAAAATTAGTTAAAATCTCAAAAAGTCCCACCGTATATATGACAGTTATTGTACCAATTCATCAAGTAACTTGATTCGATAATAAGATGAGACTTGTTTGATATAAACTTTTTTAGTGAGGATCCTTAAGTTGAGGACTTTTCGGTTTATCCTACCTTTCGAGCTTATATCCATATCTTGACCGTTCAGTTTATAGGTATTTATGAGTAGATTATTTCTTCAAATTTTCAGTTATATTGAAAATTGTTAAGGCATTCATAAGTGTGATTTATCAATTATGAACTTGAACGGTTCATATTTGACAGATTTTGTTCGTCCATTAATTTGATCTAGTTTGTTATCTTAACGAACACCAATTTGGATGAAAATTTGTAGAAATGATCTACTCATATAAACCTAAAAACTGAACGGATGAGATGTCAAAATGTGATCGAAAATTAGGTTTTTTAAACCATAAACCGAAAAGTCTTCACCAAGTTCTCAACTTAAGAGTCTTCAGTAACATGATTCTTCTCGTTTGATAGGCACCGATATACACTTAGTTTGCAAAACTTACATTAATGTTTTTTATAATTTAAATTAACACATATGAACGTCAGAGCGTTGAGTAAATTGACAATTTAGCTTCTTCGTTGATGAATCATTTAATAGTTCTAAATGCATTCAACATGCAGACAGTATACTGATAACAGATATCTCGATTTGATCAAGTAGCTAGCTAGCCGACTAAATCTTTGCTGGATCAAACAAGGTTCTCTCTGAAGATCTTGGGAACATTCTCATGACTACGACTAGATCTTGGGCCCAACTATTATTCATGACTACGAATCCCAAACCAATGCAGTCCACAAATAGTAATGCATTGCTTGATTCCTAAGGTAAAGTTGGGCCTTATGTCATTGACTGGCAGCAGCGTAAGTGCATAACTACTATAATCCTTAACTGCTATAGTGCTATATATAAAGAGAAGTGTATCTGTAATCTGTGTATGGTATATACGGTGCAACCCATTACCTTGTTTTGTTACTTTGCTGTGCAATTGCAATTTTAAAAATCGGTTTTGCATTTATGGAATTCAACTGTTGTGTGTACTTCACTAAAACTTACCCATCAACAAACTTGGGATCATCATGAGAGTTGAATTGCATATATAAATGCAGGTGAGACATTACCTCATTGTCAAGCTTTAAAGAAGATTCATTACATTACATCATTTGCTACCTGACTGGCTTGCTGGGACCTTCCTGCACTGATAATAGCTACACTCATTTAACATGTGTAGCATTTTTCTGTTGTTGGAAGCTAGATTTAGCAAATTAAATTAGGGTTTTGTATGGGACAATATGAAATACGAAAGATTTTTGGGTTTATTTCTTTTGAGTTGGCAGATTTGATATGCTGATTGTGATGTTCTTGAAGAGCTGGAAAATATTGAAGCTGGTTCTTAGTGCTTAATTAACCACTACAAAATAAACAGTTGATTCAAGAGTGAATGAACTCAAAAATGATCTAATTTCTTGGACTCAATATTAATTAGAATATTGAAGCATTAAGGCCATGTGTGTTACTAATCGACTCCATATACTTCCTTTTTAACTGATTTAACTTATATATTGAGACCACTAGGGGTTAATTAATTTCATGAAAGATTCATCTATAATACATAAGTAGACTACTTCCATAGAAAACTAGCAAAGTAGCAAGATTGGTTTGGTTTCAACTCTACCATTACTAACTACTAAGCATTTTCATGTACCCAAATGAAGCAGACACTATACACATTATCCACAACACGTTTAATTAATATTAATTATGATTTGGATGATGCATTTGCAAAGTAGGTTGGAATGATTCTGACTCAGATGACAGCACTAAGTATCATTAAGAATTAGTTATAAAGCCTAACATACACATCTAATTGGATTTATATAAGATTTGATATCTTAAAAAATTGGGCATACATATCTGTATAGAGTAGGTGGGTTTCTTATAATATTTTAACTCTATGAAAATTGACTTCAATTTTAATAACCACAAAAATCTACATCACTTATGTCATCCATAATAGAACTTCAAAAATTGTTATATTTAACTATAATTTTAAAATTTAGATATCGATTTAACCATGTTACTCTATTAGTAGTTGTTATTTATTATGTTTTAACTAATGATAAAATGACACGTGATTAAGATAGGAAAGAGAAGATTTAGCTATTGTCTTAATTGTGCATCAAAACTTGACAAATTTGTCAATTTTATTTAGCGATCATCTAATTTAACAATGATTTATGCGGAAGTAATTTGCTCCCCACCCTTACTTACCCACCCTCATCCCCACCCACCTACATAAATGACACGTGTTCATTGTGTTTAGTCATTCTAACCATGGTTAACAAACATGTATTTATGATAATTAACAATATTGTTAATTAATTTTACATTAATTCTTTTTTTTTCTTTTTCTAAAAAATCTGCTATTTTTTCTTTTTTATCTTCTATTAATTTTATAAATGAACTTGCAAAATATTAAAACTAAAACTCAATAAGAGCTCCAGCTAGAGCACAAAACCAACTAAAACCACAAACAAAAAATACAGAGAAAATGAAGGAGATTTGCTTCCAAGAATGCAACCATATGGCACAAATCTACAGTCAAAAATGAAGACCCAACATTTGAAATCAAACAATTTCTTTGTTTAAACACTTCAAAATAGATGAAGTCTTCAGCAGAAACATAGGCTCCATTGAGAAGCATATCCTCTACAAGTTCTTATTGGGTTTTAGTTTTTCAAATCATATTCTCCACTCATATCACGTAGAAGAAATAATTTCTTGAAAAAAGAAGCAAATTTGTTTAGAGAAAAGAAAAGAAAAAAAAAGGATTAAAGTAAAACTAGATAACAATATAATTAATTATCATAAATACATGTTTATTAACCATGGTTAGAATGGTTAAATACAATAGACACATGTCATTCATCTAGATGAGTAGGGATAAAAATGGGTAAGTAAGGGTGGGGAGCAAATTTGCTTTCGATTTATGCATTCTGTTGGAGCATGAATTTACCTCAAAAATTGATAAATTTCAGTTTTAACAATACTACTAAAGATGCTCAAGAAAGTGATCACTGATGATAATAATAAACACCACAAGGTTCACGTTCTAGATTGATTATATATATAGTCAATTGCTAACGACTCTAAGAAGCTCATTTGAGATTTCCTAACTAGAAGAACATTGCATACAATTTCCCGGAGTTCGTCCCGGAAGAGTAGCGACAATGCCTTTGCCGAGGTGATGCATACATTTAATGGTGCCGGGGTGGACGATCCTCATGTGCAAGGCATGGACCATCCTCTCTTTTTTCTGCATTCTGCTTGCTCATTGCTCAAGATTCATCTCATATAGGACAACAACATGGTACGTACGCCTTCTCATTGAAACTTTATTGTTTTCCATGAAGATGGTGAGGGAGACTTTTGAAAGAAATATGAAAATGGGTACTTGCCAAATTATGAATCAAAAGTAGTACTGGTGTTACGTCTGTTTCAGTGTTTCTCACTGATGAGTACCAGTTTTGAGACATGTTTTTTTTTAAAGAGAAGCCCTTATCAATTCAATACAGAGATGAATTACAAAAATACCTAAGATTGGTATCGCCGCATCGGTAACAAAGTTCTTCTTCTTAAAAACATATCTAAATGTAATGAAATCAAAATTAGTAATTAATGTTCTGATGTCTTGCATTAGTTTGATTAATCTCTAGAACGGTTCAAGACCCCTATTTACTGCATCTATCACATGATTTTAAGACATGTTAATATACATTTTAAACATTTATTCTAAGCATCTTCCATCAAAGTCATATCCAAATGCACCCTTAAACGTGGCAATATTACAGTTTGTTGACGTGATCAGCCTTAGGCAGAGATAAAGAATTATCAAAAATCCCAAAAGAAAATACCCTCCCCCATTTTCCTCCCACAAAAATCTCTCCTCCCTTGGCTTTCTTCCCATCCCAATCCCAATCCCAAACTCTCATTTTCTTATGCACTTCACAAAACCACAATTTTTTTTGTTCTGATCTGTCGCATCCATCCTCTCTTTTTTCTGCATCCTGCTTGCCAATTGCTCAAGATTCATCTATATAGGACAACAACATGGTACGTACGCTTTCTCATTGAAACTTTATTGTTTTCCATGATGACGGTGAGGGAGACTTTTAACAGAATTATGAAAATGGGTACTTGCCAAATTATGAATCAAAGGTAATAATGGAGTTACGTCTGTTTCTCGTAATTATAAGATGATAACACATAATCGATTTGCCATGATATAAATTTGATTGATCAAAATGGAGGAACCAAGAAAGATTCGTTATTGCCTTGTTATGTCATGTTAAGTTAGAATGAGATGAATATGCATGGCCGGACATGTCATTTTCTTGGCTAAATAAACATTCTTTCAAAATTCAAACATTATATTTTATAAAAAGAAAAAATGAGGGCATTGGGATTAAAATTGCATATTTTCTAAAATTCAGATTAATGGGAAGGGGGAAATTAATTGTTGGGGTAGAAATGTAGAATGACCCCCGTTGATTTCATGCTCTGTCTCGGTCACTCATGTCAAAAAAAAAAAACACTAGAAAGACTGTGCTTTAAAATTCTCGTAGCTAAATAGAGATTTCAACGAACATTTTGTCTTTGCATGAATTGATTAGATGGATATATGAAGTCCATTTAGCTCCATGTTAATGCTCTTTGTAGTGATCTGAAGTAGTCACTCTTACATCCGAGTTACCAAGTAGTCTCTCTCAGATAATGTCCCCAATTTAGAGGTTATATTAATTACTTGCTTATGTAGTTGTGTGGTGATATGTTATTATGAAACTTACAAGTTATACATTCCCTGAAATTGTTGGGTACAGTCGAACGCCTCGTCTGGAATGGCTGTGCATGATGATTGTAAGCTCAAGTTCTTGGAACTGAAAGCGAAGAGGAACCACCGATTCATTGTGTTCAAGATTGAGGAGAAGATACAACAGGTGATTGTAGAGAAGATTGGAGGTCCTGATGAAAGCTACGAGGACTTCACTAACTCCATACCTGCTGATGAATGCCGCTATGCTGTCTATGATTTCGATTTCACAACTGAAGAGAATTGCCAGAAAAGCAAAATCTTCTTCATTTCATGGTTAGCAACTTAGCATATATGTAGAACATAAAAAGCATATGAACTATTGATTAGAAATCTATAAGCGGCATATATGGGGTGTCATTACGTATTTGACAATGTTGAAGCGTCTTACTTGAATAAGCACACATACATGGTTTGATAATTTGAAATGCTTTCTGTAGAAGTACTTGGAAGCTTTTAAAACACAAAATACACTTCGCCATAGCATGTCGAATATCTGACATGATTGAGAACTTATGTAACTTGTTACACGTAGTTCATGAACAAAGCTATTCTTCAAACACTGGTTCATTGTTCACAACTTGCTCACCCAAGATAGACCATGTATTGACTGTTTTCTGTTGTATACAGGTCGCCTGATACGTCGAGGGTGAGAAGTAAGATGCTTTATGCAAGCTCCAAGGATAGATTCAAGAGGGAATTGGAAGGCATTCAGGTGGAGTTGCAGGCAACAGATCCTAGTGAGATGAGTTTGGATGTCATAAAAGGGCGAGCACTCTAAATCCTCATGTAGACAATTCATTCATCCCTTACTGTCTTTATGTCACAAGATGATCATCAAAGTCAATTTTCTTAGAGTTAATCGTGTGTGAGCTAATTTATAGTGAGTACTTGCATTTCAGATCAGCTGTGGATTCAAATCAAAAACATTCCTTTGCAATGGCTTATGTGATCACATTTATTTTTTGTCTACTCTCTTACGTACCTAGAAAAAATTTAAAATTCTACTTATTTAAATTTGTGTTTAGTATTAGACTATTAGTAGTACAGTAGAAGTTAGAGCATGTTAGGAATTCTAGGTGTTGCATCCCAATAAACAGAACTATGGGCATGATCTTTTTGCCATCTTCAGCAATTAGGTTTGAGTTTGATCCTCTAAGCAGGGAATGTAACACATAGAAAGCGCTAGAGAACAGATGTATGTGAAAAAAGGTCTTCTATGATTTTATAGAACTCTGCCAGTATTCATTTTCCCAATCTTCTACTTGCCTAGTTGAGTTAGCTTTTCTCTCGAGAAAATTGCGAAGAGCTTGAGGATCATATGGAGGAGGCAAGGAACATGGGATTTCGTCACTAGGAGACATCACCATGGACTCCTCCATGAATTTCTTCCATGTGCCAGTTGCAGGGCATGCCATTGTTTCAGAACATAGTTCGACTGCGTTAGGAGGTATCGTTGGCTTGAATTTCAAGAGCTTTGCATACTCATTCAGTACATGAAACATGTAATCATACACATAGTCCATCTTCAGATCTTCTTGTATGAAGTTGCTTGCTGCTTCCCCAATTGCCTCTGCCTGCAATATGTATTAGATTCTGATCAGGTCAAGCAGCTAATAACATAACACGTCATAGTTTTTCGTATGTGTACATTTCTATGGTATAAAAGCCGAAATCGACTAACCTTTTCTGTGTGATTATTGCCCCATTCCACAGCAAATTTGAGAGAAGTGCACTTGCTGTTGTCCCTAATCGGCCAATAATGCTCCAACGGTAGCATGCCTCTCATGTAGAAATCGTAGAAATGAGGGTTAACATACAAGGTCATAGAATCACATGCCATTATGTATTTTTCACTCACAGACCATGCCCAGCCTTCTATATAAATTTTGTATCTGCATAAAACAAAGTTCTCTGTGTATCAGCTTTTTGAAGTGGGGAAACAAGGTAAAAGATTGAGCTGTCAAGATGAAATTTCAATATGCTACCTGTGCTTGCATTGGTCTTCTAAGCTGGACTGCTTGTACCCTTCTTTGGATTCTTTTTCCCAGTTCTGAAGTTCAGTGAGTGCTCAAAAAATTTGGTGTTTAAAGTTACATTCATATGTGATTAGATATAGTTGGGAATTTAGTATATACCTGAATGTATAGGAGTGTATTCCAGTCATTTTGCTCTGAAACGTTGCATTTGAGAAGGTCTTTCCTGGTTGGAGCCACATTTGGGTTACCTTTCCAGTAAGCATAGGGCACCCTATCCTTCCACTTTGTTCTTTTATTGCCTTCCTTTATTTTTGGCAGTAAGTTTTTCCATGGCTTTATATTGGTCTCCGCCCTACCCAAATTTAAAACTGAAGTCATTTCAATAAAAACCAATTAATTGATGCTTCGAAATTCCTCTATTTTGGCTTCTTCTTTTTTTCAATGCAATATGCGACATATGAGAGTATTCGAACATTCAATTGGTTTGAATACTCGGAAGCAAAATTGTGAGAGTGCAAGAGCATTTGAACAATCGTAATTCAATATTTGAACACCCCGTATTTGAAAATTTCTGTACCATATATTCAAAAAAAGAAAAAGAAAATTTCTGTACCATTTTAATTCATGTCACCTAAATTTGAATGGATAAATTAAAACAATGAAACAGAAATTAAGGGGCTTCACATGCAAACATTTAGTGTAAGACGGAAGCAATTACCAGCCCCAAAAAGACCAATCTGGGAACACAATGTCCAAGCTGCCTTCATCGGCACAGTATCGGAAAACAGGAGGAGGGCCTGCATTTGGTCCCTGAAAGTCTCTTGACCGAACCACTGGTCGATCATCACAATCGAACATGATCTCCAAGTCAGGCAATCTACCAGGGTATACCCTTAGAAGCTGCAAAATACCCCATAATGTAAACATGTCCCTAGTTTGTATGGACTGCCTATACTTCTCTAGGTAGGCCTTGCCGTCCACGATCACGAGCCTAAAATGTGCCGTCCTGCGCGCTCGCTCCACCATGTCCCTAGTGATTCCTGTCTCTCTCCACGGCCGTAGATCTTCGTGGATCCATCGGAAGTGTGCTGGGCATGTGACATTTGATGGAAGGTTAGGATTTGTAGGGTTGTGTTTGCTAGGGTAGGTTCTAGGACAAGTTTGTGTGACATTTGTGTCTGTGGTACATTGGAGTGGGAATTCAATGGTTTTGGATATTGTTGTTGTTGGTGTTAGGATTGATTTGTTAGAAGAAGCACCTGAAAATATAAACTGAGGAGAGCAAATCATGAAACTGAACTTCATATACTAATAATGGGACTGTTTATACTGAAACTTCATGCATGGTAAGCATAGGAGTTCAATTAAACTTACAGAGTCAATATCAACACTCCAGCCTGCAGCATACACCAGCGCAGCAACAAAGAAGAACAACAAGAACAAGAAGGCAATAGTCGTAAATGTTGCGCTTCTCTTCTTCATTGGCTGCCAACTTGATCCTGCAATATGCCTATGCAACCCTGACCCGTCCAAGATATCATACAAATGCTTCGCATTGTTCCTCTTCATCTCTATGCATGCAGATTGATTTGCAGCTGGCTTAGCCTTCCCTAACAAAACCTCAAGAGCCTTGCTCAGTTTCTTCTTTCTTGTTTATTGGATTTATGAGTCTCAGTCTCTGTGGACTTGGAAGTCCTATTAGCATGGAAGTGATATATAACGGATGTAGTCATTAGCAAACGCATTCTTCAAGTCTGTGGTTTCGTACTTTGAAAGGGTTAAGTCACGTTTTCTAACCCACAATATGCTCCATAATCAAATGCAGAATCCCTTGTATAACACAAGAAAAAAACTCCCCAGCTAGTCGTAGTCTTGGCCCAACTGGCCAACCAGGCCAAAGCAATTTGCGTCTTTCTATAAATCTTGGAAATGGGACTACACTACGTTATGTCCAGATCAAATTTCCAATGTGCCCTTGTCTGCATTTCAGAAGCTAACTTATGTTGGTGGTTCCAGTCTTCCAGAAGGAGCTGAAGAGGGCAACTTTGTCTTTCGTTGATACTCTATTGATTTAGCTAGGTAGCCTTAGTTTGGCCGAGTGGGATTAGGCACTTTCCCAGTAAACCAGGGTACTACAATTTGCAGCTATTGATTTTGATTCACATTCTTGGGATTAAACAAAGTCAATGGTGAGATTAAGTTTAAGCTGATCTTGTTAATCACTCAATGAGAAACTTAATCCTTTCGCAAATTCATTCAGGAGCCATAGTTGAACAGAAACGATCACATGGTTTGTGCTTAAGTAGAGACTAATAAATCACATGGTTTTCGCTTCGTTAGCCTGTGATTATAACTGTTATAAGCTTCATTACGCAAGAGTTACAAGGATGATCAACGTGTTAAGAAGGGGTAAGTTAGTCAAGGGTGAAAACTAATGACAGTTAAAGTGACTTGTAGTTGCAGAGAAATGCAGTTCAGTTTTGCTCGCATATTTACTATCCATGCTGTTGAACGTGAAACGGAAATGGTGAAAAACATGAACTGATATGGTGGGGTGCCAGGCAAATTGTAAGGTAAGAGTAACGGGAGCCATCTTCCTCACTCACTTATTCGATACCCCGGCTTACGATCCACCTATAGGGCTGTCTTGCTGTGTTTCCTTCCTCCCACCATGACGGTTCGAGTTTCGCTTCTAAGAGCCAAGCGTGAATGCACTAGTCCCTCACTCCCTCATGTGTGAGGGATCTACAAATACTAGTGAATCACACACCAACTCTGCGAGAGGGAGTACAGTTGCATCCATCTCAGATATGTTAACTTTGTGTGCAATTACTAGTAGGTTGGACTCGTGGAGCTAGGGTTAGGCTTACCATCACAACTAATGCCGTGCAACTTACTCTTTGATTATCAGGATTATAAAAGAAAAGAACAAGTCTATGGATTATCAGGGTGAAGTTCAAATGACTTGGGAAGTTAAAGAGTAACGAGTACGTAACCTGTAAAACTCCTTTGCTTCTTTGGTTCTCCCTAGGCACTCACATTAGGGGGACAAAGAATCAATCTTCGGGTGCGTTAAATACTCCTGGAGTTGACAAGAACATCATTAATTATATGTTAAGAGCTGAAGGCAGAGAAAAACTGTAATTAACAAATGGTGCATTAGTGAAAAGTGCGAGAAAGATACAGATTCAAGCTATATTCTTCTAATTTTTCTTGCCTGTTCGAACAGTTCATCTAACACCTCCTAGTTGAGTGTTTTACAATCAATCACAAGATGGCTTAAGCCACATTATCAGACTCCACATGTCCGCTTGAAGGGTGGCTAGAAAAATCAAACTGAGCTCTAATACCAATTCGCACTAGAAAGCGTGAGAGCCAACATTAACCTTGAATCTGTCATCAAACATTTCTCCAGAAAAATGTGTCATTTGTGCAGCAACATGCTCTTGAAGGCAGAGACAGGTGAAGCAATGACATTTTCTGAGTTAGTAACTTGGACACAGCTCATGAGTTCATATGATATCCTTATCCTCAAAGCTCGTAGAAACCCTTTCTAGCCAGTACTGAGTAACCTGAAACTGCAAACCTAGAAACGTTAGCCCCAGCTAATACTCAATTTCACTATAAAGATCACAAGATGTGCTGGGCCATTACTAACTGTGGATAAAGATTGAGCAGTACATAACTGACCTCACTCTCCCACAGCAGAGAATGTCTCCAAATCTGGGGGCTTCAACAGCCAATTACTAAAGGTATGTGTTCTTTTTAGAACTTTTGACGTTGCATTGTATTCATAAGCCCTTTCCTGCATGAAGAATCCAGATCAATAGTTAATGGATGATAAGTGATAGCCACTAATTCACACCTTGCTAGTAGTTAGCTAAGAAACTCTTCTTTCTAAACTCTATTTTGGCTATTTCAGAATACGACCGACACCAGTGTAGATGGCCACATAACTAAATATTCACACAAAATTGAGCAGAAGGTAATCTATAGACATCTGATATCACTTTGAACATTAGTTCTTTGTTTTTTGTTTTATAATATAGACACTGATGCTACTCAAAGAGTAACAATCAACTTCAAAGCTTCACAAATAAATACAACCACATTACAATGTCAACACCTAAAGCTCTTACACCTGCTCAGTACAAACCAGTACCACAACTTAGCTCTTACATTGTCTAATGTCATGGATTGTAGTCATTACATTTTAAACAAACATCCCATAACTACTGTATTGCCCACATAAGTAAAACTTAATCAAAACAAAATACAGAATACTGATTCTACCTTGATTTCTCGATATGAAATCTCATTAACATGGATTTTGGTGGGGCATTCATTTTTAAGGGACAAGAACATCTCCAAAAGCCGCTTTCTGTCATATAGTACAAACAAAATGTCAATGACAGTAAGTGCCTTGCATAAATAATCTATTCTGAAACATAGTTGTTGCCCTACTTGCATATAGGGGATTCAGTAGACGGACTGCGTGCCCCTTTTGCAGCGCCTTGCTTTCTTCCTATGGTTCCAAGAATGACTTCATGCAAACCAGATTTATTCCAACATATTGAATACCTGTGAATCAAATTATGATCAAATCAGTGGTAACCAAACAGTTGCAGGATGACTTTGCATTGAATCCATTCAGAATATGTCAAATTAAACAACAGAATACCCGCATGTAATAGTGGTCAAAGCGGTCTCAGAATGTTGAAATTCCTTTGGTGGCATTGGAGCTTCCAAGAGTAGTGGCTGCCAGTGGCATTAGCATAGACACTCACAAAAACCTATACATTCTCAATAACACAAAGTAGACACTTCACAGACCTGGTTGACTTGGAAAGGACTGGTCAGCTCACTGGATAATGGTAGGACACGTTCATGCAGAGCTTGTTTCAGACAATCAACCACAAGAACCTTCTCAGAGTTGTTAGGGGATTGTCCAACAGTAATGGAAGAAAGGTATACTGGTTGAAGAAAGAAGGAAAGCAAAGCTCCTGACAAAAGATATCAAATTCTCTCATTAACCTATAACTACTAGTGCAATCATTCAAGTATTGTAAGTATAACAAGCATAAACACCGTACACTATATGACGTGCAAGCATGCCTCATCTAAGACAAATCAAGTACGTAGTTTACAGCATTCAGTTCAAATAACCTCACAACAACTTGTCAAAATTGGGGGACTGACTGAACATGGACAGGATAGATCAAAGAACGAACCTTGAACTCCAACGACATTCCAACGGGCTATCTTGTCAGAGCAACTAACTGATAATGTTGTATCCCCACGACCAGGCTTTCTTTGAACCGTGCCAATTAGTTGTGAAGCGTCACCTGAAAAACATATCACAAATGCGGATGCTCTGTCACCAACTCTCATGCCAAGACTAACGATTCCTTTCACAAAAGAAAGTAATGAGTAATGACATTCACCATATACATAAACTCTTTTCCAGCAAAGTATTTGCAGCAGCAAAACGAGGACGACAAGTTCAAAGCTCGTTTACCATTATTTATGCCTCCAGCAGGTGAGACATTCTTCACTGGAGACAACCGAGAAGTCGGCGAAGCAATTCCACCTGCAAGAAACAACACTTAGCACACTCCAAAACTCAAGAAAAAGCTCTTCGTTTTCTGTTTACAATCCAAAAACTTACAAGGCAGTTGCGATATGTACATATGCAATTTCCAACCCTTCCTCATTCTGTATTTCCCTTTTCCACCACCACCATCCGGTTCCAATTCGAAAACAAACTTTTTCGCATCATCATTTCGCAACCGTTTGCTTGCATTGTCATCTCTTTCCTCACTATAAATTCGCGAAACACATCCGATCTGTGCATAGAAGAACCTATAACACACATTAAGTTATAACAATACAAGGCACATTCCGGAATGAACGGAACGCCAAGAGCACCTGATCAAAGCGCGGCGAGCGATGACCTCAGCGTGGGAATCGTTGACGACATCGCCGCGGGGGCTGAGGAATGAGCGGCCGACGCATTTGGTCCCGGTTCCCAATGCTACCACTTCAAATTCTGACCAATCGAATTTTCGAAACATGAAATGAATGAATGATTCAGAGACGGATGAGAGTGAAGGGAAGGAGGAAGTAGAGAGAAGACCTTGGAGAGGAGAGGAGAGGAGGAAGGCGGCCAAAACGGTCACTTCGCCGCCCTGAGGCTTCCCTTTCTTTGGGAGCGAGTTGTAGAGTGAGAGCACCCTGTCTGAAACTCTTTGGCCCCAGTGCGAGTCTGGAGAGGAAGAAGGACAAAACGACGGCGTTTCGAGGCGGGGAGGTGAGGTCATGCTTGCGTGGGGGTGGTAGGGGAAGCTCCGGCGAGGTAAAGAGTATATAGTTAGGCCGGTGAGGGTCTACAAAAGCCCTTCCCAGTCTATTAATATTTAATAAGTCAGCTTTTAGCTTGGGTGGTTTAATCAGGACCGTCAAAATTTATGCATTGATTGCATTCTACCGTGATTATCTTCACCTAATGTTGACCAACTTACCACATAGTTGTAGACTAGCTTCTGATCAATGCAACACGCGTGGAGATTTCAAGTGAATCGATATTTAAAATACGATTTGAGTCGTCCATTTGATCAAATATTTACATGAACACTGACATTTATACTAATATCGTTCATATTTATTACATTCTCTGTCCGTTTATATGTCCTATCATAAAGAACGTTACAAATTTTATAGTAAAAGAAATATTAGAAAATCTATCAAAATCTATTAAAAGTCTAACAAATCTTAGTAAGTTGTGGGTCATGTTGGACCATGGTGCCTCATTGATGGGATTTGATCATGAGTTATGTTGATCAAGTAACCCTTGATGCCTAATTATAAGATATTTAAAGAGAAGTATAAAGTTGTATTATGTGGGGTGTAAAGTTGTCTAATTAGGACCAAAGGCAATATCAAAGTGCTTGATCCAGCAAGAAAAGGCAATGATATTGGCATTTAGACAGGTAAAGACAGCAGGTTTAGCGAAGATGCAAAGCACCCAAAGCAAAATTTTGGAGTAATCAAAGAGAAATAAAGGGGAAGCAAATGAAGTGGGGGAGCTGGTTCTTGTTCTAGCTTCTTCTCTGGATACTATTCTCTATATTTGATGCTGCCAGCTGGCGGACAGCGCAGTGCTCCAAATAACTGCAAGAACATGGTGAGTAATCTAATCTCAGCTGTCATTTGCTGATGGCTTTACTCTGAGGCAGGGACGCCTCCCCCTCCAGGCGCGTGCAACTCACTTTTCTTATGCAGAGTTGTTATTTCCTCGCTTCTGTTTTCAGTTTTGTATTTATCTTAAGGTTTAATATTTTAGACAAAAATTAAATTTAAACTTACACTTTCATCGAAAGCATACTGAAAGTCTGAAATTTGCTTTGAAGCGAACCTGTAGACCAATAGAAACACTCTTCCAAGGTTAGTAGATATCTCGTGATATAACTCCTTAAAATAGATCTAAACAAAGAATAAACTCACAATAATAGATAAACATAATTATGATTTTCTAAAAAATCTTGATTTAAGGTTTTTTTTTTTTATAAAAAGCAAGTCAAACATACGTTCATGCCTAGATCTAATTATTCACAACTATTTAATATAACGAGAATCGTTAATAGAATAATTTTCAACCACATTATAAATATTGGTGATTTACCCTTCATAGCATTTTCCATTTCTTAGTCTCGTATGCAACTTGAGTGCATAGCATCACTAGTCCAATTACTTGAGCTAAGCAATGTCGCTTTCATATTATTCTATTTGAACTATTTGAAGGATATTTAGAGAATTTATGCACCAAACAAAAATAATCATTTAACTTATCATCATGAATTTCATTCTTATTTTTTGATCAATATTTAAAAGCATAGTAATTATGGACGCGTTTAATTACATGAAATGAAATTGAAAAGTGAGAGAATGATTCCGACAGAGGAGAATTTCAGCGTTTATTTACACATAATAGAATTGGAATGAGTGTGGGTCTCACCTTCTAATAAGAAATCGATTCATTGACAACCTTGAATTGTAACACCAAAGGAGAAGATGAGATTATGAACGATGTCTTAAGGAATGAACTTTTATACAGAAAATACTCTTAGAAAAAGAAAAGAAAAAATAAAAAAATTGGAATTTTGGTGTCCCCGCGTTTTGTACGCGCGTAGGAAAACCCCGCCACAATGATATCACTTCGGATACCCGCCTCTGCCGACAAAATCATATCCCAACCGCGTCCACGTGGCGCAACTCCACCACCTTAAACCCCCGTCGACATGAATTCCAAGCCCTATATTGACCGCCCGATCCACTCATCCTCCAAATCAAACGGCCCTAAACCCTCGTGTCCACCGCATACACCCTCACTCGGATATTTATACACAACGAAACTCGCTGGTGTGAGTTATCCGTTACATTATTGAAAGTTGAAACTGAGCCGAAAGAAATGGAAGAAGAGCTCAAGAAAGTCGAAACCGAGCCTACTCCGGCGCCGGAGCCGCCTCTGGCCTCCGCACCCGATGTCACTGTGGAGAAGGAGAAGGAGAAGGCTTTGCTTCCACCTCCACCTGGTGCTGTTGATGACTCCAAAGCTCTATCTGTTGTTGAGCCTGAAAGTAAGTTTTTCTCTATGGTAGAGTAGAAAGTATAAAAGTTTACTATGTGATACTAAAAGGGTTACTTTTTTGGTCACAGAGGTTCCTGAGACCATTGCTAAGAAGCCCTCAGGAGGATCACATGATAGAGGTGAGAAATTAGTTTTGTTTGTTCATAGTAGTGGGAATTGAACCTGTGACCTCTGTTTCGTATTTTGGTTAATTATGTTGGTCATGTTCTAGAGTTTGTTTGAGAAAGTGAGATTATTTCTGTGATGTGTTGTTAATGGTGGTTTTTGTTTTTATTCAGATGTGGTTCTTGCAAACCTTGAGAAGGAAAAGAGTATGTCTTTTGTGAGGGCATGGGAAGATAGTGAGAAGGATAAGGCAGAGAACAAGTAAGGCCATGAATTTTGTTTACCTCTCAGATTAATTCATTTTCAAATAGTGTTGTCACTGTTGTGGGTTTCATTGGTGATGTTTTTTTATCCTGGATAATTTGGTGATATGCCAATTTGGTTGTGTGTTTTTAAACCATGAGAGGCACTATACAGACTGAATTGTAACCAGTTCATGTTGTTACTTGGGGAAATGAAACTTTTTGGCTCTGCAGTTTGATGTTGCAATTTTTCGATTATATGAGTAGTTTCATTTTCTGATGACCGGATGAAATTGTGTCAAACAGGGCCGAAAAGAAGCTCTCAACGGTTACTGCATGGGAAAACACCAAGAAGGCAGCTATTGAAGCCAAACTAAGAAGCATGGAGGTAAATTCTAATTCCATTCTAGTTCTGTTTGGTTTTAGATTCATCCACACAATGTTGAACTTTATGGTCCATCTAAAAACCCCATTTCCCTTTTGATTTTCTTGTCTAGACTGTTTAGGATAAGTGGTGGCTTTATAATATTTTTGACAAAACAGATTCTTTGACCTTACAAATGTGCCTGTAGAATTGATCTCTTATGTGATTAGTATCACAAATATGACTAGATGCACCTTCTTCTTGATCCATATATCACACTTGTCTGCTTGATGGTGAAATGACATTAGCACTTAATGCGGAACCAACAAGTCTTTGAGTTGAAACCAAGTTAAATGAGTTTGAAGCAATTTGTTAGAGTTTCTTCAAGTTTAATTCAAATATAACAAACTTTGAATGCTACCAGGAAAAACTGGAGAAGAAAAAGGCACAGTATGCGGAAAAAATGAAAAACCAAATTGGCCTGCTTCACAAACAAGCGGATGAAAAGAGGGCTATGATTCAAGCAGAGCGAGGGCAAGAACTTCTCAAGGCAGAGGAAATGGCCGCTAAATACCGTGCAACTGGTGGCGTTCCAAAGAAGTTCCTTGGCTGTTTTTGAAGCAGTAGTTTGAGTCTGGTTTGGAAACAGTTAATGTAGCTTCTGGTTTTTCTTGTGTATATGTTTCTTTTCTGTTTGTTGTTCATGTCATTTTGTGTGAAAACCTGATTGAAAAATTCAGCAACTGTTCATTATATTCGTCTCTGTATAGGAAGTGTATTTCGTTTGTGAAATCAGTTTGCTATTTTTTATTTGATTGTATCTTTTTGTTTCAGTAATGAGATAGATAACTCTACCCTTTCTTCTTGCAATCCCAACTTCTTTCATGTTTACAGTCTGTTTTTGGCTCATGGTTTCACTATTTGTTTCACTGCAATGAGTCTGGTAAACTCTCACATTGATCCGTAACACAAAGTTCACAATGATGCTAATAATTCCAAATCTTCTTGTCCAATTGATGAGTATATAGGTCATGTATGAGATGGCAAGCTGTTGGAAAGTAAATCTTCTATATTTAGAATAGTTGTATTCTGTATGTGTACATGCCTTTTATATTCCTTAATTGTAGCTAGTCATAGCTTGATTGTGGGAGAGGAAATTGATATCATACCTTTTAGAATAGCTTGATTGATTCCTTATCAGTGTAATAGTCTCATGTATATATAGAGCTTGTAGTCTCTTCGTAAAGGTGAATACAATCAATATATTCAGATCACTTTGTCTTCAGTATTCCATCTTTTCTTCAGTTTTTCATGGTATCAGAACGGGTTACTCACGTCCACGTGTGAAGCCTAAAGGCCACACGAACTCCACGTCACCCCAAATGTTGTCCACGTGTTAGGTTTGAAGATTTGTCATACGTGCGGGGCGTTTTGAGATATATATCCCACATTGGGAATTGTGACCTTGCCTGTGGGTTTATAAGGGTTTAGGTCACTCCATCCATTGCCAATTGAGTTTGGATTTGAAACTTGTACTACTTTATCATGGTATCAGAACACAATTGGAGGGTCTTGATTATCAAGACACTTCTTCCCCTACTGCCAAGATTACTTATGTCTGGTGTTTACTCGCATTAGCTGCAGCTCGGGGTTGGTCTCTCCATCAGTTAGACGTCAACGCCTTCCTTCATGACAATCTCGAAGAAGAAATTTATATGTCTCCACAAGGCTCCGGAGACAGGGGGAGGAGCAATTGGTTTGTCGGTTACATAAATCCTTGTATGGCTTGAAACAGGCATCACGGTAATGGTTTGCCAAATTCTCTGATGTTATCCGAGCTGCCGGTTTTGTTCAGTCCCGAGATGATTATTCTCTCTTCACCAAGAAACAAGGCAAGTCCTTTACTGCTTTCTTGATTTATGTTGATGATATTTTAATTACTGGGAATGATTCTGTGAGCATTATTGCGATTAAGAAATTCTTACATAGCAGTTTCCGCCTTAAAGATCTTGGTGAATTAAAATATTTTCTGGGGATTGAGATTTCAGTTTCTAGAAATGGGATTTTTATGTGCCAGCGCAAGTATGCGTTAGAGATTATCAAGGGTTCGGGGCTGTTAGGCGCAGCCCTAGTTGATACTCCAATGGAGAGAGGTTTAAAATTGTCAGACAAGAGTGACTTACTCAAAGATCCAGGCCGTTATAGAAGATTAGTCGGTCGTTTGATATATCTTACTGTGTCAAGGCCAGATATTACCTATGCTGTTCATGTCTTGAGTAGGTTCATGCACCAACCTCGGATGCATCATATGGAGGCAGCCCTTCGGGTTGTCCGGTATTTGAAAAGTGCACCTGGCCAGGGCTTGTTTTTCTCTTCACACAGTGATTTAAAACTGCGAGCCTATTGTGATTCAGATTGGGCAGGCTGTCCACTCACTAGAAGATCCACTACTGGTTATTGTGTTTTTCTCGGACCTTCATTGATATCCTGGAAATCAAAACGACAGAATACAGTGTCCTTGTCCTCAGCCGAAGCTGAATATCGTGCAATGACTGGAGTTTGTTGTGAGTTAACATGGCTTCGGTATCTATTGAGAGACTTAGGACTTGTCCATGATGAACCTGCCTCATTGTGTTGTGACAATAAGGCCGCTTTGCACATAGCAGCCAATCCAGTTTTTCATGAGCGAACTCGACATATTGAGATGGATTGCCATTATATTAGGGACAAGATTCAAGATGGTTCTGTAATTGCAAGGCATGTCAGCTCTGCGCACCAATTGGCCGACATCATGACTAAACCTTTGGGAAAAGAAACTTTTGTTCCTATGGTTCGCAAGTTGGGAGTGCAAGACATTCACTCTCACTCTCTAACTTGAGGGGGAGTGTTAGAAAGCAAATCTTCTATATTTAGAATAGTTATATTCTGTATGTGTACATGCCTTTTATATTCCTTATCAGTGTTACACATACCTTTTATATTCCTTATCAGTGTAATAGTCTCCTGTATATATAGAGCTTGTAGTCTCTTCGTAAAGGTGAATACAATCAATATATTCAGATCACTTTGTCTTCAGTATTCCATCTTGTCTTCAGTTTTTCACAAGCAACTAAACCAGATGACATCATAATATGGCATAACATTTTCACCAAAAGATAAAGCATCTGGAAACATGGAATATTAGTACTTGATAGCATCTAGGTTACATAAGATGTCTGAAACGATTGTGGAATCTGTAACTACTATACATACAGAATCCTAGCACACTGAATTTGTTAAGCAGTCCTACCAACTCACTAAGTAGCAGCAGCACTGCTCTAACATTAAGCCAAAAATTAGGAACAGAACCCTTCACCCTTGCACTCTCACTAGTCTGAAAGCTAATATAGGAAGCAGCTACCATAAAGCAAAACTTAAGAGAGTTACAAAAGAAGTTTGAACGCCTGATCAGAGAGGGGAAAAAAGGCATTTTCTATCTTGGCCGAAGTACTTGTTGCATAGTCATTCATATCGTCTTCTAAGAAGCTCATGTCATTGTTAATGGGGTAATCCAGCAGCATGTCCATTGCAGATTCTGATGAGTCATCTAATTTGTTGGAGCTTGAAGAGTCAGAACCGCGTATCATCACATTTTCAGTGTTGCACTTGTAAATCCTGTAGATCATATCTTCACCAGTAACAGACTTGATAACCTTGTATTTTACATCTTCATCTTGATTGGTTGCCATGGTTGACGATCCCATAAAGCAATGGCCAATTTCTGTTGTTACAGCTGAGATTGATCCACACTTCCCTGAAGAAGATGCCTCAGAGATGGGGCTATCAGATGGAGTTTTACCTGCCATGGGGAGCTTTCGGAATGACTCTCCAACCTCAGAGTACCATAAGCGCAGGAAGTAGTCCGAGTCAGATTTCTCCAGAAATGGGGTACTGAACTGTGATGACTCCCTTGACAGCCTAGCCTCGGCTTCAAGCCTAGCACTCTCCCACTGTGCCATGTGGCGTGTCGTGGTGGAAGCTGATGTTTTGGAAGTTGAACCGTCAGGGGTAAAGGGCTCGTGATTTTGTGGATTGATCCCCATGCGGATAAGGCGCTTCCTCAGGTGCGTGTTCCATAAGTTCTTGATCTCATTGTCAGTTCGTCCAGGTAACTGAGAAGCTATAGCAGCCCACCTGAAATTATTTTTGATACAAGTTACAACAAAGACAACTAGAAACAGGATATACGAAAGTTATACATAACCATTATACATACAATTCCTAAATGCTCAATCTGAAAAATGTAAACCAAGACGCGGCAATCAAGTTATTGTTTACAGTAAGGGACAAATTAATCCTGCGGTTTCATATACTGAGACTTAACACGGTAAGCAAACACTGAATAGGTTTTTTGCCAAACAGGTAATAAAACATACCTGTTTCCAAGCATGCCGTGGAGCTGAATGATTAGCTTCTCTTCTTCCTCAGTAAATGGGCCACGCTTAATGTCTGGTCTAAGATAATTTGTCCACCTGAGCCGGCAACTCTTACCACATCGAAGAAGGCCTATTCAAGCAGAAAATCATAAAGATCTGTCGAGTATATGCTACAACTCGATAATTTGTTTCAAACAAAACTTCCAGAAAAATTGACTTGATATTACACTACAAACAACTACAGGGAAGGGAGAGAAAAATTAGGGAACATGAAAATAATCAAAGCCATTATATGAAGAGAAGTGGCATATGGACAAACAAACATGCCCAAAAAACCAGAAGAAGATATTAACATTTTTGAAGATGATTATCGCTCTGGTTCAGAAAAGACTTCAGACGAGTAGTGAAAGCCTGTCTTTTGAACTAACTATGCTCATTGCTCAATATTTAGACTTTCAGAACCACCACATAGCTATGGACATGTTAAAGGGGAAGTTAGCTGTAATTTTGCTCGTTAATCGGTTTATCCACACAAATACAGAAGAAAAAAGAGAAAAGAACAAGCAGAATTAACAAAGTAAGCTGATTTCATTTTGCAAGCTAAAAGATATTATCCAACTTATCAAAATAGAACATCAACCCTAATGGTAAAAAAGGTTGCTGAAGTTTTGCTGAATCATCCCCCCATACACACAAAAGATAAAGAAGAACAAGGTAACAAAGAAGAAGACTTGACTAGAAAACCAGTAGATGCTACCCAACTTACCAAAAAAGATAAAAATTTCAACAAAACCAAAGGGTTAGAAGGGTTGGTCTTCATCATAATCCATCAAAGTTCAAACAAAACTAGACTTGAGAATATGAAGAAAAGCTTGCAACTTTGGGGTTTAGCACTGTCAAGTAGATATCAATCACTTTACATCCTATGAAAAACAAAGAAACTCTCCTTTGATTCCACAAAACAAGTAGCCAAAAACAACTTTTTGGGTTCCACAATCTTCAAAAGGGTCTTTTTCTCTGGTTCCAGAAAGCTACAAACTCAAACAACTTTTGGGTCTCAAAAGCTAAGAACTTTATCATCAACATGTCAACATGGACCAGAACCCAGATAACAATCAGCATTCCACACAAAGAAGTGAAAGAAATCTAAACCTGCATGCTGAGGGAGAGATCTCCAGCTGCCATGTCCCTTATTCTTGTTGATGTAGTTGACAAGAATCTCATCCTCATCAGGAGTCCATGGACCTCTCTTCAGCCCATCCTTGTCACAACATGGAGTCCTTCCCATCTCTCTAGATTTTAATTCCAAATAGAGAGAGAGAAGGAAATCACAACCACCACCAACACAAAGCACAAACCCACCACTACCAAACCCCAAGTCCCCCCAAACAATTAAAGAACACCCCAAAGCAAGACCCTTTAAAGCTAGCCCCCAGAAATCTTTAGTTCTAGAGTTTTGTTTATTAAATGCTGGTGTTTGATGTCTTCTATCTGAAGCCAAAAGAACAGTGATGCCAAATAATGGATGTGGGCTTGTCTCAATAGCCAAATGAAATCAAAGCTCTCTCTCTATCTCTCTCTCTCAGCTGGTATGAAGCTGTCTCTGGCAATAAATGTGCTGGGGTTTGGTTCAGAGAGAAAGGAGGAAATGAAAGGAAATTTGAAGCATCATTGTAAAGAGCAACTCTTGGGCCCTAAACAATGCAAAGAGACTTAAATGGTTTGGGATTTTTCTCATTTTTGAGGTTTTCAACTTTTCATTTACACTCAACTGGTGAGAGAGAGAGAGAGAGAGAGAGAGAGAGAGAGAGTAACTCACCAAGGCATTAATGTTGGGATTCTCTCAACCCAGAAAGACTGAGTGAAATTTAATGAGGAGCATTAATGGGGAAGACAGTGACTTGCTGCTGCAGAGTACGGACACATAGAGAACATGATTTGACTTGTGCTTACACTTGGTTATTAAGTCTGGCTGGTCTTGGTTGCTGTGGAGAAAAACTAGGGAACAGGAAATTTGGGCTGTGTTCTGGAGTTGATGAGAGCACAGAGGTAGAGATACTACTCTGGTTTGGTGGTTACGTTTTTGAGTGGGGAAGAAGCAAAGGACTCAAAGGAGTGTGGTTTTTGGTTTGACTCACTACTGCATGAGAGCAATTTGGGGAAAAAGCCAAGTTGACTGGGAAATCTGGCACAGTGACCTCTGTGCTGACACGTTAGCAGTCGGTTGAATTCAAGTTTCTATAAAGTGATCTATGTCTCTTTTTTTTTCTTCTTTTCTGTTTTTTCTTGGGGGTGTTGATCAACATTTCTAATTTTGTTTTTTGGTCAAAGGTGTTCATCAACATTTCAACGTGAACTCACCATGGGAAATAAACATTTCATTGTGAACTTGCATTACACTAATAATCCAAGATACCGATGTTAAAGATTGAACGAATATTCTTCTCGATTGAACGAATAAGGATAATGAATTTAGAACCTTTGAAAACATAATTGAAAAGAAACGTCAATTATTAAGAAAACTAGTTAAAATATGATGTGTTTCGGTTCATTTTAGTTGGTTTTGTTCTAATTTTTGAACAAGTTCGTTAATTTTGCAAATTCGGCCAAGCTAAAACCAACACCAGTGTTTTCGGTGTTTACCTTAATAGTGTCATGTTTTGGTCATTGTGATTGTTTTTTTTTTTTATATATAAGAAAATTTGATTCAATAAACTGTAATTATAAGACAATCACATCACCCAACATGGAAGGATCATCATGAGTCGGCCCTACCCTACTCTAAAATTTAAGACTTAGGGTAGGATCGGGTAGGACTCGGTCAAAATCAACAAAATTTAGGGTCGGGTATAGTAGGGCCGAGGCTTAAATACGCAAGTCCTTACCCGCCTTAGCGATCCATTTTGTTAGAGCTAAAAGGATAGGGATAGCCTTTTAAATAAGGCTAAATAGGACCAAGATGGGTTAGTTTTTTTTTTTTTTTTTCTTACAACTTAGCTCAATCCTCAATGATTATATTGCTTATATGTAATACACCCGATTTTGTAGTCATATTTAACATACATGCATATACATTATACTTAACTTAGGACATCTATATATAAATATTAATCTAAGAGGTTATACTCATATATCTCATGAACTATCTCTTTAAAATCTAAATCATCAAAATACAATTGTTATTCAACGAAGCAAAAGAAAATCAAATAAATAAAGCTAGAAAAACAATTACAAAAAAAAGAAGAAGATTAGTTATATTACATCTAAAGAATAAGAGACATATTAAAACAATAGAAAAAATAAAAAAAATTTTATGACCTAAAGGGCGGACTTTTAGGGCCGGGCCAGGCTTTGCCCTAAAAATCTCAATAGGATAAGGTCGTAGGGTAGGGCCGGGTTTCATTTGTTTGATCATTGCCCTACCCTATTTGAGAAAGGTTAAGGCCGGCCCGCCCTAATGGAGGGCCGGGTAGGGCTTCGACTCTAGAGGGTAGAGCGGGTTTTAGGGCGGGATAGGGCTGAAGGGTCAAATGATGAGGCCTACCGACAGGCTAGGGGATTACAACTACGAGCTATTGACCCTAACATCAACCTATTTGACCTCACTATGAAGATGAGAGACCGACATGTCAATGAATCCCAACGAAAGACTAATCGAGCAACCGACCAAGTTAATTTGACCAAAATATGTAGCAATTACTAGGACATGATTTGATCATAGTGAAAAACCATTTGGTGGAAGATCTCAAGATCCCTTGTAGTCATCCGCACAAGGTAATAATATACCACGACCAAACGCCGATAGAAACGCGGGTTCTTGTAACAACAAATCAGCTCCCCATATCCAACCACCCATCAGATTCAATGACGACAACCCTAACTTGAGAGAACAAATCACCTTCAACGTCTTCGACCACTCTTCTTGCTGTCGAGCACACCAACGTCTCCTACATCACCACACCACTGTCGTACATTGCGTCGCTACCGTGTTGCATCCCTTCGCCCAGATGGCAATAGGTATTCGAGCTCAGACTGAAGACGAACCACGCCAGCCACATCTCTACCATAGAGCCATATCCAACATGCCACGGTGATGCCGCTAGGAGGGTCGTTGACACTATTTCTTACCTAAGTCCGAACCTGAGATGAGGCTCAAGAGACTACAGCCGCAGGCACCAAGCTTTAGGGCCCAATTTTTTATTTTTTATTTTTTTAAGCTATAGAGAACTAAGTTGGAAGAATAAAGAGTGTGTTATAAACCCAGAAGTGTGTTAAACCCTAAGGGGGTCTCATGTCTATCTTTCTATTCATTTCTTGCCCGTCCAGGACTCTGAAAACCACCCCCAATTTTCTTATCATCTGTATATAGATGGGATATATCCAAGTATGCCCCTAGCTGGCTGGTGGTTTTAGTAAGAATCGAAGCCTTCACTAGCCTAATCTAAAAAAGCCTGAGAGATATTATGACAAGGAGAAGTTTCACCCTCCATGAATATCTTATATGACATTATAGTCTATATAATGGTTTTTTTACCTTTCATACGAGCATTAGAGAACTCCATCTTAAAACTCGTCTCGGGTCTACAAAATTTAAGGTCCGACCCTGTCCTTACCTGCTCTAGACCAGAATCCAATGAGAGAAGATCGAGGAACAACCATCCAACCCAAGTCCTCCATCCATGGACTACACTTCTACCTTAAACCTATGTCACCGGCTCGACCTTCCATCCTCTCTCGAACAGGGAAGAGGCGCACAACGAACTTCACTTTTTTCTCTCCACGCTTGAGGCTCGTTCTAGTCGGTGCAACTTAATTCATATACCATTTAATTTGTTTTTTCCTTTTTTTTTTCTTGGTTTTTAAAAGATATAACTACAAATTACAAAGAGTCACATCTAAGCCAACACACTCCGTATTATGCAAATTTGTTTGTTTGTTGGATTTGAGGAAGTTGATGAGGGTGATGAAGAAGTCAAAGTTGGAGAAAATTATTAAGTAAAAGGACTGCAAAATCTTTTCATTTTGAGGTAGTCATAAATGTGGTCACTGGAAACCCATGTTACTCGATTTCTTTCTTGATGCGACTGCCTGAGAAGTAGTAACATGATCTAGTCCTACTTCCATCAGTCCTATTCACCATTATTTTCATGTTCTTCGTTTCCTATTCATTTTAAACGGAACGTGTCATGTTCATCATCTTTTTCAGGTTAGAAATTCTGCCCAAACATTTATGATTGCTAAGCACATATATGCATGTTGTGAGTCGTGAGTCGTGTACGTGTTTGATGTTCCAAAATCTTAAGTTTTAATTAGGTAAATCATGCATTCATCATTGTCTTTGTTTCTTGTATATATAACTCTGAATGATTTGGGTTTTGAGTCTAACATTTTGATGATATGAAGTTCTCGGGGTGGTTGTTTTTGTACGTGAACTTTTCTATGCGAGTCGTCATTGATCTTACACTCTGCGACTACATAGAGCATGTAGAATTATAAAGGAAAATCTGAGATATCCCGGCCACTTGACGTTTTCATCTGTTATGATCAACCAGACAATTAAGATCATAACAAGCTAGGATCCAATTAAGTGCGTAATTCTGGTTGAACTCTGGCAAGTTAAGATTGTTCCCGCGGGTGTTTCCCTAATGATTTGCTCTTCTTACCTAAAACAAGTAGGTTTGCACAATGTTCTTGTTGTTAATTCTCATTTTGGTTCTTTAATATGTTTGACGTTTCTTATGAAAATGTGGTTTGGATCGGTCGGTACGTTGGATCTGATCATCTTGCCGGCCTAGCGTGGCCTCTGAGCTAACTTGCCGGCCTATCTATGCATGCATGGCTCTGGCTCCACAACCCCTGCAAACGCAATAAATATGCAGATCGATATACCAGACCAGCAGACCCAGAGAGAGACATCACAGAGAACGAGAGAGAGAGAGAGAGAGAGAGAGAGAGAGAGAGAGAGAGAGAGAGAGCAGTACGTAATATCAGTCCAGAATCATATAAGTACGTTATGTTTGAAAGAGAGGTGTCTACTTCATTTTAACGTGTGCTGTCGGCTGCAGCTAGCTAAGAATTCGTACATGAATCATATAGATTAACGTACGTTGGCATATAACTTCATTCCAATCAAAATGGCGGGGTTTGTTCACGCTTAATTTGCATGAACTAAGCAAGTAGCTAGCTTTCACATAATTTTCTTACAGTTCAGCTGCTCATGTCATTTTATGTTTGTCGAGCAATGTAAGGAGTTGTGCTAACTCATGTTGGTAAGAAGTTGTGCTATCGAGAGACTACGAACATTGACAACCCTGATTAATATGGTAATGTTTCGTTCGGAATCGGAAAAATCTATACCGGCTTGTAAAATTAATTGATATCAATATCGCTATATATATACATCGGTTTCAAAAGTATGTTTTCATTGTTTTCACAAAATCAGTGATTTTTCTCTGGAGTGGGATTCAACTACGTACGGCATGCATGAACACACTCAAGAATTTTCCTCACACTACCTTAGATAGCTGCCATCTGAAATAACTCCTGCTTCCCATCGCTGTGTCATAATATATAGTGGCTGCAGATTCTGTCGTTTCCTTTTTCACAAGCAAAAGAGCAATCCAAAAAGCACCAAGGGAAGAAGTGGCAATGGGACATACGATCAAAGAAAAAACATAAGATCTCCTTTGGAGCATTCATGTCAATAAGTAGAATTTGATACCAACTGCAATACCTAGCTAAGGCATACTTGTCATCTAAGAACAGTATATTTTGTTTGCTACAAGTGAAAATAGGGGCACTTACATAAAACTAGCACCATAACCCCATTCATGGGGGAAAAGTGAACTGAATCAAATACATCATAAACTTATTTGCACTAGTACAAATGTTAGGGTTAAACTTTTTACATTTACCTCTCAATAGAAAATTGAAAACAAAAATGGATATAATAATGATGGTTCTGTTAGAAGCCAACCAACCTCATAATAAACAGCTTACAATTGTGAACAAGTTATACATATATTTGAACAGAATGGGATGGTTGATCAATTTGCACCCAAAAAAACAAGATTGCAAGTAACTGATAGAGGCCTTGAAAAAAAAGATGCATAAATTTTAATTTAAGATTTCTCTTCTGACTGGTCACTTTGGTCCTCAGGTTCTTCTGGTTGTGGCTCTGCTTCTGCGGCTGGGGCTGGGGCAGGGTCTTGGGGCTCTTCAGCAGCTGCTTCTTTAGGTTGATGTTTCTTAGCAGCCTGGAGAACATGGCTGTAATTTCCTTTCTCCATGAAGAGCTGAGCAAAATGGACCTTGCAGTAAAGGATTCCATCAAGAGCAGCATAAGATGAATGTGTAAGGGGACAGCCCCCATGAGCACACCTGAAGCATGACTTGTGGTAACTTTCTCCCTCAAGAGTCACCTGTTTTATATCAGAATTACTCAAGTCTCCATATCAATAAATAACTTACTATGTATTGGTAAAGGTTTTCTTGCACTTTCGATTGTGAATTAGAATCAATGAAGTAGAATCATGTCTAAAAGTGTGGTCAATATCGAGAATTCGACAACATAAACGCATCAAGAGAACATTGTATCTACTCTCTAACATGATCATAAATCCGTACAGTTGTTATCTGGGATATCTAAATGAGTTACTGCAAATATTAACATTTCTGCAGCCATGTAACATCTAGTACTGAGAAGAAAGGCTATACGAATCAATGCATGAATATATGTCGATGTAACTTTTTTGTTAATATTGCATACCTTCTCCAGTGGATAGACCGTCTTTGAGCAAGTTGCACACTTGTCTTGGGTTCCAGAGAACATGGAAGAGAGTTTGCTGGGTGCCCTATTCTGTAGAATAATGTCACATTTCACATGTTACACTAGGTCAATTTTATCAACACAAAATTATACAGTATTGATCAATTGGTTATCATCATCATCATGAATTTTCATTCACCAATAGCTGGCATTGGTTCCAAAATTAAGAAGTTGATTGGGAGTAAAACCAAGTTCGAATGCCAGGCATTGGCTTTTGATCAAATTTTTGGTGATAAATTTATACAATATGCATGTGACTGTGACCATACATACCAGTACTTCATTCTGCTTCTCAGCGGACTTTGCTGCTTCATCATCATAAAAACATTGTTAGTTAAAGAAGGAAAAAGAAATGTAGCAGCTATCAATTCAAAAATAAAGAAATGAAAGAATGGGAAGAGAAGTTTTACCAAAATTCTTGCTGAAATTCCCGGATTCCTTGAAAAGCTGCTCAAAATGAGGTTTGCAATAGAGGACTCCATCCATGGAGGAATAGGTGCTCATCTGTCAAAAATTTCTCTTAATCATTTCCATTTTTTGAAGATCCAAATCATAAGTCTGCAAATTCCTTGTATGATTCTCACTCATGCGTGAATGATTGTTAACCGTTGATTTATACGAGTATTAAGAATTAAAGATGAACCCCTTATCAATCAATTGTTGAGAATCGTTCACATGCATGTTGTTGGAAGACAAACTCAAGAAATGAAAATTAACAATGCACATATATAGTGTTTAAAAGTGAAGACGAGGTGAAAGAAGATCACAGAAATATAAATACCGAGAGAAACCCTTTGCAGTGGCTGCATTTGAAGCAGGATTTATGATAAGGTAATCCTTCAAGGGATAACATATCAACAACGTAAACAGTCTTTTCACAAGCCTTGCATTTATCCAAAGTTCCTGTAAATGCCATTGTTTCTTCCTTATACAAAGAGATCCAAAAATCCCAGAAATTTGATAGAAATGTGGGATCTTTTCTTCTTCAACTCAGATATCTGAGGATGAGAGACAAGTTCAAACAAGGGAAGAAGCACCGTGATTGTTACCGGTACCTCAGACAATTAAAATGGAGGATTGAACAAAGTCTCTGGTTTGTCTTAATAACAGTAAACTTATATCTCATGCTAGTAAATAGAAACAAGTTAATGGAGACCAATGCAAGGAAGTTAAGATGGGAAATGTATTGCTCAAATTGTGGTGTCATCCGACTGGATTGGAGTGAAACCAGGTTGGTGTTCTGACCTTTTCAAGAGAAAAAAGGTTTAAGATGACAAAATGATAGCCAGCCAACTGTTTTGCTATTTGGTTGTTGGTAGTTATGTTAGTTAAAATTAGAACTCCCCAGATGTGTGAAAATCACTCCACACTTCTGATATTTGCAAGGTTTAATAATGGCAAATGACAATGTTGAAACAATATGTGATCCAATGATCCAGATTAGCCATCACTTCTTAGCTTCTAAAATGTGGGATTCTAACTTTTTGGTTTACTTTTGAGCATCCCAGCCAAAATAAAAATTAATTACAAGGAAAAAGAACTATAGATTATTTTACCGACAGTTGAAAATTGTATTAATATTCATAAGTTTTCTTTTTATACACAATAAAACTTACTGTGAGAAGTATAATACCAAAGCAGATTAAATTGAGCACAACAACACGAAATAATTGCAACCAAGAATTCTGAGAATACAAACTATAAGAGTTCCCAACTAAAACTAAAAAAGGAAGAACTGACTTGTACGCATGGTAAAAGATAGGCACATTGGCTATACAGGTGAGTAAGGCAGAACTAACCCCAATAGAGAAAATCAAGCTATTAGAGTTCTTGAACGACCCAACCATGGAGGCAATACAACTTGCTGACACAGTATGAGATCGGAGATGGTCTTTCCATGCCGGTCAATTCTTCTAGAGCAGTTAACACCACCATCAAGAATGTCCCTAACCACTACATTCAAAGATCGGATTCCCTTCACTTCATATATTTCCACCTTTACATTTTCGTCGACCCATTTGTCTCTTTCATTGATGGCTTCTGTATCCGGAAAAGAAGAGGAATTTAAAAGAGTTGACACTACTTTCTTTACCCACTGCGGTGTTATGATCCTCTTCAACCTCTCTACATCTGGAGGAAAATGTGGGATGATAGAAAAGTTCAAGTCATTTCCTTTGTCTCCAGCTCGGCTATGTGCTACATCATAGAGTGGAATTTTCTGGCCAGATGGAGCAGGAGAGTTTCTTCCAGAAAATGGAACATCAATAGAAGAATCAACTTCACTTGCCTCAGAAAACGGGAATACAGACACATGAGGACTGGTTTTTATCCCATCTGGAAATCCAATTCCTGTTTTGTTTGATTTCATCACTCTGGTGTGCTTTACTGCAGTCTGCCAGAATACGTGTTCACGCTTGACCTGAAAGACGACACAATTTTATTTTCTTTCTTCACTTATTTTACATATTTGTTATTAGTGTAAAAATATGGTTGCCAGTTGACTTGAAAACCAGATCTGATGAGTCAAAAATGTTACAACTACTAGATGTTTGATGGACAGAAGTGGGAAAGATGTTTGATGGACAGAAGTGGGAAACTAACATTAAAGGATCAATAAGAAGAAAAATTCAATAAGACAAAAATAAAAAACAGAAAGGGAAAGGGGTCAGGAACTACTGGTTACTGTTTACTTATGATTAAAGTTTCAAGTTTATGAAGCAAGTGATCAAAGAAAATCATGTTGTAGTTGAGGAGGCGGGGAAGAAAATGAGCGCACCAAATATTTTTCAAGGATGATTTCTTTCTTGTGTCCAGTGCTGAAATAAAAAAAGGTAAGCAATGTCACAGGCTATTTCTCAGGTGGCAAGATGCTGATTCAAGAGGGAGAAAAAGAAAGATGCAAAAACTGATAACAAATTTCACCTGATACCACCACCACCAGCTGGTCCATTTGTATATAAAGCAGTAAAATCTGTAGTAAATTGGACTGCATGCTCCTTTAGCTTGAATAACCCATCCATGCGTAATCTAATATCACTAACCATCCGGCACAAAGCACTGTCACTAAGGCCAGTTGCCTTCAGGCTATCAAGCCCAACTATATAAGAAATTACATGGCCGCTAACATCAGGAATTACTTCTTCCATCCATGATCTCACCTATATAATATAGAAACAGGAAATAGCTAAGCTGGTGTGAAGTTTCCAAGTAAAGCAGAATCAATTTTAACTTTGTCATTCAAAAAAGTCAAAACAACTACACTTTCTTATATCATACAAGTCAAATCGAAAGGAACTACAATGACATGGTATTAAGGGTTTTAACTTTTAAGTTTATCTACCAGAAACTCAGCAGCCTTGGCACGTTGTACACATTCATACCCTCCATATGATATTTCACCCCATCCTTTCCAACCGTAGTCCTGAAAACTAAAAGAGGAAAGCATTAGCCAAAAAGAAACCAGTCAAATACAGTATAAAATTGTGCACACATTTGGTGAAAGAGTGAAAGAGCTATCGACCTCACATGAAAAGATATGCTTAAATTAGTGACATCAAAGCAGCAGAACAGACTTCTCTAGCATTATATGAGGGTAAACAAACCCACAACAAATTTTGTATGAGTAGATGAGTACTATCCCATAAGAACTTAAAGCATCATATCAGAAAGGTTTGAAGACCAAAATCAGAAAAGCAGCCAGGGATTATAGTTTGAAGCAGAAATACTCATATAGTCATATACACTATTAGAAAAAGATATTGAAAGATTCATAAACACTGTTAGAAAAGATATTGAAAATAAAATGCATAGGAAAAAGGACACTGAAAAGGGAAGAATTGATAAAATAAAAAAAAATGAAAACCTTTCTTTTTACATGGACTTTCTTTCTTTTGAAAAGATTTCAAAAATATATATACTTTAGCAACCTTTATCTCAAGAAAACAACATCAGAGGAATAACTGGAACCAGACAAGACAATATATGACCACCATGACTCCAGAAAATTAGAAGTTGCAGTCAACAGGTCCAAGATTCTCACAAAATTGAAATCAAGTCCCTGACAGAAGGGATCAAACCAGCAAATCTACCACTGACTAGCAAGCAAAGTTCAAAACCCATAGTACTTCGAAATTGAACAGTGTTATTTCTTTAACCATAAGAATGTACCTTTGGAACCAACCGCAGGAGTTTATCAGGAACTGATACTGCAGATGGTTTTGCTCCAGCACAGAGGACCTTACAACTTGACAATGGACAGAATGAAACATCCCGGATATCAATTATCTGCAATTGAGACGATTATTTTTCTTTATCATTCCCATATATTTAATAACAAATACTAAAATAGACTCATTTCACGTACCACATCAGGAGTTACATAAGCACCCGGATCCCCAATCTCATAAAGAAGTTGTTGAGCACATGTACTGAAGTTCAAAACTCCACCACTACCCTCTGCCTTTGCTACACATACTTTTCCATCAGAGCTGATTTCAGCATAAGGAAGTGACAAGTCTAGGAGCTGAGTTAAAGACATGTCTCTAGACTTGTCTCCTACAGTCAAAAAATTGCACACTTAAAAGCAGTAATATCAATTGAAGATAAAGTGCAATTCTACCTTAATGACCCTTGCTGTGTTATGATGTAACTAAAAAAATAGCTCACCTGGGTGCATGAAGTATCCTCCCGTGAGTTGACAACCACACTCTAGAAGATGGCCAGCCAGAGACCCCTGTGCTAGCTGTTCCAAGTTGTCCCAGTTCCAACCAAGTTCGTAGATCTAAGCATACCACTATAATATTTCAAAATTCCTTCTAAAAGGAAGTAAATAAAGAATAATCAAGATAACTAAACTTTCAAGTGTTATCAGTGGTACAAATATACATTCAAACAATGATATAATTACCCCAGGCAATCAGGTGAAGATTAACAATGTTCATTGGATAGTGAACATTTATATATATATAGGCCGGATGTAGAGCGCACGTGCGCACTGGCTTAAAGTGCGCACGTCCCTCCGTTCGCCACCGTCCGGCGCCGACGACGCGCGCCTCCACCCCAGCGGACTCCAGCAGCGTCCCCGATCACTTTCCCTCCCCGACGAGTCTGCCGAATTCCAGTTTCCAGCGAGATCGACTTTATTTGAAGTTTTGGGTGATCTCGCCGGAAAACTGGAAAATAACAGACTCGTCGGGGAGGGAAAGTGGTCGGGGACGTTGCTGGAGTCTTCTGAGGTGGAGGCGCGCCGTCATCGGCCCGGACGGTGGCGAACGGAGGGACGTGCGCACTTTAAGGACAGTGTGCACTTTAAGGACAGTGCGCACGTGCGCTCTCTATCGTTTTCGTATATATATATATATATATATTTTTTTTTTTTTATAAAAACGAACATAGATTTTCTAAATTAGGCATGATTTCAAGTAAGTAAGATACTATATTGTTCAATCATAGTGGCCATATTTGATGTAAGATATCCCTTTTTCCAAGACAAACATTGACAACATTTCAGTTACTAGAATAATTGGTTCATATTTGAATTAGTTCCATCACTGAAGCGAGTTCTGATCATATGGGGCATGTGAACGAATATGAAATTGCAAATGATTGGTATATATGTTATAACTATGACCTTCTATATGTGAGTGTGGTTTAAAAAATTAAACACTTAACTGAATAGGTTCCAAAATCCAAGGCTTTTTTTAGTCATATTAATTACCAAGAGTGCTTCAATCTGATTATGTGGATGGTATGGATAAAACTAGACAAATGAAACATTCAATTATAGCCAAAAGCTTATGAAAAACCAATCTGATATGCACACTTCACCAAATCGTGTGCATATGTTTCTACAGTAGTCAATAACTCTAAGTGTTGGGGTGGTAAGTGCTCTCATCATCCTTGTTAAATGTTTGGTCTGATTTGCTACATCCTCACAAAGGCTATAAATTACTGTAGTGAGACAAAAAATCAAATAAATAAGAATTAACATACCATTGGTGCTAAAAATAAGGCAGCATCTGCAACTCGTGAAGTTATAATTACATTTGGTTGATACTTTTCCAAACATTCAACAATCGGAGCTGCTCCCAGATAGGTGCTAATACCCTTCACAAGTTCGAAAAAGGTATGAGGTCAACCTTCTTACTATACAGACATCATTTATCAACAGAAATCAAATGGTAAAAGTACTAGTTTCTTACACCTTCCATCAAATATGACTTCTCATGAGAGGCTGAACCTACACAAACATTCAAAGCATCTGTGCTGTATTAACTAGAAGCTCAGTTAATACAAACAGATAAGAAAAGGTATATAGTGCAATTCTGTAAGCCTCCATCAAAATAAGGATTGAAATAATTAGTGATCAAGAAGCCCCCTCAAGTTATATAGTTCAGCTTGTGCCTATTATTGTGTACCTATATTTGAGAGGGAAATCTCATGAGCCACAGAAACAGAAACACTAAGCCCCAAGCTGGTGGCTATTTCAATAACCTTTTCCTGTGCCCCAGGCGGATCCACTTGCAAGAAAGATAGAATTCAACAGTCAGATAAATGAAAAGGCTTGCCAAGTAAAATAATGGAAACTGCATTGATTTAGGTCCTCACTTGCACCCATGTTGGTGATTATGCAAGTTCCTCTCTCAACAGCCAAAGGTAGGAGCAACCGCATCCAGTCTGAAACTGCACCATTGACAAGTACAATAGGCGGTGTGATCAGCAGCAGGACGATTAAACAGAAAATGCCAGCAAAACTGAGTTTTTCATACCAATTCTAGTCAAGAAGATTAAAAGCAATATCAAACATGTACCAAAGGAACTAACATAAGATCAACAAGCACATAAAGAACAAACATTTCTACATAACAGACACATACTCCTTGAATCGTAACCATCACCACCCGAAACCATAACTTGATAACGTTCAGCAAGGGTGCGCTCCGCAAGGCATTCAAGCACGATATAGTTGAGCTCTTTGACTCTCTGCAGCAAGTTAAGAGCAGCCAAAGGCCTGTCACCTCCAAAACCGGCTCCACAGCCAACATAACCTTGTCCCTTCTCTTTTTACAATCCTCCCTCTGCAGTTCAAACATCAACACACACACTAACTCTCCCAATCTTCACAATAACACTACAGAATCAGATAAAACATTCTTTTAAGGCAAAGAACATCGACAACAAAACTAACCAGCTTGATCACACAATTGCGAATTACACCTCCTTCATGAATATCCATTTCTACTAACCAAAGTCCCAGAATTTGCCTAAACATGAATCCATCAATCATGATTACAACCCAGAAAACACAAAACCATTCCAAATGAGCAAATATTATATATATGCAACTGAGGAACAACCAACACAGAAATGATGTGGGTTCAGAAAGATGAAAATCAGTCAACTTAGTTTCAATCAATATAAGTTGAATGGAATGAAACATGAGAATCAATATTACCGTAGATGAAGAGAAAGATGGTGAGAGACCAGCAGAAAAGGGCCGAGTGAAGTTTAAGCAAAACAAGATTCGGTCTTTGGAACTTGTTTGTATAAATCCGTGCTTATGTGAAGTATTGTCTTTATATGTCCAATTGGGTCCCAAATACTACACGTCTTCTAATCTTTTTCTTCTTCAATCCATCAGTCAACAAAAAAACACCTCCGACGGTTCTGAACAGTGGGAAGGTGGGTGGTTACTGGCTAGTGTCTAAAAAAGTGGGCAGTTAGTTTCTTAAAATTAATATAAATTCTTGTTATTTAATATTAAATATTCTTTTATCACAAAACGTTACCAGATACGGCCTAAATTACTTGAAAAGACTTGAGAAATCCTAAGTAGCGACGCGTTGAGTAGCCAAGTCCAAAACTCCAAGTAACCTTGACATGCTACTAACATGAAATTGTAGCTTCCTCTTTGGAAGAATGAAGCGTTTAGCTTACTCTACTTAGAACTTGATCTAATATCATGTTAGTAGCATGTCAAGGTGGGACATGGAACAGGTTGGGATTTCCTAAACTCCAGAGGCTGATTGGGGCTACTTAGTAGGACTAGGTGGGACATGGAACAGGTTGGGAGTTATCCTCATTTTGAGGACGTATATATCCTAATCCAGCTTCAAAGCACGTGCATCACACCTCCCAATCCCCTTCTTACACCACCCTCTCTAAACCTGAGCACTGCTCTATTTTAGTGCCATTCTCCAACTTAACTGGGATTAAAACTGGAACCTGCCAAAACACTTCGCCATTCTTTGTTCTCTTTATTCTGGCTTCTGGAAACGTTTTCCACCAAACAGTTTATCTGAACTCACTGCTGGTTCTCAGAAGTGAACAAAGTTTCAGCTTTATCCACACCAAGTTTAGAAGCTCCAGTTCTGAGGTACCCAACTTACTGTTCTTGGTTTGTTCTCTAAGAAAACTTAGCAACAACACAAAGGGAACAATCTGTTGGTTTCCCAATTGCTTATGAGAGTATTGGAATTGTATTTCAGGTGAGAGAATGCTTGAGCATGTGAGGCACAAGTTTGATGTGCGTGGCAGTTAAGTAGTCTTGGATATTCAGGTAAGTTCATCAACTGAAGTAATGACTGTTATCCTTCTATAAGAAACATAAAATTTAATTGTTCTTATTAAAGCCCTTTGTCTACAAATACTGGGTGATACATGCATGCTGATTAATTTGTATGCATCTGATTGATGGTCCTACTTTTCTTTATTTGATATTTTGCTTCCTATATTTGTATAAAGAAATTTTCCTAGCTTGTCTGTGCTAGTGTTTGGATTATAATGCAGAGTGCTGCATGTGAACATTGGCAGGTGATGTGGGAAGTATTGATTTAGAAGGTAGTGACTTGTATACTGAGATGAGCACCTTATCACTAATTGCTGGAAACTGTGGAAGAGGAAAAGGAGGTGAAGATCGTGGATTTGAATTGCTCCATCGATTTTCAGGAAGGGATCTTTTTTCTAGTGAGTTGCTTGGAAGCTCATTTACAAGGGCAAACCAAATATGGTCCAACGAAATCTATAGGAACAAAAGTAGGAACAAGTTCCGTATTATTGTGAAAATTAAAAAGGGGAAGAAGTATGATTATCCATGGCCTGATGATATGGATAACATCAGCAGTGGACACTTGAGTTACCTCTCTCATTTCAAGCCACTGACTGAAAAACCAAAGCCAGTTACACTTCCCTTTGAGAAGCCACTTGTTGATCTTGAGAAAAAAATCACTGAGGTGTGGTACTTTCATTTCATTGTATATTCTTAGTACCTTATAGCACGCGGCATGCATTTAAACAGTGTCTCATATCTGGAGCGCCTTGCCAAATACTTGGTATTTAATTAGTAAATCTTGCTATGGCAGATACGTAGAATGGCTGATGAAACTGGTCTAGATTTCAGCAATCAAATTGGTCAACTGGAGAACAAGTATCAACAGGTAGAGTTTACAAGATAGCACTCCCTATGCTGTGTCAAACTTGCTGTTATGTATCACTTCACATGAGTGTGTGATGATTTCAATATTTGTAGCTACTTTTCTTCCCATTAAGTTTATTTTGTGGCATGTAAGATATTTGTTTATTACGTTAATTCTGACTTTGATGTTCTTAAACAGTGTCATGGTCACCAAAACTCCTTTTGTCTCCTGCTGAGGAGTTTTCGAGCTTAAAATATTCAAATTCTAACCTTGTGCAGATTTGATCATTATATTACTGACAGCATTTAGATAATGTGATCCAATTCCAAATCCTTTCAGGCCCTGAAAGACTTGTACAAACATTTGACACCAATTCAACGTCTATCTATTGCTCGACATCCCAACAGACCAACAGTTCTTGATCACATTTTCAATATGACAGAGAAGGTAGTTTACTTATCACTACAAAATTTTACTCTTTACTTGTACCACTAACCTCATCATTGTAGGATTTGTCTTTTGATGTTATAGTGGGTGGAACTCCATGGAGATCGTGCAGGCTATGATGATCCAGCTATTGTTACTGGTCTTGGTAGCATAGATGGAAAAACCTACATGTTTATAGGTCATCAGAAAGGTAGGAACACGAAGGAGAATATATTTCGAAACTTTGCAATGCCAACTCCACACGGGTACGTTTCAAGGAGAATTGGTCAGTTTAATAGTTAGAACTTAGAAAGGTGCATAACAGTTAAAGCATTTAGAGCATACTTTATCAAGAGTATTTAGCTGTTGGAAATTGAACCTAGCAGTGCAGCAATGTTCACATAAAACATACTTTGTAAACAGTTATCGGAAGGCACTGAGAATGATGAAATATGCTGATCATCATAAATTTCCGATTGTTACATTTGTTGACACTCCTGGGGCTTTTGCTGATCTCAAATCTGAGGAACTTGGCCAAGTAAGTCTGCAAATTTATCCTTTGAGTTGACAATTACAACCAGTAGTTCATCTTTTTAAAAAAAAAAACAAAAAAACAAGGATCATCGAGTTAGTTTGTGCACATGATATCATACAACAAAATTTTCACATGTGAGACCATATGTAGGGTGAAGCAATAGCACATAATCTTAGGGCCATGTTTGGCCTGAAAGTGCCAATTGTAACAGTCGTAACTGGTGAAGGTGGTTCAGGTGGGGCTCTAGCCATTGGTTGTGCCAATAAAATGTTTATGCTGGAGAATTCTGCTTTCTATGTTGCAAGGTGATAACAATTCTTTTTCTCATCTGCAATTCATTTTTTTCCAAAAAGGAAAATTTTTTTTCAAAGATTGTATTAGACCCTTTCCCTTCATCCCAGTCCTTCAAGTTTTGATTGAGGAATCCACTTTATTTGGGACATACACAGTTCTTTTCTTCCCCATTCTCATTTCATGCCATGATTTCTGCAATTTATTTCTTGTGCCTCTGATTGTTGGTGCAGTCCTGAAGCATGTGCTGCAATACTGTGGAAATCTTCCCAAGCAGCTCCTAAGGTACTGGAAATTCGAAGCGACACCCCATTTGGGATGTAAGCTATTCCTTGATGAATCCTAATGTAGTCCCCAAATTGTATAGGCAGCTGAAAAACTAAGGATAACAGCTCAAGAACATTACAGACTGAAAATTGCTGATGGTATCATCCCCGTAAGTGATTTTCGTTTGTGATTGATATGCTTTTGTTATTTTCTTCTTTAGCTGTCATATGCATTTGATCTTCTCATTCAGCATTGTCTTTGCACTTGTATTGGTGACAAAACATAGTTAAATTTGTCTGCTGTTTTGGGAACTGTTAAAGATCAAATCTTTAAAGAAATGTGCATGGAACCATAATATTCCTTGATCATTAAGGGTCTGAGATTTTCTGAATTATGTTTGTTTTGGTTGTAAATTTAGTTACTGACTGTGGATAAACTAATAAAGCTGATGATTGGGATTCTACTTACAGGAGCCTCTTGGTGGTGCACATGCTGATCCTGCATGGACTTCCCAACAAATCAAGAATACAATTGTCGAGTCAATAAAGGTAACTGATATGGACGACTTGAAAGAACAAATTTCCCTCTTAATATCTCTGCCTACTTGTTTTAAAGATTTATATGCTTTTTGACTTGAGCCTGAGCACTACAGATTCATATGCTTTTATCTGACACACAACACTCCTGTAATGTTTTCTTAAAAATCAAGCCATCTGTGTTTTCCATCACTTACCACTTTACCATATGTATCTAGGAATTGGAAGAGATGAACACAGAAGAGTTGCTAGAGCACCGGAGACTAAAGTTCCGGTATATAGGAGGGTTTCAAGAAGGCATTCCAGTGGAGCCTAAGAGGAAACGCAACATGAAGCCGTCTGAGATTAACATGCCAAAGGCTGCTGATATAGAATCGGAGATTGAGATATTAAAGAAGAAGATCCTAGAAGCAAAGGGACCTTCTGATCCAATTACAGGCCAAACAATTGAAAAACTCAAGCAAGATGTAGACAAGGAGATCACCAATGCATTTATATCAATGGGATTGCAAGAGAAGCTAGAAGCAGTACAGTTGGAGCTATCTACAGCCTCACAAGATACATCAAGTCAAGCCCTCAATCGTAGCTTGAAGGAGAAAGTCGACAAGATAATGCAGGAGTTTAACCACAACTTGTCGCGGCCGGGGGCATACCTTGGACTTAAACAGAAGCTAGAAAAACTAAATTTGGTTAATGGGATCATTGAAACAGAGGAGAGGAAGAAGAAACTGAAGGCTGAGATTAATCAGAAAATTCCAGCTGAGCTAAAAGCCAAGATGGAACTTCTGAAGAGTGCTGAAGAGAAGATATCCAGAGGAGAAACAATGGATAAAGATTTGATTGAAGAAGTACAAGGAGTTAAGCAAGAGCTTGTAGAAATATTGAAGGCAGCTAACTTGGAGGTTGTTGGGGTGACTAAGAAGAATGTGGCCACCGCACCACCAGAGTTGAAGGAAAAGATAGAGAAGGTAAACAAGAGATTTATGAGGAAATTGAGTGTGTCACAAAAAAAACTGGTATCAGTAGAAACATAGAAGACCTGAAGGCGGATATAGAGAAAGGCGCAAGCTCAGAAGACAGAGAGAAAGCAGAAGCAAAGATAAAGCAGGAGATTCTTGCTACTTTGGATGTAGAAGCACTAAAAGAGAAGGTTGAGAATTGGCAGTGGAGCTGGGTCTTCCCAAGGATGGTGATACAGACCATGAGGTTGGTACGGGAAATGGCCGATTTTAAGAGTAAAATGACCAAAATCTGTAACGCATTTTCATGAACTTGGAAATGAGATGCTGCAACTTTTTGATGCAGTGTACTCTTTTGAGGTGCTGTTATAGTACTAATGTACCATGCGTTCTTTTGATGAAATAGAATGTGTTGTATCGGTTTTCAATCTTTATTTGGAACACGCTATCCATCCTATTGGCATAGGAGCACATTTGCAGAAGCCACCATACCGTCAGAGATACCCATAAACCAATACAAAGCAATGAGAATTTGTTCAATGCTATTCTCCAGTTGAATTTGTGGCGCAGCCTTACAGTCTCCTGGGGAGGAATGCTTCTGAAAAAACACAAAGCCACCACCGGAAACAGCAAAGAAACAAACAAGCTCAGCTGAACAGCAAATTCCTCCAATTTCAAGGTATTGACCATTATCTATAAAAACTTATGGTTGAAGTCTAAGTAAAGGGCATAAACTATAGTATAGACAATGAAGAGATCTATCTCGCAGGGGATAGGAACCAAGAAGTATGAAAACAGTGTACACAAGCATAAAAAACAGGAACAGAATGTCACAAACAACAAGTTACTGACTAAATATATCCGACGGAAAGAAGTTAAAGATTCAGTTAAAGGAGCAGCAGATGAGCGACAATTCAAACAAGGTCAGATACATTAACTACTTAGAGCAGGAAACAAGCTGACAAGGGCTCAAAGTAAAGAAACCCATATTTTATTTTCTCCTGCTTGCACAAGCTATCCTTCAGAAGTTCAACGGCAGCCAGTAGCCAAACTCAAACACCAAGTACTACAAACCAGTCTGTCAATAAAAACAACAGCGCTGAACTGGACCAGTATCTATCTGGAACCTATTGACCAATCTAGAACTCTCCAGGTTGAACAAATGTTTCACGGCTATAAAATTCAGCAGTAATAAAAGCATTCAAGGGACAATGCATCAACCAAGCTATCCAACAGAAACCTAAATCTCAATAGTATTCCTCCCATCGTAGTTTTATAACTTCGTGAACAGGGGAGCTCCTTTACCCCTATAAGAGAAGGAAGAACATACATAATCAATCACATGAAAAAATCTGCCAAACAAATGAAATATCATCATAATGAAAGAAATCTTTCACATTCATACTCAAGGACAAAGACACAACTTGGTACTGAACTCTTGCAAAAACTTTTTCATTTCTAATATATTACAGGCATTGAAATCTTTATTCAAATATGACAAGCCTTTAAACAGGTGTATATATTCAGGCATTCAGCAATTCCCAGAATAATCCCAACCGCTGAGCTAATACAAAGAATGAAATCAAAAAATGTATGATGCAGAACACAAAGATCAGATTTCTAGCCACTAATTGCCATAAAGTATCTCATGGACTAGACATGCTAGATGGTGGAATAATGACTTCTACTCACAACATCGTAAAAATATGGAAATATATTTTGTGTGGTGGTGGTGGGTTGGGGGGGGGGGGGGGGGGGGGGGGGGGGGTGTTTGATTCTATTTTTCATTTGATGAGACAAAAATTCCAATACTAAATAGAGGAGATTTTCTGAGGCTTAAGCCAGAAAAACACTAGCTGAAAAATACCAATGAAGCAAACAGCTGTGTTCCAATTTAAACGAATTTGGAGGAAAAAGATAACTGAATCATGAAGAAATTGAGGTCCATAAAAAAATTGAAACATAGTCAACACTCGCCCTTAGCATTCCCATATTTGTATTTCTCTCCATCAAGGATTCCAACACCAGCCAGCACGGCAACATTTGCCCAACCAACATGAACCAATACTCCTTAACCTTATCTCTCAACAGACTAGAAACTTGGTTGAATTAGCTCTCCTAAGATTCGGTGATCCTGTTTACTCAACCTACCACTCTGTAATCCCAAATTAAAATTTCAAATTTTGCTCAACCCACAAAATTCTCAATCCCCAACTTTAGTGGTGGCCAGCATTGGCTTCAAATTAAAGGGGCAAAAGCAAAATTTTAATAAGTAATAACTTCGGACAAAACTCCCCAACGCTAGAAACCAAATTGGACCTCTGACATTACAATTATTTAGAGAAAGTTGATATCAGATTGTAAACGCAAGTCCCATATCAGCAGAACAACAATATGTTTGCGTATATCTTAGGAAGTTGGCCCATGCTGGCACGAAAAAAACAAATAGATCAAGAAATCAAGCATGCTGAAATGCACTTCTACATATGTAAATTTTACAGAAAAGTCCAAAATTTACCATCATTGACTGCATAGCAAGATTTCCACCACCAGTCACCGGCAATAAATTGCCTGATCAATATGCGGAGGAATTTGCTTGATCTCAGTGCCAAGTTCTTGCTCAATTCTATACCTGTAGAAAAAAAAAATAACAATTACCAAACGATAAAAAAGAAACCATAGTGTATGGATGCAAACTAGATGTGAAACAAAGGAAATACATACAAGTTGAAACGGTCCTCATAGGTGATCAAATTCACAGCCAAACCAAGGTGTCCAAACCTTCCAGATCGTCCAACCTGCATGTGAGATAAAACCATTAAAACAGGAAATGTACCATAAGAGGGATTCATGTAAGCACTGCATTACTTTTTTAAATTGCTTTATATAAAGACTGCTTCTTACCCTGTGTAGATATGTCTCTGAGTTCTTTGGAAAATCAAAGTTAATGACAACATTGACCGCTTGAATATCTATTCCTCTTGTAAATAGATCTGCAGGTATGCCACAGAAAAAGAAGCTAAACTTAAACAAAATCTCAAGTTTATACATAAAACACAAATTGAAATAAAGTCTGAGAGAACAGGACAATATGGTACATATTAATTGCAAGATGCCTATATACACTTCTTTTCTGGACCAGGGTTGAAGATGGGGTATCCCGCCAAACCCTAGAATATTTAGGAGGCAGGAAAGCTAATATCCCAGTATATACATTTAGGGTGTCTGAACCCAAACCACATAGGAGCAACCATACACCATGAATAATATAGTCCACCATATATGCACTATCATTTGATAGACTACTTTAATAGGTTACTAGCACCGTAACCAAGAAATAGTATCATTCCCCTCCCGCATAAAAGACTCACCAAACTTGCAGAAAGGACAAATTGCTTATTTATAATATGGAAAAATACAATTGACCAGCCATTTTAGCAAATTGATCCACCCTCGACAAAATAAACATTTATAAACATGAAAACATTTCGGATAACTAACATAGAGGGTTCACGCTCAAAGCAGCTAATAGTGTACAACAGTACATAATCAGAGAGAGAGAGAGAGAGAGAGAGAGGAATGAGACATCAACAACATACCAGTACAAACAAGATTTCTGCATGCACCATTACGAAAGTCATGGAATACTCTGTTACGATGGTCTTGTAGCATCTTTGCATGAATATAAAAGCATGAATAGCCCAGTTCTGTAATTTTCTTGGCCAATAACTCCACCCGATTCACAGAATTGCAGAATATGATTGACTGGTTTATTTGAAGCTGAAAAGTAGACCCATCTTACGTAAGTACACTGCAGGAGGGGTTGAAATTAAATATCGATAATAAATACTGCAATTCTAATCAAACCTTGGAGAAAAGAGTGTTTAGGCAGTGAACTTTCTGTCTCTCCTCGACAAAAGCATAGAACTGTGTGATACCCTTTAGAGTAAGCTCATCCATAAGGTTGATAACGTAAGGCTTGTGCAGATATCTATCTTTGAAGTCCTTGACAGTAACAGGAAATGTAGCTGAAAACATCAAAATTTGCCGATTTGAAGGCAAGAAGCGGATAAGCTGCTCCACTGAAGGTTGAAACTCCGGAGACAAAAGTTTATCAGCCTGAAAGATTTTAGATGCACGTCAGTAGATTGTTGCAGCTCATGAAGCTAAACTAATTCACCCTACCACACAAACTGCCAAGACTAATGAGGTTGTGACTAAAAGGACAGTGAACTTATAATTTTGACAATACCAGCCAGAAAAATAGATCTGTAAAGCAGAAACCTACACACAGTACTTTGCACAACTAAGTTCACAGAGATCCAATTCTTACCTCGTCCATAACAAGCATAGAGCAGTCTTTCAAGATGCAAACACCTTCTTAGAAAGATCTAAAATTCTTCCAGGAGTTCCAACGAGTAAGTGAACTGGTTGGTATAAACGCATGATATCGTCCTTTAAGCTGGTACCTCCAGTAGTAACCATAACTTGAATTTTTAAATGCTTCCCTAGCTCCTTACAGACTTGAGATGTTTGAAGGGCCAACTCACGGGTTGGAACCAGTATAACAACTGTAGAAAAACAAAATCTCAGTTAACTGGTAAATGAGCACAAGAACAGTAATCCTAAGTCCAGGTTTATCCCGCTCAATCAATGATTCATAAGATAAGCAGCTTCACTAGAGAGTGGTACATGTTTAATGTGATATCTACGTGTATCGACTAACAATAGCAGTAACATTTGAACACTCATGCAAGCAATTTACAAGACCAGGGTACCATAATAGCTAACATCTTTGCAACCAAATGACAAACAGGATATTATCTAGATCGTAGAGAACAACCTTGAATTACGTTGTTATCTTGATCAATTTTTTCCAAAGCAGGAATGCAAAATGCAGCCGTTTTCCCCGTTCCATTTTTAGCTCTAGCAAGAATATCACTACCAGTTAAAGCAATTGGTATACTTTCTTCCTGAATAGGAGATGGTCTTTCAAATCCCTTCTCATATATTCCCATCAGTAGCTCACGTTTCAAAAAGTAGTCTTCGAACTCATTTCCTTTAGTTGCAGTAACATCCTGGAGGAAGTTATTAATATCAAGCTCTGGTAACCAAGATTAATCATTTTATAACATTTACTTCATTAATTGTGTTTATATATAATCTCCTAAGCTATAAAACACATGAATAATGCTCCGATACCCGAGGAGGCATTACGTTGACAATAAAGTACACATACTGAGTTAAATAACAAACCTCTGTTCTGTAGCGTGTATCAGCTGGAGGAATCTTTAACCTTGCCTTCCAATCTTGCGAACTAGAGAGGAAAGTAAAAGGAGAGAGGTGAATGAGATTGCCAGTAGAGCTTATACACATGATGCAAACCAAAAGCAAGGAACAGTAATACTTAAATGTTGGCAAAATATTTTGCACTCAACTTTATTAAGGCTTGCATTGGAGTAAAAAAGAAAGGAAGAGAGACACTATTCCAATACTTAATAAACCTCCAAACAAATAATCTATCCAATGTTGACACTTACAACCTCCCTCATGGATCATAAAAGATGAAGAGCTACATGGAAAGCAAAAACTAGTCCAAAGTAAAAGTCCCTTTGAAATTACTCTAATATGACTCCTCAGTCCTTCAAAATAAATGGAATATAGGATTGTTATCCTCATTAGAAAAACCCTAGTAGTGTGGTAACAGTCAGTCCCAGCAACCCGACTGAAGAAAGAGTCTACGTTTTCCAATATTAGCCTAAAAGAAATACCACTGAAAGCTATAAAAAGAGTTTAATAGTTATAGCCTATGGATACAACTTCTAAGAGATCAAATTTTCAATCATTTGACAACAGAACTCAACTAATAACTAGGGTCCTTGCTATAAATATGGCATTTCTTTCTTGTGACTAATTCCAATCTCCATACAACTTTAGCACCCGAACAATCAGATTCAAGCATACAACATACAACATACTTTCAAGAGATTTTCTTTAAATTCAAATCTAGCAAGAGTAACATCTGACAGAGGAATCAGATAAAGTCTCTCACAGGTCACAGTACACAAGATAAACACCTTCTCACTGGACAATACCATAGTTACTCTAAGTGCAACAAAGAATCTGGTGTTCATTATAGTCCAAGCAACCCGACTGAAGGAATAATCATGTTTTCCATTATTAGCCTCAACGAGATAGCACTACAGAAAGAGTGTAATAGTTAATGCTTATCATCAATACATTGTCTTCTCAATCTATTTTTAAACCAATTTACAAAAGAACTAAACCAATGACTAGACCTTGCTAATAAAAGTTGCAGTCTTACCAGGACCAGTCTGTCATAAAACAAACTCCAGTCTTGAAAAAATTTTAGCACCACCAAAAGAGTGGTAAACCACTAACCAAGGCTTGCTAATTAAACTTGCATTCTTACTTTGACCTGAGTCTATTGTAAAACAAATTCCATTCTTTATAGAATTCTACTTTCAAGATATTTTCTTTCAAATAGAAATCTAAAATTATAACTACAATTCAAATTTCTAAAGAAACTCATTCCACTAATTGCACAATCACAAAACCAAATTCTAAAAACAATTTTTCCGCCAACACAAACCGGCCCTCAACACACACTGACCTTCGATCAATGGCCTTGCTAATTAAAGTTGGACCACAGTCTGTCGTAAAAAAACAAATGCCAATCTTTATACAGTTTTACCACCAAAAGATTACTAAACCACTATCTAGGCCACACGTTCTTATGTTGACCAGGAAGTATGTTGTAAAACGAATTCCAATCTTTATACAATTCTACCTTCAAGAAATCTACCCCAATTCTACTTTCAAAGAGAAATCTACCACAAGTAACATCAGATAAGGTCTTCCACAGGTCACATTACACAAATAAACACCAATACGCAGAAAATCACCCTAAATTATTTACTTCCCTAATTGCGCAATAAGTCAACCAAATTCTAAAGCCACAATCTTTCCACAAATTAAAAGCACACTGACCTTGGATCGACGGCCTCAGACTGCACAGTCTTCTCAACCTCGTCGACGGCGGAATCGGCACTGGTGCTGCCACCCAACTGGCCCCTCCTGAGCCACTGCTGCTGCTGCTGCTGGTGATGCTGCTGCTGTTGGTGATGCTGCTGCTGCTGTTGCTGATAGTACTGCTGCTGTTGCTGTTGGTTCGGCAACAGATTCCTCTGTACGTATTGCTGCTGCTGGTGCGGCGGTCGTGACTGAAACGGCGGGTTCGCATTCATGCCTCCGCCGCCGCCGCGCCCGGCTCCGATCCCCGGCGGGTACCTCCCTCTGTTGTTGTTGTTCATCACCTCGATTCAAACCCTAAAAACCCTAGAAAAAATTCCTCCGCAAAAAATAAAAAGGAACGGCGCTAATTTCCGAGCGGTGTTTCTACGAACGTAACCCTAAATCGGAGCGAAAGTCAATTGTGAAAAAAATCAGAGAGAAAATTGAGAGAAAGAAGGCTAGGTTTTGAAAATTGGGGGCGGATCTAAGGGAGAGAGAGAGAGAGAGATGGAAGGGCTGGAAGGTAATTTCAGATGGATTGCGAATCCATGGGGGGGGGGGGGGAGAGTGTGGTTTTGAGGGGGAGATGAAAATGGAGGAGATGAAGTGGGTGCTTCTTGTGTTTCGGAGTTCTTGGAAAACCGTCGTATTTGGTAGACCTAGGGCGTCACTGGTTTCTTTGGCTATTGCATCAACGGCCCCCATTATCTTTTAATATTCGCATCTACTACACCGTGGATCAGACCCAATGGCCTTCTTTTTCTTTTTTTTCGGGGTAGGAAGTTGGATAATGCTATTGAAAGTTTGAAAGTACACTTGGTTAGGTCCTAAAAATGGAAATGATATGACCTGTGGAGGACGACCCGGAGGAGGAACTGATGTAGTGAGTGTGAAAGATGACGACCTTTTGACCGGAGGAACTGAACAAGTAGAATTATTTTCGTTACGAAATTACTTTGAAAGGGGAAATTTGATTAGAAGGGATAAACTATAGGGTTAGATAGAGGAAGAGGTTGTTTTAGTAGCAACAAGTTTAAATAAACTAAAAATGTGGTTCACCAAGGTATCACAGTTTAAATATGAGGCATGAGAATCAAAAAGCTAAAAAATTCTAACCTCTTAAAGAGCGAGAGTGACAACAAGCATCCTCAAACTTGTCAGGCGGCGTGCTTTTCGTCGTCGTCGGTCGGGTCCTAATCGATCCCTCGTGGGTCTAATCTCAACCAGACTCTTCGTTAGTTCGGGGAGTCATGGTGGAAAGGTGGGAGAAGAGGGAGATGAAGACTGGTTTGATGGTTGCGGCTTCAGGGATTTCCTCTCTGGCTTTGATCGGTAGTTGGGCTAGGGGTGAACCAGTGGACGCGGCTGGTTGTTGCGATGTCGTCGTCGATATGTTGTTGTGGTTTGACCTAATTTGGGATTAGAGATCTAGATCAGAGATGGGAAAACTGCAGTGGTGGTGAGGCCTAGTTTGGTCATGGTAGTGTAGGCTGGCGTGGCTACGAAGGTGGAGGATGGGTGATAGTCTGAAGGAGCAGCGGAGCGGAGCATGTGGTGGTGAATTGCCGGCGATAGCATGGATCTGGTTTGGGGTTGAAGGCTGGTCTCTCTCTTGCTGGGTTGAGTCTTGGGCTCAGGGTGAGGCCTAATTTTTTGGGTCCATTATGAGCTTGGGTCGACTTAGGTCTTGACTTTTTCCTTATTTTTTCTAAGCTCAATCTTTTAGGCCTCTAAGCCTTTTTTTAGGCCTCTAGGATTTTAAATTAGTTTTTTTACTAGTTTATTTCTAATAATTTTCCTATGTAGGTTTCTTGAAATCTAGGTAGGTTTTGATGCCTGTAAATTATGATGTTTCTTTTACATCTAGATAGTTGACACTTCTTGTCGTACCACAATTGAGCATCTTGATGACATAAGTTTTTATGCAAAATTATCTCTATGTAAGGTAAAGTTATAGCTTGCTAGGCTCATCGTCGATGAGCAAAAATATAAAATATAATGGTATGTGAATCACCCCAAGCCGTGGGGTCTGTATCGATGTCATTATGACTGCGACTATTAATACAATGGGTTACATGCCTCCTTTTGTTTCAAAAAAAGGTGTGACAGTTTATAGTTGTTATATTGGTGGATTAAAGGGGGTTTGGACAGATAAATCATGAGCCCATTTCAAAATGAAGTAGAACATGTCTGGTTATGCGTTTTAACTATAAATGACGAAAAAACTGTAGGTTTTTGGTTAAATTATCTTGTCACATTATCGAAAGGAATGTTACTTTAGCATATATAGAGACGCATTGAACGGGTTCATGCCATGCGAGTATGTGATATTCTAGATGGTATGCGCTTGATTTCAACAATAATGCTGGAATCCCCACCCAAAACATGCAAAACCCGGCTGGCCGGAATCCCCACATTCACATAAGCATCTTGGCTGCCACTATGGAGCTTGAAGCATTTTTATCATATACCATGATGTAGAACACCTCCTTATTTCAAGATGATCGAGTTGATGAAAAAATTGAGATAAAAGTCGGTGGAGTTTGTTAACCAAGAGTGTTTACTTATGGTTAAAACACTTCAACCATAATATTTCTTTATCAAAACTAATGAGCTTTTTGTAACTTGTGTATCGGTTTGCAGCTGCCTATTTAGAATGTGGTTAGTTTATAAGGTTATGATGTGTTGAGTGAATAACAATTTGACGTTGGTATTGAATATGAAAACCAAAAAGGAGAAGAAAGGAAAGGGATGTTTAGTTGGACCTGTAAGGATAAGTTTAGCACCTAGTTTTGCCAAAGCATCAAACAGGAACACCTCTACAACAGTAACCCCATTATTAGTTTTCTTGGCAACAGTACTTCCGAACAACCTCTTCTCTATCTTCAGATAGTGTTCACAGTCCGGAGTGGATATGTGATGAGCTGGGCGATGATCCCTCCGCTGGCGACGGCGAGGCTATTGATCACGGCGTCAGACATATTTTGTCGGGAAGAAAAATGAATGGAAGTTTGTTTTTTCTGGCCATCAAGGGATCAAAGAGATCTAAAACTTTTTTGGGAGATCGAAAGACTTTTGGCCTTATCGGACCTAATCCACTGATGCAATCATATTGATACCTAGTTCCTTATGCAATTACAAACTCAAACCGCCTAATCCTACGCTTTGGTTTTGTCCAACTACGTACTCTTCAACAAGTACGTATGAAAACAGCATTCGTATATATGGAGGAGACCCTTTTAGACGTAGAGTTATATAAAAACACATCCCAATATCGACTTGTATATTAAGACTTGCCTCCCCCATGCAACTCTACTAAACGATCAAGCAAAACCTTGATGGCCTCAAGAGTTGGAACCCATATAAAGCGACGCCGGAGCCGCCGAGATTGGACGGAAATTCCCTATGACATTACGGCGTCCATATTGTCACGTCTTGATGGAGACACCGAGTCCTTGGCTGCGGCTGAGATGGTGTGCAAGACATGGCGTGAAATCTGTAAAGACCCAAAGCTGTGGCGCACCATCCAATTCCACAGCAACCATACGATCTACATGTTAGGGCCGCCACGGCTGTTCGATATAGTGAAGATGTGCCGCCACGCCATACATCGTAGTTCCGGTAGCTTTATCTATGTCAACGTCGACTATTTTTGTAAGGATGAGCTGCTCAAATATATCACTAACAGGTTCGTAACTTAGTAATCTTTCATCTATTTTATAATAGCATGTTTTACTTTGTTCTCTTATTCCCGATACAAGAGCATGTTTTTTTTTTCCTCCTTCTGTCTATATAATTTGTATCCAACAAGTAAATTCTTTCTTTTTTTCTCTATTCTAAGTAACCGATCGCGAGGTCCTTTTTCTTTGAGTGGCAGTAGGTGTTCCTGTACGTGTTGTCCTTCCTTCAGTTTTTTTTCTTTTATTTTGTTTATTTGAATCAAGACATCTGCGGTTTTTCGTCCCAGTGAACAACTTATTGTTTCAAACTGTGGATCAAATTGGTGAACAACTTATTGTTTCAAACTGTGGATCAAATTGGTTTTGCTTATCTGTTACTTTGTATGGGTGATTGTCAACCATGAAAATTGTTTTGATTCACATTAATTGTATTCCAGAAGCAATTTAAAAAAAAAAATCACTACAGTCACAAACTAACCCTAACAGTACTTTCTTCTCTACCTCTGTTACAGTTCAGCTGGATTTATTAGACACCTCAGTTTGTTCAATTGTAACACTATAACAGATGAGGCGTTGTGCGAAGCAGCTTTGAGACTCCCACTTTTGGAGGAACTTGACCTTTCAATGTGCAAAGTCTACAGTAAATCTCTAGAAGTAGTTGGACGTTGCTGCCCGCTTTTGAAATCATTCAAATTTAACAACGAATGGCCAAATATAATCATAGGTGGTATTACGACCGTTTTGACGACAAGGATGCAATTGCTATATCAGAAACCATGCATGGTTTACTTCTCCTTGCGATGCAGAATAATGAACTGAGTTGCAATGGCTTGGAGAAAATTCTTGACTCTTGTCCTCAACTCCAGATCCTTGATTTGCGTAAGTGTCAGAAACTGAAGAAGATGAGCACAGAGTTGGAAATAAGATGTGTTGAAAGAATTAAGAAGTTGTGGCTCCCGAGCGATCCTGGTAGTGAATCGGCCGCGGACTTAAACATGTTGGGAAAACCATGTAATTAATCAACAGTTCTCTTACTCTTGTACGTTATTTTACCAAGCATGGTTTTTTTTGGTTATGAACTTTACCATTAAGCTAAAAGGTAGACCACTATCAACCCTTACTTCATAACTAGAGTTACTAGTCTGGATTGTCATTCATAGATCGGTAGTATGCAACCGATGTAATAGGAAACTTCTTTGAGTATATATATACTATACGTAAAATAAGAAAACGCCAAGGATTTCTTTCAAATACTTCACAAATGCATTGCAGATATGTATAGGATCCTCTAGTTTCCTGACCCTATTAAGCAATTGGTTACAGAACTGAATGTCTGACGTCCGAAACCGCAATTGGCTGATATGTTTACAAAGAAAAAGCTTAAAAGGCCAACATTATGTATATATGTGTGTATCTCTGTTTCACCTCATTGGCGCATCTATCTCTTTGTCATATTAGGCGCTTACAGTTGTGTAAAAACTAGTTCACCCAATCCATCAATATGGAAGCTGAGCAAAGTGAAGTCCGCAGACTTATAAAGCCATACCATATCCGAGAGAATGGCAGCATTAAGATAAGCTTTCTTATGGTGGAGATCAAAGTTGAAGGTAAATGGGTAGACAGCTTCATCACTCTGAATCGCACACACTCCACCCTGCACAACATAAAATTTGGTCTCAAGTAACAACACTTCAATAACGCATAAACAGGCCACCACTGATATATTACGAAAGAAACAACATTATACCTCAATGACCATCTCCTTATTCCCTGCCCGGAACACAACTTGGCTTTTTGACGCTCGGGCATGAACTACATGAATTGTATAGAATCATCAACGATGCCATAGCTGATCAGTACGTAAATTTCTTAAGCAAGAACTAAGTTACTCACGCATGAGTATGGATTATTGAGTCTCATTGGTTAACACTCAATTTCAGTCTTAGACAAACAAAATTGACTTATTTAGCCATATATGCATAATTTTATTTGTTAATGTATGATAAAATTCAAAGCATGCTACCATAATCACATAGTCACATTACATACCACCATGTTTTATCATAATAATTATCATACCAATGGCATAACAGAAATTTAACTCTACTTCTAAACAAGCATTAATCAGTAGTAGTACCTTTGATCCCATGCGATTCCAATTGGGTGACGATATTTTAGAAGCTCTCCGGATTCAACGCAACCCTCATTGGGTATGGACATGATAGGAAATGCAAGTCCGTCGCATTCTGATCCCGCAATGGAATCACTGGCAGCGTGGATGAGTGGATCGTCATTCCATCATCTGAAAAAAGATGATCATGACAACATTAACAAATAACAACACATACACAACCACATGGATACATTTATAGAAAAAAGTGAAAGGAAGATTGAAACATCATATTCAACATTTTCAAGAATGTCTGGTATCAAGAATCAATTATAACTTACCATCCAAAATCTGAAAGAAAATCTCTTCAGCAACTTGGTCCACACCACATAGCATGATGGAATCATCCACATTGAGATCAAGAAGAGACTGCAATTTTTGCAGGGAAACGCACAGGGTGCGGCTTCTGGCGGAGCACCAGTATCTTGAAGCGGAGGAGGAAGGCCTCACCAGCAGCACACTATTCATTCCGGCAAGGCGGAAATGTGAATGTGAACAGTGCAGTGTGAGCTCTGTAGGAGAGAAATGGAGGTGGACTTTTGTGGGGATTACGTTGTCGACAATCAACCGATAGGGAAGCTCTCTATCTGTATAGGCGACCTGGGAGAACACTCTAATGGCCTTCTTGAGTAGAAAAGCCTGATCAAATCCCAGTTTCAGCGCAAACCAGCTTGACATTTTTCAAGAATTGAAAGAAATTGGGACAGTTTTTCTTGGAGGGAAAAGCAGAGCTTCAGAAAACAGAGGAGGTCGGTGGGTGTACACAGTAACTAATGATCGGTACTTATTTATACCTTTGAATATTTACAATATTTGACCCAAACTAATTTATACATACGACGTCGTTTTCACCGAGGAAAAGGGCTGAAGCTAATCTCTCCTCTCTCTCTCTCTGGGCGTCTTAAGGTAGGGCATGGCGATCTTGTCGCAGCGGAGTCTGTGTTTTCCGGCGGAATCACGGTAAAGTATACTGGAAATTTTTCCTGAATGCTGATTCTGTTTATATGTTTTGTATTTTCGTTTTTGCGTTATTTGTTTAATTCGTTAAGACAGTGATTCTTCCCAGCTTATAGTATTGATGCATGAAGCCTTTAGTTTGTTAAAGTTTATGGATTGCTGTACATTTCAATAGATACAGTTACTTACATATAGAATGAGCTCTGAGCTCGAATGAACTGATTCTGTTAGGTATTGTGTTTCTTTGAGGTGAAAGTTTTGATTTGTGGGAATCAGCAAATAACTAATCAAGTAGTTTAGGTGTAGGATTTCTTAGTCTAATAGTTAGTTTGCCTTATGGTTTGTGGGGATGGGGTGCTGATCTGGGTTTGTCGGTATTTATCAATGTGATAATGTTCAGGGGTTTTAGACTTATCAACTTGTAAATGACAGGGTTTTGTTTGACAATATAGAGTGAAACATTGAGCAAAAAGATGAGTTTAGGTGTCTGGAAATTTTGGATTGGATGATCAACTTTTAGCAGCCAATAAAAAAAATTGGAATTTGAATAATGTTTTGAAAGAGAATTCAGGAGATACATGGAGAGTTCTCAGAATGTGATGGTGCTGTAATCTGGAGGATGTACCCATTAAACCCCGCAGTTAAAATCATCTGGAGGATGCACTTTGCTCCCTAGTTGTCTTGACTTAAGTAGGCTTTGGTTCACATGCTTTGCGTACTTACTTTTCACTTGAGGATAAAATCTTCTGTAGGACGAACACTTTCAATATCTACAACAAGCCTTGCTAGTGTCAGAAACCTGAAATACTAGAAATGGTTTTACTTTCGGGTGGTACTTTTGGGACTGCCATATTACTCCTCACATTACCTTTCTGTATTTACCATCACTTTCCCAAGGTTTGAAGTTCAAAACCACCTGGCTGGTGTATTCACCAACACCCTATTGCCCAAACCCTCAAAGCACCGACCTTTTATTCTGTACCCAGCCTTATCAGAGTAACCCAGCATCCATAATAGACCAAGGTCCACATACTAGCATCTACCAGACGAAATCGGGTGTCTCGTGCATGACCATTCAGCAGCCGCAGGTGCATAAAAGGAACCATGCCATGAATTTGGAAGGAATATAGTGATTGAATGGGAACTTTGAAAAAATAGTTGGCAATTGAAATATTGATAAGGCAAGTAGTTTGTGTCCATGATTACCAGAAAGGCTTTAAATTGGGTTATGTTCACAACTTATCTGTTTGGAAAGTTGCTTTTGGTTTCTGAGCTTAGTGTAGGATGAGTGATTTTTAAGGATTAGAGTGGATTTTTTTGTGCTGCTATGCTGTATGAATGATCAGATTGTGATATTTGGGTGTCAATAAAAGGAAACAGTTTGGAGATAAAACTGAGTATGTGCAAGTAAAAATTATAGGTTGAGCTGCAAGCCTACAAGTGAGTTTCTTTGAAGGGGTATTGAATTTCAGATAGAAACTCATCGAGGGTGTGAGGGATGAAGAATAGTTTAAGGATTCAAATTAAGGCATTTGAATATTTGAAAAGTGAGGTGGTAATGAGACAAGAGTGGATATGAACTTTAGATTTAGGCTCACAGTTTGAACTGTCCAATCAGCTTGACTTCAAACACAGCACATTAAAGAGGGTTAGACAGCTGACTAACATCTGCAAGTTATCAAGGTCCTTTTTTCATTTTAAAGAGTCATGAGTGAGGTATAATTTTGGGAAAGAGGTAAGATGTATAAATAACTATGGGGAGTGTGAATATCACCACCTTTCCTTTTGATTGAACTGCAAAATGTTTAAGCCTGGAGTTTGTTATTCCAATTACAGAAGCGTTGAGCTTCATTAAGCCACAAGTTTGTTGTTAACAGAACATCACACCTTTACTATCTGAAAATTGGCTTGTTACTAACAGTTTGTGAATGATAACTTTGTTAGTTATTGGCTTTTTATGTGCTTTTACTTGGTGCACATGGTGGGACATTATAATTGTCGAACATATATCAACTTGCGCATGCTTTCTGAATTTAATATCTGTCAAAAAGAGGTCATTTACAGTGCTTCAGTTGCATCACCCAAATGTAATTATATTCTAGATTTTGTTCACTTTCTATTTATGGGCACTGGTCTTTCAACTTTTCATTTGGCAGTTATGTCTGCCGAATTCACCTCAGTTAACTGATATATGCACTTGCATTTGGATTCCAGATAGTTGGATTATTGGATTCGATCCTGCGCAACACCTTTGGCTGGTGAAGAAGGTTGAATGTTTTCGATACATAGGTGAAATTTCTTTAGTGTATAACGAACTCTTTATTTGACACACCTAATTTAGTGAAGGGATCTGTACTGCTGACATGTATTCAAAAACAGATGTGCATAACGCGTAAAAAGTGCCTCATTTTGTAGTTAAGAGGTTTCAGTATGAGTTTCATATAAATTTATATGCCTGATATATATTGCAGTTATGATGTTGAAATTTGATGCTTCATGCAGAAAGGATTACTGCCCCCATGAACCTGATTAAACAAGAAGATAAAGGGTAAGTTGTTACTTTCTCTTTCAAGCCATAGGTTCCTTTCTTTTTCAGTAATTTCTGATCAAACAAGAAGATAAAGGGTAAGTTGTTACTTTCTCTTTCAAGCCATTAGGTTCCTTTCTTTTTCAGTAATTTTGGAGTATCTCTCTGTTCTGCTTTTTTATGATTTCTGATTTTACTTTAGAACTCAGGGAATGTGGAGATATGATGGAATGCAAGACCTTGACCCCTTGAACTTACCAGAGAAAAGAAAAAAAATATATGGTTAATAGTTTTAATACTTATTCCTGCCGCAAAGAAAGTTTGCGTGGAAGTTTTACTTCAGATTTAGCTCAGGTATTAGTTTGTTCAGTATGTCGAGTATGTTATAGTTTGGGAATCTAATTTGTAATATTTTGGGATAAACTGAAAACTGAGAATAATTTTTCCACTCCTGTTTAATCCTTGACATCATGTAGAGGGTCAACTTAATGTTACTTATCTTCATGTTCACTAATTGGATATTGATCCATGAGTGTAAACTGACCGTGGCATATTGGCATTCATGCAGAGTGATAGTGTCTGTCTAAGCCTGAACAATATATTGACAGCTGATCTAGGAGCCTCTAGCACTTTTAGATCAAAAGGAGGCATGTCATACAAAATGTTGTCTTTGCGCAAAATGTGACTCCATTTTTCTTCGGCCTTTTTTCTTCTTATTTATCTCGATCCATTCCTGGTTTAGGCTGGCAAAAAGCTACTCCTCATTACCAACTCAAATTAGCATTACACAGAACGATGCAACACTTCTCTTCCTACTGGTATGGGTTGGTTAGCTGGATCTATTCGACTGTAAATAAGTTTGTCCATCCACTTGGCTTTGTAACTTCGCGCCATTGTGGCATGTTCATTATTCTCTAGGGCTTATCCTATGAGGATCATTTTTTCATTAGCAATACTGAGTTTAACACTGGTCGAAGGAGAAAAAGAGTGTAACGTGCATATATCTAGGTAGCATACTTCTGGATGCTCCCTGTGATGAGATTCTCTCTTTGATTGTTGCAAGCTTCATGTACAGTAAATAACGGTTTGATTTGTCCATCACTGAAGTGAGATCTTGTTTGTTTTGCATACATGGGCTCATCACAAGATTTTCATACTTGCAAAGTGAAGGCAACACCAACAGAGCTATACAATTTAATAGGTCTTTCCTCATGTAATAATGTTAGAAATAACCTCACATGTTCAAATTCATACATTATGTAATAACTAAGCAGCAGAAGCTAATTAACACATTACTATGTATGGTTCAAAACCATTGGAAGATCAGCAGGACATATCTAGCCACTCATATCAATATCTTCGTTTATTGATATATCTTGTATATGCTCTTCAAGAGCTTTAAGAAATTCATAACTTCGCGAAAGTTAAAATATGTAGCGACATAATCCGAATTCGGTTATGTAGTCTAATCATAATACTCATTGAGGCAATTTTGATCACATTAACTATAACAAAATAAGTCTATATGAGCTAGTTTTGGACTATCGATTGCATGAGTTAACTTTAGTTTAACAGCCCAGCATAACGAGATATGCTTGCCTTTGAGCCTCCCCCTCGTGGCTTTCTTCTTGGGTTCCAACCCAAGACACATCTCACTAATGGGAGTTGTGTTGCATGTATAAGGCACATCACGTCATTTCGCTTAGGCGATGAGGAACCTCACATTCAGACTCTCTCAAGTATTCGTGGAACGATTTACATTCGAATCATTCATATACTTTGATCCTTTAAGGATTTGATAAGCGATACGCTTATAATGACGTTTTACTTTTAGGATTTTGTTTTTAACAAAGTCTTTTAAGATCCTCATAATATACGATGACACCTGCCGTAAGTATCTCGTCAATAGATATATGTAACACTATACTTACAGAAATTGTCACATATAAGGAATATATTTGTAATCCTCATGTGTCTTGTAGACATTGTGTCATATATAGTGATTTATTTTCACTGTGATTAATACTTTTTTATATCATGTAAGGTTAACGGTTTAAGTATCTCGTCACGTTTCATATATCTCATTGGAATTATCTCTATCTAATTTGGCCAATAATATGTTTTGTCGATATTCATAATGAAATGTGGTATTACATCATACAGTCTTTAACGGTCTTTGGTAGCTACCATATGTAAATTTTCATTGATGAACGTCATTCATAGATCTCACACATTCTTATATGCATGCATTAACTACTATGAGCTTATTATATTGGGTACCTGTAGTCGGTTGTACGTGAAACAACCTCCCAAGCCCGTAAACCAGTAGATATCCACCACAATCGAGGACGTCCCGAACCTCTCGGTCGTAAGTAGGAAGCCGCTTTGGGTCGGGAACGGCTTCAGAAGGCGTAAGGGAGTTGAGTGTCAAATATCAGCAAAGGCAGTGTCCCACATCGGTTTTTCAGTAAGAGAGAATTCACTCTGAGCCATAAATATGCCCAGCCCATCAACTTGTCAGGTATGATTAATTGCCCTCAATAATTTCACCCGAACCATTACATACTGACTTAAGCTTCGTAGGAGGAAAGACCGGAAGCCTCCGGTCTCCTTTGTTATTGCAGGTCAACGGGAGGACAACCGGTCATCTACCAGTCACACTTTCAGTTTCTACGAGCACGTCCGGGATCATGCAGAAACATTTGGCGCCGTCTGTGAGAATATTTTACAAAAAGCCAGCGTGACTCGATGGCTGAGTTAACGGAGCAGCAAGACCAGGTGGCAGGACAGGAAGAATAGAGGGAGGTATTATTCGGAAGAACCCCGGAAATAGCATGGGGAAGTTCAAGAATCACGGGGATAACCCCGCGGGATGAGACACCCGAGTATGTAGCACGAGACCTCAATCCCCAAGAGGTATCGGAGATGCTGGAAAACATGAGGACCCAAATCACTCGGTTAGAGCAGCAAGGCGCCAGGGACCGAAAGGAGGCCTCCGGGAGGGAGCGCATGTTAGAAAGGGATAACGCCACGCTCATGAGTGCACTAACCTGAGGGGTGGAGCACCGGGAGGCATTAGATCGAGCGGGGAATTGGATAGGGCGGCAACGTCTCGGCCGACGGGTGTTCCGGTGAGAACAAACCGCAGGACCGTGCATATAGGAACAAACTTATTCCCGGATGAAATGCGGAATGAGGGACCGCCGCCTTTGCCCGAGCCAATCCCGGAAGCCCAAATTGGAAGACAGGGAGAAATGGAAGAAACCCTAAGAGCTATCCGGGATAGCGTGGCAAGTCTGGCAGACAGGATCTCGGACGCCGAGAGAAGGGGGGTGTAACCCAATCCGCGCGAGTTTCGAAGAAAGGGGGAGACCATTCACAAGAGCAATCACCCGGACTGTCCGACCAAGCGCAGCCAAGCCCTTGAAACTTAGTTACAATGGGGATCGTGACCCCCATCTTTTCCTCGATAGCTTCAAGTCTCACACGAATGCTAAGGGATACTCAGATGCAGTATGCTGCAACATGTTTCAGGAAACCTTACTCGAGGAAGCGCTGAGTTGGTTCTACGAGCTACCGTCGAACTCGGTCAACAGCTTCCAGGAGCTGGCCGATAGGTTCGTCAATAGGTTCATTTAACGGACTGATGGACAGAACACCGCCCAGTTGTTTAAAGTAAAGCAAGACAGGGGAGAGAGATTGAAAGCTTTTGTGAACCATTGGCAAGGTGCCACAGCTAGAGTCAGGGGCTTTGACAAGAAGGTTGCAGAGGAAGCGTTCATTCAAGGACTGCTTCCCGGGAAATTTATGTATGCGGTAAAAATCGAATGTCCACAAGGCTACGATGAGCTTATGGAAATGGCGATCAGGCATGCACAAGCAGACCATGACACGTATGGAGGAACCTTGATTGGGAAGAGGAAGATCGTGGGAGAAGGAGGATCGCCAGTGCAAGTAGTCCAAGAGATTGAAAGCTTTTGTGAACCGTTGGCAAGGTGCCACAGCCAGAGTCAGGGGCTTTGACAAGAAGGTTGCAGAGGAAGCGTTCATTCAAAGACTGCTTCCCGGGAAATTCATGTATGCGGTAAAAATCGAATGTCCATAAGGCTACGATGAGCTTATGGAAATGACGATCAGGCATGCACAAGCAGACCATGACACGTATGTAGGAACCTCGATTGGGAAGAGGAAGGTCGTGGGAGAAGGAGGATCGCCAGTGCAAGTAGTCCATCGAACCCGCACCCGGCTGGAAATAGGCACAAGGAAAGAAGTTGGGGGAAGGCAGGGAAGCAGCATAACGCGCAAGGAAAGACAAGAGGGCCTTACCAAGAACCCGGGTACGCGAGAACGGTCCTGGAAGACAAGGAGCATTTCTCGGCGCTCAATGCCACCTATGAGGCGATATGGAACGAGAATAAAACCGCCATTCCGCCTCCCCCGGCCCGGAGGTTTCCCCCATCCCAGCTCACCAAAGAAGATACCAGAAAATTTTACGGGTATCACGGGGAGGCAAGCCATAACATCAACAGCTGCATAGAATTAAAAAAAGCGGTAGAGCGCCGGGTGCAAGAAGGAAAATTGCAGTAGTATGTACCCGGGCAAAAGCACGTAGGAGCCATTGAAATATATAGGACAATCAACACAATCCATGGCGGGTCCCGTATAGACAAGAAAGCAACAAGGCAAAAAAACAGTGTACGGGATTCATGGACGGCTGGGACGTCTTCGCCTTCGGGAGTAGCAACAATCAGCAAGTGACCATCGGTTGGAAGTCCATTACCTTCCTAGAAGAAGAAGAGGAGGGGATAAGGCCGCACGAGGACCCCTTCCTAATAACATTGCAACTCGACCACTATATCACGAAGAAGATCCTGGTTGACACGGGGGTCTCGATCAACGTGTTGTTCAGAAATGCCTGAAAAGGACTGCGTCGAGGAAGTAACAAGTTGATACAAGACCACGAGCCGCTAATTAGATTCTCGGGTGATGTCGTCCAGCCCCTGGATCGGACAGCTTTGGGGTAAGTATGGAAGGCCGAGAGGGAACGGCCCGGACGACCGTAGAATTCATCGTGGTGGATTGCGAGTCGTCCTATAACGGGATCTTGGGAAGACCCGCGTTATGGAAGCTGAAGTCTTTTGTTGCCGGCCACATGTTGATGATGAAAGTCCCAACCCCGACCGGCGTCATCACAGTCCGGGGAGACCAGATGGCAACAAGAAATTGTCATGCGATAGAGGACGGGAGGAAGAGATCTGAGGTCCTGTTGGCGAGCCAGGCCACAACATCCCCCTCGGACCCTTATGTGGATCCCAGGGATGATACCGACTCGGATGAAAAACGTCCGGGGTCGATGGAAGAAACAGAAATCATAACAGTCTCAGATGAATTCCCGGATAGGCAAGTGACCATCGGGACGGGGCAGGGACCCGGGGTACGAGCGGCCTTGATAAATTTCTTGAAGAAAAATAGTGGGGCATTCGCTTGGACATACAAGGACATGCTCGGGATATCTAGTGGTATCGTAACACACCAGCTAGGAATCGAGAAAGCATCCCCACTTGTGTGGCAAAAGCGAAGGACGTTTAACCCGGAAAAGTATGAAGCAATGAGGGGAGAAGTACAAAAGTTGATAGATATAAAGTTTATACGGGAGGTCAAATACCCCCAATGGCTGGCCAATGTGGTCATGGTTCCAAAGAAGTCATCTGGACAGTGAAGGATGTGTGTAGATTACTCAAATCTTAACAGAGCGTGCCCAAAGGATAGCTTCCCGCTCCCACGAATAGACCAACTGGTGGACTCCATGTCCGGTTTCGAATTGTTGCGCTTCATGGACGCCTATGCGGGCTATAACCAGATCCAGATGGATCCGAGGGATGAGGAGCATACAGATTTCACGACCGACAAGAGCTTTTATTGCTATAAGGTAATGCCTTTCGGACTGAAGAATGCGGGAGCGACTTACCAGCGGCTGATGAATGTCATGTTCGCCGAGTACCTCGGAAAAATAATGGAGGTATATGTCGATGACATGCTGGTCAAAAGTCTAACGGCCAAGGAGCATGTAGGGCATCTTGAGAAAGTCTTCGAGGTCATAATGAGGTTCGGGATGAGGTTGAACCCTCAGAAATGTATCTTCGGGGTTGTCAAAGGGAAGTTCCTGGGGCATATAATCAGCAGGAGGGGGATTGAAGCCAACCCGGAAAAGATCCAAGCCATATTGGATATGGAAAGGCCCAAGGAGAGGAATGAAGTGAGTTCATTGGCCGGGAAGATTGTCGCCCTTGCCAGATTCGTTTCACGACTCACGGACAAGTGCGCCCCATTCTTTCGGCTGCTGAAAGATCAGCGGTGTAAGGAGATAATATGGGGACCCGAGCAAGAAGAGGCATTCAAGCAGATAAAGGTGTACCTCACCTCCGCGCCGGTCTTGTCAAAACTAATCCCGGGCGAGATGCTTTACCTGTATATCGCGGCATCACAGTCAGCAGTTAGCTCGGTCTTGATAAGAAAAGAGTCCAATATCGAGCATGCTATATTTACGCTGGGAAGGGATTCACACCGGCCGAGAGCAGGTACCCGGACGTAGAGAAGTTAGCCTTGGCACTCATTATAACCGCCAGAAGGCTCAGACACTATTTCCAAGCCCACTCGATAACCCTTTATACCAACCACCCCTTGAGGAAGATTATGCAAAAGCCAGAAATCAGCGGGAGGCTGGTAAAATGGGCTATAGAGTTAGGGGAATTTGATATACATTACCGGCCGAGGGTGGCAATCAAGGGCCAAGCTGCGGCTGACTTTATATCTGAGCTCACGCCCATGGAAGTTGTGGGACAGTCTTCTGAGCCCACTCCCACGAAAATAGTGGGAGTATCCCCCGAGACCGACAGGGAGGGAACCGGTCCGGGACGGATGTGTGGATGCACTGTGAGGAACCACCGGTCCAACTCTAGAGGCTTTTTATTGACGGCTCGGTGACGAAAAATAAAAGCGGAGCGGGGATAATATTAGAGACTCCCGATGGATTCAAACATGAGTACGCCCTGAAATTCTTGTTCAAGGCATCAAATAATGCGGCCGAGTACGAAGCTTTAATCGGGGGATTGCAACTCGCCCGAGACATCGGCGTGGAAAGAGTGGAAGTGTTTAGTGATTTACAGTTGGTTGTAAATCAAGTCAACGAGAGCTTTGAAGCTAAGGAGCCTCAGTTGCACTCGTACCAAGCTTTATCAAAAGCCTTCATGCAACGTTTCAAGTCGGCTTCTCTCTCTCATATCCCTCGGAAAGAAAACAGTAATGCAGATGCCCTCGCCCGGCTAGCCACCGGAGGGCCCGGGAAAGGTCGAAAGAAGGCCAGGATTGAGGTGCTAAAAACCCTAAGTGTCAGTAAAACAATCTCGGAGATATTCATGGTCGAGGCGAGACCCGGATAACCTATGTGGATGGACCCCATAATCGAGTTCATGAAGGAGGGAATACACCTAGACGATAGGCGGCAAGCACGAAAGTTGCAATCGAGATGTGCTAGGTACACCCTCATCAACGGGAAGCTCTACCGCAGAGGTTACAGTTTCCCAAACCTCAAGTGCGTGACAAAGGAAGAAGGATAAATGATCATGGGAGAAATCCATGAAGGGGTTTGCGGGAATCACTCTGGATCCCGGTCGTTAGCACACAAGGCACTACGCACAGGGTTCTTCTAGCCCAACATGGGCGCCATAGCGGATAAGATGTCGGTGAGATGCCGTAAATGCCATTTGCACGCCAACGGGATACACTCCCCTTCTATGGCTCTGTCAATCTTATTGTCGCCCTGACCTTTTGCCCAATGGGGATTTGACCTCATCGAGATACTGCCAACGGCACCCCGGCAGTTTAAGTACGTGATAGTGGCTGTTAATTATTTCATGAAATGGGTGGAGGCAGAGCCCCTCGGGAAGATAACCACCGGTGTGTGAAGAATTTCATAATGAAGAATATCTATTGCAGATTTGGGGTCCCGGAGACAATCGTTACGGACAATGGAACACAATTCAACAATAACCATCTGATCGAATTCACGAAGGGCATGGGTACCAAGATGGTCTTCGCGTCCGTAGCACACCCGCAGACCAATGGCCAGGTAGAGGCGGTTAACAAGATCATTAAAAAGCTTCTGAAGAAGAAGTTAGACGACGTAAAGGGTCTGTGGGCACATAAATTGCCGGAGATATTATGGGCAATCAGAACCACAACAACAGAAGCAACAAGAGAAACACCTTTCAGCATGGCCTTTGGCACAGAGGCTGTCTTGCCAGTCGAGATGTCAGTGCCATCGGGAAGGGTCGAAAATTTCGACGCCACAACCAATGAGGAAGGTCTCTTGTTTGAACATTGACCTCATCGAGGAGAAGAGAGAGCGAGCAGACTTACACAACCAAGTCTATAAGCAGCGTGTTGCACGCCATTATGATAGTAAAGTCAGGACCCGAACGTTGGGACAGGGGGACTGGGTAATGAAGAAAATCATGACCAAACCGGCGGCCCTGGACCCAACTTGGGAGGGACTGTACAAGATCATCGAAGAAGTCGGCCCAGCAACATTCTTTTTTCGTGATCAGGATGGGATAGTCACCGGGCGCCCCTGGAACACGGAGCACCTCAAGTTCTACCCGATATGAACAAGTCACCGAGACACATTCCATCTTTTTGTAGTGTACATTTGTAAGTAGTGTGGCCTCGAGAAGGCAGCAAGTCCCGGAGGGTGCCTTCATTCATTTTGAATGACTTAATACAAGAATGAGGAAGTTAAATTCATATCCTAATGATGGTAGTCCACCGAGAGGCATCAGTCATCAAAATTTCGAGTAACACCAAGCGAGATAGGCATTATACCGAGAGGCATAAGACATCAAAATCCCGAGTAATACCAAGCGGGATAGGCATTAGACTGAGAGACATAAGTCATTGAAATGCCCAGTAACACCAAGCGAGATAGGCATAATACAAGTATATACCACAGGAGAAACCAATAATAAAATTAGATAAGGCATAATATATTAAAGCCCGGGATGCCGGGCGTATACCACCAAAAGGTATTTACAAAATTCACCGGGATGTATTATCACCGGGATAAGGCACAAGGCCATTGTCTTCAAAAAAAGAAGCGAAACAAAAAGGAAGTTCAACCTATGCATCGCCAGGCTTCTTTTCCTCATTCTCGTCCGACTCGATGCCCTTCAGATCGCCCACCATGCAACGGACGAACTTTTCATCCGCGCACCCGTACTCATCCAGGATCTGCCGGATGGGGGTTTTTCGAATCAAAGGAAGTGCAGGCGCGAGGGCACTCAGTGAAACAGGATTCCTAGCCGAGGGGCCAGCAAATTTATGTTTCTTCGATGGTGGCGAGACGCCAGAGACACTCAACCCCGTCAAGGTCACGTCTTCTTCCCGCTGAGACTTCGACTTCCTGGATGACGTTTTTCTCCTCTTTATCAGAAGGCGGTTTCCCGTACCCGAGACACGGGCAGTATTGTCAGCAAGGTTCACCTCAGTCCAAGAAGCCACTTTCCCGACTTCCAAGAGTTCGCTCAGCAAATCCATGTCGGACTCCATGTCGCGTGGGTGCGAGTCACGGATCTTTCGCCTTGGTACTTTAGCTGAACAAAAAAAAAAGCTAGTCAACATCTCGGATACCAGGAGATAGGCCTAAGAAGAGAGAAAACAGCAAGCAAGCGAAACTAGTTTGGAATCCCACCAGGCATACGGCCGAGTTCACAGTGAACCAAGACAGCCCACCGAGTCAGGTTGTACGAGCTTCGCTCATCCAAGGGCCAGGCTGCAAATATACGCCCAATGCGTCGCTTCTCAATCTCTGACAGCGAGAATGACTGATCTCGGATATATCTAAACCGATTAGGGACAACGTATGTCGGACAATTTCTCTGCCATCGACCACCGGCAAGCACGACCTTTGACCGCCAGTTATTATTTATGGATGTCGGGAGCAAGCTGAAGCATGCTCAGCAGGTACTACACGCACTGGGGAAGCGGGAGAGAAAAACCGTTCCTAAACATGTGTTCGTGCACTGCCACAAAACCGTCTCTCGGATAGCATGCCAACTCACCCTCGTATAGGCCACGAAGGGTAATCGTGGGCGGGATTCCCCAGCTTTCACGGAACTGTTCTATCTCGGCCGGCGACATGCTGGTCTCGGGCTCATCGCACACGGTGCCATCCTCCAAGATGTATCGCCTCGCCAGACTTGCGACATTAGTCATCGGGATACCATGCGCAACCCCTGCGGCCCAATTGACACCTCGGGCGGGTACACTTGTGGGTAGCTTAGCAGGCCTCACCGAAGATGAATCACCAGTGCGGGATGGTTGACTAATGTACTCCTCCATCCTCTCGTCGTCATCCGCTATCGGCCGAGAGGATGTGCTAGCCCCACTTAAGTTGGTCGTACTTCGGAAACCCATTACCCTAGTATAGCAAACCTTAAGATCTATTAGTGTGCGCCGCCGAGACAACTTCAACACAGCCCCCAGCCCAACCAAACTCCCTAGAACACCTAGAACACTAAAATCCCAGTTTTTAACCCAAAATTGTGCCACAGCAACACAACAGCACAAAGAACGAAGCCAAAGCAGAAGCATGCACAAACGTAATAAGACAAGGAAGAAGCTTACCAGACTTTCGACGCAGAAGCCACGCCGGAAACGCAGACGTCAGAAAAGACCTCTCAATTGCAGGGGAGAGGGAAAACAGAGAACAGCGACAGAAGGCAGAAAACACAAAAGAAAGAATCCGCGAGCGCAGAACGCAGACGAGAAGCAGAGAACAAAGCAAAAGAGTGAACAGAGAGAGTGAAGGCGAAAACAAAAGAGGGGAAGCGTTTATACGCGGTCGCCGAGAAGTCGCCTCAATCCACGAGCCGACGCATTACAAAACCAATAACCAAAAACGAGGCACCCCTAGCCATCCGATCCAACCGCAGTATGGTGCCACGTGGCATAACTGCCGTAGCTTCTTGAAGAAGGAAGGAATGAAGCGACGTGCATTAATTGCTTGACAGTTACCCAGGAACATCGCGACATCTGGCGAGCATGCATTCAATGCACTTGCCACAACAATCCATAAGACCCATCTCGGGTGAGAGTCACCGAGATCGTAAGACCCAAGGTATGACCCATCTCGGGTGAGAGTCACCGAGATCGTAAGACCCAGGGTAATACCCATCTCGGTTGAGGTCACCGAGATCGTAAGGCCCAGGGTAAGACCCATCTCGACTGAGGGTCACTGAGATCGTAAGACCCAGTGTCAGACTCCTCTCGGCTGAGAATCATCGGGATTCATTCGACCGAGAAAGGCATCAGTGATCGAAAAGCATCAGTTCGATATCATCCCTTTAAAAACGGAAAAAGTGGCTTGGTAAACCACGGACGGCGTTAACACCCCGTCGCTCAAGTAGTAACACAAGATATGGAAGGGCTCGCTACCCTTTGTCCATGAAATTGTAACACCCGTTCAACCCACGTCATGAGTCCGGACTTGGGGGGACTATGGGTGGGACCCATTTGAAAATATACTGGTCTACGGACTTGTTTTAGCAAGTCCCCACTCAAGATGCGTCTTGAACGAGAACTTGGGGGGACTTGTAGTCGGTTGTACGTGAAACAACCTCCCAAGCCCTTAAACCAGTAGATATTCCACAACAATCAAGGACGTCCCGAACCTCTCGGTCGTAAGTAGGAAGCCGCTTTGGGCCGGGAACGGCTTCAGAAGGCGTAAGGGAGTTGAGTGTCAAATATCAGCAAAGGCAGTGTCCCACATCGGTTTTCCAGTAAGAGAGAATTCACTCTAGGCTATAAATATGCTCAGCCCATCAGCTTGTTAGGTATGATTAATTGCCCTCAATAATTACACCCGAACCATTACATACTGACTTAAGCTTTGGAGGAGGGAAAGACCGGAAGCCCCCGGTCCCCTTTATTATTGTAGGTCAACGGGAGGACAACCGGTCATCTACCAGTCACACTTTCAGTTTCTGCGAGTACGTCCGGGATCATGCAGAAAGTACCCATGCCGCTTCTGTGGCAAATATTGTCACTTTTACGACAAACTCTCTCATAGATGAATTATATTTAGCGAATGTGGATCTATATTCATAATACCATAAAACATTATAAGACATGTATAATCTTCCAATTTCAGGAGCTTAAAATTTTAGACCTGGTGGATACATTTCACTCAAATTTACGTCGTTATTCAAATGACAGTAGTCTTTTCTTTTCCTCTAACGGCGGGAACACTGTCTTATTATGACCATGCATAAAAATGCATTTAAATGTCTCTCACTTCCTTTCGAGTGAAGATGTCCATTGGCTGGTGGCGAACCCAAACCAAGTTTAAGGTCAAAAATATTAAATTCATGAGTATCAACCATATTAATGTATTTTTGTATCACCAAGATATCATCATCTAATGATGTACTTTTAACCTTTGTATGTGTAATATTGTACCTGCCATATTAGGAATTATGACATTTTGAATGACTTTCTCGTCAGGAGAACTATATCACTTAGATACACATTCCTCCCACAAATCAAATGTGGTCAAGGTTGTTTTGTTAATATGTTAGTCTCATAGACTTTAACCCAAGCAAATGTTTTTGCGCTAACATATAGTTTTGTCATCACTATCTTTAATAATCACTAGCTGAGATACGGCTCATGTCGTTCTTCTAGAATAATGTTTCTCCCTTTCATAACAAGAGGAGTGTCTCACTAAGGTGAAAAACCAAAACATATATGCGACAACTGGCAAATGAACAATTTGCTATGCGTAGCGTTAGCTAGCAGTCATAAAAAGTTGTTAGTGATTCCAAGTAACACTTTATGTAAAATATGACGTAACTAGGCATGCCAAAATAATGTATATTTTGTTCAATTTGGTTCATGACATTATGTGTCTCATTTTACTGTAGAATTTGACATGTAATAGGCCGCATAGCGAGATACTGTGTGCTTTGGACCTCGTCTCACAATTTTGTTCTTGGGTTGCAACTCAAAATGCATCACAATATAGGAGGTATGTTTGTAACATGTTAGACACATCTCATGTTCTCTCTCGGGTGAGGTGGGATCTCACATCACAATATGTGTTATATATTCTGAGGACATTCTAGGGGCGCGCACTTAATGTAAAGAGGGGATATTATGTGTTCTTCCAGAGCCATCATTCATATATGTAATCAAAGCTTCAGGTTCGATTTTATAATGTTAGAATTACAGGTTCTCAGAATGTTAACTTTAAGTGAATTGTTGCTCGAAACTTTAGGCTCGAGTAACTCAATTGAAACTTTAAATTCACTTTTAAGTCATTGATATATTATACTCAAAACTTCGGTTTGAGTTTCTGCTGTTAGAACCCCGGTAACTCTTACGAAATTTTAAAAAATATTTCACTTGAAATGTATATGTTTGAGATATAGGATTGTTAGCCTTATGAGTAACAATAAAGTTTAGAAGAGGAAAATAAAGAATAAATAAAATATGACAATGGAAACTGCTGGTTCCATAAGAAGTACAAGAACTTCTGGTCTAGTTATCTTCACGAATATGATAATCTTGTTTCTCTCCTCTAATTTCACAACAACATTGTATCAAAATAAAGAGGAGCTTCAGGCCCTCATATAATTAGGGATCACAAGATGTGGTTTCGATGATCATTTATAACTATGAGGAATTTCTAGCCCTCGTTTGCATAAGTTTTAGGAAACTTCATATCGCATTTTTATTAGATCGCTCTTGAGGAACTTCAGGCATCTATAGTTCAATCAAGAGACATTATGTCTCGATCTATGAACATAAAATTCACAAATAGATAATGATTTTCCATAAAAGCGTCCACCTACCAATTTCATTGAGAACAAGCTTGACAACTCAAGAGAGGGTTGTCGCTTGGCAAAATTATATGTTTTGTCAACAATGGATGACCATTAGAAAAAGTATTCTATGTATCATTGTAGATCTAGAGTGACCTAAATGGTCATGCCAAAATAAAATGTATTATTGTCCTTGAACTTCTGGTTCGTGGCATGTTACGTCTGAATAAACTTAAATGCCGGTGTAATATAAATCAGATGATAGGCCAAACAAACTTTCCAATATGTGCCTTTGGCTGCATACATTGAAATTAATGTAAAAATATTTCACATTCGTGGCATTTGTGGTCTTACCATGAAATCCATTCAAACAATATCCTTGAAGCTTAGGAAATTCCTTCTTGGTCTAGGAGAGTACAAAGACTCTTTAACGACACAACTAAGTTCCATTTGGAAGACTACTATGGGCTCTTCTGGAGCCTTCAACCAAATTGGCAATACCATATATGGTGGTCACATTAGTTTAAGAAGGTACTCCATGGAGAAACATTTCCGATCACGAAGGATTATATGTGTGGTGGCATTGTCAGCAAGACAATTATCTTCTCCATTTTTAAGTTGAGCTTGTTCATGATCCATTTTCATACCTTCATAATAAAATGAAAATATATAAGCAACAATGGAATATATTATCGAAACAAATGAAATTAAACGTAATAATACGATAACTATCATCAATGAATACTAGTCCAGAAATTCATAGATTAACACTAGTTCAAGAAAAAACAACTATGTTGTACCGTTACCTTTCCGATCAAAATAGAGTGAGATGAAGAAGATAAATAATTGACTCATAAGAATACGATAAGCTCCACTAGAGACTTAGTGGAAAACAAACATTTGTATGTACATTTTACCTAATCATCAGTTACCAGACCAAAGCCAATAATGAGGAAATTACTAGATGCAAGCACTACACCAGAAGAAAGACTTTAGCCGACGAAAATTAAAAAACCAGACCGACGAACTTCGTCGGCTAATTTATATTTTCGTCAGCTATGGTAAACTTTAGCCGACGAAATTAAAATGTCGTCGGCTAAAGAATTTATTTCGTCGGCTAAAGTTCACAGACTATGGCCGACGAAATTAATATGTCGTCGGCTAAAGTGCTTTATATTTGCAGATCTGGACAGCAGCAGCTCATCTGGGAAAAAAAACGGGAGAAAAAATTTGGGTGTTGTCGAAATTGTCCATAATTAGTTTGTGGAGCTATATATAGGTACGTATATGTATATATATGTTGATTAATTGAGTTTTATTTGAGTTGATCGATTTTGAGTGTGATTGAGTTGATTGATTTTGAGTACGTTGGATGTATATATATATGTGTGTTGATCGATTTGGTTGATGATTTGAATTGATAATATATATGAATTAATTTGTTGTTAATAAATAGTAGATATATATATGTTAATTAATTTATAATATTGTGTTGATATGGTATGAAGTTGTTGATGATATATATGAGTTGATGATGATTTTGTGATGATGTTGATATATAATATTGTTATGAGTTGATTGATTTTGAGTACGTTGGATATGTATATATATATATATATATATATGTTGATCGTTTGGTTGATGATTTGATATAATATATATGAAGTTGTTCATAAGTAGTAGATATATATATATATATATATATGTTAATTATTTATAATATTGTTTGATGGTATATATGTCAATGATGATTTTTTGATGATGTAGATATATATCTATATATATATATATATATAATATTGTTATGTAATTATTAAGTGTATATTATATAGTGTGTGTGTGTTAATTAATTTGTTATTAATTAGTTGTAGTACGTAGAATATATACTAAATGAATTGAGATTTTATATATGGCATGAAATTTCATTAATAATTAGCCAGCGTTATACATATATATTTTGTTATATTTTCAGGATATGGATAAAAGTTTGATTTCGCTTCCAAAATGGGACAAAAGATATGGTGCAGCAGTTATGAGTTTTATGGAATATGCGCTGGCTAATGCTAACGGAATACAATTTTCTATTGCCCGTGCACGAAATGTCAGTGTCACAACGATATGTATCGATTTCCCATTGACAAAGTATGACAGCACCTGAGGAGTAACGGGTTTTGGGGAAAGTACACATGTTGGTTATATCACGGTGAAACATCATCAGGGGGTCCGCATGATCATGGCCAATTTTATGAGACGGGCAGTACATCCAACGATCCAACAACGGCATTCATCAACGACATGTTTCTTTATGAGAGCGGTGTATGCGCTCAAGGACAGTATATGCCTAACCCGGTGCAGCCCTTCCCTAGAGCTATCAACACTGCTGGTATTGAAAAATACAACAAACTGCTTGCTTTCCAACAGACCCCTGTATACCCCAGTTGTCAGAAGACCGTTCTTGAAAGTGTGATGGACGTAATGAAGATTAAAGTTGAGACAAAATCGACAGTGAAGGCTGTTGATAATTATCTGCAGTACACTGCTTCGATGCTGCCCCACGGTCATCGTCTTCCTACCACTCATCGTAAGGTCCGATGTATCCTGAAAGATCTTGGGCTTTCCTACATCAAGATCCATGCATGCAGATATGACTGCGTTCTCTTCTAGGATAAAGATCCAGAAGGGAATGACCTTGGTTGCCTTGATGCATGTCCGGTATGTCATACTGACAGGTATAAGCTGACTCCTGCAGGCAATAGGAAACCTGTGAAGGTACTTCGGTATTTCCCGTTGAGGGATAGGCTGGAGTGGTTGTATATGTCTTCACACACGGCCAAAGCTATGAGATGGCACGCTGATAGGGAATTGCATGATGAAAATACCCTTATACACCCTGCTGACGGGGAGGCTTGGAAGCATATAGACAAGGAGTTTCCTCATTTTGCGTCAGAGGTCCGAAATGTGAGGCTCGGGCTCTCATCCGACGGGTTCAACCCTTTTGGCAACATGAGTCTTCAATACAGTGTATGGCCGGTGATTTTGGTACCGTACAACCTTCCTCCATGGATGTGCATGAAGAAGGAATACAATATGTTGAGTTTGTTGATTTCGGGGCCCGGTTATCCAGGGAGTGTCTCGATGTGTATTTGAGACCTTTGATTGAAGAGCTTCAGTTTTTGTGGGACGTTGGTCATCCCACTTATGACAAGTACATGCACGAGATGTTCCAGATGCATGTCATGGTTGTTGGTACCATCAGTGATTTTCCTGCCCGTGGGATGTTGTCGGGCAACGTTGTTAGGGGATACAAGGCTTGTCCAGAGTGCCTTAGCGATGAGGGGAGCAGCAGTTATTGCAACAAGATATGCAGATTGGGTCACCGTGCTTTCCTTCCATATAATCACGAATGGCGGTTCGATGACAAGACATTTGATGGGACCGTAGAACACGGGGTGCCTCCTAGAAGATGGACGGAGAAGAAATTTTAGCAGTGCTTAATGAGTACGATTTTGGGCAGCTCAGCAATCATCCCAATATTGTGGCGGCAATACCTGAAAGAGCCAACAGGTGCAAATTCTGGACACATAAGAGCATATTCTGGGAACTCCCATACTGGAATAAGTTGTTGATCATGCACTACCTAGATGTGATGCATATAGAAAAGAATGTTTGCGAGAGTATGGTGGGCACAGTGTTGAACTTGGAAGGGATGGCGACATAGTATCGGGCGGGAAGTCGAGGATGTACTCCGGCCGCGTGGGAGCGCTCATTAGGGATAGAGTCCCTATGTTGTGGTCAGACTGGGGCGAGGTCCCTCAGGAGGTTAAGGACATGGTCCACAACGCGATGTCGGTGAGTGAGTTCAAATGCCTCAATAATATTATGTATTACATTGTAGATTTCTCAAAAAACTAAACTAATAAACGGTTAAATGCAGGTGTGGTTTGAGGTTCCCGAGCCCTTGAAGAGCAGCTGGGCGGACGTTGTGTATGAGGGAAGGTACGTTGGGAAGTTAATGAAAAAACAAAATTGTATGTGATATTAATAATATTTCTAATATTTTTGTTGTATCTGTAGGTACAAGGAGTGGAAAAACGAGTTGCGGACCCATTGGACTACGCACGAGAACGCACGATCTGGTACCCCTGCTGAGTTCTAGTACAAAGAGTACGAGTGACGTTGGCTTCTGACACCAGAATTCAACAACCCTCGTAAACAGGTATTTAAATAAATTAATTAGTTAATTTGTCATTAAGTACGTGCGTTTTTAAATATTTTACTAATAGTTTAGTTTTTTCTTTGAAGGCGATTTTCCGAGCGAACGCTTAGAACCGGCAACGCAACACAAGGAACCATCATGCCGGTTCTAGACCGTTTGCTGTCTTCATGGACGAGGCGGCCATGGAACATCCAGAGGTCAACCCGTACGTCTATACGTACGAGAAGGCATATCCTGACGCCTAGGAGGATATTATAAATCATCTTACGTTTTTAAATTTTTAATTTTACTTATATATATATCAAAATGTTAATTAATAATTTTTTTCCTATCTAATTAGGCGAAGGTGAGGGAGGCTAGTGACGAGGTGATGAGTGCTATAGTGAGGGAGACATGGCCGGACACGCAGGAGGAAGAGATGTCCGAAGCCATGTCCTGGATCGACACTTCGGATCCAACGGTTGGGGCGAGGATCATGGGCACAGCCTTCCCACCGCGAGCAAACAACTTCTACTGCCGGGGTCTAGGAAAGAAAGGCGAGGGGGTCCTGAAGACCACTCCAGGATTTCAACGAAAGGCAGCCTCGACCAGTAGCAGGACAACGACCACCAGGACGACTCAGCTGCTACAGTCGGGACTTCAGAGACTACGGGAACAACAAGCTGCTCATGTTGCCTATAATGCCGCGCAAGCAACCTATAATGCCGCGCAGGCAGCCCATTATGCTGAGGTACATGCCATCCAGCAGGCCCAGCAGCGGCAGATGTTCCGGTACATGCCATCCCGCAGGCCCAGCAGCGGCAGATGTTCCAGTACATGCAGGACTTTACAGCTGCCCAGCTCCAGAGACTTCCAGCTCCGTCCATGCCTCCGCCTATACCGCTACCCCAGCCGCCGCAAGCTCCGCAGCAGCCCCCAGAAGCGGATATTAATTTAGACGATCTAGATTTTGTGTAGTTGATGAATTATATAGTTTTATGTGCTTGTTGTTGGTTATATGAAATTGTTTGGTGTTTTTTGCAGCTTGCTTGGAATGGTAATTTAGAAATTTCAGGTTTTTTTTTATACTGGAATGGACTTATAGCTGACGAAATACGCCATAATTCGTCGGCTATAGTATTTTTAATTATTTTTTAATAGAGTTTAGCCGACGAATTATGGAATGTTTCGTCGGTTAAACCCTTAAAAGCCGACGAAATACGGGCTGTTTCGTCGGCTTTAGTTATTTTTTATTTTTTTATTACATACTATAGCCGACGAATATATTAAGCGTTTCGTCGGCTAAATCAAAGAGACTAGCCGACAAGTTGTTTCGTCGGCTAAAGTTAAGAGACTAGCCGACCAGTTGTTTCGTCGGCTAAAGTCTGAGGGACTAGCCGACGACATCTTCTGTCGTCGGCTATCTATGGGAAAATAGCCGACGACGGTCTGTAGTTTCGTCGGCTAAAGTCACTGCCGATGACCCTTTCCCGACGAAACTATAGCCGACGAATTAAGCTAACAGGCCGACGAAAAGTTTTCGTCGGCTAAAGTGTTTGTCCTGGTAGTGAAGGCTATTACGCGTTGGAAAAAGAAGAAGATGCCCGGCCATGACGGAAGATAAAATTTTGTTTTATTATCACATAATAAAAGTGAAATTAAGAACCATCATTAATAACAGTAACTTACACAATAGTGAGATAATGGTGATAGAAATCATGGTAATAAAAAAAACTATTGATAACAACACCGAATAATAAAAATGGTAATATGAAAAGTCACTAAGAAAATAACTGATCACATGATGGTAGTAAACTGAGTTAATTATTCAGTAACTCCCATATTAAATCAATAAGTCACACGTCAATTCAATAAAACCCACATAATGCAAGTAAAAGAATGGTAATAGTCTCATTAACATGGTTGCAACTAATGTTCATTATTACAACAATAATAGTTATAATCAAATATCATCATTTGTTGATCACATCAACATGTTTCATTGTCCACAAATTGTCTAGATGAATATCAATGAGACTAATTAGTATGTATGATTGAATTTAGCTTTATTGCCTTTGTCAGAGGGCTTCGTAGAGAGTCACTAAATGTTAAAGCATGCGTCAAAAATGGTTACTATAGCCACATCTATAGCCATATCAGGATCTATAGTAGAAGACGCAAATGTGTTAATTCATGGCTCTTGGTAGAATAATGGTTTTTAGTGTCTCATATTGAACATGTGTTCAAAAGTTCCCTAAAATTATCCATAGAAATACATAGAATTGCACCATGATATTGCAAAACTCATCCAAACAAATGGGAATAAGAACCATAGATTCTTTATCTAAATCAATAAAATTTAGACCACCTATAAACTCATAAACTCATGGATCATGGTTCATGGTTCATGGTCTTAAGCAATAGTCTTGCATCATAGACCACATCGATCATGCATCATGGATCCAATTATGTTGTTTAGAACTTCAGGTTCATAATAAGTATCAATTTCGAAACTTCAGGTTCAAATCTTGTGAACAATAGATCACATGTACATGCACAAAACTTCAGGTTTATGCTTACACAATTCGATCTCCAAGTCTAATGTAATATTGAACTTCAGGTTCACAATCTCAAAAAGTATTATTAGCGAAACTTCAGGCTCACTAATATAAACAATTGTAAACATAGAATTGAGTAATATAAACAAAGTATATATGTAAACAAGATATAATCAAAATAGTAGTGAACTCATAAATCGTAAGTGTAGATAATAAGCAACAAAAGTTGCACCAACATCTCATAGATCATCATGGAGTTCATGGAATGAATGAGCAAAATCGTGCTGATAACGTGTTATAAACTAAAGAATATGTAGAGAGGAAAGAGAAGTGCAAAATGTAGGAGGAGGAAGAAGTGTCGCTTTCATTCTCATTAGGCTCTTTTATATATGAGTATGATTTACATCTTAAGGACATAACTAATGAGTATTTACAAAAACATCCACATATATTATAATATTTACAACAAATATATATATTTATTCAAATCAATTCCCAATTCTCATTATGGTGTTTTTGTGCAAATGGGCATTTGCCCTTATTTTATGAAGTTTTTTTTTGGAGTGAATATGAATTCTATAAAATAATACAATAAATTTTAGAGATTTCTTCATGAATATACAAACTTTGAGAATTCTATAGATATAGAGAATCTCATTCTCTCTCTTCATACTTTTTGGTCGTTTGTATTATAGAGGATGATTTACATAACTGTTGGAGCAAAAAAAAAAAAGGGTGTTTTTCCTCCAAAACATAGATAATTCTAGTTTTATATGTACGTTAGAGATGGTCTAACTATTCTCTACTATAGATGCATGTATGTATGGATTCAATATATATTTTTTTGCTTGATATGCAGTTCCCTTAACTTTGTAGTCTCTTTCTTTCTCAAATAATAATAATAATAATAAAATAAAAAAATTTGTAATCTCTTCAAAACATCAACTTTTATTTGCCCCAACTGTTAAATAAGTTTTACTCACCTCTTTTTCTCCTTTTTTGTTTTCATGGAGCGCATTACATACATGCAATGGGAAGACTTCTTAGCCAGACCATGGATATCTAATGTAGTTGTTTCTGGGCGAATCAAAAATTGTTAAAAAACAAGAATCATTGGCTCGTTATAAGGGGTTCGTCGGTTATATCTGTGCCATGGTTTCAGACGAATACAAGAATATCGAATCCAAGAGTTTTGCTGCATGTAACCCTTTGCGTGTCATAATATCTCTTGGCTTATGTCTATTGGTTTGAGTTGCAGTGGTGGTGCCTATGTGGCTTATGCTGAAGCAAATTCAGGCACCAACCTGATCAGTTTGGATATGATGTTTATGTTGTATCTCCTCGGAATTACTGTGTTCACCCATATATTACCAATTGTTACCTGTTGAACTGTGGTGCCTCTGAGTATCGTTGAAGGTGATTTACAGTGAGTTAATATAAGCAGCTTTGTCTATCTCTGTTTACTGGTAACAGTATCTTGCTTAGTGTTCATTAAACTGCTAGAATACATTGCCCACATCACCACATGCTTCAGAAGTAGAGACCAAACAAATAATTTTCCCATGGAGATGAACTTATGGAAGCTTAGTGTAATTTTCATGGAATTACTGCCCCAGGTACCATTTTAAGTGATTTTCTAACATACCTTGAACTATCTTGGAGAGTTTGCTGCTTTATGCATGGTTTGAAGTTGGCCGTAGATTATAATGGATTTCTGTAACAGTTACGTATAACCCAATATACATTAATGAAGTGAGTAGACACTGTCCTTATGCTTTCGAAGTCACAGCACTACGTCGAATGCAGGGAGTTTACTGCTGCAACAATTTTATCAAACGATGATTTGTACACTTTCGAACAATGAAAGTAGAAAACCAATGGAGACACGAAAATAATTTGTGTTCCCTGCATCGCATTCTATTGTAATCAAGATCTTAGAACTAGGTTGGTACAATGTAACCCATCTTATAAACAATTTTGAATTATGCAGAATCTTTCATTTCATTTTGGCATGCTTTAATTACTTTTTGTTAATCAAAACACTGAATGTTACAATTTTCTACATATCGTTATATACACGTTATGCAAGGGTAAGCTAACAGCTCCAATGGACTAGACTGCATTTTCCGAGGGTTCCTCATTAGGCAACTGTTATTACAAAGTTCAGTGGTCGTTATTCATGAACTACAGACAGAACGGCTATCAATGTCAATAATCAATATACCCTGCCAATAACAACGATCTATTTCTTTCATAGGAAAAAATGTATTCAAATCTATTTCTTTATCATGTATTCAATCTATAAAAGTCATACTAAGGTCATTTCTAGCTATGAATGGGAGCTCAGAGGAGAGTGGAGACTTTACATGCGTGATTTCTGAACATTTGCCTGCAAAATTGCAACACCCTCTCACACTAGACTACTAACTTGCTAAGCATAACAGTCTTCACTATACACCTCAAATCAACTCATTGGTCCCACATGATTATAACGACCAAAGAAAATATCACCCAGGCCATCAATTTAGAAACTGACCAAGGTGAACGAATCCAAGAACCTTATCCATATCATCTCCCCGGACAAAGTAGCGGCATTCAGAAGAGCACTCTTGTGTTGAATATCAAACTTCAAAGCACACGGAAATCCACGATCACTCTCAGTCTCGCAGATCTCAGGCTGCACAACAGTTAAAATTGTAACTAAAATAAAATAAAAAATAAAAAACATTAGAAGGAGTGGCCACCATTGCTAGAAAGTAAGACACATGAGTTGCCTACAAAAGATGACAATGTATACAGTAAAATGCTAGCTTCATATGATCGGAAGCTATTTCATATCAATCTAGCAACCAAACACTTAAGTTGCCATCAAAACCCAGGTTCAATACACACACATCACACGTGTTCACAAAACTATTTCATATCAATCCAGCAACATTTATATCGTACATCAACAAACTACTGATATTATGAATGAGAGATGGAATTAATACCTCTGTTGGGATGTCAAGCTCATAATTCACTACACGGAAATGAACTTTATTTTCAAATAGTGTGGCATGAACTGCAACAATGAACACAGAGAAGATTGTCATGAAATGTTCGCATTTGGTAACATACTCTAAAAGAACAAGGTTGATGTTGGTGCATAGGTTTTTGATCAAATATCTTTTATCCATTTACTAAGTTGGTACTTAAAAAAAAGACAAAAGGGAAGGCTATTTTCAGTCTTAGAGACTCGTCTAACTTCGCTTATGAATCACATTGTTCAGTTACATATAGATTTCCCTCTGATCAATAAAAATTGAAATTAAACTTGAGCTCTTAGTTTTTAACATGTTTGGTTTGTCTGTGCTATGAAGGTTTATCTTATGATCATTCTGAAGCCATGACCACAAGGTTATGTAAGCATAAGAGAATTGAATTCCATGATAACCATCAAAGAATCTGAACATCTGTAAGTTTGTTTAACTGGTTTGACGATAAGCAACCGATATGTAATACAGTTCAGAATGACAAATAGCAGCAAAGAGTATAATGCATCAGTTAAATAAGAATTACAATTCCACTAACTACCTGTACACCCAAAGGAATCCATAATAGTGATGAGGTCACAAAAGCTCTGTGAAGACAATCCAAGACGCACTGGATAGTCATATGCTATGTACCACAGGTCAATCTCAGCCCGATGCCATGAAAGCAGTGGAATTTTGGAGCTGTTGATAATGCCTACACCAGAACAGGTTTTACAAAAACAGATTGATAGGAAAAAAAATATTTACAAGAAAGAAATCATAAACAAAAAGAAGCATAACATTTGAAGAATTTTAATGTGTAAATATCAAAAAGAGAACCAACCAACTGCACTACAATTTTACTGCTCACCATCCTCATTAAGCTCAAAGTTAATCACAGCATTAGCCGATTCAGTAGGATCTGGAGAATTGAACATAAAATGCAGATGATGATTAATCAACTCTCACGCAAACAAATTCACATTAATACAGAACACTATGGAGTTCGATTGGGAGTTTGGGACTCACCCTCACAATAAAGAGCGATTTCTGCAAACTCAGTCTTGTCCTCCAATTGCTTCAAATGGCGGTGCAAGGTGTGCAGATGGATTTGGAGATTACAGCTCTCGTAGCACTCGAAGCTCGACATCAAGCGCTCCGGGATTCGAAGTACGAAGAAGGCATCAGCTGCCTCGGTTCTGGAAACCAGTACGGCGTTCTCCGGAGTGAGGCAGAGGCTAGCCTTTTGGGGGCGGCCGGCGAGCTCTCTGTCGGTGAAGGCTACTTGATCCATGGCTCCGACGGCCATCTTCAGAAGCTTCGATTTGGGCTGGTCAAGCCTGAGGTCAAACCACCGCCACATCGCAGGAGAATTGTGTGGGCCGAGAAATGGGGTTCAGATATTTAAGCGCGATTTTATTTCTGTTATTTACACATTTGGGAACGAAGTTTTGTTATTTCACTTTTGGCCAATTCCCGGAGAACTCGGGGTCACGAAGCCAATCTGTTGCATGGCGCGGCGTTTGTTTTTTTGGTCCGACGGCGTTTGTTGGATGGAAATGGTAGGTGACTATTTGGACTGTTCAAGTATTTCCTTGGCTATATTTGTATCAGAATATCATCTGATTATAATCACGTGTCATTATAATTATGATCTAAAATTCTGAACTAATATTATTCAACTAATACGGAGTATAATGTTGATTTTGATTTGGTTTCAAAATGAAATGTAAACTTTGAAGGATGAATATTGATAATAAACCTGTATTGGTTTGTGGCACCACATAAACTGTATGAGCAATCAACTTCTATGGCGATGATTCTACTAAGGACTTCCGACTTGAGCCCTTTTATTTTCCCTCAAATACTTCTACCACCTTCACTCTACTAACAAGTCACAACATTCCCCCTTTGATGATCCCCCAAAATATCACCCTAGCTTATCACAAAATGTTAATACAAACAATCTCCCTTAAAAATTGTTTCAATATCTTTCTCTTAGTAGGAAAATTGACAAACCCAGAGTGTATAGATTCAAGTGGAACATTAATTGACACGATAACAATTTAGAATTTTTCTTCATCTTGTCAAACGAGAAATCAACAACTGTCATCGAATATTTAATTTAATTTTATCTAATTTTATTTCTTCTAGCTATGAGTAACTCGTGTTTTAGACAAACGTCGTCGTAGAACGAGTTTGATTAATTTGATGTCTTTTGAGAAACACTCGGTGACATTTAAAAGTACAGAGACTATGCGGGATACCTTTACAAATACAACAATTGGATGGGCAGTACTGAAATTTAAAAGTATAAATGTCCAAACCTCCGTGCCCCAAACCATTTGATACAAATATAACTTTACAAATTTAAACATATATTATTATTTTTTTGGATAATTACAATTTATACATACACAGCCAAGAAATGCCAAACCATTCCGTTGCTCACACTTTTCTCACTCCCTACTCCAATACTCCATTGTGCAATTTTTCTGACGAACCCTCTCTCTCTCCCTCTCTCTCTCTCTCTCCGATTCTAATTCTAGTTCTCTGAAAACTTCCCTCTCTCTCCGATGAACTCAGACTCGGAGGACGAGAAGAACGAAAATAGATGGTTTCATGCGGAGGTTAACGAAGCTCATCTTCTGCAAAAGTGCTTGCGTCCCCTGACCGACGGAGAGAACCCGACCGGGAACGTCGACTACTTCTACGTATCACCAGATGGGATGTTCTTGGCCTCCACCCACGCCTACCTCGAATTTTCGGTGGTAAACTTAGCAGCCTACTACTGCCGCGAGAACCGTGTGCTCCGTCTCCACCTCCGCCACTTGGAGGACCGGATCGCCACCGCCGTCGACATTTATGCTGAGGAGGATGGTATATCCCTGTGCTTCACAGGAGAGAGGCCAAACTACAACGCTTTACTCCTTTCTATGAGAGACAGTAAGAAATTTAAAGAAGTTGAGGCTAGAGTTTCATTTTTTTTTCTCAATTTGTATCAACTCGATTTTTACTGTTTTTCTTGTGTTTCATGATTTAGGGGAAGGTAATGTCATCCATAGCTCTGAGATTGAGCTCGTTTTATCCTATCCAGATTCAATGGGATTGAGATTGTCAGATGTGAATTACACAGTGAGCATTGACATGCAGACCCAGACCTTTATGCAACTTATTGAATATCTGAGCTTGTATGGGTTTGAGGGTATGGTACATCTACTTACTGTAGGTCAGATGTGAGATTAATTTTTTGAGGAACGATTAGATGAATGATCTATCAGTCATTTACTCATTGTTTCTCTCCTTTCATGTTCTATTTGTGTGAATTGGCAGTAGTATACTGGTAGTACATATTTGACACTTGTAAGATATAATTGCATGATTAATACAACACTGACTTTTTGTGCATTATTTCAGTTCAAGCCATCGTGGAAAGTACTGGAATCATGTTTCGTGCAGTTAATGAGGAGATTGTTTTGGGGGAGGAGGTAAGAGCTATTAACTTGATTACTTTATGGGTTGCATTTTTCCTCTTTTTCCTATGTTTTCTCTTCAAAACTTCATTATTGTTGCGCAGACGGGGAGATACCAGATTGAGTATGAGGAAGGTGAGATAGTTCAATATCCATTTTTGTTGAAGTTTGATCTGTATCAAAAGAGTGCATTACTGAATGCAGCGATTCTATCAGAACGAGTTTGGCTACACCAGCTTGTGGATTTACGCACTGTAGTAGTGGTACCTGTTCAGGGACACTATAACATCCAGTTTTGTTATCAGCCTTAGCCTTGGTGATCATCTATGAGTCAGATTTTACATGTTTTCTCTAACCTTACCATTGTTTATAACAACTTTTTCATGGATGTAGTTGCCTACACATCATTTTGATTGTACTTCAAACCTGCTCAGTCAATGGACACATTTATAGGAAAAGAAACATATCCATGTCATATTCATCTCGTTGTTATTGCTGAAAAGGTTCAAGGAACTAAGGAAGGATCTTAATTAATGTCATGGTTTTCCATTATTGGTTCAAATGATATCTACAGATGTATATTTTATAGTACTAGAGGAAATGCGCGCTTCGCTTTTTCTTGTTTTAGTAGCATACATTGAACATCACATACTTTAGCGATTTATTATGTATCACAATCCAGGCTAATAATAAATAGTTACGAAATCTACATCTTAGCCTAATGGCATTGACAACAGAGCATCTACACCTCATATTAGCTCCCCTCCATCTATAAAAAAAAAACCACCACTCAAAAGTGAGATCGATCACTTACCTTGTGGTTTATAGGTGCTCACGTGGGGTGTACAACTCCCCATTCACCTTTTTTTCCTTTCCTTGTTACTGGTTCTTGTCCCAGCTCGGCGGCTTCGCTCCCATTCTGGATCGAGCCTTTTTTGTGGAGAAGAGAATGTTATTGTGTGGTATTGGCTCAATTCTTCTAGTCCTTTAACCTTGGTTTTGACATGATTTGTGGTTTTAGATTCTACTGGCATCGGTGTATCGGGCATCATCTCTTCCATTCGGCACTTCTCGCGACATCTAGGCGAAGGACGACAGCAGCAGTGGCGGAGGCGTCGGCGGCAGCTGGGTTTTTCCTTGGTGACGGCGTCTGTGTTAGATGTGTAGAAGGTGATGTAATTTTAATTTTATTTTTAGGGTTTTCCCTTTTTTACCGTATCATTGTGGATTTGGCTGAGTGATACGTTACATAATATTATTGTAGTTATTGTACTTTCGGCCTTTTTTGGGCTCTCCTTTGGTTTAACCCTTTGGAACCATTAATGAAGCATTTCATTAAATCCAAAAAAAAAAAAAAAAAACAGAGCATCTGCAATAAAGGTCATGATACAAAATAAACAGTAAACTACATATTAGTTACTGATCAAATTTTAGTTTACAAATACATGCATCTTTTACACATTATCTTATACATTTAAGGACAAAAATTAATAAATTAGGACAAACTAATATCCACATGCCGTCTGTCACTACATATTTTACCAAACTACCATTCACTACATATTTTACTGTTATTATGGACGTACTACTGCTGTGTCAACCGGAGACGTGTTACTGCTGTGTCGACGAGAGATGTGCTACTGCCGAGTCGATCGAAAACGTGCTACTGCTGTGTCATTTTGCGTAAATTTATTTAAAAAAGGGGTATTTTAGTCATTTTGCCATGAAAGTCTAGATCAGATCTGGAATCATTAGTTTGGGTCTGAGTTTATGTCCTAATTTGTACAGAAAATATTGAAAATGAGGTTTTTATGTTTTTAAATTTGGTCATCTCTATTAATTAAGACAATTTGCCTTATGAAACTGTCATAATTAAATTTATCTTAATCCCTAGAAATGGCCTTTGTTTATTAATTACTTTGTATAGAAAAATTAATGAAAACAGGGTAAAAGAGTAAAAGATAATAAATAAAACTACTTTGAATCAGTTTCTCTTCCCCCACAATTCCCACAAGCAGTTGGACGCAAAATAAACTGATTTGCCTTTATCTTCTCCACGTTTCTCTTCCTTTCAAAATCTGCTGCTCTACTACTCTTTAAATCAATGGGGGAGACCTAATCTACATATTATGTAGTACATATAACAAAAGCAAAGTTGTCTTCGGTCACCTTCCTCTACTCTGCGCTCGCTCTCCAGGTCCTTATTATCTATGTCATTCATCTCATGTTTGTTTAGTTGTAAATTGATTTTGATTTTGTGATCGGACGGTAACGGTGGCAGGGAGAGTGAACTTGACCACATAGCACATAGACTATGAGGAATACTCGGTGTTGTTGATGAAGATACGGCTTAGGAGGAATGTAGGGGAGAAGAAGAATCAAATACTCGGTGTTGTTGATCCGAACCAGGTTCGATACTTATGCGAGTTTTATGGATTTGCATCCTCCTAAAATAGATTTTGTAGTTTGATTTTTATGGTCAATTTTGTATATTTTTAAATAGGAAATTGACTTGAAAATTCACAACTACGGACATTTTGGTATTGCAACTCATCTTGATGTAGTGGGTGTACATATAAATTTCAGGTAAATCAGTCGATGCTACACATTTGTCTACTACTTCATTGTGTTCTTTGTATCTGTATATTAACTGCATGTACTTTGTGTCATAATAGAATGGTTGGTTAAACATACTATTTCCAGTTGCAAATTGCATATAAGAACAATTCCATTAAACAAATTGGTCAATTCTATTGTTGTTATATGCTGTTTTTGTTTTTCTCTAATGGTCGGTCTTAAGATTATGATGAATACTTCACCATATATGTTTGATAAACTATTGTTCTCACAGGATATGTCAGATTATGATGATGTTAGTATGTGCTCAAAGTTGATGTGTACCTGGAGTGCTGGCTGCGTATGACAATTGCTATTGAAGTGATTGCCACTGCCATTTGAGGTAGGAATATTTCATTGACATCTGATGAATATGTAATTTTGGTAATGTGTGAAATTTGAGAAGCAAAGGACTTTTTCTTTTTTTCTTTTTGAGTTTAGGAGTTTGAGAGTTCAATTCATTTGTGTTATGCTGAAAACTATTTGGTCCAGTATTTGAATTTTTTTTTTACTGTCAATATGTTAGAGTGCGGCTATTGAGACCTTTAAATTTGCTCAGTATACCTCTCATTCTTTCTGCACCTCCATTTTACTTTTAAATACAAACATTTGCTCATTAGACCTCATTTTAAATTTCTAAAATAGCCTTATTTATGTAATTCATATATATTTTAATATATTACTCATTACACCTCATATTCATTCACTATACCTCCAATTCTTTTTTTTCTTTTTTCTTTTTAACGCAAACATCCATTCCCGACATTAATCTCTTGATTTTTTTTTTTTTTTATTTTTGCAAAAAATGTCACAAGACATTCATTTTTGGAGGTTCCAAAGCCGCACTCTAAATGTTATAAAGGAAGATTACTACATGTATACAAAAAAAACGTCTTGCATGCATCTATAAGTAAATAGTTAACTAATGTTAAAAACAAAAAACAAAAAAAATTAAACGCACGCGTGAGCACGGCCCGATGCGCGTGCTAAAATGCTAATGCGTAGGACAAAGAAAACTTATTTGCTTACTGAAAACAAATAAAGGTAGAAAACCGTTTAGATTGAAAAATACGATGGGCTTCTAATCGTAATCAGAGGAGTCAGGCAATCAGCTTAAAGTTTGTTTGACACGATAATGGATCCTGGCAAGAGAGTCATAGTTCTGATTCCAACCTTTTAAAGAGGTTTCAGTGTTATCAAATATCTGTTCAATGTTCTAGGATATTCTATATCTTTCTAGATATTCTTTATGTGTGCTTTGGCCTTATTCCAATAGGATATGTAGTTAGACTAGATCTATGTATTCATATCCTTACCATATTGGTATTGTGTAATTCTCTATATAAAAGGCTCCTATCAATGAATAAGATGATGATTCTCTTGCTATCTCTTTATCTCTACATTTTATCCTTCATCACGTTATCATGCACTTTGTTCTAACCCTAGAGCTAATAGCCCACCATTTATTTTCCAAACCCTAAAATCCTCCGCCGGAATTTTATATCCCCAGAAAGCTCTCTCCGTCCCGGATCCAACGCCGCCGGCCTCACCCTGAGAACCGACCGGAAAGTCTCCGAACTGGCCGCCGGAAGATTCCAGACCTCTGTCGCTACCGACCACCGGTTCACCACCTTCCTTTGCTCCGATCAACCTGAATTTTGGACAGCAGCTTCTCCATCCAGAGCTGCTCCTCCTGTCAAATTTTCAGCCCCAAATTCGAAGTAGAAGTGGGAAAAACGTTATTTCTCCTCACGGCCGCCGCCGCCGCCGCTGCCATCGCTTCTCGGCCGTCCGCTCCGCTGCAAGTGTTTACGGTATGTTTATTTTACAACCCTAAAACTCTTCCAAGTTCAATAACCTTGGGGGAGATAAAGTGCTTTCTCCCCTTCTTCTACTCCATTCTATGCTTGGGTCGGTGTATTTGCAGGTACCAAAAATCTCAGAATTTTATTCGCGGGTCAAGAGTGTGTTTGATCACTCTTGTTTTCTTGTCCGGGTTGTGTATGATAAACCCCGACCTATCACCGGATTGTGTTTGATCAATCCGAGGCCTTTTTCCGAATTGTGTTTGATCAATTCGCGGCTTTTCTGGATTGTGTATGATCAATCCGAAGAACAAACCATTAAAAGCATCGTTTGTGACCTCTATCGAGTCTCATAACAGCTTGGTTTTGTATGCAAGAGCAATGTAACATTCTGCTCCTTTGAGTTTTGACGTACTAGATGTCTAAGGCGGATCTTCGCTTGGTATCTATGGAACCTTTCATTGAAAATGATTAAACCACATGTTTTGACCCCCAGGCTAACAAGCCTAGATGCGAGATTTCATATCTCATGCGCTCAAAGTCTTTGAAGCGCCACATCGACAAAAGCCTTCAATGGCAATCTGTGCAAAAAGTAATGACCACAAAGTACTGTGGAATGCACTCATGGAGCGTTTCTCGAAACGTTCATATAACTCTACTTGTTGAGTTATTAGTCAAGTGGATTGCTTACCACCTTAATTGACTACATATTGTCGATGATCTTTTATGGCATCATGATCCATAATCTTTAGCGGATTCGATCATCATCAAGTTCTCTAGGTCCTCCAAGTTGGTGTGGAATTACCAACGAGACTTGATTTTGATCATACAAACGGGAATTGTATATACGCTAATGTGATAAACTTATTTGGGATTATCCCCTAATGTGGGGACAACAATATGGGTCATGGCAACGGCAGAAAACGTCGTGCCAATGTCTAGAAAAAAGGGGGAGGGTCGTCGGCTCTAATAGCGACACTCCGGTCTAGACACCATTTTGTCAAAACTACTCATGTCAGCTCATGACAATGCAACCGTTATGGATCTTCGGATCACTGGTTCAAGATTGTCAAGCTCCTTTAAATTGTGAATGCATACAAAAAAGTATGGAAAATCAATAAGAGGACAAGAACGTCATCCTCATGATCGCGAATTTCAAAGATTCGGATCCTGCTCTAGCTACTCATGACTTTGATGTCATCGGCTAGACATTGATTTTCGTTCCAAGCTTATGTACTAAGGCGTTGTATCGACGTCCTTCGTCTATTTGAGACCTCGATGTACTCACATTAGCAATAATGAATGCCTTGAGAATTTTTTCGAAGTGAAACTATTCTCCTCTTATGGTTCATTGATTTACAATCAAGATGTACACTTACATCGTCCTTAGAAACATGGCATATTGTGCCGATTTTGGTCCCTTTCTTTGAAGGTAACTCATGGCACTGCATCCTCAAGGAGGATCCCCACGTGTTTTCGGTTAAGTCTTCTACCCTATAGCGGATTTTTCATCATCAATTGTTCAACAAGGCTCGTCCAAGCTCAGTATGATGTCTTAGAATTATCCGAAATTAAGGAGATAGTGGTTTTAAGTGTGCCTCGCACTACCGACCCTCCACAGACATGTCTGGTCATACTGACTTGGAGTTACCTAAAGCTTTTAATTTTGGATCCCCCTACGCTATTAAACCAATTGCCGTCTTGCAAAAGACGTTGAAGACTTATCAAAGCTGGAAAATTATCATCATAATCGGATCCTCGAGGTCCTCTGAGTTAGTTTATGTTCATGTCAGGGAGCTTTTGCTAACTAGTCATGGAGTTTACGACCTTAGAACAACCAAAAGGACTTGGTTTTGATCATACACACGTCACTTTTGGCTAAGGCAAAAGCCTACATGCCACCTGCAAGCTTCATAGCTTCGCACATGCCTATTCTGCGAAAAACAGCAATCTGTCCCTTCTGGAAAGTCAACTTCGTTTGAGCTTTTTGAACAGCTCCAGATGAACCAGACAGTGAGCTTATATCATTGGAAAGCTCTACGAGTCTAGTTTTCAGAACTTTTCGCGGTTTGTCCATATCTATTTTAACAAAAAAGTTATGGCTGTTTTAGTGCGCAAAGGTCATTCTGCGCGGAAATTTTTATGCACTCTCAGTATTGCAGCTTTTCGTAGTTTTTTTCAATCCTTCTAAATGATTCAAGTGAAACTATTTACTCGCATATCTACTCCTTGTAGATATGTCTCATAGAGACATTGAGTGCTTCGCAGATAGTGGAACTATCCACAACATTCTAAGGAACCATGTTAAGTTTTAAAGACATTCCTGCTAATGGTTTTCATTTGAAAACACATTGCGAGAATGAACAAGAATTCTTTTGTGTATACCTCCTCATGAATGCGAGCTGAAGCGCATCTTGGAGAAATTCATAAGTCAATCTAGTGGACTATATGTCACTACGATTCGAATATCGAATCCCATGTTGTCGCCAAACATGATATTTGGGACACCGACTTATATAGGCTTTGGTTTGACCAAATTGATCAACCAGGAAGAGATATAATGGTCCATATTTTGAGAAATTCTTATGGACATCCATTCTTCCGCTCAAAACGAAGACATTCGAGATCTAGCATTACCATGAAGCATGGTGGTGACCCGGGGGACATTGACGTCACCCGAACACGACTCCAACTTTCTGGAGGTCGTCCGATCAATTCCTCAAGCAATTGAGGTGTACCGGTCTTTCCTCGATGTCGCATTGGCCCCTTGCAATGCTCATTGCTCGTTTTGAAAGCCTATTCTTAGCTAAATTAGGAGTGAGGCCCTCCTATGCTAAATGACACAAAAGTGAACATCTATTCTTACATCAAACTATGTAAATAGATACAACTAACTTGCGATCACCTTTTTATGTTTTATGGTGTTGGTTGAAGTGTTAACACACTGGTCACGTGTTACACTATTATCTACTGCTTATGCTGCTTATACTTCTACGGGTTCACTACCCATTCTTTAAAGAAGTTTATCGGGATATAAGTTGAAGTGTCCTGTACCCCATGTTCACACACAATACGGTCTCACCGAGGCTATGACTAAGCAACTTTAGCTTGTCTCTCGAATATTATTGATGCGCACCAATCTTTCTATTGCATCTTGGGGATATGCAATATTTGCATGCAGCTTGACTATTCATCTACAACCCACCATCATTGAATATTGTTGTATAACAGCTTGTGACTGTGTACCAGGATTGACACAAAATTGCAATCCTTAAGCTCAGCAAGATTGAAACGGATCTCCAATCCTTGAGTTCGGCTAGAGATGTTATTTCTAGGTGCAAATCGCATTGCCACTGCGTACAATGATGAGTCATTTGAGATGAATAAGTTTAGGTTGGATATGAACCTCCACCTATAATCCGCATATGTAGAAACTTTGTCAAGCGATCTCATTCACCGCTAAATTACGGATTGTCACTTTGATGAGACAATATTCCCGCCGTTAGGGGGAGATAAAACACAAGTTCAAGTGGAACGACGTGAATTGTCGTGGTTGTCCCTACTAAGTCTCACCTTGATCCCAAATGCTTAAAGTGTTAAAGTGACGAGATCACATGCTGCAAATATGTCAGCAAGGATTGATGTCCTACAAAAAGACATGGCGCGACCAAAAGAAGTTGGTCTTGGCGCCATCACCATGGATGGTGATATGGTGACGCCATATAGTGGCAAAATTAGTGTCACAAGGCCGTGTGGCTCCCCCCTTAGGTTCGATATTTCTCGCACTAGGAAGAAAGCGAGCTTGGCACAACCTGATCCATTGCTCAGTGATACTCAAATCCGTCTCATGAAGTCTGAATTGTGATTATCATTGGGGGACGCCTCAATGTCAAATCCAATCCATATAGAGATCTCTACAAGTATTACACTAGTGTACATGAGGACGTGAGATAATGAGTCTACTATCGAACCACCATTCGTTGATGAATATCAACTTAGTTGATTGGCTAAATGGAAAGATGCGATCCAGCATTAACAAAGAGATAGGTCCTTAGGCAGGTGATGCCGACACCGCAAGTTAAACCCTATCAACTATACTTTTGTTAGATAGTGTAGTGAGAACAAGAGCTTAGACTCACCTTATGGCGCAAGGTCTCTCACTTATACGCATTGAGATCGACTACGATGAGATATGCTCTCGTAATGGATGTCATTGAACTCCACTACTTTGTCAGTTTGGTAGTTTCTGAATAACTGAACATGCAACCTATGAACGTGGTCATAATAACATCTCTATGGGATCACAGATATACATGAAGGTCTTAAACGGACTTCATTCATCTGAATCAAGTGGCTCCAAACCATAGGAGCATGCGTTTGCTAAATGTATTGAAACGCACATGGACTCTACTTGATTTGGAAGGGATATGGTTAATTATGTCTTTGCGTGTTCATTCTGGATTTACATGGACTCTTGATGGACTAAGAGATGCTAATATGTATCAACATCCGAAGAAAAAGATCTTGGGAAGACATGGTCTCGATAAGGCACTCGATGACTGTATTGATGATGATTTTTCATCAATCGGCTTAGGCGCTCTATAACTAGTGAGGCCTACATATACTCCCATGATTAGTCAAGGTCTTTGCTCTAAAGAGAGATCCGTTGTTTTGTCTAAAGCAAGATGACAAATATGTGTTAAGAGATGAAGTTCCCATCTAAGTACAATAAGACGCATCAATGTACTCAACACAATACGAAAGACTTGACATCTCATTAGCTATGAAAAGTTGTAAAGATAAGTGTAGCTATGCGCCCACGCAACGTCAATGTAATAGTAGTAACTCCTTTTTCAATACTTAATGGTATGAAAGGTTGAGGCTTATTCTATCCCTACATAAAGACACATCAATAACAAAATCAGAATCTGTCAAGTTTCATAGGTCAACTTCCACGAGACCTACATGAAATCTCACTCACTCGAAAATGGTGAAATTGGTACCATTGGAAAGGTCTATGTGTCTACTTTCCAGAGATACCAACCATTTGATCATATCTATCATATTGAGTGAGTTATGACCATTTTCGTAAAGTAGGACGAATCTGTCCGAGAATCTGATTTTGGCAAAACAGTCAACTTTGACGGGACTTTATGAATAGCTCCTGATGAATCAGAATGTTTGTAATATACGGTGGAAAGCTAAATGAGTCTAGTTTCCAAAACCGTTTACAATTCGTTCATATGTATTTCCTAGAGGAAGTTACGACTGTTCTAGTAACTGAAGGTCATGCTGCGCGGAAATCTGATTTCCTGCACGAACTTATGTTTTGAGTTCACAAGCGGCATTCTCCTCAAGATCTAAATGTAATAGATCATTTGAGGACAATACGGCATGATTTAGTTAATCATTGCCCAATACCACATTTGAAGACATGTTAAAGAGCATTGACATGCTAAGTTGTTGAAACTTCCGTGATTAGTAAAAATCAGGAAGAGCTCTATGATTGATGTAAAGATCAGGGGGAGGTGCGAACTTCAGGGGGAGTCTAGCACATACATACATGTCACTATCAAATGTGAATGGTGCGTTGTACTCTTTTTCTCCTACGATCAAGGTTCAGTTTTTCTCCCACAGGGTTTTTGTGACTTGACAAGGTTTTGACGAGGCAACAGATCAGCACCATCGGCATATCAGCGTGCGGCACAAGGGGGAGTGTTCTAGGATATTCTATATCTTTCTAGATATTCTTTATATGTGTCTTGGTCTTATGCTAATAGGATATGTAGTTAGACTAGATCTATGTATTCATATCCTTACCATATTGGTATTGTGTAATTCCCTATATAAATGGCTCCTATCAATAATAAGATGATGATTCTCTTGCTATCTCTTTATCTCTACATTTTATCCTTCATCATTCAAAATATTTTAAGATTTTGATCGCAGTTAGAGTCAAAAAGAGGCTCAGAAAGTTTGGGAGAATAAAAGATCGAGACGATGCAATGAAGAAGAAGAGAAGTAGAAGGGAAGAAGAACGTGGAGATTTGGAGAAATTATTTTTCTTTAGTAAAAAATTGAATTTACTTAAATATAACAGAGTTAAACTTCTGTTAGTTTTGTATCAAATGGAATTTCATGTGTCAGCTTTTGATTGATGGCACATATTGGGCACATGCAATTTGGGTACAGGTGATTTGTTTCCAGAACTACGGCGTGTAGGCATAGCACACCCTTTCTACCAAAATTACGGCATGTTTGTGTAAGTATCCAAACTATCCCTTTCTTCCATATACCGCAAAATATTTCCCAAGTAAGCCAGATTGGCAACAACAGTTCTCTCGCACCCACATCAATATATCATCCTTTTTAGCATCTCTCACGAAATGATAACTGAGCTCATCCCTACCTGGAAATTGGAATGATGGCCAACGAAAACTATTCAATTACTGAACTGACCTAAGTAGGGGATTTTATCCACTTCATCATCATGAAGATAAATTACAAGGTCAAATTGAAGATATCAATCTTAAGATAGGAAAGCGCTGGACTACGCTGTAGTTCCGTACGCCACAAGTGGGCTGAACCACGTGTCGACTATTCACCGGCGGAGGGAGATCCACAGGGCATAGATGGAATTTCTCAGATCACGATCCTTCCCATCGTCATCGTCGCCGTCTGGTTAAAAGCGAAGGCTTTTGTGGAATCGCCGGTGAGGTGAGAAGTGGGGGGTAAATATGACGCTGGCGGGAGATATGCCACGTCTCCGCCACCTACAGGGTGAATTAACGGCAAGCACAGAGCACCACGTCTCCGCCGTCAAGAGGGTGAATTAGTGGCAAAGCGTCCCACACAATACGGAGTCCATGAAATCGTTTCAAATTGATTTCACCGAAGAACGGATTTGAAGGTGGAGTACACCTTGTGGATTTGAACTGGTTTGAACGGGTCTGTGCACATTTTCGGATACGAATGCGCGTTTTTGATCAGGAGCTTGAAATCGATGAATTTATCAATGGGTTGAGGCTGGAAAGCAAACCAGATTCTGCGCATTCCTCCTGAGGTAAGAGTTTAAATTCATGACCTGCAGCATTGTGTCTCCTGCTTTCTTTTCATGTTTTTGAGATTCGCTTAACAGCCGTATTCGAATTCATTAGTCATGTTTGCTGAGCCTGTTTCGAGATGTTAAATCCCAGAAAGTTTCGAGAGATATGAAGATGTCTGTTAAATCCCAGAAAGTTTCGAATTCATTACTATGTGATTTGTCAGAAGTGCATAGCATGAAGTGAGCATTGCTATTCAAAGTGTTGTCTGATGCCATTTTGTCAAAGAGATTTTGATGCATTATGTATCAATTAATTTCCAAAAGCAACAAACTGCTGAACCCCTTTTTTTTGTGGCGAATCATCATACCTCTGATGGTGAGATGAAACCCACTTGGCCATATTTGCTGATAGCCGCTATTCTTGCATCAAACGGTCTTATATGGAATGGAAGGATATGTCACCAATTCGATCTGTTAGCTATATAAACCAGACATTTTAATGAAAGGAATATAGTGTTTACACTTCAGTATGCAATGCCAAGGGCATTTGTCTGTACCTCTAGTTTTTGTTTTTGTTGAATTATGCTGATGGAAAGATTAAACGTCTATTTGGAGTCATCCTAGGTATGCATCCCCTCATTGCATTGTAAATCTCCTAGAGAAGAAGATGCCAAAATTAGATCCCACTTTCACGTGTTATGAACTTCGAGTGGATCTTACCCATATATTTAGTCTAATACCTATTGTTGCAGCTTGTTAAACTTCCCGCACTCCAATTGTTGTTGACATCAGTTAGAAGTGTTTAGAACAGAGATGTTTGAGTGATGACGTGTATGTTTTCTCCTGCTCTCTCTCTTTCTCTCTCTCTCTCTCTCTCTCTCTCTCTCGGGTTTCAGTCTGAATACATTTGATATTCGGATTTGTCTGCAAGCCCTTACCACTGTTTACAATTAACAGGTTAAGATGGACTTAGATGAAGGAGGTCTTCGTTACAGTGACAACAAGTATTTTGATCCATTCTCATCTGATGACGAGGCTTCAGAGGATGACATTTTTGAGGGCCTGTGTGATGAACAAACATATGTTCCATGCCCTTCGGAGGAGGCAGGCAGAACCAGAACCGTACATCAAAGTGCCGAGCTGTCTCAATCCATTGCCATGGCCGAAGACATAGAAAATGTTGCCGCGGAACAGGTTGGAGGATCCGAAGAACGGATACATAAAGAGTTTCCACAGTTCAACGGCAAGGACCTAGCCATGCTGACCATGAATGATATGAAAGGAGTTTATTTTCCAACCGTGGACGCGGCAGAAGAGTTGTACGCTTTACATTCCAAATTGGTAGGGTTTAGCGTACGCAAGGACAGACTAGAAACGGATGTTAATGGACTGGGTATACGGAGGCAGTGGGTTGTTCAAAACAGGGAGAAGCCGTTAGCCAAAGGCGACAGAGGAAAAAGGTGTGTGCGGAAACAAAACTGGAAAGGAAAACACAAGTGCATTACCGAAGAAACACAAGAGGAATATTGTTCCAAGGGGAAGAAGGTACACCCGAGTTAACTGCCCTGCTTCATTCAGTGTCCATTATTTCCCAGAGCGCCAATCATACTATGTCCACAGATTTTTGCATGAGCACAACCATGACCTAGCTTTGTCCGCAGAGGTTCAGTTCTTACGGTCACACCGGTGTGTCCAGCAGCATCAGCTTGCTCAGGCAGAAGTGTTACGTGAACTTGAAGTCCACACTAGCAAGGTGTATGAGCATCTAGTGGAGCAAGCTGGGGGACATGAAGCAGTTGGTTTCACCCTCAAAGATCTATACAACAGGCTGGCTGATAAGAGGAGAAGTGCAGAGATTGAAGGAGATGCACAGTCTGCCCTGACTGGATGAACATGAGGGGAGTAGAATCGGACCAGTTCTTCTGCCAGTACCAAAAGGATGAAGAGGGCAGACTTGCACATTTATTTTGGAGGGACGCACAGTCGCTTTTAGACTACCAGGTATACGGCGACGTTTTGATTATGGACAGCACGTACAAGACTAATATGTACGGAAAGCCGCTTGTAGTCTTTGTCAGGTCCAACAATCACAGAGCCACTATTGTCTTTGGATTTGCCCTCGTAGCCGATGAGAAGGAGGATACATACAGGTGGGTTTTTGAGAAGTTTCTCGAGTCCATGAACCAGAAACAGCCTTCAGCAATCTTAACTGACCAGGATGAGGCCATTCGAAACGCTGTGCAACTTTTGATGCCGGACAGTAAACATAGGCTATGTGCATGGCATATTGGGCGAAACATCGGGCAAAATGTGAAGGATCCTGAAGCTCAGAAAAGTATTGGGCAGATGATTTATGCCTCTCTCACCCCGAGAGAATGGGAGGTTGCTTGGCACTCTTTGGTGGCTAGACATGGACTGTCGGATAACGGATGGGTTAGTTCCCTATACATGAAAAGAGAGCGGTGGGCCGAGGCATTTTTTCGAGGGCACTTTTACGGTGGGATGTGCAGCACTCAACGTGTGGAATGCTTTCATTCAAAGCTGAAAAGGATGTCGAGAGGTACAAGCGGATGAGTGAAGTTTTGCCAATGTCGGAGAGAACACTTGCGAGCATCCGGAACCGCGTATTGTACAACAACTTCCGTGCTAAAAACAGTGCGCCCGTATACGACTCACATGAGGGGAATCGAGGAAGAGGCGTGTCGTGAGTTCACACATGACATTTTCGTGATGATCAAGGCTCAGATCCTTTTTGAGAAGAAGTTTGTCGTTGCACACGAGCAATCATTCCCTTTGTCAGATTCTGTTATGTTCTACCTCACCAATATGAAAGGCGGGGCCGCACTGGAGTGTGGAGTTTGTTTCTGACCCTGTACACCCGAAGTGGCTGTGCTTTGCAAGTCTTTTGAATCCGATGGCATTCCATGCTGCCACATTTTCTGTGTCCTCAAAGCACAGTTGGTGTCACATTTTCCCAAGACTTTGATTCGAGAGCGATGGACTAAGAAGGCTGGTGAGATGACATTAGCGCCATTAACAAGGCGCACCTCAAACTTCAAGTCAGCGCAGGTCACAAGGTATTCAGCCCTCATGTTAGAAGCCTCGAAGGTTTGTCTGAACTACTCATACAGCGAAGAGGGCCTAACAGCGCAATTGCTGAACTTGCTAAGCTCCATCAAGCTTCTATCAGGTTCATACGTGTGGCATCCGATGACACCGTACGGGTTCCCCCTACTGACAACGTTTTGTTGGATCCAAAAGTATCCCGTACCAAAGGCGCACCAAGCAACTCGCAACAAAATAGACAAGAGGGGAAGCAGACATACGTGTGCAAAAACTGTGGAATACCGGGTCACAATAGAAGATCATGTAAAAATCCTCCGCGTACATAACCTGAATCTCGCACTCACGCTACACCACCTCTTGAGGCCCATCAGACTCCATTTTTCAGAGATTCACAGCAGTCCACATCCACCAGAGTTGATCGATCCGCAATCAACCTGAACCAGCCTTTACAACCGATGTCGATATGCATCTGAGCCTCAGCAATGATTCCCTTCCACCTTACAACTTCCATCCAAGTCAGTGACGTATGGTGACTTCTTAACATTTCACTCTTTCATTATTTTGCAGTAAGTTCAGATTTAAGCTAAAGTTTGATTCAATTGCATAGGTCATGTTACAACTGCTAGACATGAGATGACGTTGTTGCTGTCGGACATAGCATGCTCAGATCCAATGACATTGTAGCATGGAAATTGCGGAAACATTGTGAGAGGCATGCCTACGGTGTTGTCTAACTAATGTTGGTGCTGGGAAACCATATTACAAAGCAGTCATACTCTAATCGGCCCGTGTACTAATGAATGTACCAGAAGTAAACGATCTGTCTTAGGATAATGATGTTGTATTCTGCTGGTGTTTTTGCAGCCACTGCAGCAATTTCTATCTTGATAACGTTTATTTTTGTTGCCTTCAGTTCGGTGTTGTCAAGTTATTTCACTTTTACTAGAACAGGCATCTGTTATGTCAAATTAACTGTTAACATGCATATTTAATATTTTAACTTATGCTCCAATGTCTGGGAGATGCATTATGCAAGTATAGGTCCATACTGGTATCAGTAGGACAACCTACTATGGTCAGTAGGAGCACCTACTGTGGTCAGACAGGCGCACCTCGCCCATTAGTATGACACTATATTTGGGGCAATAACACCTTTGTTGGGGGAAGTAGTAAGCATATTTCCTACATTATATTTCATTGCTCTATTCGGTACTAATTTAATCCTCGTCCTCCTCTGTTATGTCAAATTAACTGTTAATAGGCATCTGTAATTAAAATAACTTATGCTACAATGTATTGACAGATACACATAAACGTGTAACTTATGTCACAGAATATGCTGGTCTTCATCCAGATGGTGTTTATGAGAATTGAGGTGTCCATTTCATTTTCATTTTTCATATGTACTATAATGTGAAAACGGTTAGTTCCAGTCATCCCATAACACAATCGATTACACTAACTTGGAGACTGCAACTAAAAAAAATAGACACGGTATAGGTGTATTCGTTGCATGGTCTCACTTTATACTCTCTCTACTCAATACACAATTGAATTTTCCCTCCAAACTTGACCGATTCTGAGATGCGTGTTTAGCTTTTTTGGATGTTTTAAGAGCTCCAACAAACTAGTCAAACTTAAGCTATTATAACTTTTAGCTATCTCGCTAGCTATATTTAGCTAGCGAGATAACTCAAATGAGGCTAGCTATAATTTATTACATTCCTTGTAAGATATTTTATGTGATATATAAATATATTTAAACTATTTAATTTCTATTTGAAGAATAATGTTTGTTAAACCCAAGAAAAACTCAAGAACAGAACAACAAAGCTTGTGTGAATACCTCAATATTCATTATTAACAAGTACTGGCTTATATAGCCTTACAAAAGAAACTGAATAATAAAACAACCCACACACAACATAACTCTAAGTGCGTGGTACATGATTGCAGGAATGAGTCAAATACTAACTACGTGTCCCTAATAATTAGGACTTATTAACAGAGTGAAATCCTAACAAACCCCAACAATGTTGATGTAATGCTAGCTAAAATAGAGAGCATTGATGCAGTCATATTTCTAAAGTGGCTAGCCAAAATGACATTTTAACTAATTTGACTAAAATTTAACTTAAAAATGACTAACATCATTCAAGATGCCCTGAATCTCGTCGACACGTGGCCAACCAAAGCTGTGGTTGCTACCCCTCTGGGTTCATTCTAGATGTCTCTAGTGGGTTCCTTCTAGTGGGTTATTTTTTTTTTGGGGTCCCTAGACCATATATGTCTTTTGCCTAACACTAAGTCACGGTAAGTCACAATGCCGTTGGGTTTAGTCCACCATCAAAGGGTCCAAATAATGGCTATCACACCGGGATGGGGCAAAAATCTTGTGTAATCATTATTACCACTAGCTGAGGCGTCAGTATCGAGTTAATTTTGTAATGGTCATGCATTGGCGGATTAGGGGGGGGGGGGGGGGGGGGGGGGAAGATGAAGGGCCTTGCGTGTAACGATGACCAAGATATTGGCCAAGATGGTTCATTCATGAGTGGTGTGGATACGCGGGGCTCAATCCATAAATCTGTCAGAAAGATAAGGCTACCTAATCGAGGCGAGGTAAATTATTTGAAAAAGATGAAATAGCAGTAAAAATGGGGACTATAAAATCAGATAAAATCAGGGCATTTAACTCGTCCACGCATGCCTTTATTGCAACACCTGAAAGTTAATAGTTGATTCTCTGTTCATCCCTTTCTGTATCCTGGAAAGGGAAGGTTTGTCGACTTAATTCAATTTTCCACCACCCACCATCCAGCATCACGTGAAGCAAACACTCGCCCCGCCTACCATCCGGAAAAGGTTGGTAACTTAGGATATTGTACTGTTTGCCAACTGTGGCAATAAGTAGGTCCATGCTTATTAATTCATGTCACATGAAAAATGTGGTGTCTGTGCAAGAAATTATCCAAGTTTTGCATGTGAAGAATTTCTTACATGCATACAGCGTGTGGTTAGGGTTGTTTTACAATATCCCACTGCAAGACCTGATGTTGCAACATTCATTAGGTGTTGTTAATTTTTGCATGATGTTAAACGACAAACTTAATTTCCCAGCAATGTTTTTAATCGGTAATTGTATTATAGTGAGACATAAGTAGGCTTTGTGATTACTATATATTTGTTCACTTATCAATGGATATATATAGATTGACAAGTTATTGGTATATATGAAGCTTAGGATTTTATTGAAAAATTCTTATACATGTCCTTGATAATGAAGAGAATACAGTGTAGGCATGAAAGACCGATTCCATAAAATACTGTACTACGTGATAAAGACGTATATCTAATTTTTTTTCTCAGTTTGGGTGTTTACGTTTTTCGCCTTGCATGGCCTTTGTATGGATTTAGGTGTATTCGTTGCTAATATAACTATGTATGTTTGATGCATGTGTAACTGTATGTTTGATGCATGTTATATTTGTTTCGGGGTTCTGTTTCTTGTTATATAATATGCCATATAGTACATGAACGGAAGCCTGCAAATCGAATGTGTTACGGACTAGGTATCTGCAGCCCATACCTATGCGTTCGGCCCATTAAATCGGATTGATTTACTGATTTAGGGTTTTGTGATTTGCAGATGTCGAATGACATAACAGCGAACCCAGTGACTGTGGTTTCCAGATCGAACCCGGCTCAATTTGCTTTGGTCGTGAATGGCATGTCAGCGGAGAAGGTGGCTGCTGTACACGAGCTGGGTTTCCTTAGCATAGGATGCACAACTCTTATTGGCCCTATTTGGAGAACGATGATGCAGAACACAGACACATTCCAACACACCGTGACCATTCACGGTCGCACCTTCAGATTGGATGCGTTCGAGTTTGGCAGCTGCATGGGTATCCACGACGGGGGGCGATGACATTGAGGTGGGTGAGACATCGGACGCTCATGCATATGGACACATTGCGGAGAGCATGTGTGACAACGAGGGCCGTATCCAGCTGAGTCTCCTTGAGGACATTGTCGGCAGGCGGCCGGAGGTGGATGACACTTTCCGGATTGGATATGTGTTGTATGCAATGGGCCGTATTCTGATACCAAGCACAGAGGACCATCTCTGCGGCAGGCTGGTCCTTCCTTTGTTGGAGACCGCCATGATAAGGGGAAGAATTGGGCTTCATTCTGTGTGAACTTTTTGATTGAGGCCATCTCCATGCAGAGAACTCTTGGATTGGATATTGTGGGAGGCTACATGCTGTTTTTACAAGTCATGTATTTCGACAAGGCTGGAGAAGTATTGTTCCACACTGACAGGACAGTGCTCCCGCTGACTGCATGGACTGACTACGAGGTCAGGGAGCTCACAGACAGAGTTAGAAACTACGGTGGTTTCAGAAGCCCGCTGGTGTTTTATGATAGGAGCACCCGTCCGCCAATGCGTCCAAGGACCAGTTCGGCGTCGGCATACAAAAATCCGTTCATGAGGACATATTTGAAATTAAACTGGAGTTCATGGGCTTACATAGAGAGATTTGGGAGGTCAAGTCCGGCATGAAGAGACTCGTGCCGGACATGAGCGTTCTGAGCTCGAAGATTGGGGTCATAGGGGACGGTATGGATAACTTCAAGAAAGAGGTCGCCGACCTGGTGAAGTTGGAGATTATGAAGTATGCGCATGACTGGCCTAGGAACCAGAAGGTGTCGTCAGCGCCATTTTGGTCTCCGGCCAAAGGCGACATGTTCCAGACTGGGTTTTCGGTGCTTGATGCAACAAAGGGGTTAGAGGAAAACATGAAGACTGATTACTTCGGCGTCAGTAAGGTATAAACACCGTATCTGTTTATAATACGTTGGTCCTTGTGAGTATTGACAATACCGTATACATTGTGTTGTTGTGTTTACGGTGTATACTTAATATGTTTGTGGAATTAATGTATGCTTTGTTTATTTGACGACGAACCTGTACGATATGTAGCCGGCTAGCGACGGTTGTGAAAAGGCAAATCCTGTACTGTCAGCCACCTCAAGCAGCCCAGGTGAACCCCCTTTATGGCCCGGAAGAAGAGCCGGAAAAGAAGAGATGCGTGTTCCAAGAAAATTGTAGTCTCTAGTAGCGAGAGCCCTCTTCATTCGTCCTAAACCTTATTATCATTCCTATGTCAACCCTAGTCGTAACGAAAGGGTTGGCCAGCCGGGAACAAGTAGGGGTCTCCAACATGGGATAACACCTTTCAACATAGATACCAGCACACTTAGCGATGATGATGTATGTCTCATCAAATATGCTTTTTTAGAAGGGAAGAATCTAACATTTGAAGAAGGGAGGTGAAATAGTCTAGATGTAATTTTTTTTTTTAAGCATTTGCCGTGTTTGGTAATAATGGTTTATGTGTATACCGATTGATTATAGTCACTGAATGTGATAATACACAGGACATTGTTGGCCGCAAGTTGGGATCGAAGCCAGGTGTTATACCGGGATGAGATAGTGTGCTTGGCCCTAGGGACATGTATCACTACTTGTGTAAGTGCATCGTGTTTGCCAAATGCTACGGCGATTTGCCGGAATTTCAATAAGACATTTCTTTCCATAAATAACATTTGGTGGTGGTTGCAGGTGGTTAATTTTGTTGTCGTTACTCTCAACAAACCGGGGCTAGAGGACTGGTGGCTCCCAACATACTTATGTGTGAGTGTTTTATGATTTTGGATGTATATATGCATCCAATGAATTTCTACTTCACGCTGCATTCACATTAATGTAAAAATTATCATGTTTATGGTGAACAGGAGAAGGCAAGTGCATATGTAGTTGGAAAGTCCTTTCAAGAGTGGGTGGAAGACTCTCGAATGGTTTGCAACCTAGATAGGTTTGCTGGATTGCTTGACAAGTGCAGGAGAGTAAGTCTTGTCCTCATGAAGTTTTGTTTTCAAACATTCTTCCAAGTTGGGATGGAAAAAACAAAATGGATGAATAACACTTTTACTAACTCTCTATCTTCACCATGCAGATTTTTCTGCCGCTGCACGACGACACACTTGGTGGCCACTGTCCTTGTGATGGTCGACATGGTGAGGATGGTTGCGGAGGTTTGGGATAGCTTGCCGACTATATCTGCGAAGAGATGGGAAATTGCGGTGACTATGGTAAGTGTTGTTGACTATGCCACAAGATAAAGTGTGGGCGTGTGAAACTAGATTGAGGTTTGAATTTTTTCCAACAGTTGTGTGAAATTGGATATGAATTCTTTTTTTTGCCTTCTTGCAGCTTCACCATCTCGATGATTGCCTCTTCTTTGAGAAAATGAGCTCAGCCAGAAAAGACTATTCGTTTGGAAATTTCACCATCATTTATGTTGAAGGGGCACCAAGGTAGCCAAACGGTTTCGACTGCACCAAGGTAGCCAAATGGTTTCGACTGCAGCATTTACTTAATAAATAACATGATACACTTGAGTACCAGCTGGGATGACGGGGTAAGAAAGTTGTGTCGTGAAGACGTTCTGTATGTTCATCTTGTTTTTTTGTTTTTTATGTTTTAATGGGTAGATTTAAAATGTTAACACCTATCCGCAATTCTTGTAACAGTACAACTCTGAGGAGTTTCGAGCCCGAATGTTGCTGCATCTCCTCAAGGCACCTGCTAATGAGATGGATGCATTGACTTTAACTGAAGCTCGGAGGGCCATCCACGACGTGGGTGAGGACCGGGAAGGCTTTCCCAACAGCATGTCTCGTGATTAGGTAGTGATGATGCCTATCTTTTGGAAGGGCTGTTTGCTTTGGTCTTTTGCAGGCGGTTCCAAGGCAGTGTCGGTGTAACGCTTTCGTCTCTATTGTGAAGTTTTGTGGTTACCACCCATCTGATGGCAAACTATGGTCTTAGTGCAAGAGGTGGTTACTTGGCTAAGTTTTTGGAGTGTGTTGATTCAGGTCGCAAGGCGGTGACATTGCCTTGTGTGATGAACGTGTAATTTGCACTTGTATGTTGTTAATATTTGTGATGTTATCCTCCATTTGATGACTTGTATTCTGCTGTGTTCTGCCAATTCACATGGAATTGCCTTTGGTTCTCATGGATTACCCGTTTCATACATTATGTTGAGAAATTCTGAAGCAAATGAACGGTTGTTGTGACATTTTCCATTACGTCATTCGTCTTAACACCCCCTTAATTCCAAGGCGAACACATACACTTGGATACACAAACAAGAATTCTGTAAATGAAGGATTTGCTCTCTGTTCTATCCTTTTACCATGAAAAACACACACAGAAGATTGCTCTGTTTCTGTTTTTGATCAACGAACATGAATGACAGCCCTTATTATCAAACCAGACCCTTCTAAGCAGTTATGGGGAAGATAAGGCTTGGATTGAATGCAGCAAGCACGCCTTTCTGTTAGAAGACAGAAACGTATCCCTTTTTTACATTGAATGCAGCAAGCACGCCTTTCTGTTAGAAGACAGAAACGTATCCCTTTTTTACATCCTTACAAGACAGAGGCCAGATTGGACTAAAACTCTCATTTAATGAGATGTCTAGCATGAGGAGGTAATTAACTCGTCCAGGTCTAACTAACATGGACTTGCTATGTAAATCAACCAGGAGAAATCAATGACTGTGAGTGACACAGCCTTGAAGGATGAGAGGCATGTCTTTGGATATTGTCTAGTTTTAGGAAAAAACAGTAGACAGGAACTGCTTAGGGCCTTGAATTGATAAAGCGGCAGGAGCCTTGGGGAATTCATGTTGCTGTTCTCGAAACACAATTGAAACTGAGGTGGCATAACAAGAAGGCATTAAGGTTTGAAATCTCTCAGCAATACCTTATGTTGCTGAGAGCATGCTTCTAATTTTTTGTTCCGTTATTGAATGTGAGTTCCGTTCTTGAGACTTGAATTATAGAATCCGAGTCAAGCGGGTGGTCAGTGACGTATGGTGCGACAGCGAGAGAATTAATGTCTGTGTCATCATTTGATTGTGCATGGTTAATGGTGACAGAATATAGCGAAACTCACAATATCGAAGGAGACCGACTCCGTCGTCTTGTTTTTGCATAAATATGCGCATGCACTTCCAATACGAATACTGTAACCCAGAATCACTTTAGTTTTTCTTGTGCTAGATACCATTCTTTCGAAATGGCATACAACCCCAATGCTGTTAGCGAAGCTAGTTCACCGAGGTCACGAGTTAACGCTGGTGGAAACCCTTATCCAACACCTCGCCCAAACGAGCCAGGGTTCTAAAGCAGAGCCGGAAATGGTAGCATGTTTGTTCAACGGAATGATTCCAACGATGTCGTGCACGGATCCGTGTTGGGTGAGAAGGCGCGATTGCTGAAATGTGCCTCGTAGGAAAATTTTTTGGAAATACGGTTTCATTGAAGAAGATTTTTCGGGTTTGTAGGCGCAACTGGCGACCAAATATTGCCGGGACGGTGACGCTAACCGAGATGGCAAATAACTGGATGTCACTTGAGTTTGATGTGGAGGAAGACCTGGAATATGTCCTTGCAAATAGGCCGTGGCTGATCAAGAAGCGCATATTTCATTTGAGGAGGTGGCGACCAGGGTTTCACCCTCGATATGCCTCAATAGATTCACTTGTGGTGTGGGTTCGACTCCCCGACCTTCCCATGCATTATTGGAATGAAGAAGCCGTTCTTCCCGTTGTTGAGAAGGTAGGACGGTTTATCAAGTTAGACAAGCGGACAGAGCAGAAGAAGAGTTATGTTGATGCCCAGGTGTGTGTGGAGATTAACCTTACGATATCAAAAGGGTTGTAATGGTTAGTGATGAACATGACGTTGATGTGATGAGAGTATGGGTGTCGTATGAGCATCTGTTCATAATCTGCTTTGAGTGTGGTAGTCATAAGCACAAGCTATGGAGATGTCCAATCCGTTATCCCGAACAACACTTTGTCATGGTAGACAGAGCTGAATCGGATGATGAGATGGAGCCGATTCATGTGGAAGTTGATCCTGCAATCAAGGAGATGATCAATGAAAATGTCATGTTGTACTTCCCTCAACATGGCCGGGGGAGAAGCCCCATGATGAAGGGAGAATTGAAGAAAGGGAGGAGGAGATAACAAAATATTTGGTGATGGGAAACAGTTCAGAAAGGGTTATTCAAACTAGGAATGAAGAAGATGATGGATGCTCTGAAGAGTCCCGAAAGCAACTGATTATGAAGGGTAACACTATAAATAATAAGAAAAGAAATAGAGATTCGATGGAGGGAAACAACAAGGCTGGGCTGCAACCCAAAGACGGCGGGAGCGACCAATCTGTGGCCAATTACGCTGGAAGAATGTGATATGGAACATCTGATACAGGAGCATCACACAGAGGCCTCAGAGAAAGACTCAATCTCCACTTTTTAACTACAAGGAGTATGTGACCAACTAAGGACAGAGTAGAGCAATTGGTAGTTTCCTTTGTGTTTTGGGACTATTAGTAGTTTCCTTTTTATTTTCACATCTCCTTGTAATCTTTGTTTTTATTGTTTTCCTACTCAATACTGATAGTGGGGGTTTGGAGGCTATATCATTGGCACTTTGTATTCCTTACAGAAGTCGTTTTTCATATAATATATTCAGAAAATGTAGCAACTTTGCTGCGAAGTTGAGTTAAGCAGTCCTATTGATTAATTCCCCAATAACATCAGCGATGCATTTTGTGTAATTTCATCAAGGGGAGTCAGATTATGTAATAACGTTTATTTGCGGATGTTTTGTTCCGTACTTGATACCGAAGAGAAACATATTCAAGCACAAATGCAATGTGGAAGGGTGTTCGTATCTGAATATCTACTGAACTCATGTTGGCTCCTGCCTGGACTCTTAACAGTTGTATGTTAATATGAGCCACTCTACTTGATATAAAAGTAGGTATTGGATAAATCAGAGGAAATATCCAACTACAAGATATCCAATTACACAACAAACAGAATAACAAAACACAACAGAACAAACAGAACAACAAAACACAACAGGTATAACACCGCTGTTGTGTACACAAATTCAAATGGGGCACGGATCCTGATAGCCTATGATCAAGGCCAGAAGCGATGAGGTCGCCGTGGGGTAAACTTGATGCCTCCAACAGGAATGGTTCCTTCCTGATCTGCTGATAACAGTGGCACACCGGTGTTACCAAATTGAAAGGGACTTCATCTTTCGCGGCTTTCCACACTAGTCCAGCAACTACATTCCTTGGGTGGTTAACAATCTCCAGGGCCAGGCGGACCCTCTGATCACCAGAGTTGAACTGCTTCGAAACCAAGAAGAAAACTAATGGTTAGGATATAGGGTAGGTGGTAAAGCAAACCATCTAAGATAATACCATTTGGCTAAAATGTCATCAAACAGTTCTGTAGGGAGTCAAATCGGTCATGGAGTACTTACCCCTTGATACCATAATTTCCGGTAAAACTGCATGTTCCTAATGACAAATAGGCCCGAGTCTTGGATGATTTGATGCGTCGGGTTATTATCTTGATGGGTGATTACAAATGAACCCCACTTGGGATACACATCAGGTGACTTGGCATTGTCTGCGGCAAACACCGTATCCAACAGCATTGTCTGCGGCAAACACCGTATCCAACAGCATTGTCTGCATAGAATATAAAGGGGAATTACAACACAGTGCTAGGGGGTCTTTCGATGCGTAACGGTTTATGTTGTTGAAGGAGAATATCGGCTATAATGATAGTAATCAAATAGGTGGCTGCATAAGGGGTGACTCACAGAGGCAACTGCGTAGTCCTCACGCCGTTTGTTGGCAGACTTGTCGGGGTTGCTGTCCCATATTTCACACTGCCCTTCCATTGCGTTCAGCACCACCAAAAACCAATGTTTAAGAATGTTGTCGTGAATGGAATGAATACCTAGGTCAATTTGACAGATATTAGTCTCCAGAGAGGAAGTTGTACACAAACACTTCAATGCGCTAGATCAGGGAATGGGTAAGGATATTTACCTTCTTACAATGCTTCATTCAACCGCTATATCGGTTAAGCCCACACAATTTAATGGTAGACGGAACAAGACCTTGGGCGGGGACGCTTGCAGAATACTCCTTTGCCATTTCCTGCATTAGTCATGATTTACATTGTTACTTTATTGAGGACAACATCGACGCGCTTTCTGGATTCAACTAATAAATGATGTCGGACCACAGGTCACTTACTGAGAAGGTACTGGGCAGGAATAAAGTGTCAATGGAGCTGTCAGACAGGTACGCAACTGATATGTTCACAACCTGCTTGATAATGTGAAGCTATAAAGCGGGTGCGTATATAATTGTTTTAGTCAAACGGCTGTCGCTATAGCATGTTAATGGTAGGATTTTAAAAAAAGGGTTTTCATACCTCGGCATTCAAGTGGTTCATCGGTGACAAGCATGTTAGATCCCAACGAGTTACAACCTGACCGGCGTACATTGCAACTTCGTCTCTGCAGTGCAGTTTTGATGGGCAACAATTATTGGTTATAACGTATAGACAGGCCAAAAGGAACTAAATAACTTTCTTGCTTATTATGTCGCTTTCATTAGAGCGTTACAGATTATTGATTAATTTGTAAGAGATTTAGGGTATGATATAATTATTAGATAATTCTTTATAAACCAACCTTCCAGAACCGTCAGTTCCATTCACCTTCTTGCTGAAGAGGTATGAGAGCAAGTGTGCTTCGCTGTTTGAGATTGCGATCACAGCACTGTCGTTTGGCATGCCGTCCCAAGGACTGGCTCTTGCATCCTTGCCTGTGCACAAAGGCTGCGAATAAAAGTAAATATATTACAATCACTAATCAATTATACGTTATTACCAACGGTTCATAACTCATGATAAAGTTATGAAAACAAGGAGTGAGAACATACTGTTTCCCATATTGTTTGGCACCGCTCATCCAAGGCTGCTCCCATTTCAAAGACATTGTTCTCCGATGATTTTAGCGCATCAGTGGCGAAGCCATTCTTAATGTCACAAAAAATAGATGTCTCCTCCAGCACTGCCTTCACAACATCTGAAACAATTTGTCCAACACCAAGTGACCTCAAATCAGCAAAAGAGTTTTCCAGTGATAGAACTGCACCCCTCAATCGTGCCATGTCTAGTTCCAAGATACCAAGAGTGGATTGCAGATTCTCTATGTCCCCTTTCATAAAGCCAACCTCCGACTTGACTTCGTTAAGGTCATCACACACATTGAGTTTTATACCAGTGCTGCCATCGACCGATAAGGACATTTCAGACAAGACTCTGCACCTCGGAGGCTTCTTACTAACAATGAAGCTTTCAGATTTAAAGTCCCCCCTTTTCTCCACCATTTCAAACACTTTCTTTGCTTCCTTTGCGCCCCATTCGCTGACCGGGTCACACAGCAACATACCTCCAAAGTTTCTCCGCACAACTTCTAGGTAGAATATGTCACATCCCGACCCGTAAAATTTTATCTTATTTACTAGCTGGATTATAATAAGAATTTTACCGTCTCTGACATTGAAATATGGTTAATTGGTCCCTAAAGGGGTTTTGATGGACGATTATTTCGGAGAGTTATTCGTAGGAGAAAAATGTGACGACGGTAAAAATAGTAAATTTTAGCTAGTAAAAGGTAATTTTTATTAGGGTATTATTTTTGGGGGTGTTAAATTTTCGATTTGGGCCGGATGGGTGAGGCCCAAAATTCTTTTCTTTCTCTCTTCTCTCTCTCTTTCTCTCCCGACGTTTTCTCTCTCTCTCTCTCTCCGATTTTCCCTCCCGCTGCCGGTAATCTTTCTCCGCCGTCCGGCCAAGCCAGGCCGCCGCACCACTCCCGTTCGGACCCCCGCCGTCCCCTCTCTCTTTTTGGGTCGGTGATCGGCCGTGTAACGCCGTCGTTCGAAGGAAAACCCGCCGGAGACGCCGGGAAATTTTTCGTCGGAACTCCCTCCTCCGGCCACCAATCCGGGCAAGCTTGGTACGGTTTTGTAGCTCTCCTCCCGTGCAACAACCCCTCCAAAAGGCTCGATCCCTCTTGAGCTCGGTAAGGAGAAATTCGAAGTTGAAATTCTAGGGCTTTTAGGATGTTTTCGTTCGATTGACCTAGTTAGGCTTGAAATTGGACTTAGCGATAGTTATGAAAGTTGTTTGGGATGTTGAGAGGAAGCTACTGTTAAAATTTGGTAGATTTTAGACGTCGCCGGAATCGGCCTCCGGCCGCCGCTGCCGGCGGAGCCGCCGCCGGCGCCGCCGTTTTTAGGTTTTGTATAATTTTAAATGTGTAATAATTAGAGGAGTTTAATGAAGTGAATTGTGAAATTTTCGGACGAGTTTTGAATAGGTTTGTGAATTTCCGAAGTTTGGTATTTTGGCGGTTAAATAATGTAAAATCCGACCGTAGGATTTAAATCAATTTCTAGGAAAGGTTGTTTATACGACTGCCGAATATGATATAAAAATTTGGATCGTTCTGATTTAAGAATATCGAACTTAGGCAATGATGAGCGTAATTATGGCTCTCGATTAATTTTGCCTATTTTATAAATACTGGAATTGAGTTGGTAAATTAATTATATATTTGGAACAGGACGTGAGGAGGCCCGAGCAGAAGAAGCCTCGGAGCGTCATCAGGCTTAGGCCTAATTTGTGAGTGGACCTTTGTTTTAAATAAAAAGCATGCGATAAATGATTTTATTAATCATTTATTTATTCTGATGAGATTTATTGATTTCTCGCATATTTGACAATTTTTCCTCCTTTGGAGAGATCCCGAAAATAAGATTTTCGGTGGATATGTATTTTGGATGTTTATGAGTATAGTATATAAATAATGCTAGCTAGCTATACGTGCTTTTCCACCATACTGAGGTAAAATTCTATTATGGTGCGACGTGAGCGTTAGACGTAATCGTCGTAGCCCTATATAAATATAATAATTTATATAGGGGATATGCGCGTATATATATATACATCGTCTTTTCGGTCATAATGAGGAAAAAATACCATTATGGTGCAACGTGAGCGTTAGACGCCAGCGTTGTAGCCTTGTATGAATTTCTATTTTTCTAAATTGTTTCTAGGATTCATACAAGGAGTCTGACGAGTGTAGATACATACAAATATATGATTATATATAGTTAGCCTGAGAGGCTTCATTTTATTGAGTTGGTGACTAGCTAGTGCTAGTCGTAAAATTGTCAAATTGTGAATTGAGCGTCTTTAAGCTGCCTCATGCAATATATTTTCTTTGAAATTAAAATGGGAATGCATAAATAATTATTATTAAATTATTTGTCCACTCACTCTAACGTTATTAAATGTCTTCTCCTGGGCCCTTCGTTTTAAAATGCCCAGTCTGCAGAGTTCGGATTGGATCTAGTAGGAGACGAGGCATAGTCACCCGTATTTCCACCACCTTTCACCAGTAGGTTACCTGTTTAGCCTACTTATCTTTTTCTTACTTCCGCTAATGTCTAGTAGCTCTGAATATTTGGGTTAATGTATATATTTTTGGTTGTGGGTGAAGGCTTGTAGATATTTTAAAATATTTAATTGATAATGTATATTATCTTAGATAATGTTTATTATCTTGTTGGTGGTGATTGTTTTTGAGGAGCACAAAGGCTCCAGAAGTTAAGGTTGGATTTGGAACCTTTAGAAGTGTTTGCAGGTTTTTATTGGAAGGGTTGTCCATTTCCAAGGGAGGTTGTACCGAATTTTGCGGTAAATCTTTCCTTAGAGGTGGTCCCCGCACGATTTATTCCGGGTTTATGGTGAAATTCGGGACGGGTCGTGTCAGAATAACTGAAGGAAAATAAGACAACCTCTGAACACGCCGAAACCCTTACTTTGGAAAGACGACACACCTTCAACCAGTTTAGCAAATCCAAATTTCGCCTAGTCGTAAGATGAAATGGCGTTCGGATCCTTCACTGCTACTAGGTATCGTTGATCAACATGGTTTCCCGGCTCCAGGCACAAGATAGTTGCCAATGCATACAGAACAAGGCTTACCTTGAATATGTCATCATTGCTTTCAGAATCAATCACCAACCTCCTAAGACCATGAATATTGATCCCTCTTCGATGCCACAAATCTTCCTCCACAAGGCTACAGTGTCAGCATCGTCAACACTTCCTTCCAGAATGACGTCACGACCTCCGACCCTGAGCCCCATAATGCGTCCAAAGTCCTGGTGCGTGATTTTCAGGATCCTGCCATGTATCTTGATGCATGATTGCCCAACATCAAAGCTTTCGACCAACATCTGGCATAGTGGAAGGTTCAATGCCCCACACCGTAGTCGAAGCATTGTGCCGAATCCAAGCTCGTGACAGATAACAACCTTCTCATCTGACAAAGAAACCATTGTTTTCCTAAACTGTTTTGGACGGCATGTTGTTCTAATAGTAACGGCAATATCAACATCTTCTTTATGACCAGATTGTTTGCCAATATCTGCCGCATCAGCGGCAGCACACTGCCAAAAACAATAATATGAAGCAGTTTAATACTCAAAGTTCAATTGTACATTGAAAAAAAAAAACTCAGGTGCCTCAAACAAACAAAACACAAACACCACAACAACAATGACCAAAGGCCACATTTGTCTTGCCACATTATTAACAAATGTGAGAGTTTTTACTGTTTAGGATATGAACCCACCCCATTTGATATTGTAGGTGAGACATTGTCTCACAATTGCATATAATTGTGGCTAGGTAATATATTATTGTTTTTTACCAACTATAACGTGACAGGGCTGTCATCTCTCGCCTCCCCCTCTTTTCCTTGCTCCCACTTTTGCATTTTTTTATTTTAAAAATTCAAATAATTTATGAAATAACTCACAATGCTCCCAGTTTCCAACACTCGTATCTTATTTGTAGTTCTTTTCCCATTCTTTTCTCATCTCTGTCCTTCACTTTGTTCTTCCGCCTCTCTCTCTCTCTCTGCAGAACCAAAGTTCTGACCGCCTCGGATTTCTTTGACGATCTCCGACTTCGAGCCAATGACCGCCTTCGACATCACTTTTGTATGGTAACTAACCATATTCCCGGTATTTCTCTATCTCTTCCCTTCCTCAGTATTATCTTCCTAATTCTGGATTTAGGAAAAAAAAAATTGGGTCTTTTTCAGACTTGAAGAAGAAGATGAAGCTTTGAGATTTGGGGTCTCGAATCCTCACCGTCAACACCCACCCACTCCTTGACTTGGGGTCTTGTTCAACCTCAGCTATAGTGAAGAATCGCCAGCTCCTTCTCCGACCAGCGATGGTGCTGCTACATTTGTTTTGGGTAAGGTCATTGTGATTTTTGGGTGATTCAAACTGAGTTTTTTAGTTCCAAGTATTAATCTATTTCTCTTTATCGTGATTAAATTGGGTGAATTTTGATGTCATCTATATAAATTGCAGCAAAAGATGGTAATTAGGTCTCGATCTAGGGCTATGAAGACAGCATATCCTTATAGAATGGTAATTACGCAACTCCGTTCTTGCTATGTTCCGTCTAAAATCTCCTTGATTTTTCAATCATCCCCATTATTAATTACTCTGTTTTCTGAAAAATGAACATAAACCTCCTCATTTGGGTGTTGATGAATTACAGGGGTGGATTTGAAAAGTTTGCTACTGGACAAGTACCAAATATTGAAGTAACCGGAGGGAATGATATTCATGTGCTGATGTGGTTTTGCTCAGAATTCTTCTTAAGATAAGGCCGAACCATGCTTGAACTCATCAGTGTGAACCTTACCAAGAGGATGAGAACGAAGACCCAAAAGCTCTTAATCTGCAAAAGAAAAATAAAAATAAACCCCAATAGCTTATTTCAAAAAAAAATAAAAAATAACAACAGCACGCATAATTGAACCGGTTCCAGTTGGTGGTCCCCATCGTGTCAGAGTTGCAAAGATCCCACACACAAAATTGATTTGTGACAAGATAGTGAATTGCTACGGCTTTAGACTCCACATACCTGTATAATGTTGCTGCAATGTGGCAATGGAGGTTGGACACACATGTGTGGCACTTTAGAGTAATTTTGGCATGCCCATTCCTAATTTTGCCACATATCTTGTGTGTGGTGGTTGCCCATCTTTGTTGTGGTGAAAGCAGCCTCTCAACCATGTTATGGATTGTAAACTCAACGTACCCGCTGACAATTTGCCCTTCCTCTTTGGATCCTCGGATTGAAATTGTCTACGTACCGCAGTAACGTAAAAATTAAATATAATCGACATTTACAACAATCTGGTTTGATATCGACATAGGCTAGGTGATATAACCAAATTAAGGTTCTCACTTACATGTCTATAACGTGATGCACGTTGTTCTTGCCTCTACGACGTCTGCCAGTGGGCTCCCTTCCGTCTGCCATGGACCTGTTTCAGGAATAAGGGTAATAACCATGGAACCAAAGGCTTAAGACAGATTTCAAAATATTTATCTTTGCAAAACTTTATATACCGAGCTATACATGTAACTGAATTTACATCAGTAATGTCGCATTCTAGAACCACCGCCATTTCTAATTCTGCTATACAAAATCAATGCCACAAGTTATGCATAAGAGAAATACTCGATATTGAATTCAAGTTTACCCTATTTTAAATCTAACATGCTCAAGACATACCGCAACTGGTTAAAATCTAAACAATGCAGATTACAGAGAAAGATGTAAAACATCGAAGAACACTAACAAAGAATCGTATGGAGATTTGGGGTTCTCCATAATTATATTGGTGCAAGAGAATCACTGCAAACTCATATGATTCAACAGAATTGCATTCTTAAGACAGCCATGGCAACAAGATTTTAAGCTAGATTTGACAGCAAAATCTTTCGAGCAATGCTGTAGCAGAATCAGACATCACCCGAAGTTCAATTAGCTAATCATCCAACAAATCCTTCGGTCTATGTAGTATATTACACCACGACTAATCAATAAACTAGAAGTCATATCAAGTTGACAACATATCATCAATGCTCTCACAACCCATTCAAAATAACGCAACCCATTCGAAATAAGTCACTTCAGATCCGTAAGCTGCTCTTTTGGTTATGTCTAACAAATCATGATATTGAGAAAGAGAAGGAACCTGAATCAGATTGTATTGGGTTTCCGGTGATGACTCAGAACTCCCGGCAATAAGCTTCGTCGCTAATCTCTCTGGGTTTCCGATTCCCCTCTTCTCTCTCGACAACCTCTGCGTTCCTTGAGTGTACATGCAGAACTTCGAATCGATAGAAATAGTTGACGAAGCACAGAGACGCGGTTGGGGATCGAGTGGCTCGCGAATTCTCTGTTCTATCCCTGAATAAAGCAGTAAAATCAGGCAGTTACCATGATAGCCCAAAATTACAGAACTACCCTTCTGTTAACAGATTCGTTTGGCGTTCGGTACAACATACGTAGTCTAGCTTTTGCCCGTAAGATAACCAAGATATGTAGTTAAAGATGCTCGACTTGTTGTATGAAACTGTTGATTCAAGTTTTGGATAAATCCAATCAATCAAATCAAAGATGCCTATTACACAAAAGTAATATACTATAATTGCTCAAAACAATCACCTGCGGTGCAGATGCAGATGCAGTGGATGATAAAGCTAGACCATTGCTCATTACAATTGCAGCAGGGCCAGGCAGCCCACAAACAAAATGAGCAACCAAGCCAATTACAACAGCTGTAACCATAACTTGCATTTGCTGTAAATTTTTAGAATCTTATAAACATCTTATTTATCAATATCAAAGGAAAATTTTTGTTGTGGTCCAATGGAACAACTAGGAGAAAATCATCTGAGAGCCTAATCCAAATATATATTTCTTCATGGAACTCAACCTTTTAACAGAAAGCTCAAAATGCAAACAAAAGTCCCTATCAATTTTCGGTTGTCATTCACATAGAATTTCATCATAGCAAAGATAAAGTGCGTAAATAGAATAGAAACTTTCAAAAGTGCGTAAATAGAATAGAAACTTTCAATTGACAGAATTACCTGAAGACCAATCGCCTTTGTTCCATGTACATGAGTAATAATTGAGAGGCTATGAGGCCTAATTAAGATACTAGCAGTCCCGGACTTGAGGTGAGCCGCAAGAGGCAACAACTTTAGGCATCAGTTTTTAAGGACACTAATTTTCAAGATTCTCTTCTTGTATTCGACTGTTTCATTTATCAAGACTTAAGGGCATCCGCACTAGCTTTTTATTAAAAAAAAAAAAAAAGGTTGTATAGATGCCTAGCAGCCATTTTCATCTTAATTACCATGAATGGATTCAAAATTCTTTGAATGAGCTTAATTAACTTCTTTCAATTCCAAGGATAATAATGACTTTGGTGGGGAGAGCATTGCTTCTTGTTGTTGATGCATTGAGAACGGACAAACCATACATGGACTATGCTAATGTTGTATACCTCATCATAAAAAGGAAACCAATTCGCATCCTAGACCTTCTCAAATAAGTTTGTAAAGTATATATACAAGGTGCCCAACAACCAACACCAACCATCTTATTTAGGAGTCTATTTCAAGTTTAATGGCGATGAATCTCCTTATACAGGTCCCATAGCTTTCTATCTTTTTTTTTTTCACAAATTTTGTTAGTATCGTTATAAACAATTGAACATCAGTTTTCTTTTATGTACTATGTTGGAAGAATATATTGGTTTATAACAACTTTAGTTTTCTCATATGACCATAAATTTTTTTGATAAATTTATTCCCATTTGAATACCCCAAACGGTTAGATTTGGAACGGCTATAATTTTGCATGTTCTTGTATAATTGCATGGGGTTGTCAATATATATTTTTATAATTGTATGAGGTTGTCAGTATATGGTTGTATAATTGCATACCATCTGATTAATGGGTAATCAAATCTAACGGTTAAGAAACTGGCCTTTAGGCTTCATCATGCATGATTCGTCATTTTTCTTTTCCCTCGCGTGGGATGATATCATGCGGGGACCAGCATTTGGGCTAAGTTGGAGAGGGAAGGCCCTGGCCTTCATTTTCTTTTGCTTGGGTCATGGGTCTGACCCAGGTCTTAACCTAATAAATGTTGGGTTATGAATTTTTCTATGGGTGGATTTGCTTTTTTCTTGTTGGGTCTTCCTTTGACGTGGAGGAAGGCCTGGCTCAGGCTTTTCCCCTTAAAGTGGACTTGCTCTCAAACCTCTAAATCTCAAGTCCGGCTTTTAACAACTACCAAGTATCTTAGAACAAGACTACCTACATATAGCAGCGCAGAGAGGACACCCATTAGTCAGTGACACTATTAATCTCACACGTACAACAATCTTTGGGCCACAACAGATGGTGCCCTGAAATCCATAATATTTTTAAAGCACAATAAGGGTCAGTCGTCTAGGTATATGTAGCATAAGGATTGGACGAGTGCATGTGTAGATTATAATAATGAAGGAAAGATGACTAGATTAGTGAAATATATATAACATATCTACAAAAATAAACAGCTAATGTCTTATAAGCTATGTTGCACAGATATGGACATGGACACGGACACGGACACGGCAACACAGTAAAACTCAAAAACTAAGTTTCCAACATGGCTTGAACACAGCAAATAGAATAATATATTTATATATTTTTAATATATAAAAAATATACTAAAATATGACATAAGTTCATTATATTATCAAAATCATGTTCTAAATTCAATCTTTTTTTTCTTTTCTTTTTGTCTAAATTCAATCTATTGCATAAGTATATTAAAATAACATTAAAAAGAATCATATGTAAGTCATTAAAGAGAATCAAATGAGTAGATAAAGGTTGTAAAAAAAAACTAGGCATCAACTTAGGAACACAAGAACCCTCTAACATCTAATAGACAAGAACATTTCAATCATTCCATAATTCATCTAAACCTCTCCTTTTTTTTTTTTAAATATAAATATATTAATAATTAATGATGTGGCGTGTCCGAAGCTAAGGTGGCGTGTCGGGCCGTGTCGGAGGCGTGTCGCTGTGTCAGACACTCCGACACTCTAAGGGTGTGAAGTGTTTGTGCAACATAGCCTAAAAGCCTTTTTGGGAATATGGAGGTACAATGTACTTCATGGACTAAAATCATGTATGTCAGTTTTGACTAAACTTTGCTTCTAAAAGAGAACAAACTAAAAGGTCATTTCATTACTAGACCGAAACCAAAACCCTACGTTTTGAGAGCAAGGCGGCGGAGACTCGGGGAGGCTTTCGACTGCTGCAAGACGTCTCCGACGTCGAGCTACGTAAGCGAGCGGAGGAAGAGGCGTCATTAGTGTCCCTTTGGAGCGGCGAAGTTTCTTTTTGACGTTAGACTCTAGATATGAGTTGGTGTTTCAAGAGCAAGGGCATCGGTGTTGGTGGGGGGTGCACGTTTCAAACTTCCCAGACAAGGCAGAAGGCCGGTGCGGCTTTGATATGAGATTAGAAACCGAGTTCTTGTCGAGACGTGAGGTTTTGAGTGCCACAACGTCAAGGGTGGCGGATCTCGTTCTGGTAGGAAGGGTGGTGCGGCAGCTGCAGTAGGTTTTGCAAGTCAAGAGCGACGAAGCGGTAGCGACTGAAATCTCCGATTAAGGTTGCCAGAAAGCCAGGGTCGCCCACTGGAGCGGTGATGGGCGATACTGTGGGGTCCGGTATGCATGATGGGGGAGAATGAGGGAGATGGGTCTTGGGCTTAGCATTTTGGGCCGTATGGGCTAAAGGGCTGGTTGTTGGGCTTTTCTTCTTTTTTCTCTTTTCTTTCCTATGGATTGGGCTTCTATGTTGATCTAGATCCAACTCGACGTTATTCCTATTATAACATTGATATCAAATCATATTTTGATTTTACTTTGACTAAGGCACACGTTAGGAAATCTATTTTCCTTAAACACTTACTTATATATGGAAGAGACTAGAGACCCTTTTTTTTTTTTATCAAAAGAGGTCATCCTTTATTAGCTCAGCAAGCAGTACAAAAACGATCCCCCTCAGTGAGGGCGACAGAAAGAACCGTTATGTAGAAATTACTACAAATCCACCCGAAAAAGAGCAAACTATACTAGTAATCTTCTAGTACACCCACCTTCTTGTATGAAGCCCAAAACAAAGAAATTATAGAGCCCAGCGAATAAAATATAAGTCCCAATTAAGGGACCACTGAATCTCTATTTCCTTTGCGATCTCTCTCGCTCAAGGCAAGATAATAAAAGATCCAATATCCTTTCGCGAAAAAAGATATGAACCCAAAACAGAAATAAAATTAAAAAACAAAATAACTACCCAAGCCCAACAAAGCCCAACTAAAGTCACATTGATGGAAACCCTAGCCGTCACCTTGATGGAAACCCTAGCCGTCACCTTGATGGAAACCCTAGCCGCCATCAACCAACGTGCAGCGCTGCCGGCACCCCACCTTGAAACAACCATTGTCGCCCCCCAACATTGTGAGACCCACCATCAACAGCCCAACCAAGGAGGTGATGCAGCCCTCCCAGCACTTCGCCATCAACCACAATGACGACCTGAGGAAGAAGAAAAGAATCTCCAGGTTTACATTCACCATCGATCCAAATGCCTGCGTGACCATCCCGCAGCACCGTCGCATAAACCCCATCATGAACCACCACGCAAGGCTCACCCACCGCTGCCTCGCCCTCAATTCCATTGCCCTTGATAACAATTGGAAAGAAACAACCATCATTCCAGCCACCATCAATCTCTCTATCACCACCAGAACCAAAGCCTTCAACTTCGTCTCCCGTTCAACACGAAACCAGATCCAGTTCACCAAGCATGTATCGACGCCGCCAACAACCTCCCCAACAAAAGCAGCAGGAAAACCGCCGAAACATGTATATAGAGAGGACCATCGAGCATGCCCGCTATCACTCCCACAGGTTTGACGAGAGAGAGAGGAAGAGATGCCTCTCTCAATCGCAAATGCAAAGCCACTGCTAGTCTGACCTAGCTATCGTCGAGAAACCTCTTGCACGAGAGGACAGAGAGAGAACATGTTTTTTTTAGGGAGGTATATGTACTAGAGACCCTTTTTAACATAGTTAAAAACTCATATCCTACTAGGACACCGGGATTGGGGTAATGATTTATAAAGAATTGCAACGTGAGTTCCTTGCTCCATGCAACTCTAGTAGACGTAAGATCGAGCAAAACTTGATATGACCCCAGTAGTTGGGACTCACATAAACCGATCCCAGAGCCGACGAGACTTGGCTGGGCTTCCCGATGGCATTTTGGCGTCGATATTGTCACGACTCGGAGACATCGAGTCCTTGACTGCAGCTGAGATGGTGTGCAAGACGTGGCGTGAAATCTGCAAAGACCCTATGCTGTGGAGCACCATCGACTTCAAGAGCAACCATACGCCCTACATGTTCGGGCCGCCACTGCGTTTCGATATAGTGAAGATGTGCCGCCGCGCCATACACTGGAGCTCCGGTAGCTTTGTCTATGTCAACGTCGACTACTTTTGTAACGATAAACTGCTCAAACATATCACTAACAGGTTCGAAACTTAGTAATCTTTCTTCTATTTAAAGAATTCTTTACTTTGCACTACTAGAAAAATATGTAGTGAACACTTTTTGTGGATACACTTTTCTAACTGTATTATTTGAGTAGAGCAAATGACACCCTTTTGTATTTTTAGTATTCTTACTATATGGATACTGAAAACTGTGTCTACAGAGAAAAAAGTAGTCAACAAGATAATTTAATATAGAAGAGCGAGGAAAAGGGGAATGAAGTTCTTGGTAAGGAGAAGGGGAACAGAGTAAGGGGTGTTGGAGCAGGGGTTAGTTGGAATGAAGTCCCTGGAATTCATGTAGAAGAGCGAGGAGTGTCAAGGGAAGTGAAACAATTGCATGAGCAATTGGAAGAGCAAGCGAAAAAGGCACAAGACGGGAAGCACGCATGATGGAGGAATTACAAAGCAAAATGGCTGAGCAAACAAAAAAGATGGAACAAATCTTTGAAGTAAGATGCGTAGAGATGGCACTCCAACAAATGGGAGAAGTGTTTAGAAGATGTGGAATAAATGTGGATACACAAGAAGATGCCATGCAAACAATGTCTCAGATTGCTCATAACATGTCTCAAAGGCCAACCAATTTCGCATTTTCACCACATGATGATGTTTACCGTCCCATAATTCCATTTGATTGCCCAGATATGCAAAGGGATTAAACAAGTAAGTGTATATTTAAGAACCAAAGAACTCATTTATTGGCTTGCCCATAAATTTGTCGTGCCAAAAATAAATTCCATTCCCAGAATCCCTAAGGTAAACAAGATATTAACACCCAAAAACAAAAAAGGAAGAGTGGCAAAACAAAACTCTATGCACCCAGCACTAGCTCATCCCCCTTCCCTGCATCCTAAGGATTTGCAACAGATAACAAATAAAACATGAGCATCTAAATATTTAAACACAAATAAAGCTCAATGAGTAGCATTTGAACTGTAATGAAACACAAAATGAATAATAGTGGGATGCCACTGCAACCTGTTAGCTAAATATTTAATATTAGGAATGACACAGCTATTCCTGTTAACTAAAATGGCTACCACAGCCAATGATCGTGCCAAACAAGTGGTCAAGTCATGCGAAATGCATGTGCACATTCCCAACACCACTCTCTTGTTGGCTTGAGGATCCTAAAACATATATAGTTTTGTGCTTCCACAGCATAAGTCAATGGCTCACTAAATTCATAACTCTAAAATCCACTTTCACATTCAACAGTCTCGATATTATTCCACACACATCCAAAATGAAACAGAAATTCGAAGTACACTGAGTAATCAAAATGCACTCACCTATGTACAAGGACGACTGTCTAAACACTTTTACAGAAACAAACAAGCTCAAGTAGCTTCCTCAACACCTACCAATACATAAACACATCTTGAATTAGATTTCATATTTTTAAGTCATGTTCCAAGAAGAAAGGAAAGAACCATAGACAGCAACAAAATTTCTATCTTTGAGGTAGAGAAGAAAACACATTTGATTATGACCATAAAACAAACACCTGGTATATAAGCAATATCATGGCAAATGGACGTAGGTGAGAGATAAAAACAATAGAACAAGTAGAGAGAGACTTCCGAGAAAAAAAAAAAAAAAGATGTTAAAATACCAAGATTGTTCAAACGTACTCCACCCAAAAATCAACAAGCTGCTTGTACAGAAATAAAAGAAAACAAATGGTAGAAGACCATTTATTTTGCTGCAACTCAGTACTAAAACTTTAGAGTAAGGCACGATAGCAAACAAGAATGAATTACCCTATCACCTCAAGGTCATGTTGAACAAACACAGAAGAATAGAAACTCATAAGCACCCAATTGAACCCAGAATAAACTTAGGAGGTCGACCTAGTTTTCAGATCCCCCAAAAGGAAATAAAGAAAAGCAACCAAAGACAAAAATCGACCTTCGAATCCTGAAGAGAAACCCAATTTTCTTCCGCCTGTTGAAACTCTTCCAGACCAGTCTCAGATTAGATTCCAGTGAAAACCAAAAAGAACAAGGTATATAGATGAACCATAAGAAGAATGAGAGCTGTATTGGTGAGCAATACACACTTATAGGTCTTACCAATGCTTACTAATCAACACAAAATTATTTGTTTTAAAACCACAATTAAAACAAAACAGAGCGAAAAATAAATAAAGAGTAAGCCCAAATTACCAATCCAGGTAACAATAACTCACCTATAAATGAAATTCAATGGTAAACAGTAACAAAAACAAAAAAACAAACAAGTAAAATTCTGGATATCACAGAGAGGGTGCATAACATTTCCAATGGAAGTTGAGATACTAAACAAGGAATTTCTAAGAGAAAAAACAGTGAATATTCCTAGATTCCTCACCATACACAATTACACACCACCCATAAAATATTGCTAGCATTTGATAAGGCACACTACAAAATAATGTCCTTCAAGCAGGGAATTGTATCCTTAACTCCTTATAGAGTATGAAGGCAGAAGGCAAGACAAACCCCAACTCAAAACTGAAAGAAAATTATTGTTAAAGAGATGGCAACAATCAGAATCCACAATTATATATACAATCTCATTTTCAAATTCTAACCTTGATTCACTTTTCGACTAGTGATCAGAAATACCAAGGACAGAAAATGGAGGCAACAAAGCAGTGAAACAAATAATTAAGAACTACTATAGAAACCGGATATTTTCTTTTAAACAAATGAACTACTAAATTGGCTTTACTGAAGACGTTATTCTAAATTCTAGAAACCGGATATTTTATGCAGTACTCATCATGAATTGCTAATTTGCTATAGACTCCTCTTTGTTTTCTTTAATATTATATTGTCAGCAATAAAACTAATGCAGCGCCAACACACTTCCTATTAGAAACAAAGTTTTAGCATGGTTGACATACCTGCTGGGCTCGTTTATATTATGCATCATAATAACCAGCTGAAAGGGCATATGTTCCAGTAAGAATTCTCCTTTTGACCTGGAATAGCAAAAGCATTAAATTAGATCACTATACACTAGCTTATATGAGTATAATTAAACTGCAATGTCCTAAGTCCAGGTTTTAACTAAACCAAGAGCACTGAGGAAAAGCTGCTAAATTCCACAACCCAACAGTTTCAACTAACCATTATATATATATAGTACCTCAGAGCCAAATCCCTTGGCTCGGGAATCCATGTACTGAGAGTTCAGCTCATCAGCAGCAACTTGGTTTCCATACCTGGATATTGATACAAAGATAATGGATCATGCTAATATACCGCCTATGAAGTATCAGATTATGCAAATCTGTGTTATCCCAAATCTAAACAAGCTTCTACACACACACAACTGTCTCTCACGGACACTTGGGTCATATCAACTAGTTGATTAGTAGCTTAATATCACATATGCATCATGAATGAAAAGTCATTTACTTTTTTTTATCTTTGTGGTCAATAAAGTCTTACACTTACGATGAGTGTACAATCAGAGTAACATTTTATAATTCCCAAATGAAAACTTAAAATTATCAAGAAGCACTTAACATAAAACCTTTGCACAGGGAAAAATATACCACAGATACCAGTTTTAGCAATTTACCTGAGACCATCATAACGCGATAAATTTGAAGATGACTCAGATGAAGCATTCACATAGTAGGCTGGCCATCCAAGTGAGAAAGATGGTAATGAGACCTGCATGTTAATGGTACAGGAAGATACTAATCAATAAACTGAAGGGGTAGACATGAAACTTTGGGGATGGGACTGAGAAGTAAGGGCAGTTAAAATGAAATAACAACAACAACAACACTAATAAAAGAAGGTAAACCTCTGTTGCGGAGCATCCTAATTCTTCAAGTTGTAGCGCAGCAGTACCAAGTGCAGAAGTTACTCCAATATCAACACCATCATCGAGAGTTTCACTATCAGACCAATTTCTAATCCTTCCAGAGATTTAGACTCTAGCAAACTAGTGGAATCAAATTGAGATGCAAACATAATGGTCAGGAACCTTCTGAAAGAGAAAAGAAAGTGTTTACAGTCAAGCAAACATATCTAGAAAAGTGGTCTTTAGTCTCCACATTCAAAGAATTTTGTTCAATTAAATTTTGTAGGTTCACCCTCAGGATGTATTACAAGATAAGGTTGGCTTATGCTGCTAAGATTATGCATAGTGAAGTCAGAATAGATAACCATGGTACTAATATTTTTCGTGTTTTGTTTAGGTTTCTTGAGTATAAAAAAGTGGAAGCACATTTTTCAAGTAATTGCAATACTATGGTATCGAATCAGATCATGATTCGTGCCAATCAAGTTTGCGAAAGATTTGATAGGAGTGGTACAGTAGAAATAGGAGAATACTTATAAAAACACTTACACCCTTGCTGCTGGTGGCATCATGTCTAAGATTGACCAGAAGTTGCATGAAGAAGAATCCAGCATCATCAACAGACGTTCCAAAGCAGCCAATAACATCAAGTGATAATGCATATGCCATCAGTCCAAACCTAGAAACACACCCACAATTGGGCTTCCAGCCAACAACCACAAAACGATGCTGGCTCCCTCACACTTCCACCAGTATCACTACCCAATGATACCATACTCTGCCTAGCAGATACCTCTGCAGCTGAGCCTCCAGATAACCCTTCTGGCAACCGTATTGTGTCCCATCGGTTTGCAGTCACCGAATTAACGAACAGGTGTACCACCTGAGCAAACCAACTCCAGCTACCACAACAAAGAACAACCAAGCTTTTTCAGTACCCACAAGAAAAAAGGTTCACTCACACAGTCACACGAAATTTAACATAAAACGCTAAACCAACTTCTCTCCTATTAAACCACATTTTCAGTTCTTACTCCAAAAGAAACCTACATGTTCCTTTCCATGCAGCTTAACAAACACAACGAAATCTACAAAGCCCATGATAGCTTTTCAACACCCGAAATCAAAGGGGCAATTCACATTCAAAATCTCCATGAAACACTAAACTTTTCAATACTAGCTTAATTGTTCAATATTCAACTACTTCAAGCTTTCATCTGAACTCAACTAAAAGAATGAAACTTTCACAGAACCCACAAGTTAATAGACAAATCAAAACCTGAAAGGCGCAGGTATAGCCTTCCAAAACCCTCGATCCCGCCGCCGTGCATATGTTGTCCTTCACGACCACAAGAACCTCGGCTGGGTTTCTAACCGGTACAGAGAGAGAGAGAGCGGGGAGAGAGAGAGGACTGAAAGGAGAGCAAGAATGATAAGGTGTGAACTCACGAATTGAGGTATAATTTGTTTCAGCCCTTAGATCAGTTTCATTTAAATCTAAAGTCATCGTTGATCTGTCGCTTTCTGTCCCGTAAATACTCTCCCGCAGGTGAGCAGGCCTGAAATTTAAATGGGTTTTCTAAAAAATTAACTTTTGGGTTTTCAAAGAGAGAACGTGTGTTATTGGACAAAAGCAAGAAAATGGATTTTCGGTGGAAGACCGGGAATATGTAAAATCTCTTTTTTCTTCTCCTTAAAATGTGGGTTTGCTTCCAACTGCATAAGGGTTTTTTATCTGGTTTATCTATTATTTGTAGTTTATCTATTCTACCCTCAATTCATTAAATTATGTTTGGTGTATGAGTTTATCATATAGGGGTATTTGTAGGGTTTTTATAAATTTAACTAAGAGCAGTTTCATAAGCCAAATTAGCTTAATTAATACTGATAATATACAGTTTAACCTGGATTTTAAACTTGTTTTACTCCAATCCCCATGTCCGCCCTGGATTTCCATAAAGCTTCAAACTTTGTGAAGAAATGGCCGAGGTCCAAGTGCACCGTTCTGCTGAATGCATCACTTGCCATGCTTTTCTGGGTTTTGGTTTGTGATAATTGTTTTCTCTTTTGGATTATCGGGCTCTATAAAGATTCAGGCTTTAGTAGTGTCTGGTAATTGAAAGGGTATCTACTGTTGTAGTTTTTGGCCTTAAACGATCAAATTTTGATTGAAAATTTTGGTCATTTGATGGTACTTTTGTAGTGCTGGCATTTTGCCCAAATATCAATCAAGGTTCACATCTATACACTGATGCCATCGAAATGGGAAAGCTGCATGTTCTCCAGAAGGTATGGGCTTGCAATCATAGTTGTCGAAAACCCAGTTATAATGTGATAATTCAATTCAAACTTGAGAGAGATGCAAGTTGGAGTGGTAGTAGTGAAATGTAGTATAACTCATTAGGATGATTACTTGCAGTTGTCATAGGATGATTGCTATATGTCAAGCACTTCCTCCCTGTAATGTGATTGTTAAGTGACACAAACTTGATGGCTACATGGAATGTCATCTCATTTCGCTGTTTTGTTGTTTCCATTTTTCGTCCTTGGTATAAATGATCAGTAGTCAAAAAGCGAAATTGGTAAGGTTAAAATTAAATGAGGATATGTATATATTTGTGGGTTTTTATGGTACATTTGTGATCTCTTTAACAATGATTTTCTTTGGGTTTTGATTTGTTTTTCCACCTGCATACTTGATAAGGAATTGAGGATACATTTCCCTGCTTGAAGGACATTATTTAGTAGGAGTCTATTATAAATGCTAGCAGCATTTTGGGTGTGTGTGTGTGGGTAGGAAGTATGGTTACTTATGAAGTATGTGTTTATGCAAGTGTATGTGTGTTTGCTATAGCGTTTCTTAAATGTGTGTCATATCTTGCGTTATGGTTTCGGTACTACTTTTAATTAAAGATAGTGCAAGGTTAAAATGTATTGAGATGTAGAGAACAAAAATCACTCCACAAAAGAAAAATATCTACAATTTTGCAAGTGCTATCTAACTGCGGTGAACATGTTGTATAGGGTGGGGGGAAGGACTTTTGGGTCAAGTGCATATCATCAATAAGCAGAAGCGAAACACAAGAAATTTTAAAAGATGGCATTGTTCTTCCTTAGTTAACCTTGTGCAGCTTTTCAGAAATTTTTGTACCTAAAAGCAGTTTTATGCTTTGGTATGACAGAAATTAGATGAACATTTAGAGCGAATAGGGAGTATTTAACTGGGCACTTCAGATATTACCAAATATGGGGACGGATTTTCCTTTGTATATATGAGGTGGATTTGTTTCTTTTTTTTAGTTATAGCTTTCTGGAGCATCCGGACGCTATATGGCCAACCGAAACATGGAGTGAGCAATGATACAAATGAACATTCAAGACCGCAAGGAAGCGTCCACGAGAACTTTGCATTAAGTACGTCATTGTTTCGTCTCTTTAGGTTTTGCTTGTTTAGTTGATTTCACTGAGAAATGTGTTTGAATTTGTCAAGTAAGTTGGAGTTAAAAATTTTGATTTGTTTCCAATTGTTTATTTTAAAATGTCAATACTTAGAGAATCATCTTTCACTGTTTCTGACACCTTGAAATGGAACACAGGATTGGATGGGAAAGTGGTTGTCTGGGAGCTGGAGAACCAAGCAGCTTCATCAGAGTATTTGTAATGCTTGACTACAAACATGAAGATTGTGCAATTGATCGTTAGAGATGTTCTTTGTATATTCGTGTGCAACTAGTAATATTTCCAATAGGAGAAACGAAAATTTTATTTTTGTATACTTCTAGTGTACTGTCTATGCTGAGTCTGCTAACTGATCAAAAAGGGTAATGTTCCTGTCTCATGCCATTGCTAAAAAAAGTTGTTGTATAACTCTGACTGTCTAATCGTTAATTTTCTTTTGGACAATGACCATTACTCTTGATTTAGATGATAAATTTGCTTGTGGAACCAATTTACAATGGTATAGTGGAAATGTAGTAGCTTGTTCTGAGTATTTGAACAAGAATGGCGTTATTACATATGACTTTCCAGGTTGCATTCATGTTCTTGCTAGACTAATGTGAAACTTAAATCTCTTGTATGCAAGCTATGGTTTGCGATCATAAAATGGTGACTAAATAAGAGACAATAGCACAAAATTCTCTAGGAAAACAAGTCGACTAGGAAGACGTAAAATTGTGACTGAATAAGAGACAATAGCACAAAATTCTCGAAGTACTAGGAAAACAAGTCGACTGGGAAGACATGAAATGGTGTCTGAATAAGGAACAAGTGCACCAAATTCTCAAACCTACAAGGAAAACAAGTCTGACTAGGCTCAGTCACCTAACCCCAAAGTAAAGCTGGCGATCATCTGAATAAGGAACAAGTGCACCAAATTCTCAAAAGTACATGGAAAACAAGTGTGACTAGGCTCAGTCACCTAACCCCAAAGTAAAGCTGGCGATCATTGAGGATTTTGAGGATTTTGAGCCAAGGGAATGAAGGTACTGTAGACGTAACCGTTGCACTACAAATGATGCATTCATGTGGATAACCAAGTCCCTCGGTCATCTTCATCAACCAATCCTTGCAACTTCTGCACCACAGGACGTGAGAGCAAGGCTTGTTCTCCCACAAGTGAAATATGGACGGTTGCATTTCTCTACAGCCAAAGCAACAGTTGTTCAGCATCATGAACTCATGCTTCTGCTTAGCCACATCCAGAAATTTGCCAGTGATCTATCAACAAAACAATGACAAATTAATCAATTAATATACCTAAAGAAAGAACCTATCTGATAATTGAAAAGTAGATTAAATGGAAACATACGTTTTTAATCAAAATTGCTTGACAAATAAGCTTTTTCCTGGAGTTGATGGGTGTATAGTCATCATCAGTAAGACAGCTCCACAAAGATGCACGCATGCGATTCATCCCCTCGATGCATTCCATGTCCAATTTGTGTTTGAATTCTTCCTTTAGCCTCAAAAGAATCGCCAAAGCAATAACCTCTTTGAAATCCCTTTCAGCTTCAATCAGTTCATGATTGATATCCCCTTCACTTGCACAAATCCTTTCTTTAGCATTCCAAATTTGGTCTTCAGCTAGGGTCAAAGAAAGAGCCCAGAGATCCTTCTCAAAAAGCCTTTTGAGAGGGGTACCATCGTACCTCTAGAAATGCAACATATAGAGAATACCAATTAAACACAACACGATCTAGAGAAAACTAATCAAACACAACATCTATCAAAAAACATCTAGAGAATACCAACAGTAAACAAGCACCGAGACTTTTCAAATTCTAAAAATAAAAAAAATAAAAAATTGTATAAATAAAACAACTGAGGGCTAACACAAATTTATGTAAGCTCATAAGAGGGTAATATACCTTCTCCCCAACTTGACGGACTAAGTCGGGCAATGAGTGCTCCACTGGATCCCAAATGGTCTGGCCACTATGAAAGATGGAAACTTCAAGAACAGAACACAAATTTGAAAAGACTGATACTTTATGGTAAAGAACACAGGTGAAGAAAGGTGAAATCTTCTAATGATTAACAAGCAGGGAAACCAAATCGAGAATCAAACAAAAATCTTTACGATGAAAGATGGAAACTTTAAGAAACAGAACACAAATTTGAAAAGACTGAAACTTTATAGTGATTAAGCCTTTAAGGTAAAGAAAGGTGAGATCTTGTTATGATTAACAAGCAGGGAAACCAAATCGAGAATCAAAAAAAAGTCTTTACGATGAAAGATGGAAACTTTCTTACATCTCAAGCTCCAAAGCATAGTGTGAGGCGAAGGTCAAGTTGCCGCCGTGATCTTTTTTGGAGCTTAATGTCCATCTGATGGTATGAGCATGATTATCGAGAAGGTAGTGGAAGCACTCGTCCGTCTTGTTCTTGAGAGCAGTGAAGACTGGAATTTGGCTTTCCCGGTCATGAGCACTCATGAGTGCATATTTTCCATCTTTTCCCCCAATCTTCTCAGCAATGGCCACACATTGCTTCACCTCGTCGAGATCACCGGCGACGATAGCCAGCCGGAGGCGCTCCACCAGAGTTGAGCTCCCCCCTTCATACCTTCGAATACCCTCCTTTTGGTTGAGCTGCTTGAGCAGTTGCTGCACCTCGGCCTCGTAGGTCTCCATGTTTGGCTTGCTTCGGTCTCCAAAAGGAAAGATTTGTACTCTATTTATTGACCAGTCTTTCCTTTTTTTTTTTCTTTTTTTTTTGGGGTCAGTCAACCTTTATGACCCATATCTTGACTATTGCTACACCAATCAAGTTAATACCACACTAACACCAATTAAACTTAATTAAGCTTCCCTTTCAAAAACAAAAACAAAAAATGAAACTTAATTAAGCTTATCAGCTAGAATCTAGAGCTTCAAAATTAGTTTATAGCTTGAAAATGCTGAGTTTATGTGATCCCATAGCAGATAGCATTTAGGATCAGGAGCAAATACACCGTTTTTGTCTGTGTCTAAGTTTGTACACTTATCTAGGTCCCTCTGGGAAAAAATGGGTTAAATTTGTTTGTTTGCTTCATAGTCCCTCTTAAGAAATGTTTTTAATTATAAATTCAGTGTTTTCGATCGGGAACTGATAGGACTAGGGCCTTGTTTGTTTCATGGAAAGTAAACATCAGGAAAAGAAAGTTGTTTCTTTCCAGTGTTTGGGAAAGCATAAGGAAAGAAAACACTTTCTTGATTGATGGGAAAATATGGGGGAAAGTGGTTCCTTCCAAAATCCTAAAGAACTACTTTCCTTTCTTCTTTCCCTGCATTTATTACTCACAACACAATTTTTTATTATATTAAATCTCAACTCTTTAACAACTTTCCAATAGACTTTCATGGTGTTACCAAACATCAGAATGGAAAGTTCTTATAAAATTTAATTCCCCTTCTCTTTCCCTTCCCATGGGAAAGAGGAAAGAACCACTTTTCCTTTTGCGAACCAAACGAGGCCTAGGAGTAGCAAGCATTATGCTTCTTCATGTTGCTTGGTAGGCATCTGAGTGTCGTCAAGGGCGGCGTTTCAGACCTTGTTTGTGTTGAGGCGGGATGGATCAGTGGTGCGGTGTGACGGGGAAAACACGGGGGTGATGGCTAGCCCGGTCGTTCTTGGTTCCCTTCATGCCTCGTTTTGTTGTTGATTTTGAAGGATGGGTGGTGTGCCTCTTCACTGGGTCGTAAATGATTCGTTCCTTGGCCGGCTATTGACGACGGCGACGCGGCGGTGATTTCTTCTCCTAGTTTGCAGCGGCTTCCTTTGGGCTGGGCCTCTGATGGCCTGCTCTTTGAGATCCAATGGGTTTGGGTTGGGCCAGGGCTTTTATTGGGCCTGGGTACAGGTTTTAGTTTCTAGGTTTTTTTTTTTTCTTAGTTCTTTTAGTTTTGGTTTTGGTGTTTGGTTGTTTCATCGTCCCTCCTCTTTGGGCGAGGGTTTTAGGGTGTTGGTTGGTTTTGGTGTTGTTGGTGGTTTTGGTAGGGTCATGGTTGGTGTCATGTCTAGGGACTATCAGTGTTAATGTCGGTGTTTTCTTGTTGTCAATGTAATGAGGAGGTTGGTGAGGTTATTTCTTTTTGAGGTTGGTTGTAAGGAAGTATCGAGGCTTCTAGATGGGGTTAGGAGTATTGGACCATTTTCGGTTCATGATCATTGTAATCACATGTATGTGGGTAGAGAAAAGCGTGTGGACTTGTTGTCCACCACCGAAATCTCCCATGATTGTAATGGTATGTTGGTTACTATTATATAAAGTATGGGTGTTGCATGAGCTTTGCCAAGCCAAAATCAGAGATCTTAACCAGCAACATGCACATTACACTCGGCGATCTTGATATCGCGATGCACTATTCTTATATTGGTACAATTCAACAAGTCATTTGCTAAGCTAGTAGTATTTAAATTGACTCTACGCATTTCGCACAAAGAGGCTTATCATCAAGCATATCGACCAAAGCTTTGGAAAACTAAAGGATCATGCGAGAGTAGTTCTAATCGGATGTTAGGTTAATTGAGATGCAGAACATCTACAAATCTATAATGTTAAAGAATGTTGTGAATTTATCAATATTGCGCGAAACACCATATGGATACTTAATTAGACTCGAACAAACAAATATTAGTGTTCATTTGTAGCATATATAATGGCATTTGTAGCCCTAGTTACCTAGAAGAGTAGCAATGCAAAGACGCGTTTGCATTTTGCTCATGTTCAAACATTGATATGGACATAATGAACCAATGTGTATATAAATAGAGACAACACTAAAAGCATATCCATCAACAGATAATAAGAACTTAAGGTCGGATAGAAGCAAGATGAAATTGCAGTTTAACTATCTTCACTTTTTGAATTTCGTTATGTTAATTTATCAAATTGTTCATGTACGTCATCGAATCTCTCTCTCTCTCACTCACTCAGATAGTTTTCAATTCTCGATAAACACATGGCTGGATTTTGTAGATTAGGATTGAAAGTATGGCATGCTTTCATTTTTCAATTCTTTCTTGAATGAGTTTTGTAGATTATGGAATTAGAAGGAAACGACTATGCTCATATATATTAACTCGATCAAGATGTTCTTGTATTAAGTAGTCACTAGTGGGAGATCGAGTGAGATCGATATTGGATTTCAGATCCCATGTACGTATCCGATAAGACAACAAAAACTTGTGGAAGACGGTTAGTTTTGAATTTTCTAATGAGCTCGATCAACGTACGTACATGATAAAGTTAATTCAAATATAAGCTCGAAGATATAATTTGAATTGATCGATCGGTTAAGCCGAAATGGCGAGCACTCGTTAGCACAAAGTTGAATCTTAACCCTATTTGAATATGAATCAAATTCATGTACACCACTACACTGTACACAAGGTAGATCAATCACTGAGCCGCGTACCTATGGCCGGGAACAGCCTTCCCACACCAAAATAACAACAACTCAGGGTGTTCATTTAACTGTAAGTCACTTCTATTTCATAAACTCGATTCCAAGGTTCTTAGAAAAAAGAAACATTGGCTGAAAGATCATAAACAATCTAGAAGCAAGGAAACGTTTCTTTCTTGCCTCAGCCAACCACTAGGTGTCGTTTTGCTTAATCCAAAATTCTACGCCCTATTGATTCTATATTCGATTTTGTGAAAATTAATTGGTTCAAATGGGCTGATTCAATAATCTCCAAATTCTAGTCCTATTTGGATTTGGTGTTTTGTCTCTAAATCTTTTACGGTTTTACCTACTAGGAGTCGGTACGTACGCGCATGTTTTCTATATATAAACGACCGGGTTCGGTTTCTAGTTCGTAATATGGACCAAACCTAGCTAGCCAGAAGAGCTCGATCGATCAAACAAAAAACCTGCAGGTTATATTTATATAGTTTCTGGCTGCATATTCTTTAACAACTTTTGCTTAGGTTTAACCTTGAGTATATATATGTTATAGATCTATGGCAGGGAAAACTTGTGAGAACGCAACGACGAAGGAATGTGGGAGCATCAGGTGGTCCGAACAACTCCCAGAAGAGATCATGCATTTGTTTCTGGAACGACTATGCATATCAGACTATCTTCATTGTCGTCAGGTTTGCCGTTCATGGCGAAACGCTGTAAGAAGAGCAATTGCCAGCAAATGTTGCCGTCCTGCTGCGGAGCTGCCATGGCTTGTGCCCGATGGCAAATACGGTTTCAATTTAACTGACAAGATGATTGTCAAAGGAAAGCCGAAATCACGTCTCTATCAGACGAAGATACGGCAGTATTGTGTTGGGTCAATTGAGGGGTGGTTGATCGTGGTTAAGCACATAGATGGCGAACATAACAATATAAGTTTCTTGAATCCAGTATCAAGAGCCCGAGTGATGCTACCACCAAGAAGCACGAGTATTCATTTCTTCTACAGGAAAGTAGTAGCCTCTACAGTACCAACGAGCTCGCAGTGTATTGTCGCTTGCATTTGTTGTGAGCACAAGTTGGCTTTTTGTAGACCATTTGATAAGTCCTGGACGACAATTGATACGGGGACTATAATTACAGATTTAGAGATAATCGAAAGGAAGTTATACGCTACAAATAACAAGTTTATGAGGATGTTTGACATTACAATCGCAGTTGCGGATGGCAGCGACAGCAGCGGCGGCGGCAGTCAACTCAGTTATAGGGCTGAATGGCAAGTCCCACTTTATCCCCTAACATATTGTTCAAAGGTCATATGGATCGATAACTATTCGAGTTACGACTACTACTTAGCAAAAGATTCTACATCAGCGGAGTTGTTTATGATTAAATGGAGTGCTTTTGCTCGTAATAGCTCCAACTTTGAAAGACGAGAAACTATAGAAGGAATTAGAGTGTTCAAGCTAGAGTTGATTAATAATGGTGCTCAATGGGTAGAGGTAGTCGATCTTGGTGCTCGGATATTGTTCTTAAGCAAAAAAAGCAATGCGTTCATCTACGTCGACAGCAGCAGTGATACTAAAGCAGTAGTTGAAAGAAACTGCATTTGTTTTGCTCGAGATTATCAAACCTTAAGAACAAACTTGGTGGTGTTTTCCTTGACAGACAAGAGTATCAAACCTTATGATACTTCCCCCATAAAGGCTAATTCATCCGAGTCATTTTGGTTCACACCAAATCCTTGGTAGCTTCGTTGAATATATTTATATCTTCATTAATCCTTGCCTTACATACAATTCAACATCAAAAGCCATAAACAAAAATTAGACTTTGTAAATTTATGGATTGAAAGTTCAGTATGGCATGCTTCCATGCATTAATTTTTTAGATTAGAAAGAAATTATGCTCATAAGACTTAATGGTGATCCAATTTTGCCCAATTAATCAATTGTCGACGACTAATTAATTGAAGGATGTAGATTCATGGCTAATGTACGTGAAGGATGCGAACTCAAACTGATGATCTCGACATCTCCAAATAAACATCCTAATGCCCAATTAAACCCCTTGTGTTTGAGCCCAGCAAGGATTTTGGTCCAAGACTCGTAATAAGTTTTGGATAGTATTTGGGCCAATACATGTGGCCCATTTTTAGATAATAGTTAAAGGCCCGCTAAGGGCGCGGGCTCTGGGGCGCGCGAGCTATTCTTCTGTTAGGACTGTGGTATCTCGCGAGATCATCAGTTTGAGTTCGCATAGGAGTCTACAGTGGTTTTTGGATAGCGCGGAGTCTGTTACGCGAGTGGGCACGTGTCGCCTGGTTGTTCGGTTCACAAGCAAGACATATCCTTGTGGTATTCCATTTGTTGAGTTCGAATTGGTTTGCAATTGTGGTTCTACCAACTACTTGCGGATTGCTATATAAGGAGGGCTCAAGGATCTTACAAACACACAATCAAACTATACCAAACTTACAAACTCTCGAGCTTCTCGAAACCCTAGATACCAAAGCACCCTTCGTTTTGATCTACAGAGCCCGTTTGGACTCGTCCTTTCTTCCTGATTATTGCTCTGCTCACTCTAACAGTGAGTATCGATTCACAGGTGAACAGAGGTTTGCTCGTAATCCCTTGTCCGTGAGGTGGCACCGGAAACCCTTTCGCTTGATTAGAAGTCCAGCTCAGCGCATTCATTCCGCGTCCACGCGGTGGCACGTCCCGCAACCTTATTTTTTACTTTTGACGTCACCGGAGTTACAACTCTACCCCTGCTGAGACGCGTGGCCAAAACAGCTTGTAATGTGATACTTGCTGAATGATACAAATTTCAGTGTCCTGCCCTCCAACTTAGGCAAAGTATTGTGTTTGAGGTATTTGTATTGATTTTATTTTTTTCTTAAATTACAATCGGTTTTATTACCCAGTTCTATCCTGGGTACCATTAATCACCAGCCAAAAAGAAGAAACCGTTTAGGTTAAGCTTTGCAAAATGACATTTAGTATATATTTTGGGTTAATAAGAACACAGTTCCCTGCTTGGAGTACATTGTTTAGTGTTTATTAGGGTCATCAATGTTGCATCAAATTGCTAGCGATATCGTGGGTGATCTGGATAGAGAGGGAAGAGGAATATTTCTGATGGGTTTTTTTTGGTGAGATAAAGTCAATTTGGGCATCCCATTGTCTGGATTTACAGATATCATGCAGCCTCTTATGCTTTGAATGCTGTGGTATCACTTTTTGTTGGTATTTTTGTTTTGTTTGGCATCTCTTTTCTTGAAGGATTGATTGGTATACTTGTTGTCATTGATTACAAGCTCATTGCGCACGACTAATGTTATGGTGGTTAGTTCACAGCACGATCAAATCTGGGATAGACTCACTACTAGGAAAAAAGGCTTAAGAGACGAAAAATAATTTCGTCTCTTAAGTGAGTACTGAAGCGACGAAATTGAAAAATTTCGTCTATTAAGTGAGATCTTATGAGACGAAACGTGTTTCGTCGCATAAGATCGGATTCATGTGACGAAAATTTTTATTTCGTCGCATAGGTCATTTTCGCCAAAAAATTTGAATTTTTCACTCATGCACGAAAATTTTTATTTCGTCGCATAGGTCATTTCCGCCAGAAATTTTGAATTTTGAATCATTCCGCCAAAACTTTCCCTCCATTTTTCTTCTTCTTCTTCTTTAGCTTCTTCACCCCACCACTTCTTCTTCTTCTTCTTCACCACCACCACCCCCCCCCCCCTCCGGTTCTTCACCCCACCACTTCTTCTTCTTCTTCTTCTTCACCACCACCACCCCCCCCCCCCTCCGGTTCTTCACCCCACCTCTTCTTCTTCCTTCTTCTAGCTTCTTCTTTAGCTTCTTCACCCCACCAATTCTTCTTCTTCTTCTTCACCACCACCACCCTCCCCTCCGGCCGGTTCTTCTTCTTCTTCTTCCTCCGCCACCACCACCTCCTTACCACCACAACCTACTTCGGCGAGATCGATCCGGCAAAACAAAAAAAGAAACTGAAAAACAAAATAAAACTAAAAAACAAAATAAAAAAGAAAATGCAAAATAATTTTTTTTATTTAAATTACAACATTTTTTATTAAAAATGAAAATCAAATTAAATTAATTAAAATATTTTTTTTTATATATTAAAAACACTTAAGTGACAAAATATTTCGTCACTTAAGTTGGAAATGTTCGTCGCATAAGTCTATGCGACGAATTTTTTTTTCGTCGCTTAGGAGGCACTTATGCGACGAAATCTCTGTTCGTCGCTTAAGTAGTTTAGCGACGAAATGTAATTCGTCGCTTAAGAGGAACATAAGCGATGAAAGATTATTCGTCGCATTATAAAGGATATAGCGACGAATACTTTTTTTCGTCACATAGAGTCTTATGCGACACCACTTATGCGACGACGTTTATGCAACCGACAACCGACTTCGTCTCTTAAGTCTGCAATCCTAGTAGTGACTGGAGTGCAAGGTCAAACGAAATAGTTACTTCATCTCATGATCGGAACTCGTGAGTACCTATCTTGCTTGGGATGTTTTTTTTTTTCTTGTCATGAATTTGATAATTGAGGTGAGATTTGCTCTCTCTCTCTCTCGGACCTTATCATATATCACCTTTTAATACCTGATATCCTTTAATAGATATCGAATGATTCACCCCTCACCATCGTATACAAGGAATTGCCCAGATTTAAGAGTATTAACATCTTGGGCTATGTATGTATGATTCATCAGAGTCAGCTAGCCTCTGAGTACCAGCGAGGTAATAAATATGATGGTGTGATCTTAGAATTGTGAATCCTTTATTTATTCTTGCCTGATGTTGACTTTTGCCTCTTGAATTAGGCTTACAACACAGAATTGTCTTGAGGAATTCAACAACTTCACTTCTAACGTTATAGAGATTCAAACGAGGATTTACATGTTAAATCAATTTAGGTTTCATAGTCTTACCGTCTATATATAGTTACCTTGATGGCCTTTCATGTTTCGTGGTGTATCTTTGGCAAACGTCTTATGTTTGCTTGTTTGCTATTGCTTCCAAGAATACAGCCATTTACCATGTTTAACTATTGATATTGTGCTTATTTGTTACAAATTCTTCTTGCAACAGCAACTACAGATGGAAAGTGCCGAATATTTTCCACTTATATTAAGGTCGTCAATGCAAATATGTTACGCGTCGGTGTAGAGCTGCATTCATCGTTGGTAGTCCAGTTCTTATGTTAAATTTATTACATACAATCATAATGCATCTGTAATTCTCAGGGAATCAAAAGCAGGCTCATCTTCTGATGCCAAATTTGGAGAGGTGCGAAATCTTTTCTTGTGTTTCTTCATATTTACAACAACATCTGTTACACATGCCAAGAATGACTTTACAATGTATTTCTCAAATTGCATAACACACTGTCAGACGACACTGTTTCGTTATCAGAACTAATTAGTATCATATTTGACATAATATCTTTACAAATGACACTATGGAGATCTACTACACAGAAGACTACTATTTTGTTGCAAACCAAATAGTTTAATATGGATTTTGTTCAGCTGTTGCAGAATTGTGATGAAGGGGGAAATAGATTTTGTAAAGGACCAAAACCGGTAAGAGCAAAACAGACACACCCGAATTACTTCCAAAGTCAAGTCCCCTCCATAACTGTATACTCTTTCAAAACTTATCTCCCTTATATATCCTCATTTCAAATTTCAGAAACTTTCAATCTAAAATGTGTTGACCCCTTTCGATTTATTTTTTTCACTTAATTTAGTTTCTTGAATCTTGATACTATTAAAATCTTGCTTGCGTTTGAAAGAAGCTCAAAGTTTGTTATTATCACTCACCCAGTCATAACTGAGAACCTCAAATAGTCTACCAAAAAGATTACAAATGGCTTGTTACTTGTCGTATACATTGATGCAGTTTCCATATTTCCTAGACTTCCCATTCCAATTGTATTAACATAACAATAACTGAGATGTGCTATTACTGGCAAATGTAAAAGTATGTGTTCTATCTTTGTAACTACCTCTTACAAATCAAATGTGAGGGAGATGAGTATACAAATGGTGAAAGGTCACGCAGTTAAAGTTACGGCACTTCCCATGCAGTTTGAGTTTTTTCATAGCATGAATATAGAATGAAATCTAGCAAGGCTATTATTCTCTTTGCAATCATTCGTCATTCGGTTGATGTCAAGGCCATAGCAGCATCATATGCGATTACATTGCTTCAGGTTTCTACTACTAGTCGAATAAGGTTAATTTACTCCTACGTACTCACATTCTATCTAAGCTAGTTAGCAAACTGGTTCATGGGAAGCCACACAAGGCTTCCTCACATACCCGACGAGGCCGTGTTATCGAACACATAGATGTTTCAGTTCCTTCCCACTAGAGCTAGCTGCTATCTGCATGAGTACGTTGTCTTTCTAAGCAATGGCAAGGCGTTCCGATATAATCAGACTCTTGACGAGGGTGCTCGTTTAATTAGCATGATGAATTGATTATCCCAACTTTGATGAACACAGGGAGTTCACATAAGAGAAATTATTTTTTTTTGATAAGCACATAAGAGAAACTTACCAAAGACAAACCACCTAGGAATAATTCAGTTCCCGCACGAAGAGATACTCATCTGGCTAGAGATTCTGCTATTTGATACAAGTGGTTGGAAGTTTTCATTTGAGAGAAGCGTAAAAGAGTTGGATCTCATCCTTAGAGGAACGAGGGTACAGAAATTTCACTTCCAAATTAATGATCTACCTCCAGCCAAAGAAACAACTATTTTTTAATCATAAAATGACTCATAAAGCCTTGCTTCTATCTACAATAGATGTAATCCCTGTTACTTTCAGTTTTCTAGTACGTATCAATCATTTTTGTTGGCTTTTAGCTTAATTTAATGGCAGTCCTCCATTATGAACTCGCAACATTGTTCTCAAATTGGATACATTTTAGTCTAGCTCATTGTTTCTGAAAAGAATAGTAAAATTTCCCCTGCTGTTAGTCAATGCAGCAGCGCAAACAGGACAAATCAATAGCTCTTATGTACTCCACTGCCTAGCCTGGTTGATTTATTTTTCTTCTTTATTTAACCTTGTGCAGCTTCTCAGAAATTTTTGTACTTAAAAAAGCAATTTTATGCTTTGGTATGACAGAAAATAAATGAACATTTGGAGCGAATAGGGAGTATTTAACTGGGCACTTCAAATAGTACATAATATGGGGATGGATTTTCCTTGGTATATACGAGGTGGATTCTTTTCTTTTGTTTTACTTGTAGCTTTCCGGAGCATTCGGACACTGTATGGCCAACTGAAGCATGGATTGAGCATGATACAAATGAACATTCAAGACCACAAGGAAGCATCCACGAGAACTGCATTAGGTACACCATTGTTGCATCTCTTTAGACATTCCTTGTTTAGTTGGTTTCACTGAGAAATGTGTATGAATTTGTCATGTTAGAGTTACATGATGTGATTTGTTTCCAATTCTTTATATTTAAATGTCAATAATTACTTACTTAGAGTCATCTTTCACTGTTTCTGACACCTTGAAATGGATCACGGGATTGGATGGGAAAGTTGTCTGGGATCTGGACCAAGCAGCTTCATCAGAGTATTTGTAATGCTTCACTACGAACATGAAGATTGTACCATTGGACGTTAGACATGTTCTTTGCATATACGTGTGCAACCAGTAATATTTCCAAGCCTAGGAGAAGAGAAAATGCTAATTTTGTATACTTCTGGTGTATTGTCTATGCTGAGTCTGCTGACTGATCAAAAAGGAAAATGTTCCTGTTTGATGCCATTGCCAAAAAAAATTGTTGTATTAATCTGACTGTCTGATCGTTAATTTTCTTTTTGACATTGATCATTACTCCCTTAGATAACTAGATTTAGATAATTAATTTTCTTGTAGAATGGATTTACAATGGTATTGTGGAAATGATGTAGGTTATTCTGAGTATTTCGACAAGAATTGCATTATTGCATATGACTTTCCAGATTTCATTCGTGTTCTTGCTAGACTGTGAAACTTAAATATCTTGTATGCAAGCTATGGTTTGCAACCATAAAATGGTGACTAAATAAGAGAAAATAGCACAAAATTCTCAAAGTACTAGGAAGACATAAACTGGCGACTAAATAAAAGACAATCTCACCAAATTCTCAAAGTACTTGAAAAACAAGTCGACTAGGAAGACATATATAAACTGGTGACTAAATAAGAGAGATTGTACCAAATTCTCGAAGTACTTGAAAAACAAGTCAACTAGGAAGACATAAACTGGTGTCCAAATAAGAGACAATTGCACAAGATTCTCAAAAGTACTAGAAAAACAAGTCGACTAGGAAGATGCAAATGGTAACACAGATTCCTTAGCCATTGGCACCCCAAAATATATTTTCATCGATCACATGACCACAGGTAATATGGAAATAACCGTCGCACCACAAAGGACGCAGGGATGCCCCGGTCCCTCAGTTATCTTCATTAGGCACTCCTTGCAATCTGCACACCACAGGACGTGAGAGCAAGGCTTGTTCTCCCACAAGAATGACTTGGACTTTTGAATCTCTCTGCACCCAAAACAGCAGTGCTTCTCCACTAGATCACTCTGCATCTGCATAATTACAATTTTCATTATAATCACAATTAATATGATCTTACAAAAGTGAATAAATTGACTAACCATCTCAAGCTTCAACTTCTCACTCCCAGCAGCAGCCTCACTCCCAGCATTGTTTTTTTTTTGTTGTTTTTACCTATCAAAGAGAAAAGGCCAGGAAGATCATGAGGGACAATATTGGTGGGCCTCACTCCCAGCATTGAGATTGATCTATGATTAATAAGATGACAAACCGATATTTTACTTAAATCCTCTATAAAGAACTTATAAAGGTTTGATATTTTAGTAAAAGTAGTGTTAGAAAGCTTACTTCTCCACCTTGAATCAACAGTGCTTGGCATATAAGCATTTTTGGAGGCTCAGTAGAGGGATCAGTCAAATCAATTTCTTGTGGAGCTGCATTAGTAAATTCTTGGCACACAGTTTCATGAATTTCACCCAAATCCAATTTGTAGTTAGCCTCCGTTTCTTCATTAAGTCTCAGCACTATTCCAAACCAATCACATCTTGGGAACACCTTCCCCCCCCTCTCCACGAATCAATACTTTAGCGCACCATGTAGAAAGATATCTGTTCTGCTGGAAGAGCCGCATGATTGGGCTACCCCCATACCTCTGAAAATGCAAACGTATAAGATTTAACTGATATTAAGAGGCCACTAAGTGTGATTGATCAATACATTAGCTAATCTCATAACCCTTAGCATCTTTATTCACATCCAACATGTTAATTTTAAACAAGGCATAGACTAACAAAGGTTACCTTTTCCCCAAGTTGAAGGATCAGGTTGGGCAATGACTGCACTTTTGGATCCCAATTGACCCTGTCTCTGGAAAATAACAAAATGCAACAACAATTAGCCAAAAGCAAAAACAAATCAAGGAAAGACTTTGCAAACTGCTAAAAACACTTAAATATTCAAGGAAGAGGTAAACAGTAATTATATTCAAGAAAACTTTTAAAACTCTACATGATCAAGTACAGAGGAAACAAAAGTTAAGGACTTTCACACTTTTAAGCTACAAGAACACTGAAACTTGAAGAAATCTGAAACTTTAAGTCATTCAGAACCAAGGAAACTGAAAATTAAACAAAATTCGGAAATTTTACGAATTATGAGTAAAAGATTGAAACTTTAGAGTGATGAAGTACAGGGGAACAAAGATTTCAACAAAAGATAAGAACTTTGTCATGTTTAAGGTAAAGAACACCGAAATTTAAAGAAAGCTGAAAACTTTAAGTCATTGACAACTAAGGAAACTGAAAACTAAACAAAATTCGGAAAAGTTACGAATTATGAGTAAAAGATTGACACTTTAGAGTGATTAGGTACAAGGGAGAAAAGATTTCAACAAAAGATAAGATCTTTCACACTTTTAAGCTACAAGAACACCAAAATTTGAAGAAAGCTGAAAACTTTAAGTCATTGAGAACCAAGGAAACTGAAAACTAAACAAAGTTCGGAAAATTTACGAATTATGAGTAAAAGACTCAAACTTTAGAGTGATTAGGTAAATGAGAACAAAGATTTCAACAAAAGATAAGAACTTTGGCATGTTTAAAAGGTAAAGACACCGAAACAAGAAGAATGCTGAAACTTTGTAATGATTAACAAGCACAAAATGGAAACTTTGGAGGCAAATCAAAAATCAAACTAAATTTGATACAAAAGAGATACCTCTCAACATCCAAAGCGTAGGTCAGTGCGTGCATATCACCTCTTGGTTCACTGGCCCTTATGGTTCCGGAAGCATTTTCGAACAGGTAATGGAAGCATTCTTTGGCATCGTGTTGGAGAGCAGTGAAGAGTGGCGTCCACCCTTCTCGGTCAGTAGCATTGAGGAGAACCTTTTTCCCATATTCTGGGCTAAATCTCTCAGCAATAGCCACACATTCTTTCACAGCTCCCAAATCATTAGCCATGATGGCCAGCCGGAAGCGCTCCACCAGAGCTGAACGGCTGCCGTCATAGGGTAGAAAATCCTCCTTGAACAGTTCCTGCACATCAGCCTAAGAAGAAATGCACAAAATGTTATGTAAAGAATTGAACTTTTTCCATAAACTGAGAGAGAGGAGTCTTTTCTCGAGTTAACCTCGTAGTTCTCTGCCATGGCTTCAAAATGTCTCTCTCTTTCTCTGCAGGAGATTTTACAACACAAAAGAGAAGATGTGTGTTATAAAAGAGAGAGAGGGAGGGAGTGACGACCGGTCAACCAATATCACATCAACTTATGTCCCCACAATGAGTTTTTCGCCAATACACTTCCTGTACTAACATTTCTAATAAAACGTCCTCTGTAGGATTTAAGATAGTGATTTAAGAGCGGGAAGATTCATAATACTACTGTTTTAATTAATCTAAACAAGCAATTACAACCAAGTATTTGTTATCTTAGTTTCTATATCCTCCAAAAATGGGTTAAATTTTTGTTTGTTTAACCCTTTCAGTTAAATTTGTTTGTTTATTTCTTATATCCTCCAAAAATGGGTTATATTTGTTTGATCGAGTACGGCTTCTATGCAGCCAGAAGTGATTTCTCATGGCCTTGGACTTCTACATGTTCTTCCTTCAAGCATGCATGTTCACAACTTGGGACTTTTAGGCCTTAGAGTACGTAGGAGCACATAAGAGCACATCTTTAGCATCATCACCATTGTGTCCCCCGATGATTTCATGCTCTGAACCCAAGGCTGGAACAACCAACTCCAACAGATCGACTCCCCCTCGATCTCTTGCAGAACGTACATAAGCCTGAAGTAAAACCAATTTTGAGGTAAGGAAAATAAGAAACTAAAACGAAGGGTTGACATGAATTACGTGCATGCGAAAGGTAATTGTTGGACATACGTACGCATATATAGTTTTCATGTTTTTTTGTTTCCCTAAGCTGAATTTAATTAATGAAGCAGTACTGAAGATTGCTAGAACGATGATCATTTCAATATTCTTTCTCCAAAAACATATTAATTATTATGTAAAGTTTGCTTGTCAAGGAATTGCTAGTGAAGAACTAGTAAAATCATATATAACCGAGAGAAGAAATGAAACAAATTCAATGCACGTGTTAAGTTTATACGTTTTGTTTTTTTTTTGCGGCTACACCCGGAAATTTGATGAGTTGACTACGTACTCTTGGAGAGGGATCAAGCCACTCGTAGTTCAAGAGTTTTAACAAGTGAATGACTCATCGGAGGACTTTTATTTTGGAATGGAATAGTGTTGGGACGAATTTAGTGCGGGGACCATGGTCAAATTCCTCATCCTTTGCTCTATAGATTGTATTTGCTGTTCTATTCACAATTTCGATCTATTGCAACAACTCCAAAGCTATAAACTTCTGCTTTTGCGGTTTATTAATATTTGGTTTTAGAGAATGAAGCAACCATGAATATCAAGTTTTGGCTCCATGGATTCGGGTGTTGTCTACCTCAGAACAGCAGGTTTCTTTACAAGTTATGTTTGATTAGGTAAACTTTTTTCTTACGGCTGTTTACGCTCGTACTATAATCTCTGGCCGCCGGAAGTTATGGAAAGATATTACTGATTTTAAAGGTCGTTTTGTTCAGGATCATGGTTGGTTTTTGGGATTTTAACACAGTTCTTAGTGCTCATGAAAAGAAAGGAGGTGCTCCCCTATGTAGGCGATCATGTGAGGAATTTCAAGCAATGTCAGATTTTGTGAACTTATTCATGTGGATACCAAAGGGGCAGTTACATGGGTGAGACAACGTGGTTTTCGTGGTAACGTGGAACTAAGATTAGATAGAAGTCTTGCTAATTTGAATTGGATGGAGGAATGGGATCATTTGATTGTTGCACCTTACCGAGGACTTGCTCTGATCATAACCCCACTTCTCATGTCCTTTTCAAAGTTTACGGGGCCTCGTTTTAGTCTCTTTCGGTTCAGAAAAATGTGGTTGGAGCATAAGGATTTTATGAGTTGTCAAAAGTTGTGGGTCCTCTACTACTATGTCTGGTTGTCCTTATTCTGTCCTTCAATGTAAGCTGCATACCTTAAGAAAATCTCTCCGTACTTGGAACTGGGAGGTCTTTGGGGATGTTCGTTGTCGGGTTGAGTTTGACCTTGCAGCCCTTGCTGATATTCAAAATAAAATTACAGCTTCTGGGGGATCAGATGAAGAGTTTGAAAAAGAGACTGAATTGCAGGCTAATTTGAATGAGTCTATTCGGTGTCAGGAAAGTCTTTGGTGTGAGAAGTCAAGGTTGCGATGGTTGTCAGAAGGTGATCGCAATTTTTCTTATTTTCATGCTATGTGTAAAGTGCGCCGAAATCGTTCTTCTATTACTCTGCTTCGTGATGGAGATCAGTGCTTCAAGATCCACATTCTATCCCAAATCATATAGTTGACTATTATAAAATCTTTTTGCTAAGCATGCAGAGTATGAAGATAGTGGCTTGGTGTCCAAGGTGATTCATTCTATGGTAACTCATGAGGAAAATACGGCGCTTACTATTGTTCCATTACCAGAGGAAATTTTGGGCAGCTGTCAAGTCAATAGATCCTGATAGTGCCCCGAGGCCGGATGGATTTAATGGCCATTTTTTCGTCTCTTGCTGGGAGATTGTTGGTGCTGATGTTGTTAAGGTTGTTCAGTATTTTTTTTCAACATGGTTATTTCTCCTTTCTTTAACTCAGGTATTATCATCTTAATCCCCAAAGTTGATCATGCCGACTCTATAAAGCAGTTTCGCCCTATTGCCCTCACCAACTTTGTGTTTAAAATTATCCCAAAGATCATAGCTATCCGGTTGGCATCAGTGGCATCACGTATTATTTCTCCTCCTCATAACATGCTTTTGTTGCAGGGAGGAACATATCATACTGTATATTAACTACATCAGAGTGTTTTAATTTGTTGAACTCAAAATGTCGTGGAGGTAACCTTGCAATTAAGGTTGATATTACAAAGGCGTTTGATACTATGTCATGGGACTTTCTTCTTCATGTTCTTCAGGCTTTGAGGTTCGATCCGATCTTTGTACAATGGGTGCGTGCCTTGCTTCTGTCAGCCAAACTTTCTATGTTGATCAATGGGAGGACTGTGGGGTATTTTTTCTTGTGAAAGGGGTGTGCGTCAAGGTGACCCCTTTTCTCCCTTGCTCTTTTGCTTAGTAGAAGAAGTCCTTAGTCGTGGGATCTCTTTACTTGTTTCATCAGACAGCTGCATCATATCTCTTCTCCGCAAAATACTCATGCTTATCTCATGTTCTATTTGCAGATATGTTATTGTTTTTTGTCGGGAATAAGCAGAATTTATCGTGGATTATGAGATTCTTCAATAATATGGTAGTGTTTCAGGTCAAGTTATCAACAAAGGGAAGTCTCAGGTTTTTATCGAAAAAGTAACATTCAAGGCGGCATTCTATTTCAAACTTCTTGGGTATTCCCTTGGGGTCTGCTCCGTTCATGTATCTGGGTGCCCCTATTTTTCATAGCAATCCTCGTGCTTCTTATTTCAATCAGATTGTTGACAATATAGGATAAAGTTATCGAGTTGGGTGAGTTCTTTTTTGTCAATGGCAAGACGTTTGTAGCTTATCAAGTCTGTTATTTTTAGCATGTTGGTATACACTTTTCAAGTATATGAATGGCATGTGTCCTGTGGTACGAAAATTGAGGTCTGGTGCCGAAACTTTTTGTGGTCTGGTTCAATTGATAAAAGAGGGATCCCTCTGGTGGCTTGGAAGTCTTGTTGTTCCCCAATTGAAGAAGGTGGCTTAGGGCTCAAACAATTAGTTCTGCTTAATCGATCTTTCTTATTGAAATGTTGTTGGGAAATCTATACAGCTCGATCTGAGGGTTGTGCTTTTATTCGCCATCGTTTCTCTAGACGTAAATCTTATGCTCCTTCTTCTATATGGTCTGGTGTTCGTCAATTCTGGAAGACGGTTCAAGATAATTCACAATGGTTAATATTTGTAGACCTTATGATGTTATAACTATTTTATGTATCCTGGAAAAACTTAAATATTACTAGATGATTTGATTTCAATGTGAATGTTTAGGTTATTGCGTATTTAAATTTTCATGTAATCATTATTTTTTTTTGAAAGAATTATAATGGCAGATTATTTTTATAAAAAAAAATAACAGAAAAATCAGAGGGTATCCATTGCATATTAGATACTGAAGATCATTTCGTTGCTTTATTTAATTACCATAATAAGAAAATTATAATGTCAAAGAAAATATGAATGTATTTAAAAGAAAAAGAAAAAAGAAAACGAAAATGAAAATGAAATTAAAACAAAATAAGGAGAGAGAGAAAAAATATAATACAACATTTAAAATAAAAGAAAAAACAGAGACAACCAAAATCAAAAGCATGGCCTTTGATTAGTGGAGCCTGCAACATAGGATATCATTTTTCATTCCGTGGCTGCACCGTACCCAATAACCTTTAGATACCATTATTCATATCCTCTAGAGCTAGCAAAAAATACACAAAGAAAACAGTGTCCTATGAGCCTTATGCTAGTAGTGTTGTTTTCTTATTCCCATCGAAGAGCATGTTTTACATTGTTCTCCTCCAGAAACAAGTGTTGAAATCTGGTCACATATTCTTCATCTACTGTAACATACAATTGCAGCAATCTCCTGTGCCCCATCATGACATACTTGTCCACATGCATAATCATCTGTCTATATAATACGTACGTATATATGAGATCCACAAAGTAAACCTTATCTTTTGTTTTTCGATTCTAATTAACTGATCTGATTTTGAAACCTAAAAAGGGGGAAGGATGAGTTCCTCCTCCAGTTTATGGATGTCCTTGAAGATATATATGAGGGTGTATTACATAAACTAAACGTTGATGCATACTCAAGCTCGGTGTAAAGACAATGTAAATACTGAATTCTATGTATGCATGTTAGAATTCATATATGGAAGTTTCATTGTTTTGGTCATTTCGAAGTTTCATTGTACGAAGTACGAACTACGAGGCTAACATTTCTTCTCAATTCTCTTTTACAGTTCCGCTGGATTTATTAGACACCTCAGTTTGTTCAATTGTGGCACTATAACAGATGAGACGTTGTGCGAAGTAGCTTCGAGACTCCCACTTTTGGAGGAACTCGACATTTCGATGTGCAAATTTGATAGTAAATCTCTATAAGTAGTTGGACGCTGCAGTCCGCTTTGAAATCATTCAAATTTAACAACCGACGGCCAAATATAGGTGGTATAACGACCATTTTGACGACGAGGATGCATTTGCTATATCAGGAACCATGCATGGTTTACTCCTCCTTGAGATCCAAAGGAATGAGCTGAGTTGCAATGGCTTGGAGAAATTCTTGATTCTTGTCCTCAACTCCAAATCCTTGACTTGCGTAAGTGTCAATACCTGAAAAGATGAGCACAGAGTTGGAAATAATATGTGTTGAAAGAATTAAGAAGTTGTGGCTCCCGAGCGATCCACATAGTGTATCGGCTGCGGACTTGAATTTGGTGGGCAAATCATGTTATTAATAACAGTTTCTTTCTCTTGTTCGCTATTTTATCATGCATAGATGGTTCTTTTTGGTTATGAACTTTACCATTCCACTAATAAAAGGTTTAAAAGGTTGGCCAAAATGAGTAAATGATGATGCGGAGAAACATGATGAAGTGATTATTTACCGTGGTTTCAGATCGATCCCCTTCGACTTCAATCTTAATCTCATGGAGATCAGCAATTGACCCTGGAAACTTTCTATCTGCCATAATGCAAACTGATACTGTCCTTCGGCGCCGTTCTCAGAAATGTATCACTTGTACTCTCTCTCTGTTTGAGTGTTCCTTGGTTAAATTCAGTTTACTCCCTCAAAACTTTAGGCTAAAATCAGTTTGGTCATTGGTCTTTTTTAAAATCACGTTGGTTCTTGTACTCTCAACAAAATCATCTAGTCTAAAATTGAATTTTAGTCCAAAACGGGCGAGTTTCATCATCCTTAAAAAATGACGTATTTTTATCGATAAAAATATCGTTAAAATATTTTTATCGTTAAACTGAGTTTCGTCCTTTAAGAACTAAATTCAGTTTACCCTCATAAACTTTAAGGCTAAAATCAATTTGGTCATTGATCTTTTTTTAAAATCACGTTGGTCCTTGTACTCTCAAACAAAATCATCTAGTCCAAAATTTGAATTTTAGTCCAAAACGGGCGAGTTTCGTCCTTAAAAAATGACGTATTTTTATCGTTAAAATGTTCATTTACCCTTTTTGTAAGTTAGAAAGCTTAAACATGGATCCCCATGTTAGCTCCAAGTTAGCAAATGACGTTATTTTTGGAGTCATCTTAAAATTTTGGACTTAATTAATGATTTTTGAGAGTGCAAGGACCAACGTGAGTAAAACAAAAAATCAAGGACCAACTAATTTTATCCCTAAAATTTAAAATTAAACCGAATTTAATCCTTCCTTTAAACCCAAAATTTTGATTAGAACAAGCATTAACGGGAGGATTCCTAAAACAGAAAAGATGCCTCCCAGCCCACGTGTTCCCATCCTCTCAGTGTTAACTACCAGAGTGTCTGAAACAAAACTGTCGTTTAAGAAACAGATGGAAATGACAAACTACACACAGAAACAATTTACCAGTTTATATAAAAAAAAGGACCAAAAGCGAGACGAATTCCAGATAAAGGCAAATATTTACAACCACACATCACCTTAGCACTTGTAGACCATCTTTGATAGATAACCAATGTACATTTTATAATCATGAACAATACGGGTATCCACTAAAGTAAACAGTGTGTTTAGCTCAGGCACATCTTATCTTTTCTTATCTTGTGAAGGTACATGCACCATATATATGTCCAGTCATGACTTTGAAACCAGGTGAGTTATGGAATGTATGCAGTACTTCGTGTACTGGAGTACGTTTCAATCAGCAATTAGCATGTGCAATTACTTCTACTTCTCTCCGTCTGGCTCCGTCATCTCCGTTAGCGCGTGATGTGCATAACTTTCGGTAACTCTTCCCTCCGCGATCTACGATATGGAGGTGGGTAACTTCATTAATGAAACAGTGGAGAGGTGAGTTGAAGAAGCTTGAATGGGGTAAGACCTGAAATCAAATCACGGTTTCTCATTAGGGGTTATCTAGGTCAGAGAGTAGCAGTCAGTCGTGGATGATTGCCGAAACGGCTGGGGTACGCGGTGGTAAGAAGGCGGCGATCGGCAAGGTTTCTATGTGGGGTGGTCAGAATCATACCGGCTCGTGTCGCTTCTTAAATATTTTCGGGAAAACCTCTGGTTCCGATTCTTTGAAAGTCCATGATCCAGGTGCTTACAGTCTTTCTTCTTCAACTTTGATTGCTCAGATTATTTGTTAGAATAATTGACGAAGGATTTAGAGGTGGTTGAATTGGGTGGTGGGGATCAACTGAAATTGGGTCTATCAGTCTTTTTTTTTTTTGGATACATGGGTTTGTCAATCTTTAGCTTAGTGTGAAGTTTGACATTTTGACAATGTGAAGCTAAAGGAATATGTAGTGGAGGTTAAAGTGTTGACAATCAGAGATTAGAGGATTGTGATATTATAATTAGGTGATCATAATGAAGCTGTTGGTTCATTTGGGCTCTATTAAGCAAAATATGTGATTGGTGAGTGAGTTCATATAGGAGGTAGAACATTATGTTCTCCTGGGTTTTTGTAGAATGTCTAGATTTGTAGATGTGATCCATGATTAATCTATGTTTCTTTGCTCTTGGTTGTGTTTGCTAGTGTTTGTATGTACTGTGTGTCATGATACTTTAGCGGAAAGATGCTACCATGATATGCTTAACTACTTTGTTGTGATTCTAGAGCACATAGGAAAGAGCAAAACTTGCAAACAAGCTAGATCAACTTGGTATGTACAGTACAACAGTCAAGCTGAAAGCATGTACATGTTTTCTTTAATACATTTCCATAGTCAAAATGATCGGTCAATTACTTCTTTTTTTCTCTGTACCGGTTGTGACTACTGATGATAAAATAACAGCATGTTGTTCAGATTTTTAGAGCTAAGGTTACCTCATAGTTGTACGAACTGTTTATCTGTTTGAGCCTTGTATTCATTGCTAATACAAGCAGGAGCCTAGTGGCTGCTTCACTACATTCAATAATTATGTAAACTGTCATCTGTGATCATATACTTGTCGCAAGTTCAAAGTGATGTTTTTTTTGGGTTTGTGTTGATTATATATACAGTCTGGTTGAGTTGAATGTACAGTTTTAGTCTTTGTTTTGTTAAAGCTTTGGTCATTGGTCAGTTTGATGTGTTTAGAACATTTGGGATTTTAGTAAAACAAAGTAGTTTTGTTCAATTTGGACTTGGAAGTTTGTGGCTTTTGATTTTACTGTGTTGTGGGCAGTGATGGCTCCAGCAGTAAGCCTGTGGAGAATGAAACTGCTTTCAAGGAATTGAAAGATGAGTTGTTTTTAGCTATGTCTGGGTCTGTAAATGAAAGTAAGGCTCAAGTGGGTTTAGTTTTGAAGAACTGAGTCCATTGTGAGTATTACTGTGGTTGGAGCATCTGGGGACCTTACTAAGAAGAAGATATTTCCGCTCTTTTCGTGCTTTATTATGAGGGTCGCGTCCCTAAGGTGTGTGAAATTGTTTTTCTTTCTCTCGTTTGTTATTGATTTTGAGGTTGGATCGATTGGTTTGATAATGAATGTGTGATTTTTGTTGCAGCACTTCACTATTTTTGGTTATGCTCAAGTAAGATGACTGATGCGGAGCTAAGAACTATGGTTAGCAAGACACTTGCTTGCATAATTGACTAGAGGTGAGGTATGTTTCATTCTTGCTTTGGAATTAGGGATTACAAGAGCCATGTCAGAGGAGGAGTTACTTACCCAGCCTACATGGATGATAATACTATTGGTAGCTATTGTACAGATTCATTGATGGATGTTTAGATTAAGAATGGAAAGGGTTTTGCTGATAATGGATGAATTTTTTTGTTGGCTTTATGCAGATTTTACAAGGTTAACTCTAGCATGCTCTAAAAGAATGACAATTGGATGTGGATTAGGATATGATCCATATTCACCAACTCCTTGTTTGGTGGCTTTTTGAGATTCACACTACAAAATTTTTGGTGTTATGGATCTTTCTCTTTACATTTTGTTAATAGTTGGAAAGTTAACAATTGATGTACTAGAACTGTATGCAAGATTTTATCGGTAATATGAATGTTTATCGAATTTATCAAGTGTATGTATAATTTGTGTGGAATGTAAGTCTGATACTTCTGTATGCATCTCCTGCACTAACAGTTTTCAAATCCTTATGATAATCATTAATCATACTTTTCAGCCTGCCATGGTAAAACATTACATCTACAATTTCAGCTATCGAATTGGATAGGTTTATGGAACATCTAACCGTAGGATGTAATACCAAATTAAATATCAATGTGGTACAAAGTTCTCTTGTTTGGTACGTTATAAGTAAATGTACATCATTAAAGGAAGTAATATTTTCAAAATCTTGTGAATAGATTGTAATCGGTATAGTGAAACACGACTAGGATTGAAAAATCACACATTTCCGGTAACGTTTGGAACCTGATAAAAGTGGTCAACCTTATATACGTTTATATGCTTCCCTATGGGGAGTCCTATCCTCGGGAGGTAAACGTTCAGAATTTTTACATGGGTAGTAACATCTCATTGTTGGGAGCTGAACGTCTCTAAGTTTTAACATATGTGGTTAGATCTCATATATGTGAGAGTTTAACATGTGGAAGAATCGACAAAAACTAGGTCACAAAGAGGTAGGTAAGAGCGTTTCCGTGTGATAAGTGATGATGGATTAAGGTTGACTGCTTCGATCGAGCCCCGGATGTTACCGAATCCAGTAGAATTTTATACCATAGCCAAGTTTTACTATAACGATCATATCAGATGATCAAATTTTCATTTTGTGAATTTTAGTCATTCGAACTACAACGTGCCTACTAATATGGTATAACTTGTTTAGTATGTTATATGCAAGTGTACAACTTTTTGAACCAACTATAAAGAATAAGAAAAATTTTCAAAAATATTGTGAAATAAGATATGATCGGAATAGTGAAATACGACTATGGTTGAAAAATCATGTATTTCGGATAACGTTTGGGTCCCGATAAAAGCGGTCAACTCTTTTTACGTTTAATCTTCTCTATGGGAGCCCTATCGTCGGGAGCTGAACGTCTCTAAGTTTTAACGTGTGGTTAAGTCTCATCTATGTGAGAGTTTAACGTGTGGAAGAATCGACCAAATTAGGTCACGAAAAAGTAGGTAAGAGCGCTTTCGTGTGATAAGTGACGATGGATTAGGGTTGATCGCTTCGACAAGCCCTAGACGTTGCCAAATTTAGTTGAATTTTATACCATAGCCAAGTTTTACTATAACGATCATATTAGATGGATGAATTTTTATTTTGTGAATTTTAGTCATTTAAATCACGACGTGCCTACTAATGTGGTATAACTTGTTTAATAGGTCATATGCAAGTGTATAATTTTGTGAACCAACTATAAGAGGAATCAAATTTTCAAAAATCTCATGAAATAAGATGTGATCAGAATAGTGAATACGGCTATGGTTGAAAAATCATGTATTTCGGGTAACGTTTGGGTCCCGATAAAAATGGTAAACTCTTTTTACGTTTAATCTTACTTATGAGGAGCCCTATCGTCGGGAGCTGAACGTCTCTAAGTTTTAACACGTGTGGTTAAGTCTCATCTATGTGAGAGTTTAACGTGTGGAAGAATTGACCAAACTAACTCACCCACAATTTCGATTTCACACCATTTTTTTTTGGCATGCTTCCTAAAATAATGTATTTTTCAAATACAATGGGTCACCGTCTCTATTCTATGATCAGTTGACGCTTTTTTCATTTGAAGCAATCGTCGGGAGCTAAACGTCTCTAAGTTTTAACATGTGTGGTTATGTCTCATCTATGTGCGAATTTAACGTGTGGAAGAATTGACCAAACTAACTCACCCACATTTCGATTCACACACACCATTTTTTTTGGCATGCTTCCTAAAATAATGTATTTTTCAAATACAATGGGTCACCGTCTGACACAACCCGCCTCGAATTCATTCACCCTGAACCCGGCGTAAATCCTGCGGGACCACCTCCAAGGAAAGATTTACCGCAAAATTCGGTACAACCTCCCTTGAAAATGGACAACCCTTCCAATAGAAACCTGCAAACACGTCTAAAGGTTCCAAATCCAACCTTAACTTCTGGAGCCTTCGTGCTCCCCAAAACAATCACACCATCAACAGGATAATAAACATTATCTAAGATAATATACATCATCCGTAAAATATTCTAAAATATCACACAAGCCTTCACCCCAACTAAAAATATATACATTAAACCCAAGTATTCAGAGCTACTAGACACTAGCAGAAGTAAGAAAACACAAGTAGGCTAAACAGGTAACCTACTGGTGAAATGTGGTGGAAATACGGGTGACTATGCCTCGTCTCCTACTAGATCAAATCCGAACTCTGCAGATGGGCATTTTAAAACGAAGGGCCTAGGGGAAGACATTGAATAACGTTAGAGTGAGTGGACAAAAATAATTTAATAACAAAATATTTATGCATTCCCATTTTAATTTCATAGAAAATATACTGCATGCGGCAGCTTAAAAGTGCTCAACTCATAAACTGGCAATTTCACGACTAACACTTGCTAGTCACAAACTCAAATAAAATGGAGCCTCTCTGGCTGAACTATATATAAACATATATTCGTATGTAACTACACTCGTCAGACTCCTTGTATGAATCCTATAAACAATTTAGAAAAATAGAAATTCATACAAGGCTACAACGCTGGCGTCTAACGCTCACGTTGCGCCATAATGATATTTTTCCTCATTATAACCGAAAAGGACGGTGTATATATACATGTCGACTCCTATATGAAAACCTAAATAAACCGAAAAAGAAAGTAGTTTTCATATAGGGCTATGACGCTTGTGTCTAACACTCACGCCACGCCATAATGGTATTTTACCTCATTATGACGGATCAAGCACATATGGCTAGCTAGCATTTATATACATACTAAATTCATAATATCCAAAATATATATATCCCACCGAAAATCTCATTTTCAAGATCTCTCCAAAGGAGGAAAAATTGTCAAATAGGCGAGAAATCAATAAATCTCATCAGAAGAAACAAATGATTAATAAATCATTCATCGCATGCTTTTTATTTAAACAAAGGTCCACTCACAAATTAGGCCTAAGCCTGATGACGCTCCGAGGCTTCTTCTGCTCGGGTCTCCTCACGTCCTGTTTCAAATATATAATTAATTTCCCACTAAATCCAGTATTGATAAATAGGTAAATTAATCGTGAGCCATAAATACGCTCATCATTGCCTAACTTCGATATTCTTAAATCGAAACGATCCAAACTTTTATATCATACTCGGCAGTCGTAAATACAACCTTCCCTAGAAATTGATTTAAATCCTACGGCCGGATTTTACATTATTTAAACCCGCTAAAATACCAAACTTCGGAAATTCACGAACCTATTCAAAACTCATCCGAAAATTCCACAATTCACTCCATTAAATTCCTCTAATTATTACACAATTAAAATTATACAAAACCCCAAAACGGCGCCGGCTCCGCCTGCAACGGCGGCCAGAGGCCGATTCCGGCGACGTCCAAATTCTATCAAATTTTAACAACAGCATCTTCCTCTCAACATCCCAAACAACTTTCATAACTATCACTAAGTCCAATTTCAAACCTAACTAGGTCAATCGAACGAAAACATCCTAAAAGCCCTAGAATTTCAACTTTGAATTTCTCCTTACCGAGCTCAAGAGGGAGTGAGCCTTTTGGAGGGGTTGTTCACACGGGAGGAGAGCTACAAAACCGTACCAAGCTTGCCCGGATTGGTGGCCGGAGGAGGGAGTTCCGGTGACGGAAGGCTTTAGGCAGCCGAGCCTTCCAGGAGGCACTACTCCTTCACGACGGAGCTAGGGCGGCTGTCACCGGTCTAGAATGGAAGCTGGGTTGATGGCCGACCTTTTGGGACTGGTGCGGCGGCGGACGGGCGGCCGGAAAATCGGGTAGCGGAAGAGAGAGAGAGAGAGCGTCGGGAGAGAAAGAGAGAGAAGAGAGAGAAAGAAAAGAGTTTTGGGGCCTCACCCATCCGCCCAACTCTTCTATATACAACCCAAATCCAAATTTAACAACCCCCCAAAAAATAATACCCTAATAAAAATTACCTTTTACTAGCTAAAATTTACCATTTTTACCGTCATTACATTTTTCTCCTATGAATAACTCTCCGAAATAATCGTCCCTCAAAACCCCTCTAGGGACCAATTAAACTATAACTCAATGTCGGAGACGGTAAAATTCTTATTATAATCAAGCTAGTAAATAAGATAAAATTTTTAGGGTCGAGATGTGACACCGTGTCTATTCTATGATCAGTTGACGCTCTTTCCATTTGAAGCAAGTAACTCATCAACATCGATGTCCATTTCAAATGCATTGACAATTATTTACAACCTCAGCTGGTGAGCTTTGCTTAGGTCCATTTGCTTTTGGATAATGTAACTGCACAAAGATCACATCAAAAAAACTGCACAAGAAGATATCATCATCATGAAATGATATTCAAATAATTTATACTGTCATAGGAAAAATTTACAGTTGTTTGGGAACTTAAATTTTCATAAATCTATATAATAGACATGAAGTTCTAGCTTCTCTAGGACAAAGTCGACAAGCTATAGACACCCTCAAAAACCTGATATATTTTTTCATACAATCCTGTCATAGAAAATGCATTACAATCTCCAGCTTTAGCATCTAATAGAAAATGCAGTACAATTTCCAGCAAATTTCAGGGAGGTACTTTCATCAGATTACATAAGAAGATACAAAATTTGGGTTGAATTTAAATGTTTTCCCATGAAATTCGCACTTGCAATTTGGGATAATAATGATCCATATCCACTTAAATTCATATAAAAACAAACTGAACTTAGTACATGCCATACATATTAAAGTAAATTGGAATATTCAGTTTAGAAATACATACTGGTGATAGTTTATCATCTCCAAGCACTTGTACCAGATCCTTAACTTGAGACTGAGCAAGGTCTCGTTGCAGGGTCAGCTCTGACACCTCTTTATTAAGCTGCACGTGGGATAAAAAAAACCTCAAGATCCAGGTATAAATAAAGAAAAACATGACAACTAGTCAATATCTGTTGTAGGGTCAGCTATGACACCTCTTTCTCTACAGATTCATGTGATTAGTTTATGATTTAGTAAACGACAATCTGTTGTCATGTTTTTGGGTTGTGATAAATATAAGTGATTATCACAGCCCAAGAACATGACAACAAATATTGACTAGTTGAAGCAAGTAACTTTGGCAGCAGATACCAGTAAATGGCTAAACATTGAGCAAGCAAGGAACTGAAAACATAGTCCATATCAAATATACGTAATCGTACCAAACCCGAACCTGAATAAAATGAGAGTCAGAAACAATATGTAAGCAAACTCGAGCAAAGAAAATAGGCAGAGAACTCATGACACTAGGGTCTCAACCACATTCACCCAAAACATTTTGTGGGGTTTAGTTCCCATATCTAACACTTTAGCTTTCCACTAGACCATATATCTTAGGGTTAGGGATAATCAGGTAAACCAATCCTAATGAATAAGATCATCTGCTCACCCATGAGCATCTACTATAAACATTTTATTAGGCTTGGAAGCATGAGACGCGAGAAACTAAAGGTACTAAACCTATGCTATAAGCTTGAAGTCAATGATTCACTTCATCTTGGTGCATTAACCGATTCATTAAGCAACAAATTTTCAAACTTCATATCCACGTTGCCAAACAACCAAGATTTACTTGTAAAAGAATGAACATCCCATTGGCTGTAAAAAAAATTGAATACACATGACATGAACATATGAACCTACCTCCTATTCAATGCTTTTGCCAAATACGGTTTGATGTCGCCAAGATGCACCTCACTTTTTGCATAAGCAGCACTCAATTCTTCAAATTCTATGAAAGTCTTGCATTGTAGGAACAGAATGTGGCACAAAAAGAACAATTGTTACCAATGTTCCAGGAAAACCCGACTATGAAAGATAGGTAAAGACAACAACATTAGATTTTAATAAATGGCATTCTCAGTAGAATGTGAGGAAGATCAGATTAGGTAGGAGAACTACAACCAGCATAGAACTAATTAGAGTCTGTTACTTATGTAGTTATCTTCAACGTTTTTCTTGCTATGCTCTACTGTGAATTCATGAAACCAAGAGAAATGAGGTGATGTATGTATTCCAAACAGGGATTGCCAATCCCTCAACTCTTTCTAGAGGGCAGAAAGTTATCTCATATTTGTATTCACTTCCGCCTAAGATCACTCAAAATATCAAAAATGAATTATTAAACGAATCAATTTCAAATGGCGGCATACAATATTGCTAACTATATTTAAACTAACACACTTTCACCTCCCTCAGACATCAACTAATTTAAATTTAAATGATACCCTTATATGTTAAACATCTTTTTCAACATGTTGTACATAAACAGTCCACAACATACTACAAAGGCCATAATCTACTTTCATGTGAGCATACATATACAAATATGTATGTGTGTGTGTGTCTATTTACTGTATTGTTTTATTGTATATACACGATACTAGATACAATCTAAATCATACTACATGTCTAGAATAAAGGCAACTAGAGCTACTCTTCATGATATTTGGAGGGCTATTAACATATCAAGTACATGCATCTAGGGAATAATCTGGCTACAACGATAGCTAATTCAGAGAGAATATCGAGAGAGATAATAGCACTACTAACTCCAACAACACTATTAAGAATCCAGGTGAATAAAAACATACTTACTACTAAATAAACTGTCCACTAGAAAATCCATACCTGTGGCTATCTATAAATGTCTTTAGTGCTTCTACATAATCACCTTCATTGTCCAAAACATGACATATGCACACTAAGTTTAACAGAAGATTCATATTATATAATGGTTTAATGCTCCACGAGAAGAAAGATATCGAAAACACAATCTGGAAGACGAAGGTGGCAACTTGAGCGTATCTTTGAACATGTATGAAACTGCAGTCCAAACAAAGGATCTGAGATCCTACAATTACATCAAACGCAAACACTCATATGTTAATTACCATATAAATTACCAACTTTACAAGACAAATACAAACCCCTCTATTAAAATCACCCAAAGTCCCACAACAACACAACTAGAATTCCAAACATAACAAACCACATAAACACAGAAGCTGAAACTCATTCACATTGACCAAAATGCCCATTCCCGAATCAAATTGGAGCGATTATTGACGATAAATTCATTAATAGAACTTATAGTCATTAGCATACAAGTTTTTTTATCCTTCAATTTTCTAACCAAACTCCCTATAATCTTCAAAAAGAGAGTTGAAACAACAGAATGGTACCTCCGGCGAGACTTTCAGGAGAGGGAGCTACGTCATTCGCCGGAATGGGGTGAGGGGGGGGGGTGAACCTCTGCCGATCTGAAAACTCGCCGCCGCTGTATCGAACCCTAGGAACCAAAACCGAGCAGAGAGACCTCCGACCAATTGTTGCTTTCACTCGATAATCGATATGATGTCCTCCTGAGGTGAATTTGGTGAGATGAAGATTGCCACGCGAGACGCGCCAAGCGCACGTGCTTCTTATCAAAGGTAAAAAGTCCTAATTCAACTGCGTCACTGCGCTTTACGTCGTCAACCAGACATGGGCAGTACATGATGTACTGCATACACAACAGACGTCACCTTGAAACTATCCCATTCAATACCCTTTTCTGTTTTCACAACATTCTCACCAACTACAGAAAGAAGACTTAATCTTGACACTTTGCTCATAACAAATTTACAAGATAGGAGTAGCTCTATAGGTACTGAAAAGCAATAGAATCCAATCATTATTAAATATTAGAATTAAATTCAGTTTCCCCCACTGTGATTTAGAGATGAATTCATGTTAGTCCCTAAACTTTCAATTTCATCAGATTAACCCCCGAACTCTTATTTTTCTGTATGCCGTCTCCTATTACTCATGCTCCGTCCAATTGGAACGTTGAAATTTGATGACGTGTGTTGAGAAACTAAATTACCAGAAAACAAGAGCTCAGGGGGTAATCTGATGAAATTGAAAGTTTAAGAACTACATGAATTCACATCTAAACCACAATGAGGTAAACTGAATTTAATTCTAAATATTAGTACACATTTCATTTTCTGATACACACCGACACTATAAGCACACACTTCTATCTACTGATTAAGATACACCATTTAGCCTCTTAAACCTCTTTGAAGGTCTAACTGATAATAATGAACACCCAATATCATATGAAAAGCAACATTATAAAGGAATATATCATTTTCATAATAACAATGAATTGAACAACACTAAAAGATCATCAATTTCCATACAACCACAAACTAATATTCTTCTGCATCAAAATTTATGAAGAAATTTAACTAGTGAGAAATTAAATCATAACAAAGAGAAAGTTAAAAGATATCAAAATCTATATGGGAATCAATTATTGATTGAAATACCAAAATTATTGAATAAGTTTTACCAGAAAGACTTCATCTTCCTGGCTTTTGATTTCTTCGTCTTCATGTATTGTCAGAGCTTAAATCCCTAGCTTTGTTCTGTTCTCTTATTCATTTAAATTTGGGAAGTGCCCAGAACGACAGCGTTTTCATCTCTTGAATATCGCCTAACAACGACACCTGCGCGTGCGCAACTCAATTTTTTTATATTGTTTATTTCTGATATGAAACCACTAAATTTGTTTTTTTACTTTTGTGTTTTTGGGGAAGATACTATAGTAACATTTTTGAGAAGCATGGTGAAAGTTTTGTAATTAGACACACAAAAGATAGAGATTATCAACTTCTTTTTTCACTTGATCCAACTATGATTTTTGTACGTATAAATTTTGGATCGTGTGTGTTTTGTCTTTGTCAATCAAACAGATCTTCTTTAACTCTAAGAAACTCTACACCAAACTTTTTGATTTAACTGCACTTTCAAGTTGGAATGGAAATTTGCAATTCGAACACTATGTTGTGTGTGACATCTAGAATAGTGTAAAATAAATAGTACTGAAATGTGTTGGGCATATGTGTGTCTCTATGCCACTTTCAGCGACCCCAATGAGCACATGCAAAGAACCAGTCACACTCATATGATCTGGTTCTATTTTCTCACCTTCCTGTTCGATCGCCTTTGTGTAAAACTGATTGTTCAGATAATCTATTATCATTGTGTTCCAAGCATGAGCTATGACATTTTTCTCCAGCATCAAGCCATGATCTCCACCAACTTATGCGTTTCAGCCATATCTCCGGTGTTCATATTTCAAAAATATACTATTTCCCATGTATCCAAATGTCACAAAGGTGAACATGTTCCCAATATTGATAGAAATGGCATGATCAGGAAAGCAAGCAAAAACAATCATGCATTTCAAATTCCTGGCTTGCCAAAAACTCTTCAGATGTAATGCTCTTCATAGTAGCATCAAAGATGATCGACCGATCCATGTCATCTTCCACATTAATTCTTTGGGATTTCCTTCACAACCTTGAAGTCCAATCCCCCTCCCTGAGCCAACTTCCCAAAAATCTCACCAAACTTTATTAGTGCTTTCAGCAAATCAATGTCGTTCTCGTCTAACATCACCCATATGAATGACACCCAGTCCCTATATCTCTGGATGTCAAAACGTTTTTACTGAAGAAGTAACCAAGAAGTTTCGTGACCGGTTCTACGAATGGTGGGTTCTTAACCAGAGCAAGAGCATTAGCTTCTTTAACAAACTTCGGATGGTAGGCTGGGGATTTCAGTTCCTCCACACATTGAAGTGCCTCTCGTCAAGTATCAAAGTTCCAAACACTAAAATATTATACAGTATTTCTCAGAAGAGCAGCGGCAAATTTTCCATCAAATCCCACAAGCTCCTGTAGACCTGTACTTTACAAGAATCTATACATAATTAGTCCAGCAGTCAAATTTCTTCAAAGAACGGCCAAGACAATGTGATTAACACTAGAAAGGACCTGAACAATAATATGGTGTACAATCTTTTCAGGCACTAATTTCTGCATAGTTCTCAAATAAGGCGTGTGCTTCCAAGAGTTCTCAACTTGAGCACTCGTTCTTTTGCTCTGGAGCAGTCATCTAGCTTATTTCTGCCCTTAGGTCATCAACACCTTCAAACGCCTCCTGGCAGCAGATATTCAATATGACTCGTTTATAAGTGATTTTTTTCCCTCCAAGCTCCTCTCAGCTGGAATTATAATAAGCCTCCCTTGACTATCATGCCACAAATAACACTAACCATAGTAACAAGGGCCAACCTTTTGTACTGTCCAAAACATTTGCTGCAATTATCCCTGTTTTCCCTGTAAATACCGCAATAGTATAGTCTTGGAGCCCCTAGCTATCGAAATTAAGCTGCAGAAAAAATACTCTTTTCCAGAAAGTTACGCTTGCATATGTTCACCAAAGATCATATGTCGTTCTTAGATGTGCAGTGCATTGTAAGGTCGACATTGGCTTCAAGCTTTCATTCGCTTCAAGCGTGTTGGTGATCTGAACTGTGATGTTCTTGGAAAAAATGATTTTATGCCTCAACTGTTATCAGTAGCAAGAGTAGGAGGAGCGGAATAAGAACATGGGCAAAAGATACATTATAGGTTGGTATATGACAAAGTTAAAGAAGGTGTATCTCTATATTATATTGCCCAATCTGACAAACCAGAAAGCTGAATTATGAAGATGAATGGTTGACCGATGAATATGTATATGCATGAATATGTATATCAAGGTCAATTAAGCTCATAAATACTTGGGTCGCTTAATAAGGTCATTAATTTATTTCTCAAACATGTTATTCTATGTTAACATCGATAGCTAACGTATAGATTGCCCAAATAGTAACGTATTGGGCTATAAAAACAAGTCAAAACATACAAATAATCCATCAGACAAAATGCAGGGAAAAATAACAGCAAGGGAATTTTATGGTCTGGTGCTCTTTCTTGCATTGGCTTTTAGGCTAAGTAGCAGTAAAATCATCTCCAACAGTTTCTCCAAAATATTTTTAAAATGGGAAAGTAAAAGCTAAAATCTCTAAAAAAATTATGCTCAAAATCCAAGAACTTTTCCATTTTGGAGATTTCGGTATTTAATACAATAATAAAATATACTATATCATTATTAATTATAACAAAAAACCATTATATATTCCATTGTAACAATAAAATACCTAATAAAATATTTTATTGTTGTCTTGAATTCGTCGGAACACGTAAAGAATTAAATTTTGGAGAAGAAAGACTTTGCTGCAAATTTAGGAAATAAAGACTTCTCTTTCTTCTCCATCCTCATTTTAGGATTTAGAAAAATTGTTGGACCTAAAAACAGTTATATATTCCTTAAAATTAAGAAATTCAAGAAATTAGAAAACTGTTGGATCTTGGATATGATCTAAGGAGGCACTTCCTTGGGAGAAAGTAGTTCGTTGGAATCGTTAACAATCTCGACAACGCTGACCATCTGGTGTTCACGTGTGTATCCAAAGATTGACACTATTGGTCCTCATCAACTCCCTCAAAACGAGCAATTTGAATTTGGTTTTCATGTTGGCTTTCCATTTGGCACATATTTCCAATGCAATGGGTGGTACTCGAATTATTAAGTTAACTTTATTGGTTTCAATTCTAGAGAAATTGGTCCCTTGTGGTGGAGATCATTGCATATGGAGTGCTCAACCTACTAGAATGTATTTGTTGGATATCAAGACCGGAGTGTATGCAAAACGATATGATTGGGTAAAGATTCAAACATGAATTGTAGGACCAAAACACTGTTTTTGTTGTAGGAGAAATAATGAGCGAGAGTTTGGGAGAAATAATCGTTGTATTTCATTTATAATTTAGCCTTATATATAGAGGATTCAATATATAAGAAAAATATATATATTCTTATTACAATATTGATATCAATCTTATCATATCTCTACTTTGACTAAGACACATACAATGAAATCATATTTCTACTTTGACTAAAACACAATAAATCATATTTTTTTAAACACTGACACTTCCCCCTTGTGCCGTGTCAAACTAATATGATACATTAAGATGCATTTCATGTTATCACTACTGGAAAAAGCACTTAGGAGACGGAATTATTTCGTCTCCTAAGTGACAGATTTCGTCTCCTAAGTACTTAGGAGACGGAACATCCGTCGGTTAAGATTCGTTGCCTAAGTGTTGTGAGGTAGACACTTAGGCGACGAACCTGAAATTCTGTCGCTTAAGTGGTTCTTAGGAGACGGAATACTTTCGTCTCCTAAGCACTTAGGCGACGAATTTTATTTTATAATAAAAATAATAATTATCCACTTAGGAGACGGAATAGTTGAATTCCGTCGCTAAAGGCTGAAAAAAAAAAATTAAAAACGCAACCTCAGGTTTTTTATCCACTCACTCCGACCGCCTCAATATACCACCACCATCGCAGGTTTCAGAAGTCACAACTAAATGTCTTGAACTTCTTATAATTTTGCATATAAATAGTAAAAACTTGCATTTATAAACTGCATATGGAAAAAATAAAGTTTACTGCCCCTAGTAAACTTATACTGGGGATTAGTAACTTGCAAAAAATAACCCTTTCAATTTCAGGGGCACAACCACATAACAATTGGCCCCTAGTGAACCCAGTAGAAGTTTACTGCCCCCCAGTAAACTTCTACTGGGGGTCAATAAAATTCAATACATTATCTCCCTTTCAATTTCATGTCAATTATACACAACAGATACTCATTCTTACCCTAATAAACAAATTCATTGCCCCTAGTAAACTTAGTGGAAGTTTACTGCCCCCCAGTAAACTTCTACTGGGGGTCAGTAAACTTCAATACAGTATCTCCCTCTCAATTTCATGTCAATTATACATAACAGATACTCATTTTTACCCTAATAAACAAATTCATTGCCCCATAGTAAACTCAGTGGAAGTTTACTGCCCTCAGTAAACTTCTACTGGGGGTCAGTAAACTTCAATACAGTATCTCCCTTTCAATTTCATGTCAATTATACACAACAGATACTCATTCTTACCCTAATAAACAAATTCATTGTCCCCTAGTAAACTCAGTGGAAGTTTACTGCCCCCCAGTAAACTTCTACTGGGGGTCAGTAAACTTCAATACAGTATCTCCCTTTCAATTTCATGTCAATTATACACAAAGATACTCATTCTTACTCTATAAACAAATTCATTGCTCTCTAGTAAACTCAGTGGAAGTTTACTGCCCCCAGTAAACTTCTACTGGGGGTCAGTAAACTTCAATACAGTATCTCCATTTCAATTTCATGCCAACAATATGCCCCAAATATGCCACCACCACCACTGTACCAAATAACCACCATCATACCAATCACATCCTAACCAAAATTAAAATTAAAATCAAATTAAACAAAAACACATAAATCTATCACCAAAGCTAATTAAATCAGAAAAATTGAAGAACTTACCTTGATTTCTTACCCAGATCTGAGGCTCGATGCAAGAGAAGGGGACGAGGAGCTTGCTGGCGGCGAGGACGGGTGAGTCGGGTCGGGTTGAGAGGGGGAGGTTGTTGGCTCCGAGGAGGGTGCGGAGGTGGCCGTGTGATGTGATGTTGAAGAGGGTCTTGACGACGTTGAGAGTGGTGGCGTTTGTGGGGACGAAGTCGATGAGCGTGTGGCAATTAGAGGTGACGTTGGTGGGGGTGGTGTAGTTGAAGGTGGCGGCGGAGGAAGGAGCGGTGAGAATGAAAAGAGAGGCCGGCATGAGAGTGATAGTCTAGAGAGAGAGAGAGAGAAAGAGCTTTAGGAGAAGATGAGTTTTCTTCTATTGATAAGGTTGATGAGTTTGTAATTTAAAAGAATTGATATGTTTTGAAAAATTTTGGTTTGAATTTTCATGAAATTTTACGCGAGAAGATGGACGCTCAAATTTTTAGAACTTAAGCAATGGAATGTTCTATTTCCGTCATCTAAGTGATTCATAAATTTTTATTTTTTATTTTTAAAAAAAATATTCCATCTCCTAAGTAAACATTCCGTCTCCTAAGTTCTACTTAGGCTTCGGAATGTAGTTCCGTCTCCTAAGTGATTCATATAAAAAAAAAAAAAATTTTCAAAATGCCGTCGTCTAAGTAAAAATATTTCGTCTCCTAAGTAGTACTTAAGCGACGGAATGAAATTTTGTCTCCTAAGTTGTTCTTAGAAGATGGAAATTGTTTCGTCTCCTAAGTAGAAAATTTTGTCGCTTAAGTACCACTTAGGAGACGGAATTAAAAAAATTCGTCGCCTAAGTGCTATTTTCCAGTAGTGTCTCATTAATAACTTTGTCAGGTAACAATAAAACTACGTAAGCAAAAATAATCTTAGTCGAAGGAACAAATGGTGTACAACACATCTCACATTTTAAAAGTGACATTCTTACTATCAAGAGAGTTTTAAATAACTTAAGCATATAAATGATTTTAACATGTTTTTCAAATGTCGCTTAACAGTGATCTAGTAAATAAATATGTCATATTTTCCTCATTTCTAACTTATTTCACTACGATCCAGAGGAAAATTATTATAGCTGACTAAGAAGAAATTTTTTTTTTTTCAAGTAAAGCATAGCAATTCATTTAAACTTTGGGCATTTGTCTGAATAACACTGATACATACATCCCTTACCAGCGTAATGTAAGCTAGAGGAGTTAGAATGCTAGCACTATTTTTACATTACGCTCATAGAACATAAGTCTAACGATAGAGAATTTGGCAAAAACTAAGTACTAATACATAAAGTGCACATAACGTGCTTAAAGTCATAATACAAGGAAATATCAGTAAATAGCCAAGCTAAATAACTATAGAGCTCCTTACAAAAGCAAGGACTTAGAGAACCCCCAAGGCAACCACCAAAGCCAAGTTAAGGCCCAAACTCAGAGATTGATCGGACCAGTCCACCATCTGCCACATCCTATCACACTCCAACCACCGCTATGTCTCTTGCCACTGCCTCGATTAGATCTGCGCCGATGTAGCTACACCAGTGATCTACACGACGACAAACCACATAGCCATGGATAATTCTAGTGTGCAGCACTGCATACTATGCAGATCTCACTAGAAGACAGATAGATGAGGTCACAAAGAACAACCCAACCGGAAAACCTCTCTAGCAAGTATTTACTTTTTCTGCTTTTAAGTTTTTATCTTTTACTATCAGTAAAAATCAAAATTTGACGGAGCATGGTGGGCCTTTAAGTTTGAATTTGTTTATTTACCTTAGTACAAATATAGATCTATCCTCTTTGCTCAAAGGTAGATAGCTAATCTTTTACAATTGGAGAATATATTGCTACCAGACTAGAATTCTTAGCAGAAGCTAAATTATCTTATAAAGAACTGCAAGAAGAAAAAAGAAAATGAGAAAATTAAAAGAAAACAGAGACAAGCTTCCTAGAAGTACCAAAAATTATTGGGATATTATCTTCCAACTACAACGAAGAATATACGAGTCAAGAGAAGAAATTGAAGTTCTTCAGGAAACTTTTGAAGAAGATCAAAAACCTCTTGATATTTTGAGCATCGGTTAGATCCGCCATAGCTGGTATCAGAGCCTGCTTGGCTCAAAAGCAGGTAACCAAAAAGGCTTATGCCACAAAGTTGGCTTCTCTCAACCAACAAAAGAGAATCCAAACAAAAAACCTATCAGTCTTTTTGTACTACAAAAGGAACTGATAAGTGGGAAGTGTGCTTTCATTCAAGGCACATACAAGAAAGTCAATACTCCATTGAATACATCTGTAGAGTACTAAACACTCTATACGACGAACATATTCATCTCCAACAGAGAGATCGGAGTAGAAGAGCTTGATCCCTCAAGACCAAGCTTAATCGAGTTCTTAGATCATTTATCTAAAAATAAGACCTCTGAAAAGGTTATAGAGCAACTCGAGAGATTTAATCTACGGATAAATCAACTTGAGGAAATAAATTCAAAAATTTCTAAGCTTGAAATCAAGCTAGATTACCTCAAAGAAAAGCAATATCTAACAGATATTGAAAAGAAATTAGTTCGTACTGAAAAGCTTGCTAACAATATTCATCAACAAGCAGTAGAACTAAGCAATACTCAAGAAAGCTTGAAGACACTTTTAGAATCTCTTATTTCCAGAATAGGATGATTCAGAGAGTAGATCTAAAAGTAAAACAGGAAGTGTTAAAGCTATTGGCTTTCACCAACCAACGGAAAAACTTGCCGAGAATGTAGAAGCAATAATTCTTCAGCAAAATTATAATATCGCTTATCTTCAAGAGATAGGTACTGACCTCGAAATCCGATTTCGAGAGTTAAATAATAAAATCTCTAGTCTACAAAAGATTATAGAGAAAATGAAGGACGGAGAGAATTATGAAAAAATAGATGAAGAATCACTGGCTCAAAGTGTAGCTAGTAAAATCATCATAAATTCTCCACCCCTGCCAATGGGAGAAAGTAGACTAAGGTTTAGTGAACCAAAGCTACTTGAATGGAAATCTTCAAAACCAACTACCAAAAGAGACATGAAGATGTTAAGTAGAATTCTCAGCAAAGGAAACACAGCTCCAGTTCAGCTTATAAATGCTCAAGAATTTGAGTATAATGAAATCGAGTCTAGTGTGCGAGAAGCATCTGCCCCTAGATTTAGATTTAATGAAATCTATAAGAAAAGATCTTTCTTATGGATTCACATAGATTCAAGATTCTTGAATTAACCGTTCCAGCCACAGGAGGAGAAACAGATATCAGGCTGATAACTCCAAAAGAAGTAAGTGAAGCATTCCAAAGAAAATATTCCTATATGCATATTGGTGCAGTTCAAGTAGGAATAAAACTCTTAGCCAGAGATGGTATTGATTGTTCTGTTCTATGTGTCTTACAAGACGATAGAATAACAGATTTCAAGAAAAGTTTGTTAGGAACAGTAGAAGCTTCTTTGTGCAACCAGGTTGCATACTTCAATGTTTTTCCAAACTTCACAACACATCTCAAGATGCAGCTCACTGTCTAAGATTAAGAATCAAGACAGATGGAATTTCTATGAAAAAAGGAATGATGGAACTAGCGATAGATTATCGTATTTATTATAAACTGATGAGCACAAATGTGACTCCAAATACCAGGTTTCTAAATAGCCCTGGAATTACCACATCTGTTCTCACCAACCCTAAAAATAATTTTCAGCAAAAGCATGTCACAAAATGGCATGAAGTAACATTCCCAAGAGAATGGAATCTGACCCCTCCGGTCAGACAGCTTGAAAGCTCCAATGCTTCAGTTTATGAAGATACGGAGGAAAAATCAGCTTACAATTCCATAGGCACTCTTTTGCAAACTATGAAGAAGCTAGTACCTCTGAAACTAAAATAGTTTATAATGAAGAATCTCTAGAAGAAGAGGATACTAAGAGACCTATGAGGATGTTCCAAGCAAGGGAATTAAGAGAATTATATGCACAAGCCGAGACTTGTGATTCCCCAGAAGAACTTGAAAAGATCATTAGAGAAATTTCTCAAGTTCAACTTGGAAAGAAAAAGAGGAAGATTCTTCCTTATCAAGAAGCAAAGGATGAACCAGAACATTCTGGAGCATCAATGGATACGGATGGTGAAAGACAACCCCCCCAGGAGGTGGTCATACTGTAATACAGAACATCACCAACAATCCTACAAAGATCATTCGGGAAAAGAATATTAAGCTTCCTAAAGGTCAGGCTCCTACAGGAAGATATGGAGAAAGAAGTTCTCAGAAATATATCCCTACAGAATCTAAATGGGGACAATCAGTGTCTGAAAGAGGCGTTTATCTGGATCTGGATCAGGTAGGAGATAAAAGAAAAGCAATAGATAACTGGGTTGCTAGTTTAAAGCTAACTCAGGCTCTTGTGTTATCTAAATATGCCTACGAGGAAGCTCATGCCTATTATGAGTCTACCTTAACTGGAATAGTCCAGAAATGGTACCAGTCCTTCAAGAGAAGTTCGCAGTGGACTGATTGGGCAACAAAAATAGCTCAGACTAATAGCCCTTTAGATTTTGCAGTCCCTATCTATGCACAATTTTGCGGAGATATCACGGGGCATAGTGAACAATCTAAAGAAAGAGCCAAAGCAAATATTCAAAAATTGAGTATTTGTAATATGAGGTATTTCGAAGAATATACCAATGAGTTTCAAAACTACTACTGCACCATCGGAGACATTGAAAATAATGATCTCATATCAGAACATATACAGAAAATTACCAGAACCCTGGAACGATGCAGTAGCTCAATCATTGGAAGAAAACCCTCTTCAGTATTTTACTGTTGGAGGAATAGCAGAAAGAGTTAGGGATCTCCTAAGAAAACAATGTACAGATAATAGAAAATCTAAGTCTGCCAAGAAACAACTCAGAGGAGTTGAAAACATGTGTCCAAAGATTTTGGATACCCCGACACAATGGGGATGTCATGTTTTGGAAAAAAAATACAGAAGAAAATTTCAGGGTAGCAAACAAAAGAGCAATTTCGCTTCTAAAAAGAAGTATAAATTCAGGAAAAGTTCTGGATATCATAAAAGACAATCTTCTCAAACTTCTCCAAAAAAGAAATTCTTTAAAAGAAAACCAGATTCTGGTTCTAAAGAAACAAAGAAGTGCAGATGTTGGCTCTGCAAGGCAGAAGGACATTATGCGAATGAGTGTCCGAAAAAGGATAAAAGGACTTCAAAAGTCTTATTAGCCGAATATGAAGAAGCCATAGATTATGCTAATCTAAAAGGCTTTGAGGTTGTTTATTCTGATGAAGAGAATGAATCAGTATATTCTCTTGAATACCCATCAGATAGTGAAACAGAAAGTACTTCAGAAGGCTCTGAAGAAGATGAAAGATATCGTCCTATATTTGTATTACAAATACAAAATTGGAAAGAAGAAAATGCTGATATTATCAGCACCTTTCATCCCAATCCTGGAAGATTTATATGTGATTATTGCGGGTGCGATGATGATAGTACTATCCCCATGTACTGTGAAAATACAGGAGAAACTTATCATCGCGAGTGCTTTATCGCAGAACTCAGGAGAAAAACCAAGGCTAAAGATGCCCATATTTTGACAGAAGAGGAATATAATGTATTCCATAAAAAAGAGCAAACAGAAAATCTCAGAGAAGATATGAAAACGATGAAGTTTGTAACTTCATTAAGTCAAACAAAGAGATAAAAGAATCTCTTGAATCTCTTGATCCCACTACTGATGGGATAAGTGCCAATCCAATTCTTGGTATTAATCCTCCAAACTCCATAAATGAGGAAAGAAAGGTCAATCCTCTCACGGAATTGCTTGATACTCCTAAAAAATTAGAACAAGTGATGAAAATCCAGACGAGCATATATAGTAACTACATTACTATTGGTCTGAAGTTTCCCAACTTTAATAAGTATCATCTACATGCATTTGTAGACACTGGCTCAGGGTACTCCCTTGCCAAAAGATACGCAATCCCTGAAGAATATTGGGAAAAATCTCCAAGAACGGTTACTGGAGTGGCCATGGAAGACAACAAGATTGTTATGGATACTATGGCACGCAATGTTAAAGTTTCCCTAGGAGGAGGAATTTTACTATCAAAATCCTTTGGCAGTGTGAAGGCCAAAGCGCTGATTTGTTGATTGGAAATGATTTCCTACTTCAACAGACAATAACTCAAACTCCAGCGATGATTGGATTTGAGAAAGATCAGAAATTCTATTGGGAATCACGCCTGCTAGACGCCGTTAGCATTACCCGTAAAGGGTTTACAAATCAATATCAGAAGTCGCTAGCGAAGAGTGGTGACTATAGGCCAATTCTTAAACCTGTTTTGTTGCTCCAAGAACAGCTAAAAGGGTATAAAGAAATATTGGTAAACGAAACAACAAGTTCAGAAGACTCTGAATCAGAGAAAAATTCTGAATATCAAATATCTGACAATGAGAGTTCTGATGGAGAAGAAGAATACATCAGAGAGCATAACCTAAAGGTGTATGCTAAGAAAATAGAGCAAAAAAAGATACCAACTCTCTCAGAAATAGAGCTTTACTGAAACCAGTTATCAGTGAAGATCCTCAGCTATATTGGGAAAAAGATCCAATATATTGCCAGTTAAAGATGCATGATGCAAATACTATTTGCCATGTTAAAGCCATCCCTCACTATAGGGAAGAAGACCGAAAAGAGATGGAAAGTCAAATCCAAGAACTTCTTGAAAAGAAGTTAATAAGGCCTTCAAACAGTCCTCATCATGCTCCAGCTTTTCTGGTAAGAAACCATGCGGAACAATTAAGAGGAAAAGCCAGAATGGTAATTGATTACAGAGATGTAAACAAAAAGACCGTTAAAGACGGTTATCAGATAGCTCAAGTAAGAGTTCTCATCAATAGGCTTAAAGGAGCAAAAATCTTCTCAAAGTTTGATGCGAAATCAGGCTTTTGGCAGGTAAATGCATCCTGATTCCATTGCCTTAACAGCTTTTGGAACTCCTCAAGGACATTATGAATGGTTAGTTATGCCATTTGGTCTCAAGCAAGCCCCGTCTATTTTTCAAAGAAAAATGGATAATATCTTCAAGCCATACTCAGATTTTTGCATAGTTTACATAGACGACATCTTGTCTTCTCCAAAACTATGAATGAGCATTTAAAGCATCTTGAACAGGTGTGTAAGCTTATTGTCCAAAGAGGAATTATCCTAGGACAAAAAAAGATTCATCTTATTAAAGGAGAAATAGATTTCCTTGGCATTCATGTTAAGGATGGAGAGATTCGTCTCCAAGAGCATATCGTTAAGAAAATTAGCCAATTTCCAGACAATATTCCTGATGCAAAGTCTTTGCAAAGGTTTTTAGGAGTTGTTAATTTCGCAAGAGATTTTATTCCTCAAGTCAGTGGGCTAACTGCTCTCCTCTCTCCAAAAACAAGTTCCAAGAAAAAATGGTATTTCACAATTGATGACAGTAATACTGTCAAAAAATTAAGGAATTAGCAAAAACCTTCCTCCTTTACAATTACCTGAAGAAGGAGATCTGATCATTTTGCAGACTGATGCAAATGATTATTACTGGGCAGGAGTCGTTTTAGCTGCTGCCACAGATACAAATCATGAAAAGATTTGTAAATTTCTATCTGGAAAGTTTAACGCTGCTGAGTTAAACTATTCTACTGGAGACAAGGAAGTCCTTGCCTTAATTAAAAGCATCAAGGGTGCCGAGGCATACCTAGGAAACAAATTTGTAGTAAGAACTGATAACAAAAGAGTTAAAAACTTCAAAAACTACAAATTAACTGATGCTGCAGATAGAGGAAGAGTTTTGAGATGGCAAATGTTTTTAACTCAATATGAATATGATGTTGAAATGGTTGCAGGAAACAAGAACTTTTTGCCTGACGCACTCACAAGAGAAATGGCAATGTTCGAAAGAGAAGGTCGTAATCCCAGAAGCAGAAAACCAGAATCAGAGGAAAAGAAGCTCTGGGAAAGATTCAAAGAAGGCGATAAGACCGTAGGACCGCTCCATGACGGACCAGGATATCAATATTTGGTCTCCTATGGAACTGCTGAAACCAGTCATGCTTCAAGAATCAAGCCTAAACTAGATCTTGAAAAAGATGGTCGTTCTAGTCATTCCGATGGTACTAATGAAGAAAAACTCATAGATGAGTTCTTGCTGTGTCCGAAAGGATCAGCCTTAACTGATCAGTCTCAGGGGAAAAAGACTGCTAGCCCGTCTCAAACGGCAGACGGTAAAGCATATCAAGACCGTTAACGCTGCTGCTGCTTTGCCAAAAAGCAGAAGAGACCCTCTAGGGCAAACAAGATACGATAGTCACAGGAAGAAAAATCATTCACGATCAACCACTGAAGATCTTCCAGAGACCAGTTTTTAGAACAGAAAGGCTATTGGCCTTTAAACAGAAAATTATTATTGATAATATTCTGTATTCTTCTATGAAGAAAATGAAGCCCATTTACTTCAAACCCTTACGGCTTTAACTGAAGAAATGTATGGAGTCCATACAAAAGACAAAGGGTCTAGCAGAACCACCTAAGATTGTTTTTCTTACAAGTCCTGAAAGTGCTAAAATTCCTATGCAAGCCTTAAAAGAATCTGAATGGTATAATTTCCATAACCTCTTAGGTGAAGGAAAAGATGTTCTCCCAGAGACATTATCAATAAGCCCTGGCCCATATTATGGGAGATACCTGGTTGATGTTCAAGCAGAGCATCCTCAGAAGCACAAGCTATGGCTTATAGAAAATGGTTTCGTTCATAATTTGTGGACAAAAACCAATGAAGATCTTAAGGGTTTTCCAGAAATAATAACCGAAGCTGTCAAGAATATCAGACCTGATGGATGTATTTTAAGGATAAAATTCATTTCAACACCACCAGAATGGACCATGGTAAATGGACAGAAATTATATCTCTCCATATCATCATGTCAGATTAATCCAAAGTCCGGTTCAAAAGCCAGCCATTACTAGTGGCAATGGAAGACCAAATCAGAGCATTCCATGGATGAAAGCTATGGCCATAGCGACTATCAAAGACATAGTTCTAAGAGACTATGATTCAAGTCTCCTGGCAAGTGGAGAAAAAATAATGGTCACTTGCTATAATCATCCTCCTCCTGAGAACTGTGATTTTTTCACAGCTCTTATGAGAAATGAAGTGGATTGCACGCTAGCTACCACCAAGTGGCTAGAAAAAGTTGAGACTGAAGAAAAATACAAGATTTCTTATCCTTATGATTCAGACCTCGACGATGGAAATGAAGGCACGGCACAAGATTGGGAAAATAATGGTCCCAACTCCTCAGTGGAATATTCTGAAGATCCAGAAACATATCACAACATAGTTAACATGTTGGATAAATGAGCAATAGCCGACGCTACGTGCCAAACTACTTTTCTTTTCTAAAAAGAAAAGGAGCCACCAGCACAAGAATCAAACGACTTTACTTTTTCTAAAAGTAAAGTTATCTGGTTTAGATTCCTCTTGTCCTCCACTCTGCACAATGGTTTTATTTTTAGCTTGAGGTCCGTCCCTATATAAGTTCGAAAAACTTCAGAAGAAGAGGAAGAGAGGACAACACAAGAAAGACAGAAGTTGTTCCACTCTCCAACCTCTCTCAAGAAGTTTTAGCCAATAAACAGTCTTTGTAATATAGTAGTGTGAGTAAGAGTGTATGTGAGTCATCTGGTGTGAAGTACTGTAAAATACAAGTATTTATCTTGCAGATATGAGTAGCTAAATAACTTTTAGCTGTTTACCTAAGAGCGAGGCTCTAGGTTTTATGTTTGTATCTATGGTTGAATAAATTCATCTTGATGCTCAAAATCCCGTCACAAAAATAATTTACTATATATATTAGTCTGTTATTTGTACCTTGTTTTGTTTAATTTACTGCTTCACAATTAGAACCTTTTTTTTAAGGCAGCAGTGATTCCACCGTACTTAGTAACCAGGTAGACATGGGTCTTTAGGTGAATCTTTTCGGCATGTTGAAGGCTAGTCCTTTTTAGGAAGGTTTTTAGTTGTTTGCAGATAAAATGTAATATTGTGGTAGCAACCCCTAGAACAGGTCACTAGCAGGTCACCTTGGACCACTTACCTTTTAAAAATCATAAAAACAGTCTGCATCTCATGCAACACTGCACAACAAACATACCCCATAGCCATAGCCTACAACTCCATACCATCACAAATACAAATCTCCAAGCTAAGTTTGGATCCTAACGACCCAAGAAAACTAATCTCAGAGAAGTTCCAATATGGTAAAGCAAAACCACCATCATCTCACTTCCCAGTCGCCGCCAATCTTCATATTTACCTCGAGCCAAATTTTGTCATACAACACCAGGATCAATAATATTCTAATACATGAAGGGTTATAAGTATTCTTGTCTGGCAGCAGACCCTAGAACGGTGACGAAGGCTGGAGACCTTTGCAAACGTCAGGGTGCCACCGGACGAGATTGAAATTGGGTCTTAGAGGCACTGAATGCGCTTAGGGTTTTAGAAGAGAGAGACGACTCATATACTTAGAAGATATATACTTGGTGTTTCCCAATAAAGAAACAACATTTGTGTGGATCAGAGAGATCCTACCAAAACATCATCAATATTACTACATTGTAATATTAGTCATTGAAGTTTGTAAATATTCTTAGTAACCACATGAGTTTTTAAAGTAATAATATTAGTCTTAAAAAAGTGGTAATACGAGTCTTAAAAAAGTGATAATACGAGTCTTAAAACTTGCATCAACTTTTTTTGGGTGCGTCTATTGTCATCCCACAACTACTTTGTTCACCCCACAAGTTTTTAATTTATTGAATGACTAATATACCCTAATATAAAATTACAACAAGAGACAATAAGTTGTTACAAATTACAAATTTTATTTTATTTTAGATAAACACGTACTTCATATATCTTAACCCATAATTTATCATATTTTATCTTCTATGAAGTCTGAAGAAGACACTATAGCATCTAGCATTCAACTGAAGATAAGGTGAACTGTTTGTATTTTTTTTTTTTTTATGCTTCGTCTATCCCTTTACTCATTATTTCTCATATCAATTTTGTATGTAAATTTTCTTGTCTAATCGCTCACTTATATATATTCGATTTTTTTTTTCATCGGCGTCAAAGCTTTTTTCAAGTACAGTTTACTGACATTGTGTATCTCGATATCGACGGATACGAATGAGTTGTTAAGTTTGAGAGTTTTTTCTTGTTCTTTAATTGAGATTTATACTTTAATATGATTTTTATTGTTCAGTTTGTGATTCCACTTACTCAAATGATATTAATCTTATGGTTTTCTTCAATTTCATTTTGTTTTTTGAGTTCAATGGCTATTTGAAGAGACTGATTTTGTGCGTATTGCAAATCGGTAAATAAAATAAATTTAAAATTAAAAAATATAGGGGGCGGTGAGGTGAGAAGAGGTCGAATGTACGGTGAACAAAGCAAATTAAAATTGAAAAAAATATATGTAGGGTAAAAAAAGAATTTAGGGTGAACAAAGCAAAAATAAGAAAATAGTATTTTAGGTATTGTAAATGGGTGAATAAAATGGTTTGTGGGGTAGCAATAGACGCACCATTTTTTTTTAACATTTTAAGGACTCAATTACCATTTGAAGACTAATAATGTTTGAACTAATATAATTTTTTACAACTTTAAGGACATATGTTACAGCTGTCAAATATTACTACAGTAACTTCTTTAACAAACTCCAGATGGTAGGCTAGGGATGTCAGTTCCTCCACACATTGAAGTGCCTCGTCAAGTATCAAGGTTTCAAACACTAAAATATTATACAGTTTTTCTAAGAAGAGCAGTGGCAGTTTTTCCATCAAATCCCACAAGCTCCATGTACACCTGTACTACACAAGAATCTATGATTAGTCCAGCAGTCTCATTTCTTCAAAGAACAGCCAAGACAAAGTGATTAACACGTACTAGAAAGGACCTGAACAATAATATGGTGTACAATCTTTTCAGGCACTAACTTCTGCTTAAAAAGTTCCCCAATAAGGCGTGTGCTTCCTAGAGTTCGCAACTTGAGCACTCGTCTGGAGCAGTCATCTGCCTTATTTCGGCCCTCAGGTCATCAACACCTTCAAACGCTTTCTGACAGCAGATATTCAACATGACTCATTTAGAAGTGATTTGTTTCCCCACCAAGCTCCTCTTAGTTTGAATTAAACTAAGCCTCCCTTGATCGACTATCATGCCACAAATAACACTGACCATAGTAATAAGGGCCAACATTTTGTACTATCAAAGCTGCAACTATCCCTGCCTTCCCTGTAAATTTTGAAACAGTATTGTCTTGGAGCCCCTGGCCATCGAAAGCTGCAGAAAAATAGGGTACATTTCTTAAGAAAGTTACACTTGAACTTGAACTGATAGGATTCCCCCATGACGAAGTATGTGCTCACCAAGATCATCGTTCTTGGATTTGCAGTGCACTGTGAGGTCGACATTGCCTTGGAGCGTGTTGGTGATCTGAACTTATTAATAAGATTATATCTCTTGCACAAATCAAGCAATTGTCACCTTCCTAAATTATTGTAGAATCATCAGTTTATATCTTTGTATTCATTGTTGTGCATAATTGTAGCCTAGAAGGTTAGTTATCATATCTGTATATATGCATAGAGTGTAAATTAATTGAATCAATGAAAATACAATTCTACAATTTCTACAGAACTGTTATCATCTTGGGAAAAATGATTTCTACCTTAAACTGTTAGGGACAAGTAGCTAGAGTAGGAGGAGCGGAATAAGAACATGGGCAAAAGATAAACTCATTATAGGTTGGTATATGGCAAAGTTTAAGAAGGTGTATCTCTATATTATATTGTCTAATCTGACAAACCAGAAAGCTGAATTGTGAAATGAATGGTTGATTGATGAATCTGTATATGCATGAATGGTTTTATTAAGGTCAATTAAGCTCATAAATACCGGGTCGCTTAATAAGGTCATTAATTTATTTCTCAAAGATGTTATTCTATGTTAAGATCGATAGCTAACGTATACATTTCCCATATAGTAGCATGTTGGGCTATAAAAACAAGTCAAAACACACGAATAATTCATCAGACAAAATGCAGGAAAAATATTATTGTTTGGTGCTCTTTCTTGCATTGGCCTTCAGGCCAAGTAGCAGCAAGGAGGCACTTCCTGGAGTACAGTACTTCTTGAGAATCGAAAACACTCTCGGCACCGGTCACCCACTGGCGTTCCTGTGTCAATCCAAAAATGAAACTATAGGTCCTCGTACTCTCTCTCCAAACCAGCAATTTACATTTGGTGTTCGTGTTGCCTCTTCATTCGGCACATTATTCCATTGTCATGGGTGGTACTCGAATTATAAAGTTGATTTTGTTGCTTTCGATTCTAGAGAAATTGGTCCTTGTGGTGGTGGAGTTTATTGCATATGGAATGCTCGACCTGCTGGAATGTTTTTGTTGGACCTCACTGCCGGAGAGTTCGTAAAACAAAATGATTGGGTAAAGATTCAAACATGAATTGTGGGAGAAAAACATTGTTTTGTTGTAGGAGAAATAATATGAGTGAGAGTTTGGGAGGAATAATCATTATATTTCATTTATAAAATAATAATTTATACTCAATATATAAAGAAAATACATGTTATTATAAATATTATAATCTATGTGGCTGTCTACGTAATTACTCATTAGTTATGTACTCTGATGTAAACCCTACATCTATATAAAGAGGCTAATGAGAATGAATGAATAAACTCTTACCTCCTCCCAACTATTCTCTATGTGTCTTCTCTTCTTCTTTTCTTTATTTTACAACACGTTATCAGCACGACTCTACCTTTGAGTTGATAACGACCAAATCCTACAAACCCAAAACTGAATTTCGTACACTAAATTTTCTTTTGTTTCTATACTCGATGATGATTAGAAAATTACACGGTGCAACTTAATTGTTGTTCTTCACTCGTGTTCTTGATCTATGAGTTTGATTTGTTTATTGTTCATACTCAGATGATTCAATTATTATATTGCCATGATTGGCATATATACTTTGTTTTACCCAAATAATCATTATCATTCTCTCTTTTGCTTTGCTTTGGGTGTTGGGATTTTTGGTTGCTTCGATTAGGGTTTGGTTTAATAACCTTTGTAGTGTCTTTAATTCATAATAGCTAGTTACTGCAACCATGATACAAATTTTCAGTGATATCTATCAAATATATGTACTATATCCGCTGATCGGTCTTTATGAATATATATATTTTCTTGAGTTCAATTTTGTCTTTCTCTTGTTCTTAATTGATCGCATATTGATCAATTGTGCTAATATGTGAAGCATGATATCCATATTAGATCGAGCCTGAAGTCTTTTGATCAAACTATGGAGGGCCTAAACTCTCTCTACAATCGAATTACCACTTGAAGTTTCTAATAGCTTATGCAATTAACGAGAGCCAAATGTTTCTCAAAGTTATAAAATGATCATTGAAACCACTTATTGTGATCCCTAATCATATGAGAACCCGAAGTTCCTCACCTTATTTTGTATCTATGTTCTTGTACAATTAAAGGAGATAAGCAAGATTATCGATCATATTGGTGAATTTAATCGGACCAGAAGTTCTGTGTATTTTATTCATCCATGGAACCAGAAGTTTCCTATTACAATTTATTTACTTTTTTGTTCTTTACAGTTTTCTTATTTTGTTATGCAATTTTATTATTGTACTTCTTGTTTAAATTTTATTGTTATTCATACGGGCCAACAACCCTATATGTTGAAGATATGAATTTTGAATGCGTGTAATATTGAACAAGAAGTTTCAATATTGTACTGTAGAACCTGAAGTTCTAATAGTAAAATTCGAACTCGAAACTTCGAGTACAAAATACAAATTAGTGTGACCCAGATGTTCACTCCACCTAAGAACTTGAAGTTCTAACCGTGCAGACTCGAGCCTTAAGTTTTGAGTATATATATTTAGACAATTTATCTTGAAATTTTAATGTTGCCTACCTCAAACCTGGAGTTTTGAGGGGGAGTCATATTGGCATCAATATAGATAAGCTATATCTAACAATTGGTCTAAATTTATGATGCACGAGTACGAGTATACTCTTTGCAATTACGTTGCCACCTCAATTAGACACTCCTTTTTTTTATTGAGAGGGAGAGAGATTGTTCCTGAAGAACGATGTAAATTGGTGTGAGTTGTCCATCCATCATCTTATTTTGGTTTTGAGAAATATCTCAGCAAATGAGTTGATAAAAGATCTTAACAAACGTATATGCTAAAAACATAGGCATTAGCATGGATTAAAGTCTATGAGACCATCCATATTAACTCAAATACTTTATACCCCATTTGATTTGTGGGATGCACATGTATTCAAGTGACATGGTTTTCCTGAAGAGAATGTCATTATACAATGTTAGATTTATTTATTTTTTTTTTAATATGGCTACACATACAAATGTTGTAGGTACGCCATTAGAGAATGATATCTTGGTTGATATTAATGAATATAATATTTTTGACCTCATACTTAGTTTAGGTTCGCCACCAGCCAATAAACATCTCACTTAAAAGAAAGTGATAGAGCTTTAAACGCATATATGTGAATGGTCATAACATGACAGTCTTCCCGCCGTTAGGGGGAGAATAAGACTATTGTCATTTGAATAATGGCGTGAATTTAAGTGGAATGTATCCACCAGGTCTAAAGTTTTAAGGTCCTGAAAAAGGAAGATTATGCATGTCCTCTAATGATCTACATGATATTACAAGTAAAAGATCCACATTTGCTAGATAATATTTGTCCTAGAAGTGACATATTTGCCCCAGAAGTGGCATGGGTACCCAATATCAAAAATGCATGCATATAAGAATGTGTGAGATCTACAAATGATGATCATCTATGACAATTTACAAATGGTAGCTACCAAAGACCATTAAGAACTGTATTAATCGATGCTATTCCACGTTTCATTATGCATGTCGACAAAGCATATTATTAGTCAAATTGGAAAGAGGCAATTCCAATGAAACTAAATATTTGAAACATGATGAGATACTTTGACTTTAACCCTATAGATACAAAAGGGTATTTACCACAGTGAAAGTAAATCACTATGATTTAATGTCTACAAAAGACATGGGATTATGAATCTGCCTTTATACGAATGATATTTTTCTATAAGTATAGTGTTACATGTAACTATTACATGGACGAGAGACTTATGCCATGTTGTCATCATATATTATGAGGGTCTTTAAAGACACATTGATATATCAAATTCCCAGAAGTGAAGTGTCATTACAAGCGTATCGCTTGTCAAATCCTTAAAGGATTCAAGTACATGAATGATTCTAATGTAATTCGATCCATGAATACTTGAGAGAGCCTGAAGCTAATTCATGGAATCAAATTGTCTAAAGCTAGCTCACGTGATCGAAATTGCCTCAATGAGTACTATGATCGGACTACACAATCGAATTCGAATTATGATCATTATGTTGCTACATATTCTAACTCTTGGGAAGTTACGAATTACTCAGAGCTCCTGAAGAGCTTATATGAGACGTATCACTACACAAAGATAATTAATGTGTATGGCTAGATACCCCATGAGATATTTCAATGTTTTAATGTCAATTTGTTTATCTTGTTTAGCCATTACTTAGTGTATGAATTTAGTCATACGACTTAATGAGGTAAGACCTATTTATAATCGTCTAGCTCTAGCTGTTGTTATTACTATAACTTTGCAAGTTTAAAATTTCATGATGAACCCCTATATGCAAAGCACGCATGGTCTCACTTTAGTGATGAACAAATCAAACCGTTATTTACGGCGCATGAAGCTTGCAACGTTCAGGAGGAGATTCTCATCAGGGGGAGCATCCAGAAGTATGTTACCTAAGACATATGCGCGTTGTACTCTTTTTCTCCTTCGACCAGGGTTATTTTTCTCCCACTGGGTTTTTCTTACCTGGCAAGGTTTTTAACGAGACAACATTATGCGCGTCTAATTTCATCATTCATTGGTGAACATCCAAGGGGGAGTGTTATAAATATTATAATCTATGTGGCTGTCCACGTAATTACTCATTAGTTATGTACTCTGATATAAACTCTACCTCTATATAAAGAGGCTAATAAGAATAAATGAGTAGATTTTTACCTCCTCCCAACTATTTTCTATGTGTCTTCTCTTCTTCTTTCTTTTCTTTACAACACATATATTCTTATTACAATAATGATATCTAATCATATCTGATTCTACTCTGACTATAACACACACAATAAATTATATTTTTACTTTAACTAAGACGCACACAATAAATCATATTTCCTTAAACACTCACACTTCCCTTTTGTATCGTGTCAAACTAACATGATACATTCAGATGCATTCTATGTTGCCACATTAATAATATTATCAAGTAACAATCAAACCTCATGGGTAAAAATAATCTTTGTCGAAGAAACAAAAGGAGTACAACGCATTATTTAAATTTGAAAGTGACATGTGTCTGCCAGACTCACCCTGATGTCTATACCTCTTATTGATTCTTGCAATCATGAGAGGTTTAGATAACTTAAGCATATCAATGCTTTTAACATGATTTTCAAATGTGGTTTTTATTAGTGATCTAGTAAATAGATATGTCATACTGTCCTCAGATCTGACTTGTTTCACTACGAGCCTCAGATCTGAGGAGAATGTTTATATTTGACTACTTAGAAGATACACTACCAGGACAAGCACTTTAGCTGACGAAAAAGTTCGTCGGCTTGTTAGCTTAATTCGTCGGCTATGATTTCGTCGGGAAAGGGTCGTCGGCGATGACTTTAGCCGACGAAACAAGAAGACGTCGTCGGCTATAGTCCCATAGTTTAGCCGACAAAAACAAGTCGTCGGCTTTTTTCCCATAATTTAGCCGATGAAAACAAGTCGTCGGCTTTTTTCCCAGAATTTAGCCGACGAAAAACAAGTCGTCGATTTTTTTCACAGAATTTAGCCAACGAATACCTTAAATGTGTCGTCGACCGTAATCTGAGACTTTAGCCGACGAAACATTTAAGATATTCGTCGGCTAAAGTATGTAATAAAAAAATTAAAAAATAGCTATAGCCGACGAAATATAGTCTGTTTCGTCGGCCTTAGAAGAGTTTAGCCGACGAAACATGCCATAATTCGTCGGCTAAACCTTATAAAAAAAATTAAAAATACTATAGCTGACGAATATATTACATGTTTCGTCGGCTATAAGTCCATTCTAGTAATAAAAAAAACACGAAATTTCTAAATTATCATTCCAAGCAAGCTGCAACATACACCAAAACAATCCATATAACTAACAACAAACACATAAAACTATATAATTGATCAACTACACAAAATCTAGATCGTCTAAATCAATATCTGATTCTGGGGGCTGCTGCGGCGGCTGAGGTAGCAGTATAAGCGTAGGCATGGGCGGAGCCGGAAGTCCCTGAAGCTGGACAGTTGTAAACTCCTGCAAGTACTGCTGCTGGGCCTGCTGGGCCTGCTGGGTGGCATATACCGCGGCAGTATAGGCAGCCTGAGCAGCTTGTTGTTCCCGTAGTCTCTGAACTTCCGACTCTAGCTGAGTCGTCCTGCTGGTGGTCGAGGTCCTCCTGCTGGTCGAGGCTGCCTTTCGTTAAAATCCTGGAGTGGTCTTCAAGACCCCCTCGCCCTTCTTTCCTAGACCCGGCAGTAGAAGTTGTTTTCTCGCAGTGGGAAGGCTGTGCCCATGATCCTCGCCCCAACCCTCGGATCCGAAGTGTCGATCCGGGACATGGCTTCGGACATCTCTTCCTCATGCGTGTCCAGCCATGTCACCCTCACTATAACACTCATCACCCTCACTATAACACTCATCACCTCGTCACTAGCCTCCCTCACCTTTGCCTAATTGGATAGGAAAAAAATGATTAATTAACATTTTGACATATATATAAGTAAAATTAAAAATTTTAAAACGTAAGATGACTTACAATATCCTCCTAGGTGTCAGGATATGTCTTCCCGTACGTATAGACGTACCGGTTGACTTCTGGATGTTCCCTGACCGTCTCGTCCATGAAGACAGCGAACGGTCTAGAACCGGCATGATGGTTCCTTGTGTTGCGTTGCCGGTTCTGAGCGTTCGCCCGGAAAACGGCCTTCAAAGAAAAAAATAAACTATTAGTAAAATATTTAAAAACGGACGTACTTAATGACAAATTAACTACTTAATTTTTTTAAATACTTGTTTACGAGGGTTGTTGAATTCTGATATCAGAAGCCAACGCTACTCGTACTCCTTGTACTGGAACTCAGCAGGGGTACTAGAACGTGCATTCCCGTGCGTAGTCCAGTGGGTCCGCAACTCGTTCTTCCACTCCTTGTACCTACAGATACAACAAAAATATTAAATATTATTAATATCACATACAATTTTGTTCTTTCATTAACTTCCCAACGTACCTTCCCCCATGCACACATCCGCCCAGCTGTTCTTCAGGTGCTCGGGAACGTCAAACCACACCTGCATTTAACCGTTTATTAGTTTAGTTTTTCGAGAAATCAACAATGTAATACATAATATTATTGAGGCATTTTGTAAACTCACCGACATCGCGTTGTGGACCATATCCTTAACCTCCTGCGGGACCTCGCCCCAATCTGACCACAACATAAGGACTCTATCCCTAATGAGCGCTCCCACGCGGCCGGAGTACGTCCTCGACTTCCCGCCTGATACTTGTGGCCATCCCCGTCAGTATCGATGACGATCCTCCCTGAGGTACTAACGGTCTTCTCGAGAGCCTTTCCTATAACGGGGCCTCTCTTCTTCTTTGTCGACTTCGCTCCGACGGTGCCTATCACATGATAAACAAAATTCATTATTAAAATCGGAGACCCTTTATTATTAATTATAAGAAAACAAATCATTTATCTTTTATTATCTGAGAGCGATGCGGCGGACGCGACGGATTCCGTCTCTGTCGTCGATAATGATACCCTCGTGAAAATAAGAGGCGTATCAAAAGGCACGAACCGGTATGCCGCTGATGGAGCCACTAGCGGGGGCAGTGGATAAATCGGCGTCCTTGAGCCATCGACTGCAGGTAAGGCCGGTATCATCCGCGGAAGGAAGAGATGAGGCGGCGGCATCTGCACCCCAGATGACCCACCATCCGAAGCAGTAGGACCCGGAGTGGGCGCCCGGTGTATCTCAGGCATACGGGGTGCAGATACCTCCGTCTGGGTCTGAGGCCACAGCTCTCTCGAGGAATGAGGGACGCCCTGCTGCCTCGATGAAGGGGGCACCGAAGGCTGCCTCGAGGAATGAGAAACGTTCGGTGGCTGCCTCTGCGCCGTCTCCAGAAAGGTCGCATGTCTGGCTGTCATGTGGCCCCGAAACAACGTTTGAGGGTTGCTAGAGGTTCCCTCAGACGATTCGGACATTTGTCCCTTCGAACCCTTCGTCGATCTAAAATTACCGCTCATCCTGTTTAAAATATTAATTTGAATCAAAGCTGTTTAAAATACTAACTAAATTGTACTCTATTCCAATAAAATTTCCAGCAATTCAGCAATTCATTACTTAACAAGACAACAATTCAATTAAATAAGCATACTAGCAGACTAGTTCAATCAATTGACTTCAAATTGCATTTTTTTTTTCCGATTTCATACTTCAAATTCAAATTCTATACCCTTCCACCATATCAAATATTCCAAATCATTACCAATCCAATTGAGCATTAATCATTCCCAAATTCAATAATACCAAAATTTCCAAAAGTCAAAAAGCACCGAAATTTCAAAAAAAATCCAATACTCTCAGAAATCAACCAATTCCAAAACAATTTAAACCAACACATAAATTAGGGTTCATACTTTTACCTCCGACCGTGATTTATCGTCTTTCCGTGAGTTCGGAGCAGCTCCGTTACTCCGACAGACCAGTTTAATAGTGTGGCAGTTGTTGCCTAACCACAGCGACGCGGCGAGGTTGGGCTGGGCGGCGGAGACGGCGGAGCGGAATTTAACGGTGGAGGTGAGGACGGAGAAGTAGCAGTTACTGACCGGAAAAGGGAGAGGGAGACCGGAGAGGGAGATTGGGCCAAACCTAGAAGGCGGTAGAGGCTATGGAGTGCGGTGAGGGCTCACGGAGGCGGACCGGTATGGAGGAGGCGGACAGGGCTTTAGGGTTTTTTCGCTGGGTTTTCTACGGTCCCGATAACTTTAGCCGACGAAATACTTACTTCGTCGGCTAACATTTGAAATTCGTCGGCTAAAATTTAAAATTCGTCGGCTAACATTTGAAATTTGTCGGTTAAAATTTCAAATTTGTCGGCTAACCTTTGAAATTCGTCGGCTGACCCTTGAATTTCGTCGGCTAACCTTTGAAATTCGTCGGCTAACTCTTGAAATTCGTCGGCTTACCCTTGAAATTCGTCGACTAGTACTTTTTATTTAATATTTTCAATTTATCTATTTTATTTTATTGTATTAACTATAGCCGATGAGTTTTTAATTTGGTCGTTGGTTAAAGTACTTTTTATACATTCGGCACAGTGTGATTGTGATGATCAAACTTGAGAAACGAAAATCCGACCGTCAGATCTGACCATCATGATAAAATACATATATGGAAAAAAATTTAACTTGATCCGACAAGGTTAAGGGCTCGATCCGGACGGTCAATCTGTTAAGTCAAACCCCTAAACGCACGAAAAAGGTCATTGGACCATCTAAATTACGTATTTTGGCCGGACCTTCAACTGAAAATAGTTTCAAACCGATGAGACGCAACAAGTCATATAAAAATTTTACGGAAAATAACCACCGAAGATAGGGCTACCCATAGGGAGAAAGAATGGAAAATTGCATTGACCGCAACTATCAGCACCGAGACTTTTCCAAAATATCGTGATTTTTCAACTGTGGACGTATTTCACCATTCTGGTCATATCTTATTTCACGACTTTTTTGCGTTTGAAGGTTCTACGTATAGTTTGTTTTTGAAACGGAACATTTACTCAACACTAGGTAAACAAGTTATACAACATTAGTAGGCATGTTGTGATTGTGATGATCAAACTTGAAACCGAAAATCCAACCATCAGATCTGACCATCATGATAAAATACATGTATGGGAAAAAATTCAACTTGATCCGACAAGGTTAAGAGCTCGATCCGGACGGTCAATCAGTTAAGTCAAACCCCTAAACGCACGGAAAAGGTCATTGGACCGTCTAAATTACGTATTTTGGCCGGACCTTCAACTGAAAATAGTTTCAAACCGATGAGACGCAACAAGTCGTATAAAAATTTTACGGTTTAGGGTTTAGGATTTAGCCGACGAAATATTAGGGTATTCGTTGGCTAAGGTTGTAGGGTTTAGCCGACGAAATATTTAGGGTATTCGTCGGCTAACCGCATCTTAGCCGACGAATTATGACTTATTAAAGATGATTTTAGCCGACGAAATACTTACTTCGTCGGCTAACATTTGAAATTCGTCGGCTAACCGCATCTTAGCCGACGAATTATGGTATATTTCGTCGACTAAAGTATAAAAAATACATTAAAAAAATAGAAGGTTTAATGTAAACCATACTAACTTCATGTTCATATATCACCAAAATTCATATAAAATAACAGAAATATGAATTCAACATATGTAAACTATAAAGGTAATACATTCTTTTTTATTACAAATTAATGTATTACGTCCTCTAAATTAAAACTAAGGCTCGTAATCGGAATCATCCGATGGGTCTTCTTCGGTGTCAGAATTAATTTCTGGTAATCTATGTATTTCCTCATCGTCAGAGTCTTCTTCTGTTTCTTGATTTGGATCAACATCAATAAGCCTTGGCTCTTCATCATAAATTCGCACCGAACGACCCGTTTTAAAATTATTAAGGCGAACGGTAGAGGAGTTAGGAATACCTATTGCGTTGGGCTCTTGATACGCAACATCTTCTTCCTCGTCTTCGGCCTCTCCAAGTGTAGCCGCCCGGTACATGTTTCGAGGGTGCACAAGGTTGACTACTTTCCACGCGTACCCTTAGTAAGGTCATCAAGATAAAACACTTGTTTTACTGATGTGACAAAAACGAACAGGTCATCTTCGTAACAACTTGTAGCAGTGTTCACCGATAATATTTCGTACTGATCGGTCTTCATGCTCTGCGGGCTAGTATCAAACCATCTACACTTGAAGAGGTGTACTGTCATGCCTTGCCCATAAACGAGTTCCACCACTGAATGGAGAACACCGTAATAGTCAACTTCATTCCGCCTCCCATGCGCCATCACCCCAGAATTCTGTGTTCTCTGTCTGCTATCTCTCTGTTCACATATAAATTGCACGTCATTCACCTTGCACATCGGATAAACTCTTGACATTATCGGCTTCATCGCTAGAAGTCTTAGTTCGTGCGACCAATTTGGGTGACCATCAAATTAAATATGGTTCATCTGCAACCAACCATTCAACTGTAAATATGGATAATTATGCAATAAACATAAACACGTACATAAATATTGAATTACGTACCCAGCCGCCAAAATAGTTTGCGAACTCCTTGTTGTGGTACTCGAGATCACCTTGAATGTCTGGACAATATAGATGGATGTTTTTCCAGTATTCAACTTCTGGACAGTTAATCAATACCCACCAGTGGGCAATGACGAGCTCATGTGGTTGCAACTTGTAAGAGTCTGCCAAAATTCCATAAACTTCAAGATCACTGGAGAGTATGGAAAGATTGAACTTCGGTACATCTACCGGTATGGTTTGCGGAGTTTCCTTCAACACTCCTAAATACAACTTCATGTAGGTGATGCACTCGTGCGCAATATATGCTTCAGCTATACATCCTTTAGGCGTGGATTTATTAGCCACATAATCTTTGTAGTCTCTAAGTTGCCTATAAATCAAGTTGCAAAGTGTTATGATTATTGAACATGTATATTGAGGAATTCAGGTGTAAAAAACGTACATTTCCATGGGATACATCCAAGTGTAGTGTACTGGACCGGACCGGTAAACAACAATTGCTCGGGAAGATGGATCATCAGGTGAGGCATGATGTCAAAAAAATTGGAGGAAATATCCTCTCAAATTTACACATGATATAAATGATGTCCTCTTGCATTTCCCGGAGGTTAGATTTTTTCACTTCCCGTATACATAACTTCTGGAAGAATCTTGCCAACGCTACTAACGGCTCCACCACCTGACGGGGAAGGAACGGTCGAATGAAAACAGGGAATAGACGTTGTAGCAGGATATGACAGTCATGACTTTTTAACCCGTACATCTTATTGTCCCGGAAGTTCACACACCGGGCTATATTTCCTGCATAGCCTGAAAAATATTTCACACAACTCATCCACCTGAAAATTACGTTCTTATGGTCAGACTTCATGGTGTAAGGAGCTTAAGGCATTTTTTTCTTCCCTTCTTTCAACCACAGATGTTTTCTTATAAGCATTTTTTTTAGATCAATGCGTGTTTTAGGACCGTCTTTCGTCTTCCCCTCCAAGTTCAGCACTGTGCCCACCACACTGTCGCAAACATTCTTTTCTATGTGCATCACATCTAGGTAGTGCCTGATCAACAACTTACTCCAGTATGAGAGTTCCCAGAATATGCTCTTATGTGTCCAGAATTTGTACTTGTCGGGTCTTTCAGGTATTGCCGCCACAATATTGGGATGCTGAGCTGCCCAAAATTGTACTCATTAAGTACTGCTAAAATTTCTTCCCCCGTCCATCTTTTGGGAGACACATCGTTTTCTACGGTCCCAACAAATGCATCGAACCGCCATTCGTGATTATATAGAAGGAGAGTACGGTGACCCAATTTGCATATCTTGTTGCAATGACTGTTGCTCCCCTCATCGCTAAGGCACTCTAGACAAGCCTTGTATCCCCTAACAACGTTGCCCGACAACATCCCACAGGCAGAAAAATCATTGATGGTACCAACAACCATGACATGCATCTGGAACATCTCGTGCATGTACCTGTCATAAGTGAGATGACCAACGTCCCACAAAAACTTAAGCTCTTCAATCAAAGGTCTCAAATACACATCGAGACACTCCCTAGATAACCGGGCCCCGAAATCAACAAACTTCACATATTATATTCCTTCTTCATGCACATCTATGGAGGAAGGTTGTACGGTACCAAAATCACCGGCCATACACTGTATTGAAGACTCATGTTGCCAAAAGGGTTGAACCCGTCGGATGAGAGCCCGAGCCTCACATTTCGGACCTCTGACGTAAAATGAGGAAACTCCTTGTCTATATGCTTACAAGCCTCCCCGTCAGTAGGGTGTATAAGGGTATTTTCGTCATGCAATTCTCTATTAGTGTGTCATCTCATAGCTTTGGCCGTGTGTGAAGACATGTACAACCGCTCCAGCCTATCCCTCAACGGAAAATACCGAAGTACCTTCACAGGTTTCCTATTGCCTGCAGGAGTCAGCTTATACCTGTCAGTGTGACATACCGGACATGTGTCAAGGCCACCAATGTCATTCCCTTCTGGATCTTTACCCCAGAAGAGAACGCAGTCATATCTGCATGCATGGATCTTGATGTAGGAAAGCCCATGTCAAGATCTTTCAAGATACATCGGCCCATGTCAATGTACTGTAGATAATCATCAACAGCCTTCACGGTCGATTTTGTCTCAACTTTAATCTTCATTACGTCCATCACACTTTCAAGAACGGTCTTCTAACAACCGGGGTATACAGGGGTCTGTTGGAAAGCAAGCAGTTTGTTGTACTTGTCCATACCAGCAGTGTTGACAACTCTAGGGAAGGACTACACCGGCTCAGGCATATACTGTCCTTGAGCGCATACACCGCTCTCATAAGGAAACATGTCGTTGATGAAGGCCGTTGTTGGATCGTTGGATGTACTGCCCGTCTCAAAAAATTGCCCATGATCATGCGGACCCCCTGATGATGTTTCACCGTGATATAATTAACATGTGTACTTCTCCCAAAACCCGTTACTCTTCAGGTGCTGTCATACTTTATCAATCGCAAATCGATGCATATCGCTGCGACACTGACATTTCGTGCACGGGCAATAGAAAATTGTATTCCCGTTAGCATTAGCCAGCGCATATTCCAGAAAACTCATAACTCATTTACCATATCTTTTGTCCATTTTGGAAGCGAAATCCAACTCTTATCTATATCCTGAAAATATAACAAAATATATATGTATAACTCTAATTAATTAAATTCCATATATAAAATCTCAATTCATTTAGTATATATTCTACGTACTACAACTAATTAATAACAAATTAATTGACACACATGTATATATATATACTTAATAATTACATAACAATATTATATATATCAACATCATCACAAAATCATCATCAACTCATCACATCAACAACTTCATACCATCAACACAATATTATAAATTAATTAATTATATATATATATATCTACTACTTATATATTAACAACAACTTCATATATATTATCAAATCATCAACCAATAAATCGATCAACACATATATATATATATATACATCCAACGTACTCAAAATCGATCAACTCATAACAATATTATATATCAACATCATCACAAAATCATCATCAACTCATATCATCAACAACTTCATACCATCAATGCAATATTATAAATTAATTAACATATATATATATATTATATATATATATATATCTACTACTACTTATTAACAACTTCATATATATCATCAAATCATCAACTAAATCGATCAACACATATATATATATATACATCCAACGTACTCAAAATTGATCAACTCAATCACACTCAAAATCGATCAACTTGAATAAAACTCAAAATCAACATATATACACATGTACGTACCTAGCTATATATAGCTACACAAACTAATTATTGACAGATTTCGACAACACCCAAACTTTTTCTCCCGTTTTATTTTCTCCCGTTTTTTTTCCCATATGAGTTGTTGTCCAGATCTGCAAATATAAGGCACTTTAACCGTCGTCGGCTAAACTTTTAAAAATTTCGTCAACTATAGTTCACAGACTATAACCGACGAAATTAAAATTTCATCGGCTAAAGAATTTTTTGGCCAACGAAAATTTAAATTAGCCGACGAAGGAAAATTTCGTTGGCTAACGTGAATTTTAGCCGACGAAAAAATAGTTCGTCGGTCTGGTTTTTTTATTTTCGTCGGCTAAAGTCTTTCTTCTGGTAGTGATATATACTTGGTGTTTCTCAATACATAAATCATGAAGAAAACAATCATTGTGTGGGTCAAAAAGATACCCGATATCAGACAATCCTACCAAAACATCATAAATTACTACTTTGTCCTCAAAGTTGTAAATATTTTTAGTTATCACATGAGTCATTCAAGTAGTAATATTAGTCCTCAAAATGGTATTATGAGTCTTTAAACTTGGAGACTAATGTTGTAACTAGATTTTTTTTTTTTAATTACAACTTTAAGCACTCAAGTTACAAATTTGAGAACTAATATTACTATTTTTAGGATTCATTATACAATTTTTGCTAAAGTTGATACATGACATGTATTAAGAGTATGATCTGTTATACTGTGATTGCTACTCCAAAACTTAAACTGCAGTTAGAATTGGAAGGAATGAAGCAATGTAACCTTTGAGTGATGAATTGTTTCTACCAATGTTCTGTATAATTTCTTAATTTGATATTGTGTCTTGTGTGCAGCCTCCAGAAAAAAAAAAAAGAATGTATTATTGGGGGCGTCTAGCATGCACATCCAGTTTCCTTTAACTTCAGCCTCCGCTTCCTCCTCACCGTTATCCTCAACGCATGTCGTCTGTCAAACATTCTGGAGGTTGCATCATCCACTGTATGGTTTCTCTATTCAGAGAACTTAAATCCCCTGCTGAATTGCCCTGTTGGTTCAATAGGCAACATCACGTTGTGCCATGACTGGGCTAATATGATATAGGAGTCTGCTCCAAGACAATCCTCCCTACACACGTATTGATACATTCTTAAAGAATGTGCTCTTGTTTGATCACATGTGTAAATGACCCACACAGGATGAAGTGAGATGCAGTCGAAAACTCACGAAATGTAAATCTCTGTTAAGTGAGATATACATATCCTATGTACAAATGCTTTGGCATGAAGGATTATAATCTCTGTTTTTATTTTAACATCAATTGATCTTTCACTAGTAGATGCCACAATCAAAATCCAAAATCTTAATGCTCTCAAGTTTTTTGGCTATTCGGAGGCCAAACTTTCTCAGTTCCTTCCTCCGGAGGAAAAGGAAGGAGCATTAGGACCTTTAGCAACACATCTATATGCACAACAACCCATGTAACAAGCTACAAATACGATTTGTTAGTGTCATCAATCTCACCTATGTAAGTGGAAGGTCGTGAGTTCAACTCATAATAGACTCGTTGTAGCATTTAAGTTATTTGATTGACCAAAAACAAACCAAAAAAATCAAAAAAGAAGCTACGGATATGATCTCTTGTCCAGGGTTACATCTAAATCTTGGAAGGCTGGCAAGGCAGTCTTCATACTGCATGCAATTAGGGGGTTTACATACCTTATCATCACCTGCCTGGGCTTATGACATTCAGCAAATATCATACCAAAAAGAAAACTAAGCACGACAATGAAAAACTTGAACACTACCATGATTGTTTTTGTGTCGCAAACAAACTATATGAACTAGCTATAGTAGTGATGAACGAGATTTTCCACAATTTGTGTTGAAGGATTATATTCAATCCTTGTTGAATTGTGGACAAGTAATGTAGTAGTGTTTACTTGGATAGTAATGTTGTGGATTTTGCAGGTGTATAGTCTAAAAAATCAGAACTACTTACTGAGAGATACTATTGCACATATTTTAGAGATATTTTATTAATTAATTTTTAAATACAAATCCCACTTTGTTGTAATTTTTTGAATCACCATTCTACCCCTTTTCAAAAAAAAATATACAGTAAAGTTCCTCCAATTTCAGTTACATCAGTTCATGATACTATTTATCAATCATACCAAGCCTTTTGGGGCATAGATTGTAACACCCAGAAAATTTGACTAGCTTATTTGAGATCTGTTTCGAGAACATTAATTAATTCTGATGATTATAAAAGAAGCTTGAGGAAATTTTCAACAATTCTTACAATGTCTAGTCAAGAGTTGGATAAAATAGTACATAACAAGATGATTTCGTGGGAATTTTCGGAGAATTTTGGAGACTCAAGCCATTCTCTAAGAAATTTTAGAAGTTTGGAAATATAGAAAATAGTTTAGAAAATTAGATTTTTCCTTTGGTGCGATCTGGAGCGTCTCTTCACCAATCAATCTCAGCCGTTTGTATCTAAGTCGGTGGAGAGTATATAAAGGGTGCTGACTCGGTCAAAGTCGTCAGATCGACTCCGCTTTCTCCCCCGACTCGACGCCGACCTCCGACGCCGCCCTTGCCAACGGGCCACCTTTAGACGTCGCATCGCCACCAGCCTGATCGTCTAGCCATTTCCGACGCACCTCTGACCTTTTTTTCTGATCGGTCGCTGTAGGAAGAGAAACGACGGCGAGAAGCTTCTGCTCCTCCGCCGAGTTTTGAGTTTTCCGGCGAATTCGGCCGCCGTTTGGTCTGCATGTGGTAAGATTCTTGCTTCTCTCCTCATTCGCTACAACTCTATGTATCTGATTTTCGAAATCGAAACAATTCTGACATTTGTGCAATCTCGGGATTTGGCATTAGACGCTGCCGACGAGTTTTCCGACGACATTACTGCTCAGACCGTCTCTTCTCTTGTTTTCTGACGAACACAGGGGAGTAAGTGGAGAGTAGGAGGGCTTCACCGAAGCCTTTTCCAACCTCAATTCTTCAGAAAATTGGAGTTCAGATTTTGATGAGAAGGTGAGTTGAGTTTCTGCTATTTTCCTTACGGATTTAGTGTGTGGTTGTATCGTTGGTTAAGAGATTATTTGTTTTGCTGAAACCTGGAAGAATGAGCGAAGAAGGGCAAAAGGAAAGAGGAATTGTGGAAGCGGCCATGATACTCTGTTTGGTGCAGAGATCAATTCCGGCGACGAGGTCAAGTTCCAAAGGTAAATTCCCAATACATGAGTTCAAGATGTTAACGTTTGGGGTTCAGATATTAATGGGTGTTGTTTCCGGACTCAAGGAAGAGTAAAGCAGAGGAAGCTTTTGGTTGCTGCCGAGCCTCACTTTGGAATGCAGAGAACGAGGCTTAGAGTTGGACCTTGGTCGAATTGATCTTTGAGGTGAGAAAAGAATCAAATGGTGATTTGGGTACTATGTTGACGTAGTTGTTTTTAATAACTGGAATCATGTTTTTTTTTTTTCAGAACATATTTAACAGACTCTTTATTTTAATTTTTTAACTATTTTAGAGAACGTGTTTAACTTTTTTAGATGTATTAGGAGCTCTAGCAAAGTAGCCAAACTTGAGTTATTAGAGCATCTTTAGCAATGCTAACCATTTTAAAGTTAAATTTTAGTCAAATTAGTTAAAATGTCATTTTATCTAGCTACTTTAGAAATGTGGCTGCATCAATGCTTTCTATTTTAGCTAGTATTACATGAACATTATTCTTCAAATATAAATTAAATAGTTTAAATATATTTATATATCACATAAAATATCTTACAATGAATGTATTAAATTATAGATAGCCTCATCTGAGTCATCTCACTCTCTATATTTAGCTAGCGATGTAGCTAAAAGTTATAATAGCTAAATTTTGACTAGTCTGCTGGAGCTTTGAAAATATCAAAAAAAAACTAAACACACTCTCTAAAATAGCTAAAAGCTAAAATAGAGAGTCTACTTTTAGCTATCTCGCTAGCTAGAGATGACTCAGATGAGGCTAACTATAATTTAATACATTCCTTGTAAGATATTTTATGTGATATATAAACATATTTAAACTATTTAATTTATATTTGAAAAATAATGTTGATGTAATGCTAGCTAAAAAATAGAGATCATTGATGCAGTCATATTTTTAAAGTGGCTAGCTAAAATGACATTTTAGCTAATTTAACTTTAAAATGACTAGCATTGCTAAAGATGCTCTTAATTGAGTTAGTTTTGTACGGTGACTTTGGCATATATAAGATGTTTGATTGTGTATGAATTGGTTGCCGGTCAAAATACAATGAAGTGGATGATTTTGGAGAATAAAAGGTGTCTGTATTTGGTGACCTTATTAGATCTAGGTGCCAATATATAGGTATGGTGTTTCATTGCGATAAAGGATAACAAAAACATGTGATTGGTTCAGCTTGGTATTGGATTAATATGATGGATTAATATTGTGATTTTGGATCAAGTACCAACTGTGATAGTATTTGTGATTGGATTATGAATGGAAGTCTATTATAGACAATAAAAAGAAAAGAACTAATAGGTGGAAAACTAAATTTCCGAGATGTTACAATAATGTACATCTACGTATTTTGCATCTATGCATCTTGTGCGATTGTTATGTATGTTTAATCCACAATGCATACTTGTCACATTATTATACACTTCGTACAACCATCATCAGTTACAACTCACATGAGTTACCCCAGCGCTTGCTTCTTTTGCATTCAAACATGTATCATTCATTTTACATTACCCTTCGCTCGTAAGCGAGTCCCTTCTTGCTTATGGAGTTAGGGGACTAGTAGGGTTAGCACATCATTTGTGTGATTCTCGCACTTGTTTATATCAATCTATTGAATGTCTCAAAACTCTTATAGTTAGTTGTAATTACATAAGGTGTTGTTAATGTACCCAATAAATTTCTAAGTAGACCCAACAACACCCATTATGGACTTAAACATTTGCTGGGTATATTTAGCAGTAGCTCATGCTTTAAAAAACTAATTGAATTTTCTAGGCTTATAACAATGGAGAGAGAGAAACTTAACGACTGGATTAGAAGAGTAGGAAATTTGGGTAAGCTGGTTTTGTTATGTAACTGTATACAAAGCTCAACTTTCGATTTATGTTGTCAATACGCGCTTCGCTGTTGAAGAAGTACAGATTTGCAGACAAATTCGAATGGAAACGCTGCACAATTTTACCATCAATAAAATAATATAAAAGCAATTATCTCTCTGTAAAGTAGGGAGTGATTAAAAAAGTAGTCTTTCTGTTTACGTTGTGCGGAGAAGAAAAGACCCACCACTTTTCTCTCTCTGTTGCCATTCTCTCAGAGTTATCGCTCAAATACACCCAACTCCGATCCAACTCTTCTCTGCATCTTTGATTGTGTTTAGGTTAGATTGCATCATAGCACAGACAATGCCGAATTGGGCGCTCAAGAGTTGTTGCAAGCATGACCAGGTCATGTTCTTAGCGACTATCGGAGTCTTTACCGTTGTCATCCTAGCGGTATGCTTTCTGTACTTTGCTGTTGATTTCTACTTGACTCTGTTTTTGTCAGGATAAACAAAAGACAAGATCAAATTTTAGGTGGTTTACATGTTCTTCATGGTTGACGTGGGTGGATTGAGTTGACTTTGCCAGCTTAGTGTTCTTGCGGTTTTGATGGTCTTTTGAGCCAACCGAGTTAGAATCCTATTTTTTCTTTTGTCTTATGGGTCTTTTCTTCATAGTTGATTGCTGATTTACAATTAGCTTATACACAATAAGCTGTGTGTTAGAGTAGGAAGCTTCATTGCTCTCATCATATCATGTTCAAGTTGTCTTTGAGGAGTACTTTCAACGTTTTGTAATGGCGCTGCTCTCTATTTTTTTTTCTCTTTCAATTTTCTTGTTCTGCCATTCCAAAATACTTGGAATTGATAATATCTTCTTGAGAATTTTTTCTTTATCATATGAGATATGTATCTACTCTATAGGAATAATGCCTGAAAAAGAGGGATTGGCTATGAGGCCAAGATGAGCACAGACAAACCAAGATCCTTTTTTTTTTTTTTTTTTCTCAAATGGGGCAAACAGCCCAAGACAAAAACAAACCAAGATCCTTTGGTGCTGTGTAACTAATACTATTGACTGTGTTGGGTATTGACTACACATTTTGAGAATTAGGAAATGCATTAGTCCTTTTCAGTCTGTGATAAGAGATTTAACGAATAATGGGAGCAATGCTCTAAATAGCAGATTGACTAAAGGTTAATTCAATTAGTTAAAATTACTTGACTTGGACAAGGGACTTTTAAGTTGGTGGGCTTGAGTTTGCAGATCTATGTATCTTTCAGATCAAATTTTAGAATCTCCTTTATATATTCTTGTTGTACTTATTCTAATGTTTTCTCATAGATGGTCTACCATTTACTTGATCCATTTTCTAAACGTTTGTTACGATTGTTAAAGCTATGGAGGACAGTACTACTCACGCCTTTTAAGCTCATTACAGTTTTCCTGCATGAAGCAAGCCATGCGATCGCTTGTATACTGACATGTGGCAAGGTAAGAAGAAAACCTCTTTCTCTTTTTGTATTCTTTTTGGTACGTAATTCAGATAGTCAAAACTATGGCTCCTACATAGTTCTTCTATTTTGGAAAACACACAACAACACAAATTAAGTACTGTGTCAATCTATTAAGGATCTCTTCCTAAACACCTATCACACAAATGACAGAATACTTCCAGCATCCTTGTTAAGGCAAATAATTTCCGGTGTTTATTATCCTCATATTAGAATGAATGACCCTGTCTGTCTCTTTATATATTGAGAATCTTCTACACAGTTTTTTTTTTTCCTACTATTAGGTTAACATTGTTTTGAAATATATATATATATATATATATACACACACACACATCTATGCATAATTTTGTACAAAAGAAAACGTACAATTTCGATGAGGAAATAAAGATCAGTATCTTATATGCCTCTGGCCTAGCCTCTATAAACTTCAGGAGTTTCTTTTGTGGTGGTGTGGGTAGCTAACTCAGATATATGCAACCATTCATTTGAAGTTAGTAAAATATTCTTGATCATCTTACAATTTTCCACCATTTATCATCAATGGCCCTCAGAAATAAGGACATTAATTTACTGATGTAGCTAAGACCCTAGAAATTTTAGGATTTGTAAGTAGAATATACTTAAGAAATTAAGGGTATCTACTCTCTACTTATATTGCTGGTGGTTTTAGGTTAATGGAGCAATACACAATAGTTAATAGCATTGAGAAGGAGAAGAGATGTGGTTTTAGCATCATATTTACAGTTCCGGATGACGCTGTTTTTTTCTCTCTCTAGAGGTACAGATATCTATCGAACCTCTTTGAGCTCATTTTTGGGTTGAAGTTTAACCTCTGTAAGAGCACGGTTGAGTAACTCCCTGAATATAATTAGAGAGTTGGCTGGAATGTTGGAAGGTTCAATTTCATAACGCTAATTCAAGTACTCAAATTTAACATCTAGAGTTGATCTGGAACCAAACGAAAGAAGTGGGGAGAGAGAAATAAGAGATTTGATTCATAAAGACATTGAGGAAGAAAGAGAAAGAGGAAAGAAGAGGAAAAGATGATATATATATATATGTATATATAAATTGAATAAAGATGAACGATAGATAGATATATCATCATCAGTTATATTGGGAGCTAAAATTACTATGTCATAGACTTGGTCAATATCTCAGTATATGGCTTATTCATAGGGCGTCTGAAAATCTGAGCAAAATTAAATCCCATAATTAACTTCCTAGTGAAACCAAATAGATTTTAAATTCTCCCATATTGATTCCTTGAATTCATATAAGAATCTCAAAACAGTAATTTTTCTTCCTCATAAATTGTGGATTCCCCCATTTAAATTATTTTGCAGGTTGAGGGTATCCAGGTTCACGCAAATGAGGGCGGGGCCACACAAACACGTGGTGGCATATATTGGCTCATCTTGCCTGCAGGATGTAATATACCTCTGTTCCCACACTTACATTTTCTTTTTCTTTTTTATCAAAGAAGACATGAATCATTGGTGCAATAGATTTGAAATGCAATTTTGGTTGTTTTAAGGACAATGAGTGTCTTACTGGATATGTGCGTACATTTTCCTCTTCAATATAAGTCCCATCTTATCACCCGAACATTAAATGTCCTTATGCTAGTTGTATACCTCATATTGCAATCATAACTTGCATAGATTTCGGAAACCTCACTGAGATCTGAGATAGACTGAAGAATGTGTCTCTGTTTGGTCATGTTGATACTTCGCGTTGCATATGAATATCTAATGACTCCCTAAATTGTGCCTTTTGTACTGTATTTTATACATCCAAGGTGTTGTATGAATCTGTGAGGCTTTATAGTTGGCAATTTCTCATCATCCTATTTACAAATTGGCATTTCTGTTGACTAAAGACTTTTACTTTTTTCTGAATGTGTTTCTACAATATCATATTCATATCCGATTACTTCTTGTTCTGTGAATTCCTTTTTGCATCCAGATCTAGGTTCATCATTTTGGGGAATGACATTGATACTTGCGTCAACAAATCTCCTTACTGCTAGAATTGCTGCTGGTTGTTTAGGTGTTGCCCTGCTTGTTGTGCTTTTTGTGGCCAAAAATGTAAGATTTAAGAGTATAGATATTCCCTATTGACATTGATCCAAAACGGACGTTTGTACTCACGTTTATATCACATGCAGGCAATAATATTTTTGTTCATTCTCATGTTCTTTGGTAGAGCATTAGAGCTTTAATTATCTTGGTTTCTTTAGTCCAGCTTCTAATTTTTACTGTTTTGTACAGTGGACTCTTCGAGGACTTTGTATAGGTGAGTACTATAACCCTTGTGCAACATAGCATATGCTTTATGTATCTACATCTTCCTACATTACTGATAATTGTAATTGAGTCTTTCAGGATTTATCATATTCCTTGCAGTAGTATGGGTTCTGCAAGAACTCACGAAAATCCATATTCTTCGCTATGTCATTCTCTTTATTGGTATACTCTTACCTTCCGGTACCTTTACTTCTGAGACAGTTCTAATGAATACTGCATCATTGTCATTGTATCTAAAAAAGGTCACATGATTTTGATTTCAAATTGCAGGTGTGATGAACAGTTTGTTTTCAGTTTACGGTTTGTTCAATGAACCTTTTTATTAGTTATATGCTCTATCTTAACGGCCGATCACAAAATCATATCAGTGTCATTCTCGCAGATATTTATGATGATTTAATATCTAGAAGAGTAAATTCCAGTGATGCGGAAAAGTTTGCAGAAGTTTGCCCTTGTCCCTGCAATGGGGTTGGATGGGGAGTCGTATGGTGAGCCCTCCCGGTATCATGTCTTACATAGTGCAGTAACCTAATAAAATATTAGATCAGTATTTGCTTAGAGATGGACACAGAAGAATAGGTTATTTGCTTAAAGATAAATCTCAGAATAAGTTGTATCTATGCTCTTATGAGAAATCTCAGAAATAAGTGACAACTTACATATGATGCTGTCCTCTACCCTGCAGGGGATTGATATCTTTCACATTTCTTTGTGCATCTGTATATCTTGGACTTGTCATCTTGTCCTGAGGTACAAGTTTTCTTTCATCCAATTGATTTGACTTCTATATATCTGCTGATTATTTGTATAGATTGCATGTAAAGGCACCAATTAACTTGTATAGGTTCAACCATGATGTAGTCAGTGACCATAGACAAAAATGTAATTATAACAAAAAACATTTCTTTTCCATATCTTACGTTAATATTATTGGTTAATTAAAGATGAGGATAGTGGCGCCTGGTAAAGAGAAATAAAATATCTGCACCAAATTAAAAAAAGAAAAAAAGAAAAATTAAAACCTGATCCAAATATGCTCCCTAATGAAGATCATTGTGAAACGAGAACTGGATGGTTGTCTTCGAGAAATTGTCTATAATTAGGAAGTAAGTAGATCCTTACATTAATAATACTCTTATACCGTCTTAATAGTTCACAGGTTCAAGGATGTCGGATCATAATCTTCTTGGGGCCACAGGGTGTGGCAGTTCTCAATTTTTATTTTATATATAAATCAATTTATGTTAACTGATATGGTTTGTATTGGCAACAATGTACTTATCCTCATTCATTTCACCCTACTCTCGTCATAGTTCATGTACAGTAGTTTGTAGCGGATAACATACTGTACACAAAACAAAAGGCTGTAAAGGTGATTAAAGAAGTTGAAATGAAGCCCAAACTTCATGTGCGTTAGCTGCAACCCAGTTTTGAATATTTTCTAGTATAATCTGAAATTGATTAAGCATGTTTTAAAAGTGTGCCCTCACTTGGCATATTTGTGAATTGTGACCAACAAAACAAATATGAACAGAATTAAGAAAGATGGAACGGAAAAAAAATGAGAATAGTACCAATCATTTTGCTCTTCTTTTTAACTTTGTATCCCAAGTTTCACAGATATCTCTATGTTATCTCAAGTTTTACTCGCAACTATTGAAGTAGGGCTCCTGTTAAGAGTGGAAACTTCTCATAGGTACCAAAGTGATATTGTGAATACTGAATACACACTCTTAAGGGTGATGCTTCCATTAATTTCCGCGGAGATAGAGATGTGTTTCTGTTTGTCCGGAGCTCAAAGGAAAAGCAAAGCAACAAGTGTTGCAGTAGTACTAGACTGTATTGGTGTTTGAGTCACATCCCGACTCTTGATTATCTCTTAATTGCTTACGTCAATGTTTTTACTACCTTCACCGCCTGATTTACTGTTTATTGACCTTGAGATGACTTTTCGTAGGATTATAATTTTGGAAAATTTTCTTAAGGGAAGTTGTAGAGGGCGTTAAAACGAATCCGTTGACACGTTATACGTTTTAATAAGAGTTCGTATGTAAAAGTTATGGTGTAAAAACTAAAGTTACTAATTTTGGTAGGGGTACAAAAAGGGAAACTTACCAAAAGTGTTAAGGTAAGAAATCAGAAATTCTTTCTCTTTCTCTCACTTCTTCCTCGCGTCTCTCTCTCTCTCTCTCTCTCTCTCTCTCTCCTCTCTCTCTCTCTCTCTCTCGCAGTGACAAAGTCGCTGCCGTACGGCCGAGTTGAGTGGCGAGCTTGGTATCAAATCGAAGCTTAGACTCTCCCCTATTGATCTAGGTAGCTTGTCGATGGAGTCTCGCCGTCGTTTAGGAGAAATCACGTCGAGAAGATGCGATTGTGCGCGGCGGAGTTTTCATTGGAAACTTCCTCCTTCGGCCACCATCATCGGAGATCCTTATACCAACTTGAAGCACTCCTTTCGGGTAGCAAACCCTCAAAATGATTCGACCTAATTCGATCTAGGTAAGGAGATTCGAAGTTTTGAATTCTAGGGTTCTTGATTTTGGGATTTTCTATTTTTGTTCGATTTACATGTTTAGACTTAAAATTGATCTCGGCCTAGTTATGAAAATTGTTGGGTTTGTTGAGAGGAAGATTGTGTTAAAATTTAGTAAGCATTAGAGGTAGTCGGATTTTGGGTGGCCGGCCGCCGTTGCCAACGGCGCCGCCTCTTTTGGGTAGGTTTTCGAGTTATTTAATTTATTGATGATGAGAGGAGTCCAATGGTATGAAGTTTGAAATTTTTGGAGGAGTTTTGGTTAGGTTTGAGATTTTTCAAAGATTGAAGAGCTTGGCGGTTGTTAGATTAGTATCCGGCCATCGGATTATTGTCGATTAAGCTTTAGAAAGTTGATTTTGGGTTTTCAATGGTAGTGGTGAAGTTTGGGCCGGACTACACTAAGAATGGAGGAGTTGGGCAAGGGCGAGCGATTTGTAGGCTCACTTTTGTTTTTGCACATTTATATGAGTATTGTTTTAGCATTGAGATTTAATAGGGCACACCCAGTAATAAAAAAAGCATGTTGGGAGTAACGTAGTCATGATTGGTTGATGAATTTATGATTGTTCAATAATAAGTTCATTTAATTGATAATGGGGTTGTGTCGGACGATAGGGACTCCAGGTAGGGGACTCAGAACTCCGTTGATTAATGATATTTGTTTTATAAACTATTAATGCATATTTGAGATTGCATGATTCGGTTATCATAAAATTGGTAACCGTTATATGAGTTTATTGATGGCTTGAGAGTGAGAGGAGCATAGCGACTTCCTTGGGCTTCGATAACCTAAACCTCCGGAGGGGTCTTTATGGACGGAAGAATGTCTTACATCCTTTGTGGAGTGGCACTGCTTCTATGTGATAGGGCATAAGTGGACACTCTCGTTACACTTACCTGTTGTACATTTATATGGTGAGGTAAGTTGAGTAGTGGGTCCATACAGAGGACCGGTCATCTAGTCCATACAGAGGACCGGCCATCTAGTATGGATTTATGCGCCACATGTATTGATTTGAAAATATTTTCGAAAGTTTTGTCGATCATTATAAGTTTGGTTTTAAGCATATTTTCATATTGGAGCTCCACTTTATGTTTTCAAACCTAGTCATGGATAGTTTCCTTGAGCAGCGAGGACGAAAGCTCATCCCTACAACAGTTTGTGAATGCAGGTACTGTGCATTGAGACGGGATAGTGGCGAGGAGTAGGGTGTGCATATTTATGGTCGGTAATTTGGTTTCCCTCTATTCTTGTACTTGAGTTATATGTTACAGATCCTATTATGTTGGTCTTGTTATATCACTCGTGATTCTATTTCTTGAAGTTTGTTACTTTGTTAATTATTGACCATTCCTTGTATCAAAATTTATTTGAGGAGAGAGTCCAATCATGTTATGAGTTTTGCCTTGTGATACTGTCATCAGAATTTGTATTCCTTTAAATTTGTATTTCTTAGCATTCCTTGTGTCAGGTTTTGGGCGAATAAGAATACTTACAGAAAAGTAAAAATTTTACACCTCAAAATGTTTTTACGCTTATGTTGTGTTTTTCTTAAATGTTTTCTTACATTAACTGCCTTGTATTTCTCTTTTTGAAACTTGCGGCACTGTGATGTGACTAAACTGAGGAGGTGCAGTTGGAGGCGTTACATAGATGCTTAATGAAAAAATAGGAAAACACAAAACCACTATTATGAATTCGAGCATGGGAATCCATAATCATCTTTCTAGAGCTCTTTATGTATAAAAAGAAACTTATGATGTATACAAGAAGCTCGAAAATGCTGATTGAATTGGCAAAAAGGTGTAGAAAACTTACAATACGTGTTGTTTCAATATTTAGGTTAATTTTATTTAAATTTATTGAGACTTTTACAATTTAAGGCTTGTCAATTAAATTTGTAGGTCATAATTGTTTCAAAATTATGATATTTCTCCCAGGGAAATGGAGGAGGGGGAGAGGGAAAATAGACCTCTGGAGGGAGGGATGATTGTGAGAGAGTGAGAGAGGATGAGGGCTTTGTTGCGGATGCAGAAGAGAGAAAATGCAGGCAATTAATTTTTTTGGTGAGAAAAATGCAGACAAGGTGAGAGAAGGATAAAAGAGGAAAAATTGGAGAAAATGTAACAAAAAAATTTGAAGACGTGTGTATAAGAAAAGAGTGCGTCTATTGCCACCCTACCATCTTTTTTGTTCACTCTATAAACATTTGAATTATTGAAAGACTATATTACCTAAGTGTAAAGGGTCCGGTTCAAGAGCCATGTTATTTTACACAATTTTTTACACTTCTTTCTGACCATTAGATCTACTTAAATGCAATGATCTTGATTAGTTTCCCTTATGATATGAAAATGACATGGAATAAGTTTTGATTTCTCAACCAAAATATATATAAAAAATTATAGTCATTTTATAAACATAATTAGAATAAAACTTTTAAAAATACAGTGAAGAAGATGAGAAGATCGAGTTGTGTTCTTGAGAAAAAGAAAAAGTAAAACTACTTAGTGTGTGGTTGATCGGCATGTAAAAGTTAGGGTTTCTGAGTGAATTGAATCAACTGATGAAGGAGGTGCTGCATTAATAAATAAGGGCTGGAGCTTGAATTTGATGGTAACAATTTTCAATATGGTGGCAAACTAGTTAGGGTTCATGCGTGATGGTGAACCACGTGATATTGGTTGATTGCTGATGATAACTATAATTATAGTCTTATAGGAACTCTTACGCTGAAACGTTGCCTTCAATTTGTGAGGAAATGATTGAGATCAACTGTGATATTACGCTTCGACCTCCGACGAGAAGGCAAACTGCATGAAAACCTCTTTCCACCTTCTTGTATCAAGCGCACTCAAGTTGTGGGTTTTCACTGTGCAAGGTTGCATGACAATTGCCAATACATCTCTTCTGAGAATCTCATAATATCTTATGGTTTTTTTTCTTTCTGAAAGGAATGTCCCGAAGAAGATGATGATATGATAAATTTCTGAGCTTCTTTTTATGTTCTAGTTCTGATTTTTATTTACAGAAAAAATTTTAATTAATATTTAGGGTGAGAAAACAAAACTAATTCTATGTCATTTCCACATCATAAGAGAAACTAATCAAGACCATTAAATTTAAGTAGATCTAATGGTCAGAAAGAAGTGTAAAAAGTTATGTAAAATAACATGGGCCTTGAACCAAACCCAAGTGTAAAATGACTAATAAATATACTAATTTTGTAATATCCAAATCTAAAAGAAGACTAAATACATAACAAACAAATTAATTATGTCATCAAATAACATTAATCCTCACACTTCTCCACCCATATTTGAATCGATTACAATTTTTTTGTTTTTCTCATCATCATTAATACATTATTCAATTCATAAACTCATTAGTGTTGATCAAAATCTTTAGAATAATGTTTTAAACATTGAAAGTAAAAATAAAAAATATATGTGTATATATAATCTTTTTTTTTTCTCAATTCATTGCTCACAATTGTATGAACTCTTTTGACATGAACCAGAATGGACGAACATAAAAAATGATTTTGAAAAAAAAATAGAAATGAATTACGTTAATATTTTATTAGGATTTTTTTTTTATTATATGAATATTATTGGAAAACGAAATGGGTGGATAAAGTAAATTTAGTATAGAAAATTAAGATGTAGGGTGAAATGAGTATGTAGGGTGAACAAAGAGCATGGTAGGTGGAAATAACCGTACCCCTAAGGTTTCATTTGGTTAGCAGGAAAGTAAAATGAAAAATAGATTTATTTTCCTTTCCAAACAGATATAGAATGAAATATGTTTTGGTATTTCCATGTGGGTGTTTGGTACATGCATATTGAAAATTAAATGATGGAATCAAGTATATTAATTCCTATTATAATATTTGGTCATTATAATGTAATACAAAGTTGTATTTTCAATAATGCCCCTTTATAATTTCTAAATAGAAGATAATTTATGTAATTGTGGCTTTAATAGTGAAAATGGAATTGGAATACCACCCTTGACAAAGTAATTGAATTAAGGTTTTATGAGATTTCCAGTAAGATCTATTTTTTTGTTTCCTTTCATGTCTCTATGTACAACCAATCAACCCTTTGGAATGAAAAACCAAATTAATTTATTTATCATACCATGGTTTCCTGCCAACCAAACGGGGCCTAAGAAAATTACAATGTGTGAATAAAATTACTCATCTTTCTAAAAAAAATTAAAAATTACTCAATATTTTATTAATGTTACAGACTTACTGAGATAGATTGAACTTCCCATTTCTGCTTCGAGAGATTCTCTCTCATCTCAATCTCATTTGTTATTAGTAGATAATACTGTAATTATAATTTATAAATCCCAGTTATAGTGCAGACATTATAGGAGACCAAAATGATAAATTTTCTTGTTTCAGAAACGTACTTTCCTTGATAACCAAGATTAGGCTCCAAAATAAGCGACACTATGTATCCTATATAATACCATATCCAGGCTTTTTTATCTTCCATCTTCAAATCAAGTTTTCTTTTCTACTATCTTTGAGCTTTTCAGATCTTATAATCAATTTCGTTTTCTTTTCTTTGATTTCCTGTTCTCATGGCACCTCCTAATGTGCCTATCCTCAATGTTTTCTGGTCCGAGAGTTCAGAACAATACTTTGATTTGTCTGATGGAAGGTTTAGTGTCAAAGGTGTTTCTTTACTCTCTGAAGTTCCAAACAATGTCACCTTTAGTCCCTTTTGTTCAATCTGCCAATCTTCTTCTGATGTTCCAACTCATCTGCTCAACCGTGTCAATGCCTTGTCCCACAAGGCAGGGTTCCTTGGTTTCAGCAAGGAGGATTCTTCTGATAAGTTGATAAACTCATTGGGAAAATTCGATAACAGAGATTTCCTTAGTATCTTTAGGTTCAAAACATGGTGGTCTACTATGTGGGTTGGGAATTCTGGGTCAGATTTGCAAATGGAAACCCAATGGCTGCTCCTAAATGTCCCGGAAATCAATTCCTATGTCATAATCATACCCATCATCCAAGGCAGTTTTAGATCTGCTTTTCAACCTGGTACTGATGGTCATGTCATGATCTTTGCTGAGAGTGGTTCTACCCAAGTGAAAGCGTCGAATTTTGATGCCATTGCTTATGTTCATGTGTCTGACAATCCCTACACCTTGATGAAAGAGGCCTACAGTGCTCTCAGGGTCCATCTCAATACCTTTAGGCTCCTGGAAGAAAAAGCTGCACCAAATCTAGTTGATAAATTTGGTTGGTGCACTTGGGATGCCTTCTACTTAACTGTGGAACCTGTTGGTGTCTCCCATGGTGTAAATGAATTCTTTGAGGCTGGTGTACCCCCAAGGTTTCTTATCATTGATGATGGTTGGCAAAGCATTAATTTCGATGGTGATGAGAACCCAAATGAGGACGCAAAAAATCTAGTCATTGGTGGGACTCAAATGACTGCTAGGCTTCACAGGCTTGAGGAGTGTGACAAGTTCAAAAACTACGAAGGTGGATCCTTGTTGGGTACTCATGCACCTTCATTTGATCCGAAAAGGCCAAAGATGTTGATATCCAAGGCAATTGAGTTAGAGAATGTCGAAAAAGCTCGTGATAAGGCCATTCAATCTGGAATCACTGATTTGTCCGAGTTCCAAAGACAAATGGAGAAGCACAAACAGGAGTTGGATATGATAATTCGTGGTGGAGAACAAAGCAACACTACTAGTCCTGCTTCTGAAGAAGGAAGCTGTTCTTGCAAGGCTGAAAAATACGGAATGAAGGCTTTCACAAGCGACTTGAGAACCAAATTCAAGAGTTTGGATGATATTTATGTTTGGCATGCTCTTTGTGGTGCCTGGGGTGGTGTTAAACCAAGTGCAACTCATCTCAATTCAAAGATCATCCCCTGCAAAGTCTCTCCAGGACTAGATGGTTCCATGTCTGACCTAGCTGTGGTGAAACTAGTTGAGGGTGGGATTGGACTTGTGCATCCTGATCAAGCTGTTGATTTCTATGATTCTATGCACTCTTATCTTTCTGAAGCTGGTATCACAGGAGTCAAAGTGGATGTCATTCATGTAAGTATTTCCTCTCACATCACCCATTTAAGTTCTACTATACATATAGTATTCTTTAATGCTTATATGAAAGAATTTTGATGTACAGACTCTTGAATATGTATCTGAGGAATTCGGAGGCCGCATAGAACTTGCAAAGGCTTATTACAAGGGATTGACTTCTTCCCTAGTGAAGAACTTCAATGGAAATGGACTTATTGCTAGCATGCAACAGTGCAATGATTTCTTCTTCCTTGGAACAAAACAAATCTCTATTGGAAGAGTTGGTAAGAAATTATGCTTTAACAATTTGGTCTTCTAACACTTATAACAGTTCATGTATACTAACAAATTGGTATGGCATGCAGGTGATGATTTTTGGTTTCAGGATCCAAATGGAGACCCCATGGGAGTTTACTGGCTACAAGGTGTCCATATGATCCATTGTGCCTACAACAGCATGTGGATGGGTCAGTTCATTCAGCCTGATTGGGATATGTTCCAGTCAGATCATCTGTGTGCCAAATTTCATGCCGGATCTAGGGCTATCTGTGGAGGTCCGGTGTATATAAGTGACTCGGTTGGTGGTCACAATTTTGATCTTATTAAGCAGCTTGTTTACCCAGATGGTACCATCCCCAAGTGCCAGCATTTTGCTCTTCCAACTAGAGACTGCCTATTCAAGAACCCCTTATTTGACAGCAAAACTGCTCTCAAAATTTGGAACTTCAACAAGGTACATAAACCTTATTTACCCTTCTTTTTTTTTTTTTTGGTACAGCGCATCAAAACCTCTGTTCTATTATATACAATCACACTTACTAATTGATTCGGTCTGTGATTTGATTCAACTTAATGTATAACTTATTGGGACTCAAATTGTTACTTATTGCACAGTTTGGTGGTGTGGTTGGAGCTTTCAACTGCCAAGGGGCTGGTTGGGACCCAAAAGAACAAAGAATCAAAGGGTACTCCCAGTGCTACAAGGAAATCCTCTGTTCAGTGCATGTTTCTGAGATTGAATGGGACCAAAAGATGGAAGCCGCCCATTTGGGTAAGGCCGAAGAGTATGTGGTCTATCTCAACCAGGCTGATGAACTCTTCCAAATGACCCCCAAATCTGACCCCATTCAAATGGTGATCCAACCATCTTCGTTCGAGATTTTCAGCTTTGTACCAGTACAACAGCTCGGCTCCAGCAGCACCAAGTTTGCGCCGATTGGACTGACAAACATGTTCAACAGTGGAGGAACTGTCCAAGAGCTGGAGTATACAAGTGGCATGGAATCTTATAGTGCTAAGATTAAGGTGAAAGGTGGAGGCAACTTCTTGGCCTACTCAAGTCAGTCTCCCAAGAAGTGTTGTTTGAATGGCGATATGGTAACTTTTGAGTGGTCTGCCTCTGGTAAACTGTCCCTGAATCTTCCTTGGGTTGAAGAAGCTGCTGGAGTTTCTGAAGTGGTTCTTGTGTTTTAATCATATGGAGTCTTTAGTGTTTGGTTGTTTTCTTATGATTTTTATTTTTGGGTCCACCTTTGTTCTTGGGAAGTTAACATTTCTTGTTTCTAACTAAATGAAAGAAATGAGAGAAGATCACATCTTTGATTCGATTTGAGTTTGTGTATGAAAGAGTTTTGAGTTTGAGAGAAGACTTTTGGGAATGTCATAAACAGTGGCTCACCTATGCTTTATATACTGATCATTAGTTACACGATATACATCAATTGTGTTGGTAATTAACTTGATTTGTACAAGTAGAGATAACTGGCAAAATAAAGAGATAAATTCATTAGAAACCAGTTATATTCAGTTGCTGTTGGTTTGATTGGTTTATCATGTATGTGACTTTGTGTTTAGTAATCTTATAAAACTTACGGATTGAATTTTGGAATGGACTATAGTGGGATTGGTTTTTCCTACAACAATAAAGGAATCATTGCTGCTTCTATGGAAACCAAAGCAATGGGATCAATGCCCCTTTGGTTAGTCTAGTCCCTTCTTTCTTTTCTTTAGAGTTCATTATGAAAAACTACATGGTGTTAACTTGTTTCTTCCTTTCATTTATTGTGTTTATGAATATAAATTTGTAGGAATGCTTCCAATGTTTTGTTTTAGTGATGGTTCGGTGGATGATGGTTCGGTTCCTCAACTGAACACAAGTAAAGATGATACTTTTTGTTTCACTATAGCCGGGAGAGAACGGAGTATAATTATGCCTCTGCATTTGCTGAGGTTGGCCCTGCTGTGGTGCATATTCATGCTCCAACTAAAAGCCTTTGCGCAAGAACAATCATAGATAAGGACGGGACTGTCTTGACATGCGCTCGTGCTTTTGTTGATTTAGGAACATTTGGAGATTCGTATGAGGGGAAGGTTGGATTCCATAGAACTTTATGTATAATTTGATGGATGTAGGAGTTAGTATTTGGTTTTGAAGTATGAACAATTTGTACAGGTTTAAATAACCTTGCAAGATGGCCGGAGACTTGAGGGTACTGTGGTGAATTTGGATGTGCATTCGGACATTGCTATTATCAAAGTCGACGACTCTCACCCCATTGCCATCAGCAGAACTTGGTTGCTCAAGTAAAGTTCAACCAGGGGAGTGTGTCAAAGCTGTTGGATCTCCACTCTCATCTAAAAAAACTGTCACAGCTGGTATTGTAAGGTAGATCAGTTCTGACTTGTGAGTACTATAGACAATGTAAGCTGTAGAATCCTAGTGTAACATAGGAGAGACACAAAGCAGATAGCCTTAAATTTTATTCATATATCATGTTGATGCATCACGACGGTTCTAACTTCTAAAAAGAACACATAAATGAATGATATGTCAGGGTAAGCAAACTATTGTTGGCTCTGAAGTTGATGAGGTAAACTCAACTAGCCTTCTATTATTTTCTTCTCTCTTGAATCCAGTTGTGCTGCTCGTAAAAACAGCGAAATGAGACAAGATGGGTGGAGAGAGTATAAAGATTATATACAGACAGATCGCTCAATCAACCTGGTATCTCTCTCCCTCTCTCTGTAATGTGTTATGACGGTTGTTGAAGTATTTGTCTGAAATGTGCCTATGACTTGGCTCCTGTATGATGATGGTACAATAAATCAGGTCTCTTTACATGAATGGTGCAGCCGGTGTAGGGAAATTTGGGAGGGCCCTTAGTAAATATAAACGGAGAAGTTATTGCTGTTAATGTTTGGATGGTACGAGCTAGCTGCTGATGGATTGAATTTTGCCGTACCAACTCAGTCACTAAAGTTATGGATCAGTTCAAGAAAAATGGGTATGTTTGTATATCAGCTGGAAGCTAAGTACGTAGTTGAAACTTGAAAGTCATCTACCTCTTCGATAACTTAAACAGCCCGATGACCCTTATGAAATCCAAAATCCGCTTCTGGTCCAAGTTCTTTGATGAGAAGGTAAGTATGGACGTGGGTTTAAATTACCCTAGCTACTTATAGAGTTTTACTCCATTGACTGCATGTGTTTCATGAATACATGATGGATGATAGCATCTCCAGCAGTATTGCTAAATCAATTTTTTTTTTTTTAATTTGTCAATTTTTTGGATGAATAAGAGCTCCAGCAGAATACTTAAAATATTACTAAATCCTAACATTGCTAAACTAAATTGACAAATTTATCAACCTAGACAAGAATTGTTAAAGAGAAACTTATGTTTTCCCTCTATTTTTTATCCACGTGTAAGTTTATGATTTGTTAAAAATATTACTTAACTTACACTTAACAATTACTGTTGAAGTACAATTGCTACTTCAATTGTTAAATATCCTAACTATTGTTAAATTTAGCAATAAACTAACCTATACCACTGATGCGTGAAAACAAATCAAACATAGTTAATCAAAATCATCAACTTAAATTCTACCATATTAGGCCGTTCATCATTAACTTACTGACTCGAGTAAAGCTAGCCCGTGATATCGCAACCTATATATGTACTCATGATTCGCAGCACCAAATTAATATGTAAATAAATGAATTGCCTTGAACTGAAGAACGATTCGAAATAATAGAAATCCTACAAAATTTCATTACTCAATAACAGTTGATCCTATAAAAATCAATGGGCCAAAATTAGTCCTTCCAATTTGCATCCATATTAGCCAAAGACATGCTTAATTATAACTAAGAACACACTAAAAAAATCCAAATCAAATTCTGATGACTGAAAAATCACATACATATGTCTCTACTAATAGAGTACTCATGCAGTCATGGATCGAGATTATGATAGCGGCACAGGGTGGTGTTGAAGCTACTCGCACTGCTAGCAGGAACTTTCAACTCGCAACTATACTCCAAATGCCTATGATGTCTCGTCCTGGGAAGAAGCTGTCTCTTGTACTCGTCCTGCATGTTGAACTTGACAAGAATATCGTAATAGTTCTCTTTAGAATCAGAGTCATTGCCTCCACGAAGGATCTGCATCCCGTTGAAGGATGGTGTTAGATGAGTTTCATTCTTGCGTCCTTGGGAGAAGGAGGCATTGTTCAATAACGAACCCGACGTCTGGTTTTGGTAGTAGGCTGTAAAGTTAATGTGATCATGGCGGACATGGTAAAATCCGTTAGGGTTTCGGATTGTGATCCCGATGGTGAGGTTGGAATCGGTGACGAGAGATGCTTCGGTTACGTGACAGCGGACGTTATCGGGGCTCTTGACGAGGCACAAAGAGAGGATGAAGATACTCATAACGACCAAGAAGACAACTGAACAACAGCTCCATTTAAGATTATGACTGAGGCGAGCACATAAATTATCAAGTTGGCTTTCCATGGTACCCGGGGCTGGGAGCTCGGCTGGAGGCATGGCTGGAGGCAATGAGATATTGTGGCCTTGTAGGTAGTTACTGGTTTAGGGTTAAGACAATCCGGGCAATGTGAGAACCATGCACTAGAGTATATATAAGGAGAGCATGCATGGGATTTTCATTTCCTTTTCTTGGCGCAGAAGGTATATATACTTATTGATTTAGTGTACCCAAACCAATCGAGAAATTAAAACCCTATGTGAATATTACAAGGATCTTTATAGATTTTCTTTTCTTGTATATCTTTTGAGAATGTTTCTTTCCTTTCTCTGTGTATATGTTGATCTAGGAAGAGCACGGGCGAATCCAACATGATACAACACGATATATAGGATACATCGGAATAATTAGGACATGCATGTATGACACGCTATTGGCCAATATTACATGTTTGTATGTGTTTTGAAGATTTTGATGCGTCGTGAAAATTTTTCCGGATCCCGTTTCCTTTAGAGATTGGAAAAAGTTGGTGATATATCCATCATGATTATCGAGGCTACAAATCTTAATCCTCATTGAAAACTTAAGACTCTCGTTAAAATTAAAAAAAAGAAGTCCAAAACTCCCCAATCATTGTCCAAAAAAGAGTCTAGCTATCATACTCACGAACTCTAACGAACCGACGACGAGCGATGTTGAAATGCCGCTGGAATTTGAGTAGGCATCGAAACAATCTCCATGAGCTCCAACTTATGATTTCTATGATGAGAAAGCAAGTGATGCATCTAATTAACTGACATGTCTTCAATATCTAGTCGTTTAAACTTGCCAACTTGCAGAAAATTAACCCTTGCCCATTCTAGCTTGCAGAACAATTAGAAGGTTGCTTCAAAAACAAGAAATGCATGCATGATCAAACTATATCGACATTCCAAAAGCTGAAGCAAAGTAATATTAATTACATACGCTAGTCGGGTAATTAACCTAAAGCAAGAAATATCTATTAAAAACAAGTCACACAGAGAATGCGTGACTATATACTATCAATTAAACTTTTAAAATGCGTTGGACGTATCATTCTAAAAAAACATGCATCGTACAACTGGTTTTGTATAAATATTTGACAAAGAATTTGAAGATGTATATGATTATATGAATGTAACAAAAATTTATGGTAAATTCACTAAATTGTAGCTTGGAAAGCGATATAATGGTGTCATATCCTATGACACTTTTTTTTGTTGTTGTTGTATAAATCCTTGTGTATTAGTAATAATCACAGAAAGATTTCATCTGCTTAAATAAAGCGACAGAAAAGAGGAGTGTAGGTTTGCCTGTGATTAGGAGTCGGAACGAGTCGTGACGCTTTAGGAGAGGAAGAGAGTGAAGCTGGGGAAATGCCAAATGACATGAACAGAGATGGATTTGGACCCTTTCGAGTTTCAGACTCTGCATCTTCGTGCTTATATAGAATATCCCCCGGGCATGTATAATATCATGGTAGTGAATTTCCCAAACTAGCCAATGCGCGCCAACATGCACCATGTGGTCAGATATAGGAGTAGAACGTAATTTAGAGCACATTCAGTATTTGATCAAGTCTGTTAGGCTTTTCTTGTAAAACAACCCTAAATTTGCAGATCACCATCACATATATCATGTGTCAATAAAGAAAAAACGTCACGGGATCATGATCTGAATTATTTCTGTTTTAAAGGTTCACGACCTTTTCCTTTGTGGCTAAATAAAGGATCACGACCTTATTTGTTCAAGAAAGAAAAGAAACAAAGGATGATCGATGACCTTTAAGAGGTTGAAGAGGTAGACAAACTTCATACTTGATCTCGCAGAGGGCGAGTGACCACGGTTTTTTTTTTGGTAATTGAGTGACCAAGACTGAACACCTGTTATGAAAATTGTAACATATATATACGAGAAGTTTGTAATTTCGTATCTCATCATTGCTGGATATTTGTATGAGTGATCATGTGTTATGTTTTATATGTTAAAATACTAAATTTCATGCTCATGCGATATTTGTTTATTACAAAGATTATATTGACACACGATTGAAGTTTAGTTCGTATATCCTTTTTCATGCTATTAAGATCAGACAATGAAGCATTAATATATGGATCATCATTTTGAGAATTGGACATTCAAGAAAAATGGGGAAATGGGAGAAAATGTAGACTCGCATCTTCGAACATAATTCATTAACTAGTAATTAAGGTCTGCCTACTTAGAGAGATTGAAGAAAATGAACCGTTTTGCGAGATGTATAACTTATGTAAGCATATGGTAAGTGTATATGCAAATAACTACTTATATTTTATAAACTTAAACCAAATTCGAGTGTAAATCACTTGAAATACATAATTTATTCCCCACAAAATACCAATATTGATAACTAGACAAGCCAAAAAGAAGTTATTAGTCATGGCAGATTCATTTGGATCTTAGTGAGAGATGTGGTAGGTATGTGTGTGTGAAACTCTGATATAGGGAGACAAAAAGATAGCCTGCAAGTAGAAAATTTTCTATTTTCCAAACCAAAAAAGAAAATTGAAAAAAAGAAGAAAGAATATTCTTGTTCATTTCATTTGGTCGTTACACCGGACGAGGCTAATTGGGAAGCTCATAAATCATAACCAAATAGAAAAGAGAGAGAGCCATTTTGGAAACAAATTTCCCACTTTCAAAGCACAGAGAGAAAGAAAGAGTCAATGAGTAAGTAGAGAGTAGAGACTAGAGCTCCAACTCATATTCTCAGAGCCCAACTGGTCTTATATCTCTGAAACGACGGCGTTTACAGGCTATCGCTTCAGTCATTCTCTTCCTTTCAAAAACTCCGCCTTTGGGATTTGCTCAGCTGTTCTATTTGATCGGTTAGTCCGCCTCTCATGCACCCATTTCCATTCACTCTTTCTGGGTTTTTGTTTTTGTTCATCGAGAACTGATTACTATGGTGATTTTGGTCTGACTAGATTTTGATTTTTGTATATTGGAATTTGTTAAAGTTTGATTCTTTGATTGGATTGATTGGTGGGTTTAGGGGTAGAGATAAAAAAAATTGAATCTTTGATTGGTTTTGGAGTTGTTTTAGTTTTTTGACTGTTGGGTTTTGATTTACCAGGTGGGTTTTGTTGAGAGGTATTGAGGAAATGAGAGTTTGGGAAATGTAGTGCTGATTGTGGGTGGAGATATTTGAGTGGCTTTGTTGAACAAGTATGGATCTTGCGTGTAGTTTTTGCCAGCCGAATGTGTTGTGTGGAAGTGAAGGGGTAAGTAGTAGGAAGTTGAATGGTGTTGATTCACATATTTTGTTTGGGAGTAGAGATGGTGGTGGGGTTGGTTTTCGGGGGAATTCGAGAGTTGTTGTGAAGGCGTGTTTGGGGAAGAAGGTGAAGAGGAGTGTGTGTTTGAATGGTTGTAGGGTGTCACGTTTGGCGTATAGAGAGAATGCTGATGACCGGTGCTGGAGTTTGAATCTGAAAACGCCTTTGTTTCGAAGCTCTGGGAATGTTCTTAAGGGGTCGAGAGTGGTTTGGTGGTCACAGTGTCAGAGTAATGATTCGTTAGCGTATGTCAATGGGAATGGTCGGAATGTAGAATATGTAGAAGGTCATGATGAGAGCTCAAGAGTTGGGCCTATTCATGATGATGAATCAAGTGGTTCCAGAGAAGAGGATGGAGATAAGGACAAGATAGATGAATCAGAGGCACCTACTGTGGATGAATTGAGGGAGTTGCTGCAGAATGCCATGAAAGAATTGGAAGTTGCACGTTGTAATAGTACCGTGTTTGAAGAAAAAGCTCAGAAAATATCTGAAGCTGCGATTTCCCTGCAGGATGAAGCAGCAACTGCCTGGAATGATGTTAATTCTACCCTTGACTCTATCCAAGAGATTGTGAATGAAGAGGGGATTGCCAAAGAAGCTGTTCAGAAAGCAACAATGACTCTTTCATTAGCAGAGGCAAGGCTTCAGGTGGGAGTAGAATCTTTGGAGGTTGCAAAAAAAGGGACTAGTTCGCTGGATGCTTCACGAGAAAGTGACGGGGAACTTGATTCTGAAGACGATGAAAAAGCACTATCGGTTGTGCAAGAAGAAATTCGGGAATGCAAGGCGAATTTGGCCAGCTGTGAGTCAGAACTTAGGCGCTTACAGAGTAAAAAAGAAGAGTTGCAGAAGGAAGTGGACAGGTTGAATGTGGTTGCAGAGAAAACACAGCTGAATGCTTTGAAAGCAGAGGAGGATGTAACAAATATAATGCTTTTAGCAGAGCAAGCTGTTGCTTTTGAACTTGAGGCTGCACAACGTGTGAATGATGCAGAGATTGCATTGCAAAGAGCAGAGAAATCTCTCTCGAATTCATTTGTTGATACCACAGAAAACAACCAGGGACAGGTGTCTAATGATGATGCTGCTATCGAGGAGGAGGAGATGGAAGGAAGTTCTGCTAAAATATTTACTGAAAAGGCTAAAGATCTGCTAATTGATGGGGATTTGTCTGCTATGAAGCCTGTACCAGAGAGCCCTTCAGACAGAATGACTCAAAGTGTTGAACTAACAACCAAAACTGCTGATTTAAGTGATCACGAGAACCGAAAGATAGGCACAGATTCTCTTAAAGAGGTTGAAGTAGAGACCGAAAAGTCAAAGAATGTGGTTCAAACTAAAAAGCAGGAATCTCAGAAGGAAATAATTAGGGAAAGTGCACCATCAAATACTCCCAAGACACTAGTGAAGAAATCTTCTCGTTTCTTTCCTGCATCTTTCTTCTCTTTTCCTGAAGATGGGACTGAATTCACACCAACATCAGTGTTCCAGGGTCTGTTCGATTATGCAAGGAAGCAATGGCCCAAGTTGGTTGTTGGGATTTTCCTATGTGGCATAGGGTAAGTAAAATTATTTCAACTTGTCCCTTCATTTATTTTAGCGCTTGATTCTATGCAGAAAAATATATAAGGTGTCTACTAGGTATATTTGAGTGTTTGATCTATGCATCATCAGTCATGACATGTCATAAATGTTGCAGATGTACGTTGTTTTATTGGAGACACAAAATATATAGCAGGACTGAAATAAACTAGATAACCTGAAATATGCACATATATGAAAATTTCCAAAATTTGACAGTTAAATTTTTTCCCTCATCAAGTACAAATTGCCAAGCAAACACGATGGTATGTTGAGGTATTGGTTCACAGCTTCTGCAGGTGTTTCCCTCTGCTGAAAAGTTATGAAGGCAACTACTACATTGTTGCCATGATGTAGCACAAATTTTCAATTTTTACTTTTTCACTATAATTCTTTTTCTTTGTTTGTCAGATAGCTCTCTGTATTGATGCGGTTATTATTAAATAATTATAAAGTGTGTAGACTTGGCTTCCTTTGATCTCAACTGGGATTTGTCACAGGCTCACCTTTTACACTAATCGGGCAGAAAGAGCCACTCAACTGATACAACAGCCAGATGCCATTACCACTAGTTTTGAAGAAGTTTCCTCAACTGCGAGGCCTCTAGTTCAACAATTACGCAAACTTCCTAAGAGAATTAAAAGCCTAATTGATATGCTGCCTCATCAAGAGGTATGTTACAAAGCTTAACAGAAATGTGCTTTGTTCTGAGTCTATCAAAGGTCATTTCTACTTGCGGGGCTGATATCTTCTTTACTTCAGGTGAATGAGGAGGAAGCTTCCCTCTTTGACATGTTATGGTTATTGCTAGCAAGTGTGATATTTGTGCCTGTATTCCAGAAAATTCCTGGAGGTAACTGGATCTGTATTTATCTAATTTCATACTTGGTCTTCTTTCTTTTGTCAAAATGAATGTAAATAGGTGCATAGTCATCTATTTGGTTAGAGGGCTGCCTTGTTTTAAAGGTTTTTTGTCCATTAGTCCATGAAGTACATGGTACCTCCATATTCCTAAAAAGGCTGTTTAGACATAGATTAGCTGTTGGTTGTTGTCGATATGTTATCTTTCACTTTCTGATAATCTTTTCTTCGTTATTATAATCTACACCTACCCTCGTCCTATCCCTATTCTACATAAACCTGTGCCACTGACCCCTATTATGCTTTAAGAATCTTATGGATTTCAAGGCACCATCTGTTGGCGGCCAAATATTTTTGTATGCCTGGGATTAATGGTGTCACTCACTAATGGGTGCCCTCTCTGTGCTGCTATGTGTAGGTAGTCCAGTTCTTGGGTACTTGACAGCTGGTATCTTAATTGGGCCTTATGGCCTCTCAATTATTACTCATGTACATGGAACAAAGGCAATTGCTGAATTTGGAGTTGTTTTCTTACTGTTCAACATTGGCCTTGAGGTGAGTCTTTCAATTGAAATTTCTATTCCATGTAAGTTTATCTTCACTATGATGAAAGTTTATATGAATTACAATGGAAAACTAACAGGACTTTGGTTTGCATTTTTAGCTTTCTGTTGAAAGGTTGAGTTCCATGAAGAAATATGTATTTGGATTAGGCTCTGCTCAGGTGATTTTCTCCTCGTTGTTCCCCCACAACAAAACTTTTCATATGCTGTTGATAAATAAGATTCTTAATATTGATAACAAATGCAGGTTTTGGTTACAGCTGTTGTCATTGGCTTGGTTGCTCATTATGTTTGTGGGCTGCCTGGCCCTGCTGCAATTGTAATTGGCAATGGTCTAGCTTTATCATCCACTGCAGTTGTGCTGCAGGTAATGGTTATGAGCAATTATAGAATATTACTTTTGTGTATAGGCATCTTTTATTTGATTGATTTGATTATCCAAAATTTATATAAACAGTTTCATAGACAGTAAGTGAGCATCTTTAGCTACATACCTTATTTATCTTAAGATAGATATCTCCACTTTGACCTTGTAATATATATTCATGATGACTATGATGAAGTGGCTAACTACTGGAACAAAATCCCCTTCTTGAAGACAGTTCAGTAGTTACCTGTTAGCCCGACATTCCAGGGAGGGATTCATCATTTTAGATGGGGTTAACTCGGTTATCATTTAGTGAGAGTTGCTAAAAAGGATGATATATTGATGTGGGTGTGAGAATGGCTGCTATTGCCGATTTGGGCTTACTTGGGAAATGTTTATTGCAATATATGGTAGAAAGGGATGGTTTGGATGCTGTCCGATTGAACAAACATAGCATTTGGTGGATGGACAACTAAATTATTTAGATTTTGCTTGGCTTAAAGTAAGCAGTCCAACAAAAAACCAGTTGGCAAGGGGTAGCGAGGGTGCGAAAAGTTATATTTTGAGAATATCAACGTGAGATTCTTATATCCTCACGTTGCCTCATCACATGTGCCGGGACTCAGCAAAAATGTGGATCATTATATTGGGTAGATGGTGCCCGATTGGCCAAAATAGGTCTGACCCACAGATTAATTACCCACTTAAAATATTGAAGTCGTAGTGCAACCCAAAACCAATTGACAATGGGTGAAAAAATCCAAGATTTTATGAATTGGGATCCAACAATGTATGGAGGAGCACTAGGAATGGTTGGATTGATTTAGTTTTTCTGGTACATAATATGGTTTTGCAATTCTGGTATGGCAATATCTTTTTTTTTTTTTTTTTTTTTTTGGGGGTGGGGGGGGCGGAGCTCCTGCAAATGTTACTTTGTCAGGTCTTTCCAGTTTGACATTTGTGAGGCAACTTCTCCTTGGTGAGCAGATTTTGGTACATATAACCTGATGGCTTCAGGGGTTTTATTGGATCTTCTCTGTTTGGTAGTTTGTGGTTCTTTAGGGTTTAATTTTCACTTTCTTAGCTTACTATTTGTATGTCTTTAACCTCTGCATGGTATATAGTTTATGAGGCCAGGTTGAACCCTCTGTGTGTTTTTTCCTATACATCTTTATATGAAGGCAAAAACCTTTCTCTGTGTGTGTGTGTTTCCCTCCCCTTTTTGACAGATAAGTTACTTTTTCATCGACGTACCTTTCAGGTTTTGCAAGAGCGGGGTGAGAGCACGTCACGCCATGGTCGTGGAACCTTTTCTGTTCTACTTTTCCAGGTTTTGCAGGCTATCCTAAAATTCCAGCAGATATTTAGGTCCTTTGTTTTGACAGATTAAGTTTTTGAAACACAGATTCTGTTTATTCAATATAGTAAGGGCGTATTCTAATGAATTGAATGTCAAGCTAAGAGTCCATATATTCAACTGAATTTGTCATGCCAATATTTCCTTGATTTTGTGTGTAATTGCATATTTGTAGTTAAAAAAGCAAGTATGTTACAGTACATATATTGAATAGTTTCCACCTGAAAACTATCTACTTTTAGTGTTTGTAAATCAGCAAATAGGTGTCAATACGTTTAAATTAAATGAGTTAAGTGGTTAACCTCGTAAGAGAAAAAGGAGAATAAGAAAAGAAAAAAGAAATGTAGTTGACTTGTTGTTTCAACTTTCATATTGTATGTCTGTCCTGGAAATTGTGGACCTAAATTTGGTACTTTCCTGATTCTTTCATAATTTTTCAGGATTTGGCTGTTGTGGTTTTGCTAATACTTATACCTCTTATTTCACCCAATTCATCCAAAGGAGGGGTAACATTTCTTATACTCTCCCTGTAACCTGTTTCTGTCTTTGAATACATTTCTTTAATGGCAGAATGAAATGCAATCTCTGTCTCTCTCTCTCTCTCTCTCTCTCTCTAGCTTTCAGTTTCATTTTGCTTAATTTGAATTCTAATGTGCATATGTTGATTAGTGATTACTAGATGTGAATGTAACATAAAACTTTCTCTGTTTTACTTTAAATGGTAAGGACTGATGACCAAACATATATACTGGGAAAACAACCAATAGGTGGATAGTAGAATATTTTTATTTCTATCAAATTTGATCTATACTGACCTGCTAATAAATTACTCAATAATGATTCTTCCTCTTCTGGGTAAACCAAATTTGATCTATACTGACTAGTGCTACTGACTTGCTAATAAATTACTCAATAATGATTCTTCCTCTTCTGGGTAAACCAAATGTTTCTATTATTGAACATAAATCAAGAAATACGATGAACTCTCTTGCTGTATGTTTTTAGGGACATACTGAATTATTTTGTCTGCTACTTTTCAGATTGGTTTCCAAGCTATTGCTGAAGCTCTTGGACTTGCTGCTGTAAAGGCAGCAGTTGCTATCACAGCCATTATTGCTGGTGGACGCTTGGTAAGCCTTGTGTATATATAAAATTTCACTGTTCTTCAATAACGTCATTGAATTGGTAGACTAGTAATGAATGTTTACACACATTCAGTGTTGGAGTTCCATATGCTGCAATAGAGGATTTTATTTCAACTGTGATTAGAAGTACTGCATGTGTCTTTACTTTTTAGGCAAATCCGCTCTCTATATGGGGGCAATGTATGATGATTTATGAATGTCAATTATTGTTCTGACTCACTAATAGTATTATGTTGCGTAATTTCTTAGAACTACTTCACTTGTTGTTATCAATGTGCTCCAGACTGTTTCTTGATGATCTAACATGGCAACATCTGCCTTTGGTGGCTGTTGCTACCTGTCAAAATGTTACCCTTGTTTGGCCTGATTAAGAAACTTTGTCTAGTGAGTAAAATGATGTTGTGACAATGTATGTATTTTCATAATCAATTTATGTTTTGGGGGTGTTTGGGGGGTGGGAATCCTGGTAAAGCTCCTATAAAAGTCAAACTTGTGTGTTAGACCTAATGCTGTTTTGTGTGGTTTTGCAGTTGCTTCGACCAATTTATAGGCAAATTGCAGATAATCAAAACGCAGAAATATTTTCTGCTAACACATTGCTTGTTATTCTAGGAACCAGTCTTCTCACTGCCAGGGTAGGTTCTGCATTTATTAAAAACTTTATAATATTCTTTTTTAGTGCTATAAAGCTCTTAATCTTTACCTCTTATGTACAGGCTGGACTGTCCATGGCACTGGGAGCATTTTTGGCTGGTTTGCTTCTTGCGGAAACTGAATTTTCCTTACAGGTTGAGTCAGACATTGCTCCATATCGCGGCCTTCTGTTGGGTCTCTTTTTCATGACGGTACGTGCTTCATGATGGCAACTTGTTGTTTCCTTTATTTCACGCCCATATTATAATGTTTGATATCAATTACCATTAACAATCTTTAAAATATCAGTCTATGGATACTGGATAGGATCAAGAGTTCTTGTCTTGGACATGTAGTGAACTGTCAGCCTATTGATCTGTACAATGTCATCTTTAACACCTGTTTGTGAATTTTCAGGTTGGAATGTCTATTGATCCAAAACTTCTTGTTTCAAACTTCCCCGTTGTAGTTGGATCATTAGGACTCCTACTCGTTGGTAAATCCCTGTTGGTTGCTTTAATTGGCAAACTATCTGGCATTTCAATAATATCAGCAATAAGAGTTGGTCTTCTTCTTGCCCCTGGTGGAGAATTTGCATTTGTTGCTTTTGGTGAAGCTGTTAATCAGGTTGGTTTCTTTATTAACTACAATGTGGGTAAATTGCTTGTTTGCTATACTATTCACAGCTATACAATTTATCTGTATATATATATGTACATTTATTTATTTTCTCATCTGGTCTCTTTGGTTCCTTAATGCATTTGATATTCTTATATATATAATTTCTTTTTTCAAAAGAAATTTCTTATACTTGTTAACCAATTGAAGAGAGGTTTCACTCTGCTAAATTAAGTAAACAGGGTAAAAACTATAGTGAATGGTCGATTTATTTTTTAAATATTAGTTGTCTATAAATTTGCTAATAGATATTGATAAACTGTTTTGTTGATTGGTGCATCTGCAGCTTAATTCCTCTAAGGTAGTCTATAATGTTGAATGAATTAGCATACTCATTTCTGTCATACCATGCTTATTCTGTCATCTGTAGGGAATAATGTCTCCTCAACTATCTTCCTTGCTCTTTCTTGTCGTTGGAATTTCAATGGCACTCACACCATGGCTAGCTGCTGGGGGACAGTTAATTGCATCTCGTTTTGAGCTGCATGATGTTCGAAGCCTACTACCTGATGAGAGCGAGGTAAAAATGCCTTGCAGTGAATGCATGATTGTTATCTTGATGTTCTGCCATGACCAATTGTTGACATGTATTCTTTTCCACTAAACGAATCTAAGCACCTGTAGTTTCCTTTTATGCTGAAAATGTGGTTGGTATATCATGAGTGGTATATCATGAGTTCATAAATTTTGCGGTCCATATGGTATCTTTTAATTGTCATATTCAAATAAGTAGGTCATGAGTTCATAAATTTTGCCGTCCATATGGTCTCTTTTAATTGTCATATTAAAATTAGAATTGAAATTGTTTAGTCCTTGTGGTCTGAAGTCAACATCTGTTTAGTCCTTGTGGTTTTATTTTAATCTGAATAGTCCTTAAAGTCACAATTTTTCATCTAAATAGTCCTTATGGTTTTATTTTAATCTGAATAGTCCTTAAAGTCATGATTTTTCATCTAAATAATCCTTCCGACAATTTTCGTAGTTAAAGGCCATAAGGACTATTTGGATGAAAAATCATGATTTTAAGGACTATTCAGATTAAAATAAAACCATAAAGACTATTTAGATGAAAAATCGTGACTTTAAGGATTATTCAGATTAAAATAAAACCATAAGAACTAAACAGATGTCGACTTTAAACCACAAAGACTATACAATATTTTACCCTTCAAATTATGTAGGTCAGTTCTGTTTGCGCTTGTTGATCTTGTATTTTCTGGGAAATTTATTATTTACTGATAATCTTGGGTTATCTTGGCTTGATAATATTTCCAGACAGATGATTTACAAGACCATATAATCATCTGCGGATTTGGACGAGTTGGCCAGGTTGTAAAATAGTTTATTTTACAAATCGATTTAAATGCGTAGTTTTACCTACTCATGTGTTTGTAACAATTTGTGGTGTTCCCATTTCCTCCGCAGATAATTGCACAGCTTCTTTCAGAGCGCCTAATTCCATTTGTAGCTCTTGATGTGAGGAGGTAATCTTGATGTTTAAAACTATGTTAAACTTTTCATGGTAATTAGTACTTCTCCAATTATCATAGTTCAGGTTGGTCATAGTTACTCTTATGTATGTTTTTATTTTTGTATTTTTTAATTTATTTTAAAGACCTAGTGTAGGTTTGTCTAGTTGGTAATTTAGTCTGTACGTCTCAGAATGGTTCTTGCAGCTATTTATTTTCTCTTGCCCACTACCAAGAATATGATTATAACTTTATAATTAAAACTATTAATTAAACTCCAAAAGCTCTGCCCTTCCATCCCTTGATAGATAGATGGGAGGGCAGAGGCCTTTATCAAAGATTAAAATAAGACTACTCACAAGATAGCTTTGCTTTGTCTCTTGATCACTTTTATATTGTAAAAGGATACTGAGCCATCTTGGCTGTCTTCCTATTGAAGATGTTTGTGTTCCAAGTTGTGCTCTTTCCTTTGCCTAGATTCGAGCAAGGTTTTACCACTAATTGTAGCCTTGATTTTGTAAGTTGTCCAAAGTATTATAGAGAGTTTTTTTTTGTTTCCCGTCCCAAGGAAAAAGAAAACAAAGAAATTTTGAGAGTTAACAAAGTTGTTTTGTAACAAAGTTTGGGATTATTATTTTCCATGTTTTTGTTCATTTTTTTTTTCTGCTATGTAATGAAAACTTATATCATGTGTTCTGTTGTTCAGTGATAGAGTGACAGTTGGACGTTCCCTGGACATTCCCGTCTATTTTGGAGATGCTGGTAGTCGAGAGGTTTGTATTATGAGTTGACACTATTGTTACATGCAGCCAGCAGGCTTATGATCTGACATGCGTTTTACTATTGAGTAGGTGCTCCACAAAGTTGGTGCTCACAGAGCATGTGCTGCAGCAATAACTTTAGATTCCCCTGGTGCAAACTATAGAACTGTTTGGGCTCTGAGCAAGTATTTCCCCAACGTGAAAACTTTTGTCCGTGCTCACGATGTTGACCATGGTCTTAATTTGGAGAAGGCTGGGGCCACAGCGGTAATACTCCTATACCTTTTCTTATTATTACTACCTGTTACTGCACCTGTTTGAAGTAACCCAATATTTATTGGGTTATATCTAAAACTGCAATTTTCCGTTACTTGAGAAATGTAGCGCTAATGACATCGAGTGACTTAAAATTGGAATGCTTATCTCATATATCTCATATATCTTCTTATTAGCTATTACATTGCGTACATGAAAATTTAACATAATCTTGAAAATTTGCAGGTTGTCCCAGAGACCTTGGAACCAAGTCTACAGTTGGCCGCTGCTGTTCTTGCTCAGGTAATTAATTTACTGTCAATTTCTGATATAAATATTCAACGCTGCATATATCGCAACATGATGGAGATGCTGGTTTTCATTTCTCATTAATGCTTTGTGTTTCACAAATTGTTTCATTCGACTCTTGTCATAAGTGCTGGTTAAATTTGTCATGTTTGTTATAGTTACGTGTACTTGTCCTGGACTGTGTGATATCATGGTAATTTGTTTTAATTGTATTAGAACTTCTAATTCTCACTTTTGTCCCACAAAGTTTATGTGACATTTCAATTGGGCCTTAATGTACTGCGATTGCAGCTATTATTAGCTGGATGGTGGTGAATACATGTGTTTCTCGAAAAGAAAAACGTAAAAGAACCTTAGTCCGTAGTGTTCCTACCCAGAATCCTGGTTTAATGACTTTCCATTGCATAACACGAGCGTTATGACCATGATACAAAATATAATGTCAAATATGGTATCATGACTATCATCAAAACAATGAGTCTGTGAATGAGTCCTGTGACTGGAGTAAGTTTGGTTTGATTCAATAAATTTAAATTTGTCATAAGATTCTGATTGTTCAGTAGGATAGTGTCATGGTCAAAAGACTCGAAACTGATTTAATAGCTTTTGGAGTATTCTCTTATTTCAACTTGAGATTGCAGTTTTAGTTTTTATTAATTTCTCCAGAAGATGATGGTAATACTCTTTCTACTTGTTAACTTTGTCCTCTTTCAGGCTAAACTACCCATGTCAGAGATTGCATCAGCCATCAATGAGTATAGGTCCCGGCATCTTGCTGAGCTAACTGAGGTACTCCCTGTCTCCCCGTTTGGCCTTATTTTCGCTTTTTATTTTCTTCTCACTAGATATTGCCTTACTTGTCTCCCTTATGCTTCAGATTTGAGATGGGGGTCCTAAACATATGTTTCTGCATGCAGTTATGTGAAACCAGTGGAAGCTCTCTCGGCTATGGATTTTCTCGAATGATGAGCAAACCCAAACCTCCGTCCTCAGACTCCACAGATGATAACCAATTCACTGAAGGAACTCTGGCAATATAAAAGATGCCAGATGACACAGTAAAGGATAAAAGGGAAACTGTAGAAACAGCTCAAGAACTGTATAGCAGATTACTTCTTCAATTTTGTACCCATTGGGTAAACTGTACAGAAAATACACTGAAGAAACATCAATGGAAAACAATAGATTGACAACCTTCTTCGTTTGAGGATTTTTTCCGACCTCTGTTTTTTGCTATCCTAGAGGAGGCTGAGGACTCTAAACAGAACTATCCTGACATTTTGATTTTAGGGCTCTTCTTGGCTCTTTGATCAAGAAAGATCATAATGTTCCAATCTTCTTATCAATTTCTTTATTAAATTGAATATTTTTTTACCTCCTGAGACCAGATTTTGCTTCAGAGTGAAAACAATAGTTCAAATAGGATGGGCATTCCCTATGGGATGATCGTCATTTGGTTATTACGCTAAGATTTAGACACATCCCAAAGGCCAAAGCTGCATGTTCATACTAAAATTTGAGATGTTGGATGACCTTTTTACTTTTTTTTTGAAACTGTAACTTGTAGGAAAACTTTACGGTACATGTGTTAAAACGTGATTGAATGCAGAAGTATATACTGACTTCATGCATAATTAGATTAGTCTGTCTATCCTTATATCGACCTAAATTAATATAATTTAAATAAAGATTAAATTATTTCAAAGAAAAAGAAAACTAGTCCTTACTCAAAAAAAAAAAAAAAAAAAACTAGTCCAAAAAGTTTGATTCTTTTGGTGGCCGCGCCGTTTGGCTTACACGGTCACTGCTCTCTCTCTCTCTTTCCTAAAACCCTAAACCCTTTCTCCGAGGGTTTTGAATTCCGTCCATAACGTACAGAAGAGGCAGCCTCCTCTGTCGTCATCCGATGGCGGCAGCCTCCATGGTATTCACCGACTGCTCCTCCCCCTCCGCCGCTCGCCTCCTCCAACGAACCACCCCTCTCCTCCTTCGCAGCGCCCAAAACGCCGTCGTTTTCCCTCGCCGCCTTCTCAACCCTCCCAGAAGCCTCTCAATCCACTCCTCCTCTTCCTCACCCTCCCAATTGTCCTCCGGTACGCTTCTGATATCTCTCATTGCATCTCAAAAATCAAAGCTTTATTATTAAAAATCAAAACTTTATAATCAAAATCACAACTTCATAATCAAAATCATAGCTTTGTTATCGAAATCATAACTTTGTTAAAGTAGCTGTGATTTTGTTTGATGGGTGTTGGTTGTTGTTATAATTTAGTTAGTGAATTTGTGCATTGTGTGTTACAGCTTCAATTGTTAATGAGAAGCTTGAAAAATCGGATACGAAACTCGAAATAGTGAATAAAAGGCTTGATGGGAAGAAGGCGGCGGAGAAGATTAGAGGGGAGATAGCTGAGGAAGTGTTGAGGATGAAGGATGCAATTGGGGTTGTTCCGGGTTTAGCGGTTATTTTGGTTGGAGATAGGGAGGAATCGGCTACTTATGTTAGCAAGAAGAAGGAGGCTTGTGAGGTTGTGGGGATTACTTCTTTTGAAGTGCATTTGCCGGAGAATGCCACAGAACAGACAGTGCTTGAGGCCATCTCAGGCTTCAATGAGGATCCCGCGGTTCATGGGATCCTTGTTCAGCTACCTCTGCCTAGGGTAGGTGGATCAATTTTGAATTTTCTTTCCTGTTGGTGATATCATGCTACAATAAGAATACGAGTATGAGATAATGTGTCAAAGATCAAAAAAGTTTCAAAAGTTATACAAGTTCTTGGGTTGATATAATTTAATTTATAGGCACTTATAGTGAATAGACAACTGTTGGACATATGGTGCATGCTTTGTAGTCTAAGCAAATGATTGATCCCTTAGCTTATGATTTGTTCCAAATGAGGTGACCCCAGGTTGTACTGCTTAATGTTTTCAAGTCTTTGTCATATATATGTTTTCATCTACATATATTATAATATGGGGGAATGGTTCACGCCTTAATTCACCATATTATTGTATGAATTAGATTAAAATGGCATGGTTATATTCCTGATCTTTGATTTCTTTTTATATCCCAGCTTTGTCGTACAACATTTGGAGATCTCAGTTACTTTACATGACCATGTAAATGTGCAAGAGAATTGCATTTGTCCTTTTCATGATATGTTCAAACTTCTAACTGTTCACATGTATATTTTATACCAGCATATGGATGAACAAAACATCTTAAATGCTGTTAGCATTGAGAAAGATGTGGATGGATTTCATCCGCTAAACATTGGCTGTCTTGCCATGCGTGGTAGAGAACCCTTCTTTGTTCCCTGTACTCCCAAAGGCTGCATAGAGTTGTTGCACAGATACGACATCCCTATCAAGGAAAGAGAGCTGTTGTCATTGGCCGGAGCAATATTGTTGGGATGCCGGTTGCTTTGTTGCTGCAGGTGAGATTCAGTATCCAAACTAGGGAGTTCTTTCCATGTTTTCTCATACTAACTTGAAAATTTGAACTTATGGTAGAGGGAAGATGCTACAGTGAGCATAGTCCATTCCCGAACCAAGAATCCCGAGGAGTTAATAAAACAGGCAGACATTGTAATCGCAGCTGTAGGGCAAGCAAATATGGTGAAGGGTAGCTGGGTTAAACCTGGTGCAGTAGTTATTGATGTCGGAATCAATCCAATTGAGGTGAGAATGGCTTTATCGATGGTCTTTTTATCTCTCTCTCTCTCTCTCTCTCTCTCTCATGCATTTAGCATTTTTGTTTTGGGTTTATAATCAGGAAATGGCTAAATTATCTCATGCAGACCATCTTAAGATGCAAACTTGGTAATTGATCATGCTGTGTTAATGTGACCTTTTATTGCAATGTTTAGAAATTCATTTCTCAAAATCTGTAATGTTTCTCAAAAGGGTTGTCTTGAGCTTTTAGGTACTTGTTTCATGGTTGGGAAGGTAAGCAAGCCAAATTCATTTGAGGATGTTTGCTGTTGGCATAATTTTGGTTTTAGCCTTTAAAGATAAAGTGAAGTAGAAGAAATTTTTAAAGTAAATGGGCTCTGGGATGATGACTTGGAATTGATTGTGGCACTGATCTGCATTATAGGCTTCTCTTATCGATGATTTTTGGAATTATATCCCTCTTTTATTATTTATTTGCTGTTCGGAAGTGAGGCTGGTTCTTGTTTCTGGTTGCTGGCATGTTCATCTCTAGGCTGTAGATTATTTCTTATCTCTTATTTTCAGTACTTGACTCTTTATTTCTTCTTTAAAAATAAGATAAATACATCCCTCATTTCAAGATCGGTGAAGAGGGAATGAAGCATTGTTTATGTTATTTGGAGTATTATTGTTTTACAGAACTAAATTGATGCTGCAGTCATGGCATGTTGTTGCCCTTCTGCCCTTTCATTCATGATTACACGCGTGTTCATGCTCTCATTCCCATACTTGTATATTTGGACAGGATAAAACGAAGCGTTCTGGATTTCGGCTAGTCGGAGATGTCTGTTATAAGGAGGCCAAAGAAATTGCTTCAGCTATTACTCCAGTACCAGGAGGAGTTGGTCCAATGACTATAGCAATGCTTCTCACTAATACACTCATATCAGCAAAAAGGATACACAACTTCCAGTGAGATCTTCAGAGCTACCCCCATAACAGCGTGGGGAAAGTTCTGTCCTGTTCCAATTTCACTATTTGAAGCCGAAGACATCTTTTCGGTCAGGTTTTCTCTCACAGGGATTTGAAGTTCTTTTCTAGTCAAAACGGTCGAATCTATCTTGGTCGGTAGTTCTAATGTATAATGCGGTATACTGTATTTACAGTGGGAGAATCATGTAGCAGACACCAACTGCTCTGACATGTTACTTGATACATAGTCTTGGGGCATATCTTTCCTGAATTCCGAATTATTAAAAGTCTAGTGTTCTTACCCTTGTCACTGTGTTCTCTTACGGCTGCAACAGAGGTGCAATGTTTTTTGTTTTCTAATAACATCCGGATCTTCGTGTTTTCGGCAAGAATAACATCTGAAGTCGAAGAAAATAAAGTCAGCATTACCATCCATGCTAAGATGTCTGTTGGATCAAGTCAATTTCAGAGTCTCGTACATGAGCAATACCTCCCGAATCCACTTCATGCACATGAAAGCGCTCCCAATGCAATAACGGGTTCCATCGGCTATATTGCTCAAAGTAATGCTCACTCGAAACTAATACGTATTCTTCCCTTACACAGAATGTATTTTGTTCTTTAGTGTATTTCTTGACTATTACTAACATTTTGTACAAATACATTCCAGAGTGGTATGTAAGTCCGGTGTCAACATATGGCAACGTTTATAGCTATGTGATTTCGTTACCTGAACAACTTTGTTCTGATGACTTTGTCTGAATATGTGAAAGAAACATATGATCCATTGCTTCTACAGAGTATAGAACACAGGACTATCATTGATGTCAGGATGAGCAACAAGAATCACATCCAGAATGATCAAAGACAAAGGGTTGAAGAATGCTTGGTTTCCATTGCTAGGATATGCTTGTTCAGTAGAGTTTCCCAAAGCGCGTATGGAGATTGGCAAAGTGATCGATAGTTGATCGAATTGCATCTAATAATATATGAAGACTGAGAGCTTCAATTGCTATACACTGCTAGAACTCCACATTTTGGAGGAGGATTCTGATGCATAAGCTGTTAAAAATCCAATTCATCTAGGTAAAAGTTCTAAAAAAAAAAAAAGGGCCAAAGCTCGAAGAGTTATGCCAGTAAAAATGATGCAACTCTTTACACATAGTTGAAGTATCACCATACAGTAATAGCCAATTCAGGTACAGTTCTGGGCTATTGAAGATCTCCTTCTGGTTCTTCTCCAAGCAAGGTTTTCTTCTTTTTGTTTTGTGTCTCCCCACATTCTAATGGTCAAAATTTGAAATAAATCAGAATTAAATAAGGCCAATATCACAAGAAAAAAGAAGAGCAAGGTTAATCCGGCTAGCTGAAATAACTTATGACACATGATCTTACCTTTCCAATAGAGACAGGTAGTGTTGCTCATCATTGAACTTGACATTTTTCCTACTGTGGAAGTCAGAAGCAGAGGTTGAAGATAAAAACTGGGAGCAGTCCTTCAAATACAAGCATTCTAGTAAGGGACGCTCAAAATCAATAGTAGCACATCCACGGTACAGCATAGGAAGTCTCATCAAAACTAAGTTCTTCAATTTTGGAAAAACGGTCTTCCTCGTGTTCATCGTCTCCTTGTTTGCTTCAATAATTCTTTCCAATAAAGGGCAACTGCCAACCGAAAGGTCTTCCAATTGAAAAAGATATTGAGCTGCCTCATAGGAGAAAAGACTTCCCACAAAGCTGCATTGTTCAATGGACAAAATTTTAAGAGTCTGGAACATTGCAGGTGGAGCAGGACCATCACATATGCTTCTTACAGCATCTAAACTCCTCAATGACAAGTCTCTCAATTTTGAATTTTCCAGCCTAAAGCTATCGCATCCAAATACATATTCGATTCCATCAACACAATTACAAATTAGCGTTTCCAGATTTGATACTCTCTGCAACAATTTTGATGGTAAAAGTATGTTCCCCCAGTTATAACAAGAGTCAACCTCAAGTAAGTTCAGGCTGAATAGAGATCCATGAGGTAGATCACCAAGACATAACTCTTTCATGAAATTTACTTGACTGAGATGCAAGTCTTTCAAGTTCTCAAACACAGGCTCTTTCGGAACCCATGTAGTTGTATTCATCAACTCTTTTGAGTCCTCATGGCAACCAGTTATAGAGAGACACTTCAGTCTGTCTAACCTCTCATGCTCATATTCCACACAAAAATCCAGTCTGTCTAACCTCCCATGCTCATATTCCACAAAAAAATCAATCAACCCTTTGCACTCTATCCACTCTAGCTTCTCTGCTTTGTTTATCACTACGAAGACAAACCAATCCGGTAATGTGGTGATGGTTGTGTCAAGAGTCAAGCACACTGAATTATAACAATACTGAGAGACTACAATCTCATCGTTTCTTCCAATACATATATCAAACTGAACCCAATTCGGGATGAGTTTAACAGTTTCAGGGATACAGTTTGCATGGGAGATCCAAACTTTCAGAACTCTTAAAAGTGGCAAGCTAGTCAACTCATCAAAGCCAGCATTGGTTTCTCCTCCTCCTCCTTCAATTTCACTCCCCCAGTCCCAAAACCCACATTGCATGTAAAGTTCTTCAAGTCTATGCAACTTTGAAAACACTTTTGATGGTATTGTGACAATATGTCCTTCTGTCAAATCCAACATCTTTAGATTGGTCAACTCTCCTATTTCTTTTGGGAGTTCCCCAATATTTGATTCTCTCATACTAAGGATCTCAAGTTTTTTCAGTTTTCCGAGCATGGAAATGTCGGTTATGATCTTCAAATCATCTAAATGCAAGACTTGGAGGTTGGCTAGAAGACTGAATGAGTGGGGTAGTGATAAAATGCAAGTGTTGCTAAGATTTAATACCCTTAATTCATTGGAACTATGAAAAAAGGTATCTGGGAACTTTTCTATATAGCAATTATCTTGTAGTAATAAACCTGGAGTTTTGGACATACCAACTCTTCTGGTACTGTGCGGATTTCATTCCCAATCAGTGAGACCGCGGAGTAGCCTTCATGTAATTGATGGGGCCAATCCTCTAAACCGCAGCCAGCTTTTACCAAAAACCCGTGACCGTCTTCAGATAGTGCAATTTTCATGGTCGTATCCCGAATGACATCATGCATCTTTACACATAGTTCTTTGTCACTATTTAAAAGCAAGCTTGAATTCTTAAGGTATGTGACCACCATATGTAGTGTTTCTCTAGCTTCTTCGATTGTGTCAGCATCTCGAAACACACCTTTCCCGATTGCATACCTGAACAAGTCTTCTATTGGGATGTCATAGTCTTCAGGGAATAGGCTACAAACCAAGAAGCATGTCTTGCAATCCTCATCTTTCAAGTAATCATAGCTTAACTTTATACATTGGGATGCATCTCCCTTATCGTCAAGGTTGGCAGTTTGCGACTTATTTAGTCTTTGAGCTGCCTTTTTCCATTCCCGCAGGTCTTTATCTCCAAGGGCCCTTGCAACTGCTATCAATGCAATTGGTAGACCACAGCATTCTCTAGCCACCTTCCTCGCTACATCCCTGAAAATGGTTGTTTCAAAAGAGCTTCTAGCATTTCTCATAAATAAGGTCCAAGAATCCTCTTTCGAGAGGATATTGAGGGTGATCATTTCTTGGCACTCCATGGCATGACAAACATTCTGTATCCTTGTTGTGATTAGGACTTTGGAATTACACTTTTGAAGTTTATTGTAGCTGGGAATCCCTATGCTTGACAATTCTATTCTCTCCCATATGTCGTCCAAGATTATAAGGGTGTTGTTTTTCCTCATTATCTCTTTGTTCAATCTAGAGGCTCTTCCTTTTTGTGACTTCTCTTGTAAATCGATCCCCAGAAGCTCTGCCAATGTGTGCTGAATTTCTGTCAAGTCAGGGCTTTGGGACATGACAGCCATGATCACATAATGAAAAATCCCATTTTTGCGGGCTTGATCACCCACATGTTTTACCATGGTTGTCTTCCCAACCCCTCCCATTCCATACACGCCAACAGTTGAGACCTTGTCATCTTCAAGTGCTTTCATAACCTTGTCCATGGCTTCCCTTGTTGCTTCGAATACTTCAAAATCTCCCATGATGATTTCAATTGGTTGTACTATACTGCACACAAAGTCCACAATGGCATCGGCAAGTTCTCTTTCAGTCCTACAAGGAAGAGTATATGGTCAAATAATCATCAAGAAAGTTAATTAATAAAGTCAAAAGAACACTTTGAACACTGCTAATGAAGTGTGACGATGCTTACTTGTAATTCTGTGTATGCCACCCAGAAGAATTTGCCACTTTTGCTAAAGCATCTCTCCACTCCTGCACCTTCTTTGATTCGTGTCTGTTAGATTTTACATGCTTAGTGAAAGCTTCTTCGAAACTCCTTTTCTGATATCGAATGTCACTGGGATCAACATGATAGAAAAGTGGAAGAATTCTGTTTTTGTCTTCCATGCATTGACAAATCTTTACAAGTTCCTCCAAGCACCAAGTAGAAGAAGCATAGTTCCGGGAGAAAACAACAATTGCAAACCTTGATTCTTCAATTGCTGCTAGGAGAGTCGGGGAAATAGCAGCCCCTGCTGGAAGGTCTTGGTCATCCATAAATGTTTTAATTCCTCTTTTGTGCTGCAGACGATCAAATAGTTCAAATGTAATACCTTTCCGAGTATCGACACCCCTGAAACTCAAAAACACATCATACTTCCAACTACGAGGTGATGAAGGAAGCGATGCTGAGGCTGTGTGGGAGGTTGAGGCCATTGAGAACCACAAAAAAGGCAAGGTCTCAAGAACAGCAAGTGAGGAATAATATGAATAAGGAAAGCAGAAACTGCAGAAACCAAACTGAGAGAAAACAAGAACAGGCTGAATAGCTGAATGCTTTAGGAAGAGATCACCAGAAAGAGGTAGAGCTTCAAGGAATTGGGGGAAATAATGGAACAAAGAGGGTAGACTTTGATTTGTTCAGCCAAGGAAAGGAAGTAGGTAATTCTTTCCGTTGACCTAAAAGCATTGACCATTTGGGTGACCAATCTAACCTTCGTAGCACAGTGCACACATGATCCCAGAATCAGAGGGTGTTTTAAGTCACTAAACTAAAGCCCGTCGAAACCAACACAGAGATGGTAATTATTTCTCAACTTCTAAATCAATCTTCTGAGTTTTAATATAACAAAGAGAGGTGTCCATATCGGCTAAACCGAAATTCGCAGATATTAAGGCATGTTATGCTATTTATGATCACAAACTCCGGGAAATAACTAGAGAACATGTGGTAATATAAGTTTCCCTTGAGCCTCTTCCACTTCTTTCAGAACTCAATCGTATGAATAATCAGGATGAACGCAATCACAAACTTTGGGGAAAATATAGTCATCAACTGGAGAGAGATGACCTAACAACCTCCAAACATGGTTGCCAGAATCCAAATAGTTACACCAAGATTGCAGTCGTAGCTACCTTTTAGCTGAAAGATCAATTCGTGCTTCAAAATGGTCTACTCCAGTTACGCTTTGCAATTTTGTTCTCCTGAGAATTGAAGCCTGAAACAGAAAATATTACATATGAGCTCAAAAAGGATTCAAAAGTTTGAAAAAAAACACATCTTAATAAATGAATAATGACAGACATTATGATAAACAAGATAATCTCTCACTCACCATCGCTACCAAACACATCCATTATTTGAAACAACTATCATGCAAAATACCATTCTACACAAACGATTGGTGTCAGGGAAGCGAACATCAATTAAAAGTTCTAGTGCTTCTGCAGTCAACCTTCTAGTTCTAGGCAACAATTGCACATCTCATGGAATAGACGTGTCATGTCAGGGACAATGGGACATCATCAATCAAGGGTATATTTTAGTTGATCTTTACAAAAATATGCCCTGGATTGCTGATGTCCAGGATTACTAAAATATGCCCTGGACTGCTAATGATTCTTATAATCTCAACACAACTTTTCTGCTGGTGTAACATCTTGTATCAAGTATGAGCAGCGTTTAAAGATGGTAAAAAAATCAACTATTGAAGTATTGATCTACTGGTGTCCATCTCAGATTCTTAGTTGCCATTTTAGTAAATTTCCTACAATTCAATTTTGCACTGGATATCGCGAATGACTACTCTCCTACTAAAATGAGATTCTTGTGAAAGAACATAACAAGAATAATGGAGATCAATCCCACAATAACAGCTTTTGTGGCCAAGAAGAAGAGAATTCATGAATTAGAAAGACTGATATACCTTAGGTCGTTTCATAGAGCTTCCAAAATATCCTATCCCAAAGGATAAGGTAGAGTAAGCAGCTGCAATCTCAATAGCTTTTAACTTTGGAGAACTTCCTGAAACCTAAGAAACTTATAAACATAAATTCTTCAACACAAACCAGCACCAAAAAAAAAAAAAAGAGTTAAAGCCCCGGTGCTCACCATGGGAGCATCAGCTTGCACAACAAGAAATCCGGCACTTCTATCGGTACAATTCTGATTACTCTCTTGAACGACGGAGCGTAAAACTTTCATGCAAGCAGAGGCCGGACCGGCCTGTGAACTATGTGATGAAAATAACTGTCAGGTTAACATAATTGATCTTCATGCAGACAATAATAGGCATAGCATATGAACAAAGCAATTGATAGAAAGGTAGGTCTTCTCAAGTAATGTTCAGCAGTTTTAAATATAAAGAATCATGACCAATTCAACTTTGGGGACTTCAATATGAAATAAAGCGAGAACTGAAGTCTTCATCGTGCATGTATCTTGTTTGAGGTTATCATCATTTTTCCAATTCATGTCGAGGTAACACATTGAAAAAGCTATAGGACAAACATACAGTGATAAAGAGACACAGCACTCTCGAGCTGCAAATCCCTTCATCAAATATTCTCCAGCCCCACTTGCACAACAGCCAACTATACATGGAGCCCCAAAGAGACCTTTGGAGGATGCCCAACAACCTGAACCATGCATTGCTGCTAACCCCACACGACCACCAACCTGTAATTTTCCCAAATACAAGCAGCTATTTAGATAATTAGTCACTACGGACAAAGAGGATAAACGTCTGTACTACAAGTCACCTTTAATGCAATGCCTCCACTTGAGGCACCAGATGCAATTTGTCCGTCAGCATCTACACAAACAACTCCGACTGTGTCCATGATGCAATCCTCCTCTGCCCCATATTTATTCAAAGAATCACATGGTTGAGCTTCTAATTCTGAAACACATATGCAAATCACTCAGAGAAAAGTACTTGCTAGTTGCTAGATATATGGTCATGCAAACAATATAATATGAGTATGAGGGTTGAAAAAAATACAGAATCACAGAGTATTAATTTAGAATTAGCATACTTATCACATGAGAAAATCACCAATATATCTTTAGTGGAGGAAATAACAGGTCCAAAACTATGCTAGTAAGCTAATAGCACATCAGACTGTGAATAGGGCAAAGCAAGAAGAGAAAGGGAAAGCACTAATAGAACATATTTTGCTATAAAGTGGAGTCAAAGTATGTCATGGTATCTATTTTCAATCTGAAAATCATTGGTTCATAAGTTGCTTTTGGAACCCTGGTTTAAAACATCCCTTACATATCATGCCATTCTTTGGTGTATAGTAAGGCAAGACCACAACAACAGTCATGATAAAACTAATTGATCAGTGTCATCACCAAGAAATGATGATATGTAAATGAGAGATGATGAGCTGTACATAATATAAGCTTTATTTATAAAAAAAAAAAGGACGAACTGGTGCTTTTAGATTAAAAAAGTGATGAAGTACCAGGAATTCTAGAACCATCTTGAGCATTACAAGAAAGTCCAACAGAAGAAGTTTCTGTTTTTTTGTTTGCATCATCTACCATTGCTTTGTACTTTTTCCAATGTGCTTTTGCCCTTTCGGTCACCAGCCACTGTTTTGGGATACACAAGTGAATTAATCACTTCTAAGGAAAAAATTCATGGTTGTAACCTTAAATTGTATAATCATCAGATTCAACAGAATGACATTAGTGCCTTTTGAACAATTGGTTAGAAAATTGTATTAGACAAAGTCGAAGAAGTCACCTCATCAGCAGCTGATGTGCTTACTGATAAAGCAATACCCTTGGACTTCGCCCATATGCGGGCACCTTCACCAACTAGGAAACTACATATCAAACAGCTTCATAAGTAAACTCATTAATAGAATATGATGAAAGCTGAAAAAGTAACAAAGAGGAATAGCACAGTATTTACTAAAAGCTACAGTTATACAAGGGATAAAAAAAAATAGAAAGAAAATACTATTGAATCCAAAGGATATAATTAGAATAAGGACTGATTATTACATGGGAGGTATTCGGCCCAACAGAGAAGATCCCATCATTTGCTCCTTGGCCAATAAAGCAGCAACCTTGATGGGGTTTTTGACACCTGGTCTACAACATAGGCAAGAAATTTTCAGTAACACATAAGAAACTGCACAGTACGAATCACTCAAGGAAGTCCTAATACGTTATCAGCATCAGACAACCATCAGTTTCTAGAGAAACAATATTAAACTAAACTACATAATCTTCAGTCAGGAGAAAACCTGGCAATGCTCCAACAGCTCCAAAAGCTCCAGAATTCCCGTCCATAATACTGGCATCACATTCTACACAACCATCTTCCGTCAAATTAGACCCTCGCCCCGCATTCGTGACTGGATCATCCTACAAGAAAGCAATTTAATTCAAACATAGAATCAACAAACACTACATGAAGATGAAATGCTAGACACCATATATATCTCTACACAATATCATCTAAATCCGAAAAATGAATAGGCAAAATATCTGATCTGGCCTAACAATATCTGAAAAATCTATGCAAGTCCAAGTATACACATTCATAAGTACCAAAGTTAAAAGCATAAGAAGAAAAGCAAGACTATTTGATCCCACATTGACAACTTGCATAAATATAACACTAGTTATAAACATACCTCCAACACTTGGATAGCTGCAGTTACAGCATCTATGCATCTACCAGAGCCCTGAACCCCAAAACAACAACAACAAAAGACAATTAAAAGACAAGCTTCAAATTCCAAGTGGGAATCTGAAGAATGAATGCTGACCTGGCGGAGAAGTGAAGCGGCGGCGAGGCAGGCGCGTTTCATGGCGGACCGGAGGGCCTTCTCGTTGGAAGGCGCGTGGTATCCAGCGCCGACATGAACGGCGACGAAGAATCTGTCGTTTTCATCTTCTAGTTGCTGTTGTTGTTGTTGGCTTGGGAGGCAGCAACTGCCGCGAGCACAACAGCGTTAGACATCATATCGTCTTCGTCGTCGTCTTCCTGAGACTGTCGGATTCTCTCCCACAAGCTATTCATTTTGACGAAGGGAAGAAGAGAAAAGTGTGTTTGTAAATTTTTTTGGGTTTGAAAGGTAAAATAGGTGATATGTACTTACACAGATTTTCACTTTTTATTAAAATATGATTGGTGGATTTCCTCTTACTTCACGTGAGTCGAACTTACAGCCGCCTGTGAGCCTCTCATTTATGAGAAAAATTACATCACTAGACCAAATAATATTTGCAGTTCTTCACGAGTTCGTGACACTTTATTAGTATAATTTTTTTATTTTTTATTTTTAGTTTACTTCAAGGTAGGTCAAGTACATACCGCGTTTCTAGCAAAACACCGGTTATCACACGACACATCCGACCAGTTTCTAACATAACACCAATTGTGACATGGCACATCCGACCAATCATGCAAACAAAACAATCCTTGCTTATATTGTTGTTTACATATTATCGTTTGATTGGTTGGTCGGACAAATCTAATGATTAGACAGTCAGAAACTATGAAGGCGCAACAAATTGAAGTATTGTTTGCAGGCGAGAAGAGAAGAAGAACATATCTTATTGACATATAGAAACAAATGGTAAAAAAATACAATGCAGAAATGCATGTCTCAACCAACATATATGTTTCTATAATATTACACATTTCCGACTTATGCTCATAATAAATAGAATTACAAATGACATACAACTTCTGCTTCTTGTTTTAAAAACTGGCATATGATTCAAATTGAAAAATTGGTTTCATATCAGGAACTGAAGAAGAGAGCTTTACACTGCTGGATTGTATCTTCAGGGCTGGTAACTGCAAAAGGGTAAAACATTACAAGCTTAGCCGTGATCAAACATTGCTAATCAATTTGGAGTCGGCTGTAAGTAGCTGGAACTTGAGGTGTAGACTTTACCTGTATGACCCACAGTTCTTTCAGATTCATAAATTTCGTGGTCATTTCCTCCCTGCAGAAATGTGAAGATAAAACATGAGGCTGCAACTTAGGAATTTATAGAGGACATGTTCAACTGGTAAAGTGCAACTGTGGTGGAGGAATAGATTATACGAACTAAGGACTGACCTTGTAAGTTTTGTCACCAAAGAAATGGATTTCTTGAAATTCCTCTAGATATCTTAAGCAGTATGTCTTGTCCCAACCTTGAGGAAAAACCTGTAGCAAGCATTGTTTACCATACATATTCAGTTTCAATGAAAACCCAAACCACTTGATACTACTTACGAGACTATCTTAAGGATTGCCAAGCAAAAATAAACAAGCAATTAGTTAAGCACTTATTCCAAGATTCATTAAAGGTTTGAAGCATACATGAATATCAACTCTCACTTACATCAAAGCTTATCTGTCCTCCAATGGAAAATGTCAGGTTGAAGTGAGCAAACTTCTCACGAAGGATAGAAACCATTTTTGGGCGCACATTGTGAACCTGCACACCAATATGATGATCTATAAATATGGTGATTTATAAAGAACTTATATAAACTAATAGTCTACTTATTTTGTTACAAAAGTATCTAACCTTGTCATATCTTTCAAATTCATCTCTTTCCTCTTGGCTACAGTTTCGCCCAATTGGTGAAACATTAATCATCCCACTTCGAAACTCAATAAATGTACCCCTACATATATAATAAAAAATGAGATACAAGTTTTAACATACAAAGATTAATCATTAGCGAAGGTTCCTTAATTCACCAACCTCTTTATTGGTATGTCCAAGTCAGCTATGTAGTGAAGTGTAAAGTTGATAAATTCCTGCACAATTGTAAACAATCTATTTCAAAACAGTGTTTCAGACTTCCTTAGGTCTCTTCCAAGTACAAAAGCCAATACATTCCAATGGAGGATAAGTTTTACCTTCAGCTTATCATCACCAAGATGTGTCTTCAAGCTCTACAATTGAAAAACACAGAACCCATCAGTCTTGCATTTATCAAATACATGCAGGAGATGGAAAAAATTAATCCTATTCCTATCATAAACCAATAAGGTCATTAATTTGATCTAAACCTTGTTGAAGGCTTTACAGTATGGAAAAATGAAGAGTTTCACAAAAAGAAACAAAATTGAAGAGCAATATGAAGAGGTAAAACATATTTTGGACCATAAAGAACAGGCTACAACACATGACTACCTCAAACTAGTCTACTACTTGACCTACAATTGGCTATGGCCTACTGATGATCACATGTCCTCACAAAATGAAACCAAGAGAATCCATAGAATAAGATTGTAACATGGATATATTTATCTTTGCTAGAACAATATCCACTTTCTTTCTGTCCTTTTTTTTTAGTAAGATAAGGTTTTGTCTCAAGTGTCAACACTACATACTTTGCTCAAATTTAGGGTGTGAGATCAGTAGATTTTATTTCCTTCTGTTCTCAGCCATACATGTACGTAGATGAACAATCAAAACATCTTTTTGGCATATTTCTCATGGAAATATAACTAAAACAGCACACACACAATGAATATGACCCATCGTTTCTATTATTACTACTGAATTTGTAATACCTGTTTGCCAATGAGTTTCCCATCTTTGTGAGCCAGAAGACCGTTCTCAGAAAACACATAATCATGGTCACTAAGAACTGCAAAGACAAATGTAGAGTTAATTGATAGTGAACTGGAATTTAGAAATAGTAAAAAGACAACTAGCCAAGGTATCCCTAAAATCTAATTAAAAAAAAGAAGTATATACCTGTCTTTCCAAGCTGCTCTGTTATCTTAACAAGGTCGGATCCTCCAACAATGCCCACTGTAACAACCTGAAACCCAACAACGATAAGATCATCCACCGAAATACTCACCTCCCAACCCCTCATTAAAAAGGAGCCCCTGCATATATGTAACTTCCAGAAGAATGAGTTATGTACCTTCCTGAGTTGTCGCATGAATCCTAACATCTCTGGAGTAACATCCTACATTCCCATGACATGTATTGAATTAGATAAACAATCAACTGCATGTTATTCATATTAGTACATATTAAATTAGTAAATTTTTGTTTAAGATCCTATTGGAAAACAAAACAGATTCAAAGGAAACTAGAAACCGGATATTATACCTTTCTGGGAGCAGTGAGAGTCCCATCGACATCGAACAATGCAATCACTCCAGGCTTCATAACAGCCATTTACACTTTGCTACTTTTCCTGCACACCAAACTCACATTAACACAATGCCCAACTTAAAATTTAGATCTTTAAATCAAAGACTTTAGCTTCAGTGCTAATATTGAATCAAGCAATAAAGACCCCAAACCCAATAAGATTTTACTCAAGATTACAATGCTTTGACACTGCATTTCCTTAAACCCATCAAGTATTATAAACTGAAGAAACCAAAGAACCAACTTTATATCAAACCCACTGAGAAGAACACAACAAAGATTGAAACTTTATGTATTAGATAGGAAAGTTAAAGGATTTAGGGAGTCACCTTGTAATTGGGTCAATGAGAAAAGAGAAGAGAAACTTGAAGCAGAGATCTTTTGCAGTGCAGGATTTAGTTGTGAGAGAGTTGTTATATAGAGAGGATCATGCAGTGCCCCAATTGAACTTAGTGACTGCAGAGGGCCAGTGAGGGATGGACACGTGTGCTTTGTAGTACGCTTCCTTCCTTTTTTCTCTTTTTCTGAGAGGTAACTTGAGAGTTGAGGTAGACTGGTTAAAAATGGCGTACTACTGGATCTGGCTTCAGATCTGCGCAAAGCAGCAGATCAGATATTATAGGGTGTTTCTTTTTTTAATTTAGCAAGGAATATGCTACAGAATCTGACGTGGAAATTTATTACAAAGTCTAAGTGGCTTGTATTTTTCGCTTTTGCTCTATATTACCTGGGGATTGGAAGAGTTAAACTTGGGACTTGGGATATCTCATTGCCAAAAAAAAAAAAAAAAAACTTGGCATGTATCTTCCTACATTCTGTAGAAAGATGCTTCATCACCAAATTTAAATGCTACCAGGATAAAGGTAAGCCTAAATGCATGAATCATGGTGTGTATAGCTGCATGCTTCACCCGCATATAGATCATTAAGCTTCTTACCGGCAACGTAATTCACATATTTTGCGGCTACGGAAAAAATGGGGTTCGGAAGGGTTCGGAACCTAACCTAGGTTAAGTCTCTATCATGTTTTGTGGCGGCAAAATGGATTTTCGAAAGAGATTCGTGTTTCAAAGTTGCAGTACGTTATAAGTTTAAATAATCACTCATAAGTTACGTGACTGTGATCGATTATGATGTATATATATCTTCTGCATAATTATGAGTTTTAACATTGAATTAAACACGGCCTAATTTCTAATTTTCTTTGAATGTTATAAATTGTTCATGTCAGCATTGGTACTTGATGTTCCAACTTGCTCTCCCTTCCACAATTCTGAAAGTCACAATATGGATTAAATTATATGAAGATGGGAGTCATAGTACATGCATAATATGTTTGATCAATTTCATCACTATCTGTTTTAGTGTTCGTGGGAAACTTCTTATTTTGTTTGTACTATGTATGAACCTATTGAAATGTAGCTTCCTAGAAGCAGACCTCACTTACCAACCTATTGCCACTATTGGTAGACCATGTCTCTCTAGCTCCTAACATGGAATTCTGCTATGGAAAAAATTGCAAATTTACAGCCTTTGAAATTTTAGTGAAATCGGTAAAACCGTAAAAGATACAGAGTTGGAGTTAGCTCTTTTCTTGAGTTGCTCAGTTAGTCGTTTAGATAGACTTGATCAAAGGCAACAATCCGAAATTCCAACGAGTTGAAGGCACATGTGAATTAGCATAAGGCAAAATGATTATACAAGATGTCGCCAACTGCACCCAACGCGATCAAAGGTAGATACTAGATAGCACATTGCATTTAGTTTTGACTTTCAGAGAGACAATGAGGGTCAAGTAGTGAGCAACTCTTAATGGTTGCGGTCGATTTTATAAGCTGGAATCGGCGAAGTCCTCCATGAGACCGGTGGTGGAATTTCAAGGGCTTTCTGCTGTGGCCGAAGTCCATATTGAAGAGTTGGGCTGCCAATGATCCTGAAAGTCAACTCGCACTGAGACATGCTTCAGTTAAACTCCCACTGAAACATGCTTTGAAGTGGGGGACCTTGACACGCACTTTGCTTCTCTAGGTGCCAACTTCAACTGCAATATCTAATTGAAGTCTAACATTTTTAAGGCATGCACACAATTCAGAGATGAGATTATGAGAGCAAACCTACAGATATAACAGTATAAGAAAAAGAGTTTTTCAAATCATCAGACACTGATTATATAAAAGATCGAACATAATATAAAGTCTAGTTTGTGCTCCGTGCGTACCATGTTTGCTCTAGTGAGACAACGAGTTCCTTGTTTGGTCAAATGGTTATAGTATTTTAATGGCAAGATGAAACATAGTGTCACGGGTAGTTTTTTGTAGTGGAAACATGATAGGAAAGCTGATAGACATAGTAATTTATAGTTATGTATGAGTATTACATTTCTGATGTATTGTCAAAATTGTAAAGAAAATGAAGTAACCAATGATGTACTTTTTACTAAACAGTGTTTTGTTAAAATGCATAAATTGTGTAGAAGACACGCCTGATGGTATTTTAAAGTGTTCTGAAAAATGGTCATGTTTTTCTTACTTTGTTGTCAAATAAATTAATATAGCGGCACATTGTTTCATCATGAAACTGAAGGGTTGCTTCCGTTTCAGTCTAGAAAACCGTCTCGTTCAGACAAACAAGAGACATAAAGTCTGTACACATTCCACTTCCGTCAACCATAATAGGATGATGACTCGGTGAAAAAAAACTAAACAAACAAAACTAAACAGAATTAAAAAAATAAAATTAAAGAAAACACCAGAAAAACCCAATTAAGGCTCACAAGCCAAATCCGGGCCAGAAGCCCAAAGTAGCAAATGGGTCAGTCAGCCCAATTTTTTTTTTTTTTTTTAATCATGTAATCTGCTTGGGAGTTCCATTTACACCTCCAAATTTGTCACCTCAATTTTACTTTTTAATATGTTAAAAACCTAAGCATACCTCCCTTTTCTTTACTAAAGTACCCTCGAATAATTTGTCGTTTCTCCTTTTCCTTACGAAGAAGAAATATTGGAGCAGAATTACAATGATTCAAAAGAATGGGAGGATTAAAACCACAACATTTGGACGATGAAGAGGCAGAAGAGTAGAGTCGCGGCTTTGCTGATCAGGCCAATGAGCTCCCGAAACCATTCATGTAACTCTCTCGCTTTCCTCATTTGAAATTTAATCAGCATGGATATGAGATGATCAATCACTCCATGTTGGTTTTGATTCTATTGTCACTTGCATATATGACATTTTAGAAGAAAAATCTATATTGTTGGTAATAGTCGGTGAAGATTTGGTTGAAATTTGGTTTTTTTTTATTTTTTTTATACTAGAGTTGATACCCGCGCCTTGGCGCAGTATAATATCAACATTATGTATATTCCACGTATATATAAGAGCTATCACAAAAACAACATTTATACAACAAAATATTAGCTAGTCTTGTGTTCTACCCAAAATATAAATGTTCCAATTGTTTTGATTTGTACGTTTACAAAGCAGAAGAGAAAATGACAGAAATAATTCCGTAAAACAACGGGGTAATAAATTATCACGGCAATATATTAATATATCTAGACTCTTTTGTTTTGTGAGAAATGTTGGAGCTATTTCGAGAAGAGTCTAGAGAGTGAGAAAGATGGAGAAATGTTGGGCGAGAGAGAGAGCGAGAAGCGGTGGAAAAAAAATATATATATACCTAGAGTTGAAACGAAGGGTAAATACGAAATTACACAGCCCATCAGCAGGGTAAAAAGGTCTGCACACTGTTCACAGTGCTTATGATCAGTTAACCAAGTAATAGTATATAGGCATAAAACTAAACAATAGTGAAAGAAATGAAACGAAACGAAACGGCGATATTCTGTGAGATGCAAAGACAGAGAGACGGGAGAAATAAAAATAAAGGAGGTCTGAAGAGGCAAGATCGATCCGGAAGATTCAGGAGGCAGAAGAAAAGTCAAAAATGGAGGGGCAAATTTTTTTTTGCCAAGAAAGAGCCTATCTAGAAAAATCTAAATTACCTATTTCAAAAAAAAAAAAAATTTAAAAATTCACTGTTCACATGCTTGTGAACAGTCAACCATGCTATAGTATATAGTTAAATAGACACAAAATGTAACAATAGTGAAAGAGATGAAACGAAGCAGCGATATTCTCTGAGATGCAAAGATAGAGAGATGGGAGAAATAAAAATAAATGAGGTCTAAAGTGGCAGAATCGATCCAGAAGATTCAGGAGGTAGAAGAAAAATCAAAAATAGAGGGGCAAAAAATTCTTTACCGACAAAGAGCCTATCTAGAAAAATCTAAATTACCTATTACAAAAAAATAAAATAAAATAATAATATTAGGGTTGGGTGCAGCAAAACGGCGTAGAGTAACTGCATATTCATTAGGGTATGAAATCAAGTCTTACTCTTGTTGCCAACGGATTGGGTACTTGAGTGTTCTCAGTAGTAGTGGCTTTGCTAGCAATTCTGGTGGGAATAAAAATGAAACTTTTAGAGCCACTAGTGTTCTTTGGCACAAATGGTACCATGCTTGACATCATTATGGGGATCACTCAGCTGTGTGAAAGAGAACATGACGAATGCTAAGCAAAGCTATTAGAGGCCTAAAATTCTGCTTCTTCATCTGGCTGAGTCTTCTACTTGACAATATGCATGGAGCAATATGTATGATTCAATTGCTTTCAGCTCTTTTCTGAACGATGAACCTACTCTAAAAGTGAACAGAAAAATTGAAGAAGAAATGGTTTTGTTATCTGTTTGTACTTATATGTCTTTTTGTATGAATTGACAAAGTCAAATAAAATTAGAAAAAATGATGGAGGTGTACACATCAAATTTGGGGATCCGGATTATCTGTTTGGATTTAAGTTGCTTGGATTTGCTTAGATATCTTATAACCATTAGATGTAGTAAAAATGACATAATGATGACATGGTGATTTTAGATTGTACTCAATCAAATGATTAGAAGTCATCCAAGCAAATCAAAACAACATAAATCCAAGTAGAAAATATAAATTCCAAATTTGAAGGTATAACTAGAACCCCAAATCTGTTTTCTTTTTAGAGAAGGAAAAGTGAAGAAAGAGAACCATTTCCCTTTTTCTTTTTCAAGAAGGAAAAGAAAACCATTTTCTGTTTGGTTGGTAGGAATGTAAAAATAGGAATATATATATATATATATATATATTTTATTTTTTTTCAAACAGATATGGAATGAATATATATTTAGGAATTTCCAATAGGTGTTTTGTAGAAATTAAATATTGAATCAAGTAATTAATTCATATTGTAGCATTTTTTTGATCAAGTGATAATCATTTCATTAGAAGATACTCATGCCAAGATGACCATTACATATCCACCAGCTACCGCTATGGATAGACAAGGCTTCGTAATGATAAGACTTTATAGTAATATGCAGGATAGACCACCTATAATCTCGAGAAGTAGGTTTTGACGCCGATCTCTATTAGTGTTCAGATACAGAGCATCCCATAATCTCGAGAGGTAGGTTTCTTTAGATGCGTTGAGGTATTCCTTGAGTCGATCTCTATATGGACGAATATGGAAAACCCAATTACGGACACATCCAGTTTTGAATCTCCACGGATCTACAGAGGTTTGGGGATTGGTGGCCACACAAGGTTGGCATTGGGGGGCCATCGGCAGATGACTTAGGAAGGAGACCGGGGCCGGTCGCCATTTTAGGACCACAGAGCCAAGGTGGCTAGGGTTTAGGAGAGAAAGAGAGGTGGAGAACCATCATGTGGAAGTTTTGTCAACTAGGAGCATTTCATATCGTAGCATTTGGTAAACCAATAATGGTGACTTACAACCAATCAACCGTTTGGAATGGACAACCAAATAAATTTATTTTTTATACGATGATTTCGTGCCAGGATAGAATGATGATTTATTGAATAGAAAAAAAAAAAACTAAACAAATCGGAAAGGAAACAACAGAAAAGCCCAAATCGGAATCCAAGGCCCAGAAGTCCAAAGTCGCAAATGGTTTCCTTTTTTCTTTTCAGAGAAGGAAAGGAAATGGGTTTCGTTTTTTCTTTTTAGAGAAGGAAAAGAAAACCATTTCCGTGTAGTAGTATATATAGGGATAATCGGTAAAGGTGGTTCCTGTCTGTGGTCTATTTAGGTTAAAACACCCCATCGCCGCCGCTGACGAGCAGCAGAATCAAGCATGAGCATTCATCGTTTATTTACCAGCCGAGCTTTTCAAAGCCAAGGAAACACCACCTTCCGAAGCACCGTGGACGTAATTCCGATCAGATTCCACCGGCTCGAGGCATGTGCAATTTACAATCTAGAAACCCATCGGTATGATGATGAAGTACCAATTCTGAAAAGTGTTGGAACTCTCAAGTTGAAGTTCTCCAGGGAGAAGGCGAGTGGCGATGCAAGGACAAGGACGGAGAGATTTGCAAGGTACAAGAGGATCATAGCCAGGTCTCCGAGGGACGCCAACAGCTTAAGGAACAAGCTGGGCAGTTATCTCTCAACAGTTATGCGTCTTCCCCAAGATAATCATTCGTTGGTTATTGAAAAAATAATGGATTTTATGCTTCAAGCAGCCGACCCCGATAAGATAATCGAGGTGACGCTCGTGGATGCAATTTTTAGAGGTACGGAGGGGTTCTTGCACTTGGACTTATACAGGGCCAAGCTGATTCCGGCAAATGAATCATTCATCCAGGCTTTGGAGGAAGCCACTCCACCTGATGATGAATTAGAGTGTGCTATTTGTATGGAATTGTTTGCACACAAAAAGGATACCAGCATTACTCAGTTGCCCTGCTCACACTATTATCATCGAGATTGCATTGTCCCCTGGCTCCAGATCAATCATGTCTGTCCCACTTGTCGACGCCCTAACGCCCCGAGTTGACTGCCACTATGCTATGTAAATAATTTCTTCACAAACTCCTACCTTGTTGTCTTATTTATTTATTTTGTTTCCGTGTTTTTGCTATCTGGATCATCCATCTTTTGTGTACCTATCTAAAAATTCCACCATTGTCAATTGCTATGATCTACATTGTCTGCTGTTTAGTCTTCCCATTTACATGTCTGCTGTTTAGGTTGTCATTAGTGCTATGAATTTGGCTAGGGTTGCAGACCAGCTTGGCTTGGGCCTTGAGTGATTTAGTATAGCGTTTTAGCAAGTCATATCTCTTGCATGGTTGTGGGCTCTATACATCTTTGTACTCGCTTGATAGCCATAGATTGATTTGGCCGGCCTGTTTGTACATTCTTTTGTATCTCTAGCAGCAAGTGAACATATTGATTCCTTTTTCTTGGTTTACTTTATTGTTGTGACTTAATAGGGGGCAGCTAGGAATAATTAAATGAGGCTGGTGTACAGATCCTTATGACCCACGGTTAATCAAATTTAGTAAGCGTTATCAAAACGAGAAGGTCATATGATATGCTTGCAATACAAAGTAATGAAATGCTCCATGGTTAGGACCTAAATCTGTTGGAATGGATTAGGGAGCAATGGTTTAGGGACCCAACAAACTAGGTGTAAGTTTATTTTTTTGAGATGGCTGGCTCATATATTACAGGGGGTTCACCGTTTGTGATCATAGCTCATTCGGCTTTTAGAGCTGCTTGTTGGGCTATCTACACTTGGGTCATATCTCCGTTCATCATTATTGTTGTGATTTTGCTTGTGGCTTGATTTTGACGTGGCTTAAGACATACAAGCTTGTGATTTCTATGAGATTGATTTTATTGCTTTGCTGGTATGATACTTTTGGTGATATTTTATATGTAGATTTTGGGCAAAAGCTGTGGCTTTATATAGAACTCATTTTAATCTTGTATTGAATGATTCTTCTTTATCTTGTAGCCTTTCTGATTGCTTCCAAGTGAGTGGTATCTCCATATGACTTAGATTGAATGGTCTGTCTGGCTCAATGAATTGACAGAACATCCAACCACTGGCAGGTAAACATATTGATTCATTAGCAGGTTAGGACCTAAATATGTTGGAATGGATTGGGAGCAATGGTTTAGGGTAAATTAGAAACAAAATAGGTGTAAATTAATTATTAAGAGAGGGCAGGTGAAGAAATTTGTGGCCGCAATGAGAGATGTATGTGTTCTGTTGATATAAAGAAGATAACTGCAAATTTTTCTTAGCTTGATGGGTTTGATAATGCTAGTCCTAGTTTGGTTAATGCAGCTTTGCATGTATCTTGATAATAAATGCATGAATTGCTATATTGATTGCAATGTAGCGTACAGCAGAAGAACATGTATAGATTTTATCATCTTTATCTACTAACAAATTTTGTTTGATTGCTACATGCTACCTGTGTAACTTTTCTTTGAATTGCTTGGCATTGATTTGTATAGCTTAGACTTCCTTGATTCACAAAATTTTCTTTGCTCCTTGATTCGAGATGATCACAGCCATGCTTGGTTGAGATTTGCGCTTACATTAGCTCCATTGATAATGATGATGCATTGAGAAGCAAATTGACTACACAAGACTACACAATCAGTATGGCAAAACCTTTTGTTTTAGTGGCTTAAAAGAAATTTCTCGTATCTATACTTGGCAACAATGGTTTTTTTTTTTTTTTTTTGAGAATGTAGCAACATTGAGTTTGAAAATTATGTTTTTAAAAAGTGGTATAAAGAACAGTTGAATAAAGAAGTGATATATATATATATGTATATGTATGTATGTATAGTTGTGATGTTTGAAAATAGAGCACCTGGTTGTTCTGTGAAGAGTGAAACAAGAATGGTAAAGCTAGAAGGAGATGAATGACCTGACAGTTAATTCCTTGCTTTTTCTGTCGTGATCCATTAATCTTTTTGTAAATTATCTATTTTCGGAAATGTTAGAACAAATTTGAAACTGTCCCCAGTACAGTTAAATGTATGCGGTGTAATCTACCCATGTATGCGGTGTAATCTACCATGTACAGTTAAATAGAAAGAACAACCTAAAAGAGGTGATTTCCCTTTGTGTAGGCCAGTATGAAGTGACAAGAACTGCCCCAATTTCCTCAGTATATAATGTTCACAGCGGCTGCCCCTTGGGTGGTGTGTAGGGTATCCCACTCGGCCACTCCTGCTTCATGGAATGCTTTCGCAAGTGATTAAGGAAGTCGAGGAGCTAATGGGGCATTAAGGACCCGGACAACAAGTGCTCTGTACAGCCTGTGCTCTATGTTGGCCTTGTTTCATTTTTCGTTGCTGGAAGTTCTGCTAGTATTGGAATATTGGAACTTCACTCTGGAATATGCTCAGATGATTTCATGTTTCTAGGTTGGGGGTAATCTCTGATTTTAGTTTTCTAGAATAATTGTCAATTGCATAAAAAATATTGAAATTGGTCCCAAAAAAACCAAAAAAAAGAGAAAAGAAAAAAAAGAACAAGTGAAATAAATGCTGTTCTAAAAGTCTATAGTGCTTGTTATGGTACGCAGCTCATTGAATTGATCAATATGCTCATCAATATGCTCAAGCGCACGTATGGAACTGCACATACAGTTTCATGAGCTACATATCCCTCAGATATGCTACTCAACTCGGTATACTTGCAGATCAACATGGTCGCCCCGTTGCAACTACGGCTTCTTTACTAAGAAAAAGCATAGTAAAAGTAGGATGGTCAGCTATGCTTAGCTCCTTCTGGAGGATCATCCCTTAAGCCTCACCCTTCTTAATCGCCATGCGAAACCCCTTTTGACCAAACCACAGCATTGCTTGAGCACTTGTTCCACAACAATGACAGCCATTTGACACAGCTCATGGGATGCCATTTCAGGACAGGCAAACATCAGCCAAGTATTGCCCATTTCTTCAATGACACCATGGCGAGATGCTCAGTTGGTCACCAGCGTGATGATGACGAGTGCAAAGGAATGTTTGAGGGATTTTGGAGTCATCGGTTGATGCAGGGGTGGTATGAGAAGTGGTCTAGGACATCGTTGATACATTTCCACATTGTTGATATGCCTGACCTCCAACATGTGGTGGCTGACCTGCAAGGAAGTAAGCTCATAAAATATACTGGAAGTGATCATGTTTGAGGTGAAAAAGGTGGCAAATCTCTATATATCTTTCATCAAAAATTCAAATATTTTGTCCATCAGTGGCTCTACATATCAATTCCCCTGCTTCAATCACAATGACAAATAAATGGCAGTGATCTGCACTGGTGAGAATATTAATTTGTCACATTTAGTATGGGAGTTCTAACAATAACCAGAGGGAAAATGAGACCCCCAAGATGAATCCAAACAAATTGATGGTGCATTGAATTGCAAAGATAGAAAATATATCTGTATGTATGTATGCAGTAGGAGTTCAGATTTCAGAGCACATTACTGGCATCACAAGATCCAAAGATACTGGTTAAAATATGGTTTGACAGCAGGAGACCATTAACTCGTTAAGCTGTGCATCTTGCATCACCGACCAATGAATATCACATGCCTGACAATCTTTATACTAATTAACCAAAACCATCCAATCTCTAATCACTATCCTAGTCAAATGAATGTTACCTAGAAAAAAAAACCAAAAAAGTCTGTTACAGGAAAACCAGTTATAGTCAACTTTGGATTACAAAAAAGGGGAGAACTAAAAAATCAGAGTACGTAGTAACCTAAATCATATGCAAAGGTAAACCTTGTTAAGGATAAACTGTAATCCATTCTGAAAATATGTCTTTCATCTCTCAAGAACATTAGTTTTGGATTTTGACAGATTATCAAACATAAGATGAATGATCATGCAATGCAGAGCTTTCATGTATATAAATTTCGGCTTTTTGCAGCATGCGAGTGCTGAGTTCTCTAGTACAGAGTACAAGATTCATAAGCAGAAAGGATACTTTCCCATATTAACAGAAAATATATTATAGAACAAGACATTTTGATTAGTCATCACTGTACCACCTGCCAACAATTGATTAGCAATGCTTAATTACCTCTCCAGGTGGATTATTAGATTGCAGGCTCTTTTCATATATATTATGTCATTCGACAGATAAAAAAGTACAGCTCTCAATCATCACAATAACACAGTCTGCTTATAGAAATCAGACAAAGTGAAGCATACGGGGTCTCCTAATGGTATAGAAACACGATATGATAATACTTTTGATCAGGGAGAGTAGCAAATAACAAGTCTCCAAATAATTTTCTTTCATCATTTTCATGACCTGTTTTATATGGCTTATAGCTAAGGATATACTTGACCCCAAAGGGGCTTACTTCAGAAAAGACAAAATCTTTAACTGATGGATAGTCACATTACTGGTATGATCACAATAACCACCGAACCGAGTCCTATTATCTCTTGGGAGACCTTTCCATTCAGTTAAGCCAGCAGAGACATTATCGAGCTGAAGTGCACAAGAGAAACATAAAGTAGCCAATTACCACATGGAAAGAATATGGATTTCAGGAATTTCTAATTTAGAACTAGTGACGAACTTGCAATAACTAGTAAAATGCAATATTTCTTGATGAAGAAGCCAATAGGTCTAAAAACCTTGGGGTGATTAGTAACAGGAAATCAATGTAAAACATAAAAAGGTAATGCAAAAGAAAAGTAATAAATTAGATCCAAAATGAAAATCACACATTACAGAGTATCCAGCAGTGAAGCTTCACCAAAAGTTAATAGAAGGATACACATCATCAGAAGCATCATACCAATTGATCCCTTTCAATTTCTTAATATTTGCCTAACAAATCAGAAAAGTTTGACAATCTCAGTAAAAATGTGCATGTACATGCCAAACTAAGCTATAGGACATGAAATGAAACATATATGAATAAGAAGCAACATACTCTTCAATTCCCGAAAAAAAAGACCATGCTTTCAAAAGGGGGACAAAAACTTTGATAAATGAAGGTAAACAGTATATAAACTCTTACGTGTAGCAATAGCATGACATCGAACTTATTAGCATAACAAACAAGCCATTTTATTCATATATGCTTCAGCTGCATTTTTGACAATGCAAAGCGGTATGATCGTTAGACCCACCAACAACATAGATACATTAATGATGTGTGCAGCGGTTCTAAGATGCAAAATAGACTGCCTTACATCGAAGAAACTGAACCCTGAGATTAGCGGCTCTAAGATACTTCCTCCAGTTCTATTAGCTGAGAATCTTGAGATTGCTTGCAAATCATCCTACATAAAGGAAGCACTGAGATGTGAAATATCGTACATACAGTTCAAATTATGAAAACAGAATAGTATAGGCAGCACCACATGCAACTTGGACCGGCTCCTGAAATTTAGACTCGTTTGGTGGTTGCTTCAATTACTTCCTCCACTTCTACTAGCTGAGAATCTTGAGTTTTCTTGCAAATCCATCCTACATAAAGGAAGCACTGAGATGGGAAATATTGTTCATACTGTTCAAATTACTTATATGAAAACAGAACTAAGAATATGAAAACCAATATACAAGAATCTTGTCAAGCATCATCTTACATCATAACAGTATAATGCTTTAGATAAACTAAAGCAGTTGATATTTTCCATATTGGTTTTTCAATCATTAAAACTAACAAAGGGGAACAAGTTGACACCAAAATCTACAAGCATTAAGCAAAAATCATAGAATAGGCAAATAAGGGTGTTCCTCATCTTTTCTTCTATTATAATTGCATTTAAGAGTGGCTGATCATGTTTCATTGCCAAAATAAATGGCCAGACTTCATGTACTTTTACTCTTTTATTTTTATTTTTATTTTTTCCAATGCTAATGCTTCAAGGATAACTGTATTGACCATAATACAACTACAGAACTATTTGATCTCCAACCTGTTTCGTCTTTTATAAGATAACTATAGAATAAACATACACCTTCCTCACCCTCCATTACAAGTTTACAAGAGATTACAAAGTAGAGGACTTTGAAACTAATAAGTCTCTTTCCATTTTAGTTCCTGTAAGTAACCAGACTAGCTGCAGTCAATAGCGTCATAATTTGTGCTCTCCACTTCTCCCATGCCTAGCCATACAATCCTTCAAGTTTCAAATTAAAGAAAAGAAAACAAAGAACATAAAAGAAGACCTGAAGATTTAACAGTCTATATATACCTTGATAAAATTAAGCTTTGCTTTAAAGCATCCACCCAACTTTCCAGCTTCTACTCCTGGACGCATACATGGCTTCTTTGAAATAAGAACAGCAACTGCCTCTACAAAGTCCATTTTCTGTCTATTCAGTTACACACATACATTAGATAGGGTGCTGAAATACATAAGATTTAACGCAATTGATTTTTCTGGTGTGAGAGCTTCACGTTTGTGCACACAAATAACAGTTACCTTGAAACTGAAATCAGATACTGGCTTTGCAAGACAAGGGAACAAATGCAGAGAAATCCTGCTAAGACGAAGTTCATCTCGAGCGGCTGACGCCCAGTGAACTCCAAAACCTTCCCTACCATGCGTCCAACGGTGCACTCCAGCAATCTGGTAACTGAAAACATGGGCAACAACTGAAACTCAATCTGAAAATACAGTATGAAAATCAATCCAACACTGAATATCAATAACTAGTTACTAGAGCGTACATAACAAAAAGAAGCATATGCAACTAGCTGATTTAGCCAAGTCAATGCAAGTGGAGATGAAGGTAAAGAGGCGAATGTAATGGTGCTATGCTGATTCTCTTGTTCAAGTTAGAGTAGATTGCTTGATCATCTATTGCAGTAGTCACCAACTCAAGTCAATGAGATGTATGTATGATTAATAATAACAATAATGGATTGGGGAAGATATGGGAGCTAAAAAAAAGAGTAGCTAGTAGCTCAGCAAGGCCCAAGATTGCTACGGATAGTTCCACAAGCCACAAGATGAAAGAAAACATAAACTTTAACCTCATAAAAGAAAAAAAGCTTTCATCTTTGCTGCAATTGGGCAGGTAAAATTATGAAATTTGAAAATGGCAACACAAGGAATCTGCAGCGTTTTTTTTTTGATGATCAAAGGCAAGAGGTAACAGAGCTTTCGAAATAAATTGAATACGAAATGCTCACCGTCAAATGGTTCTCCGATCACCTTCGGCTTGTTCTTCGTTTCTTAGGGTGCTTAGTTTGAGACAGCAAAACAACAAAAAGTTCAGAGCGAAACGACAATAAGGCCATCGTTGACAGCCGCGTCACCCCTACGTGGACGAGAAGAAGCAATGGAAACCCGCCACGTCACCCCTACTTGGACCGAGCCCAGGATGAGGAATAGAGGATAGGCAGGTAATTTCTCACTTAACCCTAACTCTGTCTGTCTGTCTATAAATAGGAAAATTGGAGCAACGCTTCCAGAAATGATTGAGTTGTTGATAAAAGAAAGGAAATTTTGAAACGATATCGCAAGCCAGGTGAGATTTACACTGTCGTCTTCGATCCGGGACTAAAAGAGGTCGTAAAGCTTCGCCATCTTCTCCTTCTTCTTGTGTGGTGCAAGTTACTGAGAGATGCGGCCCAATTGGATACAGATGGGAGAGAGACGAGAGTGGTCGACATAGTTTTTCAGTTTTGACTTTTGAGAGGGAGAGATTCTGAGCGATCTTATTGTTTGTTTTTTGCATCCCCTTTCGGATCCTCTTTCAGTTTCGCATCGAAAATGACAGTTTGTTTCTTTTGCATCCCCTCGCCGATCTGTAATTTTCGATCCTCTTTCAGTTTCGGAAGATGAAAATGTAAGTGTAATTTCCCAGCACCTCCGGCTGATTTGTGTTTGAAATTTCCTTCTTTGTCGAATACCATTGCATAGGCAACAATGCATTGTTGGTTGTAACCATTAAAACAGATACGCCTACGGGCAACAATCAACTCTTCTCCTATGGTCCTATTGGAATTGTACATTGTTTTCGTCATACGAGGAATTAGTCATATTCTGAAAACAATGTACGATTCTAATAGGATCTCAGGAGAAGAATTGATTGTTGCCTGTTGGCGTATCTGTTCTAACCGTTACAACCAACAATGCATTGCCGCCTATGCAATGGTATTTGAATAGGCACTTCAGAGCGCTACCAAGTTTTAACCATATACAGATGAAGCAGCCACTGCTTTGCTTGAAAACTCACCAGTCACCTCACCACGACCATCGCTACCAGTACGACCAGACTCCATCTATTAACTAGATACAGTTTAGAAGTTTAGTATTTATTATCAACGCAAAACATAATCACATCACAAACTCATAGAGGTTCCATAAACCAACCAGATGTGTTAGGGTTTACTATCAACCATCAAAACACTAATAGACTCACGGAAAGACTAAAAAATCAGATACAATTAGACTCGGAGGGAGGTCCAATCTACCAGATCCAATAGGAAGTTTAGTGTTTATTATGCAAAAATCAGTTCACAATCAAATAACATCAAATAGAATCAAAGTAAAGCCAAATTTACCTTGCTGCCTGCAAGATGGTATCAACCACCAACAATGCATTGCTGCTAATGCAATGGTATTTGATGCACTTTAGAGCGGTGCCAAATTATTGGTTCTTTTGGAAGCAGAGACAACAATAGACTCAAAGGGTGCAAGCCCAATATGAAAATTCTCTTTCTCCACAAAATCAAGGGTTCAAAGGCCCAATATGAACTGTACATGACCCAAATTTAGATATGAAATGACAGAAGAGTCGGATATTCGTTCCAGCTCTAGAGCATCCCCATAGTAAGCTCCATTTGACCATTGAGGTCTATTTGTTCTAGTTCAATGGTTAAATGAAGTTTACTCAAGAGTTGGAATGAATATCCGGTTTTGTGCCATTTTGGATCTAAAGGGCCATATACAGTTCATATTCTGCCTTTCATCTTCATATTGGGCCTTTAAAACCCTTGATTTTGTGGAAGACAGAGAATTTTCATATTGAGCTTTGCACCCCTTGATTTGTTCATATTGGGTCCTTGAATCCTTGATTTTGTGGAAGACAAAGAATTTTTATAATGTTGTCTAGACGATTGCTCTACATGAAAATGTTTGTGAGTGTATATGGTTAAGGTCTATAAATACACATATTTCAGGAATTCGTGGTTTAATGTTTACCATAGATGAACTTACATACTTTTATGATATTTACATTCGACATATGAAGCAATGTTTTACTAAGAGTGACAACACTAAGTATATGTATATCATGTAAGTGATCATCTATAATGAGTTCTCCTCAAGATCAAAGTGAAACAAGTGAGATATGAGAAAAATATAGCACATCTATCACTGCTAAGGTCGTATTTGAAAAACATGTTTAAAACATTGGTATGTTGAATTATTTAAAGCTCTCATGATTGTACGTAACAATCAGGGAAGGTGCAGACACTTCGGGTTCATATTGGGCCTTTGAATCCTTGAATTTATAGAAAGAGAATTTTCATATTGGGCCCTTGAACTCTTGATTTGGTGGAAGACATAATTTTCATATAGGTAAAATTCTATTTAGTCCCTATAGTTTAGGTTAGACATCCCTTTAGTCCTTAAACTTTCAATTTAATCTGTTTGGTCCTTGAACTTTGAAATGTTAATCTGTTTAGTCCTTTCTGTTAGAATATTCTGTTAAGAGAAAATATATTGTTTTTCTTTATTTACTGCTAAAAGAAATTGTACGGAGCATGATGGGCCTTGAATTTCGAATTTGTTTATTTAACATTTTGCAAATATCTAAATCTATCCTCTACTCAAAGGTAAACAGTTAATTTTACATTATCAATAGGAGAATCTATTGCTACTAGACTTGATTTATTAGCAGAAGCTAAACTGTCATATAAAGAATTGCAAGAAGAAAGAAAAAATTTTAGAAAATTAAAAGAAAGAAGAGATAAGCTTCTAGAAGTACCAAAATTACTGGGATATTATTTTCCAATTACAAAGAAGAATATACGAGTCAAGAGAAGAAATTGAAGTTCTTCAATTACTATTGAAGTTCTTCAATTTACTTTTGAAGAAGATCAAAAACCTCTTGATACTTTAAGCATCGGTTAGATCCGTCATAGCTGGTATCAAAAGCAGGTAACTAAAGGCTTATGCCACAAAGTTGGCTTCTCTCGTCTAACAAAAGAAATCCAAACTAAAAAATTATCAGTCCTTTTGTACTACAAAGGAAACTGATAAGTGGGAAATGTGCTTTCATTCAAGACACATACAAGAAAATCAATACTCCATTGAATACGTTTGTAGAGTACTAAATACTCTATACGACGACATATTCACCTCCAAAAGGAAATCGAGTAGAATAGCTTGATCCTTCAAGACCAAGCTTAATCGAGTTCCTAGACCATTTATCTAGGGATAAAACCTCTGAAAATGTTATAAAACAACTCGAAAAAGTTAATCTAAGGATTAATCAACTTGAGGAAATAAATTCAAGAATTGCTAAGCTTGAAATCAAGCTAGGTTACCTCAAAGAAAAACAATATCTAATAGATATTGAAAAGAAATTAGTTCGCACTGAAAATCTTGCAAACAATATTCACCAACAAGCAGTCGAACTAAGAGATACCCAAGAAAACTTAAAAAGGCTTTTAGAAACTCTTATCTCCAGAATATGATGAATCAAAAGTAGATCTAAAAGTAAAACATGAAGATGTTAAAGTTATTGGCTTTCATCGTCCTACTGAGAAACTTGCTGAAAATGTAGAAGCAATAATTCATCAGCAAAATTATTATATCGCTTATCTCCAAGAGATAGGTATTGACCTTGAAATTCAATTTCAAGAATTACATAACAAAATCTCTAGTTTACAAAGAATGGTAGAAAAAATGAAGGAAGGAGGAAGATATGAAAAGATTAATGAAGAAATACTAGCCCAAAACATAGCTAGTAAAATCATCATACATCCTGCATCCTCAGTAACAGGAGACAGTAGACTAAGGTTCAAGCGAACCTAAGCTACTCGAATGGAACTCATAGAGAGACATGAAGATGCTAAGTAGAATTCTTAGTAAAAGAAACACAGTTCCAGTACAACTGATAAACACTCAAGAATTTGAGTACAATGAAATCGAATCTAGTGTAAGAGAAGCATCTGCTCCTAGATTCAGATTCAACGAGATCTATAAAAGAGGATCTTTCATTATGGATTCTCACAGATTCAAGATTCTTGAATTAACTGTTCCGGCAACAGGTGGAGAAACAGATATTAGGTTAATAACTCCCAAGGAAGTAAGTGAAGCCTTCTAGAAAAAATATTCCTATATGCATATTAGTGCAGTTCAAGTAGGAATAAAGCTCTTAGCCAGAGATGGTATTGACTGTTCAGTTCTATGTGTCTTGCAAGATGATAGAATAACAGATTTCAAAAAAGTCTGTTAGGAACAGTAGAAGCTTCTTTGTGCAACCAAGTTGCATATTTCAATGTTTTTCCAAATTTCACAACACATCTTAGAGATGCTGCTCACTGTCTAAGGTTGAGAATCAAAACAGATGGAATTTCTATGAAAGAAGGAATGATGGAACTTGCGATAGATTATCGAATTTATTATAAGTTGATGAACTCAAATGTGACTCCTAATACCAGGTTCCTAAACAGTCCTGGAATTACCACATCTGTCCTCACCAACCCAAAAAATAATTCTCAGCAAAAACATGTCACAAAATGGCATGAAGTAACATTCCCAAGAGAATGGAATCTGACTCCTCCGGTCAGACAGCTTGAGAGTTCCAATGCCTTAATATATGAAAACATGGGAGGAAAGATAAGCTTACAATTTCATAGGCATTCTTTTGCTATTATGAAGAAGCTAGTACCTCTGGAACCAAATCAGCTTATAATGAGGAATCTTTTGAAGAAGATACTAAAAAGACCTATGAGAATGTTTAGAACAGGAGGGTTAAAAGAATTGTATGCACAAGCTGAGACTTGTGATTCTATAGAAGAATTAGAAAAAATCATGAATGAGATTCTCAATTTCGCCTGAGAAAAAATAAGAGGAGGATTCTTCCTTATCAAGCAGCAAAAGAAGAACCAGAACCATCAGGAGTCTCAATGGATACAGATGGACAGACCCCTCCAGAAGGTGGTCATACCATAGTCCAGAATATTACAAACAATCCAACGAAGATCATTCGTGAAAAGAATATTAAACTTCCAAAAGGACAAGCTCCTACAGGAAGATATGGAGAACGAAGTTCTCAGAAGTATATCCCTACATAACCCAAATGGGACAGTCTGTGTCCGAAAGAGGGGTTTATCTGGATTTAGACTAGGTAGGAGATAAAAGAAAAACAATAGACAACTGGGTTGCTAGTTTAAAGCTAACTCAGGCGCTAGTGTTATCTAAATATGCATACGAGGAAGCTCATGCATATTATGAGTCGACCTTAACAGGGATAGTACAGAAATGGTACCAGTCCTTTAAAAGAAGTTCTAAATAGGCTGATTGGGCAGCTAAGATAGCCCAGACCAATAATCATTTAGATTTTGCAGTGCCTATCTATGCATAATTATGCGGAGATATCACTGGACATAGTGAACAATCTAAAGAAAGAGCTAAAGCAAATATTCAAAAATTGAGTATTTGTAACATGAGATATTTCGAAAAATATACCAATGAATTTCAAAACTACTACTGCACTATAAGAGACATTGAGAATGATGATCTCATCAGAACTTACTACAGAAAATTACCAGAACCCTGGAATGATGCAGTAGCACAATCATTGGAAGAAAACCCCCTTAGTATTTTACTGTAGGATGAATAGCAGAAAAGTTAGAGATCTCCTAAGAAAGCAATGCACAGAGAATAGAAAATCCAAAACTGCAAAGAGCAACTCAGAGGAGTTGAAAATATGTGTCCAAAAATATTGGATACCCCAACTCAATGGGGATGTCATATTTCTACGGAAAGAAAATACAAAAAGAAGTTCTCTGGTAGCAAGCATGATAAAAAATTTGCTTCTAAAAAGAAGTATAGGTTCAGGAAAATGTCTGAATATAAGAAAGAGCAATCTTCTCAAACTTCTCCTAGAAAGAGATTTTTTTAAAAAGAAAACCAATTTTTCCAGAGAAGAAAAAATGTAGATGTTGGCTTTGCAAAACAGAGGGACATTATGCAAATGAATGTCCTAAGAAGGACAAGAGATCTTCTAAAGTCTTAATTGTTGAGTATGATGAAGCAATAGATTATGCTAATCTAAAGGCTTTGAAGTCGCCTATTCTGATGAAGAGAATGAATCAATATATTCTCTTGAATACCTATCAGACAGCGAAACGGAGAATACTTCAGAAAGTTTTGAAGAAGAAGAAAATATAGAAAGTCGTCCTATATTTTTATTATAGATACAAAATTGGACTGAGGAAGAATCTGATATTATCAGTGTCTTCTATCCCAATCCGGGAAAGTTCAATTGTGACTATTGCAAATGCGATGATAATAATACAATTCCCATGTACTGTGAAAGTACAGGAGAAACTTATCATCGAGAATGTTTTATTGCCGAACTCAGAAGGAAGACCAAAGATAGTGAATCACATATCTTGGTAGAAGAGAAATATAATATATTCCACAAAAAAGAACAAGAGAAAAACCTTGAAGATGATATAAAAACGATGAAGTTGGTAACTTCATTAAGTCAGAACAAGGAAATAAAAGAATCTTTAAATGATGTAATGAGCAATACTTGGTATCAATTTGCCAGTTTCAGAAACTATTGAAAGGAAAATTAATCCTTTCACATAATTACCTAATACTTCTAGCCAGCAAGAAAGGTTATGCTAGTCCAGACCAGTATATATAGCAATTATATTACTATAGGTCTGAAGTTTATGCTAGTCTGAAGTTTCCAGACTACAAGAAGTATCATCTCCATGCATTTGTTGATACGGGTTTAGGATACTCTCTTGCTAAGAAACATGCAATTCCCGGAGAATATTAGGAAAAATCCCCAAAAGGTTACTGGAATTGCAATGGAGGAAAATAAGATAATTATGGATACAATGGCTAGAAATGTTAAAGTTTCCTTAGGAGGAGGAAATTTTATCATCAAAATTCTCTGGCAATGTGAAGGCCAGACCGCTGATTTGCTGATTGGAAATGACTTCCTTCTTCAACAAACAGTAATTCAAACCTCAGAAATGATTGGGTTTGAGAAAAATAAAAGATTCTATTGGGAATCCCGCTTGACAGATGCTGTAAGCATTATAAGCAAAGGATTCACGGATCAATATCAGAAGTCGCCAGCGAAGAGTGGTGATTATCAGCCATATTAAAGCCAGTTTTGTTGCTACAAGAATAGCTTAAAAGTCATAATGAGATATTGGTAAATGAAACAGATTCAGAAACTCTGAATCAGAGACAAATTCTAAATATCCTATTTCTGATAATGAGAGCTCTGATGGAGAAGAAGAATATATCATAGAGCACAACTTAAAAGTGTATATGAAGAAAGTAGAGCAAACGAAAATACCGACTCTCACAGAAATAAAAATTTGCTGAAACCAGTAATCAGTGAAGATCCTCAGTTCTATTGGGACAGAGACCCAATATATTGTCAGCTAATGATGCATGACGTGAATGTTATCTGCCACGTTAAGGCTATCCCTCACTATAGAGGAGAAGAGGAAGGAGATGGAAGCCAGATTCAAGAACTTCTTGAAAGTTAATCAAACCTTCAAATAGTCCTCATCATGCCCCAGCCTTCTTAGTAAGAAATCATGCTGAACAATTAAGAGGAAAAATCAGAATGGTGATTGATTACAGAGATGTGAATAAAAAGACCGTTAAGACGGTTATCAGATAGCTCAGGTGAGAGTTCTCATCAACAGGCTTAGAGGAGCCAAGTTCTTCTCTAAGTTTGATGCTAAATCAGGCTTTTGGCAGGTTAAGATGCATCCTGATTCAATAGCTCTAACAGCATTTAGAACCCCCCAAGGGCATTATGAATGGTTAGTTATGTCATTTGGTCTTAAACAAGCCCCGTCTATTTTTCAAAAAAAAAATGGATAACATCTTCAAACCTTATTCAGATTTCTGCATAGTTTATATAGATGACATTTTTGTTTTCTCCAAAACTATGAATGAGCATCTAAAGCACCTAGAACAGGTGTGCAAGCTTATTGTCTAAAAATGAATTATCCTTGGACAGAAGAAGATTCATCTTATTAAAGGTGAAATTGATTTCCTTGGCATTCATGTTAAGGATGGAGAGATTCGTCTCCAAGATCATAGTTTAAGAAAATCAGCCAATTCCAAGACAATATCCCAGATGCTAAATCTCTGCAAAGATTTTTGGGAGTTGTTAATTTTGCGAGAGACTTCATTCCTCAAGTCAGTGGTCTCACTGCACTCCCTCTCTCCAAAAACAAGTTCTAAAAAGAAATGGTCTTTTACAGAAGATGACAGTAATACTGTCAGAAAGATAAAAAATTAACAAAAAACTTTCCTCCTTTACAGTTACCTGAAGAAGGAGATTTGATCATTTTGCAAACTGATGCAAATGATTATTACTGGGCAGAGAAGTTGTTTTAGCTACTACTCCAGATACAAATCAAGAAAAAATTTGTAAATTTCTATCAGGAAAGTTTAACGCAGCAGTTAAACTATTCAACAGAGACAAGGAAGTCCTTGCCTTAATTAAAAGCATTAAGGGTGCTGAAGCATATTTAGGAAATAAATTTGTAGTCAGAACAGACAACAAAAGAGTAAAAACTTCAAAAACTACAAATTAACTGATGCTGCTGATAGGGAAAGAGTTCTAAGATGGCAAATGTTTTTAACCCAATATGATTATGATGTGAAATGGTTGCAGGTGACAAGAACTATTTGTCTGACGCTCTTACGAGAGAAATGACGATGTTTGAAAGAGAAGGTCGCAATCCCAGAAGCCGGAAACCGGTATCAGAAAAAAGAAGCTCTGGAAAGATACAAGAATGGAGATAAAACTGTTGGACCTCTCCACGACGGACCAGGTTACCATATATTGTTTCTTATGGAGCTATTAAGTCTAGTCAATCGTCAAACATGATCAAGCCAAAACTAAATCAGAAATGGGATGATCTTTCAACCATTCAAAAAAGGATGCATCCATTACTGATGATGAAGAAAGGATTGCAGAAGAGTTTTTGCTGTGTCCAAAAGGAACAGCCTTAATTGACCGGTCTCAGGGGAAAAGACCGGCTAGCCCGTCTCAAACGGCAGACGGTAAAGGCATATCAAGTCCGTTTATGGCTGTTGCTTTGCCAAAAAGCAAAACGCCACTTTTAGGGCAAACAAGCTACCTCTAGTCACTGGAAAGAAGGTCATCCATGATCAATCTCTGAAGATCTTTCAGAAACCAATTCTCAGAACAGATAGGCTATTGACCTTTAAGCAGAAAATTATTATTGATAATATTCTGTATTCTCTATGAAGAAAATGAAGCTCACTTGCTTCAAACCCTCAAGGCTTTAACTGAAGAAATGTATGGATTCCATACAAAAAACAAAGGTGTTACTACAGAACCTTCCAAGGTTATATACCTCGAAAATCCTGAAAGTACTAGGATCCCTATTCTCGCACTAAAAGAATCGGAATGGTATAGTTTCCATAACATCTTAGGAGAAGGAAAAGATGTTCTTCCTGGAACATTATCTATAGTCCTTGGCCCATATTATGGGAGATATTTGGTGAATGTTCAAACAGAACATCCCCAGAAGCATAAGTTATGGCTCGTAGAGAATGGTTTTGTTCATAATCTTTGGACAAAAACCAATGAAGATCTGAAGGGTTTTCCTGAAATAATATCTGAGGCAGTAAAGAATATTAGACCTGATGGATGTATCCTAAGGTTAAAATTTATTAAACTCCTCCAGAATAGACTATGGTAGATGGTCAGATGAATTATATTTCTCCATATCATCATGTTAAATTAATCTAGAGTCCAGTTAGAATCTCAGTTGCCACCAGCGGCAATGGAAGACCAAATCAAAGCATCCCATGGATGAAAGCTATGACTATAGCGGTTATCAAAAACATAGTCTTGAGAGACTATGATTCAAGCCTTTGGCAAGCGGAGAAAAAATAATGGTCACTTGCTATAATCATCCTTCACTAGAGAACTGTGATTTTTTCACGGCTCTTATGAGGAAAGAAGTGGATTGCACTCTGGCTACCACTACGTGGCTAGAAAAGGTTGAGACTGATGAAAAATATAAGTTTCCTATCCTTATGATTCGGATCTCGATAATGAAGATAAAGACAAGGCACGTGATTGGGAAAACAGCGGTCCCAACTCCTCAGTGGCTATTCTGAAGATCTAGAAACATAACACAATATAGTAAATATGATGGAAAAATAAACGGTGGCCGACTTCTCAGGCCAAAGTACTTTTCTTTTGATAAAAAGAAAAGAGCTGCCAGTGCAAGAAGTTAAGAGACTTTTCTTTTTAAAAGTAAAGTTATCAAGATAAGATTCCTCCTGTCCTCCACTATGTATAGGTGTGTTTTATTTCTAGTTTGAGGTCCGCTCCCTATATAAGGAGCCTGAGGCTTCAGAAGGAAGACATCGAAGAGAACGGGGAACAAGCTTGAAATTCCTCTCAACATTTCTCAAGAAGTTAAAAAATCCAGTTCATAGTTTTTCTAGTATAGTGTGTGTAAGAAATAAGAGTGTCGGGTGGTGTGCTGTAATCAGTTGGTGTGGAGTGCTTATTTACAGATAAGTTTGTTTTATACTGTAATTATAAGCATGAGTAGCTAAACAGCATTTAGCTGTTTATCTAAGAGCGAGGCTCTGGGTTTGATATTTGCATTTATGTTTGAATAAATAAATTTTATCTTGTGCCCCATTATCCGTCCTAAAAATAGTTTTTGTTTTTACTTTGCGTATAACCAAGTAATTAGATTTTCTTTTTCCTAAGACAGCAGTGATACCGTCATAGTTAGTACCCATTAGACAGGAAGTCTTTAGGAGAAATGTTGGCATGTTGAAGGCTAGTCTTTAGAAAACTTAAGTCTAGATTACTTAAAAATAAAAATAAAAATAAAATAAAAATAAAAATAAAAATAAAAATTTGTAACGGAAAAACATTGCTTTAACGGAAGTTTTTAACGGAAGGACTTTCTAAAGGAGAATTCAAAACCTGAGGACTATATAAATGTTTTTGAAACTTTGAGGACTTTTTAGATGAGTTGCTTAAACCTTAAGGACTAAACAAAAGTTAACTCTTTTCATATTTATGCATTATGAAACATTATTTATCAATATATTTTGTGAAACTAGCGATTATTTTGAAAAAAAATCAGGGAATATAATTTGTTCGTTTAAGTCCCCGGTCAAAATTGACAAGTATGGGTTTCGAACCACACTCAACCACTCCATAACCTACACTACCAGAAGAAAGGCTTTAGCCGACGAAAATAAAAAAACAGGCCGACGAATTTTTTTTCGTCGGCTAAAGTCCACTTTAGCCGACGAAATTTTCCTTCGTCGGCTAATTTACAATCTTCGTCGGCTATGGTCAACTTTAGCCGACGAAATTTTTATTTCGTTGGCTAAATAATTTTTTCGTCGGCTATAGTCTGTGAACTTTAGCCGACGAAATTTTCAAGTTTAGCCGACGAAATTTTTAAGAGTTTAGCCGACGAAAAATATAATTTCGTCGGCTAAAGTGCCTTATATTTGCAGATTTGGACAACAACTCATCTGGAAAAAAAAAACTATACGTAGATCCTTCAAACGCAAAAGTTGTGAAATAAGATATGACCAGAATGGTGAAATACGTCTATGGTTGAAAAATTACGGTATTCCGGTAAAGTCTCGGTGCCGATAGTTGACTTACCCTTATTATTCACTATGCTGCAGATTTGGCATTTGGTGTCTGATTGACTATTGTGATACCTTTCCGGAAGCGTAACGGCGCTACGAGTCAGACTCATCGCTAATGCCATGATGTATAGGCTTTTTTGGCCATCTGAGTCCGTTTAGGGCTTCAAAATGCAGTTTTCTTATTTTCGATTAGAGTTGACCGTTTCGATCGAGCCCTTAACGTTGTCGGATCCAGTTGAATTTTTTACCATAGGCATCTTTCGTCATAATGATCATATCTGATGGTCGAATTTTGTTTGTGAATTTTAGTCATCGGAATCACAACGTATCTACTATTTACCGTTATTCGGGTTTATGGGGAGCCCTATCGTCGGAAGATAAATGTCTCAAAATTTTATATGGGCAGTTGCGTCTCATCTACGTGAGAGTTTTTTGTGTGAAAGGTTTGACCAAACTACATAATATAGAGGGAGATATGAGCGTTTTCGTGTGATAAGTAACGATGGATTAGGGTTGATCGTTTCGATCGAGCCCTTAACGTTGTCGGATCCAGTTGAATTTTTTACCACAAACATCTTTCGTCATAATGATCATATCTGACGGTCAATTTTGGTTTGTGAATTTTAGTCATCAAAATCACAACGTGTCTACTAATGTTGTATAACTTGTTTAATAGGTTATACAACTTTGTAAACCACTCTACATAGGAAGCAAAATTATCAAAAATCTCGTGAAATAAGATGTGTTCAGAATGGTGAAATACGGCTATGGTTCAAAAATCATGTAAATCGGGTAAAGTCTCGGTGCCGATAGTAGCGGTCAACCCTATTTACCGTTATTATTCCCTATGGGAGCCCTATCGTCGGAAGGTAAATGTCTCAAATTTTTTATATAGGCGGTTTGTTCTCATCTACGTGAGAGTTTTTCGTGTGGAAGGTTTGACCAAACTACGTAATATAGGGGGAGATATGAGCGTTTTCGTGAATTTATAGACTTTAGCCGACGAGATATTAAAAAAGTCGTCGGCTAAGGTCAAAAAATTTCAAAATTTTTTTAGCGGTAAACCAAAGTTGGAGGAAAATTTCAAAGGACTTTAGCCGACGAAATATATGAAAAGTCGTCGGCTAAAGTCGAAAAATTTCAAAATTTTCAACCGAAATTTTTGGCGGTCAACCAAAATTTTCAAAAGAGTTTAGCCGACGAAAATAAGAATTCGTCGGCTAAAGTTCTTTATATAGCTGAAGATAGATGGTAAGAAGTCTATTATCTGTCAGATTTTCTTTTCGGCCTAGCTCCGCCGTCAAGCCACCGGAGACCGCCACACTTGTCCCAAAAGCTTCGCCGTCGTCTCTACTTCATTGCTGGATAGGTGGTGCATCGAGTGGCGCCGCCGTGAGGGATAAATCGAGCTCCAAAACTCTGTCGGTTCGGATTCGGTGTCGATCGATTTCTCCTTCCTTAGGTCACCATTTGGTGAGTTCTATATATGGATAAGTTGAGTTTGATTAGTACTACATTCCCCTAGAATTTGGTAGCTCGATTCGGTGTGTGTGAAGAGAATCGAAGATTTGAAGTTTTTAGGGTTTAAATTGGGGATTTTTATATTTTCAGTCGATTGACCTGTTTAGGCTTAGAATGGAGCTTCGACTTCTTCTAGAAAGTTGTTCGAAATGTTGAGAAGAAGATTCTGTCAAATTTTGGTCGTGATTGGAGGTGGCCGAAAGTTTCTGCAGTTTTTTTTTTCAAAACCCAGCAACTTTAGCCGACGATATTTAAACACTATATTCGTCGGCTATAGTATTTTTAATTTTTTTTATAAGGTTTAGCCGACGAAATTTAGTATATTTCGTCGGCTAAACCTTATAAAAAAAATTAGCCGACGAATATCTTATTTTTTAATTATTTATTTTTAATTATTTATTACACACTTTAGCCGACGAATATCTTAATTTTTTCGTCGGCTAAAGTCTGGGAAAAGAACCGACGACATGTTTTTCGTCGGCTAACTGTGAGACTATAGCCGACGAAAAAAAAATTTCGTCGGCTAAAGTCATCACCGAGGACCTTTTCCCGACGACACTATAGCCGACGAAGGCTCGTCGGCTAAGATCTTAGCCGACGAATTAAGATAACAGGCCGACAAAATTTTTCGTCGGCTAAAGTGCTTGTTCTGGTAGTGCTAGTTGGTTCTAAACCCTTCTTTTTGTATTAGTCAATACATCAGTACATCACCCTTTCGATTAATCAGACGTTTAACGTATTGTTTTTTTCATTTAAATCTCCTAAATACTTTTTCCACATTCCACTACTTTTAATATTATTCTTCGTTTTCAAAAAAATAATAATAATAATACTATGTTCTTCAACTTTCTAAATCAAAAATATTTATGAAACATGGGCAAACCTCTAGCTTGGGCTTCAACTTAAACAAAACGAGATGTTGCTGGAATAGAGAGACTAGACGGTAGAGGACCCCAAATGAAAGTAGAATAATGCCAAAGGGGAGTTTATTGGCATCCCTATACAAAAGAGAAGAAGTGTGAACAATGAAGTTCTAATTTGATTATGATTTATATTTTGGTTAAATATTTAATTGATGAGCATTGATACGTTATATATATATATATACAGTCCTTATCCAGAGCGAAGCTTCGCTCTAGAATTAACATGCGAAGGTCCTTATTTAACTCACTTTTCGGTCATATTTTTCAATCATACCGGTCAATGTTTAGATACATATCGTATGTTCATTCTTACAAAGTTTCATCCAATTTGGTGACCGTTTAAGCCTCCATAATCATGATTTATTCCAACGGTTCTACTTGGACATATTTTGTTCTATTGATTTATTTTATCTGATTCGGTGTGCAAACGATCACCAAACTGGATAAAACTTTGTAAGGATGATCATACGATATGTATCTAGACACTGACCGGTATGATCGAAAAATATGACCGAAAATGAGTCAAATAAGGACCTTCGCACGTTAATTCTAGAGCGAAGCTTCGCTCTAGATAGGGATTGTGTATATATATATATATATATATATATATATATATTATATATATATATATAATTTGATTTGATTTGGTTAAAATGCCAGGCTAGTGCGCGCAAGCAAAGCTATTTTTATTATGACATATATGGATATATATCTATGTGTAATTGGATATGATATACACATGGAAAGAAGCTATTAAATTGATAACCAAGGATCCTAATTTGGTTAGGATGTTGATTCATTGAATCATGAGATTCATACACTTGAAAAGGAAGAAAACCTAATGTGATTAGGTTCTATATACCTGATTATTATTATTTGATTTGAGATATATTTTATATCTGATATATATTATTGTTGTCTTTGTATGGTAATAGGAGAAAAACTTACCTATTGGAAGCCAACCTGATTAAAAACGTGAATAAAGAGTAGAAGTTCTTCATTTATAAAAGAAGACGCATCAACTATTGGAAAAAGACCTTTTGCACAATTATTCTTCGAGAACTATCTTTGCACGCATAGCGTTTGAGAGATAGTATTTCCGTTGCAATACTTTGTAAGGTCACAAGTTCAACTGTTCCGTGTTGAGTTGAATTTGTTTATGTGATTGAAGGATCAAGCACGTGGTTAATTCCTTGGAGATTGAAGAAAAAGATTACTTAAAGAAGAAGAGTGCTTCAAACATATCTGCTAGGGTTCTAAAGATAGTAGCCGCGGTTAGTGCTACAAAGTTGTAATTGACTCGTTCTTGATTCATAATGAATTCTCTTTTCATTAGGGGCTTTCAAGAGTTAAAGCCCCGGCAGTGTATTTCCTCAAATTGAGGTTTCACTGTGTAAACAAACTGTTTCAATCCCGATACCCAGAAAACGCCCATCCTAGACCCTTTAGAATCTATGAAACCATATCAATTGATAAGAGGTAGGATGGTGGGATTAAGAGTGTAGGAGAAACCAAATCCTGGAAAAGTAAGGGAGATGATTTGCATTGCAAATGGATCGAGTTATTTGAGTAGCTCAGGCAGATGGGTTTTTTGTGTGATTGTCTCATGTGATACATATACACAAGGCAAAGCCTAACTCTTCCACTCGTATCCGTTTCATGTAGGCACCGTTGCAGTTTGTGTACAAAGGACCATTGCTCGAGATTTGATGACAATTGTCTTCTAAGATCTGATATTCCACTTTTGGCAATGAGAATTGCATTGCTCCCATTACTCAATTGATGGCTTGAAGATGAAACAAGTGGTTATTCATGCATTCCACATGAAATTCAGACAAAACTACCACGCTAAGACGCAACCAATTTGCATTATACATAGCACATATACATCTTATACATAGCACACACATATGTTGATCACTTCGATCGCACCTATATGTTCGAGTATTTTGATCTCATTGCATTTAGGAGAATTTGTAACTTTTCATGTGTTTTGGTTGTTGATTCTACTCATGGCTGTTGAAGCAGACTAATTTTTGCATTCCATAACAGTTAGAGCTTAATAGAGGAAGAATGTCTGGACTGCCATATGAAGACACAGTTACCCTCAAAACATTTTAGCAGCTTCTGATGAGGGGAAGCTTCAGTGACTTTGAAGCTGCAATGGAACTGAACTTAAAGCACAATAACTGCTGCAAAAAATATTGTTACAGCTTTTGAATCAAGAAAGTGGAGTTCCGTATTCAACCTATGTAAATTAACCACAACGCAAAAAGTTCAAGTACCTTGGATCAAAAAGAGGAAAAAAAATTCAAAAAAATTTGGATCATTTCTTGATTTATGCGTGTCATCTTTGTGCAGGGCCATGCTAATTTTCTTTGTATCGTTCCAATTGTATCGGATGTCCCGAAGGAAAAATCATTCATCCCAGGTGAAGTTATATATAGCGCCTTGTATAGCATTTGTTTCTCGATGTGGGACTGTTAACACAAATATTACAAAAGCACGTGCGCTTCACGTGCCATCTCTCTAGAGTACACTTCTATGAGGAGTAGGAGATTTCTAGTCTCCAGTAATGGTCGATCTTGTTCTAATCTCTTTAGATTGAAATAAATTTATATTTGCCTGTTGAGTCTAGAGATCATATACTAAACTCACCAAAGCTGTATAAATATATATATATATATATATATATATATATATATATATATATATATATATCAGGGAGTATCAGGTGCAGACGTCGGCACTTCTCTTAAAGTGCGGATGTCCCTCCTTTTTAAAATGTCCAAATATCCGTATTTATTCAAAAGGTACGAATTTTCTTAATTGACCTACTTTTAGATCATATTTTCTCATCTTAACCATTCACATTGTAGGTATATAAGAGTAGATCATCTCTACAAATTTTCAACCAAATTGATAATCGTTAAGGTATCGAAACTATATGATTACAATGAACGAACCAAATCTATTCAACATGAACCGTTCGTGTAATTCACAGTTTTGAATACTTTAATGATTATCAATTTAGCTAAAATTTTGTAGAGATGATCTTCTCATATATACCTAAAAGATGAATGGTTGAGATAAGAAAATATGATCGAAAAGTATATCAATTAAGAAAATCCGTACCTTTTAAATAAATACGGAGGTCCGTATCTGAAAAGGCATTTTATATATATATATATATATATATATTATATATAATATATAGGGTCCTTCCAATGAGGGATCCATTTTTTTGACATATACGAGGGATGAGGGATTACACCAACTTTTCGATTATATTTTTGAATCTCTACCGTTCAGTTTGTTGGTCCTTATATATAGATCAATTCTGCAAATTTTCAGCCAATTTGGTGATCGTTAAGGTGTCGAACAAGATTAAATCAATGAACGAACCAAATCTGCCAAACCTGAACCATTCATGCTTATAATTATAAATCGTAGTTTTGAATGCCTTAACGATCACCAAAATTTCTGAAAATTTACAGAAGTGATATACTCATATAGAACTACATATTGAACGGTGAAGATGTGATTTTGTGATCGAAAAGTTGGTGTAATCCCTCATCCCTCATATATGTCAAAAAAAGGGATCCCTCATTGGAAGGGCCGTATATATATATACTCGTGTTTGCTAGCTCAATCTTTTCCAATTCCATCAGTAAATGCTAACTTCAGATCGAACAAAGAATTGGCCAGAAGGGCCATCACTGGGCAGCAGCGCTAACCGCACAGAATTTGCAGCACCTTCTTCAACAGGCATAACTCCAGCATTAAAGTTCAAATTTGTTTTGACATAGCCGGGGCTCAGACAGTTGACTAGAAAACTGGGGTACTTCTTGGCTAGAATCCTTGTATATGCATTCAGTGATGCTTTTGCAAGTGTATAGCCTGACATAGAAGAAGGCCAGCCCTTACTTGCAAGTGAACCGTCCTTGTAGTCCTTAAGAAACTCTCTCAATACTTCATCGATACTCTCTTTTTTTTTAGGTTCTCGACATCAGTGAAAATTCTTTTAACTCTATCATGTATTTTAACTTCCCCACAGACGATGAAACATTAACAATTCTTGGTGAAAAGCTCGAGGAGTGGAATAAGTGCTTCCGATGTCCTTTTAGCTCCGTAATAATTAATTTGCAAGCACTCTTCTGTTAACTCATTAGTTTCTGTCACCAGTTTTTGCCAATCAAGTTGTCTTCCAACTGCAACTGCAGCTTTAGCACCATCAGCATCAATTATTGATCCACCAATACCTGCATTGTTCACCTGTTGCCAAAATCCAACAGTCTTATAATCTCTTCTAGTTTACCAAAACATAAAAACAAGGTATACATTTAACATGTTAGCCAGTCATTCTAGCCAGGGGAGTTTGTGCCTCAGCCAAGGTATGATATATACATTTATCATGTACGCTTGAAACTGGATTGTTTCGTCTTTCTCAGTGGAAACCTGACTTCAAGCCAGGGGAGTTTGTGCCTCAGACGCACGCTCAATTATGGATCCGCATCTCTGGTCTTAGCCAAAAGTTAGCATCAACATCATATCATGGAAATTGCCCGTGGAGTTGGCATGCCCTTGCAATTAGATCCTAAAACAAAGGAACAAAGATTCGATTATTACACTCGTGTTCTTGTGGATATTGATATGTTAGGGGCTCTCCCTAATTCAATTATGGTGGAAAGGGAAAATCATTGCTTCCCTATTGGTATTGAGTATGAAAAACTTCCGTCCCAATGCTCTCATTGTGGTTTCTTTGGACATCAACGCGATAATTGTCGACAGCTTAAGGGTGTCTCAGTTAAGCCGACGAAGATACCATTCAAAAGCAATGAACTTCGCAAGGAGTATAGAGTAAAGAAGCCATTTGCTAGTGTCCTGCTTCATACCGAAAATCCAACAAAACAGCAGCCTATTCATAATGTTGATGGTGGTGCCATAGTGATTGCACCTTTACCGCGATGTCAGCTCCTACTGCGGGGACAACTCCTACTGCGGTGACAACTCCTACCGCGGTGACAACTCCTACTGTGAAGAGAACGACCTAGTTCGGTTGCCGCGGTGACAGTTCTCGTCTCTGAATAACCTAGTTCGGTTGCCGCGGTGACAGTTCCTACCACTTCTCTGCAGCAAGTAGAAGTTTCTGAACAACCCCCAATAGTTGAGGCTATTATGGGAAGCCCAAATGTGCAGCAAGTGGCGTTTGAACCAATCTTCCAACCAGCTAGCACATAGACTTCCCTAAAAGTTGTCAATTTAGCCAACGACATTGTCCAAGCTGCTGCAAATGATCTTATTGAAAATATGCAGATCAAGTAATGTTGGAGGATGATAATTCAGGCAGTGAACTTCAGGTGTCAAACTGTGATCATGATGGCTCCTACATTAGCAATTCCCCTTCCCATTCTTGGCATGATATTTTTAATGAAGAAGGTGATCCTAATGAGGCTGATGTTCGTCCAGGCTTTTGCCCCAAAGATTCACGTGCGGCTTTGCAAGTAGATGCAGTGGCTCGGTTTGTAAACGGAGAAGATATAGATGGTTTTCAACCGGTTCTAACAAAATCCCAGAAAAAAGCTCATGCTTAGGAAAAAAGAAGTAAGCAAGCTTCTTCCAGAATCAGTCCTTACCCCTCTCGGGTTCGTGAGAAGCCTAAGCGTCTCCAATGAAACTTCTCTATTGGAATATTGGAGGAGTTGGTAATTCTAACTCCCGTAATGAATTATCTAATTATTGTTGTCAGTATCGTCCAAACTTGCAATTGGTATGTATTTCAGAACCTATGGTTTCTCTTGATTCTATTCCTGCAGGGTATTGGGCTTCCCTGAATCTCAAACTCCTTACTATGAACAATCGTGGTACTTTGATTCCAAATATATGAATTTTTGGTTCTCAAAATGTGTCCACTTTCTCATTGATTTGTTCTTCTGAGCAACAAGTAACTATTCAACTCACTTTGGATGACATCTTATCTTAGTTCACATTCATTTATGCTGCTACCACCATATTGAAGCAGAAGACTCTATGGTTAGAGTTGCTAAATCTTCGGCAACATACTAGAATTTCGTGGATGGCAATTGGTGATTGTAATGCTGTTTTAGGGGCGCATGAGTGCCTTGGTGGGGCTGTTCTTCTTCGCTCTTCATGTGAAGATTTTTGCAGTACTATGGATTTATGTGATTTCACTCATCTTGACACTTACGAAGCTTTTTTCACTTGGGCAAGGTGCAAGGGGAGTAATCATATTGAAAGACGGCTTGATTGGGCCTTATGCGATGATCGTTGGTTTGATTCTTGGTTGTCTACAAGTTTTGTTGCGCTTCCTTGAGTAGTCTCTGACCACAACTGTCTTCTTTTTTCTGCAAATAAAATCTTGGCAGATGGTCCTAAATCCTTCAGATTCCAATCAATGTGGTTCCAACATTCTTCTTTTCATGACACAGTTGCAAACTGGTGGCGTAATGCTTCTCTGGTTGGCTGCCCCATGTTTATCACTTTACAAAAGTTAAAGGCTTTGAAGCTGTGTCTCAAGCAATTCCTGTTTTTAGGAACGTCCATCACCAGCTTGAGGAGGCTAGAGCCAGGTTATCCAATATTCAGAATGACATTGCGGTGCATGGTTTTTCTGAGGACAGTTTTGCCGCTGAAGTGGAGGCCAAAACGGCTATTCTGGAAGCTTCAAGGCGTCAAGAGGCTTTTTGGAGAGATAGGGCTCGAGTTAAATGGCTCAAAGATGGGGATAAATGTACTGCTTTCTTCCATGCATATGCTCGAAATAAATTTGCTAGGACTTGTATTCATTCTTTACATGATGGGAATTCTTTATTAACATCTTCAGAAGATATATATATCTAACTATGTGGTGCAATTCTACCAATCACTATACAGTTCAGGTATGGACCCAAGTGGTATTGATGATTTTTGTGAGGTGATTCCTAATTTAGTTTCAGATGATGACAATTCCTTGCTTACTACGGTTCCCACATCTGAGGAGATTCAACGTACTGTTTTCTTTATGGACCCTTCTAGCTCTCCTGGTTCAGATGGTTTCCCTATGGCATTTTATCAGAGTTGTTGGGATGTGTTGGGGACGATGTGGTAGCTTTTGTGCAATATTTCTTCTAGAATAATTGGTTATTCCTGAATGCAAACTCCAATTTTATTGTGCTTCTTCCCAAAGTTGAAGGTGTGACTACTATTTCTCAGTTCCGTCCTATTGTTCTTGCTAATTTTTTGTTAAAAATTATTCCTAAAATTCTGGCAGATAGATTGGCACTCATTGCTTCACGCATTATTTCTCCTGAGCAGACAGTTTTCCTTCCTAGTCGACGTATCACTGACTGTATAGGGCTTGTCTCGGAAGGTTTCAACCTTTTGGATAGTAAAATTATTGGTGGTAATGTTGGAATTAAGGTGGATATTGCCAAAGCTTTTGATACATTGAATTGGCAGTTTCTATTTCAAGTTCTTCGTCAATTTGGTTTTGATTCCAAATTTCTAGACTATATTAATATCATTCTTCACTCTGCCCGGCTTTCGGTATTAATCAATGGGTCACCTCATGGTTTTTTTAGTTGTTCTCGTGGGGTGTGACAATGAGATCCTCTCTCACCCTTTTTATTTTGCATTGCTGAGGAGGCTTTAAGCCAAGGTTTACGTCTTCTTTTTGATTCTTGGAAGGTTAAGCTTATCTCTCTACCGCGTGGTTGCTCCCTCACTCATGTCTTGTATGCAGATGATCTCTTTATTTTTTGTCGCGGTGATGCTTCTTCTCTTTATAATCTTCAATTGTTCTTGAACAAATATGGTGAAGCATCTAGGTAGTTGATTAATAAAGATAAGAGTACGTTTTATATTGGAGATTCTTATGCTAGTCACAGTCGCTTTGTTCAACGTAGGTTGGGTTTCAAATCTGGTATTGTCCCTTTCACATATTTAGGTGTTCCAATTTTCAAGGGCAAGCCACGACGTTTGCATCTCCAGATCCTCGCTGATAAAGCCATAGCTCGCCTATCCGGATGGAAGGTAAGCTTCTTTCCATGGCTGGCTGGGTGCAATTGGTCCTTGATGTTTTTCAAGCATGCTTCTTCATTCATTCTTTGTTTATCGATGGCCTTCATCTCTGTTGAAGCATTTATCTTCTTGTGCTCAAAATTTCACCTGGTCTGGAGATCTGACAGTAAAAAAGATTGTCACTATTGCTTGGAATCAGGTTTGTTCTCCTAAAGATGAGGCAGGGCTAGGGCTTCGAAATTTAATGGCTATTAATTTTGCAGCCCTTCTATGTTTGACTTGGAGAACTCTAACGACTACTTCTTGGTCTCATTTTGCTTGTCGCCGCTTCATAATTAATCCACACATGACTCATCATTATTATCGGTCTTCTATCTGGCATGGATTAAAATGTTCTATTCCCCTCATATTTCAACATGCAAAATGGATTATTGGGAATGGGAAGTCAGTCTCTTTTTGGTCTGGAAGATGGTTAGATGTTCCTATCGCTGATAAGCTTCAGGTTGATTTTTTAGCAAATTATTTGACATCTAATGTATCTTCTTATATTTCTGGCCATGAGTCGGCTTTGCCTCACAGGTTCACTAAGCTTTTCCCTCACATAGCCCAATAAATTGTTAATGTCCCTCTCCCAATTGAACCTACATATGATGTTCTGATATGGCGAAATTCTGTTAATGGGTTGTTATCTTTTTCGGATGCATATGAGCTTGTTCATTTGCACTTGGACGGTCATCCTTAGGTTTCAACAAGTTGGCGAGGTTTTATTCCACCTCGCTACTCTATTCTAGCTTGGCGGTTATTCCATAATAAGTTGCCTACAGATGATCAACTTCAGAAGAGAGGTATTCCTATGGTGTCTGTCTGTCAAATATGTACATTTGGTCATATGGAGGACTCTGCTCACCTTTTTGTTAATTGCTCTTTTGCTCAAAACATCTGGCAGTGGCTGATTTGTTGTTTTGGCACATCATTACCATCATCAGGTTCTCTATTAGATCTCTGGAATGCTTTTCATAGTAAGGCCTTCACCCCCTCAACTTTCAAATTTATGGCTTGCATGTGGTTTATTTGTTCTTATGGCTATTTGGAAAGCCCGTAACAAGCTTAGGTTTGAAGATAAGAAGCCATCTCTCATGCGAGTTTTCAGGTCCACTAAAGCTTGGTTATTATTTTTGGCTCCTCATGTTCCAGGCTTTACTAGTGGTGTTTTGGATACTCAAATACTTATTGGTCTTGGTGTCTCTCCAAAAAAGAAAGTTTTAACGGAGCCCCATCTCATATTATGGCATCCTCCTCCCATATTCTAGATTAAACTTAATACTGATGGTTTAGCTAAAGGCAATCTAGGTCCTGCTGCGTGTGGCGGAGTTTTTCAGGACTCTTTAGGTCGTTATATTGGTGGTTTTTGCAAAGGCTTGGGGCATCGTTCTGCTTTTTATTCTGAACTAATGGCTGTTATTATTGGGATTGAATTCACTTTTTAGCTAGGGTGACATAATTTGTGGTTAGAGAGCAATTGTGTGAGCGTGCTTACATGTCTGTTGTCTTTCAATTTTCTTCCTCCGTGGCCTCATTGAATAGCATGAAGTAATTGCATGCACCATATCAGATTAATGATTTTTCGTTGTTCTCATGTTTTTCGAGAAGGAAATACTGTTGCTGATGGTTTTGCAAATTTGGGTTTGGGTTCTTCATTGCTTTGACATGTTTCTCCTCCTCTTAATGTATCTCTTTTCCTTTTGAGGGATGCATTTGGGTATCCGAATTATCGAGCTAATTAGATGACAGACCTGATAGTGACTGTCTAGTGTTGGCGGTCTCTTATTATCTTCAGCAGCAGTTTGCAGCCTCATCTGGCAGGTTGTTTATGGAGCTGAGATTGGTGTTCACAACTGCTTTGATGAGATAGGTGTTCACAACTGCTTTGATGCTCCAAATTATATGGTCTACTTGTATGTTTTGTCTACCAGCTTTCATTTTGGTTTGTACAAGAGATGGGGATATCCTATTCTCTTTTCTTAGTTTCCGTATCGTATTGTTTCTTTTTCGAACTATGTAATTTTTTTTTAATATAAAATCCGAGTGTGGGGCTGAGCCTCTTAGGTAGGCTGGGTTCCAAACCCTAAAAAAAAAAAAAATTGCGGATGTGATTAATCTGGATATAAATGATCTTATAAATCACATAATGATAACTATGTTGCAACATACACTACATGAGTTCTTTATCACTGTTCAAGTACCATGTCAAAGTGAGTCTGCCTTACGTCCTTAACAGATTATTTACCATTCCTGTCAAAGTGCCAGACCATTTGATCAGTGTCTTGAATGCGCAGCGGTTCACCAGCTTTTTGCTAGCCTAAGTCACTCACTCTCCAGTTACTTTGAGAAACACTGCAATATATGATAGTTTGATAGCATTTTTGTGTTCCTAATTTATTATTCCATTCTACACCCAATACTTAAGTATTCAAGAAGGAAATCAGTGCAGAATTTGGACTGCAATGTCCAAAAGGTTATATATCTTAAAACATACTATGCAACTGATTCACTGGATTTTATTAAGAAATAGGGGTTCCAAAATGAATCAGTTACAACTGACATATATTTTCATAAATCAATGTTCGTTCAGAGACTTTGAACTTCAGACCGAAAAAAGAATTGGCCTGTCGGGCCATCATTTGGCAGCAATGCTAAATTTACTACACTTGCAGCACCTTCTTCAACAGTCAAGAAACCAGTATTGAAGTTTATATCTGTTTTGACATAGCCAGGGCAGACAGAGTTGATGCGAAAAACAGGGTACTTCTTGGCTAAAATCCTTGTATATGCATTCATTGCTGCTTTTGAGACTGTATAGCCTGCCCCCACAGAAGGCCAACCCTTGGTTTCGAGTAAACCCTCCTTGAAGTCTTTTAGAAACTCCGTCAATACTTGATCTACTGCCTCCTCACTTAAGTTCTCAACATCAGTTCTAAGAACCCTTTTCACCTGATCACTTGGTATGTTCTGTAATTTCCCCATAGAGGATGAAACATTAACAATTCTTGGTGAATCTGATAGCTGGAGGAGTGGAATAAGTGCTTCAGCTGTTCTTTTGGCACCATAATAATTGATTTGCACGCATTCTTTAGCTAACTCATAAGTTTCAGTCACCAACTTTTTGAAATCATTTTGTCCTGCTTCCTGCATGTTCAGTATGAAAAAGAATTATTTCTTTGATCAACTACAGATATATACAGATCTTTCAGCAAACCAAAGATCATACTACAATTTTCGGATTAGTACATTAAACTATTAGAGCATCTAGTTGTCAATGGAATGATGGATATCAATAGAATTCTGTAATATGCTACCCTGATAGAAGCTAAGAGCAAATAAGTGAATAGTATTAAGTTAATACCCTTGAAGCACCAGATGCAATTGCAGCTCTAAAACCATCAGCATCGACTATAGCTGCAAAAATCCCAGCATTGTTCACCTGTTCAAGTTGAAAAATCAAAACATTTTATGCTCTTTTACCGACAAATAAAAACAAATCTTGGTATACCTTGTACCACCGTACACCTACTCAATCTAACACTTTTATGTATGTGCTAGTATTAGAGAAAGGTGATATGATGAACTCAACTACAAAGGACAGTAAGTTTTCAAGTCAAAGAGCTTTGATCATATTCATACCAAAATATCGAGTTTCCCAAACTGTGTTTTGATGAAGTGTGCAAGAGAAGCAATACTAGAAGGGTCAGCCACATCAAGTTGATGAAAAACTACTTGGCCTGAGAGGCCAGACTCTTTAAGTTTCTCAACAGCTTCAAGGCCCCTCTTCTCATCTCTAGCAGTTAAGGCCACAGTGATTCCCTTTGAGGCCAACTGCCTTACAGTTTCTAATCCGATTCCTTTGTTTGCTCCTGTCACAACTGCATACCTGGAAGAACAAGAAGCAAATTTAGAATAGAGAAGAAAAGGAAGAGACTATTAAAGATGTGTAGTTCTAGTAGTACTACTACATCTTGGCTGAATATGCCGTAGATGATTAGATGTGGTGGGAGTTCTGTTGTCTTGGAGATTTGGGATAACTGAAGACCACACTCTTCTAGTCTTCCTTAAAGACTATGAAGAAAATGACGATTTGGTTGTTTGTACTTGTGGACAGGTTCTTGTAGTACGTGGTTCTTGGACTAATTAAACTTGGTTCATTATTGTGGTGACGCAAATGCCTACGTTAATCTGGACTTTCTGTGGTAATGAATTGCTCTTCTAACTCCATGAGTTCAAACCTTGAAACTCATACGGTCATTACCCAAATTTGAGAAATCTCTCAAACACAAAAATTCAAAAGTTCTCAATGAGCAAACTCTATATCTGGTGAGCAAAATGTTTAGTGGCAAAGTTAAACTGTAGGTTTTGATTGTTTCATGTGCGGATGTGATTAAATTTAATATGAATGACCACGTTAACAACATAATCATATCTGTGTTTCAATTCAAGTATGTCATCCCTTTACTGATACTGGTTCCGCAGTCTGCTGGCAACGTGATTATCTGAGATGATAGCATTGAAGCCAATGTTTGATCTCAAGGATTTAAGATGTGAATGGATTGGCCTCCAATTGGATTCACAAATTTTTGTGATGTTGGTATATCACTCGGTCTTAGTAACCTTTGGATTGTTAAACACAACTCTTTACATAATGACTCAACTATGGACACTATGTGCAAATAAAGATGCAGGTTTGATGCACAGGTAAAGAAAAAAAAAGTCCTTCGAGAAAATGATTTTCACCTTGTTAGTAATTTTCAGATGTGGTAGCTGATCCCAAACACTTGGCAGTCCTTGATACACGATTCTTTATTACTGTCCATTGTCCAACAACCTTGTTCTTCTTGCATAGAAACCCAAGAGAGTGCTGTAACAGAGATTTCACCAATCTTGTCATAGTACTAGTCTTCTAGAGATAGGTGTTCAGAGAGGATTGAGGATGCTTCCTGTTCTGGATAGCTGTATGAATTAAATGCAGCATAAGATGATGAAACTTTGAGTTCAAAACTCTATCTCTCCCATAGCTTTTTGCAGCATAAGATCACTCAAACTAGTTTGAGAAACAATGATGACCATCATTTTGTTCATCAACTATTCCATTTTACTCGAAAATTCCCAGTACTAGCATCATTTATTGATTCAAGAAATATGTGCAGAATAAGGATTGCAAATCTCCAAGGGGCTACATATCTTAAAACATACTACATAACCGATTCACTGAGTTTTATTGAGAACAACTGTTCCAAATTCAATCAGTTACAACATACATGGATTTGCATAACTCAGTCTTTGTTTAAAAACATGATACTTCAGAACGGACAAAGAATTGGCCTGTAGGGCCATCATCAGGCAGCAATGCTAACTTCACTACACTTGCAGCGCCTTCTTCAACAGGCAATACGCCAGTATTGAAGTTAATATCTGTTTTGACATAGCCAGGACAGACAGAGTTGACACGAAAACCAGGAAACTTCTTGGCTAAAATACGCGTATATGCATTCAGTGCTGCTTTTGAGACTGTATAGCCTGACAGGAAAGAAGCAGGCCAACCCTTGATTTCAAGTGAACCCTCCTTGAAGTCTTTTAGAAACTCTGTCAATATTTCATCTACACTCTCTTCGCTTAGGTTCTCAGCATCAGTACTAAGAACTTCTTTCACCCGATCACTTGGTATGTTCTCCAACTTCCCCATAGAGGATGCAACATTAACAATTCTTGGTGAACCGGATAGCTGGAGGAGTGGAATAAGTGCTTCAGCTGTTCTTTTAGCACCATAATAATTGATTTGCAAGCATTCTTCTGTTGACTCATAAGTTTCAGTCATGAACTTTCTCATATCAATCTGTCCTCCTTCCTGCATGAAAAAGGAACTTATTCTTCGATGGTCCCTAGAATTCTCAGTAAACTATTACAAAATAAACCCAAATAAGACCTTTGGCCAAACCAAACACCAAACGAGAATTGTCCTATTAGAACATTGAACTAGTACAGTGAAGCATTTAGTTCTAAATGGCTATTACAATAGAATTGTGTAATAATCTGATAAACGAAACAGATTAAGCCAAAGAGAAGTTAAGGGCAACATAATTAACCAAGGTTTTGCTCTATCAAAGGAATGTGCAGTAGTGGAATAACAAAGAAATAAGTTCAAGACTTACGGCAGCAGATCCAGATGCAGCTTTAAAACCATCAGTATCAACTATAACTCCACCAATCCCTGCATTGTTCACCTGTCCAAATTCAACATCTTAATATCTCTACTATCACAAAGCATGGTACATGTCAACCACTTAACATTATCTGATGACGCTTTCATATCTAAATACTAGTACTGAGAAAGGTAGTATTGATGATGAGCTTCCAAAGAACAGAAACTTCTCAAGAATTGAGCTTTGATGATACCAGAATATCGAGTTTCCCGAACTGTGTTTTGATGAATTGTGCCAGAGAAGCGATACTAGCAGGGTCAACCACATCAAGTTGGTGGAAAACCACTTGGCCTGAGAGGCCAGACATTTTCAGTTTCTCCACAGCTTCAAGGCCCCTCTTCTCATCTCTAGCAGTTAAGACCACAGTGATTCCCTTTGAGGCCAATTGCCTTACAGTCTCGAATCCGATTCCTTTGTTTGATCCTGTCACAACTGCATACCTGGAACAACACAAGAACCAAATTCAGGAGAGAACAAAAAAAAAAAAAAAAGTGTTACAGATAAGTAGTGGTAGTAGACTAGTAGTACTACCTCTTAGTTGATTCTGCCATTGATGGGTCTTAAGATTTGAGACAAGAGAAGGCAATGGTACTCTTCCTTTATAAAGCCGTAGAAAGTAGATTCCAGTAAACGGGGCAAGGCTATGATGAAACTATGTCGTTTTGCTTTTGTCTGTACTTTTTCTTGTAAACTACGAGGAATCAATACTTTCATGGACTTGATCACCATAAACAATATTTTTGATGGACTTTAGTATAGACACTGTGGTGACCCAAATGACTACATTATTCTGAAACTTTAGTGGTGGAAATATGGACTAGTTGGCTGTTTTTCAATGATAACATTACTCTCGTTCGAGTCTTGAAATCATACCCAAATTCTAAAGTAAAATGGTTGCTTGGTATGAACTATAAAACATAAATGGCTATCCCTCTAGTCCCCTTTTCGACGCTTGGGTAGCATTAACCGTGAAGCCTTGGACATTAACACTCAGCACATACAGCTTTCAAATGGTTCAAAGGCAATACCAAGTTCACAGTAATACATAGAACAAATCAAATACATTGCGCATAAAATTGAGTCGATAATTTATATATCAGCAATGTATTGTTCAAACATATGGTTTCACTCCGTTCCTTCTTCTTCCCGTAGATTATGAATTTAGGAAGTGGTACCAAGAATAAGTTGCTTGGCTGCAAAAATAGTATAAATCCAAGTGCCAAAAAGATAGCCAGGAAGGTAGTGACAAGTCATGTACTGCATGTGATGCCAAAGCCTCATTTTTCATGAACAAGAGGGCTGTAAACAGGGAACCACATACTGCGGGTAATATAGTTCACCGTCTCCTCCTGCAACCAATAAATTAAATCCAAACAAATTCAAGAGTATTAGAATCAGTTCCATATCTACAGCGAGTTCTTTTTTTTTTTATAAAGACTACAACTATACTAGCATCTGATCATCTCTCCCTTGAACTTCTCCCTCTGATCCTCTCATCATTAGAACATCATTTTTCTACCAGATGTTTATTAGAACATCATTTTTCATGTATGGTGTTAAATTCAATTTCGAAACATGATTTTTGCACACTGATTTATAGAGAGATTTCTGTTTTGTTAAACGAATATCAAACATAAGTTCATACTTTTGACATGTGCGACAGCTCTCTGGGACCCACTTCACCGTGTCCTTCTGCCAGGTCTTCTGCAACAGCCGCACGCACAACAGCAGCTCCAACCTCTGCTGTAATATCTCTAATACTGCAGCCATATACAATACAAAAGTCAGAAGTTATACTATCAACAGATTCCAAAGTTCCCGCTGTCAATTTAGAGTTCTTACTTATTTGAACCATAGTCTGTTAAATGATTAGAATAACTTAATTATAGATGCCGCCTAATAATTTCCATGGAGATAATACCGACTGTTAATAGTATGGGGGTTCCTAAAATACAGTAATTTGACATGCTGTTTGATCAAGTGATAGCACAAGGAGCTGGGAATATTACCTATCGATACAGGGATATAAGATGCCCTTTCGGATGTCTTCATCTGTCATATATGTAGCAAGGCTGGACATGAGAGAATCATTGGTCAGTAATTAATTAAAAATAGTTTGAGCACTAACATCATAAATTTTCTTTTTTCTCGATGATGTAATCTATGATGCATCACACTAATACTACAAGATTTAACAGTGAAATTTGTGTAAAAGATTGGAAATGGATAAAGAATGTAACAAGACCACATCAATCATTTGGAATCTTCAAGACCACTGTTACATATGATGAATTTGTGGGCATGATAAGAAAAAAAATAATTATGCAAATCCAATAGCAAGGACAAAGCTGATAACAACTCCCAAGAAGTATTAGCATGAAAATGTGATTGAATGTGTAGATAGTAATCGTTTTATGACAGTCCAACACCAAAATTGAAGTACCCAAGAACTATGTTTTTTTTTTTTAATAATTTTTTGTAAAAGCAATAGAAAGAACACTTTATTTTTCTTTGTGAACTGAGGTTATATTTACAAGAACTGTCTGCTAAACAGTAGGGATACTCTAGGCTTAAATATTTCCTGCTCACTTTCCAGACCAAATTTTCCCTCTATCTTTTTTGTATTTTCAAGAAAATGTGAATTATGTTGCAATACATATTTATTTTTTCAATCATGAAATATTCTGTTCTTACCATTCTGATGCTGCTTGCAACATGCCATCCGATATCAAACGAGCACCTGAAAGAAGTGCACCTAAACCGATCCTGAATTGGAGGCAACCAATATGCTAATTGTCAAGTGAAGGAACATAGTTAATTTAAAACTAAAACAAAAGAATGTGGAACTAACCCTGGGAACAGGTACATGTTATTTGCTTGATTAACATGGCCGACTTTTCCATTGCCTGCCAACATGAAATGATATCCTTGGTCAATCTAATTAAACAGACAAGAAAGTAAGAACCTAAGCATAATAACTCCAGCCTGCGGTGGCTGACATCTTATGTCAAATGAAGTCATTGCTTTAATAGCATGTTCACACAGTAATCCGTACCAGAAAGACATTGTAAGAAAGTTATACCTAGATCAACATTCTCAAAGGGACTTCCACTTCCAAAGACTATGTTTTCACCCGCATGCTTAAAGGCATCTTCAGCAGTGCATTCAGCTATTCCATTCATAAAAAGACAAATATGCGAGTCAACCATAAAATCTAGATGCCTTGAGAAAACCGAGGTTTGACAAGGCTCAGGGGAACAAACCGTTCTTGGTTGGATTTGACATAGCAAAGATGGCTGGTTTGACGGACTCAGATTCTCGCATTGCTTTAAGCACCTACAATCAAAAGCCAGGGAACATTATAGATATGAGAAATTCACTCAAAGAAAATAAACCAAAATATATCCAGTGTTTAGGCAAGACATAGACATGATGCACAAGTGTCAGTTGCTGACAGTAGAACCAACCTAGTTCAGTAAAAAGCAGCGTTAGGTTTAAAAACAGCACACATTTAATCAAAATCAAATTATCCTCTGTAGTTTAAGTGATGGGGATACTGTAAGATATAATAAAATGCTAACCTCCTCATTGAAGACACCACCGACTCCTGACAAACCAAGAAGCGCATGAGGCTTGATCTTCTTAACCTGCACAAAACCGAGCTCTGACTAGTTAAATCTAATTAATGCAGACGTATAAATTTCAAAGATAATTAGTACTGGCAAATTGGTTTGATTTTCCATAAAATCTTTATGCTTTCGCCGTAGGGAATTTAATGAACTCCTCTGAGATTTACCACTTCAAGTAGACTAGCTCCCTCCCTAAGCCCTTCAGTCTCTGATGGATCCCTAGCAAAGGGTGCAGCCATAGGATCAATATATTTCCTCTCTTTTGTGACTAGACCCTGTACTCAATATAGAAAAGCATAAAACAATATCAGTCAAAAGTCTGGTACATGTAGAACAATACGTAAATCAGAATGCAATTATACATTTCTTTTTCTCACGTGAAGACAGTGTAATGTCATGAACATGTGAGTGAATGTTTACTTCAATTAGCAATAAGCAAGTAGATGACAAGACCATAACATAATTATTAAGTAATTTGCAAAACATGCGTATGATCCTGCTAACATATACATTAGGGTTATCAATCAACAGAAAAAGACAGCAAGAACTTGAAGAAAAAGGATTTGGCCATTACATCTTTATCAAGCAGAAAAAATGGATTTTTGGCAGCCGCACCACTGGTCCCTGCCATTCTTGAAACAGCCTGTACAGCCATGCTAAGAACACCGAGTCCGGCACTGAAAGATGTAGGAATGAACAAAAGGATCAACACGGCTCCAAATGATAGGCAACACAACTCATAATATAGCCCAAATACGGTTCTGTATAAAAAATACATAAAAAATTTAAAATATCAATTACCTTCCGGCTCCCACAACAACTATCTTTTGGTTCACAAAGTCTGACAAGGGTCGACCTTGGGCTCTTACAGTTCCTAGTAGTCCTGCAAGTGCAACACCAGCAGTTCCCTACAACGAATGACATGCAACTATCAGAGGTACTGACTTCAATTTACCAGCATTCTGAAACGTATATATAACATATAGAAAGAAATACACCTTGTTATTACCTGTATATCATCATTGAATGTGCAAAACTTTTTACGGTAACGTTGCAGCGTTTCAAATGCCCACTTCATTTGAAAATCCTCAAACTGAAATGCAAAACCCCTTAAGTTAATAGATAGTACAAACCTATGCAATATGAAAAGGCAATATTTCTCAATAACATAAACCTGCACAATGGCCTTGGGCCAACGTGTATGAATGGCTTCCATGAGCTCATCAATAATTGATATGTACTCTTCTCCTTCCAACCTAGGTTGTCGAAGTCCTAAATCTATCAAAGTAAAATCATGAGAAAGGAGTATCCTCATGATATAAGATAGACATTTTTCAGGCTATTAAGTCCAGGCATACAGTGCACATGGAAAAGAAAACAACAATTCAACAATACATTGACTCCTAGGATAATTAAAAATAATCCATTCAAAACTTCGAAAGAACTAATAAAATTAACTAGCATGATCATGATGATTCGATTTGGAATCAAATTATCACTTTAAATAGGGTACACCAACACAACATAATTGAAGAAAAACAGAAAATATAGAATCGAATTTCAGTATCATTATTTCTGAAACCCACAGAGACTACAGTCATATTATATCAGATACATTGATCAGGAGGTACAAGATCAACAAATTTAAAGAACAAAACACTCAAACAAGGAACCATGCAGAAACTGGATAGATCTTAGAGCTCATATTAACTTACAAAGACGGTCATCAAGTAGGTTTTGATTGTTAGTACCAACATCAAGCATAACTGGCAGTATCTGTTGAAGAGGTTAACAAGTCAGGTAATAGAAGTTACCAGATAATTTGCAACCAAAAGATAAGTAGACACCAAACTATTAGACAATCAATAGCATTATAATTTCAAGAAAACGAGAGAGAGAGAGGAGAGAGAGAGAGAGAGAGAACATACTCTCTGTGGATTAATACCAGCTGCAGCAACGTACATATCAAGTTTTCCTATTGGTATTCCAATTCCCTGAACTCCAAGGTCACCTAGGCCGAGAATACGACTGCCATCTGTGATGACTATCATTTCTACCTGTAACATAAGAGTGGAAAATGAAAACCAACAACAAATACAACAGAACTAAAGAAATTAGGGAGTCGAATAATATGCTCATAGCAGCATTCTGAAATCGTAAATATCAAAAATATCTCAACACAGGTACATCACTGAAATGATATGCAGTGGATAAACATCTTCGGTCCTCTATGGGAACAACACAGTCAAGTATAAATACTATGGATTATTAAGGTTTTAGGCCATTCCTTGAAGGTGTGTTCCATGTCTTTCAAGGAGAGAAACAAACAGCGCAGCACATACCTGATTAGCAGGCCAATTGTAGATCATAGACATCATCTCCCCTTTGTCCTTTGCACTGAAATACATTCCGCGCGGGCGTCTGAACAACCCTGAATAATTTTGGCACACCAATCCTACCGTAGGAGTGTATATGATAGGAGCAAAGTCCTTTATGTTATCTATAAGAACCTGGAACGAAAAACAATAAAATCCTCCATTAGATCCCAACAGTATACAATGTTCTTCAGTATCTACAAGCTGGAACCAAAACCAAACTTACTCGATAGTATAAAGTCTCATTCCTGTCATGCAGTCTATTCAAAATCCTCCACTTTGCCAAGGCAACAACAGCTTCTGGTTGTCCCGCAGTATTTTTCTCCAGTGACCGATACGACTCCACTGACAATTTAAATTATAATGTCATTAGTGAACTAGACAACAAACTACGTAAGTAAGCCATTCCTACTACATTCCTTAAAAAATGATAAGCACATTATACTCAAACAATAAGTTGCAATTTGAGAGATAACTTACTGAAACGAGCATATTGCTGCTCGAAAGATATGACACGCGGTGGGAGTAGACCTCGAAGTCCTAATCGATCTCTTTCAGTGAGAGGAAATCCAGTATCCTGCTCTTGAGAACAATCCAGAACAGAGAATCAAAATTAAGCAAAAAAAAAAATATATATATATATATCAAAATTCACAACACATCATCCAATTCTCAGCATAATTCACTACACAAATTACACTTACTCAAACACAAAACCAAAATAAATAAAAACAAAAAAAACTATATATCAATCACAAACTAAAATAGCCTACAAAAATCATCAAAAATCCAAGATCATCACAATGCCTAGTTCCACAATTCAAGTAACGAAAACGCAACTGAAGAATTGACTTATTGACCGAACCTTATTGAACCAAGGATCGTGGAGAATATCAGCGCCGCGCTTGTGAACAATACAAGGCCCGGAATCGCCGTCGACAACAGCCTCGTCGATCGGCTCAGCCGCGACGCCGCGAATCGCGACACCTTCCACATTCTTCCAAACCCTAACAATTCACACTCCGAAACACACACACACAAAAATCTCAGCGAGAGAGAGAGAAAACGAACGAGTGTGTGTCTCAGACTCTCAGAGCTCAAGCTCCGATTCCATAACAGTTCAGAGATCACAGAATTTAACCGACGCGTTTCACTCACTGTGACTTCATACCGCTCTATTTATACAGCAATGGAAATCTTTTTATTTCCATAAATATTAAGATTTACTGAGATTTTAATTTATGGTTTCGTCCAAAAGTCTGTGTCTGCGAAAATAGAAGCAGACTGAGAAGGCTCGAGGGAAAAGCTGCCCGGATATACGGGCAGGGGGGAGGGAAGACAGTTTCTAGCTGACCGGAGGAGAATCGGGCAGGAGGAGTATAAATGCGGAATGTGGGGCATTTATTATTAATTATTTTTATGGAAAAGTGGTGGGTTATGATTGGAGGGTTAATTATTTTTTTAATTATTAAGTTACCTGTTGGAGAGAGGCAAGTGGAGGAAAGAGATGGGAGAGTGCGGAGTCTGAAGTCTGAACCCGAACTAGGGTTGGCTGGTTGGGTTAAGGTTCCAGTGGTTTAGGGACCACTGACAAATGGTGAGCTTCCTTCTGGTTAAGGACGGGATTTTGCCATGTGATTATTTTGGTTAGGGTAATGTTTTTTTTACCTAGAAAATACAAAAGGTAAAATTTGTTTGCTAGTGTGGACTTGGTAAATAAATGGATGAAATATTACCGCGTGAAGGTGGTTCGGGGTTTATACGAGTTTAGACTATGAGTGATGTTGAGGGCATTGAATTTGTTCAGTGACATTCAGTAAGTACTTTGGTGATTGATCATAGTCTAATAGCATCTCTAACAGCTTCTCTAAAATTTCTCTAAAATTGGGAAGCAAAAGTTAGAATCTCTAAAAAATTTATGCTCAAAATTCAACAGCTTCTCTATTTTGGAGATTTCAACATTTAATACAACAATAAAATATATTATATCATTATTAATTATAACAAAAGACCATTATATATTTCATTGTAACAATAAAATACCCAATCAAATATTTTATTGTTGTCTTGTATTCGTTGGAACACCTGAATAATTAAATTTTGGGGAAGGAAGGCTTTGTTACAAATTTGGGGAATAAAGGCTTCTCTTTCTTCTCCATCCCCATTTTAGGGAATGAGATGGGGAAACTGTTGGACCTAAAAACAGCTTTATATTCCCAAAAATTGAGAAGTTCAAGAAAATGAGGAAGCTGTTGGAGATGCTCTAACAGAGACAGAAGATTGTAGTAGTGAAATCAACACTTTTTTAAAAAAAACTTTTTATTAATAACTCATACACCCTACATATGTCGTGAGATTTGAACCAATGACTTCAAAGTTATCAGTCAAACTCCTTAACCAACCAAGCCATAGATCACTAACAGAAAAATATTCAATACTTCTCAATCTACTTTTTACATTTTTCTTTGTATTTTTTTTTAGAGATTGACACGGTATCTTCCAAAGATTTTTGTTCATGTTAATAAAAAACAAGATCTAAGTCACCGAAAAATATTCATGAAGTGTGAATTGTGTACGGATAGCGTGAATTTTACTTTTTATTGAGGATAATAGTTTAGCTTATATCATTTTGAATAGAGTCTATGAAATGTTCCAAAATCTTTAACCCAATAATAAGTTAAACCTTAGATTAAGAAGATAAGAGGACGAGCTATATCACCCTCAAATCCTCAAAGAACAATTGTGGGTTGTCAAATCAAGGGGTTTCTTGCCATGGTAATAAGTCATGAGTCATGACAAATCTAATCATAAAAATAAAAGACAGGTGAGACTGCTCAAATTGGCAAAAGGCCAAGGACCAAAGAAGACTCATATGGGGAAGGTCCTTATGACTGCGAACCGCACTAGAAAGAAAGTTGATCACTAATAAATATGCCTACAAGAAAACCTTTCCCTGCATAGAATTGTTTGATTTTTACACCCAATGAATGAACTCAATGGACAGCAGGTTAAGGTTTGTCCATCCATTTTTATTGACTATTGAAAAGACAATATCACCTGCCTAGATGAATATGAAGGCAGCAAGAATAAAGAATAAATGTGGAAGAACCTCACCTGAAGTCAATTAAGAAGCTTCAGAATTCAGATGGCCAGAAACGGCATGCAGAACTGCCAAATGAAAAGTTCGAAGAGCAGTGCCCATGAATAGAAAGTGAACAAAATCTCGAATCTAATTCCATTGGGTTGATGCAACAGATGAGTTCTGCCTCCCCCTTTCTCCTTTTATGTTGATCCCGAAACAATGGTTTAGGCTTTAGAGGCACCTCATAGCTTTTCAATTTATTCCCTGTCCTATGGAGTATGGATGGTTATGCACAACGCCGTCAGCGGCACAGCAGACAATTCTTGGAATGGAAGACATGACTTTAAACTTCATATTATACATGCATATTTTGATGCTTAAAGTTTGAGGCTATCAGCAAAACAAGTAGGAACAATTCAGGTATCTTATTAATTTAAGCTAGAAGGCGAGTTAACAATTTATTTTGGCAATTGATTGTATAGCAAGTCAAAAACTCACACAATGAGTCATAAATTCAGTACTGTTGAAGCCTGATCACAAAAATGTCTTAAAAGGCTGCTCGCTTATAATCTCAGCAAACAACTACCACAAGGAATAATTTGCATCCTGGAAGCTTTAGTTACACAACCTCCACCTGTACTTCTTTTACTGGATGCTCCAAAAACAAACTCAGTAGTCGTCCTTCTTTCCAAAGTTTTTGCACCACATTTGTGAAGGAATGGGGCGAACTGGGTGATGTGGCCGTTGCTGCAACAACACATAAACCCATTTAGAAATTTAGAAATGAATATCAAAAGTGTAACAAATTTCAGTCCTAGAAAGGATGTGGTTCCATAAAATTCAAGAGGAACAGCATCTATTCCCACTTGAAATCTTTCTCCCTTCAACAAGTAATAGTAATTTTCCATCCCATTCACTATTGAGGAATATTTCTGAAGCAGAGAAAGCATCCAAAAGAAAAGACATAGATACAAAGAAACCAGAAAAGATGGCTGACCAGATATTTAAGAAACCTCTTTCAGCCATGATCACAGGGCAGTAATATGAAACCAAATAACATATTTTATTTGTAAAACCTTTTTAATATTTCAAAAGCATAGTAAGTCTATCAAACTTAACAATTTCCTCAATGTCATTACTTCAACAAGGCCATGGTGATAATCCTTGCCAGCTAGTAGCATAAAAGAAGGCCTGCTTGCCTTATTGGGTTGTTTATTAATGGCTTGCAGATCTAAGTACAGTTTCATTACTGAGTGATGTTTCGAGTCATGCCTAGGGTTTACTGCAGAATCTCCTAGCTTTCATCTTCAATAGCTCTGAATAAAACAAATCAAAACATCATTTGTAAATCAACAAGGTTTTGTGTTTAGCACAGTAGATAAACATGTTTTCTGCAAATTATACATGGATCAAGTGATATTAAACTTTATCTATGCCAAGTAGTATGTTTAGCACCAAATCAATGATAAAAAACTTTAAATGACCTCCATTTCCATGACAGTGCCGATATTTATTTGAAAAAAAAAACAAAGTAAAAGCACGTAAAAACCAAACAATGTACAAAGTTATTATACACAAACTACTAGTAAGAAACTAGTTTAACAGATAGTAAGGCGTGATATTTTGTATCAACAACAAATTATGAGGAAAAAGAAACTCCAGGCTTAAACATCTTGCTGTTCGTTGAAAAAGGGTGGTAATTTCACACTCCCTATCACTACATATACTTCCCTTTTGTTTTTAAATCATATATATATATATATATACAAGGCCGATCAGGAGCGGACGTCTGCACGGCCCTTAAAGTGCGAACGTCCCTCCGTTCTCCACCGGACGGCGCCGCGCCTCTACCCGAACGGACTCCAGCGGCGTCCCCGATCACTATCCCTCCCCGGCGAGTCCGCCGAATTCCAGTTTTCCGGCGAGATCGATCTTGTTTGAAGTTTTGGGTGATCTCACAAATAACTGAAATTTGGCGGACTCGCCGAGGAGGGAAAGTGATCGGGGACGCTGCTGGAGTCCGCTCAGGTGGAGGCGCGCCGTCCAGTGGAGAACGGAGGGACGTCCACACTTTAAGGCCGGTGTGGACGTGCGCCTCTGATCCGACCTGTATATATATATATGGATCCGTTCAGAGGCAGACGTCCGCACGGGCCTTAAAGTGCAAACGTCCCTCCGTTCTCCACCGTCCGGCACCGACGACGGCGCGCCTCCAACCGAGCGGACACCAGGGACGTCCCCGACCACTTTCCCTTCCCGGCAAGTTCGTTGAATTCTTGTTTTCCGGCGAGATCGATCTTCTGTGAAGTTTTGGGTGGAGGTTGCTGCCTAGACCTTCAAATCGATCTTGCCGGGAAGGGAAAGTGGTCGGGGACGCCGCTGGTGTCCGCTTGGGTGGAGGCGCGCCGTCGTCAGCGCCAGACGGTGGTGCGGACGTCCGCCTCTGATCGGGCTTGTGTGTGTGTGTGTGTATATATATACATATATATACACACACATCTTACCTCTTTCCCAAAACTATCCCTGACTCTTTCAAGAATCGACCTCTTGATAACTCGCACATGTTAGTCAGCCGCTTAATGTGCTATATTTGACAAATTATAAGGTGATGATGCTGGATGGAAAGTTCAAACTGTGCGCCGAATCTAAATTTCATCTTCAGTCTAGTAAGTCTAGTCTCATTACTACCTCACCTTTTCAAATATTCAAATGCCTAATTTGAACCCTTAAATATCTCTTCATACTCACCCCTCAATGAGTTTCTATCTGAAATTCAATTTACCCCTCAAATGAAATTGTCTTGTAGCTCAACCTATATTTTTAACTTACACATGCTCAATTTTAGCTACAAAGGGTTTCTTTTTTTGACATTCAAATTAGTCATACAGCATAGCAGCCAAAACATTCCTACTCCAATCCTTAACAATCAGTTATCCTACACTAAACTCGCAAAATAAAAACCAATTTTTCAAACAGATAAGTTACCGACAAAACCCAAATCAAAGTCTTTCTGGTAATTGTGGACACAGACTAGTTGCCTTATCAACATTTCAATTGCCAGTTTCCCATTCAATCGTTGCACTCCTTCCGAATTCATAACATGGTTCCTTTTATACACCTGCAGCCACTGAATGGTTATGCACGTGACACCCAATTCCGTCCGGCAGATGGTTAGTAAGGAGCTGCAAGAGCACTGTAACTCTGAACCTGAGTCCATTAAGGTTGCTGGGTCTACTGTGACGAGGTTGGGTACAGAAGAAAAGACACGTGCTTTGAGGGTTTGGATAATACAGTATTGTCAATTACACCCGCTTATGTGGTTTTGAGCTTCAAACCTAGGGAAAGTAGTGGTGACCCCAGTCTAGATTCAGATCAGTTTTGGAATGAGAAGAAGAATAAGATCAATATATTGAAAATTTGGAAAACAGAAAGGCAATGTGAGGAGTAATAGGGCAGTGTGGAAAGTGCTACCCAGAAGTAAAACCATTTCTAGTATTCAAGGTATCTGACACTAGCAAGGTTTGTTGTAGATATTGTAAGTGTTTTGAGATAGGAATAGATTTCATTTCAAATGAAAAGTAAGTGCAGAAACCATGTCAACCAACGCCTACTTAAGTGAAAACGGTACTCGGGAGCAAAGACTGTCCTCCAGATGATCTTAACAGCTGGGTTTAACAGGTCCTCCAGGTTACAGCATCTTCACAATCTAAGAACTCTCCATACATCTCCTAAATTTTCTTTCAAAACATTATGCAAAATCCAACTTTTCATTGTCTGCTACCAAGTGTTCCTAATTCAATGTTTTGGTCACCACACTACCCTACACTCATCTGTTCGCTCGATGATTCACTCTATATTGTTGGCCTTGTCATCCACAACTTGACAAGTCTAAAACCGCTGAACATTATCACATAAACCAAACTAACTTCACACCACGTAAACCACTACAAATACTTGATTTGCTCATTTAAACAAACCAAAACCCTACACCTCAACTAAAGCAATACAATATCAAACAGCCTCAGAGCTCATCTGGGTCCAAAATTCACAATCCAAAACTCAATCTTCACCTCCTAGGTCTAACCCTACAAACCCAAGATCCAAACTTTCCTACATTTCTAAACAGCAATCCACAAAAATCCAAAACAAAACGAGTTAGAGACAAAGATGAACGAACCTCGAGCTCGGCAGATTTCATGGCGATCGGAATGCAGACAAGGAAGACGCCGAACATGGCGATCGCGGTGTTGCGCTTCCAGTGCTTGGGCCTGCAGTAGGGCCCACCGCTCATGCTCCACACCTTCGCCCTGAAGTCTCCTCCGCCGTGGGCCCCTTCCCCGTGAGCATGCTCGCCTCCGCCCATTGCTCCGATCACCGACTCTCTCTCTTCTCTGTCACATCAGAAAAAGCAAAACCCTAATTAGAATATGAGTAGTGGAATCGTGAAATTGGAATTGGGAATTGAAGAAGGGGAGGATTGGAATGCGAGGTGAGCTCAACCTGACTGAGGGGGTTGTAGAGCTCGAAGATGACGATGAGCTTTGTTTTGGGGACTATTGGGTTTTGGTTATAGTTCCCTTTTCAGTGTACTCTCTGGGTACTGTTTGTATTTTAGGGTCGGGTATGGAGCTTCGGGCTGGCCCAATTTTGTTTGTTTGTCCAAATCATCCCATTTATACTATTAGTATTTACCTGTTCAATAATTGACCAAATATCTAATGGTGGCTGATTATGAACTTTTTAGTCAATTAGTGAACACTACTATATATTTATACTAAGTTTTCTTATGAACAATGTCTTCGGGCGGGCACGAAATTACATATTTGCTCTTACTGTCATAGAAAATCTCATCTTTACCACAAACTAGTAAAAACTATTTTACCCTTTCTCGTGAAATTATAGGGGTGTGGGCATAAAAAACCATAATCCCGAACTAGTCCCGGGCCCGTCTTGAAATTTGTCGGGACGGGATGAGATTTAAATCTCAAAACGTTAGGCTCGTCCCGTTTATATATAACGGGACGGATAATTCAAATTCTGTTTAGGCCCATCTCGTCCCGACTATTTTAAGGATTGATTTTTTATTGATTAAAATATGATTTGAGTATTTCATTTAAGTGTTTTGATCTTAGCTCTTTGTTTCTTTAAAGTTACTAAGTTGTCTCTAATTCAATAACAGTGATGTTTAATGCTTTAATTTGTTGATTGTTTTAGACTCTCTTCTTGTACCCTAATAGTGATGACAAATTTAAAGAAAGTAAGTAGTATAAACTCTCTTATTACATCGTGTTGTACTTGTAAATATTTTACAAGTACTTGTTAATACATAATAGAGTAGAGAACACTATAAAACTATAGAACTCTTTCTTTTGCTTACAAATTTACTTTCAACCTTTTATCCAGGATTGGGTCAGTCTTGTCTCGTCTCGTCCCATCCCAACCGGGATAGGGCCCGGGTGGGATGAAATCTAAAAAACACAAAACATGTCCCTATTTCAATATCGGGGACGGGCTGTGGGATTAACTATATCCCGTCTCATGCCCAGCCCTACGAAATTACATATTTACCCTTCTTGTCATGGAAAATCTCAGCTTTGCCACAGCCCAGTAAACGACCGTTTTATCCTTTCTCTCATAGCTTTTCACAATGCGGGTCACTGCCTAGTTATATACTATTTGTCAGTTTCCTTAGAAACAGTGATTTTGGCTTCAAAATTACAATTATTCATTTATGTTCTATTTAATCACATAACTGTCATTAACTCTATAAAATAATTGTTTTCCCTTTTTTTTATTTTTTTATAAAGGGTGGAATGCATTCAATCAAAGTTGAGGGCCAATTAGCCACTCAACATGCTTACATCTAGACCTGTAAATGGTCCGGATCACTTTGAGGGCCAATTAGCCACTCAACATGCTTAATCTAGACCTGTAAATGGACCGGATCTTGATCCGGACCCGCTCCGGATCTGTGGTTTTTAAACGGGTTTGGATCAAAACTAGACCCGTTGATCCGTTAAGGACCCGGATCCGTTAACCCGTTTATTAAACGGATCGGATACGGATCGAGGTTGATCCGATTCGTTAAAGACCCGGATCCGTTTTAAAATAATTAAATAATATTTTTATAAATATAATATTATTGATAAATATTAAATAATATAATAATTATTTAGATAACCTAAACGTCTAAATTGCGTCTAAAGTATGATCATTTGATGAAGTTGAAGGTTACGATGCCTATGTTCTTTTTATGCTATTTGCTAAATACATTGGAGGTTTAATATTTTGAATATATTAGTTTATTGTTAAGGAGTATTTTGGCCATGTAATTCAACTTTTGATGTAAACCTTTATTTGTTATAATATTCATTAGTGTTTTATGAAAATTTATGATAAAATTAAGAAATTATTATTTAAAATTAAAAATATTTATAATCATAAACAGATCGGATTAACGGGTCGGGTATCCGTTAACCTGGATCTGGATTTGGATCTAGCTATCAAAGATTCGGCGGGTAACGGGTCGGATCCGGATCCAAAATTTATATTACGGATCCGGATACGGATCTACCTAGATCCGGTCCAGATCCGGTCCATTTACAGGTCTACTTACATCAGAATGAAGAACATCCCTAATATGAGTGGGAGGTTCGGTAAGCCATACAAAGTGGTTTTAGAGCCAAACGCCGTTGTTGCCAATCGATGAGCCACTTTGTTACAATTCCTGCTGGTATGCTTCAACACTACCTGCTGCAAGGTGGCCATGAGGTGTCTGATATCATGTAGCATACCTTCAAGGCCTATATAGATACCCTGCACATCATTAATGCATGCTATGGCTGCCAAACAATCGGTCTCGATGACAATATTATCAATCTGTAGAGTTTCCAGCAGGAGTAGACTTTCTTTGATGGCATTCAACTACACCTGTTTAGCTGATGCAATTGCATACAGGGGTTTTGCAAAAGCACCTTTAAAGTGTCCATGTTTGTCTCGCAGAACTCCCCCACACTGCCCTGAGGTGTGGATGGTACAAAGCTGCCATCAACATTCAGTTTCCATTTTCCAAATTCGTCTGGCTGCCAGTGTTGTTTCGCAGGTGATTTAGGTTTCTGTTGTACCCTTCTTACCTCCTGATATTCTTTCCACCACTCTACAGCACCAATTACTAGACTTTGAGCGCTTTGGAATAACAAAACACTAATTGTTTTCCCTTCGTTTTCATAGAAAAGATTTATAGAACTCCTTCATATCTCTTACATCCTTTGTATCAATCTTGGAATTGAAGAAAATAACGGTCAGACTTTTGGGACTTGTAGCAACGCGTGGGTAAAAATTTCTAGTTAAACCATAAATGAAAATAAGATGCTCTTCAGTGAAAATGGAAAACAACATCGTGTTGTGCTTCAAAAGTAATGTAGTGGAGGTCGTATTGTTGGTGCTAGCTGCTCGTCACGGGGGGAAAGAAAATATTCTACTACGATGAGTAAGAAAATAGGGAAAATGAAAGGGCCCTTAAAGTATATAGAGAAAAAAAAAATCAAAAATCAAAAATAAAAAACCCTCGTGAATATAAGTAGTGGAATCGTAAAACTGACATGGGAACTGTCCAGACTCTAGAGTCCAGACCATGCATATACAAATAGAACGGTGGCTTATGTGCCAATTTATTACATTCTCTGGGTGCATAAGAGCATTATACACTTGAAACATCCCTCAACATTAAGTTGATCGATCTTATCTTGAAGAGTTGAAACCTCATTCGTGAAGAGTTTTGTCATTTTGAATTAAACTCATCAGATGTGCAGTGTTAACTGGTGGATAGATGAACACTGCAGAATGAGACTGTCATATGAAATTTCTTAGCCTACTCCTTTGAAGTTTGAATGACTCAATGTTAATCCATTCTTGACAAATACTAAGCATCAGAACGATGAAAGACAAAGAAAAGATGGAGAAAAAAGCTTTATTAAACGGGTAAGGTTAAGGCGTGTTAATACATGTGATGCATCAATTTTGTTTCAAAGTAGTATTATTAGTCTTTAAAGTTGTAATATGAGTCATTAAAGTTGTAAAAAAAATTAGTTGAGTCCTTAAAGTTGTAATATGAGTCCTCTAAGTTGTAACAACTTTTTTTTTAATCACTTTAAGGACTCAATCACCACTTTAAACACACATTTTACCATTTTAAGGACACATGATTACTAATATTGTAACTAGAAAATTTTACAACTTTAATGACTCATATTATAATTTCGAGAACTACTATTACTAGTTCGCAGGCCCGAACCTGAGTCGAATTCTCAAAATTAGGCCCTCAAATCAGAGTTTGCATCTTAATTTTTTATTTTTTTTTAACTAATTAATGTTTTCGGGGACTAAAACTTTAAACTTAAAATTTAACTATAAAAAAACACTATTTTCTATTTTCCTTTACAGCATGTACTGTATATGTATGTGGTTATAACAATCTTGTATGGCCCCAGAACCTTTCCTTTACTTTAATTGGTGTAAAAAATAGAACTCTGACAGCAATTGGTTGGTTTATCAAAGTAATATGTGTTCTAGGATATTCTCTATGTGTGTCTTGGTCTTATGCCAATAGGATATGTAGTTAGACTAGATCTATGTATTCATATCCTTACCATATTGGTATTGTGTAATTCCCTTTATAAATGACTCCTATTAATGAATAAGATGATGATTCTCTTGCTCTCTACACTTTATCCTTCATCACGTTATCATGCACTTTGTTCTAACCCTAGAGCCAATAGCCCACCATTTTTTTTCCAAACCCTAAAAACCAAAACCCTAAAATCGGGCAGCCTTGTTTTTCCCAATTTCTGACCAAAATTCCGACTGTCCTCCACCGGAATTTTATATCCCCAGAAAGCTCTCTCCGTCCCGGATCCAACGCCGCCGGCCTCACCCTGAGAACTGGCCGGAAAGTCTCTGAACCGGCCGCCGGAAGATTCCACACCGCCGCCGCTACCGATCACCGGTTCACCACCTTCCCTTGCTCCGATCAACCTGAATTTTTGACAGCAACTTCCTCATCTAGAGCTGCTCCTCCTGTCAAAATTTCAGCCCGAAATTCGAAGTAGAAGTGGGCAAACGTTATTTCTTCTCTCGGCCGCTGCCGTCGCCGTTCGCTTTGCTGTTTTCTTTTCATCCGATCAAGCATCCAAGTGTTTGCGGTATGTTTATTTTACAACCCTAAAACTCTTCCAAGTTCAATAAACTCGGGGAGATAAAGTGTTTTCTCCCCTTCTTCTACTTCATTCTATGCTTTGGTCGGTGTATTTGCAGGTACCAAAAATCCCGGAATTTTATTCGCGGGTCAAGAGTACGTGTGTTTGATCACTCTTGTTTCCTTCTCTGGGTTGTGTATGATCAACCCCGACCTATCACCGGATTGTGTTTGATCAATCCGAGGCATTTTTCTGAATTGTGTTTGATCAATTCGCGGCTTTTCCGGATTGTGTATGATCAATCCGAAGGACAAACCATTAAAAGCATCGTTTGTGACCTCTATCGAGTCTCATAACAGCTTGGTTTTGTATGCAAGAGCAATGTAACATTCTGCTCCTTTGAGTTTTGACGTATTAGATGCCTAAGGCGGATATTCGCTTGGTATCTGTGGAACCTTTCATTGGAAAGGATTAAACCACATGTTTTGTCCCCTAGGCTAACAAGCCTAGATGCCGAGATTTCACATCTCATGCGCTCAAAGTCTTTGAAGCGCCACATTGACAAAAGTATTTAATGGTAATCTGTGCAAAAAATAATGACCACAAAGTACTGTGAAATGCACTCATGGAGCGTTTCTCGAAACGTTCATATAACTCTACTTGTTGAGTTATTAGTCAAATGGATTGCTTACCACCTTAATTGACTACATATTGTCGATGATCTTTTGTGGCATCATGATCCATAATCTTTAGCGGATTCGATCATCATCAAGTTCTCTAGGTCCTCCAAGTTGGTGTGGAATTACCAACGAGACTTGATTTTGATCATACAAACATGAATTGTATATACGCTAATGTGATAAACTTATTTGGGATTATCCCCTAATGTGGGGACAACAATATGGGTCATGGCAATGGTAGAAAACGTCGTGCCGATGTCTAGAAAAGAGGGGGAGGTGTCACCGGCTCTAATAGCGACACTCCCGGTCTAGACACCATTTTGTCAAAACTACTCACGTCAGCTCATGACAATGCAACAGTTGTGGATCTTCAGATCACTAGTTCAAAATTGTCAAGCTCCTTCAAATTGTGAATACATACAAAAAGATACGGAAAATCAATATGAGGACAAGAACGTCATCCTCATGATCGCGAATTTTAAAGATTCGGATCCTGCTCTAGCTACCCATGACTTTGATGTCATCGGCTAGACATTGATTTTTGTTCCAAGCTATATGTACTAAGGCGTTGTATCGACGTCCTTCGTCTATTCGAGACCTCGATGTACTCATATTAGCAATAATGAATGCCTTGAGAATTTTTTCGAAGTGAAACTATTCTCCTCTTATGGTTCATATTGATTTACAATCAAGATGTACACTTACATCGTCCTTAGAAACATGGCATATTGTGCCGATTTTGGTCCCTTCCTTTGAAGGTGACTCATGGCACTGCATCCTCAAGGAGGATCGCCACGTGTTTCTGGTTAAGTCTTCTACCCTATAGCGGATTTTTCATCATCAATTGTTCAACTAGGCTCATCCAAGCTCAGTGTGATGTCTTAGAATTGTCCGAAATTAAGGAGATAGTGGTTTTAAGTGTGCCTCGCACTACCGACCCTCCACGGACATGCCTGGTCATACTGACTTGGAGTTACCGAAAGCTTTTGATTTTGATCCCCCTACGCTATTAAACCAATTGCCGTCTTGCAAAAGACGTTGAAGACTTATCAAAACTGGAAAATTATTATCATGATCGGATCCTCTAGGTCCTCTGAGTTAGTTTATGTTTATGTCAGGGAGCTTTTGCTAACTAGTCATGGAGTTTACGACCTTAGAACGACCGAAAGGACTTGGTTTTGATCATACACACGTCACTTTTAGCTAAGACAAAAGCCTACACATCACCTGCAAGCTTCATAGCTTCGCACATGCCAATTTTGCGAAAAACAGCAATCTGTCCCTTCTGGACAGTCAACTTCGTTTGAGCTTTGTGGATAGCTCCTAACGAACCAGACAATAAGCTTTATATCATTGGAAAGCTCTACGAGTCTAGTTTTCAGAACTTTTTGCGGTTTGTCCATATCTATTTTAACGAAGAAGTTATGGCTGTTTTAGTGCGCAAAGGTCATTCTGCGCGGAAATTTTTATGCACTCTCAGGATTGCAGCTTTTCGTAGCTTCTTTCAATCCTTTTAAATGGTTCAAGTGGAACTATTTACTCGTCTATCTACTCCTTATATATTATCCATAGAGACATTGAGTGCTTCGCAGATAGTGAAACTATCCACAACATTCTAAGGAACCATGTTAAGTTTTAAAGACATTCCTGCTAATGGTTTTCATTTGAAAACACATTGTGAGAATGTACAAGAATTCTTTTGTGTATACCTCCTCATGAATGCGAACTGAAGCGCATCTTGAAGAAATTCATGAGTCAATGAATGCGAACTGAAGCGCATCTTGGAGAAATTCATGAGTCAATCTAGTGAACTGTATGTCACTACGATTCGAATATCGAATCCCATGTTGTCGACAAACATGATTTTTGGGACACCGACTCATATAGGCTTTGGTTTGACCAAATTGGTCAACCTAGAAGAGATATAATGGTCCAAATTTTGAGAAATTCTCATGGACATCCACTCTTCCGCTCAAAACGAAGACATTCGAGATCTAGCATCACACCATGAAGCATGGTGGTGACCCGGGGGACATTGACGTCACCGAACACGACTCCAACTTCCTGGAGGTCGTCCGGTCAATTCCTTAAGCAATTGAGGTGCACCGGTCTTCCCTCGATGTCGCATTGGCCCCCTGCACTGCTCATTGCTCGTTTTGAAAGCCTATTCTTTAGCTAAATTAGGAGTGAGACCCTCCTACGCTAAATAACACAAAAGTGAATATTCTATTCTTATATCAAACTATGTAGATAGATACAACCAACTTGCGGACACCTTTTTATGTTTTATGGTGTTGGTTGAAGTGTTAACACACTGGTCACGTGTTACACTATTATCTACTGCTTATGCTGCTTATACTTCTACGGGCTCACTACCCATTTTTTAAAGAAGTTTTTCGGGATGTAAGTTGAAGTGTCATGTACCCCATGTTCACACGCAATACGGTCTCACCGAAGCTACGACTAAGCAACTTTAGCTTGTCGCTCGAACATTATTGATGCGCACCAATATTTCTATTGCGTCTTAGGGCTATGCAATATTTGCATGTAGCTTTACTATTCATCTACAACCCACCATCATTGAATATTGTTGTACTACAGCTTGTGACTGTGTACCAGGATTGACACGAAATTGCAATCCTTGAGCTCGGCGGACTGAAACGGATCTCCAATCCTTGAGCTCGGCTGGATGTTATTTCTAGGTGCCAAATCGCATTGTCACTGCGTACAATGATGGGTCATTTGAGATGAGTAAGTTTAGGTTGGATATGAACCTCCACCTATAACTCTACTTGTGATGCCGACACCGCAAGCTAAACCCTATCAACTATACCTTTGTTAGATAGCGTAGTGAGAACAAGAGCTTAGACTCACCTTATGGCGCAAGGTCTCTCACTTATATGCATTGAGATCGACTACGATGAGATATGCTCTCGTAATGGATGTCATTGAACACCACTACTTTGTCAGTTTGGTAGTTTCTAAATAACTGAACATGCAGCCTATGAACGTGGTTATAATAACATCTCTATGGGATCAGAGATATATATGAAGGTCTTAAACGGACTTCATTCATCTGAATCAAGTGGCTCCAAACCACAGGAGCATGCGTTTGCTAATGTATTGAAACGCACATGGACTCTACTTGATTTAGAAGGGATATGGTTGATTATGCCTTTGCGTGTTCATTCCGGATTTACATGGACTCTTGATGGATTAAGAGATGTTAATATGTATCAACATCCGAAGAAAAAAATCTTGGGAAAACACATCTCGATAAGGCACTCGATGACTGTATTGATGATCAATCGGCTTAGGCGCTCTATAACTAGTGAGGCCTACATATACTCCCATGATTAGTCAAGGTCTTTGCTCTAAAGAGAGATCCGTTGTTTTGTCTAAAACAAGATGACAAATATGTGTTAAGAGATGGAGTTCCCATCTAAGTACAATAAGACGCATCAATGTACTCAACACAATACGAAAGACTTGACATCTCTATCGCTATGAAAAGTTGTAAAGCTAAGTGTAGCTATGCGCCCACGCAACGCCAATATAATGACAGTAACTCCTTTTTCAATACTTAATGGTATGAAAGGTTGAGGCTTATTCTATCCCTACATAAGAAAGACACATCAAAAGCGAAATCAGAATCTACCAAGTTTTGTAGGTCAACTTCCACGGGACCTACAGGAAATCTCACTCACTGAAAAATGGTGAAATTAGTACCATTGGAAAATTCTATGTGTCTACTTTCTAGGGACACTAACCATTTGATCATACCTATCATATTGAGTGAGTTATGGCCGTTTTCGTAAAGTAGGACGAATCTGTCCGAAAATCTGATTTTGGCAAAACGGTCAACTTCGACAGGACTTTGTGAATAGCTCCTGATGAACCAGAACGTGTGTAATATACGGTTGGAAAGCTAAATGAGTCTAGTTTCCAAAACCGTTTACGGTTCGTTCATATATATTTTCTAGAGGAAGTTACGACTGTTCTAGTAATTAAAGGTCATGCTGCGCGGAAATCTGATTTCCTGCACGAACTTATGTTTTGAGTTCACAAGCGGCCTTCTCCTCAAGATCTAAGTGTAAAAGATATTTGAGGACAATACGGCATGATTTAGTTAATCATTGTCCAATGCCACATTTGAAGACATGTTAAAGAGCATTGACATGCTAAGTTGTTGAAACTTCCGTGATTAGTAAGAATCAGGAAGAGCCTTATGATTGATGTAAAGATTAGGGGAATGTGCGAACTTCAGGGGGAGTCTAGCACATACATACATGTCACTATCAAATGTGAAGGGTGCGTTGTACTATTTTTCTCCTACGATCAAGGTTCAGTTTTTCTCCCACAGGGTTTTTGTGACTTGACAAGGTTTTTGACGAGGCAACAGATCAGCACCATCGGCATATCAGCGCGCGGCACAAGGGGGAGTGTTCTAGGATATTCTCTATGTGTGTCTTGGCCTTATGCCAATAGGATATGTAGTTAGACTAGATCTATGTATTCATATCCTTACCATATTGGTATTGTGTAATTCCCTATAAAAAGGCTCCTATCAATGAATAAGATGATGATTCTCTTGCTTTCTACACTTTATCCTTCATCAATATGTTGTTTTTTCCCGTGTATTACTGACTGTTGTTGCATTTAAAGAGTTGTAACTTTTTTTCTGGGCCCCTTCGATGTCCGGGTCCTGAGTCGACCGGCTCCTCGGACTTGATCAAATCCGAGAGCCTGCTAGTTTGAAGACTCAATTTATAAAGTTGACGCATCACATCATTCACATGCATTAATACATTGTAAAATTTTCTTTATTAAACTAGGTTATTAAAAAAATAAAAACTAAGATATAAAGCAAAGAGGATATAAGCATCTCAGCAGCAAACTATAGCAAGCAGACATCACGAGCAGAAGACTTATGAAACATGTTGATACTTGATAATGATGGCAATCGAACCAATATGTCATAATGCAAAGAAGACCAAGTTTACAGGGATGAAACTACTCATGAAACTCATACCAGGACCAAGGAAGAGAACTTCAGGAGCCTAAATTAGCTTATAATATCAGCAGCTAGCTCCATTACCGTCCCGTCAAACACGAGAGCACTAGAAGGCCATGCCATAATTACAAGCCAACTAATGAGTGGAAGCTTACCGTAATCACCCAGTTAATTTATCATATTTATGTAATGCTACTGTTTGATTAGTTTACTACTTCACTATATCTAAATGAAGGGAGAAACAACTGTATCGTATTGGCATTTCAGCTTGTTATTCTATACTTCATATGTTGTTTTGCATAAGATCGAATGGCTAAAAAGTAAAAATTATTTTTCGGATACATTCTGCTTCAGGCTTGCTCTCACAGTAGAAATTTATCTATGAATTGGGTGTTCTTAAATTTTCGACCTCAATTGGATACTCGATTTCAGGAAGGAAGCGTCAGGGTCCTCCAATTCTCAAAGCACGCCTATGTGTGAGTTCAAGTGTTCAACTTTAGGGTCTTCAATTCGTCCACATACGTACATAGGCCGTGACATTTACTCTTAGGATTATTGTCAGACCAAGACTATGTCCACTTAATTAACTAGAGTAAAAAACACTTGGAATCGACCACAAATCTCAAAGAGGGCTTTGCCAATTCCAACTTATAAAATGCCACCATAACCTTCAAGAGTTGTTCACTTAATTAACCTCACTACCTCAGTGTACGTCTCTAAAAAGTTTATCCAAAATGAAAACTAGTTGGTTACATTTCTTCTTCCCTTGATCACTACTTTCTGGGTCAGTAGTATCATCATCCCAGCAGCTCACAGCCAGTGTATTGAAGACCAGCAAATGTCATTGCTCCACTTCAAGAAAAGCCTCGTGTTCAATCATTCCATCTCCACCAAGCTTGTTTCTTGGAATGCAAGTAATGATTGCTGTTCTTGGGTTGGCGTCACTTGCAGCCGTAATGGGCGTGTTCTGGGTCTCGACATCAGCAGTGAACACATCTCAGCTGGAATTAGCAATTCCAGCAGTCTTTTCCATCTTCATTATCTTCAAAGGCTCAATCTGGCTGACAACCAACTTGGCAGCGACTCTCAGTCGATTCCATCCGCGATCGGGAAGCTCTTGAACTTGAGGTACCTGAATTTAGCTGATAGTGGTTATCAAGGGCACATTCCCATCGAGATATCTCACTTGAGGAGGTTGGTAGTTCTTGATTTATCTAGCAATCAAGCCTACTCTTTAAAACCTGGAATTCCAAATTTACACATGTTGATTCACAACCTCACACAGCTTAGAGAGTTGTATCTTGATGGTGTCCATATATCAGAACAGGGGAGTGACTGGTGCCGAGCCGTATCATCTTCCCTTCTCAACCTCAGTGTCTTGAGCATGTCCTCTTGTGATCTTTCAGGCCCTTTTCACGAGTCCCTTGCTAACCTTCGGTCTTTGTCCGTGATTATTTTGGATGAAAACAATATCTCTGCTCTAGTTCCAGGATTCTTTGCCAACTTCTCAAACTTGACTATCTTGAGTCTCTTATATTGCGGGTTGCAAGGAACATTTCCCGAAGAGATCTTTCAGATACCTTCTCTACAAATTGTTGATCTTTCAAGTAATTTCGAACTTGTTGGTTCCCTGCCAGAATTTTCAAGCAAAGGATCTCTTCAGTACCTAGATCTAAGGGATACAAAATTTTCAGGGATATTACCAAATTCTCTTGGTAGCCTCAAAATGTTGTCCACCATAGATATTCGAGAATGCAATTTCATGGGACGAATCCCCAAGTCAATGACAGACCTTACACGATTGGTTTCTTTGTGGATGGCTCACAACAACTTGAAAGGTCCAGTTCCGTCATTCAATGGGGCTAAGAATTTGGTGGACATAGACCTTTCCAACAATGGTCTAACAGGTACTGTTACTTCCACCAACTGGAGAAACCTTACCAAGCTATCATCTCTTTGTCTGAGCTTCAATAAGCTCGATGGGAATATCCCATCATCTCTGTTTTCTTCTACCTGGTTGCAGTTTTTAGATCTATCCCACAATCAATTCTCTGGTGAATTCCCTGAAATTTCTAATGTGTCTTCTTACTTGCTGAATGGTCTTTATCTTCGAGTTGATTTGAGTCACAACTATCTAAAAGGGCTGATACCTACGTCAATCTCTAGTTTGCAAACTCTTGACAGTCTTGAGCTGTATTTGAGTAGCAACAATCTTGAAGGGCAGATACCTATGTCTATCTTTAGCTTGAAAGGTCTTATCACTCTAGATCTTTCTTCAAATAATTTAAGTGGTTCGTTTCCTCTTAATCTTCTACACCGGCTGAGATATCTTTCGGTATTTGATATTTCGCACAATGACTTGATTCTTAGCCATGATTATACCAATTTCTCAGATCCCTCATTTTCCCAACTATATCATGTGAATTTAGTGTCTTTAAAGTTGAGAACCCTTCCTAATTTCTTGAAAAATCAATCTATCATGGTAAAGTTGGACCTTTCAGATAACAAGATAAGTGGCAAGATACCAAACTGGATTGGAGTTTGAGTAATCTTGACTACCTAAATCTTTCTTGCAACTCCCTAGATTATCTAGAACTTCCATCAATTAATCTTACTCATGTAAATTACCTAGACCTTCATTCCAACCAGTTTCATGGGCAAATCCCAACCTTGCAACTACTTCCCAGTGTCAATCATCTAGATCTGTGGAGGAATTATTTCAGCTCTATCATTCCGAGTACCATTAGACATGTGCTTCGTTACACTATATTCCTCTTGCTTTCGAGCAATAACATCAATGGGACCATTCCAGAATCATTATGCAATTCCAAATTTCTTGAAGTGCTTGATATATCCAATAATTTTTGAGTGGCACGATTCCACAGTGCTTAACTAACATGAGCAGGCTTGCAGTACTCAATTTACGGAGGAACAATCTTACAAGTGTTGATGAGTTCTCTCATAATTGCAGTCTGAAAACACTAGACATTAGTGGAAATCAGATTCAAGGCCGGTTTCTAAAATCTCTTGTCAACTGCAACCAGTTGGAGGTTTTAAACCTTGGAAGCAATCTGATTGCAGAACCATTTCCATGCTTTTTGAGGAACACATACACATTGCGTGTCATTGTCTTGCGATCCAATAAATTTTATGGGCACATTGGATGTCACAAGACTAATGACACTTACTGGCCTGTGCTTCAGATCATAGACCTGGCTCACAACAATTTTAGTGGTGAAATACCTGGAACAGCTTTGACAACATGGCAAGCGATGAGGACTAACAAAGACAATGCCCCAGCGAAGATCAGTAACCTTCAATATGGGAGAGTTGGTTATCAAGTAGACACAATCGTGGTTACCAACAAAGGTTTAGAAATGGAGCTGTTGATTGTTTTAACTATCTTCACCTCCATTGACTTCTCATCAAACAAGTTCAATGGATCGATATCCAAGGAAATTGGAGAACTCAAAGTATTGTATTCCCTCAACTTGTCGAACAATGCCTTGACAGGTTCAGTTCCACCATCATTAAGCAACTTGAGTCAGCTAGAGGCCTTGGACCTCTCGAAAAACAAACTGAGAGCTCAAATCCCACCGGAGCTTACAAAACTCACTTTTTTGGCATTCTTGAATCTTTCATATAACGAATTGGTCGGGAGGATACCGAGCGGGGCTCAATTTTCAACATTTGATGCAACTTCTTTTGAAGGAAATAAAGGATTATGGGGGCCTCCTCTAACAGCAGATAAAAGAACAGTTTTCTCGCCGAAGCCTGCTGAAGGAAACCATTCAAATCCTGGACATGAGATCGATTGGGATATTATCTGTCCTGAAATTGGGTTTACATGTGGTTTGGGATTGCCATCGGGTCACTTTTGTTTTGCAAGAGATGGAGGAATTGGTACTACAGAGCTATGTGTAACATGCTTCTCAAAATATTCCCTCAGCTGGAAGAAAGATTGGGTCATCACAGGAGACATGTTTACGTACACCAAAGATACTGGAGACGTTGAAAATGGTTGTGAAGAATGTGAAGATTAAAGCAGCTGACTTGTTGTTGTCTTGGTTTGATAACAAGGAGTATGATTAGATCCATGCTTTGTTTATGTGTATTTTCTTGTAAGTAGTACTCAGTTTTTCATTTTATAATGCATGAAAAATAAATGTGAAAAGAATGTGTTCGAACTGTAATGTATGTAATCTGATTTCCTATGTGTTTATTGAAGTTGTGCTGAATTACAGGGAACTCCACACTTGCTTGTTGGTGGTTTTTATAAGCTCATATTTACTAACTTTGCAGGCCGACTGAGCAACTTATACTCGGGACAACTTCCTGGCATGTTGAAACAGAAATAATCATTTTGCATAATTTTGCATATGTTGATTGGAATTTCGGAATATTTCCTTTGTGCAAGTTTAACCTTCTACACGATTAACTGAGGAACTCGAGCAAAGAGCAAAATCCAACTCTCTTTCTTTTACCGATTTCACTAAAATCTCAAAGGTTGTAAATCGCAATTTGTTCCATGGCTGAATTCCAACAAGTTATCCCTCCGCACTAGTCAAAAGGATTGAGAGAAAGGAATAAAAGCTTAGCTAGAGATTGATATAATTTGCTGAATTTCTCATGCTTCTTTTGGGAACATGAAATCAGCGATAATTTGTTGAACTTCTTATGCATCTATTTATGCACTGGTGGTTTGTATTGTTCTGGGGTGGCATTTTTATGAGCTAAGAGGAAGCAAGCCTTGGTCACCACAACATTTTCAGACAAACATGAGAATTTGTATTACCATACTAATATTTGATTTATTTTCTTGTTTCTCAAGTCTACACAAAAAAGAAACAAAACTATTCCTGGTTTTTACCACTTCTGAAAAATAACTAAAGAATCCATCCCCCTCTCAATAAGAAACAAGCAAACCATCGGTTTGCTTCAATCTATTGCCTAAAATTGTTTATCTCTATAAATGACCTTGACATACATGAGACTAGTATGACAATCAGTCATTGCCTAAGATTTGGGTCATGAACATTTCATTCTCAAACAGGTAGAAATGAAATAAGCTTCTTTGGAAGAAGAGAGTCTCTCCAGACCACTTCAACAACATTTTTACCCAAATCAAGTATGCATGAATATTGATGAGTCATGAGTATTTCTCAGAATTACAACAAGGAGCAATTTACAATACCTTCATGGCATCAAGACTTGGTCACAGTTCAAGCGTCAATCTAACACCATCTTGAAATGAAACAGGAGAAATTCCAAGCGTCTGAACTAGCTTAGTTATATCCATGGATATGTCAGCAGGAGACATAACTCCACGATCAACCTGAAGATGAACATGACGATGAAATATTGTCAGGTACAGCAATACTGTATAAATAAATACATTAAATTGGCTGGTAAGGCAACATAAAGAACAAGATTTTGTAATGGACAGAAGCCAAAATCTTGATTATATATTAAGTTACATTTTTGGAACATTCAATAATACTGAGCCATGACTATACTAATCCTAAGGAGCTTAAAAAAATGATAAGGCTTTCGTAGGCAAGCATACTCAACAGATCCTTATCCTATTGATTAATTCGTAGAAAGAGGAAAAAAAACATATGGCTGGACATTGTAGTTGCATATTTTTGATCATATAGGACATGTCCAGACAAGGGCAAAGTGAAAAGCAAGTCAGAATGCAACTTAAAACTGATGGGGTCATCTATTAGTAATTCTGATATAAATATGTTGAAATTGAAAAGGTAGCAAGTATACATACCGATGATGCAGATACAGATTTAATTAATGAGAGGTTATATCCCCTTATATCAGCAACCGTCTCAGCCATTTGAACACGAGATACCCTGTCTGGTCCACCAACATTCAGTAGCAATTTCCTTTGCTTAGCCTCTGCAAACATTTCCAAGATTATCAGAACTATGAAGACATAAGTGAAAAGTACTTCTCAAAGTAGAAACTATATAACCAAAAAGAGCCATATTGAAGGGTAAGAGTATAGAAACTTCATACCTGATATCCATGTCTTGGACAAAGCAAGTATGATTCCTACAACATCCTTTACATACACAGGACATCGAAACTCATCATGAAAGAATTCTGTTGTATTTCCTTTGGAGAGGACACCATCAACCCACTACATCAATTGCAGGCATATCACTAACTTGAAGAAAGTAAAGTAACCCAGATCCAGTTTCAATATTTCATATGGTCTACAAGCTAATATGCCAACAAAGCGGCAGTTAAAACTTTAAGGTATGTTTCTCTTTTACAAACCTGAATTGGAAGAGATTTTGAAACCGGTGAGATTGTTTGTGGCCCAAAGATGATACTGCTTCTCAAAATTGCATAGTTTGAGCATTTCTCAGTAATGAACTGCTCAGCTGCCACTTTTGATTTCCCATAAACATTTACTGGAACAACTTCATCATCTTCTTTGTAAAAGGACTTCACCCCTTCATAAACTGATGAGAATTCACATCAGTCCCCATCTACAATAGCCTACTTAGCAATTTTTTTACAACAGTTTTGTACGATCAATTTACTTAACCAACAATTCGTATCGTACTTTCGTTATATATTTACCTCAACTGCAGACCAACAGGGGTCTTTAAGAGTAAAAGTATGTAATGTAACTATAAGTCTATCTCTATTGCAAGTTTATTTGATAGTTGTAGCTAAGTAATAATTATGTGCTATTGTGGTTCTTACCAGTTTCTCTTGTTTGCTTTTATCAATCCATCTTTACCAAGAAAAATGTAACTAGGTATCTGAACAAATTACTGTATACAAAAGCAATTGAGAGTCACTTACCTTGATCAGTCGACAAATGGATCAGAAGATAATTACTCTCTTCTAAGCTCGATAACCAATTTACAAGAGAAGATGGCACATTAACTGACATAGCTGCAGCAGGATCCAGTTCACAGGCACGAGGAACGGAAAGTGCAGCACAGTTTACTACCACATCAGGCTGGGAAATCAAATCAATACACATGTCAGCGCTTAAAGTTGTTTACTTGAACAAGAATACCAAATCACAAACCAGAAGACTTTTAGCACTTGAGATATCGTAGGTTTCCCAAAACAACTAACGGCATTTGTACACATCTCAACTCAAAATCGAGCAAAAGGATAGCAATGATCCATTTAAAAAGAACACAAACCCATTCAAGCTAGATCTTGGCAGTTAAGCTAAATACATCAGGTTGGCAATTCAACTGAATACACCTCTCAGCATTTAAAAGTTGTTTACTTGATTGTTTTAACATGTTCAAAGATTGCAAATTCCCATAAGCAACTAATGGCTTATGATGAATAAGACCCATATATTACAGAAGCATACTAATGCACAGGTTTCAACTCCAACAACAACAACAACAACAACAAAAAACCTTTACTCCAAATCACAGTACAAACATGCTAGGATCACTAATTACAATCATCATATACATTAAAAAAATGGTTAATGGGGTGAGAACTGACCGGACCAAACTGATGAGAAATGGCTTCAAATCCAATGCCAGTCTTCAAATCCACAGAGAAAGGCAGCACAGTAGGAATGCATTGAGCAAAGCTTGGGGAGGAGGACTTGAGTGGTGGGTAAATGCCAGATCACAAGGAGTGGTTTCTTGAATATCTGAAAAGCCTTGCAATACATGCTGTCCCAAGTAGCCTGTGCCTCCAACTATCAAAACTCTCTTCCTACTCATCCTGTTTGCTATCTCTGTGTGGAAATGAGGGGAGATTGGGTGTGAATCTGACTTGGGTTTTGTTTGGTGTTGTAGGAAGAGGTTCAGATCGAGTGGGTTTAGGGGTTATGAGGAAATTTCTGTTGTCAGTGTCACTTGTTTGAGAGACCACATTGGTTTCCGGTGTGTTTCACGCATTTGGTTTTAGAGCCAAAGAAAACCAAGTTCAGGATGTTGATTCGTTTCACCAAAAGAAATTTTACAGTTAATCATTTACTTTTACCCGCTACAAAAAAAAAAAAAAAAAAAAAAACTTTTTACTGGCCTGTAGTGCGTGTCATTAATCTTTTATTTTTTTGGCCCTACGCTAACACACATTCCTCTGACTCTAATTGGTTTCCATGTATATTATCTGAATGTGTTTCGATATACTTGTAACCATGTTCTTTTAAGTTTCTCCAATGTATTTCTTTGCGATCGTCGATACATTTTTGATATAGCCCGACATCCGTCCAGAACTTCATTAAATGTTTAATTGCATCCTGTTTTATTATTTTTTTGCAATATTTTTTGGTATCTCCTATTTCGATGTATTTTGGGGTCTTGCGTCTCTTTTGTTTATTAGCCTTCGTAACCAATAAGAAGTTTTCTCCTTATTAATAGAAACATGTCATCTAGTTTCAACAGAAAATTTTTTCTCATCTTATCAAAGATGGAAGTTTTGATTTGACGGTGTTTCTCCTTAGGCTCTAATATTTCTAGATTATTCTTTTGTTGAACGCCTTACAGGTTTCTCCTTGCGATTTATTTTTCTTCTAACAAAACAAATAGAGATTTGAATTATATAAAATTCCAAAAATTCATCTGTGCGCTGAAATAATACTTAAGCTCCGTCGTTTAGTTACAGAAATACTCAATGGAAGGGCAGAGAGTTCCCTAGCCCTGTTTGCCAGAGACGAGGCCATATATGCCAAGTAATTCCTGACCTGAATTGGATTAGGAACCCCTTCTTAAGTTGTATTCAATTCTATAATAAACCCAAATCCCTCTATTTCTTGGATACTACTTCCTCAATTCTCCATCATCATCTCTGAAAAACCCTTTCTTTGTTTCTCTTGTAAAACCCAAACTCTCAACCTCTGCAACTTTTTGATGGCTACTCTCGCGATCAGTTCTTCAAGCCTTTCATATCTCCAAGAACAAGAAGAAGAAAAAAAGATGGGTTCTTGTTCTTCGAGTAAAGAAATAGTCTGTTTTCATGAGGACTGGTCTGCGCTTCATATGTTGGTCGAGGTTTCTTGCCAAGTTAGCGAACAAGAGAAGAAGGGTATGTGTCTCCCATCCTTGCTGCGTCATCAAAATGTCTGCCCTAAGAAACCAAGGTCACCTCCTCGCCCTATCCGTAATGTCATTGCTTCTGGTTCTTCTTATCAAAACAACAAACTGATGAGAGTAAGGGTTTGAAAAGAAAAAGAAAGCAAAGTGTTGAATGTCTTGATGATCATGATGAAGACTCGGCGAAAAAGAAGAAGAAGAGAAGATATATGACGAGGATGGATCACAAGGGTGTGTATCAACCTCCTCCGGATTTGCCTGAAGAATACAAGAAAATGGTGAATGGGGCAAAGGCAGAGTTGGTGATACAGAAGCAATTGTTTACTAGCGATGTGAAGCGCAACCTGAACCGGTTGTCATTGCCTCCAAAGCAGATTCTGTGCGAGTTTCTGAGACGTGATGAGATTGAAGGCCTAAAGGAGAATGATACTTTCATGAAGGTTCCATTTATAGACCCGGAGTTGGAGATGGAGGATATTTCGGTGAGTTTTTGGAAGCTGTCGAGCTCGGATGAGAAGTCCCTTGTGTTGAATTCTAACTGGAATTATATTGTTGAGAAGAATAAGCTGGTTAAGGGTGATCTGATCCAAGTATGGTCGTTTCGGGATAGCAATGATCGGCTTCACTTGGCGCTTGTTGTGCTGAAGAGAGCCGAGGAGAGCGAAAATGGTGTTGTGGAGAGAGCCGAGGAGTGCGCAAATGGTGAGGAAGGGAGAAGCACTGCGAGAAGTAGCAGTGTGAGCAGTGTCAGTGAGGATAGTGCAGTTGCAGGCCACAAAGGAAGTACATGTCTGAAAATCAGATTTAAATGTAATGCTAGCAAGAGTGAGAGTACTAGTACATCTGAAACCAATTATTGAGTCAATGAGGAAAGCATAATGATACCATTTTTGTCATTTGTGAATAGTCTCTGCTCCTGGTGGGTTAAGCCACAATGCCTTTGGTAAATGTAAATGAGAAAACAATCATTTGGTATTGTTGGATTTGGTAAATGCAGCTTGCTTTTGAGTTTGTGGCGGCTTTATGGTTCTGCTTCAGTAGACATGTATGTTCACTCAGCCTGTTATTACATTTTCAGTTGGTAGTTGATTGACTTTCTTTGAAAATGATGTCCACTTATCTAGTTGTTTGCTTTTGCTTCAATGACTTTCTTCGTTATTGCTTAAAATCTTTCTTTTTTAACCCAAACAGGAAGATTTACTGTACTACTGGGGTTATAGATATTAACATTTTATTGACCTATTTCATTGAATCATCTCTCACAGATTCCACCTCAAGTCTAGAAGTTTCAAATTGCACTAGCAAATTGTGATGTCATAGTAACAAGGCCATATGCTATTGACAATTCAAAATCTTGAGGTTTTCCTTTTCTCCATTTCTCAATTTCTCATAGTTGTGTTCTTCAGTAGTATCACACTCAATAGCAAACTTCATAAAAAATTGACATTTCTACCTCTACTAAAACAAAAGGGAACCATGTGCAGTACAAGAGCTTTTTAACATTTCAACATCCTAAGTGAAACTAAGCTATATTAGAATCCTACTCTATAAATAGTTACAGACAAGTGCAGAGTTGTTTTTTTTTGGCTCTTTCCACCGTTTGTCAAAGTAATCCACTGCCACATATATCCAACTTCACATTCAACCTCAATTTATCTGCTCTAACTCAGGTTGAGTTTGAGACTTCTCTATTAAGAATTCGATTTTCTGTTAAGAATATAAGAAAGTGTACCAGAGTGAGTATCTAGGATTAGGGAAGCTGAACAAGAAGAAGCAGAAGCAGAAGCAGAAGCAGAAAATGAAATCTACCTTTACAGATCTATTGACTTCTTCAATTCTATTAAGCAACAATTCACTAGGTAGTATGCTTCTGCGTTCTATTGAAGCATAGCGTGGTGAAGCTGACATCTGCATGACATAGGAGACCAGAAGTTCAAGTAAAAACCAATATGTACCTTACAAAGCTGGCCAGAGATGGAATGAAACAAGTTTGCCAAAGAATGAAATCTGTTATACCTTTACACTTTTAGCTGGTGATCTAAGAATTGGTGGTTCAGTCAAGGATGCAGTACGAGCCATGTTTTCCCCCTCTGCAGTGACGGCACTAGGCTTCCAACTTACACCGCTGTCTTGTATAACTTTTGAAGCTTCTGTTATGATGACCTGCTCATCAATCAATAAATGAACACCCAATAACCATCTAACATTAGAAGTTTTCTTTAGTGAGCATGTAGACTAAGTAACTATAACCATAAAAATGCAGAGTATCAGTTTTCTGATTCAAAAGCAAATGAAAAACTATGAGATAGTTTTATTCACCTTCCTCAAATCATTAGGGTTAGAAACCCCTTGAACCTGTAGTTCATCAACAGCTGCAGCTTTGCCACGTGCTATACTTTCAATTCGAAAGGTATGGATCCCATATCTTGACTGCAAGCAACCTATACTTGACACAACATAAATGAGATAACTGTTTTTGAAAGGATAAAATTATGGAAACCTAAATACAACAAGTCTTTCAAAAGAAACAGTTGTTCTGCATGATGAAATTTTGCATTGGGAAATGAATTTTCAGATCAAATTGATAACCAACACTCTTATGGGATATTGGAAATGGATTACAGATTTCCATCCATTATAGTTCAAGTTAGCGAAATTTATGGTGCATTTGAGAAACCTTGCTGCAATATTCTACATGGCCCTTTCTGCATGGCTGTATAACTTCAGTAGGATGCTCTTTATTTTTTTTCTTGAAATATATATCCTTATATCATAAGAGCAATATACAATTATAAGTAATGTGTATATTTGAACTTTGGCTTTGCATGCAAAAGCTTTACAATGACTTGATTCTAGACCAATTACTCCCTCATTTAACTGCTTGAAGCCGCAGAATTGAAAGCATAATATAGTTCATGTGGTCCGGCCATATTGAATTGGAGAAAATAATAGCATAAATTTGATATATGAAGGAAGACAAGGATGATAATGTAGTTGTTAGAGATATTACATATAGACTATAGAGATATTAGTATTACTCATATTAGTCAATCAGATAAGTCCGGAGTACCTTGTTCAATAATGATGTCAATTACCAGGGAAAGGGGCACATGCCTCTCAATTGTGGTGATGCCCAAGAAGGGTACATAAGAAGGTCTTGAAACCTTTGCAGAGAGAGGAAAAAGATAAATAAGAAGAAGAATCACATTTATGGAAGATGAAGAAAAAAGAAGAAGTAAGATAGTGTATGTACCTTGTAGACTATTTCACTAGGTGTAACATATAGCTTTCGAGAGGAGATGTCCTTCTGGAGAATATATCTCTTAAAAGGTAGATATAACAGCATAATGATGCCAACTCCCCAAGCTAAAACCAGCATCAGTGATATTGAAAGCCATATAACAGTGTCATACTTAACGATATTTTCGGCAAGCTCTTCAAAGGAGGCTGAGAACAGTATCGGCTCAGAACTGTCTGCAGTGTCATCATCAGATTCAGCATAAGGAAGTAGCTGATCCCTTGATGAACGAGATTCAGAAAGACCATCTGTATGACCCAGCAACATCTCTTCAAGCTCAAAACTAGTGATAGGAAATATAAAGAACATTATTAGATTCAAGACTCAAAGATATTAACTTTTTCATTTTGATGCATTGTTTCTTTACACCCATTGCATTGGCCCAAAATATTTCATGTGAATCTGATTTGAGACATAATGATGAATTGAAACGCAAATGATATGCAGTGCAATAGTGGCACACTTAAAATTTAGCATACACACCATCAAAACATATAACCCCTCAAAGCACAAAGAGTATCAGAACAGTTATCCACTCTGGGGCATCCTCAGACAGTGACGGCCGGCCTCTGCATCATTTCAATAACTTAACTAATAATCCTTCCTAGTTGACTTGCATAGTTTAGTATCTTCTTTTCATCCAAAATAAATAGCATTTCGTGCAAACTTTGCTCTTTTCTTGTTCCAAATGCCAAGTTCCCAAAAACAATACAGCGCTATTAATATCTACAAGCATTTCAAAGCGCCAAAATTTCATCCATATCTGGGGTTTTATATGTTTTGGGAGATGAATACACAAGCAGTACAGTAGAGAGTTTCAACACCAAAACTTACGTTTTTCACCCAATATCGAATAAAAGTGTACACAACATATGTCTATCCAAACCATATCAGACTTAATGCACTTAGATTTCACCCCTGAAATAAATTCTACTAACAAGTCTTAAAACTTTCCCCTAATTCAAGAAGTAGAGATGGTCACAAGTAGAACAGCTGAAAGAGCAAATGCATTGTGAGCAGCTCATTATGAACTTTCAATTTCAGAAACAACTTTCCTACAGAAAGTTATAACTCAACTATCGTATGCTTATCAAACATTCTCTCATTTCTTCAGCATTAGAAAAACTAAGCAATCTCTAGCTATTAAAATTTGAAAAAACCAAAATCCCAGATCAAACACGCACTTCGTCATATAAAGATTCCAACTTTAACTACAAAGTAATCAGCCTTAATTGAAACTATGAACTTATATACCCATCAAGCTTAATTACTCAATACCAATTTGCAAACAAGGATTTGAATATAAAAAACATGACCCAGATGAGCATTAAGCGAATCAAAGAAGAACCCAGATGGAAATCATCGAGTGAGAAATGAAAGATGAAATGGGAACTGAAATGGAAAAAGGGGCGAGTCATTAATACCTGGAAATCTTTTTTCGATTTTGAGAGCCCTGGTACGAAAATCTGGGGATTTATTAGCGAATGTTGTGCTGGATTCTGTGTGGGGTGTTTTTGGTAATTTGATGCGGAGTTTGAGTTTTCAGTGAAATTGGATCAAAACCAACTAGTCCTTGCGCTCTGTTTGTGTCCTGCATTTGGAGCTCAGAAATGTGTTGATGGGAGACCTTTTATTTTTCATTCTAGTTTTGATTTTTTTTTTATCCAATGCAGGATAACAAGGCTTGATGAATTCAGCTTGTTGAATAAATCGGATTTCAGTCGGTAAGTCGTGGTCTGTTGGTTAGCTAATTTAACTGATGGGTCATAGGTTCAAATATCACATTTATAGTCGGCTAGGTGGTTTTAATGAAGATTTTTTTTTTTTAGAAAAAAAAAGTAATGTGGGATTTCAACTAAAACTATCACATGTATTCACTACTAAGGCTAAGTTAGTCTTATCAAGCATACACAATTCATTTAAAAGTTTAAAACATTTTACAGAGTTAGTATGTCTCATGTCTCTCTTAATATTGATATGACCGTTTGCTCGATTAAAATCTTCATAATTTAGAAACATTTTCCAACTTTGATAGATATATTTAGGTATGTTGATCTGGTATGACTATTTATAGCTCCGAATTCTATTCTTAATTAGTTTTATTAATTATTTCCATTTTATGAATTTCATCTCCAAAAAAAAAACACTGCGCTCCCTAGTCCCTATCACATTTTAGCAAAACAAACACGGCCTAGCTATTCAAATATAATAATGGCACCGAACGTTCTACGAGGACAGAAAAGATTCGAAGTGAAACTGTAACAGTAAAAAAAACAACCCGCATGACGTCGTAAATCCGCCCAAACAAATTACCGTGTGGAAATTCAATATACCCCGCAATCTGTAATTTCCTCACGCAACCCAAACCCCAAACCGTCGTCAACTCCTCCTATCTCTCTCCTCGCCGGAACTTTCGCTCCGACGGCGAACCTCACGAATTTCAAGGTACACTCTTCTCTAACTCTATGATTTTTCGCTTAAGTTTATACCTTTACCTGTTTCTGTTGTCATCGATCAATCCGAGTCTGCTTTGTAAATATTTGAAGTTAGAGAAGAATAATAGTGGAAATTGGTTTAGTAATCCAATTAGGAATTATGAAGAGTTCATTTTGCTTTCTGTGTTCATTTACTTTGATTATCGTGCTTGATTACTTTGACTGCTTCAGCTTTTCAATAGGTTTCATTGTTTCATAGGTTGAGTGATGGATCATTTTTTATGTCTTAATGCAGTTTAGATTACGGTTCATTGTGGCCGTAAGCCGTATGCGGGTTGCGAGAGACTAGAGGTAGTGTGTGAAGACGATTGGTTGTTGTGTTTATAACTGATGATTGGATGGATAAGAAGAGGCATATTGCGATTTTTACGACTGCAAGCCTTCATGGATGACCGGAACTGCTGTGAATCCTTTGTTCCGTGCAGCGTATCTTGCGAGAGATGGGGAGAGGATTGTTAGTTTGGTTATTCCTTGGTTGTCTTTGAAGGATCAAAAACTGGTGTATCCTAACAAGATTACATTTGGCTCACCGGCAGAGCAAGAGATTTATATCCATCACTGGCTTCATGAGAGGACTGGATTCGGATCTGAGTTCAGTTTGCTTTTTTATCCTGGAAAGGTAAATTTATGTTAGAACTACCATGGTAAATGCACAAATCAACTTTACTACCAGTGACTGGATTCATGGTATCCAGGCATATTTCCCTGTATTCAAAGCAATATTCTCCATTGTCTTTACTTTGGTACCATGAAGTGTGGCTTCTGCTTTCCTCATGTTCCTTTTATATCATTATACGCAGTGCGACCAACTTTGACATCCCTCCTGTTGCAGTTTTCCTTAGACAAAAGGAGCATTCTTCCTGTTGGAGATATTTCTGAGGTAATTCTGATGAAAAGGCAGATATTGCTATCCTTGAGGAGCCTGAGCACCTGACGTGGTATCATCATGGGAAGAGATGGAAAATTAAATTTGGGCTGGTTATAGGAATTATCCACACCAATTATTTGGAATATGTGAGGAGGGAGAAAAATGGAAGAATGCAGGCATTTCTTTTAAAGTATCTTAACAATTGGGTTGTCAGTATATACTGTCACAAGGTAAATCTTGATAAATGCTGTGTTCTTGATATATAATGTTCAGGACAGTTATGTACGTTTTGCTTTGCTTCAGTGATTAGTTCAACTTTCCTTTTCTTATTTTGCTATTGGATTTAGTGTACTTACCTTACATGTTGTCAGTAGATAAGCAGTACTCTTGAGAGAGGATTCTTTAGAGTGGTTATATTGTTATCATTATCTTGATATATTTGGTAATAGATTCCACGTATGGTTTCCTGTAGGTAATCAGATTATCTGCTGCCACCCAGGAGTATCCTCAGTCGATCATTTGCAATGTTCATGGTGTCAACCCCAAGTTTCTTGATATAGGCAAGAAAAAGCTAGAGCAGCAACAAAATGGAATCCAAGCCTTCAGCAAAGGTGCCTACTACATTGGGAAAATGGTGTGGAGTAAAGGCTACAAGGAGCTACTCAAGCTTCTTCAAGATCATCAAAAGAAATTAGCTGGGCTTGAGGTTGATTTATATGGAACTGGGGAGGACTCTGATCAAGTTCAAAAAGCTGCAAAAAAATTGGAACTGGTTGTTAGAGTCCATCCTGGACGTGATCATGCCGATCATGAATTTCATGAGTAAGTGTTCTGCCTCAATTTAGTATTGTATTATCAACAACATTCGGATAACAAAAATGTAGTTCCCAAGAATTGGCTTAGCAACCAGCAATGTTTCTTGTAGAAGCAGTCAGTATTGAGACTCTTGACTGTCATTTTTTTGGCAGAGAAATTTTTTAGGTGGGGCCGCCTTTGGGTATTTGACTGTTTGATTTGGAATCATATTGAGATCACCAAGTTCAAAGATTTTGATAGAAGACCTCTAAAGTTTATAGGTGTCCTTACAGGTTACAAGACTTGCATCAATGTAACTTCGTAGAGTGGACGCTTATGCTTTCTTCTAGGTTCGATGATGCAACTTAACCCAAGGTGTGATGTCTAGAAACCTAGTGGAGTGATGCTAGTAGGTTTCCTTAAATACCCTACTGCTATCATCAATCAGTAATAATTTACATCATACAAGAAGCCCTAGATTAAAACAGATGCTAACCTTTGTACTTATTGTTCTCTTTATCCTCCCTTATGTTTGTTACCATAAAAGTGAATATAGGTAGTGTAAATCTAATCTATCTCAGGGATACAAGTTAGTTCAAGGGCAGTTCTGTTACCATTGTCAATGTTGTCTTCTTCCAAGTACACCTCAATTAAATTGAGATTTCTTTAAATATGGTCAGCTTTGTTGGAATTTATACTTTTGGGTACTTTGTTGGAATATTTACATATATTACTTGTATAATTTTGTTTGTTTGGTTTTTTTTTTTTTTTTTTCAGTTATAAAGTGTTCCTGAATCCAAGCACCACAGATGTGGTTTGTACGACCACAGCAGAAGCATTGGCAATGGGTAAAATTGTTGTATGTGCCGATCACCCCTCAAATGAGTTCTTCAAGCAGTTCCCAAATTGCCGAACATATGACAATGGTGAAGAGTTTGTCAAGCTTACACAGCAAGCACTGGCTGAACAGCCTTCCCAGCTTACGGAGGCACAAAGGCATGAGCTTTCATGGGCGGCTGCCACTGAACGGTTTTTAAGATGCACTGACCTAGAAAAGGGACCAACAACTCAACTGTCAAAAGCTCCTTCAAGTAACTTTATGTCTACGTCATTGAACTTGGGGGGTAAGATGGATAGTGCGTCTGCATATGTGCATCATGTGGCATCTGGTTTTGAAGTGACACGGAGGATTTTTGGTGCAATCCCAAGGAGTTTGCAACCAGATGAAGAGCAATGCAAGGAGCTTGGGCTGGCTGTTCCTGCTGGCAAGTGAGGCTCGGGAAAATGAAGTTGTATGCTTCTCTTGTGACAATGTGAAATATTTGGCTACTGAAGTATACCAATCAAATACTGTAAAGGATGTTTAATATATCCTGATAAGTGGCAATTGGATAGGGAAGATTAAAGAATGATTTATTGCTGCCATTGAGACGAGTCAATAATGTCTCATAGATGTAGAACACAGTTCAACAGACGGACGCCGTTGGAATTTGTAATTGTAAGTTTGTAACTGCAATGTACATACATTATCGATGTGGAGTAGCACTGGATGTATTCATCATTGTGTCTTTGTTCTCTAATATGTTTATTTCTGACTCGAACCGGAAAACACTTTTTCAGGTCTCTGTTAATGCCATGTTCGAAACTTTTCGGATAAAACTCAACTCAACAATGGTGCCAACGACAGAGGAAAAGGAATTGCTAGACCTTGTTTTTAAGACTAGTTATATATATAACCTTGTTGAAGAGATAATCAACAGGTTATCAATAGGTTAAGTAGACTCACATCATGTGAAGTTTCGTAGCAGTTGATGAAAAGATATGTATGTTCTTCATGTTTTTAATGTTTAAAATGGACTGGTTTGTCAATATTAATACGTAATCCCCTAGCTCCAAAAATGCAACTTTTTTCAGTAATATACAATGTACTATGACATGTACTATTTATAGCAGCTCATCTGCTCATGTCATAGTAGCTTTTGTTAATGACATCTATCATGAATTACACGGGTGTAATTTTTTACATTTAGTTCTAACTCATATAAATAGTTTTTTTAGCACATAATCACACCAGTGAATTAGTAGGTATATATTCTCATATTTAAGTGTAAGCCCTTGTAACAAGACTAAGTTTGACTAACTAAAACTATATGTATAAACGACACTTTAGTTTACTCTAATATCCTAAAAACCCACAATATTGGCAATAACACAACGTGGAGGATGAGGGATTCCATCGACGGTGAAACAGGAGAAGATGAAGATGAAGAAGAAGAAGAAGGTGGCGGCTTTTAGTGAGGTGTGTCGGGGTCGGTGGAGGAGGTCGATGTGCTTGCCGTCGGGGAAGGTGGGTGCCCAGGCCAGTGTGCTCAAGTCAGTTAGAGGCTTTTTATTTTTATTTTTTTATTTTATCCTTACATTTGAATATTGGGGCAGCAAGTGATTATTGAGAATTGATAAGTGATTATTGGGGTCAGTAAGTTATTATTTGAGGTTTGTAACCTAATTATTGAGGGTCAATAAGTGATTATTGGGTGTCAGTAATTGAAAATTATTGAATTTGCTTCTTTTACAAGTTCTTATCACAGTGAACAGCAATGAGAAAACTCATGTGTGACTTCTGTTCTGGTCAGTGGGGGTCAGTAACTAGTTACTGGGTGTCAATAACTGGTTGTTGGGGTCAGTAACTGGTCAGTGGGGGTCAGTAACTAGTTATTGGGTGTCAGTAACTGGTCAGTTGTTGGTTATTGGGGGTCAGTAACTGGTTTATGGGGAAATTCCGGTGACGGGAGTCCGGCGGTAGGTGACCGGAGTTCGAGGTTCCGGCCAAGTTTTTTCATGTTGAAGAGGTAGGGGCAAAATAATCTTAAAATAATATAGTTTGTTAAGACTTTAGTAAAGATTTGGCTATTTGAGCACAAAAAAAGTTTACTTTCATTCAAATGGGCTCATATAAAAGATTGTCATTGAAATGGGCAATGAAGGGTTACAATTAGTACTAAAGGGGCATTTTCCCTTTGTTCTAACCTACATAATAATTTTAAGGGGTGAGCACAAATAGCTCAGTAGGAGGCAAAAACCTCTTCAAACAAGTTAGAATATAAACAACTTTAGTAAAATGGATTAATGCATCTATTATCAACTTCATATAGTTCATATAGCCGAATAGACTAAGTCTACATGTCTCATACCATGTATTTTACCACAATGGTGACTTAAGCTACTCATTTATATGAACTACCTCCCACTCAAACTCACATTCCCATTTTACTAGTCATCTTGCCCATTCCTCTTTCGCCTATACTAATCGCGTATTCTTACGCATTCTCGTGCATTATCGCATATTCATACGGACATCGTGGGATATGGTACATCCGAGGACAAGGACTCAACTACACAAAAATTTCAATCCTAACTTCTTTAATCTAACATGCTTCATACATAGCACCATCATTTCCTTATATGATAACATGTACATCAAAACAAATCCTACATATATTAATGGTAGCAAGGAAACAAGAAGTCCACACAAGCATGTAACTAATGAAATAACATAATGAGCAATCATAGAGGCTTTCCAATTTCCCCTACCTTTGCCGATCACCTGAAGCAAGCTCCTAATAAAAGATACAAACATTAGTTAAACAATCATATACCAACTCTATTTTATTTAGAACTCATATTAAGACTCAGCAATGACACTAAGACTCAGTTATAGTAGCTAATCAAAACAGCTTTTCACTTAAACACAATAACACAAAATCACAAATCTAACATTCTGAACCAGTAATCTTCCGACTGAAAACTGTACAAAACTGTAATCAATTTGACTTTGATTTCTTCTAATGATCGACTTGTAGCAGACACATAAAAGAAACACTGAAAGTTGAAATCACCTAAAAATGATTTTTTTTGAATTAGTTATGAATTTTCAAAATTCAGCTTCAGTTTCAGGTTTTTCTGAGAATTTTTTGCTAAAAGCCTATGTAAAGTATTTGAAGGCAAAAACATAAACTCCAAGTAGAACAAAACTTCTAGGTATTCAATATAGACATTTTGGTGTTAAAACAAAAAGAAATCACACAAAACTTTCAGTGTAAAGGACTGAACTAAAACATCACACAAACAGCAAAATAAAGAAGTAACAAGTAAAAGTAGTTCTAAATCTTATAGCTAGCTTTAAGCAAACCAAAATCATGGTTTCTACCTTCAAATTAAGAAACAAATAACATGTATAAGTACCTTATAATCTAAATCTCTACATCCGTATAATATCATACCAAATCAAGCAAGAATCATTGGCGAACATTGAGAATAAGAGCAAAGAAACAAAATCAGAAAATGTATGTCTAACTTCCTGACCAGCAGACTTTTTGGCTAAAAACAGTATAGCTCGGCTAAGAATTTCAGGTTAGTTTCTTCATAACAATTGTAAAAGACAACCTAAAAATTATTTGAGAACTAGAATCGCAGCAAAAGGAATTTTTCTAAAAATACTTATGATTTTCCAAAGTTTAGATACAATAGAGAAAAACTGTTGATGTAAGTCTATGTCTCAAGTTCTAAGTAAAGGGTTTCAAACTCTGAGATTTTAACAACATAAACTTGATTCTACACCTGCTAATAACATAAAAGAACTGATTTGACTAACAAAGAAATCAAATCAAAGATAACTAAAACCAAATGATTAGTAATCATACTTGTCATAGAATTTAACAACAACAAAACCAATTCTTAATAGCAACTATTCAATCCAATAAACAACCATACAAAGATTCCAAAGTGATGTCAAATTCTAAATTCACAAACTAAGAGCATATAAATACAACCAATTGGTCATAATGTAAAAAGAATCTAACCTGAGTTCTTCTACCAATTCCCTACAAGTTCTCTCTCTCTCTCTCTCTCTAAGTAGGAAAAAATTTCTAAAAACCTATCTTAAAATGCAGAACACGTTGCCTATTTATAGTGTTCAGGAAAAGGAAAAAAACTTGGCGTCCAAGACACAAACAAATTCCCTACAACAAACAATCATACAAAGATTCCAAAGTGATGTCAAATTCTACAATTCACAAACTAAGAGCATATAAACACAACCAATTGGTCAGAATGTAAAAATAATCTAACCTGAGTTCTTCTACCAATTCCCTACAACAACAAGTTCTCTCTCTCTCTCTCTCTCTCTCTCTCTCTCTCTCTCTCTCTAAGTAGGAAAAAATTTCTGAAAACCTATCTCAAAATGCAAAACACGTTGCCTATTTATAGTGTTCAAGAAAAGAGGGAAAAACTTGGCGTCCAAGACATAAACAAAGGAAACAAAATTGAATTGTTCAATCTAAACCTTACTCGTTTAGGTATTAGACTAGGAATCTAGCTTTGAGGAGTCACCCAATAGGTAACTTGTTCTCCACCACCTTGACACCTACTACTTCTCCAAGGTGGTTTCTATTGTTTAAGCTTTTCTACGACGATTTCTGGGTTTCATGACGACAATGTTTCAGATTGGGAAACATCTGGTCGGAAGGAAGAAGAATTCGGTCAAGGAGGAGAAGATAGTGAAAGGAGAAGAAGTCACTGAAGAAGAAAGCAGTCGTTCTGCAATCTCACGACAACAGTTTTTTTCCTAGCTATATCATGTTTGGGCTTAGGTTTGGGTTAACATGTATTGGATCAAAGGTGTGAATATGGGCTTAAAATTCTTCCAAACCAATTAAACTAAAACATAAAAAAAAAAAGACAAACTAAATAACAAGAATTTCATAATAATATTATTATACACACACATATGCATATGCCTACACAATCAGATACCTATATATAGATATATGTAATATATATAAAACAAATTGGTAAAATAGGTATATATATATATATATATATATATATATATATATATATATATATACAGTCCCTATCCAGAGCGAAGCTTCGCTCTGGAATTAACGTGCAAAGGTCCTTATTTGACTCACTTTTCGGTCATATTTTTCAATCATACCCAGTCAGTGTCTAGATACATATCGTATGATTATTCTTACAAAGTTTCATCCAGTTTGGTGACCGTTTAAGTCTCCATAATCATGATTTACTCCAACGGTTCTACTTGGATAGATTTTGTTCTATTGATTTATTTTATCTGATTCGGTGTGCAAACGATCACCAAACTGGATGAAACTTTGTAGGATGATCATACGATATGTATCTAGACACTGACCGGGTATGATCGAAAAATATTACTGAAAAGTGAGTCAAATAAGGACCTTCGCACGTAATTCCAGAGCGAAGCTTCGCTCTGGATAGGGACTATATATATATATATATTACAATTCTGGGTTGTCATAACTTACTCATTTGAGTTACCAAGGTTCTAAAAAACGGCCTAGGCAGCTGCCTGGGTGCCCAGAGAAGGGTTGCCATCCCGATTTTAGGCAAATCGGCGAGTGTAGGCGGCCAGCCGTTTTTTGGCTGCTTAGGCGGACAAAAAACGTTTTTTTTAAGTAAAAACCGAAAAAAAAAACCCTAATCTACCCTAAGTCGCTAACAACCTCGCCTCTATTCTCTCTTCTCACTTTCTCAGTCTTTTGAGTTCTGACTCTCCTCTCTCGTCTCTCATCTTTGTCTCTCCTCTCTCTATCTCTCCTCTCTGTCTCTATTCTCTCCTCTCTCGTCCCCTCTAGTCTCTCTTTCTTCTCTCAGACTCTCACTCTCTCGTCTGCAGTCACAAGTCGACGATGCTCGACGGTAAGGAGGTGTCGCACAACGGTAAAGCGCGTTCATTCCGGTCCCGGCATGGCACGTCAACTCTCCCCCGGCACGGCTTGACGTCTTCACTCTTCAGTCTTTAGGTCAGTTCATTGAATTTGAACTTGGTAATTGGTAATTGTCTAATTGATGAATGATGAGTGATGACTTGTTAATTTGAGTGACGTCTGTTAGGTTGTTCATTCACTTCAATGAATTAATATATCGTTACTTTGTTAGTCGATTTGATATTTGATAATATGTTTACCAATGTTCATTGAATTTGGTAATTGGTATTTGGTAATTGCTAAGTTGCTGAGTTGCTGTTGTTGTTAGTCTGAGTCATTGAATTGCTAAGTTGTTGAATCTATGAACTGTGAGTCTGTGATTGATTACAAAATATATACAGGCAAATATGGCAGGCACTACTTCCTCTGCATCTAATCCAATTTTGGAGCTGAATAGCCAGAATAGGTCAATCCTGAAGGAGTTGAAGGCTAATTCGACTAATATGACTTGGGAATATGCAGTGTATGCTGATCCTACAAATCTAGATAGATTAAAGTGTTTGTTGTGTAATAAAGTAGTAAGTGGTGAAATAAATCGAATCAAACATCATATTGCAAACATCAAGGGGAATGTTCACAGTTGTAAGAAGAGTTCAGATGAGGACAAAGCCAAATGTATCAAAGCTATTGAAGATGAGCGAAATAAGAAGAGGCAAAAGTTTCTCTTTGAAGAAGAATTGAGGCAAGAAGTTGTTATTGAAGAAGATGAAATGGAAGAGGATGGAAAAAGTCATGAGACAAGAAGAAAGAGGCGCTTTCTTAGACCTATGGACTGTTATGCATCCGCCATTGATCCCAATTCTTCATTGGATGGAAGCAAGAAGATGAAACAACAAAATATCAATGATTCACTTTTCAAGGAAAGAACACATAATGTGCATCAATATTTGGCTAGATGAGTGTATGAAACCGGCCTTCCTTTCCATGCCATTGAGAATGAGAGCTTCAAGAGGTTTGTGGAAGCAGTTGGGCAATTTGGCCCGGGTTATAAACCACCAACCCAATACCAATTAAGGGAGCCATTGTTGAAGGAAGAGGTGGAGAGAACTAAGGGCTTATTAAAGAGGCAAGAAAAGGAGTGGGCAAAGAATGGTTGCTCTATCATGACCGATGCATGGAGTGACTGGAAAAGAAGAAGTATCATGAACTTGTGTGTTAATTGTGCGGAAGGGACACCCTTTCTTTCTTCTAAGGAAACATCGGATGAGTCACACACCGGAAAATATATTTTTGAATATGTGGACAAGTGCATTGAAGAAATTGGGCCACAAAATGTTGTTCAAGTGGTGACAGATAATGCTTCAAACAACATGGTTGCGGAAGATTTGTTAAAGTTGAAGAGGCTAACAATATTTTGGACTTTTTGTGTAACTCACACCATCAATCTTATTCTTCAAGGAATTGGCACCCAACCTAAATTCAAGAATGTGATTGACAAGGCAAAGAGTTTCACCATCTACATTTATGCACATCACAAAACTTTGCACTTGATGAGAAAGTATACAAAGAAAAGAGACATAGTGAGGTCGGGAGTCACAAGATTCGCAACCCCTTTCCTTACTTTACAAAGCTTGATGGAGAAGAAGATTGAATTGAGATCTATGATTACTAGTGGTGAGTGGAGTGAAAGCAAGCATGCAAAGGGGAAGACGGCTACGAGTATTGCTTTGAGTCCTTCTTTTTGGAATGGAGTAAATCTTTGCTTGAAGGTGTTTGCCCCTTTAGTCAAGGTGCTTCACCTTGTTGATGGGGATCGGAAGTCATCAATGAGTTTTGTGTATGGAGAGCTACAAAAAGCTAGAGAAGAGATTAAGAAGACATACAAAAATCAAGAAGCTCACTATCGTCCAATCCTTGACATTGTTGATGGGAAAGCCCGTGAACGACTTGATAGTCCATTGTATTTAGCGGGATATCTCTTGAAGCCTTATTACACATATGTTGATCCAAACATTGTAAATGATGGAGTTGTCATGGATGGGTTTATTGAATGTGTAGAGAAGTTCTTTGGTGATGATATTGACATTCAAGATAAGGTGAAAAATGTAGAATTGCACAAGTACTTGAAGAAAGAGGGTTCATTTGGAAAACCTATCACTTTGAAGGGATGTTCACAAGATAATGAAAATTATAATCCGGGTAAGAAAACTTTATAAATTTTTTATTTTGTCATTAGTATTATTTATTGTTTTGCTTTTGTAGTTTTTACTAATTAATAATGTTGTTGGCTTTCTATGTTTTTGTCAAGAAAGAAAATTTCGGTGATTACGGAAATTTCGGGGAAATATCGATTGCAGTAAAAAAAAAAATTGACAGAAATTTGAAGAAAAACAAGGAAATTTTAAACCAAACTACTATCAAAGGCAAAAAGTTTGGCGAGGACCACACTGACACACCACATGCATTCAAACATCCATTGAAGCTTTCAAAATTCAGCAGCAAAATATTTGGGCGGGATAATTTTCTGGGGGAGTTCAAAGTTTCGGCGAGATATCTAAAATATCGCGATATATCGATAATTTCGGACCAAAAAATCTGGGAGGAGAAATTTGTTTCGCTGAGTGAAAAAAACAATATTTTCGGCGATATTTCGCCGAAAATATCGATTTTTCTTTCCTTGGTTTTTGTAGTTGGTTGGTGGAATATTTATGAAATCAAGTACCAAAATTGCAAACTTGGTTTGACAACAAGTTCATCCAGATGTGAAAGGAATTGGAGCACTTTTGAGGAGGTAATTATTTGCTTAATTTATATAGTTTTGCACTCATAGTCTCATAATATTTATGATAATTTACTCTCGTTTTGTATTCTTAATTTAGATTCATACAAAGAAAAGAAATAGACTTGATACAACAAGGTTGAACAATTTAGTCTATGTCCAATTCAATGCCAGGATTCTCAACAAAAAGAAAAGAGAGAAAGAGAAAAATGTGGATATTCTTCTTGCTAGTGAAGCTACTAATGCACAAGGTTGGATGATTGATGGTGGTGATGAAGATACTTTGTCCGATGTCACTAATGAAATGGTTGGAAATGATTTAGGAGTGGATAGTGGCTTAGAGCCTAGGAGAAGTTCTAGGATTCAAGAAATAAGAGAACTTGAAGAAGATTTTGATTCGGATGAAGAGGAAGAAGAAACTATGGATTTTGAGTTTGACTCCGATACCGAAGAAGTACTTGAAGGATATGGAGAAGAAGAATTGGAGGAGTAGGCTTGCAAGAATGTATTTTTCTTTATTTGAATTGTTTTTTGGACATTGTTGCCTAGTTGGTGAATTATGTTTTTATTTTCGGATTTTCCTAAGGACATTGTTGTTTAATTGTGTTTCTTACTTGCTTCAGTGATATTGTTGTTGAAATGTTGAATTGTATTTCTTATTTTCGTAAGAACATTGTTGTTAGTACACATATGTTATGTATTTTCATTATTTTCAGCATTATATGTTGTTTTTTTCATTATTTTTAGACATTATAATACCTATTTTAATTGTATTTATATAATTATTTATTATTAAAAAATAAAATAAATGCAAAAATACAAATCCAAATAATCCCTGATTAATCTTTTGGGCGTTGTCCGCCCGACTAGCACCCAATGTTTTTTAGAACCTTGTAAGTTATGAACCATTACTAAGTTCAAAAATAGAGATAAACAATTTGTCTGGTTCATAGTCAAATCACAAAACATGATAAATTATGGAGCAATTATCATTTTATTGGTTCATAATATAATCACTTTCATTTTGATTTCACATAAAAACAACATATGTATATGAAATGGTTAGGATTTAGGATCCCCCATGTGGAATGCACATAAAGATTAAGACCCCTCGTTTTCACAATCATGGTGTTTTTAAAAAAAAAAATAAAAAATTCATTGCATACCGAAGCATTTCGGATTGCTCATATCTTCATAAAATGTTATACAATTTTTTGTGTAACCGGATGACAAAACATAATTATACACCATTTATCCATCTAATAGGTTCAAATAAACTCTTTTGGACAACCACCATTACTGTAATGAAATTCGGTTCAATGCATATTTCAAATGCTTCATTTAAAACAAACTGAAGCAGAAAAATGAATAAGTCCATAATGCAAGTCTGTCATGCTCTATGAGAGTTTTGTAGAATGCTATAAACAATATGCTATTGAACTAACTATTGCAAGTCATTACAAACCACCAGAATGGTGAGACAAACATCCAAACATAAAGCTATGAGTTCACTGGTGGAAGTAATGAAGTATTTCAATCTACTTTATAATACAAATCAGCACACTCACTAAATTAAGTACTTTAAACATAATTTATTACAAACTAAAACACACAGAGCATAACAAACAACCCGAACCAAGCATAAGCTCCCCACATAATCGCCACCCATCAGCCATTATAGAAAGGATCGAAGCGCTTCCTGCACTCCGCATCATAATCTTCTGATGCATAGCCTTGTTCGGACGATCACGAGTAGACTGCCCCCCTTTCATTGGTTCTTTTCCATGCACCCTCCTCTCTCTGTGTGGAGGATGATTTCTCTTAAATGTGCAGAAATCGTTTTCAATTTCAAGAATGTAGAATGAGTTTTGAATTATAGGAGGACGAGAACCATTTGGGTTAGGAACCATTTCTGGTTCCTCGGGCTGGATAATGTAGTTTGGATTAGCCGTATACTAGGTAGCTTACCTGCGCACTGTTGTGCGGAGAGAGAGAGAAAGAGACAGTTTTCTATGAACACGAACAACTTTTCTTCTATTTTCCCAATATTAAATGTGTATTAATTACATACATAGCATAAATACATTTATATCCTTGTTGAAAATTTTTATTAACAATTTTATCTATGAAACTTGTCAACTATATATTTTGATATATGAGGACATAAATGAGATTTCAAAATGATTTAGTTTTCTTTCCTTTCACAAACCCAAACATCAAAATGAAAACAAACTGATGTTTTCTCATTGATTTCCTAACGATCCCAAACAACATAAAGAAAAACTATTGGGAAGTTTATTTTAGAGAAATTTGTATATATAGCCATCAAGATGACTAATTGATATCTCATGTTTCCATCCGGACCTAAAATTGGTATATATAACCATTAAGATGACTAATTTACCCTTAGACCCAAAAAAAAATATGACCAATTTACCCTTAAATTCTCTTTTTTTTTCTTAGTTTTTATTCTTTGTTTTCATATTCCAATTTTCTTTTTTGGCTTTTTATATTTTAGAAACATAGAGAAAAAAATTCATTGTCACTTTCTTCTTGTTAATAATCAATTATTCATCTCAATCATCTTTGAATGTCAACAGCAACAACAAGATCCTTGAGTGTTAGCGGAAACAACAAAGATTGAACTTCTGTATGTTTCCCCTCTCAATCTTCTTCAAGTTTATGAAGGCCAATCTAAATCATCAAATTCCAAAAACCTCTTATAATATTTCTAGAATATGAAAACAAATAAAAAAAAACTAAGAAAAAAAGAGAACTTAAGGGTAAATTGGTCATCTTAATAGCTATATATGCCAATCTTAGGTCGGGATGGAAACATGAGATACCGTTATGATATTTTCAAAACTTGATATACCAAAATTTATAAAAAGCGAAAGTTCGTATACCATTCGGACAAGTTTCTCTTTATTTTACTTTCCATGAGAAATACAAAGAAACAAATTTTCTTTCCATGTTACCAAACAAGGCCTTAGATACGTACACCTATGAGGATGAGGATAATGTTACAAACGAAGCAAATATTTCGAAAACGGCGGTAACATTGAACATATTACAATATACTATTTGCTAGTGGTCGGTGGATACTATTCGTACCAAGTTCATCAGTCACGAAATTACCGTTTTGCCCCTGTTTCTCTGATGATTTACGGCTCTACCATGCTTTCGTAATGACCATTTTGTCCTTAGTGTTTGATAATTTACAAAACTGCCTCTCTCTCTCTCTCCTCTCTCTCTCTCTTCTCTCGAGAGAAGGAAGAGCTCTCTCTCTCTCTCTCTATCTCTCTCTCTCTCGCTCTCTCTCTCTCTCTCTCTCTCTCTCTCTCTATCTCTCTCTCTCTCTCTCTCTCCCCCCCCCCCATGTAAGCTAGTATCACCTAGTTAGTTCTTATGTAAATAGTGTTTACCGATATTACACCAAAGTACTATTCTATGGCTTTTGCTTTCTCTTTGATTTTGTATTCTACAACAAGTATCTTTTTAATAGAAACCGTTTTGTCCATCCTGAAAATATTGTCTATTCTACAAATAAAATTTTTCGGTATTATTCTACTGTTAATACAACTTACCCTAAGAGATTTTGCAGGTTTGTTAAGCATATTCGTTGACATTCTCCTCCTCCTTAGACACTTAAGCTCAATTTTGACTAATCTGTCTAGAATCACTCTGCCTCTTCAGGCTTTGTTTTTAGAGATGCATATGGTCAACCTTTCTTAGCATCTACAAAATATATTGGCCCTAATGATGTTCTCACAACTGAAGCTTCTGCTTTACCTGCGGGTCTTTTAGCAGCATGAATTCATGGTTTTCGAAAAATTTTAGTTGAATGAGATTCTCAAATCTTAATTAATTCCATCAATGGTACATGTTTTACTCCTTGGAAGATTCAAGTTCTTGTCAAAGACATTCTCTTCCTTGCCTCTCAAATTGGTCAAGTTTCTTTCACATATGTTCACCGAGAAGCGAATTTCGTGGCGGATACTATTGCAAAACTGGGACATAAAATTAGAATACAAGCTTAGAGCAGATCCCTTTCTAATGTAGCTAGTCAGGCTTTTTATTTTGACTCTTTAGATGGTGGTTGTAATAAGAGATTTGTAATTTGAGGTTGTTTTTACATTGTCGAAAAAAAATAAGTATCTTTTCAAAAAACAAAAACAAACAAAAATGCGATAATAATTTACACAAGATGAAACGATGTCGTATCCATCACTTTCCCAAATTTTGAATAAGAGAACACAAAGCTAGGGATTTAATGAAGATGAAGAAATCCAAAGCTAGAAAGATGAAGGCTTTCAGGTGAAACATCTTCAATACTTTTGATATTGCAATCATTTTATTGATTCTCATATGGGGTTTGACATCTTTAACTGTCTCTTTGCTATTGTTTAACTTCTAACTAGTTAGATTCTTCATAAATTTTGATGCAGAATAATGTTAGTTTGTGGGTATATGGAAATTGATGATCTTTCAGTGTTTTTCAATTCATTGTTATTCTGCAAATGATTTAGTCCTTTTTTTTGTTGTTGCTTTGCATATGATATTGGGTGTTCATTGTCATCAGTTAGACGTCCTTCAAGGAGGCTAGATTGTGTTTCTTAATCAATAAATAAGAAGTGTGTGCTTTAGTGTCGATGTGTGTAGAAGAAAATGAAATGGGTATTGATGATGATTGGATTCTCTGGTTTTTAGGTACCTATAAAGCTACTCATCTCTAGTAATTTGTTCAAAGTCTCTCTTGATTGATCTAGTAATTTTGTTGTTTTTCTTAGTTGGTATAACACCACAAAGTTATTGAGACTATAAGTTGTGAAAAGGGTATAAAATGGGTTAGTTTCAAAGTCATAATTGGACAGGTATCCGGTTTACCTCTGCGAGTTAGGAAAATAAAAGCTTCAGATATGCCGGAGCTAATTTGAATTTAGGAACACACTCTGTGTACTGTAGATGATACCTGTCTGGTTCATGATTGTAATGTACATTGGTTATCTAGTCACGATGATCTGTTAAGTGCTAAGGTGATGTGTGGTTGGTAATGTTTTGCTCTTACCTGGAATTCATCTGCCTTTGGTTTATCCAACAGTAAAATGCTTCTCTGTTTAGTTTGTCATTTCCGTCTTTTATTTATTTTTTCTTAAACGGCAGTTTCTTTTCGGCTACTCTGGTAAATAACATTAAGAGGATGGGAAAATGTGGGCTGGCAAGCATCTTTTCTGTTTTAGGAATCCTCCCATTAATGCCTTGTTCTTATCGAAGTTTTGGGTTTAAAAGAACACACAAACAGAGAGGTTGTACAAGTGAGATATCTCTCACAGCGCCATTGAAGCATCATTTTACACTATGGTGGATAGGAAGTTGCCAGTCTCAGGCCCTGACGGCAAAAAGATTAAGATTGAAGTCCAAGGGGATAGATCTGAAACCTCGGTAAGTATACACTTGAATCACTGAAAATTTTCTATGTCTAGCATCTTGTAATCATCATATTGAGTTTGAGTGGTAAAGATTCTTCATCATAGTAAATCAGTGTACCAGCATGAGTTCCATTACTGGTGTAATGATTTTCAGTTATGGTGGTAGATTGACTTGATTGATTTAATTCTCAATTTGCAGTCATACCATATAAATTTTAATTGACTGATGAATCTATTTCAATTCTCTTGTTGTGATATATTATTGTGATTTAGTATCAGAAAAATGAAATTTCAGCACCATCAAAATTTTCACTATTGGCTTAATCAATTCAGATGTGATATTGTTTTTGGTGTTAGATAGAATTGACAGATTTGATTTGAAATAAATCACATATTTGAAATCAATCACATAAGATTTTATACTTGCAATGTATTTGCTTCTTGAATGTCTAAATGAACATTAATTAAGGCTTCTCGAGTGAAAAGGAATGTAAATGGTACAGCTTTTATGCTTACCATCATCTTCCTTTGCACTAAGTTTTCCACCCATGTTTACTATTCCTGAAGGTGGTCAACAAATGAGATAAACTTTTACCATTTATTATTCCCCCGATGTTACTGTTTCATAACTCGGTGATTGCGTGTATTCGTTTTGGCTGTTGCAGGGCAACTGCTTTTCACCAAGTGGTTTCCAGTCCTTCACATATGTAGATTTATTGTATTATGTAAGCATCGATAAGGAGGGCAAGATTTTCAACTATTCAGATGTGAGTTTAATTCTTTTTTCTTTAAGTCTATAATTATTTAGTCTAATTTGTTGTCATCGGCTCATATCTGTGTTTTGGACTTGCAAGACTTGTGATGGTAAACCAAAGACAAGGGTTATTTGAAGTTTTAAACTTTGACTCAGAAATTTAACTTGTCTTATTTTGTTTTTTTTTTCCCTTTTCAACTATCATCATACTGTACAGTTGCTGAAGGGAGGTGCAGACAACGAATACTGCACTGTTTGTAAAGTACCCGGGCATGGTACTAATGTGTGTCTAAGACCCTACATAAGAGACTGGGTACTATCATTCACCATCACTCCAGTTTTCAAAACTTTATACCCCCTACTAGCTTTAATATTTTTTTTTTCTAATCTTGTCATCTTCCTTGAAACTTTCAGCCAGGGTTCCCTATTAATGGCATCGCAATTCTTCAGCGTCCAATTTGGATCCCACCACTTTACCCTCCACAGGTGGCAACTCTTCAGGACTACTGCGCAACTGTTAGACGCCGGCGTCGGGCAACCATAAGACACAACAGATGCAAATGCGTAGACGCTTGTACATGCCAATTCATGTCCATTCACTTCAGCGACCATTAATTGTCCCAGCACCTTCAATTTATCGAGGCAGGACTGTGGGCTGTAGGGATCAACCACACTGCAGTCGTGTGGTGCAATAGGGCACGGCATTTGCACTTGCAGCAAGCTGGCTTGAATAGCTCTTGGTTAAAATAAACTTCCTTTGGAACTTATATGTATAATTATCAAACTTTTCAACCTTTGGAGCCTCTTAAGTTTTTTATTTGAGAATTGATCGTTTGTGATTGGATATTCTGGTTGTTTTCTTATATTAAATAAATTTTCAGTGGCAGTTTAGATCCATTAATTCTATGCAAGTTCTAGTTCATTCGCTTTGCTTCCCAGAGCATAGCTTAATTTGTTTCTGCATTGAAGATCTACTATTGTTATCACCTTTACTCCTTTAGCATTAAGAACTCCCTATATCAGCATCTTCCTTGATCTCAGAACATGTTTCCATTTAGATTAGACCGAATGCTAGCTTCGATTCATATGCAATGCTTCGATTCAGATAGGATGGGATGAATGGGAATGTGGACTCTTACGCTCTTGGGATATCTGGCATTCTCTTGTGCTCTCACACATTGAATACATTGTAGCAGCATTGTCCAAATAAAGCTGAGAATCCTCAAGTAGTGTAAAAACAAAGTCTGAAACCTTTACTCAGCATCGTCCAGGAAAAAAATAAAAAATAAATCGAATGTGGCACCTTTTTGGCGACGAGATTTCGTTGCTGCAAACCAATTTTGTAAACAGAAAAAAAAAAAACAAGTTTTGCTGACGTCATTATTTTTTCCTCCTTCCAAACGGCGTCGTATTTAGGCACTGACGAACTCATTGTTAACTTGAGCAACTGGGGGTTCAGTTTGTTCTGAGAACGAAACTGGCAAACACAGCAATAGACGAGAAGAAGATGAAGATGAAGATGATGAAATCCGAAGAAGGCAAAAAGATCAAAACGTTAAGGTACTTTTCGAATTGTGTACTTCAGTAAATCCATGTCTTGTTGTTTAAGTCCAGATATATATATGCTTGATTTCTTAAGCCTTTCAGTGCCTTATGGGTTCTGTGTCTGGTCTCTCATGATCAAATTTATGACTTCATTGAGAAGATTGCTATTTTGGGCTTATATGGAAACATTGTTGTTCTTGAACTGATTGTTATATAAGTCTTTAAGTTCTAATCCAAATCAAAATCATTGCTACTTATTGGGGCAAGGAATCTTAGTTGTCAGTTGAGGCAATTTATATCAGTTCATCAATTGTGTAATGATTATAGCTCTCTTGGGTTTGTTTTGGATGATGGAAATTACTAATCAGGAGATTACTAGCTCTCTTAAAAGCATAGAAACGGCGGAGTTCAAATTGGAAATGTGTGTTTTGACATGGGTGGATTAATAGGACTGTATTGTTTTCCGGTGACGGTTCTAGTAGCTTTGTACTTGGGACGAAGTGTTTGTTTGTGAATGTTTGTGTGATTAATAGCCATTTAACTCTACAAATGTGCATTGTTGCGGTATTTGCTTGTTTAGTATTGCAGGACTTATTTCTTGAGACTCTAAAATCTGAAAGGGTATCAAATGTGATAGTTTTATGGTTTACCTTGGGGAAATAGGAAAATATAACATACAAATTTCAGAAGTTCCCGAGCTAAATTTCACTTTAGGGACACACTCTGTCTTGTCTAGATAAGACTTATCTCATGGTGTGGATGTCGACTATCTAATCAAGTTGATATCTGAAACGCTAGGATGATTTGTTTCCGGTAATGCTATTTATCTTATCTGGAATGCATCTTCATTTTTGAGCCCTTTTGTTATTGTATCGTAAATGATTGATTGTTAGGTTTTCATTTCCATTTCTGTTTATTTTTTAAAAAGAATAATTTATCTTAATTTTCAGCGCCAATGCCGCCCCTTGTCTAAATACAGAGAGGATGGGAACACGTGGATTTGGAGGCATCTTTCCTCTTTCAAGAATCTACCCTTTAATACCTCATGTCATAGGAAGGTTAGGGTTAAAAGGATCCTCAATCACAGAGGAGTTGAAAGGGAGAGATTGCAGAGAGTGCGGCTAAAGAAAAACATCAATTTCTAATATGGAGAATAAGTTGTCAGGCCCAATTCCTTATGGCTGGGAGGTTAAGACTGAACAGCAAAAGGATGGATCAGAAGTCCGGGTAATTAAACTCTGAGTTCATCTACATCAACGAATCATCTGATTCAGTTGTAGTCATGGAGAGTATACTTCATTGTAAACTAGTCTTTTCTTCACCTGCTTGTGTCATTACTGCTGCAATAGGTTTCAGTTTTTGTGGTAGATTAGCTATCTAATTTGATTCTCATTTTGTTGATTGTTATTATAAGAAGTCATGGAATTTGATTAGCAATATATCATTTATTTCTCTAATTATTACTGTGTTGTGAACTTTGGTTAGCAACTCAGTGTCAGATAGTTGATTGCGTGAGCTTCATAAATATGGAATTGGATTCTTGTTTTCTTTAGGTGTTGAAATGACATAGCTGCTTTGACAGTTGAATTGTATTCTTGAAACATGCCTATTGGATTTGCTTCTTGACTATCCAGAGGTACAGTATTTGGTTGTTTTCTTGTAATTGTTTCCTTCTTGGATTGACAAGGGATGGATCGGTATTGCTTTAAGGATGTCTTAATTCGCCTTTCAAGGTGCCTGTTAGACCTTTCAATAGCAAAATCCGGTATATTCCTAGAAGCTGTGGTCTTCACTGGAGTCTTTTCAGTATTTTATCATTTGCTCACTAGGCTTCTGCATCAGCTCTTTTATGACAATATATGACCGCGAATTGTCCTTCTGATTCTATCATGAATATCACAGGGAGACCTTTTATTCGTGCTGTAAGAACTCGTTATCAGGGAATATCCATAAGAAAATGCATAAATGTTTTCAAATTTCCTTCTATGTCTTCTTTTGTGTGTGCTTGTGAATGCATGAGTATATACGGTATGAATTCTTTACTTTGATAATAAAATGTATTGATTGCTTTGTCAAGATCTAGACCACTTCATTTATTCAAATCTAATAAGAAATAGTTGGCCTAATTGGAATGAAATACTAGTTTGTTGAAAAATGAAAACAACATTGATGAGAAAAATGTTTATAGCCATAGTTCTCCTCCACCCTACAATCAGAAGTTTCCTTTCGTTTCAGAACTGACTGCTTCAATGTTTGGTTGGTGTAGTGCTACTGGTGTCCCAGAAATGGTCAGCACTTTTTCACATATGCTGATATGATGCGCTATATAGCATATGCTCAGAATGACAAGCTTTCAATATACTCCCCAGTGAGTTTTATCTTCTTTTTGCTTTTCGTTCTGTATTATTTTTATCCTTGTTCATTTTCGTTGTTAATATTAGACCAGAGGGATGTGAAACCTAAACGATGTCCTTCATCCTCTTAGTTATGGACCTCAGAAATTGCTCCTAATAATGTTGCACTGGAGGCTTCATTTATCTTAATGGGATGGTTTGATATAACGTGTTTTTTTAGTCTTCAAATTCCAGGACAGGTAAGTTTCAGTTTTCTTGTGAACGTTTCAACTTTCTTGTTGCGGCTTTTGTTTTTTCATGATCAAAAGTTTGGTACATTGTAGTTCTTGCAACCTTGAGAGCCTTCATACGACTTTCCATTACATATCTGGAAAAATAAACTTCCTTCATTTTACCAGTTATAACGTATTCTGGAGGAAAGACTTGCTGGCTTTCTGTTCTTTTGTTAAAACTGCCACTTCAGTAAACATTTGTCAAATCAATTAAATAATATAATTCCTTTGTATTGCTATTTGTAGAAGGTCCTTCTGTATACCTGAGCTGACCTAACGACATTGATTTACCCATGTATGTAGGATTTTCAGACCGTTAAGCTCAGAAAAAAAGCTAATTGGTCCCAGAAGGGGAACAGAACTTTAGTTACTCCTAGGAGATGTCACTTTCTGGGGGAGAGTTCAAAGACACTGCCTTCTTATCGGGGTAAATTTCTGAACTATTGTTTGAGATTTCTGAACTTGGCTTTACTTTTAGAGAACTTGTACTGAAATGGTGCGTTGGGATTGAATGATTGATACAGAAGAATGCTGTTTGAAAAACCATAGTTCTTGGACAGTTTATTACTTGGTGGTGAATATGTATTTCTTATAACTTATCAATTGCAGTAACTTCTACCGAGGAAAGCTCCGACTTAGAGGAAAGGACTACCCCGTCTAACCCTGAGGACAGCACTGAATCTACTGATACAGGGAAGAATATGGAAGCTGGTCAGGCTGGGATTGACAAAACCGAAATTCCAAACAGTGAGCTTGGTAAATGGGATGAAGATGAGTATAGCATTTTATCAGATTTCTCTAATAATGATTAAACCATACTGTTATTTTATATTGTTCCTTGTACTTCAGATATTTGCTTGTCTGCAGTATTCTTATTTCCGGAGGTTTATTTGAATGTGTTTTTTCTAATGCCTGGATGGGTCAATGGAGGTGTAATAGATGCTTAAAGAAAACTTGGATTGAATTTTCAGTAGTTGATATACTGGGATTTCCAACATGCGGGACGGTGTCGACTGAATAGTCACCATGACATCCATAAAGCATATGACTCATGATTTTAACTATTAAGCAGTAGACGGGGAAGAATCTGTAGGTAATTTTAGCAAACCAACATAATTGTTTTGGAGTACAGTGTGGTAAAGCAAATACAATGTGGTAAAGCAAATACAAAACAGAATACATCAGCACAGTAGATTCATTATTTCACATGAAACAAGTTGGGGAGCACATACATAAGATTGAACACAACACACCAGAAGGAACCTCCAATCCAGTATTACTGTATTCCCAAACATTGCATGATCACAAGTTTATACATGGGTAGAATTGTTTCCCATCAATCCTCCTATCTCTCCTCACCGAAAGGCGAGTGTTTCCATCCACCTGGTCTCTCCCCATAAGGCGGTTCATTCCTTCCACCATGTCTTTCCTCCTCGAAAGGCGGTCCCTCCTCCCCAAAAGGCGGCCTCTCCTCCCCATAAGGTGGTCTCTCCCCCCTGAAAGGTGGTCTCTCACCCCCGAAAGGTGGCCTATCTTCCCCATAAGGTGGTCTCTCGCCTCTGAAAGGTGGCCTATCTTCCCCGTAAGGTGGCCTCTCCTCCCCAAAAGGTGGTCTGTCCTCCCCAAAAGGTGGTCTTTCTTCCCCATAAGGCGGCTCATTCCTCCCACCATGTCTCTCCTCCCCATAAGATGGTTCATTCCTTCCACCTAGTCTCTCCTCCCCAAGAGATGATTGTTTCCATCCACCGGTATTTCCTCCCCATCAGATGACTGTTTCCATCCACCAGAGCCCTCCTCACCATGTTCTCCAGAACCATGATCGCTTCTCTGCAACATAGAATACAAGAGTCAAATGCAGTAGCAATGCACATGGAAAAATGCTTAGCACAACCACCTTAAAATCAAATACTTCACTACAACAATGCAGTGTGACAACTGACAAGGGATGACCATAGTGCCTTCATATAGCAAACATATAAGTTCTATAGCAAACATATAGTGCCTTCATATGCAAATGAGCGAAAAATAGAGAGAAGGAGCATAGGAACTTTTGATTACCCCAGGCAGAAAACCAGATTCAGGAGTGAAAGTGAGTCCAAGTTTAATTCCACCACAAAATTCCTTCTTCTTATTGACAATGTTGTATGTAGTTGGGTTCACAGTTCCTTTGACAAAAGCTGGCAGTAAAGGAATGCTGTATATGAGGCCATACTTAAACAAGTTAGACAATCTAATTACACAATATATTTCTAGACTTTGCCGCAGAAACGAAACAGAACAAAACCAGTGAATTAGTACTCACGTTGCTTCTCCAACATAATCATCTGCACTGAAGTTATCTTTGTCCATAATAGTCAGATGGAGTTCCTTGACTTCATCGTCCGAAATTGTGAACAGAAAAGATTGATTCCATTCTGGGTTTGATCCTTTCCCTGCAGGTAATACCACAATCCTGTTAGAGTGCTACACACAGAAACTTCAGCCAAGTTAGCATCAAAAGTTCAGATGTATGAGTAGAAGTGTACCTGCAAGCACAGTGCTTTTCTTCTCTTGGGTCTTTACAGTTAAAACAGCATAGGGGGATATTTTAGCTGCTCATAAAGCAATCAAACCCAAGTTGTACATAGTTAGGATATTGATCAGAAATATACAGCAAACAAATATAGAATAGGAAGAACAACATATTGAAAATAAATAGATCTGAATTCTATCTCTGACTTACAATGACATAAAAATATCCTGGAGCTAGAATACAAACTAATGGAATGGAAAATTGAAAATTAACTAGTTGCGAAGTACATGAAGTTGGTTACAAGAAAGAATAAAAATATAAAGATGATGTCACTAGATCAATTAAAATATTATTGATCCCAAATTCTCTCATATAAAATGAAGAAATCAATGAGATAGCCTTAATCAATAAAGATCATACTGGTGAGGAATACCACCGGTCAATTATAGATCTTTCTGCATTCACTTAAACTGGTATGGATCTATGAAAAAGGATTAAGACTTTGAAGATTCAACTTTGTTCACTCACAAAGCATACTCATATTAAGCATATATATAAAACATGTTCATGAACAAGCTTTCCAGGTTGAAAAAAAAGAAGATAGAAAAGAGTGCAGATCCACTTCAGCAGAAGAAGCAAGTCATAAACCCAGAATTCAGTTCTCATATCTCCACAGTCAACCTAGAGAATATATCAGCAGATTCATATATACACACAGAAAGAAAGAGATATTTACCCAGGAAATCATTGTTGTCAAGGCCTCTGGCATCAGCAAGAACAACTTCAAGTGTTCCTCGAGGCATGGTTGGATGAGAGCTAAATGAAACTCACAGAAATGAAAGACAGAATGAATGATCATTTGCGGATGGCTATTTAAAGACCTTTCTTTAACCAGCTTATACTTACCAGTTTCCAGTGCTCAAAGTTACCATGCTAGCCTCTCTGAAAAGTGAAATCTCATCAAAGGGTTTGAATGGTTGATCATTGATGGGTTCCACAATGTGACTCATTCTCTTTAATCATTTGAATATCTTCTGTTGTCTATATCACTATGACACTGTATCAGATTTGTACGTGTGAAAATATCTTATCTTTAAATAAATGATCGACATCATATAGGTGGCAAAAGCACCAAGATTGTGTGGTGTTGGACTATTAGGTAATGGCTTCCCACTTTGCTAGAAAAATGTCCATGTTCAAATGATATTGATTGATTAGATTTTGGTATTTAGCTTGGAAATGGATACAGAATCCTGTAATGGAATACTCACATTAAGAAGAATGTGTAAATTGAAAAATGAAAATGTATTCTTGAAGCGAGGCTCATAACTCCACTGGTAAGAACTCATTTTCAAATTACGCTTAGTTTATACTTGGTAAACTTCAATTGATGTTGTGGTGGTGTATAGCCCTCGTCGAGACATAGTATGAGCATTCATGGTAGCATGTAGCTCGAGCATGCAGCTGCCCTGATGTTGTATCAAAGCCAAGAAATGCTATGCAGGCCGGGCAGAACTGAACAAAGCAACCATTGATATGGAAGAGGAGTTTATATTCTTCTTGAGCTAATTTAAATATGAGATAGGTCCTTGTTCACTATCTAACCACTGTTACAATTCACAGGTTTAGTGCGAGAATCAGACGTACTAGGATCTATAAGGTGCTGTGAAAAGTCCAACTTAATCCAAGGAAATTGTTTCATTTTTGTTCCCAAACAAGAAAAACTGATTCGATTAATTAGTAGTCAGTCTTAGATTTCACCATTATAGCAGTGAGAACTGACAAGTAGACAATCAATGATCTGTTTGTAACTTGAGCAAACCAACATGTATTCGAATCAATTGACTTCAATGTTTTACATAGATTGAGTACAGTAAGGAGGTAAATCATATATGAAGCTATCAGCATCAGAGTATAGAATTGAGCACATATATAGAAATCCTGGGCCGCAGCACCCTCCCCAGAACTACACAGAAGGCATTGACAATGTAGGTAGAAACTTGCTTTTAACTGGGAAGGGATATTCAACACAACTACACCATAAAATGGAATATGGATATGGGACTGGGCTCCATAATAAGACATGGCTTCCACTTGAAAACCCTTTCATGCTTTTTAGCCATTTTCACATGACATGGAATGGGATAGATTCTGTGTATCACATGCAATCATTCATAATGTGGGAGAAAATCTTCTCTAAAAATTAAAAATATCATACCTTAGATGGGGAGGCCCTCACTTTGTTGGAAATAGGCTCCATGTTCAAATCAGATTTTGTTATCTTCTGGAATGAATTCATAATGGAAGACTAGGCTAAGAGGAATGTGAAAACCGAAAATATAATCTCATGGAGCCTATTAATTTTTTTAGGGAAGAGCATTTATCTGAAGAGTCGTGGTAAGAGTTTGAATGTTCAACTCTTGTCTTTTGCTTTACTGTGTTTCTTAGCACTAAAACATACAATGTGTTTTTAAAAGTGTGAAAAAGCAGTGTAGTGTAGAGTACTGGGTAGTGTATGATCCTCACTCCCTTGTCTCAATGCACCGGTTTGCTTGAAAATTTGCAAGGTACACAACATTCTCGGCAACATAACTCAAAATGCAGCTGACATGACTGTGGCTTCTGGAAAGGGGACAAACTCGAACTGTCCAAACCAAGAAATTTTGTGCAGGCAGACCAGAGCCAAGCAATGATTGACATGAAAGAGCAGCATTATATTCTACTAAAGATATTTTGATGAGAAAGGCTTGTAAGCTTGTGCTCTATCTACCCAGATGCTACAACACTCACATGTATAGGAAGTATGAGAATCTGTATCACCAGCTTCCTATAAGCTGCTGTGAAAAGTCTCAAACTGCTTATACATTAAAGTTGTTTCATTTTTGTTACCAAACATGACAAGCTAATGTGATTGAATAAGTAGTCAGTCTTAGATCACCATCAAATTATAAAGCTAAGGTTGACATAATGGCAGCGAGTATTCACAGTAGACGATGTATTATCTGTTCATAAGTTACTGTTGAAACAAATTACTTCATTGTTTTAAGTAGAGATTGGATACAGTAAGGAGGTAAAGCATTGTTTTATGAGACAATCAAATCAGTAAAGTAGATTAAATTATTTCAACTTTATCAATCAACTTGAGGAAAACATACAGGACAACACCATGCACCCAAATGAACATATCTTAAGGGAATCCTGAATTCAATGATTGTTATCCGCCCTTACTCCTCACCGTAAGCAGATTGTTTCCATCCACCATAGCTCTCCTCTGCTTCAGCGCCCTCTCCAGAACCATACTGGCTTCTCTACAGTACAGAATACAGAAGACATTAATGATTTAGGTGAAAGCTTGATTTTAACTGGGATGTTCAACACGACTACCATAAAACTCGAATATTTGATAGGGAAGATGAGAAAGAATCAAACACTTAAAATTAGTCATGACAGTACCTCTTCAGGTTCAGTCTCAGGAGTGAATTTGAGTCCAACTTTAATCCCTCCACAATATTCCTTCTCCTGATTAACGACATTGTATGAAGTTGGCAAAAGGCTTCCTTCTTCGAAAACTGGCTCTAGAGAAATGCTATATGAACCAATATATTTCCAAGTTACTTTTACCAAAGACACAACGAAACAAGTTGCAAAGCAATACTTGAATTGAGCAGAAATGACCAAAATAAAGGGAATACTCACGTTGCTTCGCCAACATAATCATCTGCACTGAAGTTATCCTTCTCCATTATTTTCAAGTGAAGGTCGGCAGAATCGTCCGAGACAGTGAATAGAAAAGTCTCATTCCATTCTGGGTTAGATCCTTGAGCTGCATATATGTACAACTTTACTTTAGTTACACCAATTTAATTCACAGTTCACCCTAAGGTAAAACAAAATTGATATATAGAAATGTACCTGAGACCACAGTGCTTTTCTTCTCTTGGGTATTTACAGTCAAAAGGACATAGGGATCCATGTCAGCTGTTCACAAAACACTCAACTCATGAAATGCACACATAGGATTGATCAGAAATCAAATGCAGACAAATTTATAAAGAGGGCATCCTATTCAGAAGAATGGATCTTGCCCCAAAAGGACCAGCTCTCCATAAGTTAGTATCAGCTTAGCTACTTATGAACACAAATGATGTTGTCACTAGATCATGTCCTTTGTTACACAAGCCAATAGTGGATCAATTCCAATATGAATAAAGTTTAATCCCAAATCCACACTAATCCAAAAGGATGAAACAAATGAACCAAAATGACATAGATGCTTTCTTCATTCTAAAGTAAACTATGGATCTGTAAACATTCAGTAAATATTCATTTTGGGTGGTAGTGCATCAAAGATTCAACCTTTTACATTCACAAAACACATATACAAAAGTTAAAAAGTCAGCAAAGCCTATAGAGTTTAGATCCAATTTTGGGTCAAGCAGAAAGCAACCCAGAATGCAATTCTCCTGTGCAATGATAGCAGAAGTCCAAGTTCTAGATCGGAGACTCATAATCTACACACACCCAGAAGCAGAGACAGAAACAGGAAGAGGGGGAGAGATGGTTACCCATAAAGTCATTGTTGTCGAGGCCACTGGCATCAACAAGAAGAACTTCAAGTGTCCCAATAGGCATGATTGGATCGAATGAAAGATGAAATCCACAAGAGAGAAGATGCAGGAGGAGTAGTCTACACTTCAAAAGCTGAAATGACTTTGGCAGAATGAGAGTATCTATACGGTTTGCCTTCTGGCTATATAGAAAGGCATTTCTTACCAGTTACCTGTTTGAATGTGTAAAGTCGTCGGCATCGTCACGTAGAAAGTGGAATGAATATTCTATAGTCATCTCTGTCTTACACATCTTGTACGCGGCAAGCGCGCCAAAATTGGTGACATTTGTCACTACCTTCCATGTTCATATATATATATATATACTAGCTGGTCTCGCTTAATGAATAAGATTTTGTTAATCCAACTTTCTTTATGTGATGAGAAAGCAATATTTTTGGTAGTGTTCATACAGCACTTACTGAGATTTGCATGCCAAATGATATTATGGAAATAAAAGGTCAATCAAAGATTGATTTTCAAGGTGTGTGTGTGTGTGAATAACAATATTATACATGCTCTTGTGAAAATAAAATCCACAGTATTAGGATAACTTTCACCGTACACGGTTTCGATTTAATTCGGCACAGAGATAGACTAATTCAATACAAAAGTAGAGTATTCTAAATGAAACAACCAACATATGAAGTCGGTACACCATTGGAGTAGTCTGTACTTGTTGAACTGTCCATAAATGAACTTGATTATATGAAGTAAAGCAAATATAAAGCAATCATCATTAAGAAATTAAATTGACTGAGAATATCAGTCCATACACAAATTGATAGATGTATCTGTATGTTTATATGTAAAGTAAAAACCATAAAGGAAAGGGACCTCAAACATGATCCTCCTTATTCTTATAATGATTGGATAGCTAGTAACTCAACTTGATACATTACCGTACCCTCTGTATAGAAGAACCATGCATTGCAAGATCATATATGATGATCCTCAATATCGGTACGATGATTCTTTGTATCCACCATAGCTCTCCTCCTCATTTGACTCTCTCCGTCCACCACGGCGTCCTCTGGACTCACCATAGCCTCCGCCACTCTCGTCATCATCACTACACCTCTCCCTAGAGTTGTCATAGCCACCTGTCCTAGAGTGATCATCACCACCATGCCTCTCCCTAGAGTTGCCATAGCCTCCGCCCCTCCTAGAATCAGGATCACCTACTCTGTACCTCTCCGTAGAGTTGACATAGCCACCCCTCCTAGAGTCTTCATCATCGGAGCTCTCCCCGTGGAGTCGCCATGTCTCCTCCTTGAGCCACCATGTTTCCCCCCATGTTCTTCTTCATCATAGCCACCCGCACGAGAGCCGGTTCGCTACAACAATCAGGTGAACCGTGAACAAGAGTGTAAAGGCATTAACCATCCAAGTGTAAATTTGGTTTAGCTTTGATCTTGTTCAACACAACAAGGCTAGGAAATGAGAAGGTAATATAACAAAGAGATATATATCTTTTATGGCTTTTCTGATAGTAGATAGTTACTCTTTATGGTTTCATTTTGTATACTTCTTGGAATACCATTTCACCATTCCACTGATACTATTACTTTTGACAGACCTACATATCAAACTGCAATGTTCTGAACCAATCTGAATATCAGTAGTGTTTTTTTTTATGGGAAATGAGTTCTAACAGAGTGGTGAATAGGGTTGGTGTCACCAATGTCCTGGGTATTTTCCATTGGTCAAATTAACAGCAGAATAACATTACAATTATTGAGTATATATAAAAGTTAAAGAGAAAAAAAAAAAACTTTCAAAAGACCATGAACGATGACACACAATTCACAATTCACGACTCCATAGTTTGCATACTCATGAATAATATATAAAGAATCGAACACTCTGATTAATATAAAAAAAAAAATCATAGAATTTTGATGATAGTAGTTAAGATTATTATTACCTCACGGGTGAAAGTGAGTCCAACTGTAATATCTCCATGATATTCATTATTCTCATTGACGACATTGTATTTAGTCGGTTCAGTGCTTCCTTCCATGAACACTGTTTCTAAAGGAATGCTGCATCATGTAAATATAGATTTCATATGTTACACTCAATCTGACATGGATCGAGCAGTTTTCCTGACCAGGTTAGCTATGTTTTCGAGTGATCTTAGACATGATATATATATATACACACACACACATATATAAAGAAAAGGAGAGGTACTCACGTTGCTTCTCCAAGAAAATCATCTGGGGTGAAGGTATCTTTGTCATAGATTTTTAAGCTGAGTTCGGTAACATCATCCGATGAGACCGTGAATTGAAAAGTTTCATTCCATTCTGGTGCAGATCCTTGTCCTGCAAGTATTTACAATTTTACTTCTTTGTTAAAAACTCCACACATCTAACCAAAAGTTAAGACAGACACTGCAGAGAAACAATAAGGAAGATGGCTACAAGTGTATTACCTGATGCCACAGTGCTCTTCTTCTCTTGGGTCCTTAAAGATAAAAGGACATAGGAATCCATTTTACCTGTTCATGATGATGCATTTAAACCATGAGATGTACATGTATAATCAATTAGCCGGCATATATATATTGGTCACCAATTCAAATTTTGATTGCAAACAAATTAAAAAAGAATTATCTAAATAAGTTTCGTCTTCAACTTTCGACTAGTCGACCATGCTTCATCCATAGGATGATCGAGGTTGAGTGTTTTCTTGACAATCAAATCTGAACATGCATGTTATGTTGCAAGACTGATCGAAATTGGGTCATATATATCCAAAGCAATTAACAAACAATCAAATCGATCACTTAGCTAACTAGAATCGGTATACAACATGTGATATATATTGTGTTTCCTACTCTTTAATTTTAACAATATTGCTCTAGAAGAGTGGCGCTAAGGCAGTAAGGCCTGGCATTTATCAAATATACTACTGAAATATGAATCTGCAAGCTAAAACATATATAGATCCCTCTTCAGAATATTCATATCCAACAGATCCATAAACATTGGCGAAGCAGAAAACAATATTTCATTGTGCACCCTAATGATCATTTCTCATGTAGATCGATATACGTGTTTATACAATTTACAGAAGTTACCTAAAAAATCATGGTCTGCAAGGTCTTTGGCCCCAACCAGAAGGACTTCAAGCGTTCCATGAGGCATGTTTGCAGGATCGAATGAAGAAAATTCACACACAGAAAGAAGGGAGGAGACAGAGAAGAAAAATAGACAATTTTACGACTGATGGAGTTTTTGCATTTATATCAAGTTTAATAGAGAGAGCCCGAGGACGACTCTAGAGAGAGAGATGGAGCATTTCTTTCTTCACCAGATAAACACTTACCAAGCCAAGTACTGACTTATAATAGGGATTGACTGGTTCAATTAGTTCTGTTTCTTTTCCATGGCATGACACACTGACACATTGACATGTCATTTTTCATCCTCGACCGGTTAGTAACGCAAAATCAGAAAGAAATCACATTTCTAAATTCTAATTTTTGTATGACGCCAAACAAGAAAATCAATTTACATTAATTGTATAGATATCTTTGGGATTCTTTTCCTTTTTAATTAGGTCCATACAAGAGATTATGTTTCTCCTTTTATGTTTCTTTTCTATTGTATTTTATAAAATTCTCACAACCCAACACATCCTCACAATGTGAGTGAGATTAGAACTCATGACCTCTACAAGTCATGACTCACTGATATAGCGAGATCAAGGTTTGTAAAAGCATAGTGGAATGTCACATATATATTTACATGCTACCTAGTGGAATAGGCTTATTTATGTATCTATAGTATTTAGCTATGTGTCAATAAAATTTCTCTTTCTAATTTACATGTGGAACAAATGACAAGATAGAAGAAATATGTCATGAAAAGCTCATCTTTAGGAAGACTTACAGAAGAAATTACTGCCCTCGAGGTCTTGGGCACCAACAAGAAGGACTTCAAGCCTTCCATGAGGCATATTTGCAGGATCGAATGAAAATGAAAATTTACAGACAGAAGAAAGTCAGGGAAGAAAGAAAGAGGAGAAAAGACAAGTCTACGACTCTTGGGAGTTTTTCCAATTTATAACAAGTATAGCGAGGTCGAGGACGACTCCATTGAGAAGGAGCATTTCTTCTTCACCATACATATATTCACTTACCAATTAAGCAAGAACTTACTATATATCTTATAATTCGGGTTCAACTAGTTCAGGTTCATTTCCATCATCGGTGGTGTTAGGTAGGAAACTAAAGATCAAAGCAAGAAATCACATTTCTAATATTGCGTATGTTGCCAAAATAGAATAATGGTACGCATTAATTTCATTTCTTGGTTCTTTTTTCCTATTCAGGTAATATATTGAGGTCTTTTAAAAAAAGGTAATATATTTGAGGTATGGAGATTTTTTTTCCAATGATATTACAGTCATTTAAGTAGGGATGACAATAATCCCTAGCGGGTAAGGTACTCACGGGTATTCGACTCTAATGGGAAAGATATACAGGGATAAACGGGTAACGGGGATGGGTATCCCATATATTCGGATTCTTAAATTGGGTACGGGGCGAGTATAGTATTTTAATATTCGTCCTCATCCTCACCCATTAATGATGAAAATATTATTATATATAATTATAATTTATTATATATATATTTATATATAATTTATAAATAGATATTTATGTAAAATTAAATGATTCTCTTAATAAATATTTAATGGAACTTCCTTTTTATTATATATTTTTTATTCTCTTAATGAAATTTTAAACGAAAAAGATTGTTTATTAAAGTAATATATAACAAATCTAAACTCAAATCTCATACGAGCAAACCTTAGCTTAAAGCAAAGTTATATAAACAAGTTGTTATGTTGCATTATTAAGCATGCATGCATTGTGGGATTTTTTGTCGAATGCATAGACATTCATTTACCGGTATTGTTCTTTTTAAGCGAGACTCGTATTTATTTTTATTGGATTGAAGTATGAACTTATTTATTTTTGGTATTTGATTTTAATTTCATGTTTCTATATTTCGTATTTTTTTAAAAATAATAATTTAATACATAATTGTTAACGGGGATCGGGGAGGGTATGAAAACGTAATCCCCAAAGGGTACAGGTACGGGAAATCCTCATTATCTAATTACGGGGATGGGGACGGGTACATGGATGAAAAATGTAAAAGGATATGGGTATAGTATTTTGATCCCCTTACCTTACCCTACCCATTGCCATCCCTACATTTAAGAGGTATGGAAAGACGAAATATAAGAGGTATATCGTAATACTGTATATTGAGCTTATGTACAGTATATTGAGCCGAATGTCTTAAACAAATAGACAGTTGATCATGAGACTGTTACCTTTTACCAGAACTGTCAATTTGTTCAATACAATCGGTTGAGCAAACAAATTTAGTTTACATTAATTTTTTGCAAAGTTGATCTTTATTGGTTAATTAAAATTCTGAACAGCTAAGATTATATTATATATTGAAAAAAGTATGTAAAGAAGAAAAAAGTCCGGATTCATACGACTTATTAGTCCGGACGAAACTTTTGTTGCTTAAGTGGACTTAAATCGATTGATACGCTTTCTAGCTAGTTCCCGAATACTTCTTCACCCAGTGAGCATATTGTTTACACTCAAATTAATATTTTTACTAAACAGTAATTGTTTAAGTAAATATTAGTTAAATTTATAGTCCACGTCATACTGGCGAACCCGAAATATTGGGTTTACAAGTAATGACCCGCTAGCGAAATCAGGTGAGCTGGACAGCAAAGTTCACATGCAACAAGAAGTGGACTGACTTCGCGTAGAAGGTTGAGCGAGGAGAGATGCCTTCGCGCGGGAGACTTCGTCAAGAAACAAGGCGAGATGACTTCGCATACAAAAGAGACTGCGCGTAGGAGACCACGTGAGGAAACAGAGGTGGAAGACTTCGCATAGGAGAAGGAGAGAGGCGGGCTCCGCTTGGTGGTATATATATACATATATATCAATTGAGAGAGCTAGCAAGGAAAGAGGCGGACTCCGCCTACAATACCTCTATTGGATAAGAAGGCAATATATATCCTTAGTTAAGCATGATTGCATGGGGAGGGGTTCATTAAGGATCCTTATCTTTATTCAACATGTTTGCATGAGGAGCTCACGTCCACGTCTTCATGAGTTTGGTTGTATTGGTGGTTAAGGACTCTGCTCTTTAATTGTTTGCATGGATAATTAACAGTGCACGTCCACGTACATCTTCATAAGAGTTCTACTCTTCTACATAGAAGCAGTTAGTTACTTCGCTCCTGAGGATAATCGTGTTAAACAAGTGATTATCACCTTCGCCATATTTATCGTTGAAGACTTCTACAAGTCTTTGACATGCTTTGGGCCAATACCAGTGGCCCTAAATAGCTCTATATAAGAGAGTTCGAAGATCTGGTTTTCGACACACAATCAATCATACAAACAAATTACAAACCTTCGAGCATTCTCGAAACCCTAAGTTCTAAGTGCACCCCGCCTTAGTTCTCAGAGCCCGTCTGGACTCGCCTCTCCTTCCTAATTGTTGCTCTGCTCGCTTTGAAACAGTGAGTATCGATTCACAGGTGACTAGATAGTTTTCTCGTAATTCCTCGCTCGCGAGGTGACACCGGGGCTCTACTTCGCCTGGTTAGAAGTCAAAAACGCGCACCGTTCTCGTTCTGCGTCCGCGCGGTGGCACGCCCTGCAAACCCTAATTTACTTTTGGTAGCACAAGTTACCTCTCTACCCTTGCTGAGGATCGTGGTCAAAACACATATCAATACCTAAGTGAACAATAATCAGTACTTGGAAAGTTGACTCAATTTTTCAATCCACCAAACAAGTCGATGCAATATATAGATTGATATATTGGTTTGAACACAAAGTACAGAATAGTAATGACTGGTAAAACAAGCTTTTTATTATTCTCTCAGACTGCGGAAATGAGCAGATTATTCGATATTACACTGTGTGCTGTGTGGTTCTTAGAAAGTTGATAATGGTTTCCATGCCCCGTATACAGCTCTCTCCTCAGCAGCACCAGCATACATAGGTTTAGAAGGAAAATTAAGGTTCTTCAATAGTTCTGCAACGATGTTTAAGACAGTCAGTTATATATCGATCAAGTCAGAAAAGCACTGTAAGAATATAGATAGTAGAAAAATCGACACCAAACAATGGACAAAGTACGAGTTAGCACTTTGGATTAGTGATGGTACCTGATGAGGATCAGGAGTGAAATTGAGTCCTAATTTGATTTCTCCGCGATGTTTCTGGTGCTTGTTGACAACATTGTATGAAGTTGGTGGAAGGCTGCCTTGAATGAACAATGCTGGGTCTAGGGGAATGCTGCAAGCAACAACAGATCAATCATAAATCTGATATCTAATTCTTTCACCAACACATTAAATTACAGATGAGTGAATATATATGAGACAATAATAATCGAAATTACTCACGTTGCTTCTCCAACAAAATCATCAGAGGACAAGGTATCTTTGTCCATGATCTTCAAACGAAGTTCGGTCACATCATCAGTCACAGTGAATAAGAAGCTTTCATTCCATTCTGGGTTAACTCCTTGCCCTGCGAAAATGCATGTCAATATAATTTTACTTCCAGCAGTCACACAAATGCATGCACACAACAATTTTAACCCCTGAACACCCAAACTGGAATCAAGGTATACCTTTGGCCACAGTGCTTCTTTTCTCTTGGGTCTTCACAGAGAAAATGACATAGGGATCCATTTTACCTGCCATATATCAAAGCCTTGCATAAGCATATTCACAGAGAGAGAGAGAGAGAGAGAGAGAGAGAGAGATTACCGAGAAGACCAGCAGTGTTGTGGAGGTTTTTGGCATCAACGAGAACAACTTCAAGAGTGCCATAAGCCATGTTTGGATATGGGAGATGAAAGCCAAAGAATAAGCTGAGAAAGAAAAGAGAGCAGTGAAGAACTGGCTTGGTTGGTGCAGTTTATATAGGCGAGGAGTTCACGAGGAATTCATTTGCCTGCTCTGACTACTCCCTTGAAAAGACTACAAATCTTTGCCTGTTTCCAACCCCGTCTGACTAGAATTCACATGTTAAGGCCTTGTGGGGCTTTTTCCGTTGCCGTTATACATGATGCTGTTTCATTTCTTACTCTGACGAAAATTTTAGAAGAATCAAGAATGAACCTTTGTTTTTTTATTTTTTTAAACTTTTCAGATTTGAACCTAGTTTTATGAAACAAGAAGTTAATTAATGGTAGATTTACATTAATTAGTCTGTGTTCTTCTAATTTAACTATTGCCAAAAAAAAAAAACAGTCAAATGTTTTAAATGTATAATCATTTTTCATATTTATAAGTTTGACTACTGACCAATGAGACCGTGAAATCGACAAACAAAGTTACCTAGTTACCTTACAAAAAACACACTAAAGGGATGGTCAATCTGCTCACAGGTTCAAGATATAATTTGTATAAGGTCCGAAAGTAATGTTGGGTGATGTTGCCCAACTATCTTCCTCATTTGAAGTTTAACATTATGATTATCCTAGCTAGGCTGTTTTCCGACACGAAATTGCTACTTTACATGTAAGATACATTGTAAAACAAGACCTTTTAGAGGTTACACACGTTGATGACTGCGAATCTATCAAATCCTTGATCAAATTAACACATATCTTGAATGTTCTATCCTTCAACACTTGACATGGATATTACGGATGCTCAAGGAGATCGAACTAGCTAGCTAGAGCTTGCAACTAATAGAATCACTTTATCATATGTTTTTCTTTTCAAGAGATTAGAGATATATATGAAAAGGGAAATGAGCACTAGATGCATCCAAAAATAAGGTAGCAAAAGTGACTGATAACTTATTTGTTCATCACACAAGTTGGTGTATTGAATCCATACATTATTCTACAATACATGTGTGTGTGTGTGTATTAGAGTATATTGACGATGTATAAGTTGTTGAGCATTATTCCCATTAATATTCGATCTATTTGCGTATAAAACTGGTCCTCTATCCGAAAAAATATATATCCAAGTAAAAGCTAACCTCATTCACTTTATTCTCATTGTACGTACTTTAGTGTATGGATCCATGCATCAATTGTTTGAGCATAATTCTTATTCCAACCGGGTACATGCAGAACTTCAACCTAGCTCATTATTTCATTTTAATTCCATGACTATCAAAATTTGAATATCATACATCATTTCACTATGTAATAGCGCGCAAGGTTGTAATTGCTGTGCAGAAGTGACAAATAATTAGTTTCACACACTGACACACAAGTCTAGTACAATTTTGATCTCTCCATAATAAATATTCCTGATACTTGTTGAAAACATTTTATGCAGTTGGCGGAACAACGTACTCCGATCCTTGAATCAACTCCAACAATGCAGTCCATGGTGATGACGGAGCTTGCTGCACGCACATACCTAATGAGTAATGGCAACTCGAGTATGCGTCCAATAGTGACTAAAACCTGGAGACATGACAGAAATTAGACCCTAAATTAATCAAATTCTTTTTTAGTTATCGTATTGGTACCAAAATGGCCGGATTACGACGAATTAGTACAATAATTCAAAATGCCCGCACATCAAACACAAAAAGAAGTGAAAATACGAGATTGGCATGAAAAACATATAATAGCATCACTGAAAGTTTGAAACTACTATGGAACGATGAAAATGGATACGAAGCTTGAGAGTTTTCCATCACTTCTGTATTGTCTGGCCATATATATCGAAGATCCAACTTAAAATTTTCTCACTCGGAGAACAGATCCACAGACCACAGTAACATACACATCCATGCAGGCATGTACAGGTACAGCCATGAGAATATACGAAGCAAATTAACTGATTCAGATCTGCAGTTATATAACAAAGAAAAAAATCTAAAAAAGCCATCCAACCAAGAAATCATTTCTTGTCGCATCAAAAAAAAGAAAAAAGAAGCCATTTCTCGTGTGTGTGTATGTTTATCACAATGAGAGAGACTGAGAGAGGGAGAGGAAGAGGGAGAGATTGTATTACAGAAAAAACCAGTGTTATGCGAACAAAAATAAATCACATATACATCATTCAAAAAGATTTAAAACACAAATAAATTAATTTGTGCTGTTGTTAAACAAATAATGACAGTTTTTAACAATTAAGGATAATCTTTTCCTGCATGCCATGTGTCATGGTTTAATTTACCAAACTAATATTACACTAATTAAATATGTCTTTAGAAAAGAAAAGTCTTTCCTTTTGAGATTTTTCAGTAAATGGAATACAGTAGCAGATTTTCAATAACTGAGGGCTAGTTTGGTATTGCTGTGACTTTAAAAAAACTGTTGTTGCTGTACTACAAAAATAATCAGCTGTGAATTAAAACAGTTTTGTGTTTGGTAAATATTAGTTTTAAAAGTGCTGCCAAGATAAAATTTATTAATTTCTAGTGTTTTTAATGACATCAGTTTTTAAAAAGTAACATTCAGGTTGCTTCTAAAAACTGCTGCCAGTGACTTGTAATTTTAAAAAAAAAATGTTTTTCTTTCATTTACCAAACACTATAAAATCTAAAAATTAGGATAGAAGCTGATTTTTTTTAAAGCGAAGTTGTACGAAACTAGACTTTAGTGTAGTAGCAGTTAATTCAAGTAGAAGTAGCAGCAGTAGCAGGGGTTAACATTCCAGTAGAAATAGTAGCAGAGGTTAACATCCTTGTAGAAGTAGTAGCATGGGTTAACATCCCAGTAGAAGTAGTAGCAGAGGTTAACATTTCAATAGAAGTAGAAGCAGTAGCAGGGGTTAACATTCCAGTAGAAGTAGTAGCACGGGTTAACATCTCAATTGAAGTAGTGACATTTCAGTAAAAGTAGTAGCAGAAGTTAACATCTCAGTAGAAGTAGAAGCATGGGTTAACATCACAGTAAAAGTAGCTAGTAGCATGGGTTAACATTTCAGTACAAGTAGAAGTAGTAGCATGAGTTAATATTTCAGTAGAAGTAGTAGCACGGGTTAACATCCCAGTAGAAGTAGTAGCACAAATCAGTATTTCAACACATTATATGTATCTCGACCATGAATGTCCTTGGACTATATTAGTCTTAGATTCAACAAAAGTTCGGCAGCCCAAGCTTGATTCATCTCTTTTTATATAAAATTGGTTCTCTGAAACTACAATGCAACGCACATACATTTTTAATGGCTATAGCAACGTGACAAAAACCATCACGACGACGAAGGCTACCCATCATCTCTGACAGAGATCAAATTCGACCACAACCCGATCATCCTCTTCCTCGATGAGCCGATCTCTAGACTAGATTCTACCCCACTACCAGAACAAAAGCTTTAGCTGACGAAAATAAAAAAACCAGGCCGACGAACCATTTTTTCGTCGTCTAAAGTCCACGTTAACCGACGAAATTTTCCTTCGTCGGCTAATCTAAATTTTCGTCGGTTATGGTAAACTTTAGCCGACGAAATTAAAATGTCGTCGACTAAAGAATTTATTTCGTCGGCGTTCACAAACTATAGCCGACAAAATTTTTGAAAGTTTAGCCGACGAAATTAAAATGTCGTCGGCTAAAGTGCTTTATATTCGCAGATCTGGACAGCAGCAGCTCATCTGGGATAAAAAATAGGAGAAGAAAAAACGGAAGAAAAAGTTTGGGTGTTGTCGAAATCTGTCCATAATTAGTTTGTGGAGCTATATATAGGTACGTATATGTATATATATATATATATATATATATATGTTGATTAATTGAGTTTTATTTGAGTTGATCGACTTTGAGTGTGATTGAGTTGATCGATTTTGAGTACGTTGGATGTATATATATATATATATATATATATATATATATATATGTTGATCGATTTGGTTGATGATTTGATAATATATATGAAGTTGTTGTTAATAAGTAGTAGATATATATATGTTAATTAATTTATAATATTGTGTTTATATGGTATGAAGTTGTTGATGATATATATGAGTTGATGATGATTTTGTGACGATGTTGATATATAATATTGTTATGAGTTGATTGATTTTGAGTACGTTGAATATATATATATATATATATATATATATGTGTTGATCGATTTGGTTGATGATTTGATAGTAGTAGATATATATTTATATAAATATGTTAATTCTTTATAATATTGTGTTGATGGTATGAAGTTGTTGATGATGATTTTTTGATGATGTAGATCTATATATATCTTTTCTGTAATTATTAAGTATAATATTGTGTATTAATTCGTTGTAATACGTAGAATATATACGCGTACCAATGAATTGAGATTTTATATATGGCATGAAATTTAATTATTAATTAACTAGCGTTATACATATATATTTTGTTATATTTTCAGGATATGGATAAGAGTTGGATTTCGCTTCCAAAATGGGACAAAAGATATGGTAAAGGTTTGAGTTTTCTGGAATATGCGTTGGCTAATGCTAACGGGAATACAATTTTCTATTGCCCGTGCACGAAATGTCAGTGTCAGCGATATGCATCGATTTGCGATTGACAAAGTATGACAGCACCTGAGGAGTAACGGGTTTCGGGAGAAATACATATGTTGGTTATATCACGGTGAAACATCATCAGGAGATCCGCATGATCATGGCCAATTTTCTGAGACGGGCAGTACATTCAACGATCCAACAACGGCCTTCATCAACGACATGTTTCCTTATGAGAGCGGTGTATGCGCTCAAGGACAGTATATGTCTGACCCGGTGCAGCCATTCCTTAGAGCTGTCAACACTGCTGGTATTGAAAAGTACAAAAACTGCTTGTTTTCCAACAGACCCCTGTGTACCCCGGTTGTCAGAAGACCGTTCTTGAAAGTGTGATAGACGTAATGAATATTAAAGTCAAGACAAAATCGATCGTGAAGGCTGTTGATAATTATCTACAGTACACTGCTTCGATGCTGCCCCACGGTCATCGTCTTCCTACCACCCATCATAAGGTCCGATGTATCCTGAAAGATCTTGGGCTTTCCTACATCAAGATCCATGCATGCAGATATGACTGCATTCTCTTCTGGGGTAAAGATCAAGAAGGGAATGAACTTGGTGGCCTTGACGCATGTCTGGTAGGTCACACTGACAGGTATAAGCTGACTCCTGCAGGCAATAGGAAACCTGTGAGGTACTTCGGTATTTCCCGTTGAGGGATTGGCTGGAGCGGTTGTACATGTCTTCACACACGACCAAAGCTACGAGATGACACGCTGATAGAAATTGCATGACGAAGATACTCTTATACACCCTGCTGACGGGGAGGCTTGGAAGCATATAGACAGGGAGTTTCCTCATTTTGCGTCAGAGGTCCGAAATATGAGGCTCGGGCTCTCATCCGACGGGTTCAACCCTTTTGGCAACATGAGTCTTCAATACAGTATATGGCCGGTGATTTTGGTACCGTACAACCTTCCTCCATGGATGTACATGAAGAAGGAATACAATATGTTGAGTTTGTTGATTCCGGGGCCCGGTTATCTAGAGAAGTGTCTCGATGTGTATTTGAGACTTTTGATTAAAGAGCTTAAGTTTTTTGGGACGTTGGTCATCCCACTTATGACAAGTACATGCACGAGATGTTCCAGATGCATGTCATGGTTGTTGGTACCATCAATGATTTTACTGCCCCTGGGATGTTGTCGGGCAACATTGTTAGGAGATACAAGGCTTGTCTAGAGTGTCTTAGCGATCAGGGGAGCAGCAGTCATTGCAACAAGATATGCAGATTGGGTCACCGTGCTTTCCTTCCATATAATCACGAATGGCGGTTTGATGACAAGGCATTTAATGGGACCGTAGAACACAGTGTGCCTCCTAGAAGATGGACGAGAGAAGAAATTTTAGCAGTGCTTAATGAATACGATTTTGGGCAGCTCAGCAATCATCTCAATATTGTGGCGGCAATACCTGAAAGACCCGACATGTACAAATTCTGGACACATAAGAGCATATTCTGGGAACTCCCATACTGGAGTAAGTTGTTGATCAGGCACTACCTAGATGTGATGCACATAAAAAAGAATGTTTGCGACAGTGTGGTGGGCACATTGTTGAACTTGGAAGGGAAGACGAAAGACAGTCCTAAGGTATGCATTGATCTAAAAAAATGCAATTAAGAAGACATATGTGGTTGAAAGAAGGGAAGAAAAAAATGCCTCAAGCTCCTTACACCGTGAAGCTTGACCAGAAGAACGTAATTTTCAGGTGGATGAGTTGTGTGAAGTATCCTTCAGGCTATGCAAGAAATATAGCCCGGTGTGTGAACTTCCGGGACAATAAGATGTACGGGTTGAAGAGTCATGACTGTCATATCCTGCTACAACGTCTCTTCCCTGTTTTCATTCGACCGTTCCTTCCCCGTCAGGTGGTGGAGCTGTTAGTAGCGTTGGCAAGATTTTTCCAGAAGTTATGCACACGGGAAGTGAAAAAATCTAACCTCCGGGAAATGCAAGAGGACATCATTTATATCATGTGTAAATTTGAGAGGATATTTCCTCCAAATTTTTTTGACATCATGCCTCACCTGATGATCCATCTTCCCGAGCAATTGTTGCTTACCGGTCCAGGACACTACACTTGGATGTATCCCATAGAAATGTACGTTTTTTACACCTGAATTCCTCAATATATATACATGTTCAATAATCATAACACTTTGCAACTTGATTTATAGGCAACTTGGAGACTACAAAGATTATGTGGCTAATAAATCCGCGCCTGAAGGATGTATAGCTGAAGCATATATTGCGCACGAGTGCGTCACCTACATGAAGTTGTATTTAGGAGCGTTGAAGGAAACAGACGAAGCCATGCCGGTAGATGTACCGAAGTTCAATCTTTCCATACTCTCCAGTGATGTTGAAGTTTATGGAATTTTGTCAGACTCCTACAAGTTGCAACAACATGAGCTAGTCATTGCCCACTAGTGGTATTGATTAACTGTCCAGAAGTTGAATACTGGAAAGACATCCATCTTTATTGTCCAGACATTCATGGTGATCTCGAGTACCACAACAGAGAGTTCGCAAACTATTTTGGCGACTGGGTACGTAATTCAATATTTATGTACGTATTTATGTTTATTGCATAATTATCCATATTTACAGTTGAATGGTTGGTTGCAGATGAACCATATTCAATTTGATGGTCACCCAAATTAGTCGCACGAACTAAGACTTCTAGCGATGAAGCTGATAATGTCAAGAGTTTATCCGATGTGCAAGGTGAATGGCGTGCAATTTATATGTGAACAGAGAGACAACAGACGAAGAACACAGAATTCTGGGGTGATGGCGCATGGTGGGCGGAATAGAGTTGACTATTACGGTGTTCTCCATTCAGTGGTGGAACTCGTTTACGGTGAAGGCATGACAGTGCACCTCTTCAAGTGTAGATGATTTGATACTAGCCCGCAGAGCATGAAGATCGATCAGTACGGAATATTATCGGTGAACACTGCTACAAGTTCTTACGAAGATGACCCGTTCGTTTTTGTCACATCGGTAAAACAAGTGTTTTATCTTGATGACGTTGCTAAGGGTGACGCGTGAAAAGTAGTCAACCTTGTGCACCCTCGAAACATTTACCAGGCAACTACACTTGGAGAGGCCGAAGACGAGGAAGAAGATGTTGCGTATCAAGAGCCCAACGCAATAGGTATTCCTAACTCCTCTACCGTTCGCCTTAATAATTTTAAAGCAGGTCGTTCGATGCGAATTCGTGATGAAGAGCTAATGCTTATTGATGTTGATCCAAATCAAGAAACAGACAAAGACTCTGGCGATGAGGAAAGACATAGATTACCATAAATTAATTCTGACACCGAAGAAGACTCATCGGATGATTCCGATTACGAGCCTTAGTTTTAATTTAGAGGACGTAATACATTAATTTGTAATAAAAATGAATGTATTACCTTTATAGTTTACATATGTTGAATTCATATTTCTGTTATTTTATATGAATTTTGGTGATGTAGAAACATGAAGTTAGTATGGTTTAAACCTTCTGTTTTTTTAATGTATTTTTTATACTTTAGCCGATGAAATATACCATAATTCGTCGGCTTAAACCATCTACGCCGACGAAATATATCGTAATTCGTTGGCTTAAATAATCTTAGCCGACGAAATCAGTCATAATTCGTCGGCTAATTCAAAGGTTAGCCGACGAATACAATAATATTCGTCGGCTAAACCCTACAACCTAGGCCGATGAATACCTTAATATTTCGTCGGCTTAACCCTAAACCCTAAACCGTAAAATTTTTGTATGACTTGTTGGGTCTCATCGGTTTGAAACTATTTTAGTTGAAGGTCCAGGTAAAATACGTAATTTAGACGGTCAATGACCTTTTCCGTGCGTTTAGGGGTTTGACTTACATGATTGACCGTCCGGATCGAGCCCTTAACCTTGTCGGATCAAGTTGAATTTTTTCCTACACATGTATTTTATCATGATGGTCAGATTTGATGGTAGGATTTTTGTTTCTCAAGTTTGATCATCACAATCACAACATGCCTACTAATGTTGTATAACTTGTTTACCAAGTGTTCAAGTAAATGTTTCGTTTCAAAAAAAAACTATATGTAGATCCTTCAAACGCAAAAAAGCTGTGAAATAAGATATGGCCAGAATGGTGAAATACGTCTACGATTGAAAAATCACAGTATCCGGTAAAGTCTCGCTGCCGATAGTTACGGTCAATGAAATTTTCCATTCTTTATCCCTATGGGTAGCCCTATTTTCGGTGGTTATTTTCCGTAAAATTTTTATATGACTTGTTGAGTCTCATCGGTTTGAAACTATTTTCAGTTGAAGGTCCGAGTAAAATATGTAATTTAGACGGTCCAATGACCTTTTCCATGCGTTTAGGGGTTTGACTTACGGGATTGACCGTCCGGATAGAGCCCTTAACCTTGTCGGATCAAGTTCAATTTTTTTCCATACATGTATTTTATCATGATGGTCAGATCTGATGGTCGGATTTTTGGTTCTCAAGTTTCATCATTACAATCACAACATGCCTACTAATGTTGTATAAGTAAATGTTCCGTTTCAAAAACAAACTATACGTAGAACCTTCAAACGCAAAAAAGTCGTGAAATAAGATATGACCAAAATAGTTAAATACGTCTACGGTTGAAAAATCACGGTATTCTGGTAAAGTCTCGGTGCCGATAGTTGCGGTCAATGCAATTTTCCAATCTTTCTTCCTATGGGTAGCCTATCATCCGTGGTTATTTTTGGCAAATTTTTATACGACTTGTTGCGTGTCATCGGTTTGAAACTATTTTCAGTTGAAGGTCCGGCCAAAATACGTAATTTAGACGGTCTAATGATTTTTCCGTGCGTTTAGGGGTTTGACTTAACAGATTGACCGTCCGGATCGAGCCCTTAACCTTGTCGGATCAAGTTCAATTTTTTCCCATACATATTTTTCTCATGATGGTCGGATTTTCGGTTCTCAAGTTTCATCATCACAATCACAACATACCTACTAATGTTGTATAACTTGTTTATCAAGTAAATGTTCCGTTTCAAAAACAAATTATACGTAGAACCTTCAAACGTAAAAAAGTTGTGAAATAAGATATGACCAAAATGGTTAAATACGTCCACGGTTGAAAAATCACGGTATTCCGATAAAGTCTCGGTGCCGATAGTTGCGGTCAATGCAATTTTCCAATCTTTCTCCCTATGGGTAGCCCTATCATCCGCGGTTATTTTTCGGCAATTTTTATACGACTTGTTGCGTGTCATCGGTTTAAACTATTTTCAATGAAGGTCCGGCTAAAATACGTAATTTAGACGGTCTAATGATCTTTTCCGTGCGTTTAGGGGTTTGACTTAACGGATTGACCGTCCGGATCGAGCCCTTAACCTTGTCGGATCAAGTTCAATTTTTTCCCATACATATATTTTCTCATTGGTGGTCAGATCTGACGGTCGGATTTTTAGTTCTCAAGTTTCATCATCACAATCAATCACAATGTGCCGAATGTATAAAAAGTAATTTAGCCGACGACATGATTAAAAACTCGTCGGCTATAGTTAATACAATAAAATAAAATAGATAAATTGAAAATATTACATAAAAATTACTAGCCGACGAATTTCATGGTTAAGCCGACGAATTTAAAACCTACGCCGACAAATTTCAAAGGTTAGCCGACGAATTTCAAAGATTTAGCCGACGAAATTCAAGGGTAGCCGACGAATTTCAAATGTTAGCCGACGAAGAAATTATTTCGTCGGCTAAAGTTATCAGGACCGTAGAAAACCCAGCGGAAAACCCTAACGCTGGTCCGCCTCCTCCGTGTATAACCAGTTGTGGTCCGCCTCTCCCTCCCTCTCCTCTCCCTCTCCCGGTCTCCCGGCGCCCGCTCCCCCTCTCCCGGTCTCCCGGTCGTCCTCTCCCGGTCTCCCTCTCTGTCGCTCTCCCCCTCCGGTCAGTAACGGCTACTTCTTCGTCCTCACCTCCACCGTTAAATTCCGCTCCGCGTCTCCGCCGCCCAGCCCAGCCCTGCCTTGCCGCCTAGCCCTGCCTCGCCGCAGTTGCCACATTATTAAGGTCGGAGGTAAAAGTATGAACCCTAATTTATGTGTTGGTGTGAATTGTTTTGGAATTGTGTGAATTGTTGGTGTGAATGTTTTGGAATTGTTTATGCATGTGTTTTGAAATTACGGTGCTTTTTGACCTTTGGAAATGATTAATGCTCAATTGGGTTGGTAATGATTTGGAATATTTGATATGGTGGAAGGGTATAGAATTTGAATTTGAAGTATGAAATCGAAAAAAAAAAATTACAATTTGAAGTCATTGATTGAACTAGTCTGCTAGTATGTTTATTTAATTGAATTGTTGTCTTGTTAAGTAATGAATTGCTGAAAATTTTAATTGGAATAGAGTACAATTTAGTTAGTATTTTAAATAGCTTTGATTCAAATTAATATTTAAACGGGATGAGCGGTTAATTTTAGATCGACGAAGGGTTCGAAAGGCCAAAGGTCTGAATCGTCTGAGGGAACCTCTAGCAACCCTCAAACGTCATTCCGGGGCCACATGACAGCCAGACATGTGACCCTTCTGGAGGCGCGCAGAGGCAACTGCGAGCGTTCCCATTCCTCGAGACAGCCTTCGGTGCCCACTTCATCGAGGCAGGGGGCATCCCTCATTCCTCGAGAGAGCTGTGGCCTCAGACCCAGACGGAGGTGTCTGCACCCTGTATGCCTGAGATACAATGGCCGCCCTCTCCGGGTCCTACTGCTTCGGATGATGGGTCATCTGGGGTACAAATGCCGCCGCCTCATCTATTCCTTCCGCGAATGATACGGCCTTACCTGCAGTCGATAGCTCAGGGACGCCGATTTATCCACTGCCCCCGCCAGTGGCTCTATCAGCGGCGTACCGGTTCAGCCTTTTGATACGCCTCTTATTTCCGCGAGGATATCATCATCGGCAACAGAGACGGAATCCATCGCGTCCGCCACATCGCCCTCAGGTGATAAAAGATGAATGATTTGTTTTCTTGTAATTAATAATAAAGGTCTCCGATTTTAATAATAAATTTAGTTTATCATGTGATAAGCACCGTCGGAGCGAAGCCGGCAAAGAAGAAGAGAGGTCCCGTCACAGGGAAGGCTCTCGAGAAGACGGTCAGTACCTCAAAGAGGATCGTCATCGATACTGACGGGGATGGCGACATAGTATCGGGCGGGAAGTCGAGGACGTACTCCGGTCGCATGTGAGCGTTCATTAGGGATAGAGTCCCTATGTTGTGGCCAAACTGGGGCGAGGTCCCGTAGGAGGTTAAGGACATGGTCCATAACGCGATGTCGGTGAGTTTACAAAATGCCTCAATAATATTATGTATTACATTGTTGATTTCTTGAAAAACTAAACTAATAAACGGTTAAATGCAGGTGTGGTTTGACGTTCCCGAGCACCTGAAGAACAGTTGGGCGGACGTTGTGCATGGGGGAAGGTACGTTGGGAAGTTAATGAAAAAACAAAATTGTATGTGATATTAATAATATTTCTAATATTTGTTGTATCAGTAGGTACAAGGAGTGAAGAAGAACGAGTTGCGGACCCACTAGACTACGCACGGGAACGCACATTCTGGTACCCCTGCTGAGTTCCAGTACAGGGAGTACAAGTGGCGTTGGCTTCTGACATCAGAATTCAACAACCCTCGTAAACAGGTATTTAAAAAATTAATTAGTTAATTTGTCATTAAGTACGTGCGTTTTTAATTTTTTTACTAATAGTTTATTTTTTCTTTGAAGGCCGTTTCCCGGGCGAACGCTTAGAACCGGCAACACAACACAAGGAACCATCATGCCGGTTCTAGATCGTTCGCTGTCTTCGGACGAGGGACCAGGAAATCCAGAAGTCAATCAGAAGTCTAATCGTACGTATAAACGAGAAGACATATCCTGACGCCCAGGAGGATATTGTAAGTCATCTTACGTTTTTAAATTTTTAATTTTACTATATATATGTTAATTAATAATTTTTTCCTATCTAATTAGGCGAAGGTGAGGGAGGCTAGTGACGAGGTGATGAGTGCTATAGTGAGGGAGACATGGCGGACACGCAAGAGAAAGTGATGTCCGAAGTCATGTCCCGGATCGACACTTCGGATCCGACGGTTGGGGCGAGGATCATGGGCACAGCCTTCTCACTGCGAGCAAACAACTTCTACTACCGGGGTCTAGGAAAGAAGGGCGAGGGGGTCCTAAAGACCACTCTAGGATTTCAACGAAAGGCAGCCTCGACCAGCAGCAGGACCACGACCACCAGGACTACTCAGCTGCTAGAGTTGGAACTTCAGAGACTATGGGAACAGCAAGCTGCTCATGTTACCTATAATGCCGCGCAGTCAACCTATATTAATGCCGCGCAGGCAGCCCATTATGCGGAGGTACATGTCATCCAGCAGGCCCAGCAGCGGCAGATGTTCCAGTACATGCAGGACTTTACAGCTGCCCAGCTTCAGGGACTTCCGGCTCCGCCCTTGCCGCTACACCAGCCAACAACCTCTACAGCAGTCCCCAGAAGCGGATATTAATTTAGACGATCTAGATTTTGTGTAGTTGATGAATTATATAGTTTTATGTGCTTGTTGTTGGTTATATGAAATTGTTTTGGTGTATTTTGCAGCTTGCTTAGAATGGTAATTTAGAAATTTCGGGTTTTCTTTTTATACTGGAATAGACTTATAGCCGACGAAATACACCATAATTCGTCGGCTATAATAATGTTTAGCCGACGAATTATGGAATGTGTCGTCGGCTAAACCCTTAAAGCCGACGAAATACAGTCTGTTTCGTCGGCTTTAGTTATTTTTTATTTTTTTATTACATACTAAAGCCGACGAATATATTAAGCGTTTCGTCGGCTAAAGTCTGAGAGACTAACCGACGACAGAAGATGTTGTCGGCTAAAGTCTGAGAGACTAGCCGACGACGTCTTCTGTCGTCGGTTAGTCTCTAAGACAATAGCCGACGACGGATTATAGTTTCGTCGACTAAAGTCATTGCCGACGACTTTTCCGACGAAACTATAGCCGACAAATTAAACTAACAGGCTGACGAAAATTCTTCGTCGGCTAAAGTGCTTGCCCTGGTAGTATTCGCCTTCATTTGTCAGATTGGGGGAGAGAGAGTTGGAGCTTCAAGAGTTGCTGCAAATCTCGGCAATCTCATGTTGGAACCCAAGTGCATGTGGTGAGAAAAAAACTACCTCTTGTCATCCTTTACATTCTAGATTATTCAATTATTAATTTAGAATGGATTTTAATGGTTTTGGTTTGATCATATGCCAATTGTGGAGGGAAATCGAAAAGTAGGAGCTTGTGTACTTCCGGCAGTGTTTCTGCTTTTGAGCGACTATCGGTGATTCATGATGAAACCACTGTGTTCGATTGGAGCCGATTCCCAATTGTGTTGGTGATCTTGAAGTTGATTAAGTTGAAGTCTTAGCTGGATGCGATCTTCGTGTTCTTTCTTAGACACGCAAACTTGCAGTTCGAGATCCTACTTTTGGTTTCAAGGTTAGTTGAGTTGTATCCAGACTTGGTTATGGCTGGTGTTGTCAATTTGGTTATAAGTTAGCTACTTGCTATAACTAAAGTGGAATTGTGATGGTTGTGGCTTATGCGTTCAAGTTAAGATGTTTCATGGGTGTATGTTCAGTTTATCAAGTCCATTTCAATTGATCATACATGTGATAGTAATGGATTGATTGAGTTGGTGGGTCTGTGTTTGCCTATAGCTTTTAAAATGTGAATTGGAATTATGAGGAATGTATACTGGGGTGTAGTATTAGAAATGGCCAAACGGGTTGATTGGATTTAGTATGATTGTGATGCCATGTGGTTCATACATTCAAATTGATATCTTCCTGGATGAATGTATGGTGAGTTTGTCAAGTTGATTTGCTTTGATTATGGATGATGTGCCAAATCACGTTGAGGTAGCTTCCCTTTAGTTTTGTAAGCTAGGGAGCTAAGATCTAAAGTGAGATTATGGATACAAATTAAATATGTTGGGTGACCTAGTAAATTTGGGTGCACCGTATATGTTTGAGAATTAAATCGTTGTTGAAATATACATGGTCGTAATGGATCGACGTATGATTATCAAATGTTATGTCGGATGTTAGGACTCCAGTTACCCAAGGAGCAGAAGACTCAAGATTCTCGGAGTTCGTGAGGAAAGTCACGGATTCCAGGTAGGGGACCCGGAACTCCCTTGATTAATGATATTTTTTTTATAAAATGTTTTAGCGTATTTAAGATTGCATGATCCGGTTATCCGATAAAAAATATGGTAACCGGTCCTATGAGATTTTGATGGCTTGAGAGTGAGAGGAGCATAGCGACTACCTTGGGTTCGATCCCTAAATCTTCGGAGGGGCCTTTATAGACGGAATAGTGTCTTACATCCCTTGTGGAGTGGCACTGCTTCTAGGCGATATGGCGTTTGTGGACACTCTCGCTACATTTACCTGTTGTACACATATATAGTAAGGTAAGCTGGATAATGGGTCCAAAGGAGGACCGGCCATCAGGTACAGTTTTATGACGCCGTATTTATTTGATCATACAAATATTTTTGAAAAGTGTCGTTTATTAAATATTTGGATTCAATCTTGTTTTATACTGAGCCTATGAAACTATTTATTTATCTGTTTTCAAGAGTTCCTTGAGCAGTGAAGACGAAAGCTCACCCCTACAACAGCTTGTGGATGTAGGTACTGTGCACTGAGACGAGATAGTGGCGAGGAGTGGGTGTGCATATTTATGATTGGTAATTTAGTTTCCATGATGTTCCCTTTATCTTATACTGGTTTTATATATCAAATTCTATCTTTGCTGCTCATGTTCTGTTATGCTTCGTAATTTTATTTCTTTAAGTTTATTTATTATTGGTCATTCTGTAAATCAAATTTTAGGCGAAGGGAAAAGCCTAATCCTATTATGAATTTGTTTTTATGATACTCTAATGATAATTTGTATTCCTTTGAGTTTATTATTTTTAAACATCCCTTATATCAGGTTTTTGGTGAATGATAGTACATTCAGGAAATAAAGATTACACCTCAAAATATTTCACGCTTCTGTTGTGTTTTTCTTAAATGTTTCCTTGAATAAACTGCCTAACGTTTATCTTGGTTTTCTGTTTTAGAGATTCGCAGCACTGTGACGTGCCTAAACTGAAGAGGTGCAGTTTGGAGTGTGACATGAAGCGGTGTAATACCCCGATAATTTTAAAAGTTAATTAATGTATATACATATATATCATTCGTGCTAAAATGTGAGTCAATTAAAATATTCTTGTAATACGAGAATATTTATTTGGACTCTTCATGTGCGGAACATATGTGTATAATAGATATATGCACATATATGGTATACTTAACAATTATAGTGAGGTGAATAAGTAAGTAAAATCACCGATATGGGACAGGAAAATTGAAAAGAAGAGGAAGAATCGAGAAAATGGAGGAAGGAGAGAACGACATAGACCTTTTTATTATATATCTTTCATAGAACCGGATTTGTGATACACTGAGTATTTTACAAATGAATGAATATTATTGAAATGAGATCTAAATTATGAGGATGTGGTACTAATACTTCGTATCGATATGAGCATGTGAAAATTCTCGTGAATTTTCTAGACAGTTGATTTAGTCACTATTGATAAAACTATGGGAATAAAATAAATGAAAAAGAGTGATATGGACAGTTGGATCTTTTGAAATTTGATCTATACCGTTGGGTTTGTGATTACTTTTTACTCTTGAATTTGGGTTACAAGTTGAGATTGGTCTAGAAAAGAATGGAAGGTTGTGGAACTTTTCATCGACCACGAAAAAGAAGACAAGGAAAGAAGATATTTTGGGGGGGGGGGGGGGGGGAGAACCGACCTCCAACCATCATATCTCCCACCAACCTCGACCAGGAGGGAAAAAAATATATCACTGTTCTCCTAGACGAACATCGACCCTGACCTCGACTCTACCTCTCACGCCGACCTTCTAAGATAATCAATCACTCTTCGTTTCCTAAAGAGAAGTAAGTGATTCAAAGGGCGACAACCGTGGTTTTCAACTCAAGCCATTTGTTAAAATTCATCACCCAATGATTAGTCTTTCATCGGAGTCGATCGGGTAAGGTGTTCGTGTTTGGAATAGGATTGGAATAAAGATTTTAGGTTCGTTTTCTTGCTAGGAGTGAATCCTTTGTTTAATCTCTTAAGTGAATCTCTGGATTGCTTTTTGATGCTCGATTAAGCATTGGATACTCAGAAATATTATCCATGTGTTGAGTTCCTATTTTGATAAATATTTAGATTTACTTATTATAGTTTTGGGGTCGGGTCATTACAAGCGGGGTTTAGGCTTGGTGTTGAGGATGGTCGTTCGGAGGGGAGGGAGAGGGAGAGGTTTGCATCGGAAGGGGTTCTAGTCATGCTGCTATTGCTTCGTTTCTTTTCCAATTCGATTTCGAATTGATTCCCTGGGTGGACTCAACGATGAGGGAGGTAAGGAGGAAGGTGAGTCGATTCTTGTTTACACAATTTCAATTCGATTGTTGCTGATTTAGATCAATGTGGCAATTTAAAATCCCAAGTGTAGACGAGTATGAGTCATGCTACTGCACATTCGGTAGTAGCAGTAGCTATTCAGTGGTCAGTAGCAGAAGGTTTCCAATCGCGACATAGTAGCTTTGTTTGGTTCCGGAGACTTGCTAGAAAAATTACAATAGTCACTGACAGTAGCACTTTTCTATCAGTAGTAGCACATACATTTCTTCTCGGCAGGGCAGTAGCACATATTTTGTCGACAATAGCTGTAGAATATCTAGTGAAGAGTATTTTGGTAAATTGTAATGACAGATGACATGTGGACATTAATTTGTCTTGATTTGTTAATTTGTGTCCTTAATTGTGTAAGATAATATGTAAATGATGTATTTATAAACTGAAATTTGATTAGTAACTTTAAAGTAATTTACTAAATTTAATTAGCTGAAAAGCATTTTTTTTTCTTAATTTAGCTGAAAAGCATTCTTAATTTTTTTTGGATATAATTTTTTTCTTAAAACCTTTTTTTTTTTTTGGGTAATGAATAATTCATTAAGGGACAAAGCCCAAAGACCAAAGCAAGTAGCAAGAAACTAAACAACTAAACCCAACAAGGATCTAGTGATCTGGGCCTGTGAGTTGCATCACTTGCATGACAAATTACGACCCAACATAAGGAGGAAACCAACACTCGAGCATTTTCCTAAACATTGCACACCAACAGTCATTTCAAAGATTGCAGCTTTTAATCTCAAGTACAATCCTGTTCTGGACTCTTCTTCCCTCCTCGCAGTCTCTACTTTCCCGCCTTATCTTTCACGCCAAATCATCCATCAATGGCTTTCTCCAAACACCACCCTCACCCTTCTCTTTCTCATTAAAACCCTCCAACTCATATCTCGCCTAATCTTTCTTTTCCTTCTAATTTTGGCTTTGGTTTTTAGCCGTTACAGTGTTCTATAACCATGAAAGCGTTTCATAAAAACAAACTCTTTTGGGGTTCTTAACGCTTCCGTTGAATCTGCCTTTGATGTTTTGTATTCTTCACTCTATCCCGGTCCCTAGTATTGACCCATTAACTATTGAAGCTTTCGATTTAAATATATTTACTTCGCCAGTTGGGGTTGTGAATTGAGAGCTAGATTGTAGTCGGTATTCGTGGGAATTTCGATTTCCGAGAGAAGAAAAGAAAGTCATGGTGCAAGTCAAAGAATGTGATCCTAATATGGAAAAGGGGGTTTTGCTTTCTTTGAGTCCTCCGGTATCGGATAGCAGTGGAGATCAATATAACACAGCTCTCAAGCCAGCCTCCGCCCAAGTGTTTGTACTTGACTCTTGTGTTTGCGTTCTATATAGTTTTCCTGTTACAGATTAGAGTTCCTTATGCAAATTACATGCCTTAAATTTAGGTCTAGGGTTTTGTGTTACTAGGTTAAATATATAGCTGTGATGGCTTATACTTGTTTTGAATTTACGAATCTGATCTAAAAATTTGAGCATTTTTATATTTTTTCTGTTGTAGACTTGTAGTACAATTGTAGTAATAGGTGAGCTTGAATTATGGAATCACTTGGATGTTATTAACTTTGAGTGCCTATTGTAGGAGAATGACAGGCCCTACGAGACGATCAACAAAGGGAGGCTGGACAGAAGAAGAGGTAAGTACAGGATATTGTATGGTTTGTTTGATCAGTTATGAGTAACACCATAGTTGTTGGGAGGAAAAAAGAAAGTGAATTTGATGCCAGAGTTATGTTAGTTCTTCAGTTTCTTTTATTTCCATTTTCAGGATTTTAAGCATTACAGGTGAAAATTCCATGTATAACTTATTCTTTTGGTGGAGCTATGGAAATTTCTGTTTTCTTGACATTCAAGTTCCGTGGAAGATTGAGGATCCCATCATCTTGTTTGCAGGATAGAGTTCTAGCAGATGCTGTTGAGAAGACAATGGCAAAAACTGGAAAAGGATTGGTGTGTATCTGCACCAGACTTCTGTTCTTTTCACATTATCATTATGGTTTGCTTTTGAAGCTGCAATTACTTTGTGACTAAATTTGTAAAAACTAAGCTCTTATATACAAAGAAAAAGCTCTTTGGTTTCTTGTCTTGATTATATCTGAGGTTGAAAGATGCTGTGTAGGGCTATGTTGTTTTAACAAACTTACAAATTCCTTGCAGCTGAATGTGTTTGTGGAAGAACAGATGTTCAGTGCCTTCATCGCTGGCAGAAAGTCCTCTCACCTGATCTTGTTAAAGGATTTTGGTCTAAGGAGGTCAGTTAATTTCATATAATCTCTGTTTAAAAGCAGATTTTCTGCTAGAGGTTGTAAATAAATCATTGTGACTAATTTTCTGATGAAACTTGCAGGAAGATGATCTAATAATTGAGTTGGTCGCAAAGCAGGGAAATAAAAAATGGTCTGAAATAGCGAAGTCCTTGCCAGGCCGTATAGGCAAACAATGTCGAGAGAGGTACTACATTATAATTCGCATACTCTCTTCTGAATTTTGTTCTTTGGTTAAAAAATCTGTTGTTTGCTTTCTATATGTAATTCATGGCGTTTCTTTTAGAGAGAAACATTTGTGTCTTTCTTCTCTTTTTCAACCTTCAGATAGAACACTTATTGAATGAAGCTTAAAACTGATTTTGTTCAGGTGGCACAACCATTTAAATCCAGATATAAAAAGAACTGCATGGACAAATGAAGAGGAACAGATTCTCATTCAGTCGCATAAAGTCTATGGGAACAAATGGGCTGAAATAGCAAAGTTTTTACCTGGAAGTTAGAATTTATAACATTTTGTCATCAAATAGAGAATCTAGCAGCTAGATAGTATAGTACTTTGTTATATACATAGTACCACGGTAAATACATGCTAATTTTGGTGCCAGTGCCCTGCCGTTTTTAAAGAATCATTACTAAGTTGCAATATTTACTGTTTGAAGGTGGGATTCTGACTAACTATTAGTATTGAAGCTGTTTCGCTTCATTGAAAATATAATGCATATTTGATAGGTTGATGATAACCATCATCTTTAAATCATATACTTGGTAAATATGTAGATGAAGAGTGATCTGAACTCTGAAGTTAACTGGATTTCTATATGTTAATTATATGAGTTGTTGACGGATGGAATGATCTGTTTTTGGTGCTTCTACTTTTGTGCTTTGAAGGAACATCTTTTGATTATCTACTTGATGAATGTGCAGGACTGAAAATTCAATAAAAAACCACTGGAACTGCTCAGTTAAGAAAAAACTAGAACTACGCTCATTCCATTTATCTGATATGGAGAGTCATAAAACACAAGTAGGAATCAGAAAGACAGGTCTTGATCAGATAGCCAACTTCGATAAAAATGTGGAAACCTGTTCTATTAATCTTGATCTGGTTCTTGGAACTCCTAAAGGAAGGGAGAGCCTGATAAAATCTTCAGACAAAGGAACTCGCAGTTGGCTTACAAAAGGAGCTGGTGCAGATAATATGATAAAAACACCTGCTAGAAACCTGTATTATGATAAATCTGCAGCCACATTTGGTCATAAAGTTGAACAACGGAAAGCGTTATATAATAACTATGGCAGGTTTAGAGACTCAAATTGTTTGTCTGATAGACATTCAATCAATGATTGCAGTACTACTGCTTCCGGTGATCTTCAGGGTTCTCCCTATTGTCATGAAAAGCATCAAAACACCATTTACCCTATGAGTTTGTTGAATAATGGCTTAGATGCTTTTGACTACAACAGGAAAGCTGGTAATTTTCTCAAGAAACCAGATCATCCTGTTACAGTTGAGAGAATACATGAATCTTCTAAAGGGTCACAAGGTATGTATGCTTAAAATTAACTAGATGTCCGTAAACTAAGTATGCATAATCTAAATTTTTTTTTTTTATGTAGTTTATGAGAAAATTAAAGATGCTGGTGGAGCCACCAAGCATTCAGATGCTTCAAACCCTGGTTGCTTGTGCTATAGGCCACTCCAACAAGAGGATTTGAATTATTTTTTGGAAAATGGTGATTTCCCAAGCACAGATGGTTACATCCAGACAGAAATGTTCAGTTCAGTTTCCTTATGCACTCCACCAAGCAAAAAAGGAATTTCTGTTGATTGTAATGATCCAGATTCCGTATTGAAAAGTGCAGCGCATACTTTTAAGAGTTCACCATCTATCCTAAGAAAACGAAAACATCCATCTTCCAGACAAAGTTTCAACTCAGAGCATGACCATGTTCCCTCAGAAAAAATGAGCAATGACTCCAGAAACAGCACCAACATTCGAAGTCCATGTGCTGAGACCAAATTCCATTGCATGGCTCGATCAAATGCCAGACAACTTTTTCTCTCTCCTCAAAAGTCTCAGAAGCTTTAGCTCCTCATATTAGAATGTTTTGTCAGGACACGATGCAGCGCCTTCATCAGACAGCTTTTAACTAGTTAAATCGGTGAGTATCAATTCTTCCAAATTTTTATACCTTCAGGAATCTTCAGGAAAACGTATACAAACGTACAAAATCTGCATTCAAAATAATTTCCTCCAGCCTGTAGGAACACATGTATGTTGAATTCTAAATGTCAAAATTGGATAGATCAATCTCCTTGCATAAAATGTGGTAATTAGATAGTCAGGTTACCTGATAATATTTGGTTTCCAAGTTACTAGTTTTGCAGTCTAAATTTTATACACTTTAGTATAGTACAGTATACATATGAAACATGTCAGCTGCTTTTGCTTATTAATCAAAATGTAAAAAGGCTTGAATCCCCTTATCTTTGAGACTACCCTTAGGCCTTAGTATGTAAAGTCATTTTTCTAGATTTAAGTATATAAATATCATTTAACAGCATATTGATAGACATGAATTACGACACAAATCTCTTGGGAGGAGTCAAAAAGAAGCTCTCATCAAGATCATGCCCATAAGAAGGCTCTCACCAAGATCATTAGCTTGAGAGAACAAATGTTCCCTGCAACAAGTACATTTAGACAATCCTGCCTTTGGACCCCTAGCCTGCTGTGATATAGCTGGTTAGCTACGTACTACACATTTCGGTCCACAGAATGCTAACGTCGATCAAAGGAACCTTTGTGAGGCATATCACCATGACCTTGTACTAACTACTAACAAATTTCCTTTACCAAAAAAAAAAAAAAAAAAAAAACTACTAACCAATCTTTACTTTCCTAATACTGGTGTTACTGGCCCGGTAATTGAACCATCACCTGCAGTTTTTCTTTACAGGATGCACTTGAAGCTGGCATATTTTACGAGCTTTTCAATCAACAATTGTTTTTCCTTTTGCTTTCTGTCCTAACCTTCTGTTTGCCCTTTGATGTTACAGAGGATTGGTGGAATCGGTTTTTGCATAATCTTGATGCAGTGATGCACAATAACTAGTGAAGTTAACAGAGGGATCGAGTTATAATTTCTGGAAACTAGGCATAACAGATATGTTGACACATGGTCCCTATATATACTTCTATAGTAGATCAGTTTATAAAGATTTATTGATTAACAGTATAAGTATTATATGTTGATCAGTATTTTCTAGTTTGTAGACTTCATACATGTATATAACACAGCGCGCTACTGTAAAGACCTCACTTCTGTCTCTTTATTTCATCTTCATTGTTCTTCTCTTTGTCACATTTTTAGGTAGCTAATGGTTTAGCTCAAAAGTTAGCTAAACATGCTTTGAGTTTGGGTTCTCAAGTCCTTTGGTGTGGAAATGTTCCCAAGAATTTGTAACGTTAATCTGTAATGTCTTAAGTTTTGATGTTATGAATATATTGATCGTCTCCTACTTTCAAGAAAAAGAAAAATGAACATATTTGGTGTCATTTTGACAAATTCTCACCGTCCTTCAATATCAGAGCCAGGTTTCGATCCTGGGACCTGTGGGTTTAGGGGGTTCCAGGTTTCTCAAATTCCCACCACGCTTCCGCTGCGCCACTGATTATATGGTAACCAATTTGCGTCATAATCAACCAAATCCTAACTAACAGCCTGGAAAACATCACTGATAAAGAGATGAGAGACCGAGAGATGAAGAGCAACGCAAATGAGGAAGATGGCAAACCCATCGACTATTGAGACAGAGAGCTTTGCTTCCACAGCTTCAATCTCAAAGGACCTCCCTGAAAACCATGTCAAGCATCTCCTTCAGTTTCTCAAATTATCGGGTGTTTCTGGCCCTCTTCCAGATCACTGCAATACTAAAGACTTCTACTCCTACCTCGTTCTCGGCATCCTCAAGCCACTCAACATTCATCGAGGCCGTGTCACCTGTCTTGTCTCCGTAAAGCCTGCTTTTACTGTAAAGTCTTCCATGCTTCTTCTCTTGTGTTTCAGTTTGTAATCTTTGTCATTGGTCTGTGTTTGTTTGCTTAAAGAAGAAAAAAAGGGTGTAATTGGGCTCCCTACAGTGGAAAATTTAGGACCCTTTTTCAAAATTTGCTTATGATCAGTTCCTTTTAGTCGATTTCTAACCTGGGTATTACTTATTGTGAGGCAAAGCAGGATGCTTGTTAGACTAGACTGAAGATTTTGACTTTTTTTTTTCTTCTATGGAATTCCACCCATTTTGCTCGCTAATATTTGGGTTCAATTTGATTTGTTTCTATCTATTGGCTGGGAATGATGTTTTTGTTCATGAATCTGCAGAACTTTTTTGGTGGATTCCATGGAGGAGCTATTGCTGCTGTTGCTGAGGCTGTGGCGTTCGCCACTGCAAGAACGGTTGTGGCTGAGGATAAGGAGCTTTTTCTAGGGGAACTAAGCATCTCTTACCTCTCTTCTGCTCCAAAGAATGTGAGTCCTTTAGAATGTGGTATAAATACTGGTAACTGTTGTGTTTGATGGAACGGACCGCCTCTTCTGAGGTATTCTAAGTGGTACTGAATGACCCTAAAGCAAGATCATAGGATATAGGATTGTTGATGCTCATGAAATTTACTCGTATATTGTGTTCAGTACCGTGCTTTACTTGTTTTAACTTTATTAATAAACAAGAGATTGCTTGCATTTCTTTGAAACCCTTATCTTCATAGGCTATTCTAGGTGTGAGCACACTTTGTCATTCTTACTAACAAATGGGGCAAAAAATGGAAACATACAGACCACTAATGGTTTTTTAACTGATCAAAATGAGATTTTTCAAAACCATTTTTTAAGATGCCAATGTGGAAGTGCTTCAGCATATATACAGACTGGCAAATCGCCCAATAGGTGGAACATATATAGCTAAAGTTTTGGAATCTCTCAAACAGTATGTTTGTATCCTCGTCACTCTGGTATGAATTAGGCTGATAGTGGTTTGAGCCTCAAAGGTTGTATGTGTATAGATTCAATCAATAACAACCTTGCATCTTACATTATGCTCTTCAAATTTGGATGAAGCTGACAGAACTCAGATACGTATTCAATTCAGCTCATTATTGGTTAGATATTTTTTACATGATCATGACAAATAAAATTCATTGAAAAGGTGTTATGAGCTAATTGGCATTGACCTTGTAATCAAAGAAGAAGAAGAAAAAACATCTTTGTTATGTTATTTCTACTGCTTACTGATCTCTCTTTATGTGTAGTTTACATCTTCAGTTTACATTGTTCATATTACTTATTTATCTCTTTGCAACTCTTTTACAGGCAGAGGTGATAGTTGATGGATCTGTAGTGCGGAGTGGAAGAAATCTGACTGTAATAGCACAGGAGTTTAAGCTGAAGGAAACTGGGAAATTGATCTACACCGCTCGTGCTACCTTCTATCACACGCCTGTTTCAAAATTATGAATTTGAATATCGAGTGTTTCTCTACTCGAGTTGCCTCACTTTGTACCTCATGCCTCTGTCGTCCGACATCTTACCAATTGTGGTCTCCGGCTTAATAGATTATGGTAATATGTATAGGCGGCCTATGTATAGCTAGTCTCGAATAATATTCTTCAGGAAGAATGAGTACTTACTCGTGCTAAAGCTTATATCTTTCACTAGAGAGGGATGAAAACATGGAGTTATTAGGGTAACTAAATCTTACCACATGAAAACTGTAGTTCTGCTTCTACTTTCTTGCAAAAATATCACTGATGGGTCAGCTTCTCATTTCTATTTTCTGGTGAATATATCAACTTCCCATCTATATTTTTATTATTATGATCATATCGATGGTTTTAACATATACTTGCAGTCCGCAAATGAAAAAAAAGCGAGTATGTCGGCATCTACCCAGTATATAAATAAGATAGGAAAATAGAATTGGTTGGTTTCAGAGAGGTATCTAGCAAGTGATTCAGAAATAGGCAAGAAGACAAAGATGGCAAAGCCCTCGATTGCTCTCACAGAGAGCTTTGCTTCCAAAGCAACAATTTCAGAGGACATTCCTGAAGAATACTTGAACCGACTGCTGAAGTTTCTTGAAAGAGTCGGGATCTCTGGGGACGTCCCAGATCATTGCAATACCGAAGACTTCTACTCCAACATAATTGGTGGGTTTCTGAAACCTCTGGCAATCCTACGAGGCCGCGTCACTTGCTTGGTCTCTGTCAAACCTGCTGTTACTGTAAGCTTTCCCTGCTTCTCATTTTACTTGTTTCAATCTTTGCATTTTCATATGTTTTGGTGTGTCTGCTGAGCAATAATCTGGGGACTGGATTAAGTGGATGCTGCCCTCTTTTGTTTTGTTTCACTTTAATAGGATTCAATTATTGTTTGGCTTAATAGGAACTTTGAACCACTGCACGACATATTTAGATGATTTTTCTGTTCCAAGGTGAAAGATAATGATTTCCAAGGCTTGAAATTTGACTCTTTAGAAAATTCAATTCCACCCGTTCTGTTACCTATGCTAAGTTGTAGTTGAATTTGGTAAATGTAAAGGCTAAAGAACTTGGGGCTAATTTTGTTTCATTCTTGTCTGAATACAAACAAAGAAAGTAAGTAAATTTGTTCCTAAATCGGTAGAATACATTTGGAGGATTTCATGGAGGAGCTATTGCTTCTGTTGCTGAGGCTGTGGCGTTTGCTACTGCAAGAACCGTCGTGGCTGAGGATAAGGAGCTGTTTCTAGGGGAACTAAGTATCTCATACCTCTCTACTGCACCAAAGAATGTGAGTCCTTTATCACCTGCACTTAAATCATTTCAACTGTTCTGTTTGATTAAACCTGTCTAACTTTACTGAGGCATTGTAAACATGATGTGGAATATTGTTGGTACTTACATTTGTAAAGTATGATTATACTTTCAATTAAGTTGATGACACTAGATAAAATTCTGTTTTTATATGCATCTTGTACAAATGGAGATATGTTTTCTGAAACCTCAAAAAATCAGTTATAGCCTCATCAACCTTGGATATATTAGGCTGATTGTGCTTTTGAACTCACAAATCTCTTGTTTAGTTTACGGATTCTGTCGTAGTTTATGGATTTTGTCAATAACATATGATGCTTTCTAAACTTCGATGAAGAAGACAAAGTATTATTTCAAATTGGTAGAAATTTTACATGATCCTTGCAACAGACGTACAAAAAGTGGCATTCGCTAACTGAGGAACTTGTTATTTCTATTGCTGAATGGCCTCAATCTGGTTCTGCATAAGTGCATAGTTTACATTGTTTACAATCTTCATTTATTTTAGTACTCGTTTATGGGCTTCTGACATTTCTTGAAACCGGACTTGCTTGCAGGCAGAGGTGATAGTTGATGGGTCTGTAGTGCGGAGTGGGAGAAACATAACTGTGGTAGAACAGGAGTTCAAGCTCAAGAAAACTGGAAACTTGGTCTACACTGCTCGTGCTACCTTCTATCATATGCCCGTTTCGAAATTGTAAATTTGGTGACTCCTCTCCCCCATTCCTTCTCTCTCTCTTATTCCTTCTCAATCTCATTACAGTTTAGTAAACGTGCTATTAGGCTTAGTTTGATATTGCGGTGAGGATGCACAATTAGGGGTGGCACTTCCGAGCTGAAAACCAAAAAAAACCGAGCCGAAACCGTAAAAACCGGGCCGAAAAAAAACCGAGCCGAAAAAAAAAACCGGGCCGAACTAGATCTGTTCGGTTTGGTTTTCGGTTTCAGCTTTGCAGAAACCAAACCGGACCGGAAACCGAAGTCAACCCGGTCAACCTTTCAAAACGATGTTGTTTTGGTTTTGCTTTTTTTTTTTTTTGAAACCGTAAATCCCTAATGAGTAATGAGAGACAGAGAGAGTCTTTGACAATGACTCTCAGTCTTCGTCTCCTCTCATCCCTCTCGACCTCTCCTCGGCTCCTCTAGTCCTTTTTTTCTTTGTTGCCTCCTGCCCTCCTCTCCTCCCTAATTTGATCTCATCTCCGCGCTCCGCTACCGGACTCCAGTCCTCTAAGTCTCCTCTCCTCTTGGCCTGATCATCACAATGAAGAGGGGTAAATTGAACCTATCGAAACGGGGCTCAACTGGTCGTGGCCGTGGTCGTGGTGCTGCGATCAGTGCGATGGACAAATCGTCCTCATCTTCTTAGGTATTTTTTTTCTTTTCAGAATGTCCTCATCTTCTCTACTGTATACGAACTTTGGAAAATCATAAGTATTTGTAGAAAAATCATTTTGCTGCGATTCCAGTTCTCGAATAATCTTTAGGTTGTCTATTACAATTGTTATGAAGAGACCAACTTGAAATTCTTAGCTGAGCTATACTGTTTTTAGCCAAAAAGGTCTGCTGGTCAGGAAGACAGGAACTCAGGAAGTTAGCAGTTTTTCTTTACTGTATACGAACTTTGGAAAATCATAAGTATTTGTAGAATAATCCTTTTGCTGCGATTCCAGTTCTCAAATAATCTTTAGGTTGTCTGTTACAATTGTTATGAAGAGACCAACTTGAAATTCTTAGCCGAGCTATACTTTTTTTAGCCAAAAAAGTCTGCTGGTCAGGAACTCAAGAAGTTAGCTAGCAGTTTTTTTTCTACTGTATATGAACTTTGGAAAATCATAAGTATTTGTAGAATAATCCTTTTGCTGTGATTCCAATTCTCAAATAATCTTTAGGTTGTCTGTTACAATTGTTATGAAGAGGCCAACCTGAAATTCTTAGCCGAGCTATACTGTTTTTAGCCAAAAAGGTCTGTTGGTTAGGAACTCAGAAAGTTAGCAGTTTTTCTCTACTGTATACGAACTTTGGAAAATAATAAGTATTTATAGAATAATCCTTTTGCTACGATTCCAGTTCTCAAATAATCTTTAGGTTGTCTGTTACAATTGTTATGAAGAGACCAACATGAAATTTTTAGCCAAGCTGTACTTTTTTTAGCCAAAAAAGTCTGCTGGTCAGGAAGTTAGGCATACATTTTCTGATTTTGTTCCTTTGCTCTTAGTCTCAAAGTTTGCTAAATGATTCTTGCTTGATTTGGTCTGTAATACTTAACTTGTTTAAATTGGTTTAATTTTTTATGCATATGCAAGTTGATAGTGTTGGTGTTGGTGAATCGGGAACTCTGACACCGGTTTCTAGTATGGGTGGATCACAAGCAAGTACCGGTCATATTCCACAAGATTTTGTAGACCAAGGAGAGGCAATGACCGAGGGCTTTAATGGTTAAGATGTATGGACTTTAACTATGGACATTCAAACTATTTTTAGTATTTTGATTGTTTTTGTATACATTTGGTTAGTGGTTATATTGATACATAGTTTTGAAATACTAAAACAAAAAATGTGGAGGAGCTGTTAATTTTTTGTTACAGTTAAATCATGGTCAGAAAATTTTACAGTTTTTACAAAGTTTTGTAAAAAAAAAAACCGAAACCGAACCAGACAGTCTGTTTGGTTTGGTTTTCGGTTTGACTTGTCTAAAAATGAAAAACCGGGTCGAACCGGGCCGAACTTTAATTTCGGTTGGGTTTTCGGTTTAGGTTAAAAACCGAACCGAATCAAACCGAACCCACCCCTATGCATAATTATTAAAAAAAAACTCAGTTTTAAATAAGCAACCCATAAGCTGTTTTATAAAATCTTGATTATTTAACCTAAAATTTCCTAAATAAGCCCCTTAAAATATTTTACCAAACATGCAATCTATTCAAAATGGTAATTATAAGTGATTTGATGCCTCAAAACGCTACCAAACAGTTGATTGATATCACAAATGGAAACAATGTCACAAAAACCATATGAAGTGTTCATTTTTAACACCAGGTCATGGATTTTTGGTAGCATATAAGATTCTATTGAATGATTTTTGGTCACAATCATTTCAAAAGAATGATTGAAGCTCTTGTTCGGAATAGATTCCGGGTCTAGAAATTGATGTGATTTGTTCCTTTGTACAAATCTAGTCTCGAGACTCTGGAATCCATTGATATTATGCCTGGCCAACTTTTGAGCAAAATTTTCTTCTCCAATATGAAATCATAATCTCAATTAGTCCTCGGTTGGGATTTCCATCTTCTAGGCATTGAACCTAAAGAGCACTAGAAACTAGATAGCTAGTATAACATTTTGAAGAAAATGACATTATAATGGCATTACGCACGTACGCTTTAGAAGGAATTATTACATTACTTTCACAGTAAGGAAACCTTACACTTATAACAATGATCGTAACTTATAATAAGGAAACCATCCATTTATTTATTGGAATGCAAAAGCACATGATTGCAGGAAAGTAAACACAAAAGCAGACACATACCACCAGAGAGCTTCATCAATGCCCCAACTAGTTCTGCTGGACAGAATCTGCAAGCTCTGGAATCCATTTGAAAGTCAAGCCTGAGCCACCAAACTTCTCTTCTATGAGTCCGGACATTCTCTCCTCCATCTCAGGGGTGAAATAGTTAACCCAATCTCCCACCTCAGCTTTTCTGAACAGGTCCTTATTCTCAATGTTCAAGACAAATTTTCCGGTTTTGTTGATCTCCAACTCCTTCATGGTCTCAAAAGAACAGAGCTTTGCAATGTCTTCAATCAAACCGTTTCTCTCCTCATCTTCATTGAAAGGGTAGTCTATGAAGCTGGCCAATGTTTTCAAGTGCAATTTAGTATAGAACATTTTCATTTCCAAGTGAAATCGTATAACGAGGGCCAAATAGTTGTCGATCTAAAATACTTTGTCGGGTGTTGAATGTTTGCAGATTGATCATTCAGTCTTTGAAAATATTTGTTCAAGACTGCAACAGGAGTACATGTTAAGAACACTCGATCTCAAGATTTGTCAACTTATTAAACAGCTTTCATAGTTTCATTCAACCTCTCCCATTAGGCCAGTTTCAATGAGTGCAATATTTGTAGTAGTGAAGCCAGTTGAATTGGATCTCTGTTGTAACAACTTCCCTCCTTCATTCTTCATTCACAGTTGCATTCATTGACAGCCAATCAACACAGCATGATTGAAAATTGAAACAGGCCTTTGAATATATGGAATGCAAGTAGAAAAAATACAAAAAATTGTCATTTCTACCAAGAAATTAAGGCGAACAAATTGGCTAATAATGATAACCCAAATACCTATAAAATCCAAGTAGACGCTCTCAAAACTCTCCAAAACTAAGGTAATGTGTCCTCAAATCTAGCTAAGAATTGCCACTTTAGTCGGAATGGAAAGGAACACCTGTTCTCTGCCTGCTGCAACATATAACTTCAGATCTGCTTTATTTTCTTTGTCCTCCAATGTCATCCTGGTACTTCCAACTTCACTTTTAACTGGTGCAGTTGGACAGCAGTCTTCTTCTGGTTCAACATCCTCACAATCTCTGAATTCCAATATAATGTAACAGTCAGAAGAGACTCAAGTAATTCATTAGAAAATAGAATGCCGATATATCAATAGGAATTGCATTGGAAAATAAGTAAAACAAGCACTCGTGTTAGGAAACTTACGGTGTAAAACTGAAGTTAACTTCCAAAGAGAAACTGCCCATCAAGTCGACTTGATAAACAGATGACCGTAGGGTTCTGATTTCTGTTTCTCCTCCTTCGCGTAGAATCCGTAACGTAGTGATACAAAGATATTGATGCTCAAGAGAAGATTCATTCTGGCCTGTCTGCACAAGACAAAAGTCCAGCCCCCCTAAATGAACCAAAGTCTGAGTTATGTCCTCCATCATCGGGGATGGTGGATGCGCGATATTCCATAGATGCAAAGGCAAGGCTGCGCCTAGGTAACAAGTATCATCTGAATCCCGCGAAAACGAGAATGCTAGAATTTCGTCCGGAATCAAAGACAAGGAATATATAGTACCGTCCACAACCACGGCCCTCCCCACGAAAGGATAGTGTGTCGAGTCAGTGACTTTCACTTGAAGCCATTTTTGTGTATCAATATGAAAAGCCATCACGCCGCAGTCTCTGCTGTTATACATTGAAATCAAAATGTAGCCGTAACAGACGGCATAACCAGCTACGGTCATTCTTGGCTTTGGTTTGTATGGACAAGAAGGCAAGGACTCCCATGAGTTAGCGGCTGGAACATATCGCTCAAAGGGTTGGGAGCATGATCGGTTTGCAAAGTAATATAGCATCCCATATGCAGATATAGCAATACCATACGGTTTAGACTTTTTGGGCTGAGCGAAGTGCTGGAAGTCTGAGACTGACGTTGTATCTGTGTCAAAAACGAAGGAATTGGTGGTTGTGATGGGCTTGCAAGGATGAGCCTGTCCATTTGCAGTATATGTAACTTGGAGCAGCTACCAAATCTCACACCCTCAAACAAACAGTCCTTCGGCAGATCCAAACACTTCTCGAAAAACTTGATTACTGGTACGAGTACTGGTGGGGATGACTCAACTACGGCACCAACCGAAGCTTCACTGGATTCTCCATGCTCAAGTTTCACTTCATATAGTGCACCATGGTATGGACCAGAATCGAAACTCACTAGAACAAACATGGATATGTCTTTCTGCTGGTTTGTACTCATCTCCATGGCCAAGCTGAACGTACAAGCCAAGTTCACCGTTTAGATAATTAAAACAAACCTGAACTAAACAAAGCAAGTCCATCGATCAATTGCAAGACAGTCTACTCTAATATGGCCATCTCAAATTAACAGTACCAAAATCCAGAATCTAAGTTTTTTATACAGGAATAAAACCTGAGAACAGAAATTTAGTTAATCATAATCTCAAGTTCTCAACCTAGCTATACATGCATGAATGTCAAGAAACCCAAATCCAAAACAGAAGGAAGCATATTGTGCCATTAAATTCTGTTATAACAAAGATCGTGCGACTAAAAACATGGTGTCCACGAAGATCAAACGAACAGCTAGCTAGTATAGAGTCTGCCTTGCTGATAGATGTTTTTTGTACTAGAATTCAATCATGGTACAAAATTGAAATCAGATCGAACAAAAAATTGCTTTGTGTTTTGAGTAAACATGTGATTACAGACCTATCAAGTGATTATGGAGATATGCGTGCAATGAAATCACACATATATGGCAGATCGTTACGAGAAACGATGTAGATGAAATAACAAAACGAATCCAAACAAAAGTAATCGAAGGAAATTACCGCTTTTAATTTGATTTCTCAAGAAAATTCGGTGAGCCAAACATTCAAGAGGAAAAGGAAATTACCTCTCCGAGGCCCCGACCCAAAAAATTCCAGCAAAATCTCTTCTCGTCGGCGCTGGGCTAGGTTTCCCGATATTTTTGGATTCCCTTTCTTTTTTTTTTTTTTTCCTCTCTCTCCATATTGTCGGCAAAAGGTGATTCCTAAAGAATACGAGAATACGAGAATCCATTGAAGTCTTAGGTATATTAGGAGAATCTTCTCTCGCTTATTAAGTTTTTCCATTGACACGTTTACTTACTTGGAATGGAATTAAAAAGTGATGAAATAATTGTTATTAATGTGTTTACTTACACATAACACATAATGAAATCAGAATGGGTGTGGGTTCCACCATCTAATCAGAAATTAATTCCTTAATAACCCGGAATTATAATACCAAGGAGGGAGGTGGGTTTAAAAATGATACCATCAGGAATCAACTTTTATACCTAAAGTACCCTCTATTAATTTTAATATGCTAATAATAATGTGAAAGTTTTTAAATTTTTTTTAGATACTAATGGTAGTGATCAATTTTTTTATTAATCTTTTTTAGATACTAATAATATGCTATTTGCAGAAGTTGTTTAATTTTATGTGTGGAAAAATAATAAGTATAATGTCTTAATTTTGTTATTCAACCGCATCTTACCGTTTGATATACAACTCAAAATGCTAGTACTAGGACCAAATGATTTTGATAAATCATGGTAGAAGGGACAAGATTGTAATATACACAAGCACACACGTAACCTCTATATAAAATTATAATATGTAACCACATGATTATAATCAATAGAATGAATCAAAATAGTCACTCTTGACTTGTTGAATGTTGATTATACAAAACTTTTCAATTGAGACAATCAAAACAACAAAAAAACACTAAATAATTAACATGTAGAAAAAATTATGTGAGAGTGAATGTGTAGCTGCCTTTTTTCAGAGTATTTTAGTAATCAAAACTATAATTAGTTTCTAATTCCATGTGGTAAGTAAACAACTCAATAAAATTGAACTCTCCACATACTATTTCATTCTGTCTCTCATTCCTTCCTTCTTCCATTCCTAAAGAAATCCATTCCAAGTAAGTAAATGTACCTTATAATAAATCTATATAAAGCTCGAGTCTCACTACTGGAAAAAAGCACTTAGGAGACGGAATTATTTCGTCTCCTAAGTGACAGATTTCATCTCATGAGTACTTAAGAGACGGAACGTTCGTCGCCTAAGTGTCGTGAGGTAGACACTTAGGCGACAGAACCTGAAATTCCGTCGCTTAAGTGGTTCTTAGAAGACGGAATACTTTCGTCTCCTAAGCACTTAGGTGACGGATTTTATTTTATAATAAAAAAAAATTATTCACTTAGGAGACGGAATAGTTGAATTCCGTCGCTAAAGGCTGAAAAAAATTTAAAAAAAGAAAAATTTCATTGCCCCTAGTAAACCTAGTGGAAGTTTACTGCCTCCTAGTAAACTTCTACAGACTTCTACTAGGGTTAGTAAACTTCAATACAGTATCTCTCTTTCAATTTCATGCCAATTATACGTAACAGATACTCATTCTTACCCTAATAAACAAATTCATTGCCCCCTAATAAACCTAGTGGAAGTTTACTGCCCCTAGTAAACTTGTACTAGGGGTCAGTAAACTTCAATATAGTATATCCCTTTCAATTTTATGTCAATTATACACAACGGATACACATTCTTACCCTAGTAAACAAATTCATTGCCTCCTAGTAAACCCAGTAGAAGTTTACTGGCCCCTAGTAAACTTCTAGTAGGGGTCAGTAAACTTCAATATAGTATATCCCTTTTAATTTCATGCCAATTACACACAACAAATACTCATTCTTACCCTAGTAAACAAATTCATTGCTCCCTATTAAACCCAGTGAAAGTTTACTGCCCCCCAGTAAACTTCTACTGGGAGTCAGTAAACTTCAATACAGTATCTCCCTTTCAATTTCATGTCAATTATACACAATAGATACCCATTATTACCCTAATAAACAAATTCATTGCCCCTAGTAAACCCAGTGAAAGTTTACTGCCCCTAGTAAACTTCTACTGGGGGTCAGTAAACTTCAATACAATATTTTTCGCTCAAATTTTTAGAACTTAAGCGACGGAATGTTCTATTTTCGTTGTCTCAGTGATTCCTGATTTTTTTTTTTAAAAAAAAAAACCATTCCCCGTCTCCTAAGTAAACATTTCCGTCTCCTAAATTATTCATATAAATTTTTTAATTTTTATTTTTTTAAAATGTCGTCGTCTAAGTAAAAATATTATGTCTCCTAAGTAGTATTTAAGCGACGAAATGAAATTCCGTCTCCTAAGTCGTTCTTAGGAGACGAAATCAAAATATTTCGTCACCTAAGAACAACTTAGGAGACGGAAACTGTTTCGTCTCCTAAGTAGAAAATTTTGTCGCTTATGTACGACCTAGGAGACGGAATTTTTTAATTCCGTCGCCTAATAAGTGCTATTTTCCAGTTGCGTCTTAAGTCAGTGACCAGACAAGCCTCAGTATAGAGAATCTATACTAAGATTTCTATAACAGTAGTAATGAGAATATGTGATTCTTATTTGTACATCTGCTAGCAGTAGTAACACAAATTCCTTGCTTTGAATCTGATCGATAGTCATATTCCGCTCCTCTAGCAAAAGTTTAAGAAGGAAATATTACATTATTATGGCATTACACACGTACAATTTGGAAGGAAATATTACATGTCTTTTACGTACAGGAACGTAACCTTACACTAATAACTTCTGGATTATAAGAAGGAAACCCTGCATTTATTAACTGAAATGCTAAAGCCCATAACAGGAAAGAAACACAAAAGCAGACGCACATACCATCATCAATGGTGAAAACCAGAGCTTCTTCATCATTGGATGCCCGAACTAGTTCTGCTTGACAGGATCTATTAGCTCGGGGATCCCTTCAAAAGTAAAGCCTGAACCACCAAACTTTTCTTCTATGACCTTGGACATTCTCTCCTCCATCTCAGTGGTGAAATAGTTAACCCAATCTCCCACCTCAGCTTTTCTGAACAAGCTCCTGTTCTCCATATCCATGACCAACTTTCCAGTTTTGTTGATCTCTAACTTTTTCATGGTGTCAAAAGAACATAGCTTTGCGATGGCTTCAATGACACCGTTTCTCTCCTCCTCCTCGCTGAAAGGGCAGTCTATAAACTCGGCCAATTTTTTCAAGTGAGATACAACATCTTTCTTCATGTCCTCGTACTTCAAGAACAACACATTGTTAGGTCTCTTCAAACTCTCTTTCCAGTAACCCAAAATGTGATCCCAAAATGGACCCCATCCATCCATGCCTTGGCAATACCTATCAAATGCCTCATCAACGGACAATGGCCCTAAAGATTGTGGCCTGGCTTTGTTAATGAAATGCCAAGTAGAAACAAATGAGTCGAATGGGTTTCTACAAGTATAAATGATCTTACAATTGGACTCTTTGACTGAACCCAAAGAAGGATAAGGAAGATGAGTCCCAAAGAGCCTAGGCTCAGGAAAGTACTTGGATGAGAAATCAGGAACTCGGTTGTTTATATAGAGATCCATTGTGAAGTATGGTACAAGCTTATGAGAGTTGGATGTGAGCAAGGGATGGGTCTCTATAGCGAAACGGTGTCGATTCACAACAGCAAAAGTTAAGGCTTTCAACCATGTGGTGCCACATTTGGGTAAGCTGGCCACAACTATGTCGGAGTCCCTAGCTTGGAAGTGTTTTTGGAAAGCGATAATGGCTTGGAGCACTTCTGGTGTTGGGCACCAGAAGCCTTGGTATAGATATTGGGGAAGGGCTACCCAGCCTCTTTCTTTGGGGAGAGAAAGAAGGAGTTCCTGGCACTCATTACTGAGGTTTTCTGCTTCATGATCAGCGGATTGAAATTCAGGCATACTGGTAGTACTGGTAACTAGGGCACTAATAAACTGAAATGGTAGTGGTAGCTAGAACTGAGACCTGGCCTGAAAATTATCTGACAGTGACACCCAAATATATAGTACTAAGCTAGCAGCTCGAGCTCACTCCTGGACCTCTCTGCAAGAATATAATAAGAAAATAAATCAAAGCTTGATGCATGGATCATTAAGAATACAAGAATGTGTCTCCTGGGGATACAATAACGTATAAAAAATCTATTGGCGGTGGTAGCTAGAATACATATAAACATCACGCATAGACTCATCTGATATTCAGCACATATTATATTTATAAGGACGAGTAGTTAATCATGCACACACCAGCTAGAAGATCTGAATATTTCATAGTTAGTGTATACATCGATCTAATCTAACCAGCACTAGATGTTATGATTTAATTCAAGTGTGTTGGCTTGAAATTTTCTATCTTAAACCCTAGTCCATCATGATGTGGGTGGCCAACTAGCTACATCGATCCCAACTCCCAAGGAGCAATCTCCGACGACTCTCTTTGCCCTACGTTCCTCTTCCTACAAAGTCCAGGTCTCAGTTGCCGCCTGCACAAGTAAATTATGAGGATCGAACAATTTGCAGTCTGAGCCACAGACACGGTTCCGCAGAGGATGCGATCGGGTTTGATCAATTTGGTACTTAAAAGATTTATTGACGACTTTTCATCACTTGCACTGCATTTTTAGCAATCCTTAATTGGTGCCACAATTGGATTGACCGGCCACTTGTTAATTCTTTGAAAACTTAGCTACCATCTGATCAGTCGAGTTCGTAATTAAGAAGTAATAGAGATTAAAAAGAAGTGAATTAAAGAAAATGATAATCACTTTTTTCCTAATCAAAATTGTGTTTTGGGAGCAAGTGTGTGATTACTATGTGAGGGGGATAACTTAAGGAACATCATGCTTGGCAAATATGGCGCGAGAAGTTAAACATTTTTTCTTTCTTTTGGTATGCAAGTTTAGATAAAGTACACCCTCTCGCTCGAAATTTTAATAAATATAATTTACCTTACATCATAGAAAGATGGTCTAAACCAAAATCTTTCTCACACAATAGCACAGATTAAGCAGAGAACAAGAAAGAACTTTGTTGAAACCAACCCAAAGACAGTCGACTTGAATCTGCAAGCTGTCTCGAAAGAACAGCTTGTTGATTTGCTTGTAAAGGGTTTATGTTCTCCTCTGCATATATCTTTACTTGCTCCAGCTTGATAAGGAGGGGTATTAACAGTGAAGTTTAGTTCGTTAGGTTAAGTGTGCTAATTGGTTCATTACAGTTAATTGCATGTGATCTTACCCTTGGCATGTTTCTGTGTTACATATCGTAATGTATAATATCTCTCTTATTGTAGCAGAATCTATCATTACCTAGCTTTAGTAAAATATCTCTCCATTTTCTCTCTTTTCTCTTTGCTTTGTACCTCACTAACCGTGATTTTCAGGTAGCAACAAGGTAATTAGCATGAGTGGTTATTCTGTCCGCATCCGCATGTACCATCTCTAAATTGGTTTTTTACAATTTAGGGACAGATTTTCCTGTCCATCCCATACAGGGTACCTTATGGTCAATCCAATATCTCGCCAACTTCATTTTTCTTCTGACACAACTCGGTCTCAAGTCTCAATAGTATGCTAACTTATTTTTTCCTGTTCGTGCCCAAAATGATTCATCTGTCCATGTTAACGTATATAGACCACGGACAAGCTGGCCGTCCTCAATTCTTTTGTGCCTAAAAGTCAAATAGCTAGTAGTGTGTGTTTTTCCATTTTATTTCTCTAGTTGATCGAATAACACACTGTTTGGTTAAAGATTAGAGTAATTTTAAATACACACATTTAATCTCTTAATACACACCCCTTACTTAATACACTACCCATCTAGTTTTTCATTTCAATATTATACTAAATACACATCTCAAACTGTTTAAAATACTCTCAATATCAAAAACTAATAATAATTTGTTATTTAATATAATTATTATATATTTACTATTTCACAACTCTCTTTACGTATTCTCTTTTATTTTTTGTTAGATATTTTTGATCTGGTTAGAAATTTTTTCTTGATATTTTTCAATTTATAATCAAAAGAGTAATATTATATTCGAACTCTAAATCTCCAATATGACATCAATCGGCTAGAATTTGAAGAAACAAAATATTGAACATACATAATTTTTTCAAAGTTAAGAAACTAATAAAAATACAATAGCATACATAATTGTAAAAAAATAAGAAACTAGTAAAAAAAACTAGTAATTTTTATCGAACATACATAATTTTTTCAAAATTAAGAAACTAGTAAAAGTACAATAGCATACATAATTGTAAAAAAATAAGAAACTAGTAAAAAAAACTAGTAATTTTTATTGAACATACATAATTTTTTCAAAGTTAAGAAACTAATAAAAAAAATATTTAACATACATAATTTTTTCAAAGTTAAGAAACTAATAAAATTACAATAGCATAAAAACTAGTCGAAATTCAAGTGATGAATTTTGGAGAAGATATTTTTATTTATTTTCTTTTAATACGTAGTAATAGTGGAGAAGAGTTAGGTTTTTAGGGGAAGAGAAAGTTTTTTTTTCCCTAATAATTGATGTATGTTTTTGTAATTAAACAAATCTATCAAATCTGATGTAAAATATAAAATAATAAGGGTGTGTATTAAGAGATTAGAGGTGTGTATTTAAAATTTCTCTAAAGATTATTGTGTCTTTATATTATGTGTGTACTTAATTACGTACTAATTTTCTTTCCCAGTGACAAAAAATATGAGAACAAGAAGAGCTACAGTTTAGCTACTTAATAATATCTGCTTCTCCGATCCAGTTCGCAAATCACAATATCACCATGTTTGTAAGTCAGTTTACACAGCTAGCTCGTGCATGCTGATGCTTTCTGTCTTTGAAATGCTAGCTTGTTGCTTAACAAAATATATTGAAGGTACGTAACCGATCACTAGTGATATGTGGCTGACTAGCTAACTTTTGAGCAAACATTCATATAGAAGTGAAATGCCCGTTTGATCATTCACTCGTCGATCAGAAGTTTTAAGACATGGAACCACATATTGAAGGCCCCAGAAAATAGATAACTAGATCGCAGTACCCAATAACAACTTTATGATTTGGAAGGAAAACTTACATTATAATGGCACAACACACTTAAGATTAGTAAAGAAATCTTCAATAAGATTTTGGTGAACCCTAACCCTAACCCTAGCAAAGGCAAGAGCCTGATGAAAACCGGTTCTCACACTGCAACCACCTTAATCCATTTGCCTTCCCTGGTTCGTCGAGTTCTGGTGGTATTGGGGCACCATCGCTTTCATTCTCTCTACCTGGTATCTCAGCTGCAAATCTAGCAACATAGTTGGCACGGTTTCGCACACCAACAGAGAATCTGATCGATCCCTCCGATTCTTATTCCATCTGTTTCTCAGCCTGTTAAGCCGATTGTGAATGAAATACGAGCCATTGCAGGTGTCAAACGAGGTCCGAACATGACATTAGAGACTCTGGGAAAGCGTGAACGTGGTGAAGATTCTGAAACTAATTAATGAGCAGATGGTCATGGTGCCCTTTGAACTCACCTTTTCTCCTGATTTGGTGATTGCCCATTCTGGTGGTCAAATCACCGTATCTCCCGCTAAGAAACATAAGCTTGGGAGGCCAAAGGGTGCTAAATATCATGGTCTGGATAATCAAAGCTTGAATCAACAATGATGAAAATTGAAACCATAACTAAAATTGAAGACGAAGAAAACAAAGAGAAAAGTAAGAAGCATTCTGCATTTGAGAAAAGTTGCGATATGATTACAAAAGAGAGAAGAATTCCTATTTATTCTAGAATCGGTTGGAAAGCCAAAATCCTAATTGTTGACTTGTTCTCCAAGTTCAGACCAAAAAAGACTTGTTCTCCAAGCTGATGGAGTACGACTGGGCATGCTAGGATGGGCTGGGCCTGCAACAATATATACTCTTAACAAAGGGTTCTAAGAAGAAGAAGAGAATTGGAGAGGCAAGCAGCAAGGCAAGGTTTGGTCCAATGAAAGCAAGCAAGCGCAAGTTCGGTGCTCGGTAAACTCTGTTTCCTGGAGATGCTTCTGATGATGCTTATGTTGATGTTTCTGGTGAGGCATCTGGTGGTGTTTGTGCTTATGCTTCCGGTGGTTCTACTTCTGAGGGTTTAGTGCCGGAAGTTATTAGTCCGTCCTCAGCTGATAGTTCTCTCGGGGAGACCCCCTCTGCGTAGGGTGGTTCCAGGTTGTTATTAATAAGTAGGTTTACCTACAAACAAAGCTGGTTTTCATTCTATGGTTTGCAGCATAGGAAACTAAGTTTTTAGTGGTTTTTGCATGGTTCATTTATAACGTAGGTTGTGACTCCATGAGGACGGATCATGCGGATCATGTTTGTGTTGTTCCCCTGCTATCATCAATATGAGTGACTTCCTTTAATATATATATATATATTACATTTATTTTACAAGAAGGTAATTAACCTTACAACTATAATCAAATCTCATGTTAAATATGTCATTCATGTTACTAGTGAGTTTGATAATATCAGTTTTATTCATGCCTTACGAGAAGCCAATTTCTTAGCTGATGCTCTTGCAAATCTCAGGCACAGTTTGCATGCTCCGAAGATTTGGTTGGCTGTCTTTCTTCCTTAGGCTGCGCAAGCGTTACATTTAGATATTATTAATATTGGCTACCCTAGAGAGCCTTGTTGTAATTTAAAAAAAAAAACCAAATTAAAAAAAACCTTACAGCTATAACAAAGCATCATAAGAAGGAAATCTTACATTTATTAACTGAACTGCTAAAAGCTCATTACAAGAAAGTAAACACAAAAGCAGACACATACCCTACTAGTTCTGATGGACTGAATCTGCAAGCTCGGGAAGCAATTTGAAAGTCAATGCAAGCCGGAACCACCAAACTTCTCTTCTATGAGTTTGGACATTCTCTCCTCCATCTCAGGCCCACCTTAGCTTTTCTGAACAGGTTGTTGTTCTCGATATTCATGAAAAACGTTCCGAATTTGTTGACCTCCAACTTCTTTATGGTGTCAAAAGAACATAGCTTTGCGATGTCTTCAATCACACCGTTTCTTTCCTCCTCTTCAGCGAAAGGGTAGTCTATGAACTTGGCCAATGTTTTCAAGTGATATAAAACATTTTTCTTCATGTCCTCGTACTTCAAGAACAACACGTTTGGTCTCTTCAAGCTCTCTCTCCAGTAACCCAAAATGTGATCCCAAAATGGACCATACCCATCCGTACCTTGGCAATATCTATCAAAGGTCTAATCAAGGGATAATGGACCTAGCGATTGTGGTTTGACTTTGTTAACGAAATGCCAATAAGAAACAAATGTGTCGAAGGGGTTTCTGCAAAAATAAACAATCTTACAGTTGGACTCTTTAACTGTACCCAAAGAAGGAAAAGGAATATGGGTTGCAAAAAGTCTTGGCTCTGGAATAAAATTGGATGAGAAATCTGGAACTTGGTTATTTATATCAAAACGGTGTCGATTCACAACAGCAAATGTCAAGGCTTCCACCATGTGGTGCCGGATTGGGGTAAGCTGGTCACAACTATGTCGAAATCCCTAGCTTGGAAGTGCTTTTGGAAATTGACAATGGCTTGGAGTGCTTTTGTTGATGGGCACCAGAAGCCTTGGTATTGATATTCGTGATGGGAAATCCAGCCTCTTTTTTTAGGGAGAGAAAGAAGGAGTTCCTTAGACTCATTACTAAGGTTTTTTTTTCATGGTCAGCCGGCTGATTTTCAGTCATGCTAATAATTTGGATTGGTGGTAGCTTTTGAAATTAGACCAGACAATGGAGATATGCTTACAAAAACATGGAAATATGCTTATAGAGACACCCACATATATAGTCATGGGCATTTATGGGGTGTTAATGAGGCCTAAAATGTGTGGCCTCAATTCTATGCATATATAGTAATAGGCATTGATATGGGGCCTTAATGAAATTTAAAATTTGTGACATCAATCTTATGTGTTATGCCATGTTAGTAAATAAACATTTATTTCTAATTCCACATAATATATCTTGTCAAATCATAATATTGTATTATCAATTCTACCATTTCTATTTCTTTTTACATTTTAAGGGGGTGAATCAATGATATTAAATAAAAATTATTAAAATTGCATTTGGAATTGAGAGTGACAGCTAGGGTTTCTCACTTTGCTAGGGTTTCATATGCTCTACTAGGATTTCGGAAAAATTTCCTGCCTCTCAACACAATCAGCCATCCTTCTATCCAAACATGTCTAAAGAGGTCTCACAACGCTTTGCCAATGTCCTTGATATCTATGAGGGTGGCCGAACTGCCCAAGGGCGGCAGTGAACCAATGCGCTGTGGTTCGCTGCCTCGACGCACTCCTTTGTCCTTGGTCGCCTTTTGACGTGGAAGAGGAGAAAACCAAACCCCACAGTGATGTTGGGGATGCTAACCGCCATTTGAGATCTGAAAAACCACCTTCAGATGCGCTCCCACACTACTAGGAAATCGATCAATAGGCACAGATCAAATGGGGACGATCAACTTGTCCGTGCTCTTATAAACTCAATAGACACGAAAAAGAGTTGTCCGTCCCTAAATTTTCTAGAAATTTACTTACCATGCGCCCATATACAATTTGGCCACATATATTTTGACCATCCGTCCCTAAATTGACAATTTAGCCACGGATAATTTCAGCATCCGTCCCTAAAATGTAAAAGAAAATGACCCCACAATGAAAAAGATAAAAAAAGGCCACGGACATTTCATCATCCATCCCCAAATGTGAGAAAATATGGCCACGGTCATATGTACAATCCGTCCCAAACACTCTTTGTCAGATTGGCTTTCTTTTAAACGAATAAAAAAGTAAAAACGCATGGTAGAAAAAAAAGTAAAATATTGGAAACTGTCCGTCGCCAAATAGAATGCAAGAATGAGCTTCGTTACCAAGGCTTTCTCTTTTTCTTTCTTTAATCAAATTAGATAGATATAAAACCATTTTCTTCTACATTCGTCGCGAAGTGGTGTTCCTGTTCCAAATCTCATTATCAATCAAGTGGCAGTAAAGAGTTTGAAATTTGAACACACTTTCTTTCTCTGAAATCTCATACAGACCGACTGAGAGATGGCGAAGTCTTCCCATGGCTATCTGATACCAGCATTAAGGATGATCCCAACCTACGCCACTAAAGCCACACACTTGAATCAAAGTAAGTTTTTCTCTCTATTATCAATTTAGGCCTTTTCAATTTTATTTGAAATTGGGGATCTTTAATTCGGGTTCTCATTCATCCATCAAAACACAGATTTTGTGGGCACAGTATCTTCTTTCTAGTCTCATTCAAGTAAGATTATCCAAGGGTTTCCTTAATTCTGTTAATTTTCAAATTGTGAAAGAAAGGGTCGATGGTGTTCCATTTTGGTTCAAGCTTTTCTTGGGGTTTCATTTTGATTTATGGTTTGGGACATCCGGTGTTTACAGGTCGGCAACAGAGTGCCATCGACAGTTCGACACTCTCTTTCTCACCTTTATCAGGTATAATATTTGAACTTTGTAATTTTTTAGGTTATATATTAAATTGATACAAGTTATTGAAGGCATTTGGTATAAAGTTGAACAAACTGGGGTTTTCCATATGCAGACTAACATTTGAAAACCAGGTTCAGAGAATTTATGTATGTTACTTCTGATATCGACAATTGGATCAATGGATGACACATCGTTTGGAAGTGTTACCATTGATCAAGAGCCATTAATTTCATTAACTCTTGTTCTGGAACAAATTTTGGTATGCATCTTGGCCTTCTCTTCAGTCTTGATTCTTGTAGTCTCGGGTAAGTATTTTCACATTCATGGAAGTAGCACTGAGACATTTACTTCGACATGCAATGTTTGGTTGTAGAATCCTTCCGGGATTAGGGGGCAAAGGGATACATATATATAAGGGGATGCTAGGCAGAACTAATTTGTTCTCATATTTTCTTTCTCTTTAACTTCTTCTTTGTTTGAGAAATATTTGGGTTGTATGTTCATTTAAGATTGTTTGATTCTGATGAAGGTTTTATAATAACCATTGGCATTCTCTTCTCTCATATGTTTATTAGGTATCATCTTCAAACTCTGTAATGGTTATATTTCATATTGATATAGGTATGTAGATTAATGGACCTACATGAAAAGTGCGTGAAATATTAAGTCGTCCATGAGTAAGTCACTACTTTTCTTTTGATTATGAATTGAAATCATTCTTGACTTTGAGTTTTAGATTTGTTGAATCAAATTGTAGTCTTTTTCACTACTACTGTATAAAGTATGACCCTTTTGACACACTTTGCTCTGAAGAAAACAAAGCATGAACCCTTGATAAGATATTAAGATGTAATGAACTGTACTATAATGAACGGATCTTCGTATTGATTTGTGCTGATGTGTGACTTGGAGCTCGTTGGAGGTGGAAGAGAGCTAGTTATTGCTCTAGGAATCCAGTTTTAGAGTTTGAAGGTATGAGACCCCTTGCCTTGTTGATCTTGTTTTGGAGTTTTGTTTTGGACTTGGTGTGTGTTGTTGTTTTTATTTTAGGTCTTCTCATTTCACTTGTACATTTCTGTGAGTATTTTCTCATTCATGGAAGTAGCTACCGAGACATTTACTTTGTTTGATTGTACATTTTGTTTTGACATGCACATGTATATGTTATGTTAGATTGTAGAACTCTTATGGGATTGGCTGTTTGGACTATAGGAAGGAATTTTGAGACTTGCAATTTGTTTCAGTTGCTTTTGATTTTGGTGTTTGGACTATGCTTGTGTTATGTAAGGTTTCTTCCTATATATATATATACATATATATACACACACACACATATATATATATATATATATATATATATATATATAATGCTGATCAGGTAAGGACCTCCTTACCTTAGCTAGGGTACGGATTTCTTTATTCGACCCACTTTTCGATCACATTTTCTCATCTTAACTGTTCAGTATCTAGGTATATATAAGGAGATCATCTCTACAAATTTTCAGCCAAATTGATAATCGTTAAGGCATTCAAAACTGTGATTTAGTATTAAAAGAACGTACGGTTCAAGATGAACATATTCGGTTCGTTCATTGATTTAATACATTTTTGATTCCTTAACGATAACCAAATTAGCTGAAAATTTACAGAGATGATCTAATCATGTATATCTAAATACTGAACGGCTATGATGAGAAAATATAATCGAAAAGTAGGTCAAATTAAGAAAATTCGTACCTTAACTAAGGTAATGAGGTCCTTATTTGAAAAGGACTATATATATCATATATATATATATATGTGTGTGTGTGTGTGTTGCTTTTGGTTTTGGTGTTTGGACTATGCTTGTGTTATGTAAGCCTTTCTTCTGATAGTGATGGTTGAGATGAGAAAATATGATCGAAAAATATATCAATTAAGGAAATCAATACATTTTGAATAAATACGGAGGTCCGTATTTGAAAACACACATATATATATATACATGCCTTTTCAAATACGGACCTCCGTATTTATTCAAAATGTATTGATTTCCTTAATTGACATATTTTTCGATCATATTTTCTCATCTCAACCATCACTACTAGAAGAAAGGCTTTAGCCGACGAAAATAAAAAAACCAGGCCGACGAATTATTTATTCGTCGGCTAACGTGGACTTTAGCCGACAAAATTTTTCTTCGTCGGCTAATTTAAATTTTCGTCGGCTATGGTCAACTTTAGCCGACGAAAAACAATTTCGTCGGCTAATTTAAATTTTTTCGTCGGCTTTAGTCTGTGAACTTTAGCCGACGTCTATATAAAAGTTTAGCCGACGAAAATACCCTAATATTTCGTCGGCTAAACCCTAAACCCTAAACCTTAGCCGACGAATACCCTAATATACGACTTATTGCGTCTCATCGATTTGAAACTATTTTCAGTTGAAGGTCCGGCCAAAATACATAATTGAGACGGTCCAATGACCTTTTCCGTTCGTTTAGGGGTTTGACTTACGAGATTGACCGTCCGGATCGAGCCCTTAACCTTGTCGGATCAAGTTGAATTTTTTCCCAGACATGTATTTTATCATGATGGTCAGATCTGACGGTCAGATTTTCGTTTCTCAAGTTTGATCATCACAATCACAACCTGCCTACTAATGTTGTATAACTTGTTTACCAAGTGTTAAGTAAATGTTCCGTTTTAAAAACAAACTATACGTAGAACCTTCAAACGCAAAAAAGTCGTGAATAAGATATGACCAGAATGGTGAAATACGTCTACCGTTGAAAAATCACGGTATTTTGGTAAAGTCTCGGTGCCGATAGTTGCGGTCAATGCAATTTTTCATTCTTTCTCCCTATGCGTAGCCCTATCTTCGGTGGTTATTTCCTGTAAAATGTTTGTATGACTTGTTGCGTCTCATCTATTTAAAACTATTTTCAGTTGAAGGTCTGGCCAAAATACGTAATTTAGACGGTCCAATGACCTTTTCCATGCGTTTAGGGGTTCGACTTACGAGATTGACCGTCCGGATCGAGCCCTTAACCTTGTCGGATCAAGTTGAATTTTTTTCCAGACATGTATTTTATCATGGTGGTCAAATCTGACGGTCGTATTTTTGTTTCTCAAGTTTGATCATCACAATCACAACATGCTTACTAATGTGATATAACTTGTTCACCAAGTGTCAAGTAAATGTTCCATTTCAAAAACAAACTATACGTAGAACCTTCAAACGTAAAAAAGTTATGAAATAAGATATGACCAGAATTGTGAAATACGTCTATGGTTGAAAAATCATGGTATTCCGGTAAAGTCTCAGTGCCGATAGTTGCGGTCAATGCAATTTTCCATTCTTTCTCCCTATGGGTAGCCCTATCTTTGGTGGTTATTTTCCGTAAAATGTTTATACGACTTCTTGCGTCTCATCTTTTTGAAACTATTTTCTGTTGAAGGTCCGGCCAAAATACGAAATTTATACGGTCCAATGACATTTTCCGTGCGTTTAGGGGTTTGACTTACGGTATTGATTGTCCGGATCAAGTTGAATTTTTTCCCAGACATGTATTTTATCATGATGGTCAGATCTGAAGGTCAGATTTTCGTTTCTCAAGTTTGATCATCACAATCACAACGTGCCTACTAATGTTGTTCAACTTGTTTACCAAGTGTTAAGTAAATGTTCCGTTTTAAAAACAAACTATACGTAGAACCTTCAAACGCAAAAAAGTCGTGAAATAAGATATGACCAGAATGGTGAAATACGTCTACCATTGAAAAATCACGGTATTTTGGTAAATTCTCGATGCCGATAGTTGCGGTCAATGCAATTTTCTATTCTTTCTCCCTATGGGTAGCCCTATCTTCGGTGGTTATTTTCTGTAAAATGTTTGTATGACTTGTTGCGTCTCATCTATTTGAAACTATTTTCAGTTGAAGGTCCGGCCAAAATACGTAATTTAGACGGTCCAATGACATTTTCCATGCGTTTAGGGGTTTGATTTACGGGATTGACCGTTCGGATCGAGCCCTTAACCTTGTCGGATCAAGTTGAATTTTTTTTCCAGGCATGTATTTTATCATGATGGTCAGATCTGATGGTCGTATTTTTGTTTCTCAAGTTTGATCATCACAATCACAATGTGCTGAATGTATAAAAAGTACTATAGCCGACGACATTATTGATCAATAATGTCGTCGGCTATAGTTAATAAATAAAATAAAACAAATAAATTTAAAATATTAAATAAAAAGTACTAAAGCCGACGAATTTCATTATTTAAGCCGACGAATTTCATTACTTTAGCCGACGATATTCACAGGTTTAGCCGATGAAATAAAAATTTCGTCGGCTAAAGGTATAGGGTATATAATTAAACCCAGCGCTCGACTGCCTCCACAGCGCTCCAAAAAAACCTAAAAAACCCACCACCGCCTCCTCGAGCCATCTCCGTTCTGCGGGCCAACGCCAACCCTCGCCGCGACCAAGGCTCTCTGGCCACTCCTCTCTCCGAGATCCGCCGCTCCTCTCCTCTCCGTCCTCGCCAGGTACTGCTCAATTAGGTCTCTCGATTCTTTGTTAGGGCTTAATTTTGGAACACTAACATATCCTATTCATTCTTGTAGCTAGTGGATTTGGATGTACTCAGTCTTCATCATATTCTTGAATGCACATGGTAACATGCTCTGAATCCTCTTATTTTTTTCAATCAGATCCAGTTTTTAGTAATAAACTAATGTAATTCTGATTTGGATAGCTAACGCTTATTCATCGTGTCTCTGCAGGATTTTACAATTATCTATGGGTACCATTCATTCCTTTAGTGGTAAGTAACTCAAATTGACTCAATCTTAGCATGCTCGATCTAGTTATTACGATACGAGAAATGTTATTTGCATATACTTAGCATGGCAGTAGATATATGTGAGCAATGTTCATATGCTTTGGTGTATTTTTGTGCAGATGCTATTGCTTGTGAAGCCCAGTGACCACTTTTTCTGGTTTGGCTGGCCTAAATTTCAGGTTTTTTTTTTACTGGAATGGACTTATAGCCGACGAAAGATTCGTCGGCTATAGTATTTTTAATTTTTTTTATAAGGTTTAGCCGACGAATTATAACATGTTTCGTCGGCTAAACCCTTCTAAAGCCGACGAAGCCGACGAAACAAACTATATTTCGTCGGCTATAGTTATTTTTTAAATTTTTTATTACATACTTTAGCCGACGAATATCTTAAATGTTTTGTCGGCTAAAGTCTCAGACTACGGTCGACGAAACATTTTAAGATATTCGTCGGCTAAATTCTGGGACAATAGCCGACGACGACTTCTAGTGTCGTCGGCTTAAGTCATCGTCGACCTTCGTCGGCTAAGATCTTAGCCGACGAATTAAGCTTACAGCTGACAAAACTTTTTGTCGGCTAAAGTGCTTGTCCTGGTAGTGCATTTATCTTTTAGGTATATATGAGTAGATCATCTCTACAAAATTTCAGCCAAATTAATAGTTATTAAGGTATTCAAAACTGTGAATTACACGAACGGTTTCTGTTGAACAGATTTGGCTCGTTCATTGTAATTATATAGTTTCGATACCTTAACGATTATCAATTTGGCTGAAAATTTGTATAGATGATTTACTCATATATACCTACAATGTGAATGGTTAAGATGAGAAAATATGATCTAAAAGTAGGTCAATTAAGAAAATCCGTACCTTTTGAATAAATACGGATATTTGGACATGATAATATATATATATATATATATATATATATATATCTGTGTGTGTGCGCGCTTTCTGATATTCTGGTTACCATAGTTTCTGCTGCCATCCTTGGACTTGTGTTACTAGTACTGATTTCAGATTATGTATATAGGTCATGTACTTGTGGCTATCTTTTTGGGGTTTTGATTGGACCAGGGTGTCTGAAGTTCAGTTCATCAGTGAGAAGGTACTACTAGCATCTGTGATTCTAGTTTTACTTGTAAAGACTATTGCAGTTGCTTGTCTGGTTACTATGGATCTATTGTATATAGCTGTAGTTTTTTCAATCTCGGTTCTTGTAAACTTGATGAACATTGGTATTTCTCGGTTCAACTTTATACTGATAATACTTTTCTTTCATCGACATGATTCATGGTGAAACAACTCTTAGAAACATAATTCTTTTTGGTGGACTCACCAAAGGCATGACAGGAAACTTAGGAACTGATGTTATTCAAGCTCTTGAATATAGAGGGAAAACACATGCACCTTATTCAAAGGAACAAAGTAAGTTTGGTTTTCAATTTACCCTTCGACACATTTCTTTTCCTTTGGCATTTTGCAAACAAAGCCAGGCCATAATCTTTAGGGCAATTATCTCTTGATGAGGCCTTTGATAGGTATTGCCAAGGCATGCAAGGGTATGGTCCATTTTGGTATAACATTTTGGGTTACTGGCATGAGAGCTTGAAGAGACCTAACAATGTGTTATTCTTCAAGTACGAGGACATGAAGAAAGATGTTATATATCACTTGAAAAGATTGGCGAAGTTTATAGACTGCTCTTTCACCGAAGAGGAGGAATGCAACGGTGTGATTGAAGACATCGCAAAGCTTTGTTCTTTTGACACCATGAAGAAGTTGGAGATCTACAAAACCGGAACTTCTGTCACGAACTTGGAGAACAAGATCTTGTTCAGAAAAGCTGAGGTGGGAGATTGGGTTAACTATTTCACCCCTGAGATGGAGGAGAGAATGTCCAAACTCATAGAAGAGAAGTTGGGTGGTTCAGGCTTGACTTTCGAAGGGATTCCTGAGATAACAGATCCTATCAAGCAGAACTAGTTCGGACACCAATATATTGATGACACTGGTTTTCACCATTGATGATGGTATATGTTTCTGCTTTTCTGTTTACTTTCTTGTTATGTGCTTTAGCATTTCAGTTCATAAATGCAGGGTTTCCTTTTTTAATCCTGAAGTTATCAGTGTAAGGTTTACGTTCTTGTAAATGACATGTAATATTTCATGTACAATTATGGAATTATATACATAAATATGGAAGGTACGTCGACATCAGTGGTGGAGTTAGGATGGATATGTCACATGGGCTAATAACAATACACAAAAAAAAATTCAATAAAACTCTACGACGTGAGAAATTTTGGTTAATAAAAAAAAACACATATATAAGGAAAAAACACACATATATAAGGAGATGTATGTATGTTAATTTTGCTCGCAGAAATAAGATTACTCGAGAGTTGTTACAGTTTTTTCAAAAGGTTCTAAACAAGATGACTTCGTCAAGCCACTCAAACGTTATCTAATGGATTTAAATAAATTTTTTACCGTTATCTAGATGACTTCTTACTAGTTTTATAACCTTCTAAGATTTTTAATCCGTTACTTTTAATTTGTAATGCTTATATGTATTGTTAATTATGTTTGAAAGCTTTTGTTATTTATTTTACAATGTAAGAAGCATTAGGAGTCGAAAATCAATTTTAAGGTGGTTATTTCGGAAAAAAAAAATTTAAGGTGGTTAAAGACTAGCTACTGACCCACCACCGGCCAAAAACACGAAGCCATGAGCATAATTAAAGACGGTAAAGTAAATAAGTAATTAGACTAACTCAGTAGCAACCCTAGCCTGTTATATAAAGCCAAAATCATTAACCCCACTAATTGCAGTAATGAGGAGTAAATTGTGGGGTCGCCTTCGTCAAACAAAGCTGGCTTGACTGGCTTGACTCCCTCACTTCCCACCATCCTCACACGCGCCCAAGATATAGATTGATGCAGGTGTTTTTCTGAGTTTCAAATCTCAGCTCCAGCCTAGTCAAGACTAGGCTGCTCCGCCGGTGGTCGACAATGTGTAATTCCATAATATTTAATAATTGTAATTCCTTTCGATAAAAATGTAAGACAAATGTGTAATTTCATAATATTTCCTTAATTAGTATATAGCATATAAAAAAAATTAAATTCGATCAAAATCTTTCATATATAATGCCAATTTACATCACTCTCCTTATACGGTGTACTAACCTACGACCGGGAGTGGACACTTTTTATTGTTTCCTTCTAAATCTTAAACTTGCTAGAGGAGCGGAATCCAGCCAACTCATGGACGACTTGGTCTGTATGGGTTGTGTGTATGTCTTTACAGTTTCATATATCTTTTTTTGGTAAAGAAACAAGTATATTGAACTAAAAGGGGAGGGCAAGCTCAATACAATCAAAACCAAAGACAAAGAAACTACAAAACAATAAAAAGTAAACTAACCAAAACAAAACAAAACAAAACCTGAAAAAGAACAAAATAGGAAAAGTTGATTTAGTACTGGACGACTTAAACTTGATGGAAATAGGCCTGCATATGATCATGGAGATAATATTCATATATATATGTTTTTTTTCTTGAAGAAAACATTCATATCTTTTTTTTTTTTAAGGGAGGACGTCAATCCATTGATAAGTAAAAGTTATATAGAGACAAAACAGAGCCGTAGGAAGTCCTAATCGGTCTAAAACCAAAAACGATATAAAGACAACCTAACATGCAACTAGTTCTCATTAATTTCATTGTTCTCGTTCTCTTCACTATATATGTGGGTGTCTCTATGAGCTAATTTTCATGCCAGGTATAATATCTAGTTAGTACTATGGACTACTACCAATTTAAATTATTACTATGATTGAAAATCAAAAAATTCTATAATGTGTTAATGCATGTCACGCATTAGCTTTGTAAAGTTGTAAAATGAGTCTTAAAATAGTAATATTAGTTCTTAAAGTTATAAAACGAGTTCTTAAAGTTGTAAAATTTTCTAGTTACACTATTAGTCATCATGTGTCTCTAAAGTGGTAAAATATGTACTTAAAGTGGTAATTGAGTTCTTAAAATAATTAAAAATAAAGTGATTAAAAAAAGGTTGATACAACTTTGAGAACTCATATTACAACTTTGAGAACTTAATTATCACTTTAAAGACACATGAGGACTAATGTTGTAACTAATTTTTTTTACAACATTAAAGACTCATATACAACTTTGAGATCTAATATTACAAGTTTGAAGACTCATTTTATAACTTTAAGACAAAGTTGATACACAACATGCATTAACATACACTAACTTTAACCCCTGAAAATCAGCCAGCTAACCATGAAGAAAAAAACCTCATGAGTAATGAGTGTAGGGAAATCCTTCCTTTCCCCAAAGAAAAATGCAGCTGGGCAGAGATCCCTTCACCAATATCAGTTCTTAGGCTTCTGGTGCCCATCTGCAGAAATCGAAGTGCTTTCCAGAAGCAATTCGAAGCTTGGGACTCCGACATAGTTAGTGGACTTGTGGCCAGCTTACGGGCCCAAATCCGGCTCGTCGTTAGAATATTCCCTCCTCGACTAAATATCTCTTCCTTGTGTCTCTAGCTCCCTTATAATAAGACCATTCTTATAATTTTCAATCCTAAGGCTAGCTAGGTTCTCTATATTGAGTACGTTCTAAGTTCTAACTCCTTGCACCTCATCAAAGAGATATCATTATATTGAAAAGAGATAGTCAACTCTAATTTCAAGCTAAACGAGCTACAAAATTGGAGCCACACCGAGCTACAAAATTGGGGTCACACCGCTGCAAAAAGTGATGTACCCGTTTTAATCCAAATCTATAATCCGGCCACATGAAGGATCGGATGTAGCACGACCAGTATAAACAAAGTCTCCAGTATTCTAACTTGGAATCTATCTCTCCTCGCTACCGAAGTTACATTATTTCTCAAATACTGATCCACAGTTCCAGACTATAATATGCATCAACTATTACCTCCGCCTACAAGTAAGTCCCATTTCAACGATTGACACGGCCATGAATGAGAAGTGCGAAAAATGCAAACATCCATGACATGATGATTGAGGTTTGAGAAAGCAGATCTGGCGCTCACTTTCTGTTCCTCATGACTTAGGCTTCCAAGTTTAACTCGCAAACCAAGCTCGAAAATTAACTACCAGCTCTTGATAGGTGAAAGAGAACAGTAAGAATCTTTTGTTGGTTTCACTTTGTGTCGGCAAACGAATACAAATGACCCAGAAAATGAACACATGTTGATCAATCACACTCAAATGATTTGCAGCCAAGAAACCAAATCAGAACTTGAAATTGAAATTATGAAAGGAAAGGCCAAAATACACTGACCTTCTAGAGTGTGCATGATTACAATTTTACAGCTGTATTTCTGAATTTCTGATGGTCCATGCATTATTCTCCCTGTGGACACAATTAATGTCTATGAGAAATCCACCAAGATCTTTTCCGTTTTTTTTTTACTATCCGAGTATCCGTGATCTGAGGATTTGCATTACAACCGCTAGCTTATATATTACTACAATTATATATGGCGTCTCTATGAGCTCATTTTCATGCTAGGTCTAATATCTTGCTACCAATACTAGTTCAAATTGTTAGTATGACTGAAAATCAGCCGGCTAACCATGAAGATAATTAATAGCCTCAGTAATGAGTGCAAGGAACTACTCGTTTCATTCCCCAAAGAAAGAGGCTGGAGATCTCTTCACAATATCACTTCCAAGGCTTTTGGTGCCCGTCTGCAGATATCGAAGCCGTAATCTCTTTCCAAAAACACTTCCAAGCTAGGGACTCCGACATAGTTGTGGCCAGCTTACCCAAATCCGGCACCACCTTGTTGAAAGCCTTGACATTTGCTGTTGTGAATCGACACCCTGTTTCGACCCATCCCTTGCTCACTTCCAACCTTCAGTTGGAAAAATATGACTTAGATTAGAGCCATTTGGAATCCCACGTCAGAAACGTAAATAATTATCTTTGGGTTATAAGGAATGGTACCACACACACTAATGTTAAAACCTTTTGTGTTAAAACCTCATACCCGTTTCGCATCCGGGTGACTAAACTGGGGACAATATTGACATTTTTGAACCCATGTGTGTGAGACCCTCGAGGCCCGTCGGCCGCTTCCGCAAAACACCCTCATTATCTTGTGCCCTTCTTTGAGATGGATCTCTATATTAACAACCGAGTTCCTGACTTCTCATCCAAGAGCCAAGACTCTTTTGCAACCATATTCCTTTTCCTTCTTTGAGATGGATCTCTATATTAACAACCAGTTCTTGACTTCTCATCCAAGTTTGCTGAGCCAAGACTCTTTTGCAACCATATTCCTTTTCCTTCTTTGGGTACAACAGAAGACTCCAATTGTAAGATCATTTATGTTTGCAGAAACCCATTTGACGCATTTGTTTCTGCTTGGCATTTCTTCAACAAAGTAAGGCTACATTTTCAAGCTCTTTTGTCCCTTGATGAGGCATTTTATAGGTATTGCCTAGGCACGGATGTGTATGGTCCATTTTGAATCACATTTTGGGGATTGAGAGCTTGAAGAGAGACCTCAGAATGTGTTGTTCTTGTAGTACGAGGACATGAAGCAAGATGTTCTGTCGCACTTGAAAAGATTGGCTAAGTTTGTAGACTACCCTTTCACCGAAGAGGAGGAGAGAGATGGTGTGATTGAAGGCATATCAAAGATGTGTTCTTTTGAGACCTTGAAGAAGTTAGAGATCAACAAAATTGGAACGTTTGTCAATAACATAGAGAATAAGGTAGAACCTGATCAGAAAAGCTGAGGTGGGAGATTCAGTTAAATTTTTGACCCCTAAGATGGTGGAGAGAATGTCCAAAGTCATAGAACAAAAAAATGGGGAGGTTCTGGCTTGATTTACAGAGGGATTCCAAAGCTAGCAGATCTTGTCCAGCAGAATTCGAACTAGTTCGACTGTTCAAAATCTCATTAAGTCAAGCCGAAACCTGTTTTAGCCTTTTAGGTCCTTAAATTAACCATCATCAATAATGAATTAACTGTATAGAAAAATATGGTCAAAAATCAATTTAAGGACCTAAAACATGTTATTTATCAAAATTTCTCGATGGTTTTCGGTTAATTCACCATTGATGATGGTATGTGTTTGCTTTCCTGCAATATGGCTTTAGCATTTCAGTTAATAAATGCAGGGTTTCCTTCTTATAATCCTCTTGTTATAAGGGTCAGGTTACCTTCGTGTAAAAGAAATTGATGTAATTTTTCCTTCTAATAACTGTGTCATTTAGTTAATTTACCTTCCTCTTATCATTCAATTAAATCTTAAACTTGCAATTGGCTTATATTATTCAATTATATAGGTCACCACAAACTCTGGGATCAGATCCATAAAGAGATATAGAACAATGGAAGGAAATTGAGAGGAACTAAAAATGTTCATATTTACTTGATGGAAAATTCTAGAGTACCCATCAGTTTACTATATTGTGGTTTTTTTTTTGAATATTTTTTACAAACACAAGCTAGGACATTTGATTAGAACGCTTGTAATAAATGTCCAAAAGTTATAATTAAGAGGTCTCGACCAAATTTACAGATTTATAAAGGTTTTACAACATCAAGGACGAATATGTTGTTAAATCGGTAAATATTCTTATTAATAACTTGTTACTATGGAGGCAAGTTGCCTTATATATATAACTCCATTTGTAATAACCTAAATACCAATACGTCATAATATGACCCGACATGAATCATATTATCTTCTTGTACAGCCCAGTCAGCTTATTTAAATGAATTAACACACTAAGGGGTCATTTACTAAACTTGAATGGGACTGAGAAGGAATCGGAGACCAAAAGAATGGGGAAGAGAAGGAATGAGAGTGAGAAGAAGTCATTAATGAATAATAAGAAATTAAAATAGAAATGAAGTTGATTACGAAAGTACCCTTATAATACAAATGTCTATGGTTTTTGTACTTGGTAGTTTGATGTTTTTATAAAATTATGAGGTTAATTTTGGAAAAGGCTTGATTCACTCATGAATGAGATCCAATATCAACCCCCACCAAGGAATGAAAATGGGGGAATGATTCCTTGTTTTAATTATGGGACCCATATATTATGATTCCCCCTTGGTGCTAGTAAACACATTTTTAGAGGAGAAAAAGAATGACTCATTATAATTTCATTCTTTTTCCTTGTTAGTAAACGCACCCTAATCTAGCTAGTAGAGAGTTTTAGACACCAGTAATTAACAAGTTCAATAAATTCCAACGTCGAGCACTGACGCCGCTCGCAATTCGGTTGCCATCCGGCGACTAACGACCACCAATCGGACCATTTGGAGGATCCTGACCCGTTACTGCCTTGGTTTCTTCGATTGACAGCCGTAGGAGGAGGAACGACGTCGAGAAGCACCGAGTTCCTCCGGTGTGTGCAACGAATTCCCGGCAATTCCGTCCACCAATTTGATTGCATGTGGATTTTCCAGTTTTGGTGATGCTAGCGATGCCGACGAGCTCTTCTGACGCTTTCTAGATTGCTTGCTAATTGAATGGTGATCAATCCTTCAAGCTTTGTAAGTCTGGGTAAGTGATTTTGCTATTAGAGGGGTTCTGGGTCTTTTTGCTATGCTGGCACCACCATCTGTGTTGGTGGTTTTGGGTTTGTTTGAACCAACTTGGGTTTACTTTGATGGATTGATGTCAAATTTAGGTTTCTATGTGTTTGTTCACAGAAATTAGTAAGGCGGTGGAGAGAAGGCAACGTTCCTAGCTACTGTGTTTATCGTTAGAAAGCAAATTAGGAACTTGGTTCCTGAATTGATAAAAAGGCAAGTTGAAATGCTTTTGGTTGTGTTTGTAATTTCTGGAATTGCTTGGTATTGTCTAAATGACTCAGTGTTATGAGAAATGAGAAAATTGTTACGTCATGAAGGAATGGTGTTGGGGAAGAAGGAAGAGTTTGGGTTCTTGGCTGAGGACCCCTATGTCGCCACCTTGTCACGAGGTTGATGTGGGCAAAAATGGCAAGATCAAATACGACGACTTCATTGCCAGAATGGTTGCCAAGTGAGAATATCTAAGTGTTTCTTTGTGTTTTTGACGAATCTCTAAGTGTTTCTGTGCGTTTTGTTGTGGAAATTTCTAGGGTTTGTTTTCATTTATTTGTTTGTTTGTTTGTGATGAATGATGAATTGACTTGTGTATTGAATAGCTTTATGGAATTTAATCTGGATTTTCTGAAGTATAATTGTCGATGGCTGTTGAAAATGGTTACATTGATCATTTGAAGCATCAAGATTATGGATTTATAATGGTAATGCATGTAGGTTGCATTGGTCATTAATGGTAGAGGTATGCATGTAGAGTGTTACTTAAGTTTTAGGTGTAACTTAATATCAGTTGGCATGCTTTAGTCTGGTCAGCTTGTGGGGAAATATCTCAATCAAATGCATTTTCACTTTTTATTGTCTTTAAACTGAAAACCTGTTTCTGAAATTAAGATAGAATGGTGGATCAGCAGATGTACTACTGTACTTTCTTATAAGAGTATAGGAACTTAAGTCTGGTACATTTTCTTGAATATTGCACTAAAAGTCTTTTCGGCCACTTATTTCGTCGTGATCCAAAACAGTTTCACTCCCTCCTGAGTTAGATCCAACTCCTTAAACAAATCAAAATATCATAGTTTCCATATTCCTCGTCTCCAACTTTCTTATGTTAGAAACTACATGACCTGAGTTTTGTATCTAAACTCCATATGCTGTCATGTTGTTTCGTTTACTATGAACTGCAAGTTGGTTCCATTAGATATCGAAAACAAAACTTGAAGTCAATATCTGCACAACACAGAAGATGGTGAGAAGTGAGAACTGGACATGTTTCCTATCTAGTTTTACAAAGTAGAATGGTCTCCTGCTACACTCTACGATGAAACAGAAGAGTAATCTGAGATGAAAATTGCAATGGTTAAACTGGGAAGTTGGGGCTTGGAGGTAAGTTCTATTTTCTCACACTTAGGTCTGTCTATCTCTGAAAGCCAACTACACTAGCTGATCAATTTAGAACAATCTCTTACAATTTATCTACATCCTTTCTTATTTAGCTGAAATTTCCATTTCTAAAGAACAATGTTGTTACTTCATTGTTTTAGGGTGTATTCGGATTTGAGGATTTCGATTTTGGACTAGTGTGATTCATTATGTTCCTTCGTTGGATATTTGGAGTTGTTGTTCCCCGTGCCATATAGTGTTTCCTTTGTGGAGATGAAATTGGTTTGGATATTGAATCGGCCGTCTAGTAGTTGATAGGCCAATGCATGTGAAAATATTTGGTTTCGTTTGTGAATAGAAGTAATTTTGTTGCTCTCTAAAGTTTCAAAGCTTCGCTTTTATTTTCTCTGTGTTGAGATGCTGCATATATGGTTGTGTGCTTACAGTTGCATTATGGGAGAACCTAAAAGGCTTTTTCTCTCACCTCAATATTTGTTTTGTTGAATGATCTTAATTTTGCTAGATTGGGTGTTGTAGGTGATTCATGTCCATCTCGTGGTTGATGACTTTGTACTTAAAGTTCTTATGATTACCGCGAAGCAGGTATTACTTTTTCTGTAAACATAAAAATAAGTTTTGATTCTAGGGTGATAGAAAAAACTTGATCTTTCATCCGTGGCAAGTTGTTCAAGTATCCCATGATATTTGGTTTCTTTCAGCTTGTTATGCCTTCCAATCAGATGATAAGTCATAATTGTTAACCATGTCAATATGGCCAAAGGGTAAGTTGAAGTTCATAGATGTACAATTACAACTTTGTTTAGCTGAATTAGATGCAGTTGTTGTCGACTTGGCTTTTGCTAGGCTTAAACAATGTATACTACTCGGTTAAAGAGATTATTTTTGGTTGTCTAGTTTTATATAGATATCTCTTCTTTCAAGTTCATCAGTTTCAGATTTGTGTTTTCACTAGAGTAAGCTACGATATGAAATTTCTGCGTTAAGCAACTAGGACCCAGATTCCCCTTAAGTGCTTAAGGTTGCGGTTACAAAGAACAAGTGGGAGTAGTGATCGACCATAGGCTCCTCAAGGAGACCTCTTTGGAGAAGCATATTGAAAAGAACCTAAATTCAGTGTCTGTTGTAGCATATGTAATTAACTTCAATGTGTTTTAAGTTTTGTTTGGTTATTTGCTTACTAGCTTAATGTTAATACATAGCCAAAACACTTGACCATGCTGAGAATGTGGCGTCATTACCCAGTCGCCGGAGATCATTCCGACTAAAGCACCACCGGCAGAACCGCCACAGGCATCCACAGAGTAAGGCACAACAACAATGCACATGCCAGACTCACTCAACAACTACTAAACACTCCCGAAAGGGGGAGGACTGAGCAACACCATGAAAGCAGTCCCACATCGAAAACCAATGACAGAATCTCTGGTACTAGCCTATAAAACAGGCACAAATTCCCAAAAGAGGTAAGTTCACTATTCATCCCATACTCCAGTACTATACAAGTAGCAACTCAATGCTAACTTAAGGATCGGAGAGTCGAAGACTGGGCCACCTCAGTCCTGACTCTTGACGCGCTGTTACTTGTGCAGTTACAGGACTCGGAGATAAGGATTCGACCTCCCGTCTCGTGATCCTGGGAGAGGTAGAAACAATTGGCGCTAGAAGGAGGGGACCTCTTGTGGAACTCCCATTTTAACTTGGAAAAATGGTGGAAATTATGGATGACCCAAATGAACCCGAGACTCAGATAGAAAAAGAACTATTTCAATCTGGAGACACATCCCTTAACCAAGCTACCGCAACTGCGGCCACGTTAACCACCTTGATGCCGCTACAGCCCTTGAAATTTTGAAGAAAGACTTCCATTTGTTCCGGGAACAGGCAGCCAAGGAAAGGGCAGAAGCGGAAGCGTACCGGTGCGCATCGCTGAGCTAGAAAATGAACAATTCCTACTCCGTGCCACTCTGGATCACCGTAACAACTACAATGTGACCCTGGATCTGGCAGCAAGAGTCACTCCCACCCTGGATCCCACCCTGACATCTCTTTTTCCTAACCAAGGATAGAATAGTTTTGTGATCCTGGGAGGCCCCAACCAGATTATTTATGTCACTCACCCACTTACCCATCCATCATTTCCACTCCCAGCCCCTCAACCATCTGCAATCAATAGCGAACCCATTCCCTTGATAAACCGGCCCGAACCATCTGATCCACCCGTCCCTAATCCAAACTCTGCTAACACTGTCAACCCACCTCTCGACATGCAAACCCGACTTCTTCTCCAACTCAGCAATTCTGTCACTCAGTTGGCCTCACAAATTGAAAGCGTCGAGAGTCGCGGGAGCTAGCGACCTCTATTCTCGGGATATGGATACCACCCAAGTCCTTTCACACCACGAGTTCAGCTGGATAAAAGACTACCCGAGTCCAAACCCTTCAAAATAGACAAATATAAAGGCACCGGGGACCCTCACCTTCACCTTGAAACATTCCTCTCGTTATGCAGCTCTACTCGGTACACAGATGCTATGGCCTGTCATGCCTTCCAAGAAACCCTTTCAGATGAAGCACTTAGTTGGTTCCTCAACTTGCCTCCCAACTCCATTGACAATTTTGATCAACTCTCGGAACGCTTCCTCAACTGTTTCATACTCTATACTCTATGCCAGCATTTACCGAAGTGTGGATGCCTTGTTTCATACAGATGCTATGGCTTGTCATGCCTTCCAAGAAACTCTTTCAGATGAAGCACTTAGTTAGTTCCTCAACTTGCCTCCCAACTCCATTGACAATTTTGACCAACTCTCGGAACGCTTCCTCAACTGTTTCATACTCTATGCCAGCATTTACCGAAGTGTGGATGCCTTGTTTAACATCAAGCAAAAAGAAGGTGAAGGACTTCATGCATTATTGTCCAGGTGGCAATCCGCCACGGCACGCTGCCATAACCTGAAACCCCGAGTCGCTGAACAAGCTTTTCGCCAAGCCTTGCTTCCCGGCCACTTCCTAATAGAGATTAATAGGAACCCTCCAGGGTCATACGATGCCTTGATGGATCTTGTTGTCCGATGAGCACGTGTCGAGTTTGCCACATTTGGGCATTCCAATCCCACCATCACATTAGCACTTCCAGCCCCCCCCCCCCCCAACAATAATCCCAACAGAAATACGACCATTATGACAGAGGGCAAGACAAAGACAAGCAGCATGGCAACTCTCGAAATAACAACCAGGGGCATGGTTCAGACCATCACCACAGTGGTCAGCAAGGACGAGACCATCCTTATAGATCCCGGGAACAGAGCCCCCAGCAGCAGCAACGTCGCTCTTCCTCGCCACCCCGTTACGAAGTCCACACTACCATGACAACTACATACGAAGACATCTGGGCCAAACACAAAGACCTCATTCCCCCGCCACCCAAGAATAAGTATCTCAAAAAGCCCCGGCGGGCCACATAGAATAAATATTGTGCTTATCATGACGACAACGGCCACACCACTGAGATGTGTCATGGCCTCCGCAATGCAATAGAGCACTTAATTCATAACTGGCAACTCCACCAGTATTGCACTCTCACAACAGGAGCTAACACCTTTGAGGTTCATGGCCAGATCATAACCCTGCATGGCGGAGCCTCGCGACTTTCCCTTGTCAGCCCTCTGCAAAAAGGCAATGTACGAATTTCTTGGAAATTCTTGAAATACAGAGAGGTGTCACCACTATCCCATCCCTTGGAAATTGCCATCATAACGATCCCTTCATAATCAATGTCCAAGTGGATCATTACAGGTGCCACAGAGCCCTTGTGAACACGGGAGCAACCGTCAGTGTAATGTTTGCAGATTGCTACAGAGGACTCCAGCGTGACCGAGCCAAGTTGTACAACAACCATGATCCCCTTGTCAGCTTCTCGGGAGAGATTGTACAGCCCTTGGGCTCGGACCGCTTGACAGTTTCAGTAGGGACCAACCCCTGTCGTGTTTCTATCACGGCACGTTTTCTCATTGTCGATTGTCCCTCATCCTATAACTTCATCTTGGGTCGCGACATCATCTAGGGATTACAATGTTTCATTACAGGTTACATGCTACTCATGAAAGTGCCCACCTCGGGAGGCATACTTACAATTCAAGGAGATAGGGCAACTATTGAACATTGCCACCTTAATACCATCCAGCAAGGGCGTGGTGCCTATGAGATGTTGCCACTCAACCCCTCTGAACTCATTGATGATCCCAGGGATGACCCTAACAGGAAAGAAAAGAAGAAGCAGGTCCCAAGACCTAAGCCGGCAGAAGAAACAGAATGGGTTTCTCTGTCCCCCAGTACACCCGAGAGAAAGTTCGCATAGACACGAACCTCAGCCCGGAACTCCGCTAGAAACTCGTTACCTTTCTCCAGGATAAACAAGCAGTCTTTGCTTGGTCCTATGTCGACATGCTAGGCATCTCCCTTGATGTAATCACACAAACTCAACATCCTCAAGGACTATCCCCCTGTCAAGCAGAAAAGGCGTGCCTTTAACCCAGAAAAGTACCGGGTTATCCAAGCCGAGGTCCAGCGGTTAAAAGAGATCAAGTTCATCGAGAGGTCTCCTACCTAGTCTGGGTTTCCAATGTTGTCATGGTTCCTAAGCCCAATGGAAAATGACGAATGTGTGTTGACTACACTAACCTCAACAAAGCATGTCTCATGGGTAGCTTCCCCTTGCCACAGATTGACCAGTTAGTTGACTCCACAGCTGGTTATAAGATGCTTAGCTTTCTGGATGCTTATTCAGGGTATAACCAAATCAAAATGCACCCCACAAATCAGGAACACACTACTTTTGTTACAAACAAGAGATTGTATTATTACGGGGTCATGCCTTTCAGTCTCAAGAACGCAGGGGCAACCTATCAAAAGTTGGTCAATGCAATGTTTGAAGAAGAAATTGGGGAAGTCATGGAAGTATATGTGGACGACATGCTGGTCAAAAACAAGATAGATGACGACCACATTGCCAACCTAGACAAAGTCTTTACTAAACTCCTAGCTCACGGGATGCGTCTCAACCCAAAAAAATGTATTTTGGCTGTTGGCGGAGGGAAATTTCTAGGTTTCACGGTCAGTGAAAGAGGCATTGAAGTTAACCCGAAAAGGTACAAGCCATACTTGACATGAGTGTTCTGAGAACCCGGAACGAGGTCATCTCCCGCCTCATAGACAAATCCAACCCATTCTTTCAACTGCTCAAAACCCAATATAAAGAGAATGTGGCATGAGGCCCGAAACATGACGAGGCCTTCAACAATATCAAAGCTTACCTCGCACCAATCCCTCTCATCTCCAAGCATGTCCCCGGAGAAGTGTTTTACCTGTATTTAGCTGTTTCTGCCACAACCATTAGCGCTGCTCTCACGTGTCATGTACATAACAATGAGCTCCCAGTGTATTACTACGGTAGAGATTTTGCAGATCCTGAGACTCGCTACCCTGATATTGAGAAACTAGCCCTGGCCTTCGTCACTGCAGCAAGAAAGCTCAGGCAATATTTTCAAGCTCATACAATTCATGTTCTAACTAACCATCCCTTGCGCCAAATACTCTAAACACCTGAAACTTTAGGACGCATGATAAAATGGGCAATTGAATTGGGAGAATTTGACCTACATTTCAAGTCGAGAATAGCCATAAAAGGGCAGGCAGCTACATATTTCATTGCTGAGTTCATCCCCATAGATCACAGCAATCTAGACCTAGCCCCCCCCCCCCCCCCGAGACGTCATCTGGGAACTCCATGTTGATGGATCCTCAAACAACAGGCTCAGTGGAGCAGGAATAATAATCACATACCTAGAGAGGAATTCGTATGAGTATGCTCTCCGGTTTGAATTCAAAGCATCCAATAACATAGCTGAATACGAGGCCCTCATAGCTGGCATTTAACTCTGTCGGGAACTCGGAGTCTTGCACATCCACATATTCAGTAATTCCCAGCTTGTGGTCAATCAAGTGGCAGGAGACTTCAAGGCCAACCAGAATAACCTAGATCCTACAAAAGTCTAGCTGGCGCCCTCCTGCAACACTTCACATCTTACAAACTCACACAAATCCTAAGGGCCAAGAACTCCAAAGCAGATGTTCTGGCAAGACTCACCACAGCCTTTCCCAGTCCACGCCACCAGACGTGCATATAGAAATCCTGGACAAGCCTAGTATCTCAAAGGCCTATTCAGAAATCTTTGCCCTCGAGGCAACTAGACAGCCCTCGTGGATGGACCCATATGTGGCCTTCCTTTCTAATGGCACCTTGCCCCATGACAAAAGAAAGCGCAGCGATTGCGCCACAAGGCTTCACTCTACTTACTTAGGAGCGGTAAGCTATATCATCGTAGTCAGTCATGTCCCTTTCTAAAGTGCTTACCTACAGAATAGGGGCACAGGGTGTTGAAGTCACTTCACAGTGGGGTTTGTGGCAATCATCGTAGTCAGTACCACTATCTGTTATCGTCTCCCTAGTCCCTTTCAATCAGTGGGGACTCGACTTTGTGGGACGGTTACCAATAGCTTCGGGACAACTCAAATTTGCAATAGTCATTGTAGATTACAACACGAAATTGATAGAGGCAGAATCCCTTGCCACGATCACAACTGAAAAGGTGATAAACTTCCTATGGCGCAATTTATACTGCCGGTTTGGGGTGCCATAGGCCATCATCATAGATAATGGGACACAATTTGACAATGACACATTTAGAGAATTCCTCTCCAAGCAAGGCACCACAATCTTCTATGCCTCCCCAACACACCCCCAAACCAATGGCCAGGTGGAAGCCATAAACAAACTCATCAAGCAGAACTTGAAGAAACGCCTGGAAGACACCAAAGGGCTGTGGGCTGCCAAGCTCCCGGAAGTCCTCTGGACACTGCGTACCACCCCAACAACAGCTACAGGTGAGTCTCCATACCTCTTGTCCTATGACACCGAGGCAGTGATTCCTGTAGAAATAGAGGTCCCGAGTGAATGTGTCACGGCATACGATCCCGAGACGAACGTCACATGATTAAGACTTAACATGGACCTCCTAAAAGAACGTCAGGACATAGCACATCTCAGGAATGTCAACAACAAGTAAAAGATTGCCCAACACTACAATAAGAAATTTGTTTCCCGCCCCCTAAAAGTAGGTGATTGGGTCATGAAAGAAGTCATTCCCCACCCCACGGGACTCAAGGCAAAGTGGGAAGGCCTACTGGAGATAGTCAATGCCCTGGGACCAGCTACGTTCTATCTTCGAGACACTGATGGCTAAGTCCTACCTCGCCCTTGGAACACTCGCCACCTCCACCTCTACCCTGTTTAAATTTTCAACACTCGAAGGCAAACACGACAACTAGTACTTCATCAGTTTGTGTACCTTAACCTAGTAGCGGCCCAAATCCAATGTACATCTTACCCATTAGCGGCCTATCTTAAATGAAGATGCTATGTTTGCTCATTTATTTAACATATTGTGCCAAGGACACGGAACCCAATAACAACAAGGGATCAACCACAAACCAAAAGCATTCTTAAAACAAACAAGTATCAACCTGGACTCCCAGGCAATCCATAAAATAATAAATCGTTCAAATGGCTAACCACGCCACTAACATTGTTTCAAAAGCAAACAAAATTGAAAACTAGCAAAACAGCTAAGTACAAAACATTCACTTCTCCTCGGAAGATGTGCCACTTGACTTATTCACGCTCCCGCCACTCTTTGACCCGCTACCTCGTCTGCGACTCTGGCTGATGTTCACAGAAATCCTCTGCCCATAAGCATGCTTAGAACGGTCACGTGACACTGGTGGAGGCCTCATAGAAATATTAGGACGCACCAGGGAGCTCACTTGTTGCCCTCTAGTGACAGGGGACTTGCTCGTTGGAATCTTTGTTACGTGGTGGCGACACAAGTCCAGGAGCTCGAGGGTTAGGAGGCTCAACAACAGAAGACGCCACCTGAGACACTACCACTTGGGTGGCAGGGGACACCTCAGGACGCGAAGCTCTTAGTGGAGAAGCACCCACAGCAGGAACTTCTTTTGGCACGGCAGAGGATGTAGCACGCCAGACCTCATGCTACTTAGCCAGGGACCGTGAGATTTCGGCTTGTTTCCTCTGCTCTAACGTCATCTGCTCCCAGGCCTTCTTCGCGGCATCCCTCTTGGCATAAAACTTGCGCATAGCAGCTTCATTTATCCAGCCAGCTCGGCAACCAGTCTTGCTCAGCTCATCCTGTTCCCGGTTATAGGCACTCTTCAGCTGCTGCTTGTACAAGTCGCTCTCCCGGAACACCCTCTCCCCAGCCCCAGCAGCCCTGTCACACTTCAACTTCCACGCCCTCTCTTGCTCCGCTAAGGCATGGTTCAATCTCGCCACCTCAGCCTCCAGCGAAACTACCTTGGCAGCAGCCACCTCCCCAGCCTCCACTGCTTATCTTTCTCCTGCATAGCTTCCTTCAGCTCACCAACTTCTTTCCCCGATGTCGCAGCCTGATCTCAGAAGACAACAACATCCTGCTCCAGCTGTTCCAAACGCTGCGAGAAGGCGCAGTTGTTCTCTTCTGCCTCCCCTAGCTGCTGGCTTTTAGCCTCAACACCCTCCTGTAAGTGGGTAATAACCCTCTCACTTGCAGCATACATAAGCAGCGTCGCCTGCAAATAAGAACCAAAGCATAAGCAAAAAGCCATAAAAAGAGGAGGCATATTGAACATTATATACACTTACCCGAGTCAACTTCTCCTTGGCAAGAGCCACCCCGGCCAAGAGATCAACCTCCTCCAAGGCAGTGATGTCACAAAGCGGTAACGCATGTCGTACGCCATTTGGGCAAGTACGGCTGCACCTCCCCTGTCCCCTCCAACGCCTGGGTAATCTCAGCCAGGCCCCCAGAGCTCCCGGAACGCCCTTCCTTCCGGGACTTCTTTGGTTGGCTTTCACGAGACGACTCAACCCTCCCTTTCCTCTTTCGAGTCCTCATCACAACCACCTCATCTAACCCTTGAACAATAGGTTCCACCTCCTCAGTCACCAAGTCTTCATCACTAGTTCGAGGCTCACCCACATTCCCCAAGGACACATCCTCCACCCCTACTGGCTCTAAGACAAGCTCTTCTCCACCGGAACCTGCTCCTGATAGTCCCCGTGGTCGCCACCCTCGGTCTCCGTTTCCTCCTCATTCATCTCTTGGTCACCCAAGCCCATCACTTCCGCCACCAAGGGAGGCACATAGGCATAGTCCTCGTTTTCCAGATTCAACCTCAAAAAGTCATCCTCGCACTCATCAAGCTACACTTCTTTCCCTTCGCCAGTCTCCAAGTCAATGTCATACCGCTTGGCATAGTCAGCCTCGGCCCGTAACCCCTCCAGTACATCCTCATCAGAAACCTTGTCATAGGGACCTTCCTTCTTCTGAGACCCACCATCCTGAGGCATCATCACTACACCAAACAAAAGATGAGAGTCAGGCACAGACCATAAAGCATAAAAGAGAAGCACATTCAAAATAAAAATGACTATATATGCCAAGCCGGCATATCCGGTACGAGCTCCTAAACTCGAATGCCCACAGCACCCGGCGTATCCGACTCTCCATCAACTCGGTTAACTTATACTCTTGGGTCACTACACAAAGTTAACAGTCAGCAGGGGCAACACAGTACAAACAGTAAGAAAACACGAGACACAAAATACGGTACCTATTTTCTAGAAGGCCCCGGGAACTCGAAATGGATGTCCATACCACTCTTGCCATTGCCCCCCGACAAGGAAGCACTTCCGTCGCCAGCCCTCATTCGTAGAGGTAGGCAAGTCTTCCACCAAGATCTTAAATTTATCCCGGGACTTCAACGTCACGCAACCCCGGCTGCCCTTCTTCGCACAATACGTCATATGTCAACAAGCATTGAACTCCTAAAAATTAGGAACTCTTGTCCTAATAAACGAAAGAGCACCCTTGTTCCCAAAATTTGCCTTAACATATTCGGGGTAACTTGCCCCGGGGTGACATGCAGACACGCCAAGGTATACTGCATGAAAAGAGGTAGCGGGAACATCAGCCCACACCTTAACTGGTACTCATATACTAGTGTGAAGTTGTCCGGGGGATCCCAAAATTTAACGCCCTTACCAAGAGGCCGCAACAAAACCTCATTGGGAATACTCCAATTTTGCCTAAGGGCTTTTAGCTCTGACGACGTCATACTCTTGCCAGGAGGATCCCATAATGAATCGTCATCCTCCCGAGATCTCGCCATGCTAAACTCTTCTACCTCCTGTAATAGAGGGTCAGACAAGGACACGTGAGACCCAGCATCCGTAACGGGAATGTCCTCCCCTAAGTCAAGTGGAACCTCCGCCATAAGATAATTCATTTCCTCCCCCACTGGTGCCAGGTGTCCGAATCAGGATCAGTCGAGCTAGAGATAACCACAATCTCCTCGTTGGACACCCACACCGGATCTGTCATGCCCTACATCCTTACATGATTAGACTCTCGCTACCTTAACCCTAACTAACCCGACAACAAACCAACCAATCCTTTACTCTAGCCTCTCCCAGCAAAACCCCAAACAATACGAAAACCACAACACAATCCCCACTAATCCGAAAAAAAACAAAAGAAAAACCCAAAGAACAGACAAGTTCATACCTCAAAAAATTGGATTTGTGTAGTGGCAATGAAGCTGGTTGCAAACAGCTGAGCGCTCGCACCCAATCGACCGAGGATGAAACTGGATGTTCCCCAGATTCGATTCCACAGTTCGTCAAAGCCTCTCTTCAAGCAAGAACAACCAACTCTTTAGCCCTAATCTCTCTGATTTCAAAACGCAAACTCCCTCCTATGTTTCCACAGGTCTATTTATAGACATCCCTATTAACCACGACCGTCCAGATCCTGCCAATCTCAATGGTCAGGGACAGCCACGTCGACCACGATCGTGCGAGCCATTTAAGATGCGCCCCACGATCCCACGCAGGTGCGTCAGTTATGCGCCAGTTAAAAAAAAAAAAAACGCCCAAGCGACAGAACCGTTACGACCTTAAAACTCGCTATAAATGACCACATGTTCCTCATAAACTGGTCATTTATGACACATGTGCGATATGACGCAAAGGTTCGTACCGAGTTCTCGGAACTCAACCTCAGCCACCTCGCGACCCTCGCGTGGGGACTTGGGGACTCGACACCATGCCTCCTACTCCCGAGTAAAACACATTCCCGGCACAACTTGAGTAACTCCCCACCCAAGAGCTCTCTTGGACTGGGGACTTGGGGACTTGTTAATACATAGCCAAAATACTTAGCCATGCTGAGAATGTGGCGTCATTACCCAGTCGCCGGAGATCATTCGGGCAAAGCACCACCGACAGAACCACCACAGGCATCCATAGAGTAAAGGCACAATAACAATGCACATGCCAGACTCACTCAGCAACTACTAAACACTCTTGAAAGGAGGAGGACTGAGCAACATCATGAAAGCAGTCCCACATCAAAAACCAACGACAGAACCTCTGGTACTAGCCTATAAAACAGGCACGAATTCCCAAAAGAAGTAAGTTCACTATTCCTCCCATACTTCCGTACTATACAAGTAGCAACTCAACACTAACTTAAGCATCAAAGAGTCGAAGACTGGGCCACCCCAGTCCCGACTCCTGATGCGTTGTTACTTGTGCAGTTACAGGACCCGGAGATAAGAATTCGGTCTCCCGTCCCGTGATCCCGGGAGAGGTAGAAACACTTGATGTAATAAGTTATATTAATACATTCTAAATTGTTACTTTGTAAATGACATTAATTATATTGATGGTAATTTAAGTATGACATTTGAGTAAGAAGATTTTTTTTTATTTGAACATACCTTATTTACGGCCTGCAGTGTGTGCCTTAAAAGAGGGTCGTACGTAAATGACCTAAATGACATTTATGGAATTACTTTTACGGCGTGTTAATTGTTTTTTTATGACGTATTTTTGCACGCCGTAAAAGATATTAGTCTTTTACGGCCCGAGCTTTTACTGCCTACTTTTGTACGCCGTAGAAAAGCTTTTACGGCGTGCATTGCGAGCCGTAAAAGCTCATCTTTGGCGTAGTACGTGGAGGCAAAAAATGGTGGGTATGAAAATCACAGAGGGAGGAGGAGGGGGAGAGACCCAGTGGAGGGTGAGAAAGAGGGAGGGGGTTTGAAGTATGTAGTTGTGGAAGAAGAAGAAATGAGATAATCAAATTGGGTTATGGAGATGGAGGTGGTTTGAGTTTTGAAAAAGGGACGGGAGAGGAAGGGAAGGGATTGAAAAGATGAGATGAGATGAGAAGATATGGTTAGTTATAATTGGATATATAGGATTAATTAGGATTTTTGAAATTTTTTTAAAAAAATCGTTTGAATTTTTATCAATTTTTTGGCGAAAAGATTGCCGCTAATAATTGTGAACTTAGACGACGGATTCCTATTTGCTCGTCGCCTAAGTGATTAAAATTTTTATTTATTTTTTATTTATAAAAATGATTATATCTCCTAAATACATTTCCGTCTCCTAAGTAGAACTTAGAAGACGGAATATTGTTCCGTCGCCTAAGTGAATAAATTTTTTTATTTATTTATTTTTATAAAAATGATTCAGTCTCCTAAGTACATTTTTTGTCTCCTAAGTAGAACTTAGAAGACGGAATATTGTTCCGTCGCCTAAATGGTCACTTAGGCTAAGGAATCGTATTCCGTCTCCTAAAAGCTTTTTTTCAGTAGTGTGTAGAAATGATGTTCTAGGCTTACCAGAACATAATCTTAGTCTTCATTACTAAATGCAAAACAAATTTCAGCTAACATGCCATTATCTTTAGTAAAAACATCAAATTTAGCTCTCTCCAATATCTAATTTTATATGCATAATTGAAACAAAGCCATAGAGGTCTCATATATTTTTGTCTTCTTTTTTTTTTTTAATAAATTAGCACTCTCCCTCATCTAAAAGATCACTTTCATTCTGTCAATAGAATTAAAATCAAAGTTCAGACAAATGAGACCTTTCATAAATGAATAAGTACGTTCTTAACATATGCAATGTGTTTATTTCATTCATCACGTACATAAGAGACATTTCGCATTTCGCTAGTTAGGTTAGGTATTGCTTTCACGAAATAATCAAGAGGACTGAACTCCCTAATGTTAGAACTACGTGCATCCAATAATTTGAGTTTGCATCTCATTGAGGTCATGATTCCAAAAGAGGAAACATATTTGTCAACTGATCTAGTCCACAGCTAACCTAATTCACGAATCAGCCACAAAGTTAGCTGAGACTGCCGCCGAAGGCCAACGAGATTCAGAGAGGGAAACTCCACTTAAGGCAGCTGAGATTATGGTTTTAAGTAACTGTTCCTCAATTATGATCGATGTGCATTATAGGTGTCGGCACCGCACTGAGGGGTGGTATGACCAGTTGACCACCATAATGCTGCTAGTGGGCAAATTTGAATCCCTACGAGTTTAACTTGTCGTGCAATATGTGCCAAGTATTCACAAATTACGTCCTAAATCAATCGCCGATAGCCGATGCCTGATATATTTATAGTTAGCTACCTTAATCAACTGCCCTTGGATACACAATTAATTTTTCTGACAACTCCGAGTCTCCGGCCTATGTATTTTTTCATTACCTTTTCGAGAAGATGAGGAGTTACAGAGGGCTGCTAGCATATTAGTATATATATGTGGGTGTCTGTGTTAGCAAATTTTCAAGCCATTTGCCGGTTCTAATTTCAATAACTACCAATACCAGTCCAAATTATCAGCATGACTGAAAATCAGCCGGCTGACCATGAAGAGAAAAACCTCAGTAATGAGTGTAAGGAACTCCTCCTTTCTCTCCCTAAAGAAAGAGGCTGGATAGTCCGTCACATGTATCAATACCAGGGCTTCTGGTGCCCAACAGCCGACACATTCCAAGCCCTTGTCAATTTCCAAAAGCACTTCCAAGCTAGGGATTCCGACATAGTTGTCGCCAGCTTACCCAAATCCGGCACCACATGGTTGAAAGCCTTGACTTTTGCTGTTGTCAACCGACACGGTTTCGATATTAAGAACCATCCACTGCTCACTTCCAACTCTCACAATCTTGTGCGATTCTTTGAGTTGGATCTCTACGCAAACAACCAATTTCCTGATTTCTCATCCAATTTTCCTGAGCCAAGACTCCTCGCAACCCATATTCCTTTTCCTTCTTTGGGTACAGTTAAAGAGTCCAACTGTAAGATTGTTTATGTTTGCAGAAACCCCTTCGACAGATTTGTTTCTTATTGGCATTTCGTTAATAAAGTCAGACCACAATCTTTAGGTCCATTATCCTTTGATGAGACCTTTGATAGATATTGCCAAGGCACGGATGGGTATGGTCCATTTTGGTATAACATTTTGGGTTACTGGCAAGAGAGCTTGAAGAGACCTAACAATGTCTTATTCCTCAAGTACGAGGACATGAAGAAAGATGTTGTATATCACTTGAAAAGATTGGCGAAGTTTATAGACTGCTCTTTCAGCGAAGAGGAGGAACGTAACGGTGTGATTGAAGACATCGCAAAGCTTTGTTCTTTTGACACCATGAAGAAGTTGGAGATCAACAAAACCGGAAAATTTGTCCTGAACTTGGAGAACAAGAGCCTGTTCAGGAAAGCTGAGGTGGGAGATTGGGTTAACTATTTCACCCCTGAGATGGAGGAGAGAATGTCCAAACTCATAGAAGAGAAGTTTGGTGGTTCAGGCTTGACTTTCGAACGGATTCCCGAGCTTGCTGCAGATTCTGTCCAGCAGAACTACCTAGTTGACTTCCATTGATGAAGCTCTGTACCGGGTGGTATGTGTCTGCTATTGTGTTTACTTTCTAGCTCCAGTTTAGCTAATTAATAATGTACAAGCTTAATTAAGGATCCTTAGTTTTTCCTAGTGCACGTTAAATTTTTTCCCATAATCCCTTTGTAGCATGCTTCGAAATCATTTGAATAATCTGGAAATATATCTAGATCTGGAAATTAAACTACTTTGAACAAGAGTTCCAATCATTCTTTTGAAATATGTCTTATTGCATGTGTTGATATTGAACTTGTGACCCACGCTCAGGACTTCGACGAGCCGAATCTCTCATCAAGTTCAGAATGAGTAGTGGTGTGCGTGTCTATTCATTTCTCCCATAAAATTATTGGATGCACTGGTAGAGATTATTTCATATATATATCAGTAGTGTCGAATCTCATGAACTGCTTGTGTTATACATAGGGAAAGAATCGTTGTTGAATCTCAAGATCAATTTTCGTTCCCTAGTTTTTACTCATTATATCAGCACCGGTGAGAAACTAGCTAGATAGACGTCAATAATGAATAAATCTGGTAAACTCTTGAAAAACTTTGACGAAATAAGAGCCTGCATGTTTAATTAGGAAAGCTGATGCAACATATTGGGTTAAATATGTAACCCCTAAGATGGACGAGAAACTGGCCAAAGTGATAGAAGAAAGTTGGGTGGTACCGTTCAGATGTAGGGTTCAGGGTTTAGGTTGGATGGTTCAGGTTGGACATTCAGGCCTAGCTACTCTTGCTCTCTTGTTCATTCATTATTATTGATGATGGTATCATGTAGTACGCCTTTGTATTATTACGTATTTTTATGTAGTACGTACGTTGGGATTTGAAAGTAATAATTCGTACAACAAAGGCGTACTATATATAGTACGTACGTTAAGTTTTGTCCTTCAAGACATCCGATAAAATTGGAACGATAGGTTAGGATTTCAATAAAACCTATTTTCTTGCAAATCCTCTCGTTATAAATGTAAAACTAATTTCCTCAAGTCATTACAAGGATCTTTCGATGCGTGTACAGTATTAGCTAGTAATAGCTAGAGAGTTGTAACAAGTGTATCATTATCCATTGCTTATCTCAAAATTTACTTCAACAGATATTTAGTAGACGAGCACGAGCGGATATTTTGACCAACTGGCGTTGAGGTGTGCTTGATTTGCAAGTTATGCATGAGTAGGTTCATGACGCTACTTCTACAGTTCTAAGAGTTCGTGGGAAAGTGTTTTTTTCTTGCCTCCGGCGAGGCTGAGTTAGCCCACTGATCGCTCCGCCGCTTTCAAATTCACCTAGAGGGGAATCTTTTCGAGGGGAATTGGCGAATTGCATTTCAGCCTCATCCAGATCGAGGGATTGCATACCATTTGGATCTCTCCTGAAAGAACTTAGCTCTTCCTTGAACGGTACTAGCTAGATCATCCTAAACGAGCGAGATGTTTCTCCCTTGACAAGAAATATGGTCCTCGTCATAATATTCCCTCCTCGACCATTCTTATAATTTTCACCGCCAAGATGAAATCCTAAGGCTAGGTTCCCAATATTGAGTACTTTCTAACCCCTTGCACCTCAAAGAGATGTCATGCCACTGAAAAGAGCTAGTCAACTCTAATTTCAAGCTAATCGAACTAATAAATTGGAGCCACAGAGTTGCACGAGTTGCAAAGAGATTTACACGTTCTAATCCAAATTTATATTTCGGCAACATGAAAGGATGTACTACAGTCAGTACGTATAAACAAAGGGAAGTATCCTCAACCAAGCTGCTCAGAGCCTTTCATTTTGATTTCCTTCATGTTGGGAGCCTTGTATAGGCGCCTCTTTGTAATCATGTTGTTGCTCGAAAATAAACACGTACATTTTGATCGAAACTCAGTAGATTTGCAGCTCTGACCTTCTAGAGTGTGCATGATTACTCGTCGTTTTACATATGTACTGTATTTATTGGGGTTATCTAGGGTATTGAAATATATAACATACACTTATTTACCACTAACTAAACAAAAATTAGAAGTTAATTGAGTAAAATTTATAACATTGACAACAAAATTACTATATTTGTTTTACACATTTACATATAATTGAATCAAGTTACTACAACGAAAACAAGTTGTTCATAAACTTGTAAATTATCATAAATTAAGTAATTATCTTTAATAGAACAAAAATTACCTGAATAGTGATTATTTTTACCAAAATAATAACAAATTTGTTGTTATATCAGTAAATGTATGAATCACAAATAACTAAGAAAATTCCGTATTTTTGATGGTCCATACATTATGTTTAGGGTCCATGCATGACTCTCCTGTGGACACAAATTAATGTCTTTGAGATATATATCCACCAAGATCTTTTTCGTTTTCTTTTACTCTCTGTGATCTGAGGAGTTGCATTGCAGCCGCTACCTTATTACTACAATTATATCTGGCGTCTCTATGAGCTCATTTTCTTGCCAGGTCTAATTTCTTGCTACCACAACCAGTTCAAATTGTTAGAATGCAGGAAAATCAGCCGGCTCGATCACCGTACGTGAAGAAGAGAAAACCCTCGGTGATGAGTGTCAGGAACTCCTTCTTTCTCTCCCCAAAGAAAGAGGCTTGGTAACTCTTCCACTATATCAATACCACGGCTTCTGCCTTCTGGTGCCCAACAACAGAAGTACTCCAAGCCATTATCGCTTTCCAAAAGCACTTCCAAGCTAGGGACTCCGACATAGTTGTCGCCAGCTTACCCAAATGCGGCACCACATATATGGTTGAAAGCCTTGATATTTGCTGTTGTAAATCGATACCGTTTTGATATAGAGACCCATCCTTTGCTCACATCCAACTCTCATAAGCTTGTGCCATTCTTTGACTTGGATCTCTATGCAAACAACCAAGTTCCTGATTTCTCATCCAATTTTTCTGAGCCAAGACTCTTTGCAACCCATATTCCTTTTCCTTCTTTGGGTACAATCAAAGAGTCCAACTGTAAGATTGTTTATATTTGCAGAAACCCCTTCGACACATTTGTTTCTTATTGGCATTTCATTAACAAAGCCAGGCCAGAATCGTTAGGTTCATTGCCCCTTCTGAGGCCTTTGATAGGTATTGCATGCCAAGGCACGGATGTATATGGTCCATTTTGGGATCACATTTTGGGTTACTGGAGATTGAAGAGACCTAACAATGTGTTGTTCTTCAAGTACGAGGACATGAAGAAAGATGTTGTATATCACTTGAAAACATTGACCAGCTTCATAGACTACTCTTTCACTGAAGAGGAGGAAAGAAACGGTGTGATTGAAGACGTAGCAAAGCTCTGTTCTTTTAAGACCATGAAGAAGTTGGAGATCAACAAAACCGGAATGTTTGTCATGAACATGGAGAACAAGTACCTGTTCAGAAAAGCTGCGGTGGGAGATTGGGTTAACCCCTGAGATGGAGGAGAGAATGTCCAAACTCATAGAAGAAAGTTTGGTGGCTCAGCCTTGACTTTCAAATGGATTCCCGAGCTTGCAGAACTAGTTTGGGCTTCCATTGATGAAGCTCTATGGTGGTATGCATCTGGCTTTTGTGTTTACTTGACGGGCTTTTAGCATTTCAGTTAATAAAGGTAAGGCTTCCTCTTCTTATGTCGATGCTCTAGTTTCTGCAAGGTTACCTTCTTATCACAGAGATGTAATATTTCTTTCCAAATCTTACGTGTGTGGTGCCATTATAATGTAAGATTTCCTTCCAAGTATTATTTGTTACTGAGTAATGCCATGTAGTTATCTAGTTTCTGGGGGCTTTAATCTATGGTTCAATGTCTTAAAAGTTTTGCAACAAGATCAAAATCCCATCTGATCGAGGACTAACAGAGTATATGATCTCATATTGGAGATTTCCAATCATATATTCTTTTGAAATGTGTCGTATTGTTGATCGAAAAACTTTTGACCCCATTCGAATTGCAATTTAGATATCTGTATGACTTTATAGGAGCCGAATCCGACTTTACAGATGAGAAGTTGGTCAGCATGAGTGGTGTGCGTGTCTTTTCAATTTCAAATATTGATGATCGATCCTTATCCCATAAAAATATTGAATGCACTGGTAGAAAATATAAGAGCCTGTTTAGGAAAGCTGAGGCGACAGGTTGAGTTAACTAAGTAACCCTAAGATGGACGAGAGACTGTCCAAAGAAAGTTGGGTGGTTCAGATTTAGGGTTCAGGTGATTGTTCAGGTTCAAAGTGTTGCCCTAGCCTACTCGTTCATTTCAATATATTATTGATAATATCATAAATACAAGTTGGATTTCCTTCCAAACTAACTTCATTATTTTAGGTTTCCAGGAATAGTACGATTCATGCATGCATGAAAGTGTGATGAAACCCTAATCAAAAGGTTCAATATCTTAAATTACTTTTCACAAAAAAAATAGGAAATTCGAATTGGGCTACTAGAGCAAACCGGTCATTTCACTTTGAGATGAATGTTTGCTCAAAAGTTAGCCAGTCATCCACATATCACTAGAGATCGGTGCTTCAATATAATTTGTTCAGCAACAAGCTAGTATTTCAAAGATAAAAAGCATTAGCATGCACGAGCTAGCTGTGTAAACTGACTTAAAAACGTGGTGATATTGTAAACTAGGAGAAACAGATATGATTAAGTAGCTACATCGTTTGATAATAATTAATACAAAAGTAGTAACTCTAATTGGTGATCCAAAAACAAAAACTGAAACTCTTCTTGTTCTAATATTTTGTCACTAGGAAAGAAAATTAGTACGTAATTAAGTACACATAATACAAAGAAACCCATTTGACGCATTTGTTCTAGGCATTTCTTCAACAAAGTCAAGCTACAATCCCAAGCTTCCTTGTCCCGATGAGGCCTTTGATAGGTATTGCCAGGGCATGGATCGATGCTTTTGGTCCATTTTGGGGTCTGGAAAGATAGCTTAAAGAGACCTCAGAATGTGTACGTTGTTCTTGAAGTTCGAGGACATGAAGGAAGATGTTGTGTTTCACTTGAAAAGATTGGCTACGTTTCTAGCTAGACTACGTACCATGGCCTTTCACCAAGGAGGAAGAGAGAAACGGGGTTATTGAAGATATAGCAAAGCTTTGTTCTACCGCTTCATCAGTAAAGAGTGTAGGAGGGAGACTGAAGATTTCAATCCATACAAGCATGGACGAAATCTGGATCTCTGTGGCGTCGCTCAGACCATCATAATCACTAAGAACAAATTGAGATCGACCATAAAACCATGGTTCCCAAGTGAGCATATGGCGCTTCTCATAGGGTCTGAATGTATATATGATGAACTTGAGGATGAAGCAATCGTCTTGGCACTACTAGAAAATCGATCAATGGACACAGACGTTTTCTGTCCCTATTAAGGGTCATTAGGCACGGAATCTATGCCTAGTAACTAATGGGGATGAATTTTCTGTCTGTATTCCCATATACCATCTCCAAATTGGTTTTTTACCATTAGGGGACGGATATCCTTGTCCGTCCCACCCAGCACCATATAGTCACGCGCTCTTTTTTTCCCTTTCTGATAGTAACAGTGCTCTCTGTTTTTTATATAGTATAATAATTTGATTTGTTGTTATTCCTCCGTGCCATTTTGAGCGATGAAACTTGATACACCGTATATTCATCCGTGCCCAACTTGGGAAAATTTATTAACAAAAAAAAAATAATTGAAAATTTCAATAAAACACCAATCGGGTTTTGAAATATTTACCCTGGTTTTGGTTTTATAAATAGGGACCGAGTTTTTTGTCCTGTATTGTACCACAAAAAAATGTTAAGTACAAGCTACCAAATGAAAATACAATACTTCTCAATACCTACACTCAAATGAAAATCTACAAAATCTTTCCCTGGACAATGAACACTCCGTCAGTACTATAACAAACTTCTCCAATGCCTCTTGCCAAAATATATCATGAAAAACAATCCAATAAACATTATTAAAAAAACATTTCAGCAAACATCATTTTATTTTGGTGGCATATATATTGGAAAATGTGGATTGAAATTCTGAGTACATATCAATGAGGAAATACTTAAATATAAATGTGTCCCAGATAAAAAAGGAATGTTCACTCAGTACCTTTTTGGATCTTATTCCGCTGATTCTTTTCTCCAATATTCCTTCTAGGTTCTTAAGTTCCTTGACGTTCAAAGCGCTAGCAGCTTCACCTAGTATATGCTTGCAAACATCACTTGTACATTATCAGAATCAAATTTTATATACCTCTAGAAAAAATTAAAAATAGATATTTCCTGAGTGTACACTTGCACTACCAGGAGAAGTACTTTAGCCGACGAATTATTTTCGTCGGCCTGTTATCGTAACTCGTCGGCTAAACTCTTAGCCGACGAGGCTTCGTCGGCTATAGTTTTGTCGGGAAAGGGTCCTCGGCGCTGACTTTACCCGACGAACCTATAGACCGTCGTCGGCTATAGTCCATACTTTAGCCGACGAACTATTTTGTCGTCGGCTTTTGTTCATGAATTTAGGCCGACGAAACAGACTCTATCTTTCGTCGGCTATACTCCCAGACTTTAGCCGAACGGTTTAAGTAATCGTCGGCTATACTCCCAGACTTAAACCGACGACACAACACGTCGTCGGCTATACTCCAAGCCTTTAGCCGACGGAACTGAGATATTCGTCGGCTAAAGTATATAATTAAAAAATTAAAAAATAATTATAGCCGACGAAATAGAGCCTCTTTCGTCGGCTATAGTGAGTTTAGCCGACGAAACATGCCATAATTCGTCGGCTAAACTATAAAAAAATAAAAATAAAAATACTATAGCCGACGAATTGTGGCGTATTTCGTCGCTATAACTCCATTCCAGTATAAAAAAAAAATACACAAAATTCTTAAATTATCATTCCAAGCAAGCTGCAAAATACACCAAAACAATTCTATATATATAACCAACAAGAAGCACATAAAACTATATAAGGTATCAACTACACAAAATCTAAATGATCTAAATCAATATCCGGATCTGGGGCCTGCTGGTGAGGAGATTCCGGCAGCTGAGGTATGTCTATAGGCGCAGGCATGGACGGAGGTGGAAGTCCTTGAAGCTGGGCAGCTGCCAAATCCTGGAAGTACTGGTACATCTGCTTCTGGTGGGCATGCTGGGCGGCATGTAGGGCTCTAGTATAGGATCTATATTCGGCGAACTGGGCGGCATGAGCGGCAGCCTGAGCGTCTGCATGAGCAGCCTGAGCGGCTTGCTCTCTCCGAAGTCTCTCAACTTCCGACTCTAGCTGAGTCGTCCTGCTGCTGGTCGAGGCTGCCTTTCGTTGAAATCCTGGAGTGGTCTTCAAGACCCCCTGGCCCTTCTTTCCTAGACCCCGGCAGTAGAAGTTGTTTTCTCGCGGTGGGAAGGCTGTGCCCATGATCCTCGCCCCAACCCTCGGATCTGAAGTGTCGATCCGGGAAATGGCTTCGGACATCTCTTCTTCCTGCGTGTCCGGCCATGTCTCCCTCACTATAGCACTCATCACCTCGTCACTAGCCTCCCTCACCCTTGCCTAATTGGATAGGAAAAAAATTATTAATTAACATTTTAACATATATATTAGTAAAATTAAAAATTCCGTAAAAATGAAAGATTACTTACTATATCCTCCTGGGAGTCAGTATATGCCTTCTCGTACGTATAGACGTACTGGTTGACCTCTGGATGTTCCTTGCCGCCTCGTCCATGAAGACAGCGAACGGTCTAGAACCGGCATGATGGTTCCTTGTGTTGCGTTGCCGGTTCTGAGCGTTCGCCCGGGAAACCGCCTTCAAAGAAAAAGTAAACTATTAGTAAAATTTTTTAAAACGCACGTACTTAATGATAAATTAACTAATTAATTTATTTAAATACCTGTTTACGAAGGTTGTTGAATTCTGATGTCAGAAGCCAACGCCACTCGTACTCTCTGTACTGAAACTCAGCAGGGGTAGCAGAACGTGCGTTCCCGTGCGTAGTCCAATGGGTCCGCAACTCGTTCTTCCACTCCTTGTACCTACAGATACAACAAAAATATTAGAAATATTATTAATATGACAGACAGTTTTGTTTTTTCATTAATTTCCCAACGTACCTTCCCCCATGCATAAAGTCCGCCCAGCTGCTCTTCAAGGGTTCGGGAACCTCAAACCACACCTGCATTTAACCGTTTATTAGTTTAGTTTTTCCAGAAATCTACAATGTAATACATAATATTATTCAGGCATTTTGTAAACTCACCGACATCGCGTTATGGACCATGTCTTTAACCTCCTGCGGGACCTCGCCCCAGTCTGACCACAACATAGGGACTCTATCCCTAATGAGCGCTCCCACGCGGCCGGAGTACGTCCTCGACTTTCCGCCCGATACTACGTCGCCATCCCCGTCAGTACCGATGACAATCCTCCCTGAGGTACCGACGATCTTCTCCAGAGCCTTCCCTGTGACGGGGCCTCTCTTCTTCTTTGCCGGCTTCGCTCCGACGGTGCCTATGACATGATAAACCAAATTGATTATTAAAATCGGAATCGGAGAAATAACAAAAAACAAATCATTCATTTTCATTACCTGAGGGATCGGACGCGGACACGACGGATTCCGCCTCCGATGATGATACCCTCGTGGAAATAAGAGGCGTATCAAAAGGCACGAACCGGTACGCCGCTGATGGAGCCACTGGCGGGGGCAGTGGATAAATCGGCGTCCCTGAGTCATCGACTACAGGTATGGCCGGTATCATCCGCGGAAGGAATAGGTGAGGCGGCGGCATCTGTACCCCAGATGACCCACTATCCGAAGAAGTAGGAGCTGGAGTGGGCGCCCGGTGTATCTCAGGCATACGGGTGCAGACACCTCCGTCTGAGGCTGAGCAAACAACTGCCTCGCGGAATAAGGAAGCCCCGCTGCCTCGATGAAGGGGGCACCTCGGCTGCCTCTGCGCCGTCTGCAGAAGGCTCGCATGTCTAGCTGTCATAGGGCCCTGAAATGACGTCTGAGGGTTGATAGAGGTTCCCTCAGACGATACGGACTTTGGCCCTTCGAACCCTTCGTCGATCTAATATTACCGCTCATCCTATTTAAAATATTAATTTGAATCAAGGCCACAAAATCAAAAAATGCAAACTCATTTTAAAAATGTAAAAAATATATGCACGCCTAATACTAATTTTTCACTTCCTAAATACTATTTTTCACTCCTGAAAACTATTTTCACGGCCTAAATACTAATTTTTCACTTCCTAAATAACACTTCAAAAATAAAAATATACACTTCCTAACAACACCACAACATTGCAATTGACCGGAAAATCAAAACAAACACAAAATACAAAACAAATATACATTCCTAAATACTAAATACAAAATACATTATTAAATAACAAGATACACTTCCTAAATACAAATATACACAACAACACCACAACATTATATACACAACAACACCATAACATTACACTTATTAAAAATAACCGAAGCTCAAAAAAAAACGTACTCGAGGAGGAGGAGGGACGACCGGATCAGCAGCAGAATTCGGCCGGAGCGCAGGAGGAGGAGGAGGCCGGAGGAGGAGGAGGCCTGCCGACCGGAGGAGGAGGAGGAGGAGGAGGCCGGGAGGGAGAGGGAGCGGAGGCCAGCCGGAGAGAGGAGAGGGAGCGGAGGCCGGCCGGAGAGGGAGAGGGAGCGGGAGAGGTCGAGGGCGGGCGGGGAGAGGAGAGGGAGAGGGAGAGGCAGAGGGACGGGGGAGGGCGGCGACCGGGAGAGGGAGCGGAGGCAGAGGAGGCGGATTTCGGAGAGGGAGAGGAAAAGGATGGAGGCTAGGGCATACAACCAGTCGAGCTGGGTTATACCGAAGGACTTTAGCCGACGAAATAATAATTTCGTCGGCTAAAGGTAATAATTTCGTCGGCTAACCGAACACTTTAGCCGACGAAATATATTTCGTCGGTTTTTAAAGATAATAATCTTTGTCGGCTAAGCTAAAATTCGTCGGCTTAAACCTTTGAAATTCGTCGGCTAAACACAAAATTCGTCGGCTATATCTTTTAAATTCGTCGGCTTTATAACTTTTTATATATTCATCAAACTGTGACTGCTGCTCGTGATGATCAAACTTGAGAACGGAAATCCGACCGTCAGATCTGACCATCATGATAAAATACATGTATGGGAAAAAATTCAACTTGATCTGACCAGGTTAAGTGCTCGATCCGGACGGTCAATCCAGTAAGTCAAACCCCTAAATGCACGGAAAAGGTCGTTGGACGGTCTAAATTTCGTATTTTGGCCGGACCTTCAACTGAAAATATTTTCAAATTGATGAGACACAACAAGTCGTATAAAAATTTTACGCAAAAACCACCGAAGATAGGGCTACCCATAGGGAGAAAGAATTGAAAATTGGATTGACCGCAACTATCGGCACCGAGACATGACCGGAATACCTTGATTTTTCAACGTAGACGTATTTCACCATTTGGTCATGTCTTATTTCACGACTTTTTCACGTTTGAAGGTTCTACGTATAGTTTGTTTTTGAAACGGAACATTTACCTAACACTTAGTAAACAAGTTATACAACATTAGTAGGCATGTTCTGACTGTGATGATCAAACTTGAGAAAATAAAATCCGACGGTCAGATCTGACCATCATGATAAAATACATGTATGGGAAAAAATTCAACTTGATCTGACCAGGTTAAGTGCTCGATCCGGACGGTCAATCCCGTAAGTCAAACCGCTAAATGCACGGAAAAGGTCGTTGGACCGTCTAAATTTCGTATTTTGGCCGGACCTTCAACTGAAAATATTTTCAAATTGATGAGACACAACAAGTCGTATAAAAATTTTACGTAAAATAACCACCGAAGATAGGGCCCCTAAATCATCGTCGGCTATACTATGTAATAAAAAAATATAAAATTAATAAAGCCGACGAAATATTAGGGTATTCGTCGGCTAAGATGGTTTTGGCCGACAACTTCTACTATACTTCGTCGGCTAAGATGGTTTTAGCCGACGAGTCTCCTTTTCAATTCGTCGGTTTTAAGTTATTTTAGCCGACGACTTCCTTTTCAATTCGTCGGTTATAAGTTATTTTAGCCGACGACTTCCTTTGCAATTCGTCGGCTTTAAAATACATTAGCCGACGACTTCTAGTCGTTTTCGTCGGCTTAAACGGTTTTAGCCGACGACTTTTAATATAATTCGTCGGCTAAGAGGGTTTAGGCCGACGACTTACGTTGTATTTCGTCGGCTTAAGTAAAAAAATACAAACCCTAAAACAGAAGGTTTAAACCATACAAATTTCCTGTTCATATATCACCAAAATTCATATAAAATAACAGAAATATGAATTCAACATATGTAAACTAGAAATGAAGGTAATACAATCTTTTTATTACAAATAATGTATTACATCCGAAGAAATTAAAACTAAGGCTCGTAATCAGAATCATCCGATGAGTCTTCTTCGGTGTCAGAATTAATTTCTGGTAATCTATGTATTTCCTCATCGCCAGAGTCTTCGTCTGTTTCTTGATTTGGATCAACATCAATAAGCCTTGGCTGTTCATCACGAATTCGCACCGAACGACCCGCTTTAAAATTATTAAGGCGAACGGTAGAGGAGTTAGGAATACCTATTGTGTTGGGCTCTTGATACGCAACATCTTCTTCCTCGTCTTCGGCCTCTCCAAGTGTAGCCGCCCGGTAAATGTTTCGAGGGTGCACAAGGTTGACTACTTTCCACGCGTCACCCTTAGCAAGGTCATCAAGATAAAACACTTGTTTTACCGATGTGGCAAAAACGAACGGGTCATCTTCGTAAGAACTTGTAGCAGTGTTCACCGATAATATTCCGTACTGATCGGTCTTCATGCTCTGCGGGCTAGTATCAACCATCTACACTTGAAGAGGTGCACTGTCATGCCTTCACCGTAAACGAGTTCCACCACTGAATCAAGAACACCGTAATAGTCAACTCCATTCCGCCCACCATGCGCCATCACCCCAGAATTCTGTGTTCTCCGTCTGCTGTCTCTCTGTTCACATATAAATTGCACGCCATTCACCTTGCACATCGGATAAACTCTTGACATTATCGGCTTCATCGCTAGAAGTCTTAGTTCGTGTGACCAATTTGGGTGACCATCAAATTGAATATGGTTCATCTGCAATTTACAATTTAACATTGTAAATATAGATAATTATGCACTAAACATAAATACGTACATAAATATTGAATTACGTACCCAGCCGCCAAAATAATTTGCGAACTCCCTGTTGTGGTACTCGAGATCACCTTGAATGTCTGGACAATATAGATGGATGTCTTTCCAGTATTCAACTTCTGGACAGTTAATCAATACCCACCAGTGGGCAATGACTAGCTCATGTGGTTGCAACTTGTAAGAGTCTGGCAAAATTCCATAAACTTCAACATCACTGGAGAGTATGGAAAGAGTGAACTTCGGTACATCTACCGGCATGGCTTCGTCTGTTTCCTTCAACGCTCCTAAATACAACTTCATGTAGGTGACGCACTCGTGCGCATATATGCTTCAGCTATACATCCTTCAGGCGCGGATTTATTAGCCACATAATCTTTGTAGTCTCCAAGTTGCCTATAAATCAAGTTGCAAAGTGTTATGATTATTGAACATGTATAGAAAAATTGGATTGAGGAATTCAGGTGTAAAAAACGTACCTTTCCATGGGATACATCCAAGTGTAGTGTACTGGACCGGTAAGCAACAATTGCTCGGGAATGGATCATCAGGTGAGGCATGATGTCAAAAAATTTGGAGAAAATATCCTCTCAAATTTACACATGATATAAATGATGTCCTCTTGCATTTCCCGGAGGTTAGATTTTGTCACTTCCCGTGTGCATAACTTCTGGAAGAATCTTGCCAACGCTACTAACGGCTCCACCACCTGACGGGGAAGGAACGGTCGAATGAAAACAGGGAAGAGACGTTGTAGCAGGATATGACAGTCATGACTCTTCAACCCGTACATCTTATTGTCCCGGAAGTTCACACACCGGGCTATATTTCCTGCATAGCCTGAAGGATACTTCACACAACTCATCCACCTGAAAATTACGTTCTTCTGGTCAGGTTTCACGGTGTAAGGAGCTTGAGGCATTTTTTTCTTCCCTTCTTTCAACCACAGATGTCTTCTTAACTGCATTTTTTTTAGATCAATGCGTGCCTTAGGACCGTCTTTCGTCTTCCCCTCCAAGTTCAGCACTGTGCCCACCACACTGTCGCAAACATTCTTTTCTATGTGCATCACATCTAGGTAGTGCCTGATCAACAACTTACTCCAGTATGGGAGTTCCCAGAATATGCTCTTATGTGTCCAGAATTTGTACCTGTCGGGTCTTTCAGGTATTGCTGCAACAATATTGGGATGATTGCTGAGCTGCCCAAAATCGTACTCATTAAGCACTGCTAAAATTTCTTCTCCCCGTCCATCTTCTGGGAGGCACACCGTGTTCTACGGTCCCATCAAATGCCTTGTCATCGAACCGCCAATCGTGATTATATGGAAGGAAAGCACGGTGACCCAATCTGCATATCTTGTTGCAATGACTGCTGCTCCCCTCATCGCTAAGGCACTCTGGACAAGCCTTGTATCCCCTAACAACGTTGCCCGACAACATCCCACGGGCAGGAAAATCACTGATGGTACCGACAACCATGACATGCATCTGGAACATCTCGTGCATGTACTTGTCATAAGTGGGATGACCAACTTCCCACAAAAACTGAAGCTCTTCAATCAAAGGTCTCAAATACACATCGAGACACTTCCCTGGATAACCGGGCCCCGGAATCAACAAACTCAACATATTGTATTCCTTCTTCATGCACATCCATGGAGGAAGGTTGTACGGTACCAAAATCACCGGCCATACACTGTATTGAAGACTCATGTTGCCAAAAGGGTTGAACCCGTCGGATGAGAGCCCGAGCCTCACATTTCGGACCTCTGACGCAAAATGAGGAAACTCCCTGTCTATATGCTTCCAAGCCTCCCCGTCAGCAGGGTGTATAAGGGTATCTTCGTCATGCATTTCCCTATCAACGTGCCATCTCATAGCTTTGGCCGTGTGTGAAGACATGTACAACCGCTCAAGCCTATCCCTCAACGGGAAATACCGAAGTACCTTCACAGGTTTCCTATTGCCTGCAGGAGTCAGCTTATACCTGTCAGTGTGACATACCGGACATGCGTCAAGCCCACCAAGGTCATTCCCTTCTGGATCTTTACCCCAGAAGAGAACGCAGTCATATCTGCATGCATGGATCTTGATATAGGAAAGCCCAAGATCTTTCAGGATACATCGGACCTTACGATGAGTGGTAGGAAGACGATGACCGTGGGGCAGCATCGAAGCAGTGTACTGTAGATAATCATCAACAGCCTTCACGGTCGATTTTGTCTCAACTTTAATCTTCATTACGTCCATCACACTTTCAAGAACGGTCTTCTGACAACCGGGGTACACAGGGGTCTGTTGGAAAGCAAGCAGTTTGTTGTACTTTTCAATACCAGCAGTGTTGACAGCTCTAGGGAAGGGCTGCACCGAGTCAGGCATATACTGTCCTTGAGCGCATACACCGCTCTCATAAGGAAACATGTCGTTGATGAATGTCCGTTGTTGGATCGTTGGATGTACTGCCCGTCTCAGAAAATTGGTCATGATCATGCGGACCCCCTGATGATGTTTCATCACCGTGATATAACCAACATGTGTACTTCTCCCAAAACCCGTTACTCCTCAGGTGCTGCCATACTTTGTCAATGGGAAATCGATGCATATCGCTGCGACACTGACATTTCGTGCACGGGCAATAGAAAATTGTATTCCCGTTAGCGTTAGCCAGCGCATATTTTATAAACTCATAACTCCTGCCCGTATCTTTTGTCCCATTTTGGAAGCGAAATCCAACTCTTATCCATATCCTGAAAATATAACAAAATATATATTTATAACGCTGCTAGCTAATTATTATGAAATTTCATGCCATATATAAAATCTCAATTCATTTAGTATATATTCTACGTACTACGTACAACTAATTAATAACTAATTAATTAACACACACACATATCATATTAAACAATAATATATATATTAACACAAATTAATTACACAATATACCACAATTAATATATTAACACAAATTAACACATTAATATATATTAATATATATATAATTAACACATTAATATATATTAACACAAATTAATTAACAACAACTTCATACCGTACCATATCAACACAATAATATATTATAAATTAATTAATACATATATATATCTACTAATATTTATTAACAACAAATTAATTCATATATATTATCAATTCAAATCATCAACCAAATCGATCAACACATATATATATATATATATATATATACATCCAACGTACTCAAAATTAATCAATTCAATCATAATCAAAATCAATAAACTCAATCATAATCAAAATCGATAAACTCAAATAAAACTCAATTAATCAACATATATTACATATACGTACCTATATATGGCTCCACAAACTAATTATGGACAGATTTCGACAACACCCAAACGTTTTCTCCCTCCCGTTTTTTCTTCTCCCTTTTTTTTTCCCAGATGAGCTGCTGCTGTCCAGATCGCAAATATAAAGAACTTTAGCCGACGACATATTAATTTCGTCGGCTAAACTTTAAATATTTCGTCGGCCATAGTCTGTGAACTTTAGCCGACGACATTTTTTTTTCGTCGGCTAAAGTTTACCATAGCCGACGAAAATTTCAGTTAGCCGACGAAGGAAAATGTCGTCGGCTAAAGTCCACTTTAGCCGACGAAAAAATGCTTCGTCGGCCTGGTTTTTTTTTTTTCGTCGGCTAAAGCCTTTCTTCTGGTAGTGTGGTACTTAACCTGTTTTTGAATTCTGAATTTTTCTGTTATGTCTTCTTATTTAAATGCTTCTAGCTGGTAAAACTGAAGCCACGAATGTAGTTTACACCCATAAGTCAAACTGACTGCCCATATCCAGAAGATCGTTAAGCGTAAGCTCATATCTAAAATAAGATGTAGTTACACCATAACATGACTGAAAAATGTAGCAATCGACAACATATCTATAAGATCATGTAAGCTTAAGCTCATAGAAATCAAAAGGGTATTCTTCTAAAACAAACAAAAATGACCTCTAAATGAACATCAAAGTATAGTTTAATGCTTATGTAGATAAAGAGTCTTGCTCAGGAAATTGGACGAGAAATCATGAACTTTGTTGTTTGCATAGAGATCTAACTCAAGAATCGCACAAGATCGTGAGAGTTGGATGTGAGCAAGGGATGGTTCTCTATATCGAAGCGGTGTCGATTAACAACGGCAAAAGTCAAGGCTTTCAACCATGTGGTGCCGGATTTGGTAAGCTGGTGACAACTATGTCGGATCCCTAGCTTGGAAGTGCTTTTGGAAATTGACAATGGCTTGGAATGTGTCGGCTGTTGGGCACCAGATGCCTTGGTATTGGTATTCGTGACGGGCTATCCAGCCTCTTTCTTTAGGGAGAGAAAGAAGGAGTTCCTTACACTCATTACTGAGGTTTTTCTCTTCATGGTCAGCCATTCTCAGTCAGGCTAATAATTTGGACTGGTAGTAGTTGTAGCTATTGAAATTAGAAGTGGCAGTGACATGAAAATTTGCTTACACAGACACTCACATATATAGTAATATGCTAGCAGCCCTATGTAACTTCTCGTCTTAACGAAAAGAAAATGAAAATATATATATATATATATATATATATATATATATATAATATATATAACTTATTGTAATATGCTAGCAGCCCTATGTAACTTCTCATCTTCACGCAAAGAAATGAAAATATATATATATATATATATATATATATATATATATATATATATATTCTTGGTCGGAGTCGTCGGAAAGATTAATTGTGTACCCGGGGCAGTTGATGAAGGTAGCTAACTAATAAATATCATGCATGTACCATCTGACATAGATTTAGCACGTAATTTGTGAATACTAGGCACATATTGCACAACATGTTAAACATGTACACATCATACCTAAAGGATTGTGCAGGACTGTAGCCTGTAGGGACGAATTTTGATTTCCCTTTTATGTCTTTGTACGATTATGAGTCATGTGACAATATGAAGTATCTGCCAATGAAGAGAAGATCACCTTGATAATCTTGTGAAAATACGAGTGACTATTCTAATTAACCTTCCGAGCTCGAAATCGAGCCAAACTTAAAACCATAAGTGAGGAACAGTTACATCATTTATATCGAGAGTGAGCGTACGTTCTACTACCTTAAACCCTAGCCCTCATGACACTGGTGTCCAACAGTATCCAAATTTGATGTTTTTACTGAAGACAATGGCGCATGTTTGCTCAAATTTGATGTTGTTGTAGAGTAAAGGAGACTAAGAGTATCGTATGGTAAGCCTTGAACACCATTACTAATGATAACCAATCCAATGGTTCCATACCAACCACATATCACTCTATAATTCAAGAGCCCGTTCATTTTAAAAATCTTCAAATGAATATGAAGTTTGTTGAACTTGTTTAATTATTGGCGTCCAAAGTTGTCAAATATACTAGTGTGTTAACTCATCTAAATAGGCTGTTTGGGTTGTACAAGAAGGTAATATGATTCGGGTTGGGTCATCTTACGATGTACGAGTATTAGTCGAGGAGGAAATATTTTGACGAGGAGAATATTTCAACCATGCATGCATGGTGCTGGATTTGGGTAAGCTGGCCACAACTATGTCGGAGTCCCAAGCTTCGAACTGCTTCTGGAAAGAGATTATCACTTCGATTTCTGCAGATGGACACCAGAAGCCTAGGAACTGATATTGGTGAGGATCTCCAGCAACCTAGCTTTTTCTTTGGGGAAAGGAAGGAGTTCCCTGCACTCATTACTGATGAGGTTTTTTTTTCTTCATGGTCAGCTGGCTGATTTTCAGTCATAGTAATAATTTAAAAAGGGTAAAAAAAAAAAAAAAAAGATATGAATTTTCTCTTCAAAAAAAAAAAAAAAAAAAAAAAACAAACAAGATATGAATGATATGCCGCACTAGTTTAGAAGTGATGGTACGGGAATTAAATAGATGTATGAAACTGAAAAGACATACACACAACCTATACATACCAAGTCCGTCGATGAGTTGCAGAGACTTGGCTGGATTCCACTCCTCTAGCTAGCAAGTCTAAGATTTAGAAGGAAACTAGAAAAAGTGCCCGCTCCCGATCTTAAGTTGGTACACCGTATAAGGAGAGTGATGTAAATTGGGATTATACATAAAAGAGATTGAAGATTGAGGTTTTGGTATGATTGTGGAAGATATCCTAGTTAGTATTTCTAGTCTCTCTTCTTCTTTCTTTACACATGTTTATAGAGAATCTAATACACATAAATTAGTCAAATTGGCCCTACTGTTGGTATTGATGTTCGTTGGGTCGGTAGTACCCCTTCTATTCTTCAAGGCATTTGTGCCTCGTTCTGTAACCCTTGATCTTTACTCTCAATAAATCTAACGTCTTTATTCAAAAAAATAATAACCGAAAAAGAAGAGCCTTATGAAAGATATTTAATATAAAGGTATATAGCTTAAATAAATTTGGATATTAAATGTTGTTTGTTGTTAGATTTTGAGTTTATAGCTTTACTCCATAGAAAATTTTATTCATAACTATATATATATATATATAGGCTTTCTCTGCTACACACGTCCGTATTTATTCTTACGATGCAGATTTCCACTTTATATTCACTTTTCAATCGAATTTTCACATCTCTACCGTCTAGTCTTTAAATATTAATGTATAGATCATCTATACAAAATTTCAGTCAATTTGGTTATCATTAAGGCACTCAAAACTATGTTTTTCTATTATAAACATGAACGGTTTAAGTTCGACAAAATTATGTTCATCCATTGGTTTAATTGAGTTTATATATATATTCATACGACATTTGAAGGGCCTAACTTTAAGAGTTCGACTCAGGTATGAAAATCTCAGGTCCAGGTCTGTAGCTTGGAAGTGCTTTTGGAAAGAGATTACGGCTTCGATATCTGCAGATGGGCACCAAAAGCTTTGGAAGTGATATTGGTGAAGAGATCTTGTAACAGTCCGGCCCAGTCCATTGAGATATTATCCGTTTTGGGCCCAACGACCCTCACGGTTTTGTTCTTGAGGTTTCACCTCAAAACGCGTCTCAATGTAAGGTGCTAGCTCTGCACATATAAGCATAGCAACCTATCTCTCCCGGGCGATGTGAGACGAATGCACCTACTAGCTTGCTTGCCTAGTTAGGTCATCACAATCCACCCACCTTTTGGGGCCTGACGTCCGCGTCGGCAGACTTCCGACCGGGGACAGGCTCTGATACCATATGTAATAGCCGGCCAAGTCCATTGAGATATTGTCCGTTTTGGGCCCAACGACCCTTACGGTTTTGTTCTTGAGGTTTCACCTCAAAACGCGTCTTAATGTAAGGTGCTAGCTCTGCACATATAAGCATAGCAACATATCTCCTCCGGCGATGTGGGACGGATGCACCTACTAGCTTGTTTGCCTAATTAGGTCATCACAGATCTCCAACCTCTTTCTTTGGGGAATGAAACGAGTAGTTCCTTGCACTCATTACTGAGGCTACTTTCTTCATGGTTAGCCGACTGATTTCCAGTCATACTAACAATTTGAACTAGTATTGGTAGCAAGATATTAGACCTAGCATGAAAATAAGCTCATAGAGACGCCATATATAATTGTAGTAATAAGCTAGCGGCTGTAATGCAAATCCTCAGATCACGGATACTCGTATAGTACAAGAAAACGGAAAAGATCTTGGTGGATTTCTCAGAGACATTAATTGTGTCCACACGGAGAATCATGCATGGACCATTTATTGAATTATTTCGTCAAAGATTTTCAAGAGCTTACCAGATTTATTGAATTATTGACGTCTATCTAGCTAGTTTCTTCTAAGATAATAATTGGTGATGATATAATAATGAGTAAAAACCCAGGAACGAAAATTGATCTTGAGATTCAACAACGATTCTTTCACTATGTATAACACAAGCAGTTCATGATTCGACCCTACTGATATTGTATGAAATAATCTCTACCAGTGCATCCAATAATTTTATGGGATAAGGATCGATGTATGAAATTGAAAAGACACGCACACCACTACTCATTCTGAACTGGATAAGAGATCCGGCTCGTCGAAGTAATGAGCGTGGTCACAAGCTTTTCAATACAACACATGCAATAAGACACATTTCAAAAGAATGATTGGAACTCTTGTTCAAAGTAGTTTAATTTCCAGATCTAGATATATTTCCAGATTATTCAAATGATTTCGAAGCATGCTACAAAGGGATTATGGGAAAAAATTTAACGTGCACTAGGAAAAACTAAGGATCCTTAATTAAGCTTGTACATTATTAATTAGCTAAACTGGAGCTAGAAAGTAACACAATAGCAGACACATACCACCCGGTACAGAGCTTCATCAATGGAAGTCAACTAGGTAGTTCTGCTGGACAGAATCTGCAGCAAGCTCGGGAATCCGTTCGAAAGTCAAGCCTGAACCACCAAACTTCTCTTCTATGAGTTTGGACATTCTCTCCTCCATCTCAGGGGTGAAATAGTTAACCCAATCTCCCACCTCAGCTTTCCTGAACAGGCTCTTGTTCTCCAAGTTCAGGACAATTTTTCCGGTTTTGTTGATCTCCAACTTCTTCATGGTGTCAAAAGAACAAAGCTTTGCGATGTCTTCAATCACACCGTTACGTTCCTCCTCTTCGCTGAAAGAGCAGTCTATAAACTTCGCCAATCTTTTCAAGTGATATACAACATCTTTCTTCATGTCCTCGTACTTGAGGAATAACACATTGTTAGGTCTCTTCAAGCTCTCTTGCCAGTAACCCAAAATGTTATACCAAAATGGACCATACCCTTGCATGCCTTGGCAATACCTATCAAAGGCCTCATCAATAGACAATTGCCCTAAAGATTGTGGCCTGGCTTTGTTTGTGAAATGCCAAAAAGAAGTAAATGTGTCGAAGGGTTTCTGCAAACATAAACAATCTTACAGTTTGACTCTTTGATTGTACCCAAAGAAGGGAAAGGAATATGTGTTGAAAAGAGTCTTGGCTCAAGAAAATTGGACGAGAAATCAGGAACTTGGTTGTTTGCATAGAGATCCAACTCAAAGAATCGCACAAGATCGTGAGAGTTGGATGTGAGCAAGGGATGGTTCTTTACTTCGAAACGGTGTCGATTGACAACGGCAAAAGTCAAGGCTTTCAACCATGTGGTGCCGGATTTGGGTAAGCTGGCGACAACTATGTCGGAATCCCTAGCTTGGAAGTGCTTTTGGAAATTGACAAGGCTTGGAATGTGTCGGCTGTTGGGCACCAGAAGCCCTGGTATTGATACATGTGACGGACTATCCAGCCTCTTTCTTTAGGAGAGAAAGGAGGAGTTCCTTACACTCATTACTGAGGTTTTTCTCTTCATGGTCAGCCATTCTCAGTCAGGCTAATAATTTGGACTGGTAGTAGTTGTACCTATTGAAATTAGAAGTGCCAATGGCATGAAAATTTGCTCACAGAGACACCCACATATATAGTGAAAAGAACGTAAAATGAACAGGAAAATAAAAAAGACTTTCAGAAGGAAAAGTATTCTGTGCATGGTGAATTTCACAGGAACATAGTACGTGTCCCCAGGAGCAACTGGTAATTAACTTGGTGTTCGACTGTTCGTATAAAGTTTGTATATGCCAGATATAACCACGTGAAGTTAATCCTGCATTCGACTGTGTCGGCTTGAACAGTTCTTTGGCAGAATGGTAGCAAATTATTTGAGTTGAGATCAACATGTTTTTCACTTTCTACTTCCTTTGTAATTTGTTTGGCCGACACAAAGATAGCAATAACAACAGACTTGATTGCTATTCAACATGTTTTTTCATAACAACAGACTTGAGAGCAACATGTTTTTCATTTTCTACTTCCTTTGTAATTTGTTTGGCCGGACAAAGATAGCAATAACAACAGACTTGATTGCTATTCTAATCTTGCAAAACTATGTAGTCACTAAAATATAAACAGTTACAGGTAGAGATTAAGTATTTTTTCCCTCTCTGAATCATGATGTCAATGAGGTGCAAAGGATAGTAGTCAAATATTGAGAACCTAAGGATGATTTGCATTTTGGACGTCTTACACTCCTGCACGTAGTTCTGAGATTAGGGAGTTTAGTCCTCTTGATTATCTCATGAGAACAATATCTCATAAAAACTGGATGAAGTGATCATTTCATTTGAGTTGCCTAAACCCAATTAACCAGCGACGTGTCTATTATGTGTAATGAATGAAAACAAACACATTGCAGTCAGTTTAACAGTTGATTCATTTATGCAAGGTCTAATTAAACTTCCTTGTAATTCCATTGACAGAACAAAAGTGATCGATCGGTTAAGGTCGGGGAGTGTGTTTATAAACACAATTGAATGATACCACAATTAAAGTTATAAGTTTTTTTCGATGGTGATTAGATAATGGAGGGAGCTAAATTTCATTATTTTACTCATAAGCGCCACAATGGGTCACATGCGCCACAAACATGCATATACAACTTGATTCATTATTAAGTTGTAGTGCATGGTTAGCTAATGAATCAGCAACAGTGAGTTCTTTGGGAACATACTTTTCAAGTTCAACTTTGTGGTTTTTTTAATTTTTTTTGAGTAATTTTAAATACACATCTCTAATCTTTTAATACACATTTTTTATTTAATACACTAGTCATCTAATTTTTTATTTCAATATTATACTAAATACACATCTCAAATTGTCTAAAATATCTCAATATCTAAAACTAATAATAATCTGTTATTTGATATAATTATTAAATATTTACTATTTCAGAACTCTCTTTACGTATTCTCTTTTATTTTCTGTTATATTTTTTTGATCGGGTTAGAAATTTTTCTTGATATTTTTTAATTTATAATCAAAATAGTAATATTATATTCGAACTCCAAATCTCTAATATGACATCAATCGGTTAGAATTTGAAGAAAAAAAATATATTGAACATACATAACTTTTTCAAAGTAAGAAAACTAGTAAAAGTACAATAGCATAAAAATTAGTTTTTAGGCTGCAAGATAAAAACTAAAGTTGATAAAAAAAAAACCAAATGAATCGGTAAATAGTACATGTGATTACGACAGTAGTTGAATGAATTTTGGAGAAGAGGTTTTTATTTATTTTATTTTATTGTGTAGTAATAGTTAAGAGTTAGGTTTTTAAAGAAGAGAAAGTTTTTTGTTGGGTATTTAACACTAAACTACCATTTAAAGGTATAAATGATAATATAGTTTTCAAATGTTCCACATGATAAAAATGTCACCATTAAAACATGTTACATGATAAGATGGTCACCTTAAAACATCTTATGTTATAAAGATCTATTTTCACTCTTTTTACATGATCATTCTACCCTTCTCTCTCTGTTTTTGATCGATCTCAGTTTCGTCATCTCTCTCTCACACACTATCTTTCTTAACTCCATCGGAGCTCCGGCGAACACTGATCCCCCTCAACTGATATCTCCTCTCCACTGTGCTCAGCCTCCGCATCTCTCTCTCCCTCTCCATCTCCGGCTTGGTCCTTCTTCTTCATCGTCGTCCAAGTCTTTGATCGTCTTCTTCTTTTCAAGTTAATCGGAGATGAACCTGGACTCTACCCCTCCATGACAGAGAACCCGGCGCTCCGTTGGGCCTTCATCCGCAAAGTCTACACCATCCTCACGGTCCATCTACTCCTCACCATTGTCGTCGCCGCCATTGTGGCGTTGGTCCGCCCGGTCACCCTCTTATTTGTCGACACCTACGTCGGCCTCGACCTTCTCATCGCCGACTTCGTCTTGGCCCTCGCCGGTAACTCTTTCTTAGTAAGATGGCTACTTCTTTAATTAGGGTTTGACTGTTGTTTGACTTGATTGCAGTGGTAGTTGTTTTGCGCTTTTGCGGCAAGAAGTACCCGGTGAATTTCATTTTGATGGGGCTTTTCACTGTCTTGATTGGAGTCATTGTTGGAATGCATTGTGTTTTTACTCAAGGTTAGTATCTATAATCATAGTCTTTGTTTTTGCATTTTGATTATGTAATTTTTTTTCTTTATGTCATGTTAATTTTTTTTCTTAATTGTGGTGATTCGGTAATTTTTTTCTCGAAGTGAATGTTAAATTTTGATACAATTTTTTGGAATTTGTATGCGGTTTTCCGATTCTTGTAAGTGATGGGTTTTGATGAATTGGTACATAGATCTGTGTAGTGATTTGGAGGTATCTACTATCTAGTCGAGTTTGTTGACATTGTGTAATTTGATGAAATGGAAAACAGAGAAGGTGCTTTTGGAGGCTTTTGGTATAACACTTGTGACTTTCATCAGCTTGACACTACACATTCTGGGCTGCAAGGAGAGGCTATGATTTCAGCTTCCTTGGTCCTTTTCTGTTTGCTGCTTTGACTATTCTTATTGGGTTTAGCCTGATTCAGGTATAGTATTTGTCTTGAATTCTCTGTTTAGGGCTTTGATACTTCTTTTATCCCTGCCTCTAGCTAGGCTTTTTTTGAACTCTTGCCTTTCGAATCATGCGTTTCATTATTTCGGTTTGTTGGGTATCATATATTGATGAGCGTATGTTGTTTGTTGTAGATTTTCTATCCTCTGGGAAAAACCAGTCACATGATAATCACTCTTGTGGGATGCCTCATCTTCTGTGCTACATTGTCTACGACACGGATAAGCTTATCAAGCGCCATGAGTATGATGAGTACATGTTGGCTGTAGTCCAGCTATACTCTTAAAAGCTGAGAACTTGTTACTTTACTCAGATTAATTCTTAGATAGCCTTCGTTTCTGCAGCTAATCCTAGTTATGGTTTAGGTAAAATTGTCAATGTCATGGTAAACTACTCATCGATGTTTAAATGGAATACTTGTAGGTCTGATTAATTACCAGTGAAACTCAGATTGTTGTTGATTTACAATTTACCTTCTCTGTTTCAAATGTGAACATCTGACTGGGATGCCACAAGTTAAAGGTACCTAGATTCTGTAGACTTGCCTATATATATTAAGTAGCTTTGCCAAAAATGGTTAGTTAATAGAGGAATTTGTTGACTTAGTGAGTTGGAAAGTAGGAACTAGTAAAGACCAAGTATACGTATATATTAGCTAGTATTGAGCTTTCTCTTTCTATCTATAATGTGAATGTCCTGCATCAGTCTTCACCTACGTACATAAATGGTGGATATGAAGTTATTAAACACAACTCTATGTTACTAAAAAAGTTTTAAAATGACTACATTTCGCTTCGGTCAACTTGTACCTGGACATCCTTACACTTCTCTCTTCCTGATCAATCTTTTAGGCGGTGGGGGTGATGGCGGCTACTGGTTTGCTGCTGTTTCGATGCGCAAGGCGTATTTATAGGGGGACGAGAGGGTTCAACTGACGTCTCTCAATTTTTCATGTAACTATCTATCTATGTAATTATCCATCTATGTAACTATGTATATAACTATCTATGTAACTATGTATGTAACTATCCATCTATGTAACTATCCAAGTAACTATGCATGTAACTATCCATCTATGTAACTATCCAAGTAACTATGCATATAACTATTCATGTAACTATGCATCCATGTAACTATCTATGAAATTATTCATCTATGTAACTATATACGTAACTATCCATGTAACTATTCATCTATGTAAATATGCATGTAACTATCCATGTAACTACAGATGGCTAGTTACCTAGGTAGTTACATTGCTAGTTACATGGATTTTAATAGATTTATGTTCTAATAAGCAGCGTGACACTGCCGTTGTGGTGCAGCGGCACACTGCAATTATTATTATGTAAATGACTTGTGTACTTACATTAAGCTACTTATCTAACTATTCATGTAATCATCTATATAACTATTCATGTAACTATCCATATACTATGCATGTAACTATACATGTAACCATCTATGTAACTATCTATCTATGTAACTATCTAAGTAACTATGCATATAACTATTCATGTAACTATGCATGTAACTATTTATGTAACTATGCTTGTAATTATTCATGTAACTATCCATGTAACTATGCATGTAACTATGTATGTAACTATCCATGTAACTATCCATCTATGTAACTATGCATGTAACTATCCATCTATGTAACTATCCATGTAACTATGCATGTAACTATCTATGTAACTATGCATGTAACTATCCATGTAACTATCTATGTAACTATCTATCTATGTAACTATCCATCTATGTAACTATCCATGTAACTATGCATGTAACTATCCATGTAACTATCTATTAAAGAACATGTTATGGCTTGAAGACTAAGTTGGTTTGTTCTTTCAATATCTTGATGAAGTGAGATGACTTTGGTTGGGAACAGCTGATCGAGATCAATATAATTCTTTACTACCACAATTCCAATTTGGAAACTATCCCCCATATTCAATGAAACCTTTAATGATTTATGATCATCTTTCATATTGTAACCATTTAACATATATGTCAAACATGAATACTGACCTTTGCCTAATCCACTCAACTTGTCATGGCTCATAACTGAATATCATTACTACTGCTTATTCCAATTTCAAGTTACCTCCACAACACCAAATAAGTTTAAGGTCACAAGAACCAAACCAAATTTGACCAACAAATATCTACGGCTTTTTCCATTGATACAAGTTCCTGCCATATTTGGTGTACCTAAATTTATCAGGACACCCAACACTCCAGCTCACTTCTTCACTTCACCACAATAACAGTAATAATACAACTTTGTTCAACTATTAGAGTAACTCAGTTTCCCTAGCTCTACGTTTTATAATCAATCAACCAAACAATTCAATTAACCAAAGAGCATGAAGCATTTGTCCATACATGCCTTATAATTCACTTAACGAACCAAAACGAGCAAAACTTGATCAACATTACTCTCAACCAGTTCCCTTTGGATACTATATGCTCACTTATAGATCTTTACCTTAATTGCAACCAAAAGCAGGTCACCACTTTTTATTATATCATTTACGAATGATGAACATATACTGGCATAATTTAAAAGTTTCCAAAGGACCAACTAACCCTGTTATCAGGTAGAGTTCAAAGCATTATTCAAATCCAGTAGAAAACTCTATTGACGTGAACCCAGCTACTGGAATCATCCTCCAAATATCCTTCATCTCCATAACTTCACTGAATTTATGATTTTGACCAAACTCATCCAAACTCATCCACACTTCACGGAGCCTTCGGTGGTGTTGCCCATTCCAAACTCATCCAAATTGGTCTTGCCAACCACAATGCCACCCAGCTCCTTAATCTTCCTCACAGCAGTAGCATCATACGGCGGTGTGTACCCTTCCAAAACTCTCGACCCCACCATGGACGGCATCTCCGCCGTGCATATGTTGTCCTTCACGGCCAGCGGGCCCACCTCCTCATTCTGACGAAGCTTCTCGTCGAGGTCGCCACTTTTTTATTATATCATTTACGAATGATGAACAGATACTGGCATAATTTAAAAGTTTCCAAAGGACCAGCTAACCTTGTTATCAGGTAGAGTTCAAAGCATTATTCAAATCCAGTAGAAAACTCCATTGACGTGAACCCAGCTACTGGAATCATCCTCCAAATATCCTTCATCTCCACAACTTCACTAAATTTATGATTTTGACCAAACTCATCCAAACTCATCCACAACTTCACAGAGCCTTCGGTGGTGTTGCCCATTCCAAACTCATCCAAATTGGTCTTGCCGACCACAATGCCACCCAGCTCCTTAATCTTCCTCACAGCAGTAGCATCATTCGGCGGTGTGTACCCTTCCAAAACTCTCGACCCCGTCGTGGACGGCATCTCTGCCGTGCATATGTTGTCCTTCACGCCACGAGTACTCCGGCCAGGGGGCCCACCTCCTCATTCCGGCAAAGCTTCTCGTTGAGGTCACAGGCCCGGGCGAGGACGGTGGTGTCAGAGACGTGGAGGAAGGAGCGTGGCCCATAGATCGGAGAAGATGTAGTGCCACTGATGTACGATCGAGAGAGAGAGAGAGAAGGAGGGGGATAGGGATTCGACTGTTTTTGTCAGTGGTATAGATCGTAATTTTTTTTATTTTCATGGGTAACGGTTTAAGGGATTTAGATAAGTGTACTATTTTATCATCAGTGAACATTTATTAACAGTTTTATCATTTGTTACTTCTAAAAGTACCTTTTTATCATTGACCCTTTTTTTTTTCTTTTTTGTCCCTAATAATTGATGGGTGTTTTTGTAATTAAATATACCTATAAAATCTGATATGAAATATAAAATAATAGGGGTGTGTATTAAGAGATTAGAGGTGTGTATTTAAAATTTCTCTTTTATTTTTTGTCTTTGGTCTAAAAGTTTGCACATAAACAACTTTTGTCCAATTATTGAATTCTTCCTTTTAGAAAATTTATTATAGTTTATTGACAAATTGCATTAAACAATATCTAAGATATCAAATTGGATATTTTCCTTTTCTTTTTCATTATGTAGAGCTTTTATATTTTAGTGAATGTGGTTCTTTCTTCTTTCTACAATTCTACTGATATGATATGAAGTGTCGATTTTGTGCAGCTGAAATGAAGGAAATCATTTTGCGTTTAGAAACTGATGTGCACAATAACTTGTTGGATGTGGTTGAATCTGATTCTATGGATGCAGTAAGTCTAGTGAGTACACCAATGGAGAGTGTTATGTTGAAGAGGGAGTTTTAGTGGAAAGGATGAGGCTGTTGATTTGTACTATTGGTATGTCGGGTATTGGTATTGTCTATGTGCCAAGAGAGACTAATTGTGCAGCTCACATGGTTGTGAAGTTTGTAGCTCAACACGAGAGGCGATAATCTTGGTTAGGGGTTGGGTCATATTAGCTCATAGATGTTATTTACGGTGACAGATCCGTAACTGGTTATAGACTTATAGTAGTAGGAAATAGAGTAGGAAGTTCTTGTTCACTGCTTATAATGAAGGTATAAAGATAGTTGGCAATCTTTTATCCTGCAAAACACTTTGAGATGCTGTTATCTGATCAAAAACAAGTGTCACTACCATCCCTTATGGTTTCAGGTAAAACATGCATCTGCATATCACTGTTTTTCACAAAGGTTAGCAGCTTCGCTTGCTATCCTAGTACTGAGTCTTTTGTTGTTCTGAGTTTCAAAGTCTATTATATTAGTTTAATAGGTCTTTCAAATTCAAATGGACAACTGAGTTTGTGGGAAGTGTCTTGGCGCTCAAACCAATCTAAGGGATGAGATCTTTTGTTATGCTAACCCGTGACCAAATGATTTGATGCTTAAGGCTCCAGCTAGGATTTCATGATACGTTATCCTATGCATAGCTGGTCCCTGTATGGTTCAAAGATCAGTCGTTATTGGTTGTGTCAAGATCCACTAATGGACTGAGTAAGAGGGTTTGAAACCTCTTTGCTCCCTGCTTTGAATCGTTCATGGTTTAGGAAAGATTTCTTTGTCTTATTGAGATTGCTTGTGTCATCTCCTTGTGTGGACACATCACTTTCAGTATGGGAGCCAAACACTTATGTCCAAACCTTTCTGAAACTTGTTAAGGTCAGCTTGCATCATCTTTGATGTCTTATCTGCCTATATATATCTATAGCTTTAGCTTTGCTCAATGGTTGTTGAAAATTGTCTTATTGCGTTTTCTTTGTTGAGTCTAGTTTTAGTTTGCATTGTTCATGCTGCTCTAAGTCTTCTTCGTGACTGTAAACCTTAGAGCTTGAACTCAAAACTTCTTTCATCAACTCATATCATGTTGCATACCATGAGGGATGTGTAGTGCAACCAACCCGAGAAGCGTTCAAGGTTGAATCTGCTAGTGGTTAACTGAATTCACGAACAAGGGTTCTAAAAGTGTTCCATGCTGTAAGATGTCACATCCCGACCCGTAAAATTTTATCTTATTTACTAGCTTGATTGTAATAAGAATTTTACCGTCTCCGACATTGAGATATAATTTAATTGGTCCTTAGAGGGGTTTTGAGGGACGATTATTTCGGAGAGTTATTCGTAGGAGAAAAATGTAACGACGGTAAAAATGGTAAATTTTAGCTAGTAAAAGGTAATTTTTATTAGGGTATTATTTTTGGGGGTGTGAAATTTTGGATTTGGGTTGTATATAGAAGAGTTGGGCCGGATGGGTGAGGCCCAACACTCTTTTCTCTCTCTCTCTCTCTCTCTCTCTCTCTCTCTCTCTCTCTCTCTCGATTTTCCTTCCCGCTGCCTGATTCTTCCGGCCGCCCGTTCGCCGTCGTCCGGCCACCGTTCGCCGCCAAACCGGTTTCGTTCGCTCGGTCTCCAACCCAGCTTCCATTCTAGACCGGTGACAGCCGCCCTAGCTCCGCCGTGAAGGAGTAGTGCTGCCCGAAAGCTCGGCTACCTAAAACCTTCCGTCGCCGGAACTCCCTCCTCCGGCCACCAATCCGGGTAAGCTTGGTACGGTTTTGTAGCTCTCCTCCCGTGCAACAACCCCTCCAAAAGGCTCACTCCCTCTTGAGTTCGGTAAGGAGAAATTCGAAGTTGAAATTCTAGGGCTTTTAGGATGTTTTCGTTCGATTGACCTAGTTAGGCTTGAAATTGGACTTAGTGATTGTTATGAAAGTTGTTTGGGATGTTGAGAGGAAGATGTTGTTGAAATTTCATAGGAATTGGAGGCCGCCGCCGCCATTTTGGGGTTTTGTATAATTTTAAATGTGTAATAATTAGAGGAGTTTAATGAAGTGAATTGTGGAATTTTCGGACGAGTTTTGAATAGGTTTGTGAATTTTCGAAGTTAGGTATTTTGGCGGTTAAATAATGTAAAATCCGACCGTAGGATTTAAATCAATTTCTGGGGAAGGTTGTATTTACGACTGCCGAGTATGATATAAAAGTTTGGATCGTTTCGATTTAAGAATATCGAAGTTAGGCAATGATGAGCGTATTTATGGCTCACGATTAATTTTGACTATTTTATCAATACTGAATTTTAGTAGGAAATTAATTATATATTTGGAACAGGAATGAGGAGGCCCAAGCAGAAGAAGCCTCGGAGCGTCATCAGGCTTAGGCCTAATTTGTGAGTGGACCTTTGTTTTAATTGAAAAGCATGCGATGAATGATTTTATTAATCATTTATTTCTTCTGATGAGATTTATTGATTTCTCGCCTATTTGACAATTTTTCCTCCTTTGGAGAGATCCCGAAAATGAGATTTTCGGTGGATATATATATTTTGGATTTTATGAGTATAGTATGTATATAAATGCTAGCTAGTCATACGTGTTTGGTCCGTCATAATGAGGTAAAATACAATTATGGCGTGGCGTGAGTGTTAGACACAAGCGTCATAGCCCTATATGAAAACTACTTTCATTTTCGGTTTATTTAGGTTTTCATATAGGGAGTCCACACGTATATATACACCGTCATTTTCGGTCATAATGAGGAAAAATATCATTATGATGCAACGTGAGCGTTAGACGCCAGCGTTGTAGCCTTGTATGAATTTCTATTTTTCTAAATTGTTTCTAGGATTCATACAAGGAGTCTGACGAGTGTAGATACATACGAATATATGTTTATATATAGTTCAGCCAGAGAGGCTCCATTTTATTTGAGTTTGTGACTAGCCAGTGCTAGTCGTGAAATTGTCAGTTTATGAGTTGAGCGTTTTTAAGCTGCCGCATGCAGTATATTTTTCTATGAAATTAAAATGGGAATGCATAAATATTTTGTTATTAAATTATTTTTGTCCACTCACTCTAACGTTATTAAATGTCTTCCCCTAGGCCCTTCGTTTTAAAATGCCCAGTCTGCAGAGTTCGGATTGGATCTAGTAGGAGACGAGGCATAGTCACCCGTATTTCCACACCTTTCACCAGTAGGTTACCTGTTTAGCCTACCTGTGTTTTCTTACTTCCGCTAGTGTCTAGTAGCTCTGAATACTTGGGTTTAATGTATATATTTTTGGTTGTGGGTGAAAGCTTGTTGATATTTTAGAATATTTGACGGAGGATGTATATTATCTTAGATAATGTTTATTATCATGTTGGTGGTGATTGTTTTTGGGGAGCACTAAGGCTCCAGAAGTTAAGGTTGGACTTGGAACCTTTAGAAGTGTTTGCATGTTTCTATTGGAAGGGTTGTCCATTTCCAAGGGAGGTTGTACCGAATTTTGCGGTAAATCTTTCCTTGGAGGTGGTCCCCGCACGATTTACTCCGGGTTCAGGGTGAAATTCGGGGCGGGTCGTGTCATAAGAGCTTAGAAACAAGAGAGGGAATAGGTCTAGACTAGTTTGGGACTAAGAAGGATCGCACTGTGGTAGTGTATCACTAGAACTATTATTCTTGTAAGAAGTTACTTCAACTTAGTGGAAAGTTTTGTCTCTCAAGAGTTAAAGACACGCAGTTTTTCTCCCTGCATTCAGGGTTTCTGCGAGTAAAAAACATCCTTATGTTGTTTCTTTATTTGCTGCAATTTACTTTCTGCAAACTCGTATTCTGTGAATCTGGAATAGCACAAGTAATTGCTATCCTCAGATACAGAAGTTAACAAAAATTCAAAAAATGCCTATTCACCCCCTTCTAGGATCTTTATATAATTCTCATGTTTTCATAATCGTTTTCTAGTTGAATAAAATTCTATATATCTTCATTCTCAAAAAAAATAAATCGATTTTTTACGATTGCTCCACTGTAAATCGAATTCTCTCTCCACCACTGTTACTAATTACGATTGGACCTTAGCGGCTTAGCCTAAGGTTTTTGTTGAGGAGACTGGCATTTGAGTGTTGGTGTCTTGAACTGATCCATTACTAACGATAACCAATAAAATCACTTCATACCAACGACAAACTCAGTCAATTACTTCAAGATGAATTTGAAGTGCAGTAAACTTGTTTAATTATTGGTCGAAAGTTGTCTACTAGAAATAGTGATTATGTTTACAATATTATGTATTATGAAGGTTGGCAGCAGACCTACAATACTGTCTCAAATTTTCATAATTACCTCTAATTACAGTAGACAGAACAAATGCTTATTGAAGTTTGAATTATGGATTCACCGTAAATATAGAATATATTTGATTTCAATTATCTAATTGAAGAGATTAAATTAACAATGCACCTATAGAACTTTCATGAAGAACATGAATTTCTAACAATCTATTTCTTTTCACTTTTCTAATAGTGAATTTCTAACATCTATTTTGTTCTTTATAATTATCTCAACTGAGCTCTGAATGCATCATCAATAATCAATTTAGCACACAGGGACGGTTAATTCATATGTTCTAACACTCCACTAACTTGACTATATAGTATCCCTCCATCTCAACTCTTGTAACTTGTTCGAGATATGTAACCTGCCAAAAGTCCAGAACATCTCAACCTCAATGTAATATCGCTGCTATACAACTTTGTTTCATAAAAATAATATGACCAAAATGTCAATTAGCTTGTAACATGATCAACAACTTCAAGTTTCAGTTTTAAATACCCAAGGGATTACAAGCCTTGAACTCGCATTGTATTTCCCCTCCACTGAATCTTTAATAACATGTTTCCTTAACTTTCTTTTTTATCAATTTGTGTACAAGTAATGCTAGCCTATTTCCCCTCCAAAGTTGTGTATTGGCTGTGGCTAATTTTCGTTCACAGTGATCTCTGTTTCAAAGTGGATGGATCTGTAGCGAAGAGTCAAAGAATTATAGACAGCTAGTAACTGAGTTCAAAGCTCAAGAAAACAAACTGCCCAATAATTTCCTGGAAACCATCCTCCTCCAGAGTCTGCAATCCCTTGAAACAAAATAGCTGCGGTCAAGGCGTTATCACTATAAACACCTCCACACAATATGTAAAAAATAAAAATAAAAACCATTCGGTGAAAAGAACCAATTTCCCGACTGAAGGTACATTAACTCTTTAGGCGTCAGAAACAAAGAAACAGTAAATTACTAATATTACATTCAGAGGGACGAGATGGATATCTTGGTGCCAAAAAGAATAACGTTTTCAGTTCATCCTATGATCAATTGTAGTGTCTTGTCGACCCCTTGCTATCATGATCTCAATGAGCTCCAAACGTATAGAACCTATACCCTCACCTCAACTGTGCACAGCAGTAATCACCTAGGACATTAAGTATGCTGCAAGTCTTACACTGTTCCCTGGTGCTTTTTTAAGTAACTTATTGTGCCTCCAGCCTACACTGATTTCTCTCTTCAATTGGGAATGGAACTACGACACTCACCACCCCTAGGACTATGAAAATATGGCATTCACAAAAGCCTCTGCATCAAAGGGTTGCAGGTCTTCTACACTTTCACCAACTCCCACAAACTTTACAGGAATGCCAAGCTCATTTACCACACTAACCTAAAAGAAGACACAATCTTAGAATTAGTCAAAGCTCTGAAAGATCCATGAGAGTGCTGACAGATGAAATGGGACAGATGATGTGAACATACCACACAGCCACCTCTAGCAGAACCATCGAGTTTTGTCAAAATCAAACCAGTTATCCCAACAATCTGTCATAGTAAATGTTAAAAATCCACACATTAACAGATTATTGTGTAGTACAAAGAGATATGAGAAGAATAACATTTTACACCCGGAACACGTAAAGTGATTAAGTAAGCATTTGATACAAACATTATAGCGAGGAAGTAAATTTGAAAACCAAGGATAAGAACATTACTTCATTGAATTCTCTTGCTTGGGGAAGCATGTTTAAACCAGTGGTCCCATCCAGAACTTGTAGGATCTCCTGTTTATGTCAAAAACAGAATATACTGTTAAGCACATAGAGAAATGTTTCAGTATGCAAATAGAAATACTAAATTCCCATATACATGGCGAATTTTGTTCAAGTCACCGAATTTTCTGCTACTCATAGAGTTGAAATTTACAGTGACAAAGAATATACTGGATATGGTAAGCTATCTTGCAGATGGTGCATCTAGATTATGAAATAATGTAGCTTAGGGCAGAACTATTCTATTTAACAGAAAGTTTACTTTTAAATTTGATAAAAGAAACAAGATGAAATTCTCAAACAGCTGAGCTTACATTAGGGGCACCAGGCATGACTTTTCCTACAGCTTTCTTACATGCAATCAACTCTTCCATCAAGCTGTAATTAGTGTGCAGACCTGCAATGAGAAATAAGTTAATACTCCCACTAAAAAATAATCAGCTAAACTCACAACAGTACATTATAAGAAACGAAATTCCCAAACTTACGTCCGGAGGTGTCACATAAGACAATATCATAACCTTGTTCTTTCCCTCTCTTCACAGCCTGAGAAATAACTATTCAGAAAGCACTTTAAGACTATATGTCAGTAGTTGCACCATGTCAATTGAATTCTTATGGACAAAACAAATGAAAGCAAGTTGATCTGTCTACTATTCTAGTTACCTACCTGTTGCTGCTTTGGCCTTCTCTTTTTCCGCCACAACTATCTCACAGCCAGTCCTCTCAGCCCATATCTCCAGCTGGTCACCGGCAGCAGCTCGAAACGTATCGCCTGCTGCCATCAATACCTGTCACATTTTCAACCAAGTCAATTCAGACCATACATGCATGTAACCAGTCTTCCTCATATACTGCACACCAAGTCATTAAAGAAGGGACAATGAAAAGATGAAAATATCTCACCTTTGCCCCTTCATTCTTCAATCTATAAGCCAGCTTTCCTGAGTGAGGATAGTTTATAAGATCATTATCCATTATCAACGATTTGTAAAGCCGAATAACAATAGCTAAAACATATATTAAAGTCTCCGATGCTATTTATTTAATGCATATGCCACTATAAAGTTTGAACTGAAGTTCCTTAATTTTATGTTTAGCTCTCCATTATTGTAAGTTCTATCAATCAATTTGTCTCCTAGAACGGACTACTTCATACTGAAAGCTTAGAGAGAAAGCTTAGAGAAAACTGTAACAAACCGAGGAAGAAATAAAAACCCCTCACTTGTATTATTGTGTAGAATTAGCTGAACTAACTACAATGACATTAGAGCTAGATATTTATACCAAACATTTAACTATCAGAATTACTATCTTCTTCCTCATTTGGTTCGCGGAAAGGAAAGTAGTTCCTTTGTCTTTCCCACGAGACGGGAAAGAGAATGGAAATGAAATTTCCTGATGACTTTCCGTTCCGATGTTTGGTAACACAAGGAAAATCATCCGGAAAGTTGTTAATTTAAATAATAAAATAATATATTGTGAGTAATAAATGCAAGGAAAGGAGACGGGAAGTGGTTCCTATGGATTTTGGAAGGAACAAATTTCCCTCACATTTTCCCAACCTTCAGGAAAGTATTTCCTTTCCTTTAGCATTCCCAAACGTAGGAAAGGAACAATTTTCATTTCTTGATGGTTACTTTCCACAAACCAAACGAGGCCACTACCTAGCTGATATGCGGCAAAATAAGCTAACATCCTAACCAACTGGAGACTTACATTACTGTAAAAAAATACAATGACTTTAATACTTTTTCTACTGTTAACACAAGCTCAGTTCAATTCTTACCAAGAGATGTTGTCTTTCCACCTCCATTAACCCCAACAATCATAATCACAGCCGGTTTCCTGATGACACGATATAAACACAACCAGCATCAACTCCAAGCTAAATCAAAATCAGGCTCTGAAAAACAATCTCAAACACAGAAAATTCCAAATTTAGAAAGTTTCCAGGACCTGTATCCAAGCTGAAGCTCAGTTTTCCCTTTTATAGTCAACAAATCCAGAACATTCTTCTTCAACGCCTCCTAGAATCACCACAGCACCACCACATTACATTTTACTTCCACACCAAAGAATAACCAACCCTTCATTTCCTTGCTCATAAGTTTCGTAATTTTTCGCAACCCAAATATCCTAATCAATTATCAATGATATATATGTACCTTAATTTCACTTCCAGACTTGAGCTTCCCAGCTACAATGTCCTCCCTCAAGCTCTCCACAATCTTGATGGTGATCTTCGGCCCGAAATCCGATACCAGCAGAGCCTGTAACCCGAACCGAACAGCCCTAATTTCAAAACCCTAATTACCAAAATCAAACCTCAATCAAATTCAAATTCTGTTTTACCTCTTCGAGCTCGTCGAGGACTCGATCGGTGTCGGCGAGGTTCCAGTAGAGGAGGAGCTCGTCGATGACGGCGAGGTTGTCGCGGGTCTTGGAGAACCCGGAGAAGAGCTTCTCGACGTCGCTCTTGGCCTTCTCCTTGATGAGGCGGCCGAGGCGGTTGAAGAACCCGGTTCCGGCGCGGCATTGGAGCCCGGAAGATGCGGGTCGGGTCGGGGCAAGGAGGAGGCGGTGGGGCGGGGCGGGTTTGGAGAGGAGTGAGAAGTGAGAGAGAGATGAAGGCAAAGGCGAAGCCATTTGCTGTCTGAGCTTTGAAGCTGAGAGAGAGAGACTGGGTTGGTTTGGATAAATCAGATAATGTGTAGGAAAAGTTTACAACGGGGTCATGTGTTGGCGCCTAATGAAACGACGTCGTACGTCTTATGGTTGCATAGTTGAATGATCAAGCCCGATAAGTATCATTTCGTCTAACCGCGATAAGCGGGAGACCCGTTATAGCATTTTAATTCTTCAACTGATCAAATCTATTTCCTTCTTATAACTAAAAGACGACGGAACTATTTTCTCATCTTAAAATGCTTCAACTGATCCAAAAAAAAAAATCTATTTCCTTCCTATAAGTAAAAGACGACGGAACTATTTTCTCATCCGCGAAGCGAATCTACATCCAAATATGTTTTTCACTTTTCAGTGTTGTTTCATAACAATGGGAGATGACGTTTGCATATAAGAAATCCAAAGATGTCACTCATAGTAAGGCAAATTTAGTGAGTTCTTCTTTTACGTTTAATTTGTTCCAAGTCTTTTAAAATACACCACACGCCACATTAAGCAGTGGTCGCAGTTTGGAAAAAGCAGTATAGCTCTTTCTCTGGTGAATAGGACATCATGAGTATGAATGCATCCAATATAATCAAGCTAATTAACCAGTAAAAATAAGAGTGAACGATAGGGTGATTGCCGCATTACAATACTTAACCACCAATATTGGTAAATTACCACCCACATGAATCTGTGTCCTCATCTACAAGCTTCAATTACGCTATCTTCCCGTTTTGAAATATTCAATCTACCACTTGCCAACAAGAGAAGAATATATATATACCTTTCCATAGAATAATCCCATCATGCCTCGTCGAAGCTTCAATGACATTTGGTTAGAATTTCGGATAAACTTTAAGATTCCCACGTAGAATTAAACACGTCTTTCTCTCTTTCTACATCTTCCTCATTCCGATCCGACCCTATATATGATTTGCTCTCATAAGTTTAATAGACGCAATTCATCCCTTCCCTTTCATCAAACACTTCATTATTTTCACATACTGCAATGGCAGCAATCTCGTCTCGATTGGTGGAAATCACCGTTCTCTCCGCCGAGAATCTCCAATACAACCGCAAACCCTTGAAGAAAAACTCCTCCGTCACCGTCCGGACCAACCTCGCCGTCACCAAGCGCTACCGGACGAGCGAGACAGACTGCGAAGGCGGAGTGCCAAAGTGGAATGAGAAGATAGTGATGGAGTTTCCTGCTCAGGCTAGGAATCTGATCGTGGAAGTGCAATGCCAGAACGGAGCGAGGACGATCGGAGCGGCGAGCATTCCGGTGTCGGACTTCATCGGCGGGTGGGTGCCTGAGAACTACTTACATTTTCTGAGTTACAGGCTGAGAGACGAGAGAGGTGTGAGGAATGGGATTGTGAATATTTCGGTGAGGATGAAGGTGGAGGAAGGTGTCACGTCGATGTACGCGAGGAAGGTGACGAGTAGTGGGTGTGCTACGACGTCGTCGCATACCACCTTGGTTTATACGGCAGTGCATAAGAGTGGTGTCACAATTGGGGTTCCAGTGAATTGGAATAGCTATAATCGAGTTCAATATTAGTTGTATGTTGTCATAGGCTAGGGCACGGTTCATAATCAAGGAAACTTATGGCATGCAGCGGTATGCAACTTCATGCTAATTTCATAACTCGATTAACTTGACAGATCAAGCTACCTAAATCTGTCAGTTAATCACAGTATATATATGAAATCAAATCAAAAGATGGTCGAGACAATATTTGACAGAGCTAGCTTCTTCCTATCGATCTATGTGACTACTATACGCTATACTTACTTCAATAAGTGCGAGAATTTGTGCAAATTAACAAAGAGTGTGTAGAGTAGCTCGTAGAGAGTATGGAGCCCGAGTTTCCTTTTTCTCCTGTTGATGGTTGTTAAGTTGTTCTTGATCCTAATCTTTCCTCTGCTAGCTAGAATTTTACCCAATTCAATCAGCTTGTAATAGTATATATGACTGATGGACAAGAAGCATATATATATATATATATATATATATATATATATATATATATGTTCGTACGTGTTTTTTATTCACCAGCATTTCATACTCATATATGTTCGTACGTACGTACGTAGTACACTATATTGATATATATGAACTGCATAAACAACTTTAAGAAGTAAAGATACTTCAGCCACAGTAGTGAAGATGCATGAACCCGGCCGGGAATGGCAAAATGATGCTTTTATCAGCTGTAGATGAACTTAGTCGACAACCATGCTTATTGAGTGAAAAACTTCATAGCGGATCATCTTCATGTCATACGTTTGTAGCCAAAGAGATTGTTTTTGCAAGTTGTACGTCTACTTCTTCTATAGTCATATTGGGCTCCAATGCCCCAAGCAGTGTAGCTAGCATTTTAGTTTGTTGGTTGTTTCCGATTCGACCATTTTTATAATTAGTTATTAAAACAGAAGTTGCAGAATTTACATTGAGTTTCCCTTGTGGAAATAGAGATGACAAATACTTTTCTGTGTACGTGGCTGGGGACGTTTCACGTTTGCACTCATAAACCCAAGTACGTGACGCAAATAAGCTGACGCATGAGTGCAGTCGTGACTCGATCTAGATCGAGAAAGCTTTACGCAATAGTTCAAGGAAATTAGTAGCAAACTTCATCACTCTGAGTAGTACTAGAGTAGTTGACATCGTCAAAAGACCAAGACCAACAACGTCGTCGTCTACACTTATATTAGTTGCTAGCTACTATTGCGAGCCAGGTTCTTCTTGCCAGGTTCTCTGATTCCGGCGTGCAAGGTTTTCTATGGATGAATATATAAAGCCCTTAGAATGAGGATGATCAAATACTGCGGCTTCTAACAGGGTGTGACGATTAAACAAATATGCATTTATAAGAGGGCTCTATAGGACAAAAGGTTTTGAAAATTTTAATGCAAAACTATGAATTTAGGCACACAACACATGCTTTCAGTTCTTTTTCTTATATGATAATTTATACGTGGTAAGCAAGACAGACATATGAAGTGTGGGATAACTTGTTTATGAATAGTCTTTGTCACAAAGAACATGTATACAAGAAATCATTTTGAAGTCATCAAATTTCCTGTGACGATTAACAAATATGCATTTATAAGAGGGCTCTATAGGACAAAAGGTTTTGAAATTTTTAATGCAAAACTATGAATTTAGGCACACAACACGTACTTTCAGTTCTTTTTCTTATATGATAATTTAGTACGTGGTAAGCAAGACAGACATATGAAGTGTGGGATAACTTGTTTATGAATAGTCTTTATCACAAAGAACATGTATACAAGAAATCATTTTGAAGTCATCAAATTTCCTCTTGTTTATTTGATACAGCTGATCACTAAACCATTTCCATTCATTGACACAGGCTAGATTAAAAACTGATCAAATAGAAGAATTAGTCTATTATTAGTTGACAACCACCTCCTTATAAAAGTGACACTTGTATTACTAGACCAAAAGATATTACACAGCCAAATTAAGTATTTGCCTTCGCTTTTGTAAAGGAGTACTAGTCATTTTGTATAGCTCTTCGTCTAGTCAAAACTCAAAAGACATCACGATAAACATAATCTAGCTAGTAGTAAAACACTAAAAGGAAACGTGAACAAGATGATTGCTATACACATTAAAATATCTAACCGTTGAAGGAGAACATATAACGAGAATAACAGTCTACTCATTCATTGATAGAAAGGCCTATTTATAGGCATTACATAGAGTCTCCCAAATGATCTAGAAGTTCTATCAACTGTAATCTATTCTAATAAGGAAACCGGATTAACCAATCCTACGTGTATTAGGGCAAGACACATAACAGAAGAACGGAAATATAATTTCCTTAAACACTAACTACAAATATTGGTAAATTACCCCATGGATCAATGACCTCCTCCAAACTTCAAAAGCGCCATTTTGGAAATATTCAATCTCCTTTCAGTATATAATTCACTAATCAAAAAATTTTATTGTTCATTATTGTCGAAAAAAAAACTTCATTGTTCTTTGTTTAAAATATAAAATAAAAGATTAGTTAGTCTGTGCGCAAAACATGTATTTAGTATGCAACTATGCATAGACAAATTATGAAAAATCTGCAAACAGGACTGAAGTTTCACGACAAGTAATACATAAACGAGCTTTTACAATCTCAAAAATATTATAAAACCTTCCTTCCTTAGACTGTCATGAACTTTTGCAATAGTAAATTACTATAAAGTTACTAACTAAATTTCAGTTTACAAATACATCTTTTCCATATTATCTTACATATTTAAGGACAAAAATTAACAAATTATGACAAATTAATATCCACATGTCATATGTCACCTACAATTTTACCAGAATACCCTTCACTACATATTTTACTACCACTGTCAACGAGAAATGTGCTATTGTTGACAATAAATCTGCTATTGCCAAATAAGAATGTGCTACTGTCCATAAAAATGTTCTACTACGGGTGCTATTACAATTTTTATTTCGGCAATTCTCTGATGCTAGTGCTACTATCGACTCTGATGCTAGCGCGTTGCTACTGCCGATTCAATGTAGCGCGCTGCTACTGTCGATGCTAGTGCGCTGCTACTGTCAATGCTAGCGCGCTGCTACTGTCAAAAAAAAAAAACTATTTCTAACACAACCACAATCCTAATCCTAATCCTAAACCACCATTACCACCACTAACAGTGCTCCCACCAACTCCGCTGCTACTCCCTAACCCCAACTCTGTTCTGCCCTCCTCTCTTCTCCCGATAGAAACCCTTAACCCAACCTTGACCCGTCGCTAACCCGCCCTGACTTTCTCCAGCGAACCCAATCGAAATCTTTTCCTCTCTTCGATGCGACCTTTCCTCTGCCAATGGATCGTGCCAATTTGAGCCGACACCAACGAGGAGCTATCGAACAAGAATACGAACTAGAAGAAAGCAAGGGAGATGATCCACAGAATCAGATCGCCGAACGAGAGAAGGCGGCGACGAAGGTAAAAGTCTTCGTGAGCATCGATGCGCCAAGACCTAGAAGCCCGACAGCGTTGAGAGGGAGATCGGCTGAGTGATGATTCCGACGATGAAGGAGCAGCCGGTTGCGACGGTTTGGGATCTGAGAGCGACGCCGAGAGGGAGATCGGTTGAGTGATGACTTCAACGATGAAGGAGCCGTCGGTTGAGATGGTTTGGGATCTAAGAGAGGGGAAAGGTGTGGCCATGAAGACGTGCGACGCCCAGAGAGAGAGAGAGAGAGAGAGAAGAGAGTATTTGCAGAGAACTAATCGGGGAAGAGAATGACATATATGGAAAAAAATTGGGCATTTTGGTCTATTCACATATAAAATCGGGACAAGCCTGTTATAATTTGGTTATGAGCTTGGACTCATGTCCTAATTTGTTTAAAAATTATAAAAAAAATAAATTTTTTATGTTTTGATATTTGATTACGTGATACCATGTAATTTACTCTTTTTGCAATTTCCTGCGATTTCCTAACATGACTCGGAAAGTCTTTATTCTAAAATCACTGCCACACGCCAAAATTGAATTTCCCGTGTCACTTCGGAATCCCTGTCCCTATCAAATTCCTCGCAATCCCCAGTCAAACCCAAAATAAAGGTCAACTCATGAAAACCCATCCCTATCCCTGTTGCCCATTCCTTCTTCAACAGTCTCGTATATGCATACCCAACAGAAATCGCCTCGCTGTTTCTCTCTCCCTTCTATCCATCTTCCTCATTTTTCCACTATAAATACACACGCCTCCTAAATCTCCAAACCATCACAACAAATCTTCAGATCTTCTCCATAGAAACAGTTCCAACACTTGTGTACGTCAACTTTTTTTCACACTACGACCATGGCAACTCGATCCATAGAGATCACCGTTCTCTCCGCCGAGAATCTCCAATCCAACCGCAAACCCTTGAAGAAAAACTCCTTCGTCACCGTCCGGACCGACTCCCTCGTCACCAGCAAGGTGTACCGGACGGCCGAGACCGACTGCGAAGGCGGAGGGCCAAAGTGGAATGAGAAGATAGTGATGGAGATTCCTGCTCACGCTAAGAATCTCATCCTGGAAGTGCAATGCCAGAACGGGGCGAGGACGATCGGCGCGGCCAGCATTCCGGTGACGGAGTTCACTGGCGGGTGGGTGCCAGAGAGCTACTTGCATTTCCTGAGTTATAGGTTGAGGGATGAGAGAGGTGTGAGGAATGGGATTGTGAATATCTCGGTGAGGATGAAGGTGGAGGAAGGTGTGACGTCGTCGATGTATGGGAGGAAGCTGTCGAGTGGTTGCGCTTCGACGTCGTCGCAGGCCAAGTTGGGATATCCGGCGGTGGATAACAGCCCCGTCGCAACTGGGGTTCCCGTGAATTGGAACAGCTATTCTCGAGTTCAATATTGATTGTTAAGGGTTAGGGTCGCGACGAATTGTTCATCAAGAACTTGGATCAAGAAACTGTACATGATCAAATTCAATGGTTACGAAATTTATGCAACAATTCAATTTATTCTTTTTCTAGTTAATAAAGAATTCTATTCGCTGTTGAATTCCTTGATATATTAGGATGATTTTTGTAAATGAATCTTTTCTCTTGGTCCTTCCATATAGTAAGGATTCTTGTTCTATCACTTCTATGGTATGAATATTTCCACAACATTGCTCGTGCTAATTCTTGAAAGAACATCCATTATTATAATGCAAGTCTCGTGTTGAGGTTGTAATTTTAACCCCTTCGATTTCGAATTTTAGTGGAACAAGTATGTGATGCATGTACAATGTTTTAAAAAACGTTACCCATGGCCGTTTAGGCGCTAGATGTCAGCTCACAGTTCTGATTTCCACTAATCGTTCAACCTGAGCGCCAGCGTGAAAAACGGCCGTCTAGGCGGGCTGGGTGGAGTCTAACCGCTTAGGCGGTGTAGCTAGGCAGCCCGATTAGGCGTTTTTAAAAAAAAATCAAAAAAACGCACAGATGACCTCGACAATAGTCTTCTAAACGCATAAAGACATGAGTAGTGCTAGAGACAACCAAATATTTATACTAAAATTATATACCAAATGATGTGGCTGGTGCCATCTCATCCGCTCTATATGGAAGGAATTGCTAACATGGATTTTTCTTAATATTTGTAATATTGAAGTGTATTCATAATCATGAATTCTTTACTAACTCTTTCATTGAAAAAGTTAAAATCAAGAAAAGCTTTATTTTTCTTAATAGAAATCCAACTTCAATCTTGTAATGCATTGTCGTCGTCTTAATCAAGAGAAGACAATTATCTAAACTTAACTTTGCATACATGGTTGGTCGTCGGTGACTTTTGCCCTTTCGAATTAGATTTCATTATTTCTTTTGTTTATAAAATTTCAATTGAAAATTACCAAATTAAAAATTGTCTCAATGAAAAACTATGAGTATAGCACAATTTATCTTGGCAAATAATGAGAGTACAGTGCTGCAAATTTGATTGATTGATTCAATCCTTCAGTTTTTTTTTTTAATACATCCTTCAGCTTTCATATTTTAGAAGTATAAACTTTAAAAAGAGAGGGGAGTATGAGCGGAAGAAAAAAAAAATCATCGTTAATTTGGACGACTTTTTAATTGATTCATGTATTAAACTGAGAACAAGATTTTAGCATTTTTTTTCATTGTTGATACCAATCAAGTAAGAAGATATTTGGGAATTTAGGTTTATCATTTAATTTTAAGATATAAAAACGTATTATTTCCATATCATCACCTTCATAATAGAAAAATTGATGACATGACAAGTGCTACATCATTTGCTATTAATATTTGGTATAACTTTTTGGTGTCCCAAGTATTTTCGGAAACACATACAGAGGACGTCGTAAGAATCTAATTTGTTTATTTCAAATTGTTTTTTTATTTCTCATAACACAATAGTTGTCCATTTTATATATTTTTGAAGTATATTTGATGTTTTGGAACATTATAATCCATTCTATAAATTTATTTTTATATTTTATTTGCTATTGAAAATAAAAAATATAGAAAATACAAAACCGCCTAGGCGTCCGATTAATCTTCTGGACGCTGGGCGTCGGCCGTCCACCTGACTAGCGCTTAGCGTTTTTTAGGACATTGGTGATGTAGTACTAGTAACAAGGAAGATTGACAAAGACTGCCAGAGTAAAAGATGCCTGACTTAGAACATGAAAATTATGCTCAAACTAAACAAGTAGACGAAGATGATAGGAAACTATGGCAACGGCTAGGAAACTTCAGGGTGTTTTGAGTAATGGATGGGAAGCTTCAGGGTAGAGTCATCGAAAAGAGCTGCAGCAACGGCCGAGTAAGTAGTAACAACCGCATGACCCATTTGACTTGTTCATTAACTTGTTAAACAAAGGGAGAGAGCTTTCCAAGAAACACCAGTAGATACTTACTGGTTTCCTAATTCCTTCCTCTACTACAAATTTTACCCAAATCAGCTTATTTCATTTTCTGAAGATTTCCAACCACCATAAGTCTCGATTGTTTATTTAGTCTTAGAATATTTTTAGGGTGCTGAAATTTGCACATCTTTCTCACACCCTTTCAGCTGCTTTTACTAGAATACCCTTACACTTATCTCATCATTCTCTCTTCCTCTCTTTGCACGTCTAAAGCACATTCTCTCTCCCTGACTCCAACAACCAGTAAGTTCTTCTCTTCACCGGCATCGTGGCCGCAGTCCCATAACTGCTCAAAGGCAGTCGAAACCAAAGAGAGATCGAAGACCTGTTTCTTGGGGTTGGTCTGCTCGAGCTCGCCGTCGTCCTCGCTCCCGAGGATGACGACGAGCGGCGAGGCTGAGGAACTGGCCGATCCTTGATGCCGCTGAATATGAAGTGGAAGAGGGTGGAGAAGGGGGCGCCGGACTTGTCGGAGGAGGAGGGGAGGATTCGTTGTTGGAGATTGACGCACAAATTTGAGGTGGGCATGAAAACATTCTTGAAGACATGAAAACGATCGAGCGTGATGGAAACATTTTTGGGTTGGATTTCTATGCCCTGTTGGATTCTCTTTGGATTGGAGATTTCATCCATGGCTGCGATACCATGACCTTTCCAATTCCATAGATGCAGAAGAACAGCAGAAGCAGAACAATTACGAAGAGAGAGGGAGAGGGGTAGTTACGGGAGAAAATGTTATGAGTTGATAAAAAAATATTAAAAAATAGAAAGGGTGTGCCAATGGTTAAAAATGGTGTGCAAATTTCAGGATTACGACGAGTTTACATTACATTAACATCAATACACACACATACATACAAAATACATTTTGACACTGAATAAACAACATTAGGATATTATGGCAGATACACTTCAGCAGCACTAAAGATGAACCAGGGAAAAATCGTAGTGATGGTCTTTCCTTGGTTTGATCAGCATGCCAAAGAGTGAAGATGAACTTGATCGATGCATTTTACACGATTATCCTACCGTCTCCGTATATAGGCTTCAAGAAGTCAAACTTGCACATAGGGCAAATAGTTCTCTTGCGTAGCCATTTATCTATGCACGCGCAGTGAAAACGGTGATGGCAAGGCAGTTGGCGCAGTTCTTCTCCATTCTGGTAGACTTCCAGGCAGATGCAGCAGTCCTGCAAGTAATTTCACAAACTCATGTCAGAAGAGCTGTGCTGTCTATTTGATAGAATTCTTTGTCATGATGGACGGCAGGATCAAACCCGCAACCATCACTCCAGGGCTCGATTCTTTTGGGATCCAAAATCCACAGCTATGGCACCATAATTACTAATTACTAACCAATCAACTTGAGTTGCCTGAATTATATACCATATTACAACTACGAAGCACTGAGTAACAGAAATAGACTTTGTAGAAAGGCAAAGGAAACTAACATGATCCTGGGAAATTACATGCTCATTTGGTGTACTGGCATCACATTCCGTTTTAGATCCTCCTGATGATTCTTGGAACTGACCATTAACTATCTCAAAATCACCAATCCTGCGGAATTTGAACTTAGGTAAGCTATTAATCTCTTGCTCTGTAGCCCCATCCTGTTTCATGCACAAGTGAAATAATCAGCCAACTCATATATATGATTGCATAAAAAATCACAAGTTTATGATCAGTACATGATAAGCACATTCAATGAATCCCCAAAAGATCTTGTTGTCGTTGGCAAATAACCTAAAAAAATAACACTGAAGCAATTATCCCATATGCAACATATAGCATCATCTCTCTGCGAATATGGAATATAAGGGAAGCCGTTGGTGTTTCCCCATATCTTGTTTATCCATATAATAATAACCAACTATCCAAAATTACAAAGCAAAAGGCACCCAAAAGTTTTCTATGCCTAAAAACTAAAAGAGTATGTCCCCATACAAAGTCTAGTAGAGAACAGAATTGCAGTTCCTTTCGAACAAGTACTGGCTGGCAGTTTAGGAGAATCCTTCATCATTCTACGTTATTTACAAACATAGATGCACAAATACTATGAACTGAAAGCTTTCATCAAATTTTTCAGGAAGAATGTCTATCAATACAGGAATAAACTCTTTCAAGGGACTAAAGATGCGTAGAAACAAGTTCTAGAACCCCTGAATAAATATAAGCAAGCTGGCAAGAATTTGTACGTATCACATGGTTTGTCGATTACGACCAGCAAGCTGTTAGCTTGTTGTCACCACATCGGGAAGTATCATCATGTGGCATTAAGATATTGCCAAATCCAAGATTAATATGCATAACTCCATATAGAGAGATTTATTAGCTTGCCTATCATAACTCAATATACTATTTCTTATAATCAAGTATACCACATAAGTTATGTGGAGCAAAAGAGCTCCATTTGAATTCAATTTCAGGTGAATATCGCAAATCAAAAGAGGACAGATTCTATAATGTTAACTTTTCTACACAACAATACTAAAGCTTGCAGAATTTTCTCGCTGTTGTCTACCTTATTTGTCAACGCAGGTAAGATTGCAACTATGCACGGCAGACAACAGCAGACTGAGAGACAATAAAGACATGTGGCAGCAACACATAAAATGATGGTCATGATATCGCACAGTAGAAATGCAACACAAAGCCTGCAAGAGAGACTGATTAGTAAGTCGCAAAAATATGGTTAAGAAAATTGTCCAGAATAAATCACTTCAAAGGAAAATATGTTCAAGCCTAACCCGAATAGACGAGGAGCATAGCTTAAAGCTCCGCCAGCAACCACCCAGTAGAATCCAGCTAGCCACCAAACCACAGAAGCCATGGAATTGGCCGTACTCACAGTCTTTGCAACACCTCTGCATTAAGAAATTAAGGATTGTTATGTATTTTCATTACGCAATCACATCCACAACAAAATCTCATCAACACCAATAGCATTACACTGATCCAACTTTCATCTTCATCACAAACATTAATCATAACAAGAAAACCAATCTAAGCATCAATCTTAAGGTCATCATAAATATCATTACAAATATTATCTTGCATGCAACATCAAAATCAAGATTCCAATTTTATATAACTAATATGATCAAAACAAAAACAAGAAACTTTACCTTCTATGCTCCTCAATCCGGGCCAGCTCACTCTCATCATTATCACCTTCACTCCCAGAACTCCAATCCTCTGAGCCAAAACCCAACTCACCTCTCTTGCTTACAATCACACACCCAATATGAACAGCACTAAGCACCACATACCCACTCGCCCAAAACCTCAACGGCACCGGCGGCTTCTCCGCCGTGCTCAGCGCCAGCATTGTGACACCAACCACCACAAACGACAGGTTCCACAGCAGGTCCAGAACTATAGACAACTTCGAAGACGAGCTGCTGTGGTCGCCACTCGCAGCTCCTCCTCATCCAGCCTCATTACACGGCGGAGGAGCCAGCCGGTGCCACGTACAGGCGCCGGCGCCCGCCGCATGAGCCGCCGGTTGCGGAGAATCTCGTCGGTGGCGATAGAGTACCCCAAACTCGGCGTGTGGTCCATTGCCATTCTGGTCTCCCACGCAGCCTGCATGGCTCAAACAAGAACAGGGTTTTGGTTTGTGGGTGATTTTTATGAATCAGTGGAGTTTGAGTGTGAAGATGAACATGTTGGGTTGTTTGAGGGGTTTGAGATTGGAGTGGTGAGATGGGTTTGAAGTGGAGAGTTGGAGGCATTAAATTGGAGTGGGGGTTGGTGTGAGAAAGGAGGTGAGATTGCTGATGAAGAAGAGGGAGGATGCTGCTGCATTCGGTTTGGCATTGTCATCGAGTGTTGTGATGACGGTTTCGAAGGGATTAAAGAAGCTTTTCGGGGGGATTTTGTTTGTATCTGTTGGTGTTTATGAGATGGAGCTCTGTTGAATCAGGTGGTGTCTTCCGGATTTTCGATGGGGATTCGAAGCTGGCTTCTGTTTCTTTTTGCAACACCTCACGAGAAACTTGCGCTTCTCTGTGTTTGGCTTTACATGTTTTTCAGACTTTCAGATCTCCATTATTCTCTCTTTTGTTTTTCCTTTTTATCATAGAGAGCAATATTGAGAAGAAAAAAAAACGTAAAATAATCCCAAAAAGAGTTGTAGAAGTTTGCTAATGAAGTGGGCATTGAGATGAAGAAAACGAAGGGGGACAAGAGATTGCTATTATGTTTTGGGCAAACTCAATTGATGAATCTAACAACACATTTACTAAGTCTAAAAGATGCATTATGTGTTCATCTTTTAGTATTTGCTTACTTCAATCACAAATTTAATACAAATTTTGTAATAATAAAGAGAGTACGTAAAGTTAGAACATACATATCTTTAATTTAGCGCCGTAAAGACGATATGTCTCTATGTTGATTTTGTTATTCTAGATAAGTGTGTGCTAAAAAGTTTTTCAGATTTTCGGTTACAAGTGAATAGTAACAAGCGATAATTTCACACCGTAAAGTTGATATGTGTACATGCCGTTTTCTTTTGTTGATATTTAATAATGTACGTGCGGTTTTCTTATCCATGAGAATATGCTTAAAATATGTAGAGTACTAGGATATTTGAATGTGTCAACCAAATCCAGACATTATGTATTGTTTAGTGATTGGCATCACAACTTCACTATATTCGCGCGTCTCTTTAAATTTCACGCCGCAAAGTTGATATGTGCACGTGTTGTTTTCTTTTTTTGATAATTTATAATGTCCGTGTAGTTTTCTTATCCATGAGATTATGCTTATCTATGTAAAGTATTCGAATTTTTAAATGTTTAATGATTACGCCATAAATTCTGTATATTCGATTTCTTAAATCTTACGTCATAGATATGATATATTTGCTTCCTTATATTTTGCGTCATAAAATTGGATTATATGTGCGTGATTTTCAAGATTGGTGTAAACTATTATAATCTTCGCACCTTTTTTCAAATCCAGACGCCACGTGTTGTTTTGTTACTCATGTAGTACAATCGTCATGTCGTTACGCAGTTTTTTTTTTCTTTTTTGTGAGTGAGAGTGAAAAAACTAAACCCTAAAAATGTGTCTGGCATACATTTAAGGGGTGTTATAATAAACTCATGTTTGCTTGGAAACTTTTCGGAATTTAGACGCCTATATTATGATTATCATCAATCTACTCATGGTTTAGCCCAAAATAAGAATACATGATCATGGTTTCATCATATGGTAGTCGAAGTGTAAAGAAGCGAAAACCTCTCAACACTAGCCGTAGGCTCATAGCCACTAAGAGCATATTCAACAACTTCTCCATAATGTCTCTATAATGGGGAAGTATGGAGAAGCAAAAGTACGTCAATGCTTCAAGCAATTTTTCTTCTCCAATTTTAACAGATTCTCTGTTTTGAAAATTTCATGATAATTCCTCAAATCCTTCCCTAAAATTTGAGAGTTTGCTTCAAATATGGGGAATTTGGTTTTCTCTCTCATCACATTTCCCATTTTAGAGAAAGTTTTAGCGAATCTGTTGGGGCGAAGCAACCAAAATCTTTCCCAAAATTTAGAAAACCAAGAATATGGGGAAGCTGTTGGAGTTGCTCTAAGACTACAGCCTAGCCTATCAATCTAGCTTCTCACCATCTTAAATTTCTCATCTTGTTACCATGTCCTCCATTGATATAGTTACAACAAGCCTTGTCGGTTCCCTAGCACAAGGATAAGGCAGCGCCACTCTCGACCTTGGTAAGCTTGAGAGGTCCTATTAGATGCTCAATCATTCTTGGTGAAAACTTTCTTTTCCTACAAAGCAAATTAATTGGGTTTGATCGAGACTAGCCTGGAAACAACAACAATCACTCTCAAGGGGAAGATTGGCAAACCTCCAATAAGAACAAGAATCCTCAAGGGTATTTAAGACCGTGTTCATCCTATATGCATCACATATCCTACTGCATGTGAATGATGTGATGAGAAGGCTAACCCTCATGCCAAGGGAAAAGACACAATGTAGTCTTCGGTTATGTGAGCCTAAGCGTTGGGATTAAGCAATATTACATGATTCCTAGTTTGAGCTTATGTGTAAACAATGGGGCCGGGCAACAATTGAGGTTTTAGGCTACTAGTTTTATTTCATCATAGAGTTAGGTAGTGATGGGGTTTGTTTTCCTTTTTGAGGCTCTATTTTGAGCTTATGTGTAAACAGTGGGGCCGGACGTGGTGCTTGTTAGCATCTAGTTAATAGACTTTATAAGAGGATGTCATATAATGTTACGTGCCTTTTGGCTATTAACGAAGCAATATTGTTATTTACTCTAAAAAAAAGAGTCAGAATGTGGAAAAGGTGTTAAAGTCTTTAGCTTGTTAGGGGTTGAGGACAAGACATTTAAGTAAACATTAAATTTAGTTTACATCTTTAAGGTTTGGGAGTAATTTCATTTCAGTCTATGTTCTCTCAATTTCTTAAGGTAATATGGACGTTAAATCCGATTGGATACACAATATAAAGGTTAACATGGTTATTGCTTGAAATATTTTTCTTGAAATGATCATATATTTTACTACTCATTATAGTAGTGCTTCCCCGACGTGGGATTTAACATCCAATTTGGATGGAGCTCAATGAATTGAACACAATGAAATTGAAAAAGTACTGATTAATTTGAAACTACGGGACTAACATGTTGTTGACCCCAAACCTCACCTGAGATAAACTATATTTGATCTTTTAACTAATATCTAGCTCTTCGCTCAGAAAATATAGCCTATACAATCAAACATGACCTTTGAGACTTGCAATTTCCTTATCTACATGCATACATAGACATCAATATCGATCTTTATATATACTTGGATCCTATATACTTCACTGTCAATATATGTGACAATGAATTTTGAAGTGTTTTAATTTCAACAATCGAAGTTACATATAAGAGTAAATCTAATGGTGGGTTACCACAAAGTTCAGGCAATCCAACAAGGTACAAACATGAAGTCAAAGGGCTAACTTCAATATTAGATTCACAGGGACAAAGTCACAATACCACACTAATCTGCTCAATACTGCAGAACAATGCATTCTTGTGTCCGGGACACCATAGCATGACGGGAGCTTTTGTTAGTGTCAACTTCTTCATGAGGGCGAGGCTTCACATCTGGATCACCACCACAAGCTATGGCTCCAAATATAAGAGCATTCACCTCTTGGAACCTCTCTTCCGAAAGAGAGACCTCGGCAAGGAGCTTCCAAGCATTTTCATCAGATGCCTCATCATAGTCCTTCTTCCTCTTCAACACCATATGTCCACTAATTTCCCACACAGCTGGATTTACCTGAGTATCCAGAAGGTCTGCCCTAACTTCCCCAAGAGCTTGTTTCTCAGCATAACACTGTGGCAAGAGAAAGATCCGATTTCCGCAGTCGGATATGAGGACATTGTAAGCAATGTTGTTCTCTTGAAGGCAAATGCAGGCATCCGAGACAGAGTTTGACAAATCTTCCAGAGTATTTCCGCCCTCGAAAACTAGACCTCTAACAGGATAGTTCACAAGCTCAGAGATCTTCACCCCAACATCCAAACTGGTTATCTTCTTGGTAGGAGCCTTTTCTATGGGAAAGTATAAGGCCAAGTAGTAAGCCTGGAAATGAAGGTGATTGATGGTAGCGAATGCACCCAAGCTGTTGTAACCTAATCGGAAGTAAGGACTCCCTGCTTCTGCCGCCATGTGAAGTGCAAGCAAGAAGCTCTCACGATCAATCCTTTGTGGCAAAGACTCGAGAATACGAGGAATCAACAACACATGCCCATATTCAATTGGACTGACATTGATGGCAACAACGCTAGGAGATGTTTCTATATCAATAGGTGCATTAGGGTGAAACTGAACTTCACCATCTTCACTCGCTTCAAACTGGAACAGAACTTCTTCTTGGCCAACTTTAGTGAAGTTGAACTTGGATCCATCAAAAGGTTGGAGGACCTTGTCAACTCGAAACTCGGTTGGTCTCTTCTTGAGGTGGCGACCCTCATTCAGCTGAGCAATGAAGCCAAACAGGCCCGGGATCACCTTGGTTTCACAGGCGGTGACGTCGTATCGAAACAGGCCTTTCTTCATACGATCATCCCACTCTCCAAGAACCAATGAGTCAAGAAAAGCAACAGGAGCCTCTTGCTTTTTCTCATCACCAGGTGAGTTCTCTCGCTTCTTGAAAGCATACAATGGAAGTTTTGCTCCTGGAAGGCAACATTTGTTAAGGCAGTTGCGGCCGCAACCCCCAACTCGGCGCCCCTCATCCGCCTCATCATTCTGGTAATTAGAAACCACAGTAGGAACTTTCTTGATCTTCATCATCATCACTCTTTTTTTTGTCTTCTTGTTCTTAATTTCTTAAATGGGTTTTATAGCAGAAGTGATTTGTTTAGGGTTATCTTAGCTTAAAGCCCACGCTTTTCTCTTTTCCTACTGAGACAAGGAATTCTTTTCCAATTGGGACAAGGAATTCTTTTCCTATTTGAGATCGGTATCTCAAATCTATATAACTAGTACCAATCCCACACTGCTTACCATCTAATATAGTTTCCTTTTTCTCCACTCCTATATCACCATTCCCCAGTTCCCCACTGCTAAACTCCATCTTTATATTTCTCTCTTCTCTGTCTTTTTGAACATGGCGAGGACCATGTCTCACCCATTGAATTACTGGAGGAATTACTTTGGAACTGCGAAAGATTCAAATATTTTCAGTATAATAGATCATGCAATCAAGGTGGCCGCTTCTGATCATCCAAAAGACTTCAGTTTGCAACGGGACAGAATAGTTGCACGATTGTCTTCTATTCAGTGTTTGGGCAGTGATGAAGAATCGGGTCATCGTGGTTGCAAAAGTGGATCAGATAGCCATGGCTGTGAAGGACTACTTGAGGCTGATTTTAGTAAAGAGAGTAATGCAAGTGATGAGGCCGACCAGGTTTCAACTGATCGGGCTTCTCAAAATATTGATGGAGAGGTCTTGAAGATCAAGGAAGCTCTTCAAAACAGTGATAAGGAAAAGGCTGATGAGGCTTCAATGCTCGAGTCTTTGACGAGACTAAAGATGATGACTATGACTGTGGAAACTCTGGAGGCAACCGCAATTGGTAAGGTTGTTAGTGGTCTCAAAAAGCATGGATCGAAGCAGATTCGTGATCTTGCTCGAACACTTGTTGATGGGTGGAAAGTCATGGTAGGTGAATATTTGGCTACCCAAAGTTCTGAACAACAGTCCTCTCCAGATGTTCTTGCCATACAGAACAAGAATGAACCGGAAGTGATGAACAAGAAACAAGAAGTTGTAAATGTGAAGCCAAATAAGGCCGCAAACAACAATGAAAGAAAGATGCTGTGCTTGAATGATGAAGTTGCAGTGCAAGCGAAAATCGAAGCCACAAAAAGGAAAGTCCATGAGAGTTATGAGCAAATTAAGAAAACCAAGAGGCAAAGGATGGTACAAGTCTTGGATGAGCTCCCCAAGCAAGAGCATAAGGTTGGCTCGCAGGCTACTAATCGACATGGAAAGAAACCAGTTGGTTCAGCACAAGGGCGGATATCCAATAAGTTGCTCAAATTAGAGAAGCAGGCTAGCTAGTTTGATCTGCAAGTAATAAGACATTCCTGTACTTCTGATAGTGAATGAGAAACACTTTCTGCAAATATTCTCTCAGAGGTTTTACTCTGAAATTCATTAGTAGGGTTTGCCCTCTTTTCACTGCTCCCAAATGATGTAGCCATTTTAGGTTTCACAATCGATCTGCACCAGGATTCTAAATCCATGGCTGCCTGCAGTTATCATCTCAGTTCTGTTTGTTGTCGACACACCAATGACACCATTGCTCAGTCGAATTCCACTTCATAGCTTTGGCAAGATAGCATCTGAGCAGTGAACATGTATGGAGGCTTTCAAGCACATATATTAGATAGGCATATCCATATTCTGATTTGAACTTTGTAAAGCTATTTCAAATTCAATGAAACTTAATACGAGTCAGAATTGCTTCATAAGCTTTGATCTTTATATGTTCCCTCCGAATTACATTTATAGCATGGATTCTTAAACTCTACCAGAAATTATGACACCTTTACCTGATCGATGTCAATGTCAAATCTTTAATCTGCACTTACAAAGAATTGGTATAAACTACAATAACTACCTTCAGGTTTTTCTTATTGATGCAATAAGGAGCAAATATATTGAAATGAAGGACCATAACTCAAATGGGCAAATCAACCGCTTCAATTCCTTTGTAACAGTGGAACAGTATACAGTGAGAACCTAATTTATCTAAGTGATCACATTAGGTTAGTTTCCACAATACCCATAAAATTATATCACAAAAGAGTGACATATATGAAACAACTCATCTTCACAGTCAAGGCCACATTAATACAATTTAAAACTGAAGTGTTAGAATCTGGTTGCCAATCAGCCCCGCTGCCCCCGAAAAATCCTCCGTCTGTCCATCTGTGCAAACACCCTGCAGGAGCTTATCTCCACTACTCCTGTCGTAATTTGCAAAATGGTAAAGGTAGCACGGCTCGAGAGCATCCAATCAATCAAAAATGCATTTACATCATGGAGATATGTGAAACCCCTAGGTTCAGTAATTAATTCCTTGCATGCTCAGGGATGAGACGATGTCGGAGTTCAGTGGATGCACCGGCCATTCTGCAGAGCATTTGACATCAAAATTAAGAAACTTAAAACCCCTTAAATCAACAATGTTGGAGGACAAATTCAATAGCTTACCTTGAGCTGTGAAATCGAACAAAGGAGGTACCGCCCGTCCATTAGGCAAGCTTACATTTGGGTCTCTCAAATCATCAAAGAAAGGGTGCGCACAAGCCTCTAACTGAAACAAGAAACCAAAAAAAAATTTCAGAATTAACATTGAAGAAAATGCATCTGAAACAATCAATCATAATAAATCACTGCAATATATTATAATATCAATCAAATATCAAGATATCAAGATATCATAACAATCAATCTAAAATATCAAGATTTATAATATCTTATTGGGAAAGGAAAGACAAATCTTATACCAAGGCAACTACATATTTCACAAGGTACTGAAAAAAATTATCAAAAGCAATATATTTTCTTACAGCAGTACAACGCAGATTTGGGGAATACTGGAGCAGCCTTGACACAAGATCCACTGCTTCAGGGGGCATTCGCTTATGGAATATCTGAAGGTTACAATGAGCACAGTAAGATTCTCTGCTGATGACAGTTAGTGAAAAGTTGACCATGCATACTCTAAATTAAAATACTGGACAAACCTTATGCCAGGGGTGAGCTTTAATTTGAGGAAACTTGAACTCAGTATAGTTTGGATTCATGCACTTAATTTCTTCTCTGGTTGGTGTTCCAAGAATCTAGTATCATTCCAGAAAAAATGAACTTAGAATGCAAAATAGCAAAGTTATCACCTGAACATGTAACATTATGACCATAACATCCCATACCTTTATGATTTCCACCAGCTGATCAACACCACTCTCCCCAGGAAACAGTGGCTGCATTGTTACAAAACCCAGTGTAAATGAGATATGGTCAAGTGTTCCAAAAATTTAAAACAAAGAAAAAAGTAACAGAGGATCAAAAAGTAAAAAAGTGCATATCCCCCGGGTAATGAAATAGAGAATTTCCTGCCCAAAACCCCTCCCCCGAATGCAAAACTAGCAGTTAGGCATTTTCTTTTAAAACCTGCACAACTTACATATAAACCTTGACAACAAATATGAGCTCACCTGCCCAAGAAGAAGTTCAGCAAATACGCAACCAACAGACCACATATCAATTGCAGTTGTATATTCTGTTGCCCCGAATATGAGTTCTGGAGCTCTATAATATCGCGAGCAAATATATGATATGTTGGCTTCACCTGGTACCTGAAATTAGAAAATAAAAATTCATGAGTACCAGATATCATCTTCTTTCAACTTATTAACTAAGTTTTAACATGTTCCTAAATATCATCAGTCCCTTCCAATTCACAGGGTAGTAGACATACCAGCATCTTTGCACTCCCAAAATCACATATCTTAAGCTGATGAGTGTGGGGATTAACCTGCAATATGCAACAGAACCGGAATCTTCATACAGTGACTTATGGAACAATCTCAGAACAACTGAACCAGATACATGAACATGAATTCTTAATTCAAATAACTCTATCTATCCAAATTTTGACCAGCCCAAATATTGTATGGGTATCCATCCCTTTCGTTTCATTAGAAATTCTTGGTTTTGACTCCAAAGAAATTGTTTAGTTGTTTGTTTTTCTTCTCTGGTCTGAACTTACAGAGTGTCTAGTGTAGCTATATTTTTGTTTTGAAATGAGTGTAACTATATTTATATAGGTCAGACGTGTGTGAATGCTGGAAACTAATTGTGGTTCATATGTATCGCCATTAATATCAGAAAAATAAAAACCGCAAGAATATCTTACCAGCAAATTCTGTGGCTTAATATCACGATGACACACACCAACAACGTGATGCAAGTAATTTAAAGCCCGACAAATCTACAGGAGAGAAATGTGCAACTTAATATCCAGAATAGGCATAAGAATAACCCCGTAACCAACTATATAAGAGATAAAAGGAATCAGCAGAAGGTATCCAAGTGACCTGGTACGTGTACAACTGCACATAAATAATGGGAATATGCTGGTTCATCCGGACATAATGCTTTGACACTCTGTAAACAGTCTCAGATATATACTCAAGGACAAGGTTAAGGTACAGCTCGTCCTTTTCGGTAGTTGAAAAGAAACAATGCTTCAATTGAACGACATTGGAATGGTCCAGTAAGCGCATGATCTGAAGTTCCCTATTTTTATATCTTTTATCCTGCAGCACCTTTTTTATTGCAACTGCTTCACCTGTTTCCAGACACTTGGCCTGCAGAACAAAGTATAGTTAGAAAGAGAAGAGATTGAATCGAATATGTCGGTGAAAAGAGAGCCAAGAAAACCTATAACAAACACATGAAAATAATCCTAGGTACCTGAAAGACGACTCCAAATGAACCAGTGCCAACTACGCGCTCTGCCATATAAGAGATTGTCTGTAACCAAATAGAAGTACAACGATATCAATAATAGTTCCCATATAAGATATAGCAAACCAATGGCAGTTAGAAGAACCAAAGATTCAAGAGACAAACAATCATGCAGAGAGAAGTTAAAATCCATTTTGTTTAATATGAAGCTCAAATTTTATTATTACATAGAATAGAAGGGGGACATGGTGTACTGTCTTCTAACGTAACAAGCTTAGCATCAGCTACAAAACAACAGTTCTCTAGTCAAATAACTAGCATGAACAAATCAATCTGCAAACTCCAAGAAAACCAAGACAGAAAAATATACCCAAATGCGAACTCTATCATATAAAAGAACCTCCTTTATAAAAGACTAAATTCATTTAACATTAGAACTTTGCAGTATGGTATCATTAAAGATTTCCAGATCCTATAAATTTCTTCATTTATAATAGAAATGAAGTCACCTGTTTAGGTTGTCCATTTCGACCGCCTACTGTCGTAGCAATGATATGGCCTGTCTCCGTTCCGTTACCACTTATGAAAGTTTCTTCCATGTCCTGTTAATGGAAATTTACAACAATTAACTTGGTGACCAATCCTGTTATGGTTGTTGCAAACTTTGCCTCACACTTAAATAGCAGTATAATTAATACATTCGTATATATACAAGAAGAGAAAAGAAATTTAAATTCTAAAAAAATTTACCTTTTCATCATGGTTGTGGACGTCTCTGATTTTCATTTGATGCATATCTTTTGGGAGTTGATCAACAGTTGATTTTTCTTCTTTGGCCTCTATCTTAGCTATGGAAGACGCACTGGACGTGCTTGCAGCAGATTCCATTGACGTTGATTTTGTATTCTGATCAGTGGCACTTCTCTCAACACCATTTGACTGTCCAATAACCTTCTTTTCAGTTTGTTGATCAAATTTTGACCTCTTTGAGCTGGAATCACCACCCTGAAAAAGAAAAAGGAAATATTATCAGCGATCTATTGTTAAAAGTCGAATCCAAATATCCAAAATAATGATGAAAAAACCTCCTACACTATCTCACAGCTATTATCATAATCGAAGTATCTAACATCCACGATTTGGAGAATAAGAGGTTCCTAGAAATGGCAGCATTAACATAAACGATCGAGACTTAAATTCACTTGCAGTACAAGGCAAAACAATCAAATTAGAAATACCACATTGCCAAGTTCACATATTTAGCACAATCTATTATTTTCTCCATAAAAATACGAAGCATGATGATCCTATAGACATGTATAAGTAATGTGCACACGGACTGAACCTCCAAAGAACAAAGATCGAATGCGACAGAAAATACAAAAAAACAAACCAAATAATCCTCAAAAGCCATACAAATGCACAAAAATCCAACATCTTCAGATATAGAGCAAACCTAATCCTTCCCTGGAAGATAAAACACACACACAAACAACATACATATACACCAAAAATAAAGTCATACATTTAATTATTTATTCTATAATCGAGAGCGAAAATTACAAAACCAAAACCTTTCCTGAAAATCCAAGCTCCGAGCAATCAAAGCTTACAAACACCGAGACTTACCGGTCGGACGAAATGGAGCTCCGGCCCGATGCAATGCTCTTGAGCCGACGCATCATATTCATCTTCGCCTTGTTCGTCTTCAATTCCGCTATCCAAACCCTAATTTGCTTCCAAAAGAAGAGAGAGAAATGCACACGCCTTCCTCTCTCTCCTTCTCCTCCTACTTTCCTCCTTCCTTTGATTCAAAACCGCCAAAACAAAAAAGCCAGAAAATCAAAGGAAGAAGAAAGAAAAAAAAGAAACTCACAGAGCCTCTCTCTCCGTTTTCTCTCTCTTATTTCCCTCTTAAGATTTCGTTTCTCTCTCTAGAATTACTTTCTCTCTCTAAAATTCTCTGCCCTCTGTTTTTAGCTGTTTTCTCCGGTCAAACTTTGGACCGTTGAAAAAAGAGAAACGACCATTCCAGCCTTTCGCTGTTTCTTTATTGCACACCTCCAGTCAAACAAGGACCATCCAGCCGTCGGTTGCGTGTGATTGGGGATCGGACGGCGGGTGTTTGGGGTTGAGTGAATGAAGGGGCGGGTGGGGATTTACGAAATTGACCTTGAGGGGGACAGGGGCTGGAATGCGTACGGGATATTCGGGGGATTCTTTTTGACCGGTCGTTTGGACGGTTTGTTTTTCGCGGTCAAGTTTTTAGGGCTTTTGTTTTTCAAGTTACTTGGGATCTAATTGAACCAAATGCTGGCTTGAGAATCGGTCTCTGACCAAAGAAGATTAGCTGTTGAAACTTGTAAAATATTGTCTAAGTTTAGACATGAGTTTCGGTCCCGGCAATCCATTATTTAATGACGTAAATCGTAAATTCAAGTATCGTGATACTTTAAAAGTCGTCTGACGGAAAAATGAGATGTTGGGTGTAATTTGCTTGGCTTTCTGGAGCACCGAGAATGTGTGTAGCAATGATGGCTATGTGAAGGGGCGGTGTTGGTGTTATGATGGAAGTGCTTTTTGTTGTTATAAAAGGAACATTTTCATTTGTTTATGGCATAAGATCAGTGCTAGTTGATAGGGGTTGTAGTGGATTCAGGGGGGGGGGGGTTGGGGTTTGGGGTTTAACTTGATTCTCCTAAACTAGTAGAAAGAGGCTTTTGATTTGTGCCCTATTTTCATTTTGAACCAGAAACACATATAGAAAAAGGTTCAACCCAGAGTTCATTTCGGACTTGGATTTTGAAGAATTGAGCATGAATTGTCTCAAATTAGGTGATGAGTTTAACGGGAAAATAGATGTAATAAGCAAAAGTTAAGTGATCATTTTGTGTTTTGATTGTCCAACTTTAACTTGACTGGTTTAGAATTAGATTCATCCAAAATGAATCTGAGAATTTCTGCTTGAACTATCCCAAAAACTAGTTAACGAAGTGAACAAACTTGGAGTCAGTATCATATGAATGTCATTCTAAAATGTAGCTGAAAGTGTACAACTTGTTTCAACTGAAGCTGTAACGATGCTACTCCAAAGGATTAAACAATACTAATGTTATAAATCCAGCTTAACAAGATAACATATTTTTAAAATTTAAATAAAACTAAATAAATCGTAAGATGTATAATATCCAGTAAGGGAAGTCATAAATAGCTAGCTTTCGTAATAAGCATCAAATCATGACATCGAAGGCTTCTACATATTTTATTCATCCAAAGCTTACATCAAGTTTGAAATTCAAGCTTTGAATCCAACAAGTCTAACTACCATTAAAGATTGCAATTGGTTTTCATATTCAAACCATAGTTGGCAAAGCTTAAAAATCACTTGTTTGAATTTCAAGTCTTGAGACTCGTATTTGGCAAGTCAGTTGGATTTGGGTTTAATAAAAATACCCGAAGAGATTTCTAGGCCCATTAGATGTACTGTTCTTTCTAAACCAACTTGAAGCCCAATTAAGGGAAACATGGACTCGGTTTCTAGGGATGCAATATGCGAATGAGCTCACTCATACCAAAGAGTTTCAGTGTCCAAAGTCCAAACTGAAAGGTTTCCCTTCACTTTTACCTAGAAGACTACTAACTACACCCACCATAGTAACATAATAAGTTCTATCTAGCCAGTGACCGATTAAAAGAACTCGTGTTCCTAGTTAGTGAATGAGCATAACTTTTCTTGTGAACACCATTGATCACAAGAAAACTCGACTTCATTAGCAACCAAATGAGACACATTCGGTGTAACAGCCGAAGATACTACATAATGAATCACGATAAGAAGTTGTCGACAAACAAGCCATCAATTGTCCGAAGTTGCTTGCTAAAAAGAAGCATGCGGTGGCGCATGGTCAGAAGTTCGATCAAGACCTGATTTGCAGTTTCTCTATTGTAATGAGAGACTTTACACAACTTGAAGTCTTGAAGCTTCTTCCTCTTTCTGGATTTGGTAATATGCACAAGAAAAGGGCGGTCTTTTACGTCCATGAGAGACTCATTGATCAAAATTAGGGCCTATTCCTGCCTGGCAATGGCCCTACTTATCAATTCAATAATTCACCAAAGTGTGCTCAAGTTTCAAACTTCACAATCCAAGCTCTGTTTCAGTGTTTCTCACTTTTCTCGTATTGATCTCATCATGTACCCACCGACCTCTCACTTTCTCAATCAAAGCTTAAGGAAGGGAAAAAAGACTTTTCTTGTATCTATATAGCATCCATATGCATAACATCAACCAAGGTCATCTAAGTGCTACTTGCATTTTACAATTTTACAATATAGGCCGACATAAAAAATTAAAACAAACGTCTCTACAAAATGTGTATGAATTTTTCTCTTTGAAGGCAAGTTACGAATGGCATGTTAATATGTCTTGTTTATATGTAAGTTTCTTATTTTACACTGTTTGAGATCATTTATCGAACATTTTTGTCATCATCTCTTCATTCTAGCTTAACACACTTGCATACGTTATTATCAAGTTTTATTTCCCTTTTAAAGGAAGTAGTGAAACATTGGAGATGTCGACTATTTTCATGCTTGCATAGAAAAAGAAAATATGGAAAAAGATTCGCTTTCTTTGCACTTTTAATTTTGCAATAATATGTAAATATGTACTTACATATAAAATTATATGTTACGTCAGTTATGTCGGTAACAACAAATTCTTGAATTCATCAAATCTACCACATATAGCCAGTGAAATTTTGTATCTCGTAGTCTCTTATTCATCGGATATGGCTCAGAGCGAGGTGCACTTGCACCACTAATGTCTAAGGCTCAAATCGTCGTATGAGAAGATCGAATGAAGACTAGAGACCCTAAATTTATTTCTTTTATTTTCATTTTTGATCCGATCAAATTAAACGCTCATAATAAGAGTACATCTTCTTCGACCTTGGGTTCTGACCTTCTAAGTTGGAAACATTTAGGACTATTTTTTTGGGTTTCAATTTTGTTAACGGTATTGAAATATATACATGTAGGGCAACATGAATGACCAGATCAAAATATTACATTTTAATTGCTTAGTTTACTTGCACCTTTATGCATTTCGTCTTTTATTAGGTTGGCCGACTTCACACTTTGCCATGCTCTTCCATTTGGATACAAATTTGCTCCTCACCTTATTTCCCCACTTTCATCCCCACCTACCCAGATACATGACATCTGTTCATTTTTATTTAACTCACCTAACCATGGTTAACAATTAATATGAATATAAAATTAATTAATTTATTTTAGATTTGTGAGGTTGGGCATTTAGGGTTTTAAGTTTAGGGGTTAGGGGTTAGGGGTTAGGACATATTTTTAATCATGATTAGACATAGTTAAGTAAAACCCTAAAACCCTAAAACTCCAAAACCCTAAAACCCTAAAACCCTAACCCTAAACCCAAACCTTATCCCTAATCCCTAAAAAACCCTAAAACCCTAAATGTCCAACCTCACAAATCTAAAATAAATTAATTAATTCTAGATTCATATTAAGTGTTAACCATGATTAGATGAGTTAAATAAAAATGGACATGTCATGATGAGAAAATAAGATGGGGAGCAAATTTGTATTCCTTACATTTAAGGTTTTGGAAAACATTATATTGGGTAGTGATGACCCTCATAATGAAAATGATAGAGGCAGCTCCATCGATCTCATGCGGCAGTGTAATTAGGCAATCAATATGATCAACGTGAGTAGGTCATTGTGTGCTATATAGGGTAATAATGTAGAATGAAGGAAATTGAGTGTAGCAGAAAACATGTACATGTTTCCATGATTAAGCAGAGGAAAGCTAACCAGATCAACCTAACTCAAATATTCCAAAACACTTTGAGTTGGGGAATATAATTTGGGAATGATGCCTTATGTGACCTTTTGGTAACTAATTAAGATGCTTGATCATTCAACTTAAAATTACATCATTAGCATGCTAAATTGAGCCTAGCCGCCTAGGTTAGGAAATAACGTTTTTTTTCTAAATTAAGATGTTTGATGAAATGTCTTAAAATTAATTTGAGGCTTAGACAGACAATCAAAAACGAATGAATGACATAGTGAGATTGCTGACATTTTATCCCGCTCTTATCGTTGATTATGTACGTGGTGATGCACATAACAGAGTGTCAATCGATCTCTTTCAGATTTATGCTCAATCAGCCTTCTGCCACATTGGCCAGTATACACACAATTTGTTGATTAAAACTGCTCAAATTATAAGGACAAAGTATATATGAACACACACACTGTTCTTGTTTCATATTTCTGGTAGCGTGAAAGTCGTTTTCCACTGATTGAATTGCTAAGGTGGCTTTACTAGCTTATATGGTAAAATGGTCCCTCCAGGACTTCACAGAGTGAACTATTGAATTCACAGCAATATGAACATGACCCACTGCCCCCAAATAATAGAGAGCAAAGTTAAGCTCAAAGCATGTTAGCTAGTACTACTTCTTCTACTGTGGAAGAATTGATAGATGAGGGTTTTAAGGTCGATCTGGGTAATGAAGGAACCCCACCCTGCATGTGATATCTAATTCTGGGTTATAAACTTGGATGAGAGTTTGTGATAAAGTTGGATTCTGATTGGGTTATTGGGGGAGTACTAGTTATAAATGGATGGAGATTTGAATGTGTTGAGCTGATTACTTGTTGCAGGCCAAAAGCTCTCTGCCATGATGGGAATTACTTGCAGCTTGCTTGATTGACTATGCTAATTCCCTAGCCTCTTTGGGATATATAGCTTTCGTTTTCTTGACTATATTGCGTTCTACTTCTGCACCTAGCTACACGCCGGTTTTATTGCATAGGGTTTTCCTTTCTTCGTCCACCTTTTAGTAGGTAAGATGCATATGAAATCTTTACGAATTTTGACTATTTGAATGATGAAGAGTCGTGAACTTTTATCTTTTTAAAAACGAGATAAAGAAGTAGATTGTTTTGGTTTCTCAATCATTTTTGTTTTTAGTTTCTTTAAGACGGGTTCATCATATGTGAATTGAACAGATATAAGTTCAAAATTTAAGATGAAATAATGCAAGTAAAGAAGACAAATGGAATAATGTGACCCATACAAGTGAAAAAGGAATTGAATTATTACAAGCAAGTTAAGGCATGATCTCATTATTGATGTTACCCATATAAGTGAAAGAAATTGAATTATTAAATAACTATACATGTTTTCTAACCGAGATTGTTTTCTGAATTGAATTATATTCGAGATTAATGACCGAGATTGTTTTAATTACTCAATTAAATAACTATATATGTTTTATGACAATTCATCAAACATTTTAGTTTCATGCCTGAGCGGCCTATCATAAACTTTCTTAGCCAATCTTCATGGTGCTGAAGACCTGAGCTTATCAAATGAACCTTATTATGAACCAAAACAAGCACCATTTTCACCTTAAAAGGGCCTGTACTAACCGTGCTCCGTTGCTCCTCTGACTTCTCTGATGCCAAAACGGCGTTGCTGACACATTTCCCCTGTGACTCTTATGTGACATACCTTGTCAGATCCTCAAATGTTTGGTACAAGTTAAACCCCTTCACCATACAAATCCAAGGACTCAGCATTAATTGATAGCAACCATTTCTCCCACAGCTTCTGCAACCCCCATAATTTATTGTCATTTGCCCATAAATCTTGAAAAAAAAAAAAAAAAAACACTCACAAGAAAGATACCTAAGATCGTTCATGTGAGTGACGTTTGTTTAAGTTCTCTTAAGCATTCGTTTATAACGCATTTACTCAAAGTGTTATTTTTCAAGTATACACTACTGTGGAATTGCTGAATTGCTCGAGTATGGAGTTTGAAAAAAATCATCCTTCTGTCCAAAAGAAATAGGAAATTTACCCTCATTTTTACAACCTACATTCCTTTCCTATTTTGATAACTTAAAATTTATTTTTTCCTATAAGAGCTTTTATGTAGTGTGAATGTAAAATAAAAAGAAAAAAGGTTTATCGAAATTGGTATTTTACATAATGAAGTATAGATATATTAGAAAAACCTCCAAAATCCGAAATCTTAAATATGTATTTGTCATGAAAAAGAAACCCCATTACAACGGTCAAATCCTGGTCAACCAACATAAACAACAACAGAAAATTAAAGGAAATTAAAATTTTAAACCTATAAGATTCCAAAAAGACTCTTTTTCTTCATTTTCTTTCTTTCCCATCTTAACCTAAAAAGAGCCTCGAGGGTTGGACCCGAGTCAATACCCGAACCACCAGCCTTGCCTCCTGCTAAGAACCTAACCGGAGCGTGCGTTTACACGCGCCGAATAGACACTCCCTTATCACAAGGCAAGGGCTCTTTCACGCGCGGTTCGTTCTTGACTCAACACCCCCCACCGCCACCCACCCACCGCCACATTTACTCACCACCGCCACACCAACCACCACCAACCACCAAAAAAAGAAATAACTCCACCGCCGAAACCAAAAAAACCAAACCCACATGCACAACACGACTTATGTTAAAAACAGGAACCCGATCACGTGACAACTCACGTGACCAGCTCCTCAGCTCTCGCACTGGAGCGCGCCCTTGATCTTCTGGACGGTGCAGGAGATGAGATTGTTAACCGTCTCCACCGACTCCACGGTCAACTTCGCCGACGGCAGACTGTTGACCAGTATCTGAAACGTCATCGTTAGCAATGACCCACTCACCCTCGCCTCTCCACCGTTAGCGTTACTGCTTCCCTGCCCCGCCTTCCCCTCCGCCCCGCCGGGCCCACGCGACCCTGGACCGTCCGGGACTATCGCAAACCCCGACGGCAGCAGCGCCACGTAGGCAGAGTCCCCTCCGTTCATCACCACGTGCATTGCCGGAATGTCCACCGGCGCGTACACCACAAGCGACCCCGCCGCGTCGATGCACGTCTCTTGTAGTATCAGCATGCTGTTCTGGTTTGCGTTCATGGCCTGCATAGGGAAAAAACCCAAATTACCCTCGGATTTGAATCTTATTTACGGGATCTTTTTAAGAGTCAAAGGCGTATAAATAATAGAGGTAAAAAAAGGGGTTCACGTCAGAAAGTTGACAATGTGTCCTTTATGAAATATTGACTTTTTTTAGAGACTAGCGAAACAGACACTGTCCCTATTCTGCTCCCCAAAACGTCCTCATAGAAAACTCCAAAATTCCAAACCTGTCCTTTTTCACCCCCATTTCACTTTCACCTTTCCCATTATCCCCACACACAACCAAACAAAAACCCCATCCCTTTGCCATTTTGACCTCACTCTCCCTCCCAGGGACACATGCGTCATATTGTACCAAATAATTAAGAGAGAGAAAATTTAGAAAACTCACTCGGGCGCGGAGTAGGGAGACGCAGTTGCCTTGGTCCTGGCCCTTGGCGATGTGGGCCATCTCCTGCATGGGCCCACCGTTGGAGAGGATGTCCCACTCGCTCCTAAGACGCTCATCGCGCAAGAAATTGAATAGCCTCTGTGGGGAGACTGGGAGCCAGACCGAGGTGGCTGCGCTGAGCACAATGCCCGGCGGCTCGCCGGGGTCGTCCATGCTCTCTCTGGTCATGTAGCGGACGTCCTCGTCCACATTGCCGGCGTTCAGCTTGTTCCATTTGTGCACCGTCGACGCGCAGACCCCGGCGCAGAAGTTGTCAGTCATTCGCTGCGCTAGCTTCAGCATGCTCTTCCTCCCGCTCTGAGTGATGGCTGCGTACATCAAAAGATCATCAGCATTGTTATCAAAAGGCAGTTTGGTAGAAATGCACGAATGGATTGAGTTGGCTTACTATTGGCGTGATCACGGGCTGGGACTGTGGAGGACATGAGGATAGCAAGGCACTGGCATTGACGCTGGAGGGTGGCGACCCACCTCTGCGCGCCGAACCCCATGCCGGAACTCAACAAGGGTCGGTACAGGTGGTGGACTTGGCTCTCGTCGTACTCCGCATGCTCAACCCATGTAACCTGCAGCATTATTGTCACCATGATCAGTATTCATTCCTTCTTCATTAGGTTAAAACCAAAAACAGTGCTGGTACAGTTGCACCTAACAAAAACCCAGAACTTTAATACAAAGCAAACAATAAGTTATGTGCCTAGCTAGATTGGAGGCTCACTCATCAATCCAGCTAACCAGAAATCATAGTTATTGGTGCATCCTAGTTGGTATAGTCCCCCATGTAGGACCAATGTGACAATGGGTTTCTGGATCTAAATCTAAAATGGCAACAAAATATTCAAGAGGACATGGAATATAAAACTTAGGGTGTAGATAAAGTTGCGCAAGATTTAGAGGGTGACATTGAGATTTGTAAACATATTATATGGTCTTGTCCGCAACATATAATTTATATACACAAAACACTTGGACACACTACAAGAGCCATATAGAAACAAAATTAGACAGTCTCGGAGTTTGACTACAAGGTCTTCATTACTCTGTGACAGCATCAAAGATTGGAATGGAAACTAGAAATGCCATAGTTTATTGAATGGAACCGAAGTTTGAAGATTACAAGGCCTTTTTGGTTATAGAGGTATGAAATTAATGTGTTGAAGGTACAGAAATTTTGGGGTAATAGAGGCTTCGGCTAATAAATTATTGGGTTTCTCATATTCAAGGAAAGAAGATGATCATGAAATACTAATATTCAAGTGTAACAGAAGCATCAGAGTTTGATTATTTAAGTTTTCTGGAGATTAGAATATGATCTGAGACCAGCTGATAAGATTTTGAGGAAGGTTCCGATTCTGCGAGGGACATAAAATATTGGAAGGGATACAGATATATTGATTTAGGCATACTGACAGATTAGTGATATGGTGAGTAATCACTAGACAAACAAGGTTCTTTGATGCATGAGCTCTTTAAATTAATAGGAACTTGGGAATGTGTAAATGCTATAGTCTAAACTATACTAAGCTCATTGTATAAAAAATTTAAAAAAAAATAAAAAAAAAGCACTATACTAAGCTCATGATATTGACTTGGGGGTTTGGCATGCAAAACTTAAATGTTCACAACTTAAGCTCCAATGTTGCAGTTGCAGTTAGCTTCAACAAACTCTTTAAAGGCCAAAGGGGAAGAACACAACCACTATGGGAAAACCATAATAAATATGAAGCTAGCAAAGCAAATAAGAGCCATGTAAATGCAACTGAACCTGTACCTGGTTGTGATTAACTTTCCTTCCTAGGAAAAATACATCCCAGATAATTAGAAAGAAATTACTATGTTTTCCATTTTAGCATAGGAGAAATCATTTAATTTGTGTAGGCATATATAGAAGCATATAAGCACTGAAAAAATTTACCTTGGAGTAACCATTAGGCATATCTTGCACAACACAGCCAGAAGGGAGCCTCCTGCAGTTTGCAAATGTGGGTGCACCGGAATTGTCTCGGATGGTGTCGACGGATACATCCACCACTGCCCACACACCCTCGGCATGCTGCTTACAGAAGCGGAGGAAGTTGACCTCACGGACTGGAACCAAAGGAGATAGGACTTGAAGCTCAGCATGCATCTGAAATAAGAAGATTTAATTAGCTACAATAATTATCAAACATTAACAAAATGTCACTCTCACATTGTTTTAGCTTGATTTGCACTTATTTCTCATTTAAATTTATTGATAATTATCCACTCACCAGTTGAAGTGCACCATTTCTAGTCCCTCCCATACCGCTGGAAATTACATCAGTGGTAGAAGTTCTGGCAATCATACATGGGAACATCTCCAGCCATCGATTCTGTGAAGAATAATCCAAAATGTTAACATCTTGAATATAAACATGAAATAAGCCAAAAATTGAAGAAGCATGGGGAAACTCAAAATACCCAAAAAAGCCAACCAAAAAAAAGTTTTATCATGCTGTGATTAATTCCGTATCGAATTTCAATACAAACTGGTTTGCTTACCGAGTCCATCAGAGTCTCAACCAGAGCCAAACTGTTGATGATGACCATACCAGTCTCCCTAGAAGCCTCGGTAACGAAGCCATTAGGCTTCAACCCAATGCAAGGCGTGAAACTCCTCATGTACTCCTCGTGATTCAGCACCTCTCTCCCACCTTCCAAACTCCAAAGTGGCTCATCAGTCTGAGCCAGCTTCACAAGCTCATCCATGGCGGCCAAAGCCAGCTCTAGAAACATGGTCCTCTCGTCCAGCCCTCCCGCCACCGGCCTTGTGTGAGCCACAAGTGGCATGCCACCCCCAAGCCCCGCTCCGAAATCAGGTCCCAATGGCATTGTTGTAGACACTGAGCTCATCCCACCAAACCCATTGTTCCCAACTCCGAGCTCCAGAGCTGAACTCGGCAGTGGAGGCCCCATTGATGGACCTAGAGACGAAATCGGGCGGCCCAAGAACTTCCCGGCGAGTGCACAAACCCGGTCTAACTCATCCTTCAATCGGGCATTGTCGATCCTAAGATGCTGCTCTTCAATAGAAATATCGCCAATCATGGCCGGACCACCGCAGTTTGTGCAAATTGGGTTCCTCATGGCATCCCTAATCGACATGTTTTCGGCCCGAAGCTTATCGTTTTCTTGCCTCAGCAAAGAGTTCTCATGCCTTTCAAGTTGAGTCTGAAACACCCAAAAAACAACCAAAGACACAATCAGCACACAACTTGATCAAACTAAAAGTACTTAAACCAGAGGAATATAGACTAAAGAGTTAAAGACTCTACCTTCATCTGGGTTCGACGATTTTGGAACCAGAACTTGACTTGTCGGGTCTCAAGATTTAGCCTTCTGCTAAGCTCCGATCTTTGTTTCTCATCAGGATGAGGGCACTCCTTGAACAACCTAAACAAAAAAAAAAACAAAAAAAACCAGTCAGTCAATTCATCAAAGACACAATTTTTAAGCCAAGGCAAAACAAGAGTCTGAATTTTTTTTTTCCGTACGCTTCGAGCTCTTGGATTTGCTGCGGGGTGTGTCGGTGGTATCTCTTCTTCTTACGAGGGTTGCTGTTATCCGCGGCGTCTCCTTCATCGCCGGAGCCGGCGCCGTCCATGTTATCGCTGCCAGATCTACTGATCTCGTTCTCCTCCTCCCGACTCCTCCTCCCGCCGACGTTGTTCCCCTCGAAATTCTCCGCCATTCTCGCCGCGTCTCCGCCTCCGTCGGCATTAGTCTGCTGATCAACAAAAAAACATAGTACAAACCAGATCAGTTTTGTTTTTTTACTCTCTTAGAACAAATTAAAGAGTAAAGAAAGAGAGTGATTGCAATGTTTCATACAAGAGCGAGTGAGAGGCCGGGTGAGTTGTTGAACATGGATTTGGTGAGAGACTGAGTGACAAGTCGAGGCTGAGCGATGGCACTAGAGGGCATACTGGTGTGGTTGGCGTTGTGGTGGTGGTGGTGGTTATAAGGAATATCAGCGACGATTCTTGCACCGCCACTACTGCCGGTACTATTGTCAAGAAAACCCCCAAAACTCATCAAAATAAAACACAAAAAGCTTCTCTTTCAAGCCTTCCAGATTTTCCTCCCCGATTTCACAGATTTACAGCCTGCACTTCCCAAAACGGACCAACACCCCCCGACGTAATTTCCTCTCTTTACACCCACCCAGAACCAAATCTGAGAAACCAAAAAAGAAGAGTAAAAGAGAGAAGAGAGGTAGAGGAGACAAACGGTTCAGGAAGAGAAACCCAAATGTCTCCAGCTGCCTCTCCAGAGAGAAAGAAAGAGAAAGAAGGCAAGCCCCGTTTCCAGAAGTACTACTCGTCCTTCCTGCTTAGCTCTTCGTTCTCTATCCCTCTCTCTCTTGCTGGTTAGATTTTCTCTCTCTCTCTCTCTCTCTCTATAAGACTGGTGACTGACCCAAAAAGCTTAAATGACTGCTGCTGTTTTGGTCTCAGAGAAACCAAAAGAAAAAAAATATAATAAGAAAGGGAACCCTAGCTTCTCACTCTACTGCATGCTTGACTATGCTGGAGAGGGTGGATTAAAATATAGAGAGAGAAGGGAAAAGGCAAAGGAAAAGGCTTTTGGGAGATTTGCAGAGAGAAAAGGAGAGAGAGAGAGGAAAATAAAGGAAGGGGGGATGATAAATTATGTGGAGTCTTCGAAGCCTTACAAATACAAAGCTCCAAAAAGGGATGGTTGACTCTCTTCACTCCCCTCCCTCTCTCTCTCTCTCTAAAAGCCTGTGAAAAAATTTGTAACCTTTTTTCACACACAGACTCTCTGGCTTTTTGCTTCTGGAGGGTTACAGATAAGGAAGCCAACTGTGGCAGAGGGCTGTCACAGATCTGTTCTTCCCCTCTCTCTCTCTCTCTCTCTCTCTCTCTCTCTCTCTCTCTCAACTTGGTACGTCCAATTGGATTTTCACTACCGGAGGTCTGAAATCTTACAGGGGGGACTGGGTTTTTTACTTTCCTTATTAGCAGTCTGGAGTATATAACAATATACAATGAAGGAAATATTTCTTACCATTAAGCGTGGATGATAATTAAGGTCTTGAACTTTTGCTTGTTATGGAACAATACAGTAGAAAATGAGACCAATTTGGATTTTGTCCCGTCTAAATCGGTAACACGATCTAGTCAAATGTCGTAACCGTGTAAATGACTTCTATATGAAGTTGTAATAAAACTAAGAATGAGTTTATCGAACGCAGTTGTAAGATTTTTATGCAGTAATAAAAGTTTGTTAGTTGAGAAAGGGTTTTCACGAAGTCTTACATACGGGTTGAAAATGTATGTATACAAACTTGTACAGAGAAGAAGCTATCGTTCTTATTAACTGTATTCGATATACATTGGTATTTATACATACAGAACCCTCGTAGGATTTGCCAACTCTAGTTGTACTAGGAAAGTAACTAATTACAATTAATCTAGGATTCTATTACTAAAGATAGTATCAACTAATTTATGCTATGAGATACAATCGGATCATTTGCTTTAATACTCCCCCTCAAGTTGGAGTGGATGTTGATAACACCCAACTTGCCAAGTAATGCTCCAAACTGCACGGATCCAAGTGGTTTAGTAAAGAGGTCTGCTGGCTGCTCTTTAGTTCGAACATGCATAGGTTTAATCATACCTCTTTGAATCTTCTCTCGAACTACATGGCAATCAATCTCGATATGTTTGGTACGCTCATGGAATACCGGATTCGTGGCTATATGGAGAGCTGCCTGATTGTCACAGTATAGCTTGATAGGCTGCAGTTGCTTGACACGCAAATCATTAAGTAAACTTCTAAGCCATGTGACTTCACAACTCGTTGTAGTCATGGAACGATACTCAGCTTCAGCACTGGATCGAGACACTGTAGTTTGCTTCTTAGTTTTCCAAGACACTGGTGCATTGCCTAACATAACACAATAACCTGTCATAGATCTTCTTGTGTCCTTGCAACGTGCCCAGTCTGCATCACAATAAGCTGTTAGTTCGATGTTTCCTGTAGATGGCAGAAAAATGCCCTGTCCTGGTGTCCTCTTTATGTATCGTAACACCTGATGAGCAGCAATCAAATGTGGTTCACGTGGTTTATCCATGAACTGACTCAAGATATGTACTGCATATACGAGATCCGGCCTTGTGATTGTCAAGTAAATTAACCTGCCAACAAGCCGTCTATACTGTGAAGGATCTGTGAGCAATTCACCGTCACCTTGAGTCAAAGACAAGTTCTGATCAACCGGAAATAGTGAGGGTTTTGCAGCCAAGAAGCCTGTGTCTTCTAGTATTTCAAGAGCATACTTCCTTTGACAAAGTGCAATCCCACTCTTTAAACGTGCCACTTCTATTCCCAGAAAGTATTTGAGTTGTCCAAGATCCTTAAGCTTGAACCGGTTGGAAAGGAATGTTTTGGTGGCAGTGATATCGTCGAGACTATTTCCTGCTAGAATCACGTCATCCACATATACAAGTAAGGCAGTAAACTTACTTCCATGAGCTCGAACAAACAATGAGTAATCTGACCATGACTGATGAAAACCAGCTGCTTTTAATGCCATTGACAACTTGATGAACCATTGTCTACTAGCCTGCTTCAAACCGTACAGACTTTTATGCAGTTTACAAACTCTAGTCTCCCCCTTTCCACCGAATCCAGGTGGAAGTTTCATGTACACTTCTTCATGCAAATCACCATGGAGAAAGGCATTGTTCACATCAAGTTGGTGGAGATGCCACCCTTGGATCGAGGCAAGACTAAGAAGAACACGAACTGTTGTAAGTTTAGCAACGGGGGCAAAGGTCTCTCTGTAATCCACACCCTCAATCTGACTATAGCCTTTTGCAACAAGTCTTGCCTTGTACCTCTCAACACTGCCATCCGGTTTGAGCTTGACCTTGTAGACCCATTTGCAACCTATAGGTCTCTTGTGTGGAGGCAAAGGAACCAAGCTCCATGTGCCATTGCTTTGAAGGGCAGCAACTGTCACATCCCGACCCGTAAAATTTTTATCTTATTTACTAGCTTGATTATAATAAGAATTTTAACCGTCTCCGACATTAAGTTATAGTTTAATTGGTCCCTAGAGGGGTTTTGAGGGACGATTATTTTGGAGAGTTATTTGTAGGAGAAAAATGTAACGACGGTAAAAATGATAAATTTTAGCAAGTAAAAGGTACTTTTTATTAGGGTATTATTTTTTGGGGGTGTTAAATTTTGGATTTGAGTTGTATATAGAAGAGTTGGGCCGGATGGTAAGACCCAAAACTCTTTTCTTTCTCTCTCTTCTCTCTCTTCTCTCCCGACGCTCTCTCTCTCTCTTCCCGCTGCCCGATTTTCCGGCCGCCGTTTGCCGCCGTCCGACCACCGTTCGCCGCCGCACCGGTCCCAAAAGGTCGGCCATCAACCCAGCTTCCATTCTAGACCGGTGACAGCCGCCCTAGCTCCGCCGTGAAGGAGTAGTGCCGCCCGAAAGGCGCGGCTGCCTAGAGCCTTCCGTCGCCGGAACTCCCTCCTCCGGCCACCAATCCGGGCAAGCTTGGTACGGTTTTGTAGCTCGCCTCCCGTGCAACAACCCCTCCAAAAGGCTCACTCCCTCTTGAGCTCGGTAAGGAGAAATTCGAAGTTGAAATTCTAGGGCTTTTAGGATGTTTTCGTTCGATTGACCTAGTTAGGCTTGAAATTGAACTTAGTGATAGTTATGAAAGTTGTTTGGGATGTTGAGAAAAGATGCTGTTAAAATTTGGTAGAATTTGGACGTCGCCGGAATCTGCCGTTTTGGGGTTTTGTATAATTTTAATTGTGTAATAATTAGAGGAATTTAATGGAGTGAATTATGGAATTTTCGGATGAGTTTTGAATAGGTTTGTGAATTTCCGAAGTTTGGTATTTTGACGGTTAAATAATGTAAAATCCGGCCGTAGGATTTAAATCAATTTCTAGGAAAGGTTGTATTTACGACTGCCGAGTATGATATAAAAGTTTGGATCGTTTCGATTTAAGAATATCGAAGTTAGGCAATGATGAGCGTATTTATGGCTCACGATTAATTTTGCCTATTTTATCAATACTGGATTTTAGTGGGAAATTAATTATATATTTGGAACAAGACGTGAGGAGACCCGAGCAGAAGAAGCGTCGGAGCGTCATCAGACTTAGGCCTAATTTGTGAGTGGACCTTTGTTTTAAATAAAAAGCATGCGATGAATGATTTTATTAATCATTTGTTTCTTCTGATGAGATTTATTGATTTCTCGCCTATTTGACAATTTTTCCTCTTTTGGAGAGATCCCGAAAATGAGATTTTCGGTGGATATATATATTTTGGATATTATGAATTTAGTATGTATATAATGCTAGCTAGCCATACGTGTTTGGTCCGTCATAATGAGGTAAAATATCATTATGGCGTGGCGTGAGTATTAGACACAAGCGTTATAGCCCTATATGAAAACTACTTTCTTTTTCGGTTTATTTAGGTTTTCATATAGGGAGTCCACACGTATATATACACCGTCTTTTTCGGTCATAATGAGGAAAAATACCATTATGGCGCAACGTGAGCGTTAGACGCCAGCGTTGTAGCCTTGTATGAATTTCTATTTTTCTAATTGTTTCTAGGATTCATACAAGGAGTCTGACGAGTGTAGTTACATACGAATATATGTTTATATATAGTTCAGCCAGAGATGCTCCATTTTATTTGAGTTTGTGACTAGCCAGTGCTAGTCGTGAAATTGCGAGTTTATGAGTTGAGCATTTTTAAGCTGCTGCATGCAGTATATTTTTCTATGAAATTAAAATGGGAATGCATAAATATTTTGTTATTAATTATTTTTGTCCACTCACTCTAACGTTATTAAATGTCTTCCCCTAGGCTCTTCGTTTTAAAATGCCCAGTCTGCAGAGTTCGGATTAGATCTAGTAGGAGACGAGGCATAGTCACCCGTATTTCCACCACCTTTCACCAGTAGGTTACCTGTTTAGCCTACCTGTGTTTTCTTACTTCCGCTAATGTCTAGTAGCTCTGAATACTTGGGTTTAATGTATATATTTTTGGTTGTGGGTGAAAGCTTGTTGATATTTTAGAATATTTGACGGAGGATGTATATTATCTTAGATAATGTTTATTATCATGTTGGTGGTGATTGTTTTTGGGGAGCACTAAGGCTCCAGAAGTTAAGGTTGGACTTGGAACCTTTAGAAGTGTTTGCAGGTTTCTATTGGAAGGGTTGTCCATTTCCAAGGGAGGTTGTACCGAATTTTGCGGTAAATCTTTCCTTGGAGGTGGTCCCCGCACGATTTACTCCGGGTTCAGGGTGAAATTCGGGGCGGGTCGTGGCAACTTCAGCACACATGGCGGCTTGCCATTCCGGAATGCGAACTGCCTGTGAGAAGGAAGCAGGTTCTTTGTGTATGGAAAGGTTAGCTATAAAAACTCTATGTGAAGGTGAAAGACGATGGTAAGAGATGACATTAGCAAGAGAGTGAGGGGTACCTGACGGCGGTGAAGACGACGGGAGGGACCGAGAGGGTAGTGCTGCATCAACATGAAAATCTTGCAAGAATGTGGGCACCTGAGTGGGTCGAGATGACCGACGAGGTTGAGGAGCAAGATGGGAAGGTGGTGAACTAGGAGTTGGAGTCTCGGGTAGTGGGGTGGTGTCTGGTGTGTGTCTGACATAGTATGGTGCACAATATTTTGATCAAGTGTGGGTGCAGGCAACGGAAGATTGGTATGTGGTGGTGGTGTTGGACCCGAAGAAGTAACCCAAGGTTGATCATCATAAAAAACTCTAGGCATTGGTTCAGTAGAAACCCGAGACGAAGGAGGATACTGTGTTTGGCCAGTAATCCTAGTTTGACCTGGATTTGAAGCTGAAGAAGAAGACTGTGTTTCGAAAGGAAAGACTGTTTCATGGAATGTGACATCCCGTGAGATGAAAACAGACTCTGTCTCTAAATCATAAACCGATATCCCTTTTGCCCATTCGGATAGCCAAGGAAAATACACTTGGTGGCTCTAGGGTCGAACTTGGTGGGTTTGTGAGGATGTGTAGATGGAAAACATAAACAACAACCAAACACTTTGAGGTGAGTGTAGTTAGGAGGTTTGTGGAACATTTTTCAAAGGGGCTGTGTCCAGAGAGTAGAGGTGTTGGTGTGCGGTTTATGAGATAAGCAGAAGTGAGAATGGCGTCACCCCAAAAGGATTTTGGTAGACTTGCTTGGAAAAGAAGTGCACGAGCTACATTGAGTAGATGACGATGCTTGTGTTCAACAACACCATTTTGTTGTGGTGTGTTGACGCAACTCGTTTGATGCACAATACTTTTGGAAGAGTAAAAACCATCCATTTTGAACTCTAAACCGTTATCACTATGAACTATTTTGACCTTCTTTTCAAACTGAGTTTCAGCAAGTTGAATGAAATCAATAAGAAGTTTTCGAGCTTCAGATTTTTGCACCATTAAGTAAACCCAAGTACACCTAGTGAAATCATCGACAATGGTAAGAAAATATTTAGCTCCAGAAATTGAAGGCTCATGGTATCCTCCCCAAATGTCAACATGGATTAAAGAAAACGGTGACTCACTTGAAATTATACTTAACGGAAAAGAATTTCTTGTTTGTTTGGCTAAAGGACAAACTGGACACTTGCTTGCATCGCAAGACTTATTTGACATGAAAGGAAATAAAGAAGAGACTCGACTCGAATGATGACCAAGGCGTTGATGCCAGAGATTGCTCGATGAACTGTTGACGACATGACATATTCCTTGCTGGGTTTTGTTGAGACAATATAGTCCTTCCCTCTCATGGCCCATCCCAATCGTCTTCCCCAATCGTAGGTCCTGTATGAAACAAACTTGTTTGAGAAATATTGTGATACAAAAAGAATCATGAGCAAGTTTGCTAACGGATATAGGATTAAGGTAAAACATTGGGACATATAGAACGTTTTATAGTTTGAACTGAGGAGAGAAAATCATTGTGCCTATGTGAGTGACCCTAGCATGACTACCATCAGGAAGTTTGACAAAACGTTTTTGGGTAGGAACTGCATGGGTGAGCAAGTGAGGATGACAAACCATATGATCGGTGGCACCACTATCCAAGATCCATACACTGGTCTTTGTATCATTACAAAAGCCAAAAGCTTTACCTGAGAGTTCCTCATAAGATGAGGTATTACCAGCATGATTTGCTGATGCAGTGCGGTTTTTGTTGAGGAGCTCAAAGATTTCATTGCACTCTGTCCTTGAGAAAGGGAAGCTGCGTGGGCTGCCTTCCTTATCAAACAGTGAGGACACATTGTTTCCTCTAGCCTGTGCTTGTATGCCTTCCAAAGCTGCCTTTCTCTTTCTACAATGTTCAATCACATGACCTTTGAAGCCATAAAAAGTGCACTTATGGTGTGCTTTGCAGTTCTTAGTAGAGTGATTATCTTTGTTGCATTTGGCACACTTCTTCCTCCCTTCAGAGTTTTCTTCCTGTGCCGCATTACGCACCGCGAAGGCAGCGCTCTCAAGCTGAGCAGGGGCTCCTTTGCTGCCGGTCATGGCTTTTGCTTGTTTTTCATGGCGGAGTGCTATGGCAAACGCTTTGTTCACGGTCGGAAGAGGGTCAATAGCCACGATGCTTCCACGAATGACTGAAAAGCTATCATTCAACCCATTAGGAACTGCATTGTCTTCTGGGTGTTGATGTAGTTTTGAACTTTGACACCTTCTGTGGACAAGTCACATAGGGCATCCCTTTCATCCCAAAGACCCTTCAACCTGTTGTAGAAGGTTGTGACAGTCTCGTTGCCCTGTTTACATTCATGAATTGCATTTTCAACATTGAATAATTGCACAGTATTGGTTTGAGAGAACCTCTCTTGGAGCTCAAGCCAAATGCCTCAAGCCGACTTGCAGTGTTTGACACTCTTTGAGAGCTCCTTTGTCATGGAACCGGTGAGCCAGGTTCTAACCAGCGTGTCCACACGATCCCATTGCATCTGCTCATTGTTCTCTTCAGCTGGTCTGGAACTACTTCCATTCACAAGTCCAGCCTTTTTTCTTGATTGTCAAGGCGTTTGTCATGGATTGGCTCCATTCTGAGTAGTTATCTTCAGCAAGTAACCCAGGTACGAGTATTGCGCCTGGTTGGTCAGAGTAGTGGAGATATAGTTGATGGTTGGGATGTTCCCAAGGTTCTGCTATGCGAGAAAGGCCGACGTCGAAGCTTCTTTGAGGATGGCATCCTTCAGAAACTGTATGGTCAGCTTGTGTTCCTTCTCGGTGTCTTCACTCATGTTGAACGAGGCTAGGATTTAGCAGACTTTGTGTTTGTGAGATTTAGGCCAAGGATCAATGTTCTGGTACCATATACAAACTTGTACAGAGAAGAAGCTATCGTTCTTATTAACTGTATTCGATATACATTGGTATTTATACATACAGAACCCTCGTAGGGTTTGCCAACTCTAGCTGTACTAAGAAAGTAACTAATTACAATCAATCTAGGATTCTATTACTAAAGATAGTATCAACTAATTTTTGCTATGTTCTTTCTTTTTTTTTTTTTTTGAATAAAAGACTGGTACGGCCGTCCTCAAATCTTATGTATGTTCTTTTTTTAAACTGTTGAATGTTTCATTTTCAAAAACTGTTATACATGTCTAATGCACTGGTTTGTCAACGTTGAATGTACTCGGAAATAAATCTTCGATACTATTCTCTTGAGCTGGTAAAAATCGTCGAAGAGTTTATATGCTAGTTGAGTTTATGCTTACGCTAAACAATTTTTCTTTTAATGACACACTGACTTCAATAACTGAGGAAGTGCCCCAATTGAGTGGATGCTAATGTTATAAATATAGTCCTCTATATACAGTTAAACCCTCTATAAGTTAGTAGCATTGAGACAGAAGAAATTATATTAAGTTAACGAATATTAAATAATCAAGGTAATTAGCATGTTATCCTCAAGTTGGGAGTCAGGACCTACCAAAACTATTATTTAGTTGAGATTATTGATTTATCGAGGTCGTGATGCAGATTTTTCATGCTGTACTCCTGGACGGTTGGATGACACAAAAATAACCTTGGATTTAAATGTCGTTTCAACTTTAGCATCTAACCGATTTAGGGTATAAATATATAATTTTCTTGGAAATCAGTAAAGGTGTTTCCACATTTTATACATTTGAGACTAACAACTGGTTTGAAATTAGAGTAAAACTTCTTGTAGACACAGTTCCTGATTTCTTATAGGATATCCTTTATGTGGATTCATGCAATTCTTCTAGTGTGATTCAAGAAAAGATTTTATGACGATATAACTATTGCACTTAAAAATATCTTATATTCTTTTCTAAATAGACCAAAAACACTTTATAATTTCAAAATTTGATATTGGATTGCTATGCAAGTATGCAACTGACAAGCAGACTCAAATGAGTTTATAGGATTTTCAAGAAATACATCAAAAGAGTCGTTTTCATATCACTTCTTTTATCTCTTTCTAATTAAAATGCATGAAAGGTCAACTCGATCCATTGGCTTCATGTGTTCTGTTTCTCCTTTTCCACTCCAATTAAAATCCATGTAAACTTAGTTTGTGCTGTTTCTTTTTTCCCACATTATTACATCAGAAACTACCTCTCATTCTAATATGAACCATATTTCAGTTCACTAATGATCATATAATCTCCTCCAAATGAGGTGTCTAAGGAGAAAATCACAAGCATCATCGTAATTTTTGGAAGATGCAGATATGAAAGGAACCAGCACGTTATTCTTCAACTTGAAACTTCCATGCCAGTTCAGTTTTTGTTCTGTAATATTCATTGCAAATTTGGCTATTTCTGCTCTGCAATTTTACTTCATTTAGCAAACTGATTCTTGGGAGTCCCCTGCCTGCAGTTATGTGTTTAATTTGTTTCGTCTTGGATGGCTTCCAGGTGAACTATCCCGTAGATTCATATATGCATGTAACTTCTCCTCAATCAAATTCAAACAATTTCAATTAAATTTTTTTGAATAGAAATAAATAACTTCATTATTTATCCACGATTAGTTTACATATTCGACCCAAGCTAACAGACTAACTAACAGGTAACCCTCACTTCAAACAATTTCAGTTAAATTTGAAACGGTTAGGGCACTTAATAGTCTAAGTGTATCATGTGAATTGTTAATGTATTCATCAGCCTTGATATGGTAAAAGAATGTAGACAACAGTGTGTAACTCGATTCAATGTATCAAAATCATATACGGAAAATGGTTAAAATAAGAAATATAAAAATCAATCCTAAAGACATTTGGAAATTACAGAAAAAGGAAATTAAGTATATTAGCCATTAAGAGAAAGTAGATTTCTATCAAATAGGTGAATTTCAGGAAAAACAAATAGGTGAATTTCAAGAAAGTTTGTGTAACGAAAATAGAGATCCCAACCTAGCAAATTATGGATCATATATACAAAAGTTTTCCATTTTCATATGTGTGTCTCTTGATTTATTTGCTTATATGAAACACCAGTACTTTGTACTGGTATACACAGAGAAACTCACTAAACTAGTAGCACAATCATCCCATTAACAATTACAATTTCCTTCTTCCCCTCACTAATCAAAATACATATATGCAAATTATTTACTTGTCTCGTTGTGTTTGTTTATTTGGTTAGGTCTCTCTTTGATCAACTATTCTCAATCATTTATACATGGTCGTTTTATATATGTACGTATGAAGCCTCTATACTCAATTTCCCATAACCAATTATTCCCATACACACCAGATTTGGCTGCGTCCAACACCCAGAATCCGGTACACAGCTTTCATTATTTCCCGTTACTAATCTACACAGAACTGCACATCTCAGAGACTCGATCTACACACACAAAATCAATCAAAAGCATTATCCCTGAGATGGAGTTGTGAAGTCTGAGGTTTACATCTAAAACCAATTGGTAATAGTTGGAGAGGCCCAAATCTTTATAAACTACAGGCAATATCTCATTTTTCCCGATGCGGGATTGATATTTCAACATGTTTCCGCACGTGTGGCAAATTTTCAAGTTTAACACGTAATAACATTTAAAGTGACGTGGAGTGCGTGTAACCTTTAGGTTTCACATAAGGACGTAGATAACCCGCTCTGATACCATAATAAAATAACTCTTCAACTGAAGCTTCCATGCATTCCAACTTTTATACTACTTAGAAAGCCTCCATCATGAAATGTGTTGCGTCACCCACTCACCGGATATGATGAGTGATTTTTCTTTCTTTTGCAGAAATTATTTGGAAAGCTATTCTGGCAATACTCTTTTCAACCATAGTCCACTGGTGTAGCATTTTCAGAATCGAAAGCCTCGTCAACTCTTCTCAATCTGTTATTTGAGGTTATGACCCTGAGAATACACCAGCTCAAGCTCTGGAGCTGTTTTTTTTTTTTTTTAAATCTTTTTATTATCATATAAGCAACTCATCATATCAATTGTGAGTCGAATTCATGACCTCTCGAATTCATGACCTCTCACATATAAATGAGTGACTTATGCCACTAGACTAAACGGTAATGAGAACCAGCTCATGAGTTTAAAAAAAAAAAAGCACTTTTTTATGACATTTGATTAAGAAAGGAAAAAAATGGTCATTTAATTAAGTACGATTTTTTGCTGTTGAGCAAATGTAATTATACAAAAATTAAATTTATGCATCAACCTGTATCATACCCAACACGTTATCCTCAAGCCTGTTTGGACGGACAACAATTTTTATTTAATCAAAATTATTAATTTTATAAAATATTAAATTGTCAAAGTCTTTTATTTAATCGAAATTACTATACATCTTTCTGAAGACTAGTTGATTTATGTTTCATCTGAGTTAACAATATATATATATATATATATATATATATATATATATATATATTTGGTTAATACTAATGGTTTAAACCTTTAATTTAATGGGTTATAAAGATAGTATATGACTACATAAGCCTCATGACTGATGATACTTTGCCCCTATACCTTAACTCTCACATGCTTCTTAATTTGTATTACTTCATTTTTCTTGGACCATTTCTCTCGGACATCCAAAGGAGCCTGCATTGTCCTTAAGAACAAATTAAGTCATTAGTTCCTTAAGAATCATGTACCATGTTTATAAGGGGGGTTTTGTTCTAATTAGTTAGTAAGACATTCATATGTGTAAAACTCTTTTACTTAAGCATAACACCCTTGCTATAAAAGATCTGACCCTCCTAATTCCTTAAAGTGTGAAATGAAAGCAACAAGGGATAGCAAAAAATGATGTCCTAATTATGTAGCAAACTAGATTACAAAAAGTCCATGATTGTTTACTATTGATAAGAAAACTATCTACACTATTGACAATCAATATCCATAAGTATCCAAGAGGTATTCCAACTTAATCCTCAATCGTTATCACCAATATTGAAAATAGGTATATACGATACGATTAGAACTCACATTCTTTGGACTTTGTTTCCTTTCCACACTACAATCAATGTGAGGTAAAGCACAAAAGAAACTTCTTGTCCAGCCTTCCAATTAGATCTTGAATAATGGTGCGTCTATTGCCACCCCACAAACTATTTTACTTATTCCGTATTATTTTCACACCCCACTTATCTAATTTTAATTGTACGTTTACTTTGTTCACCCATTAACAATACCTAAAAAATATTTTTCTCAATTGTACTTTGTTCACCCTACATTCTCTTCATATATTTTGTTAAATTCAGATTTGCTCAAAATAAGTAAAATCACCAAGTGAACAAAAATTTACATGAAAGTATAAATCCAAGTTAAATAATAAGAAAAACTCTCAAATTTAACAACTCAATGGTATCATCAGTTGATATCAAGATGCACAATGTCTATAAATGTACCTTTAGTAGCAATTGCCTTCCATTTTTTTAAGTTTCTTGAACTGATCTATCCGTTATTCATAAATACGATATAGTACTTGTCTATGAGAATTTACATATAAAGTCGACATGAGAAATAATGAGTAAAATGATAGACGAATCATTAACAAAGAAAAAAAAAACTACAAACAGTTTACCAGTTTACCTCCTCTTCAAGTTAAATGCTAATGTCTTTAGTGTCTTCAGACTCACGACCGAATATGATAAATCTGAGTTAGAGTTATGAAATTTGTGTTCATCCAAAACAAAAAGATAAAAAAGAAAAAGAAAAAAAATTGTAATTTGTAACAACTTATTGTCCCTTGCTGTAATTTTACATCAGAGTATTTTTGTATTTCAATAAATCAACAACGTGTGGGGTGAGTAAAGTGGTTTGTGGGGGTGACAATAGACGCACCCTACATGTTAACATAGAATGAAATTAACCAAAATAGGATTGCGGTAGTTATCCTCCACAATGTTAGATGAAATCTCAAATTTCTAGCATGAGAGAAAAGGAGCGTGGACATGCTATCTAAATCCTTATATGGCTCGGCTTAGAAAGTTAGAAAGTATAGTAAGTGTCAAAATAGAGCAGAAGCATGAATGTAATGTGGAAATTTGAGCACGATTGAAGTAAATCATCCAAGCATGGCTGCACAGGCATGAAAGGAGCTCAAATTAAGCATGACCCGTTTGCATTATTGAACTTAGAAGAATCTACACATCCAACACAAAACTAAATGACAATAGATATAAATGTTTAACTCTACGTTTCACACAATTTCGACTTTGTATCGTGGGTCACACATTCGGAAAGCTTTCTTAACAAATATTTTTTACCAAATAAATTTTCAACAAGCGAATCGTTTTCGACAAAAATCAGTATTAATTCGATTTGATTGAAAAGGAAAAGAAGAAGCATCATGGACAAGATTTTGACCCCAAAATACTACCTTCTCCTCACCAATTGTTCCCCAAGCATTCATTTTCACTCCCTTCACACCTAGGAGGAAACCCAACTGGAGCAATTCAAGTGTTTGGACAATGAAAGCAAGATGTAATTTCTTGCTGTGATAGCAAAAGGTTACCATCTTCATTATTGAAAAGTCAAGAATTGTGAAATGACAGAAATGTAGTCCAGAATTGTGGGGGCAAAATTCCCAAAGATTAAGCACATCCTGGTTGTGAGGTGTGATGTTGTCATCTCAATTGTCACCCAGAAACGGAAAAAAAAAAAAAAAAATGTTGCTTTCATCTGAGTTAGCCATGGCTCCAGCAACGTTCTCTAGTAACCCACATTCTGGACCTACTTTTGTTATTTTGTGATGAATGAAATGTCCCCATGACTTGGGATTGAATTAATGGTGTGATCGCTAATCAGTGAGGCACTGGTTGGCAGTTTAGCCTTCACCTACTTCACCGCTTGCATTGCTGCATCGTCGATCTCCTAGGATAGATAGTTTCTTCTCCATCTGAGAAGGCCAGCCAGACTTGACAAACTGAGGACTTTGCTTCAAATTATGCGCATGTTGGTCTCTCCATTGAAGACTGAGGATGCATTCAGATTTGCGACTACGACGAAATCAAATCACCAATTTAGCTCGAAGGTTTTGATTACCAACTCATGAGGCAAATAACATTACTTGATATAATATGTTTACTATACAGTAAGTTCCAATACACCCTTGAGTAGATGACAAGATAAACTGCCATCATGACTGTGGGAACAATATGGTTTTCATCATGACAAGATGAATAGTACAAGCTCGTATAAGTATCATACAGTAAAATTTTCATCTGAGCAAACGATATGTCCCTGTCTCTACCAAATGCTATGATTATATTTTGGAAGAGTATTTTTAAACACAAAGGTCTATGTCCCTAATATTGTGCATACATCTTTGTATTTTCCCAGTTAAAATGAAACTAGAACCCAACTAACACTCCTTGCCCATCCCACAATTGACAATAATGGACAAAAGCTATATATATTATATGCAACATGGCTAAAGAATTTGACTGCTAGTTGGGGAATTCCAGATGCAGCTAAAAATATGTTCAGTAAATCCAACATCCAAGACTTTACCTCGAATTCACCCATTGCTGGACCACTTTGTTCTTTCCTTTATATTCTTTGATCATTAGATACCCAGAGTAATTGAAAATTTCAGACATGCTTTTTGGATAGTGAAGATATTGATCAGATTATTTGATGCATTCAGAAGTTCCCTGCAGGCAAGCCTACATCTAAGTAACTATAAGATGGTTCGGGTATTCACGCACCAAGTGGGACTGAAATAACTGGGGAGTTCACGCACCAACAGTTACCGTCTGATAAAAGAATAATGATCAAATTTACTGGTGATAAACAACATCAGATTACATTATCCTCAGAAACTAAACATATAATTTACCATTTTCTTTTTCTTGTGTTATCTAACAAAAAACCTGCATGTCTTTCCATCTTTCAGGTGCTCCCTATCCTAAATCTATTATCTCCTTACATAATAGGGAATGGTGGATAAGAAAGAAACTGCATCTATTTGATGCAGAGAGGAAACTTGACAACAGAGATGAGAATAAAGGGGAAATAGGGAATTATACCTACATAGCAACAGTATTGGCCATCAGGTGGATGCTGAAGGCAACTTCCAAAAGTTTTTGGTTGCAACAAGAATTTTCTCTCTCCCGTGTGATTCTGGTTCTTTCTCGTGTATGCTAGCAGTCCACCTTACATTATGAGCTATGCGACCTATTTTATCAATAACTTCGGGAGAGTCTCTAATCACAACCGTTCCTTCAGGACGCAAGATTCGATCCATCTCCACCAACAAATCCACAAGGTTACATCTGTAGAAAAATCAAGAAGCATGTTAAATTTTGATGAAGGAATGTAGCAAGAACATATAGAATCAAAGGACAGTTGCACAATTAGAACTCAAGGGTATAATACCTGTTTTTTCCTGTACTTGAATGTTTTATGAGTGATTCAATGCTGGTTACATGAATGAAATCATAAGAACGAGGATACGTTGAGAAAGGCTCACACCTGTACCAAATCAAAAACATCAAATGAGAAAGGATCTAATTTAGAAAATGAATGCGTATAAAAAGAGAATGTGACTAGCATCAACCACCACACTTAGTAACACTGAGTAAATATTTTCTTTTCCTTTTGTGTAGAAAACTATGTTTGCTTTGGTTCCTCATTCACCAATTAGCCAGAAAATACAAATTATGGGATGGAGCGATGTTATAGTTTTCCACAAGGAAATGCAGCAAGAACAAAGAAAAGAAACTTTTGCGGATACTGGTATTAATGTACGGATATCACTAGCAGTGCATACTTCACATCAAGTTGCATGATAAATGATATTTATTGTATAATCTACTAGTTATAATGGTAAAAACATACTGCAATCCAAGAATTCACAACTACATTTATTCCATAATTGATGCATATTTTGTAAGATAGCAAATGAGTTGATTTATGTGAAGAAATAGTGTAAGGTCAGCTCAATCAAAGGATTTATGTGAAGAAAACATTGGGGTTTAGAATATTGCAGTACTCAGTACTCACCAATCATGGTAGACTCCAATGAGACCTCTGTCGTATATTATAGACAGAGTAGAGGGCTTGCGAGAAGGAACAACATTCATCACCCAAACAGGGTCAGATTTCAGTGCACCAGCAAAACCTCCAAAAAATGCATTCATGTCCATGATGTTGCGCACAGCTGAAGTTCCAAGCTTCAGGTGTAGAGAATCCTTATAGTAGGCCACTCTTCTGGCCCATCGTCGAGTATCAGCCTCAAACACATCAACGCCATTTCTCATGACTGTGACCCTTGCAGGAGGTTTCGTCAGCCTTGCTGGCCATTTTGGAATCATCCCAACAGCAAATTCTCCCTTGACAGAAGATGTCCTACTCATGCATTTCTTTAACTTGACATACCTGCACGACAGTTAAATTTATTAGTATTAATTCCACAGAATCTTTGAATATGAGTCAATTCAGTAAAACTAAAAAAGATCATCACAGTGACACAACAACTGAAATTCCTACAACAGAACAAAACAAGACCCATTAAAGAACTTTGGAAACTGAAATAATTTCATACTAATAATGGTTTTTTAAGACAATTACCATGCATCATTTGAGTCATCTGATTCGTCACACAATTCTAGACCATATTCATTTTGGTTAGGAAGGCATGAATCACCAGCAGGTTTTTTCCAGACAGCTGTGTTTCCATCAACAGCAATTAGCTCATAACACAATGCTCTTGCAACTCCTTGGAGATCTGCCCATTCCTTGTCTTGATTAGCCCACTGCACAGGCGGACCAGAGATTACTAGGTATCCTCCTGGGCGAAGTACGCGATCCACTTCCAGAAAATATGTGGCATCTGCAATCCCGATTTTAACGATAAGAGCAAGTAGCAGTGAGAGAATATTGTAAAATTGTGAGAAGCTAAAGGTGAAAAGAACTAACTGTAGGCAGTAAAAGGGATCAAACATCGAGAGCAATGCACCAAATCAAATGAGAAAGCAGGAAAAGGCAGTCTGCGAGTGCCAAGCATGAGAGAAAATGCTGGAATTCCTCTTTCTAGGGCAAACTGAATCTGTGATTTGTGTGAGTCTCTTGGAGCAAATGACATTGCTATAATGTTTTTGGCCAGAAGATACCCACCAAAACTAGCAACCTGTACAAAAACCAATTGTTATAATTGAATGATAACTACTAAGACCTACTGAAAACAGGGAAACGGCTCTTTACCCCACAACCCATATCAAGAGCAGTCCGCAGAACTCCATCACCAATAGGGATGTACTGTCCAAGTTTTTCAATATATTCTATAGCTCCATCAGGGAACATGGTGCCACCACCAGGGAAAATGAAGTGTGGGCCTTCCAGTTTCATCCATCCCTGATGACCTTTTCTCTCTGCAATTTTGTTGTGTGGCATGTTGCTGTGCCATATCTGTATACACGTTAACGTTCTAAGATATGTGGATAAAGAACATATAAAGTGATACTTCATGTCTTTGATATAGAACATTAAATGAATTCGAACAAATATTTCCAGAACAAAGATGACTCAACATCCACAACATCGTCTCTTCATTATAAATTAACTCCCATGAATAGGACTAAAACGACAAGCACATTCAATCCATCACTAGTTAAAGAAAGACAACAAGGGGAAAGGCCTCTATAAGCAGTTCAAGTCTCACTTGTTTGGGCAACAAACTAGAGGGATTGTTTCACGAAACTTCAACAACATAAAAACAGCTTATGAGTAGCCTGATGGTCTACTCTAACAGTTGAGGAATGCGAGCTGTCATATTAACCCAAAAAGAAAACAAAGCCAGACTGCATGCCCAGTGTGGCTCTAAATCTATCACCGACAACAAGCAACTACACATTTCTCTTCTTTTTCGCTCGAACAATTACCTATTAGTAGCAACAGAAAGAGTTGCATCCTCTAAGAAAACTATAGATGCCGCTTAACTTTCGAACTAATTTTCATAGGTACACCAAATTAACCAATAATGCCTATGAGAGCCGACAAATCTCAGATCAAAGCTTCTCATACAACAGCAACAAATCCGATTCAGGCCAAGTTCGAATCTTCTCATAAACAAAACAATTACAATGCATTTCAAAGTATAAAGATCAAAGCACACACACCTTTTCCAAGCTCTCCGGCCACGGCACCGGAATCCTATACCCATCAGGCGGCGGGATCAAGCAGAGAGGAGTCTCCTCCGGCGGAGGACAATGCCGTTCTCTATAAAAGTTCATCTCCCTGCTGAGCTGGCTGTTCCTCCGGGGATCCTCACACGGCATGTGGTCGACGGCGTCGGCGGGGCAAGCCTCGATGGGCTGCTGGTGCTGGCCTTGCTCGACCAGGGCCACCAAACGGTGTCGTTGCTTGGGATCGGCGTTGGTGGAGAGGAGCAAGGACTGGCGGCCGGAGGCGGCCATGGAGTCGCCCAAGGGGGTGAAGACGAGGAGGAAGAAGAGGATGACTATGCCGAAGAAGGCCGCGGAGACCAAATCCAGGAGGCGCCATTGCCGGGGGATCCGCTTCGATGCGGGCAGGTTCAGGTGGCCCATTTTGAGGATATCGGATCGGGTCAAATTGGCATCAAGGGTCTGAAATTGGGGCGGGTCGGGGGAAAGATTGGATTTTGAGGTGGGGATGGTGGAGATTGGGATGAGGAGGGTTTACGAAGGTGGTGTTGGTGAGAGTGGAAAAGAGAGAGAGTGAGAGGTGGTGAAGCTCCTACTGCTATTTCTTCAATCTATTATTTGTTTAACTGGTGGATCTTCATTAGTGATAATAAATTAGTGGGGATGATGAATTATTCCTTGATAGATTTTTTTGATTTCTTTTTAATTATTGTGAGATTGAATTAAAATTTGGAAATTGTTATAGGATGTGTAGCTTGAACTTGAAGTAAGGAACATGTGATGAGATTGTAGGAATCAAACATAAGTCTATGATGTAGGAGTGTTTTGTGATGCTTGTAAATCTGAAATTAGTACGAGGCAAAGAGAGATAGAGAAGCATGGGGGTATTTATTTTTTCTATATTTTATAGAGGTGGAGTAGACATCAATGTTTAAGTAGTCAAGTGTTTGTCAGCCTAAGTTGAACATTTTGTGGTCCTAATCAGAAGCAGAAAGAATTGATTAAGTTTTTCTATCAACAAATTGTGTGTAGTTTTCTTCTTGGAGATCAGATCGGTTCATGAGTTGGATGACTAATGAATTGGGATTTCAAATTAAGGCAATATTTAGGCAGCTTGGCATCTGAAGTGTTTATAGGTGGCCAAACATCTCCAAGGTTCTGGTTATTTAGCACCAAATCAGAAAACAAAGACCCAGGAATTGCAATCAAAAGCTTCGAGAAACCTGTGGACTGGTTTGTATAAACATATCATGAACATGTTCAAACAGAAATGATGTGATTTACACACTACCAAAGAAAGTGAAGGGGAATCAGAAGAAACCAATTGAAGATGCGGTAGTACACCCCTCTCTAAACCCGAAAGGTAAGGGCCCGAAAGGGAAGGGGGTGGGAGTAACCTTCATATATTCTGGCACAAGAAAAAAGAGGAAGAAAAGTAACAGCAGAAGGGCAGAACGATCTGAATAATCGATGCAACTGATGAAAGTAACTGCCGATATACAAAACATCAACCATCTAATATTGGTAACTGTCGCATATTTTTTCCATCCTGGGTATTCTAAATGTGCAAAATCCACCGCTAAATACTAGCTGTCATCCATGCGGATGAAAATGACAAAATAACAGTGCACAAAAGCAAGGCTTGGCCAGACTAAAACATTGTCCGCAAAATAAATTCAGGACTTCTTTGATTGCTTTTGATTGCTTTCGTGCTTGAAAAGATTTACCCTGAGTAGCATCGACTTCACATCCCGATCAAACTCATTCCCTGTCTGTAGGGCCCTCTGAAAAGTTGCATTCCTTTGATCCGCATGACGTGCATATAGAATTTTGTTGTGAGAATCAATACGAGCCTGCAGTGGCACAAAGAATTTGGGTCAATACACAACAAATAATTACATATGGACAAGACTGACAGAAGTTTCACATTATCCCGGCCGAAACTATTCTAGATTAATTTCTAAAACTGTCATGTTATGCTCTGAGAGGTTAGGTATAAGGCCACAAGCCATGCAGCTTATGCAGGTTTATATAGAGCATGGAAGTATATATGACAGGACAAGAACCTAGTATTCTAAATTTTTACTGTTTTAAGCTACTATATATCCAATATGATGAGACACAGTAGATGGCATTTCAAACCACACCTGAACTTGGTTGTCAGTTATCAAAGCTTCAAGTTCTTTCTCCAACCCTGCAACATCAGTTTTGAAAGCATTGGCCATCATGTTTAGATCTACAGACACAAAGGGGTGTGTGTACTGGATGAGGGCCTTGTTGCGGATCTGGTCATAGAGCGTCTCAAGGTGATCATGCAAATGGATGTCCAGCAACAAGTTTGCTTTGAGATTCCCAAGGTAATCCAAGCATGAAGCATAACGGCTACAATAGAAGAGAAAATAAATGTTACTGAAACTGAAATAACTCTAGATAAGATATCAGCTTTACTGTGAATTGAATAAAAACAGTTGCAAAGGCATGCGTTTATCAGTTCCAATACTAACAAGAAACTGGAACATGTTAACACCCTGCAAACTGAAATGAGAACTCAAACTAAATGTACTGATAAAAATGTATGAGATCAGTGATGTTTCTTGCATGATCGATATCTATGCATATTTAAATATATATCGCAATAAAACTTGACACAGATAAAACAGAGATATATCAACTGAAAGATACCATCACAAAATATTACCTTGAGTAGAAATCATTAATAACCTCCCTTATTTCAGGCACCAACTCTAAAAAGTTCCGGAAATTCAGGTTGTCAATAACTTTGCTCTGTCAAATAAAAGCACTTGATGAGAAAAGACAAGAAACACCAGAAAACAAAGGAAAGAAGAATAAGGATACATGCCTTCAGTTCTGCTCGGTCAAAACTTGCAAGTGCACAAAGCCCACCATATGTTGCAATATCTTGAGGTGCAATGACTTCATTGTAGTTGTTTCCCAACTCATGCCCAGTATCCAAGAACTGTAAACCGCAGTAATATAGATTAGGACAATTTGTCAGAACTCAGCATAGCTCTCCTACATTCTTAGATGTCTCACAAGAACAATCGATGATGGAAGGCATAGATTCAACGAATTCTAATAACAGAGGTTTATCTGAGATGACTATATAATGCGTTTGATTGCACCATTCATATTAAAAAAACCTTTCCAAAAAAAAAACAGACAAAGATTACAAATAACCAAGAACCATTTTGAAAATTAGATGATAAGCAACACTAAATCAGCAAAAATAATAGACTAAGATCTTCCTGAAAGACCCTACAAACACACTCAGCACTAGTTCCTCTGAGGCTCTGTGGTACAAAAAGAAGGTGAGTGCTAGAGTTATGAATCCTATCTCCATACTAAGCACAGACAGACCTACGCTATTATCACATTATGTTAAACTACAAAGCTACCAGTCTTTCTATAAAAAGGAAAGCAAGCAGAAACAATCACACTGAACAGAGTAATGTAATCAGTAACAAACCTTACGAGCAGCAAGCTTGTATTTCTTAGCTTCCAAGTTAGCCAATCCAGCAGCACAGCGAAGTTTTGCAACAGTAATTGGGTCAAGAGCCTCTTGTGTTTGTTCTGCTTTGCTAACATAGCTTGCGACATGAGTAAATTGACCCATCTCAATGCTGACCAGAATGGAACACATGCACATATGAACAATATGCTTTGATGTAGTGCAATAATCACGAGTACGGACATAGTTCTTAAAAGCATCCCCAAGTTGCCCATGAGAATAATGGAAATCTCCAAAATCATTGTAGCCCATTCTTATGCTTTCTTTGATCAAATTTGTCTGCAGAAAAGCATTTGAACCCAGAATGAGAGATCAGAGAAAGAGCCAAAAGGGAATCCAAAAAGATGCATGTATTTGAAGATTTACGGGAATAAAAGCAAAAAAGAAATAAAACTCCTCAAACAGAGACCACTAAAGTGTGGTTTTTCCAGGGACTAAATATAAATAAAGCATCAAGACCCTATAATCCAGAAAAGTTTTTCTGACAACATAAGTTCATGTCGCATGTGTCAACTTCAACTTTGGTCCTGAAGCTGATTTTTTGAACTTGTTTAACAGCACCAAAAACCAGACATCTATCTCAATTCAAATAAAAATCATGAATTTATATCCAAGAGGCATATTCTTGCTCACAAGCAAAGTCCACCTCGTCCTCACCAACCGTAAGTTTACATTCTGACTTCTAGAAAAAGAAACACAATTCCTTGGAACCCTTTTAAACCTTTCCACTCTCATCCACCATCAAACATGCAATCAACCTAAACTCAAGGAGCGATGACCAACATTTCCATAAAGATAAACAATGGCCTATGAATCTCCTGTGGTCAACAATAATTCTAGGTACAGTACAACCTAAAAACCAAAAACTCTAGCAGTAGATTCTTCTCTCATATAAACCTATCTCTCACACTCTAAACCAAGTACAACATAAGCAATACAAAATTAGGCAACACATCACAATAACAAAACTAAGAACCCTAGAAACACAACCACATGCAATAATTCCATAATCGAAAACCCTAGAAATTCATTCGAAACAAAACAAAGCTCGCATTTTGAGGTAGTGCATACTCTGTAAGCATTGAGCTCATTCTCAAGCTTCTCCCTCTTCTGCTCGGCTCTCCTATCCACCGACTCGCACCACGCCAAGTCCATCTGATACTCCGGCCCCAACCTCCCGTCGATCTTCTGCGCCACGTCCCTAAACCACTGCGTGTTCTCGCCCTTCTTGACCTCATCATACGCCATCCTCAGCGCCTCCAGCTCCATCGCCTCGTTGCGGCAGCCGCGGCTCTGCTCGGCGATGAACAGCAGCCGCGAGATCTTCGTCCGACCGCCGTAGAGGCTCGCGTAGGCCTCCACGTCGAGCGGCTCGCCGGAGATGATGGGGCGGTTGCGCTTCTCGTCCTCGCCGCCGCCGTTGGCGTAGATCTCGTCGTCGATCATCGCCGCGGTGGTCTCGTCGTCGGCGTCCATTGTGGAAAACTAGGTTAGGGAGATTTCAGGGCTTTGGCGATGAGGGAGCTCTCAAGGAAGGTGGTGGTGCTTCGGACTGTTGTATACTCTCTCTCTCTCTCTGTTTTGTACCACCGTGTATAAGGACTAAGGAGGAAGATGGGTTGTGGAGCAAACACGACGTCGTCTTGAGGTTGGGCTTTCGGGTAACAAGGCTTTGGGCCGTAAAAGTGGGCTTCTGCCTCGACTATTTTTTATTTTTTTACTAAACTCAGATGGAAAAAAAAGAAATAAAAAAAAAATGGAGTTCAAGTGTGTGCTGACTTGAGCCATGTTGTTACAAATGGAAGAGTTTTGAAAGGCTTTGTGTCTAGTATCCTAATATCAGGTTGAACGAGCTTGATGTACACTAAGATTGATTTTTAGATCTAGATTTCCAAAGCTGAAGTGTCCTTTACAATTTGGAATTTTCAGTAGATTTGATATCAAAATCAATTCTTCTTCTTTTTTAAAAAGATATAAAAATCAGTTCCCTTTGTTCTTTTTCTTTCTTAGCGCATAAGCTCACTATGTGATGTAGTGGAAAAACTGTCTCAATGCAAAAAGGGATAACAACTTTGTTCTTTCTTTTTAGAGCATAAACTCGCAATGTAATATTGTGAAAAGATCTTCTCAAGGGAAAAAGAGAGAACATCGAGTCTGATCGAGCTCCTACTAATCATCTAGCTAGAGAACATGATCTTATATAAGTGCACAAATGTTACAACGAGCTGGTCCACTATAGGTACTTCAAAATTAAAATTGATGCTGAACATTTTTATAAATTTAGTTTTATAGAACGCCCTTGACTTCAATTTCAAGAGTGCACTGCACTTCCAAACGAGTAGATCCATTCTTATGGATATTAAGCTGTCCTCATGCAGAAGAATTTACCACTATGTACTCAAGAACATAGATATTAGGGGTTTAGCTAGAAACTTATCGTGACATATGAACTATATATTAATATTACATGTTCATATCAGAACGTTTTCTGGGCAAGCACATAGAGAAAACCGTTTTTAGGGGCACGGAGAAAATATACAAAAGCCATCATCTTCTCTATATAAACTATCTAACTAGTCTTACCATTTCACCACACCTCCTCATATCCATTAGCTTTCAAATCCAAGCCTACAATGGAGTTCACTAACCAGAGCAAATGTATCTGCTTGGCCTTCGTCCTGATCATGTTGGGGGCCTGGTCTTCGGAAGCCACTTCTCGCAGCCTCCAAGATGCATTAGCTTATGGGAGGTACGAGCAATGGATGGCTCGTTATGGACGTGTGTATAATGATGCAAACGAGAAGGAGGATCGCTTCAAGATATTCAAGGAGAATGAGGCATATGTAGAGTCTTCCAACAAAGATGGAAACAAACTTTACAAATTGAGTCTGAACCAATTTGCAGACCTTACAAATGAGGAGTTCACTGCCACAAGAAATCGATTCTTGGGGCACGAGTGTTCCACCAAGACCACTACATTCAAGTACGAAAATGTTTCTGTGCCGGCTACAATGGACTGGAGAAAGAAGGGAGCTGTAACTCCAGTGAAGGACCAAGGCCAATGTGGTATATAACACACTTCTTGTTTTTTTTTTTTTTCCCAATGTTGTAAGATCTATTTCCATTTGCAAAGAAAAAAGTATATGATCTGTGCTAATTATTCTAACTGCTACAAATGTGAAATCAAAATGTACACAGGAAGTTGTTGGGCCTTCTCAGCAGTGGGAGCTATGGAAGGAATCACTCAACTCACAACTGGTAAACTAATCTCTTTGTCTGAGCAAGAGCTGGTTGACTGTGATGTCAATGGTGTAGACCAAGGTTGTTCAGGTGGCCTTATGGACGATGCCTTTCAGTTCGTTATTCAAAATCATGGTATTAATACCGAGGCTAATTATCCCTACACGGCTGCTGATGGTACATGCAATGCCAAGAAGGAAGCAGGACATGCAGCCACGATAACTGGCCACGAAGATGTGCCTGCAAACAGTGAAAGCGCTCTTCTTAAGGCCGTGGCTAATCAACCTATTTCGGTTGCCATTGATGCTAGTGGATACGACTTCCAGTTATACTCAAGTGGTGTTTTCACAGGAACATGTGGAACTGAACTAGACCATGGTGTTACCGCTGTTGGCTATGGCGTGGATGCTGATGGAACCAAGTACTGGTTGGTAAAGAACTCATGGGGTGCACAATGGGGTGAAGAAGGTTACATAAGAATGCAAAGAGATGTTGCTGCACCGGAAGGTCTCTGTGGCATTGCCATGGAAGCCTCTTACCCCACCGCATAGTATACCAGTAAAGATTGAATCAAAGCCTACTACTAGAAAAAAGATCAGTAAGAAATGTAGTAAGTTTCATGAATTACAGAAACCAGTGACACCAATATGTATGAAATCAAATCATTATATACTTCAATAGAAAATATAAATATTTGCTCTGGACACCCTTATTTGGGTATTACTATATATGGAGGCTTAAACCCTATGCTATTTATCTTGGTGGGAGTCTGGAAGCATTTCCTGCACTTCTAGAATTCAAGTTAGCAATATACATTGACGTTATGGAAGCCCTTCTAGTAAGAACCCTTAAGTTGAGGACTTGGTGATGACTTTTTGACTTATCCGACCTTTCGAGCTTATATCCACATCTTAACCGTTCAGTTTATAGGTATTTATGAGTAGATCATTTCTTCAAATTTTCAGCTATATTGAAAATTGTTAAGACATTCTTAAGTGTGATTTATCAATTATGAACTTGAACGGTTCATATTTAACAGATTTGGTTCGTCAATTAATTTGATCTAGTTTGTTATCTTAACGAACACCAATTTGGGTGAAAATTTGTAGAAATGATATACTCATATAAACATAAAAACTGAACGGATGAGATGTCAAAATGTGATCGAAAATTAGGTCTTTTAAATCATAAACTGAAAAGTCTTCACCAAGTTTTCAACTTAAGGGTCCTCACTAGAAGGACTCCCTTGAGGTTATTATTAGAAAAACATGTTCCAGTTGTGTTTTAAATTTGTAAGTTATGGATTAGAAACTGTATAGTTGATTCATGCACAATGATGTTTTAACCGTAAGATGAAAACCAACAGAAAAGTCTGATCTTAGCTATGAAGTCTGATCTTCATAGTTACTCTGTTTTCCTTCTACTGCAAGCCTTAAACAATGAGACGTTATCTTGAGGTTATTATTAGAAAAACATGTTCCAGTTGTGTTTTAAATTTGTAAGTTATGGATTAGAAACTGTATAGTTGATTCATGCACAATGATGTTTTAACCGTAAGATGAAAACCAACAGAAAAGTCTGATCTTAGCTATGAAGTCTGATCTTCATAGTTACTCTGTTTTCCTTCTACTGCAAGCCTTAAACAATGAGACGGTTATCTCATTAGAATTCGAGTGCAAAACCAGCTGAAGATGTCAGTGTTTTGGTCGTTGATGGTGATTCTGCAGGCCTAACAATGCTATAAATTAACTAATTATCAGGAAGAGACATACATGGAAAACACCAATTTTATTTTTCGATCTTTCTGTTGGTCGACTTTCATGTCTTGTTAATTTTAGGTTTGTTCTTTTTCAGATGAATTTGTATAGTCTTGCAACCACTTGTAAACTTTACTCTATTACAAATTCCTATCACTCTAGGCAGACGACTCTCTTCTTCTATTTTCAAGGAACTGATCGTGTCCTTGAGACTTCAATAATCTTCTCTTCCAATCACGAGAAAATCACAATCACACATGAACTTGTGAACTCACACAAATTCTCAACAGAAAATAACTTTCTTTCACCCTATGCTTCTTTTATATATCATGTTCATTTTTTTGAACCGGCCCGCATCAGGTTCTCAATGGTCCGGACCAAATAGGTATTCAGAAAGGAAATCCCATCAGAGAACTAAATCACAATATATTATCTTTATAAAAACATACACAAAATGATTTCCTTTCCATACACAAACTCCTATATCAAAACATCCTAAATGCAGAATCACAAATTAGCCTATCTGGAATAGACCTTTCGTCCTATGACACCACATAATCATACGTGAGATCTTAACAAAGTTATGACTCAACCATTCACTCAATCTACTACCAAATATCTTGTTCCAAATATATCATCACATATTCATTCAATCAAACATAAGGAAAAGATATTTAGGCTCCATATGTCTGCATAAGGCGGGTTACATGCATCTATGACACAAGTCATGATGTTTCTGCATTGCACTTTGTTGTATCGGTATAGGAATGCCAACACATTATACCAATAATCTCCCCCTTTGGCATCCCTATGCAAAACCAAATATTACCACATAAACACATACTTTGGCATTATAAGTCTATAACATAAAGATTAAGCAAACTACATATAATCTGAAATTGTTCAGTAACTTAGTACATAACCATAAATATACTACTAAGCAAATTAAGCATAGCAAAAGCAAAAGATGTACTCCCCCTTTTTGTCTAGGAATCCAAAGGGGCTGTAGTAGAGGGCGGAGCAGCAGTAGAAGAGGTAGCAATTGCCGGAGTCCAGAGGGTCCTCAGTGAGGCGAGCTCCTTCTTGATGTCCTTGTTCAGCCCCTCGAGAAGATCAAATCTGAAATGTAGGGCATCAAACTCCTCCTCCATCAGCTTGGAGATAGCAGAAGATTCCATAGACAGACCACAAACCGTGCTTTGTCCATTGCTTTGATTCAAAGACGGGCGATTAGAGACTTTGGGTGGAACTCCCAGCTCATCATCGTTAGCAGCTTGGACACCTTGATGCCTGCACAGATCAATCACAACAGAGGGAAAGACCAAAGCGGCACTCTTGTGCCGGCGCTTTTGAGTGGCTGCCTTTACGAGCTCCTTGTAGATGAAGTGTTCAATCGACAGAAGCGGAGTGGTGCGACTGACCAAGCAAATGAAACGGGCTTCCTTCAATGTGAGCTTGCTAGATTGGGATGTGGGGCACACAAGGGAACGAACTACATGTCCAATAAGCCGATGAAATTGAGAGAGATTACCATAAGACAATTCCTCCGGAATAGAAGTCGGAGGATGTTCATAGCACTCATTCATGATATCAGAGATAGTAAGTGCATTCAGAGCATCTTCAACAACTTGTACATCATCTTCAAGGGAATGGGCAAGTTGAGAGCTGCTCGGATGGCCGCGGGAGTAACATTCACAACAACTTTCACATATGTACTAAACAATCAGACGTGAGCACTTGAGACAGCAGTCCCACAGTGGGAGGCATTATTGCTGGACAACATGCATAAAATTCTCGAACTAGGGTTAAATTTGGGGTAGGCAAAGCATCAAGACAAAACCCCATTGTAATTTTTCAAAATCTCAGCAAATTGAACTCCTAGCTCATGCATAGCAAATCGCTTCTCATACATTAAGGGTCGTTCACATTTATACTTCTCAAAAAGCTTCTTAGCTGCAAGACTTGGAAAAATTGTGAGAGAGGAACCCTTGCTTGAAGTGATTGGGACCGAAGAGAGATTGGACCTTCGAGCGCATTTAACAGACAACGCCGGAGATGACGAGTGTGACCGAGAGTGAGTGGAATCATCCGGAGATTCGCCATGATCGGAGGGTCGAGTTGGAGAAGAAGAGCCCCTCCGATGCGCCACCAGAGCGGAGGGCTAAGCGGTGAGAGAGGACGGCCTAGGGGCTGAAGCAGTCTGATCAGATGAAATCGGTGGAGGACCAACATCTCGCACCCTGCAAAGGCGATTTGAGACACAATGCTTGACACGCGGCATGGTGAGAGAGCAGTGCTGAGAGACAAGAGCGGCGAAGAGAAGAGAAAGCCAAGAAATCCCTAATCTGAAATACTTGAACACACATCAAATATCTTCATATATAACGAGAACATATATAACGAGAATCAGTGACGTACCCAGAAAAATAAACCAGGAGGGTCAACATTTAGTGTTTTCTACATCGTCTACGAGTAGCTAGTATCACTCAACTCTTACCAACTTGAATAAAAAATATATAAAATTGATAGGAATCAAGGTTTATTGAAAGGAAATGCAAAACTGAAAAGTAAAACGCAGGAGAGACTTGAAGACTACATCGTGTATTTCTGAATTGATATGTGAACAGTACATTGAAGGATATTTATAGGTAGGGATAATAGCTCACACCCTCCCTCAACCAATGATGATGGTAGGCAAAACAAACGGGACCTCAATTTCAATTACATGATCCAAGTAATAGATGCCAAATCGGAAGGAGATTACCAAATTCTTTGGAATGACGAAACGACTGCATTTTAGGTGAGGGTTTTTGGAACTCGCCCAGTGATGATGGAAGACGGCAATCAAAATAGTTTACGAAGAGCCAAGTCTGATCAATATCAGAAATCGAAAGTGAAGATGACAAAATCGATAGGGATGAAGACATGGCTAGAGACGTTTGGGCATCGACAATCCGGTGTCGTCGAGGAGAGCGACGGCTAAAGAAGAACAACTCAGATACCAGAGCTAGAAATTGAAGGAAAAATTGGCTAGGGCTTGAAATTTGGGGAAAACACAAAATTTAAATCAAAGCTATAGAAATCTAAAACACGGAAGCTAGCAAAGAAACTCAGAAGCCACAAGGCACATGATTGTGACCATGGGCTTTGATACCATGATAAGAGATAGGAATCAGGGTTATTGAAAGGAAATGCAAAACTAAAAAGTAAAACGCAGGAGAGACTTGAAGACTACATCATGTATTTCTAGATTGATATGTGAACAATACATTAAAGGATATTTATAGGTAAGGATAATAAGAGAAAAACTTAACTACCCTTTACATTGCTAACAAAAATATCCATGATGATCGTTCATATTTTGAGTCATTTTTTCATATTGTAAGGTAGCATTTAATATTAATTAGTCTAAGCGTTAAACTTTATACTAATTATGTAACATAAGCATGAAAATGGTGATTGTATCAACCTATCATGGGATGTATGGAAAAGTGAGAGAGGTCATTTGAACCCTCTCACTCTCATGTGGCTACGCCCCTGACGAGAATGACGATATACTCATATTTATTGATAGAAAGACTTATTTATAGGTATTACATAGAGTCTTCCGAATGATCTAGAAGACCTATCAACTGTAATATATTCTAATAAAGAAACCAGATTAACCAATCGTACGTGTATTAAGGCAAGATACATAATAGAATGATAGAAATATAATTTCCTTAAACAGTTCACCTATTTTTTTTTTAAAATAAAAAGGAAAAAAACTGACACATAGTAGAAAACTGTCAGTAGCTCCCAAACAGTTGACTTTAGAGTAGTAGATGTAACAAGGACATCTCTAAGGACATTTATTCGATTCAAATTCTATGATCCACATGAGTGGTCAAACTTCTTTCGTCACGACTAAGACATGTTTACTTTCGAAATAGCTTACTAAGACATGTTTACTTTCGAAATAGCTTAGCCTAGTTCATATAATCATCAGGGTGGCCAAACCATTCACGTTTTTTTTCCATAACCTTGTATCATTTGTCACGACCAAGACATGTTCACTTTAGGAATAGCCTGACCTAGTTCCATATAATCACCGGAGTGGCCAAACCATTCTTGTTTCTTCTCATAACTCTGTATCGTTCGTCACAATCAAGACATGTTTACTTTAGAAATAGTCTGATGGTCCTGACCTAGCTCCATATAATCACACGTTATTCTTTTCTTATTCTGGAGCTAACACACATAGTAATCAAAAGAACATCAAATATTTTTCATCAATTTGTGACCCATAGTAGAAATCTCCCCCTCAAAAGGAAAAAAAACTGACACAGTAGAAATCTACCCATCAATTCAAATGATGCATGAGATGTTTCACAAGACTGAGGAGAGTTCTCCACCTTAAATGATGCATGAAACAACTTATAGTAGCAAAATGAACAACACACACACGCAACCGAGAGGCAATCCATGACTTTCATGCAAGATAGAAGTGAAGCATTTTAACTAAGGTACAAGACACAAATATCCTACACAGTGGGATTCCTTTCCATAAACCCATGTATCAAAACATCCTAAATGCAGAATCACAAATTAGCCTATTTGGTTGACACCACATAATTTAGGCTCCATATGTCTGCATAAGGCAGGTTACATGCATCTATGACACAAGTCATGATGTTGCTGCATTGCACTTTGCTGTATCAGTATAGGAATGCCAACACTGATGAAGTAGTCTGGGGTTCACGTCCAAAATCAATTGGCAATGGATGAAGTAACCCAACCTTATAAACCACATGCAAGGTCATATATTCCCGATGTGAGATTGATATTTCAACAAACACATTATACCAATACTATGGACATTTTTGTTTATCACAACAATTTTACTTCTCTTGCTCAGGAGAAGGAAAATGGTTTTCATCTTGTGCTGACATAGGCTATTGATATGAAGTTATGAACAAATATGGGCTCCCAAAGAAACTGAGAGCATTTTTCAATTTATTTGTTGTTAGTTCTCACTCTTAGCATGTCAAAGTTAGAGCTAGCATCCATAGCAAACCAACTGACAGTACTTAATCCGGATACTGTAATGCAATACTTAGAGTCTCCACCGTGGGAATTATAGTCTCAGAAACATGTCATTAATGGATGGAATTAACCCTCCCTAGCTTATAGCATATAATGCTGAACTTCATACCGAAGAAGTAATATCTAATTGGCTGCGGCTGATGATGAATGTGTTTCTAACTTGTCTGTCTGAAGTGGATGTTTTCTTCTGATAAGCCACTGACAGTGGATGGTCTTGAAAATTACCACGCAATTTGCATTCAACCACAACAGATCGAGATGTAGTGATTGACACTAATTACTAAAGAGGAAAGCAGTGTTCATGGTGTGAATCACTCGCGGAGCTACTGAATACTCAAAGAAAGAGAAAAAATCACAAGGATCAACAAACGGAATCATCAACACCGTAGAAGAAAACACTAACTTGTACTATAGAGCTGCAACTTAGATTCTAGAACTAAGCTGTCAGACTACTACGCATTGATGTAACTATTAGTTCGCTCAATATGTACTTATTCCTAATGGGTTACCGAGAGTAGTGTGCTTGGTGCTTAACAATTCTAACCGATAATGGGAGGTTTTTTTTTTTTTTTATTTTTATTTTTTTATTTTATTAACCAAGTTGTAGATTTCTTAAGACTTGTTTCTCAATTTAATTAAGTCAATCCATAGTTGGGGTTATTAGGCTGTTTTCATATAAGTTAATTATGCACTATGAACTTGAGGACAGAGATAATAAGGGTTAGCAATACAAGCATCAAATTAGAAAATAGTCATATGAACTATATAATAATCTTACAGCAGGTTCATATCAGAACGTTTTGTGGTGCAAGGAGTAAGGACATTGCAGACTGCATTTTGGGGCACGGAAATAATATACAAAGGCCATTATTTTCTCTATATAAACTGTCTTGAGTACTTACCATTTCACTACACCTCCTCATATCATCTTCATCAACTTTCATATTCTAGCCTACAATGGAGTTCACTAACCAGAGCAAATGTATCTGCTTGGCCTTCGTCCTGATCATGTTGGGGGCCTGGTCTTCGGAAGCCACTTCTCGCAGCCTGCAAGATGCATTAGCTTATGGAGGTACGAGCAATGGATGGCTCGTTATGGACGTGTGTATAATGACATCAACGAGAAGGAGGATCGCTTCAAGATATTCAAGGAGAATGAGGCATATGTAGAGTCTTCCAACAAAGATGGAACAAACTTTACAAATTGAGTCTGAACCAATTTGCAGACCTTACAAATGAGGAGTTCACTGCCACAAGAAATCGATTCTTGGGGCACGAGTGTTCCACCAAGACCACTACATTCAAGTACGAAAATGTTTCTGTGCCGGCTACAATGGACTGGAGAAAGAAGGGAGCTGTAACTCCAGTGAAGGACCAAGGCCAATGTGGTATATAACACACTTTTTGTTTTTTTTTTTTTTTTTCAATGTCGTAAGATCTATTTCCATTTGCAAAGAAAAAAGTATATGATCTGTGCTAATTATTCTAACTGCTACAAATGTGAAATCAAAATGTACACAGGAAGTTGTTGGGCCTTCTCAGCAGTGGGAGCTATGGAAGGAATCACTCAACTCACAACTGGTAAACTAATCTCTTTGTCTGAGCAAGAGCTGGTTGACTGTGATGTCAATGGTGTAGACCAAGGTTGTTCAGGTGGCCTTATGGACGATGCCTTTCAGTTCGTTATTCAAAATCATGGTATTAATACCGAGGCTAATTATCCCTACACGGCTGCTGATGGTACATGCAATGCCAAGAAGGAAGCAGGACATGCAGCCACGATAACTGGCCACGAAGATGTGCCTGCAAACAGTGAAAGCGCTCTTCTTAAGGCCGTGGCTAATCAACCTATTTCGGTTGCCATTGATGCTAGTGGATACGACTTCCAGTTATACTCAAGTGGTGTTTTCACAGGAACATGTGGAACTGAACTAGACCATGGTGTTACCGCTGTTGGCTATGGCGTGGATGCTGATGGAACCAAGTACTGGTTGGTAAGAACTCATGGGGTGCACAATGGGGTGAAGAAGGTTACATAAGAATGCAAAGAGATGTTGCCGCACCGGAAGGTCTATGTGGCATTGCCATGGAAGCCTCTTACCCCACTGCATAGTATACCAGTAAAGATTGAATCAAAGCCTACTACCATTGTAGGTATATAGTTATGATGATATATATGTACATGAATTTGCATGTGTGTGTAATACTGGAAAAAGATCAGTCAGTAAAGCCAAATTAGTTAGTTTCATGGACTACAGAAACTAGAGGGGCCTATGTATGAAATGAATTATATCGGTACAAAATACATATTTGTTAACTAAGAGTTTTCACTTTGACTCTTGGACAAAACTCTAATGTGAGAAATATTGTGCTTGGTTCTGGAAAATGTGGTGTCTGATATATGATATATCACTTTTGTTGCTGATGAACTAAATCGGTACTGAATGCATACCAGGAAGTTTATTATACATTGACTCGACTTTCACGCATATGACATTATGATATCTCATCAGTGTGTTTCATACCATACATATGTTTTTTTTTGGTATGCCGGAGGTTATACTGCTGTGGAGTGTGAACTTTATATTGGACATCGGACTTGATGAAAGCTCATAATTTACTGCTGTAGAAACATGTTATAAAGGATGAAGCAGTACAGTGACTCCCTTGCCTTTGTTGCATTGAGAATGTTCAAACCTTATCACATCAAGTCCTAATATTCTTTAAGTATGTTGGCTCAGGTCCTTAGAGAAAGCTCTTGTGGTTGTGTTTTAAATTTGTTATGGAATAGAATAGTTTCATGTACCATGCTGTGTTGAAAAGCAGAACAGAGGGACCTTTGAGGGAAGGGAGGGGTCGGGGTTTAATCGATCAAGACTCAAGAGACATTTTTTCTTTGCTTTTGGACTTCTGCTGGATTTGCCATAGATTGTTTCATGGATATTTGATATTCAAAAGTCAAGTAAATTTGCTGAAACTGTGATTACCTTACTGTAAAATGCCACTGCCTTAAATTTTTAGATCCTAGCTAGCTAGCTCATTCGGATAGTAAAGATGATTTAGTTGGAATGGTGAGTCAGGCAAATCCTTCAAAGAGGTAAACTTGCCTGATAGTGGAGCAGTTTCTAAATTACCTATTGTTAGTATGTGCTACAAATATGTTATTCATGGAATTAACCCACTCTGATGGCATAACTTCGTGATTTTATATTTTTTTACACATGCAGTTATGTCTGCTGCTGCTGATGATGAGAATGTAATTTTTCGTTGTCTGCTTTAAGTGTGTTAAACCACTGACAGAGGATGTGGCCTTGTAAACCCTATGGCACTTCGGATTTACCAACCAAAGAGAAAGATAGTGCTCAAGGTGAATCCACAGAGCTACATAGCGAATACCAAAAGAAAGAAAATATAACTCAGAAGGGATCAACAAATGGAATCATCAACATAGTAGAGAAGCAAAATCTAATTTTTACCTGATCATGAGCTGCAACATAGACTGCTAGGAATTGATGTAAGAGTTGGAGTTAGTTTGCTATGATACTAATGTGATTGCTATGATACCACCTTAACTAATTTACCCATACTCCTGGGTTTTTATGCAAGGTAAAGGTTGCAGGAACTAGTTGCAGAGCATTGGAAACAGTAGATAGTACACGTGCCAATAACAAGAATAAGAGTTTTTCATCTATGAATCAGACATATATACAACCTAGGAACTTCGAAACTTAGGAATGTGTGCTAGCAGTCTAGCACTAACAACTTAGTGAATAATAATTCAGTATAAATTCACATATACAAGAACACATTCAGTGAGTAGCTAGCACTAACAACTGACAAGCCTGTTGGGCAAACATTGAAAGCCAAGGTTTTTGGCCACCCGTTTTCGACAATGGTTTCCAGCTTTCTTCCCTTGTTGTTGAGCAGTAGTCTTGAACTCCTGTTTTGGAACATAGTCCAAGACTTTGATCCTCTTCAGCCTCTTATTATTCTCAATTTCATTGTACTGATCATGGATCTTTCGCTTTGTTGCTTCAAGCTTGGCATCCTCATCCAATAACGGCTTGGGCTTGATGATCGGTTTAACTACTTGATCAACAACAAAAGAGGACGGCTTGGCCGATTCCACCGCCGGCCCCTATACCATGATGGGAGCTTGATGCGGACTATATTCCTTGGTGGAGGAGCCTCGAGCGGACCCGACTCTGAGTCTGATTTCCCACCAGTCCCCCCTAGATCAGCAGCTTGAATGGAATTGAGGATTTGGGTCTTCCGGCGACTGAATTCTTCGGGGAAATCAGAGGCGGCGACGGAAATCGCTTGGTCGAGGACATCAAAGACGGTGGATTTGTTCGGTGCAGCAGCAAAGAAGTCCCTCCATTGCTGGATAGACGACGCCATGGATTTCAACGGAGATGCATGGGTTTACAATTGGATAATTAGATCGACAAGTGGAGAGAATTAATGAGAAAAAGGAAAGTGGGAGGGGGATTATATACACGGTAAATTGGGGTTGGAAGAAACTTGGGCGGCAAGTTCATCGATCCAACCTGGAGATGATCATCTGTGCTTGCCAACGGCTAGTTTGACTTCTGTTTTTTCAGACATTCAACTACCTTAAATATTTGTATAAAACAGAAAAACAACTTTCAACATATTTAAATAAATAAGGACATAAGTCTAGACCCATAATGCATAGTATCACGCAATGTCAGCATTTTTATACAAAATACCAAAAAAACCAATCTTTTCTGAAATATTCACAAAACTGTCACTGTCTCAACCAAAAATATACTCTCTCTTCCTCCGATCTGCCATATTCGAGATCTCTCTCTCTCTCTCTCTCTCTCTTCTCTCTCTCTCTCTCTCTCTCCTCTCTCTCTCTCTCTCTCTCTCTCTCTTCTCTCTCTCTCTCTCGATCTCGACCATTACTGTTGCCATCACGCCGTGAAAGGTCTCGTCTGTCTCTCTAACCCTGGCGGCGGCTGACGATAACGGCGACTTACCGAGAAACTCGAAACTCCTCCTCTCCTCCGTCATCTTCAACAGCGAGGACGTCAACCCCTTCGTTCGCAAAGATCTAGCCTCTCTCTCAATCTTCTCTCTCTCGGCGAATTGGGGCTGAAGTTGCCCCTAGTGGGTTTTTAGTTTTGCAGAACTGAAGTTGTCTGGGTTTCATGTATTAATGTTCTTTGAAGCTTTTTGTCCCCATAATTATATCATCACAATACCTCTCATCTCTTTTTTTATTTGACTTTTCATCATCCCTCACGTGCTCTCATCTTCTCTTTACCCACTATCTTAGGGAAGGCTAGTTATATATTAATAAATTATACTAAGTGCTCCGGTTAACAACAAACCACCAAACCTCTACTCTAAAAGAAGACATGGGTGGGTATGGTATGATTTTTTTTTTTGCCCCCATATCGAAAATTTACTAAAGTGCTACTACACTAGTTCACACCTTATCAATGATCGACGACTTAAAACCTGCTACTGTATTTACTGAAACTGCTACTACACTAGTTGAACCATTAAAACTCTGCTACTATATTTGTTGGAAGTGTAGTAGCAGCTAAATTTCCAGTTTAACATGCTACTACATTAGTTGAGCTACTAAAAATCTGCTATTGTAGTTACTGAAGCTGCTACTACACTAGCTAAACCAATAAAAACATGTTATTACATCACGTATTGAAAATAGCTGCTACTACATTTGTTGAGCAACTAAAAACCGCTGGTATACTTACTGAAATTGCTATTACACTTACTGAAGCTGCTACATTAAAACTCTGCTACTATATTTGTTGAAAGTGTAGTAGCAGCTAACTCTCCAGTTTAACATGCTATTACATTAGCTACTACTAAACTCCTCCTTTACTAAAAACCCGCTACTACACTAGCTGAACCACTAAAATCCTCTTATTACATATGTTGGAAGTGTAGCTTTCCAGCAAAACATGCTACTACATTAGCTGAGCCACTGAAAACCTGCTACTGCACTTACTAAAGCTGCTACTACACTAGCTGAACCACTAAAACTCTGCTACTACATATGTTGGAAGTGAAGCTTTCCAGCAAAACATGCTGCTACTGTATTAGCTGAGCCACTAAAAATCTGCTACTACTTCTACTAAGATGTTAACATCTGCTACTACTTTCCACTGGAATGTTAACCATGCTGCTGCTCCTGCTGCTACTAGTGCTAGTAGAATTAACTGCTACTGCTACTGGGATGTTAACCTCTGCTACTACTTCTGTTAGGATGCTAACCCCTGCTACTATTTCTATTAGGATGTTAACCCCTGCTACTATTCTACTAGAATGTTAACCCATGCTACTACTTTTACCGAAATTAACTGCTACTACACTAAGTTATTGCAAATCTGCTACTGTATTACATTTACTGAAAAATCTCAAAATGAGATACTTTTCACTTCTAAAAGCATATTTAATTAGTGTAGGGTTAATTTAGTAAATTAAATCATGACACATGGCATGCAAAGAAAAGATTGTCCTTAATTGTTAAAAACTGTCCTTATTTGTTTAACAACAACACAAGTGGATTTATTTGTGTTTCAAATCCTTTTAAAGGATGTATATGTGATTTGCTATTTTCTTTTTCCCAACGTAAAAAGAATAACCCCCTTTTTATATTTATTTTATTTACTGATTTTACATTACCGTATCATGATTTTCAAGGGCTGCAACTCACTTTAAAATGTAGTCTAAATTTTCACATTGCAAGTTCTTTTTTTAGAGCAATGCACTCATTTAAGCTGGGTTGAACCAATTTTCAACCCGAATTAAAACATTATTCACCTAAATCACTCATTGGTCCTTGTTTCGACAATACAATAACTAAATCAATCAAATGACCAATTACTATGTATATTTTTAAAAATATTTTTATATTGACAAGTGTATTGTTTTAGATCAACACCATGTGCAAAGTAGTGTGTGTATTGGTCTCACATTTGGATTGGTCTGGATTAATCCTTAGATTGAGGATTACCCATGCTTTAGTCGGGTTAGGTGGGCTCCATATATGACTCACGTCTAATCCGGATTAATTCATTCTGCTGGATGATATTTTTCGATCCAATCTTCGATCCAACCCCCAAATTGAACCATTGCTGCATTTACTCTTAGGGTGGTGAACACATTGCAAGTTGATCCCGATGAGTAAAAACCTAAAACGATACCTAAACTATTACAAAAGGTACTTTTTGGTACCTACGAATTTTTATTACTTGAAATAGTACCTGAGCTATTGCGCCATTACCAAATATGGTACATGCCGTTAGTTTTTCTATTAAATTAATTACGTGGCATGCATTTAAAGGGGTAAAATAGTCTATGCATGTTGTTTCCCCAATTTTTCCTCTAAATTCTTACGACTTTTATTTTTCCTCAAAATTCTCACAAACCCACTAATTGCATAAGGCTACTAATCGAGCATAAATAGAATTGATTTATAAATTTAGTACATCTTCATTTATTTACATATTTTTCATCACCATTTTTTTCTTGTATAATATAAAATTAAGCCACAAAACATATAATATGTATTAGTAGCAAACTTAAAATAAAAACTAAAGTATATATTTTAATAAAGAAAATATTAGATAAAAAATAAAGTGTATAATGTGTAGAGCAATAATAACAAAATTAATTTTTAAAATTATTCTTTCACCCATATATAGTTTATTAAGCAAAAAGAGTTCAAAGACTTGTTACGTCATCAATTTAACGACAAAATTAATAGTAAATACCATATTTAATACCAGTAGGATAGTTAAGATATCATTTTTGATAATAAAAATTCGTAAGTACTAAAAACTAACTTTTACAATTTTAGGTTTTTACTCGGATCCCGATCGACAAGGGTCTCTGTTTTTCAACAATTCGGCGCCATGTCACGTGCCTGTCAGTCATTGCTCCACCTTTACACGTGTCCTCCGACACAAAAAGGCGCGCAAGCCAAAGAAACAAGAATCCAATAAGTTAAAGGACACCAATCTTTATCTCAAGGAGATTGAAACCTGAAAGAGAGCGATGCCGAGGCCAACTGAGGACGTGATCCAGACCTACATCAGCCTCACCGGCGCGTCTCACTCACTCGCCCTCCTGAAGCTCGAGGTTCTACTTTCTTTCTTCACCCTCATTATTGCTGCTCAAGTGTTTGTATGACTTGTATCATCAATTCTAGTGAAATTTCAGTAACTTCTCATATTGGATCTGCAAGATATTTACTCTCTTACCGATCCTGTTTCCAATTCAGAAGAATCTATGTATGGTTTCTTGATGCATTTCATCATTCTAAAGAGTGTAGTTATCTTTTTCATTTATTCATAATTTATATGTAAACGTGAAAATGTGATATCTTTTACCTGTAAGAACGTAAATTTCATGGATAAACTGTATGCATTGTGGATCATATATTCTTCTAGAATGGTTTAACTTTTAAGTTTCTGAAGATAAAACATATGTGGGCTGTAACAAGAATTTGTTTGGGCAACTTTAGAGGTTGAACTTGAATTCAGTTTGATTCTATTATTGAGAAGATTGGAAGGGAATGCAGAAGTATGCACACAAAGAATTTGTGATTCTTTCCTACTTTCCTCATTTTAGAGGGTTGGAGTTAGACAAGAAACAAGGATATATATAGTCACTCAAATCTTTGTGATTGAAGCTAAACCTGCCTAAGATTCATTCCTCGGTAGCAGTAATCAGTGGTGTGTTTTGATTTATACTTTAGCTTTGGCTTTGTACACCAAGTCATTTAACCAAGGGGTCTGGTTGTAGGGTTGGAGCTAAGGTGATGAGGTAGATTAGTTTGTTAGGATTCTCCTTGAATGAAAATCAGGATGTATTTCTGGTGTAACTGAAACCCTGATGTTCTGCACTATGTTGATTGAATGGTACATAACTCTTTTACGTAACTTCTTTCTCACTAAGTTTCTGAGTCGTCTGGTATGATTTGGCTTGTCAACAGGAACATGGAGGTGATCTTAATGAAGCCGTGAATGAACATTTTAGGGAAGGAGATGTTCACAGGTATCAAATTTCAATTCATCTTGCTCAGCTTTTAGCAATAAGTTTAGTAACATTCTGTGTCTGTGTCTTCTCTTTTTTTTTTGACTTGTTTTTACCTTTGTTCTTTTTTGGTTCAGTACAAGTCCTTCATCGACTGCTCCCCCACAGTACAATTTCGCTCAAGTGAGTAGTCAGAATCAAGAAGCACCACAACAAGGACTTCTGCCACTTCTCTCTGTTGCTAGGAGTTTCAAGCCGTCCTTACTACTTGACCGTAATTACAGTAGAGATCTCTACAATCGGATTGGTTCTGCATTAACTGGTCGGGCACCATCACCTTCACACCCAGGAGAGGTGACTGGGGTTCCTGTAGGTCTTAGTCCAGGGAATGAGCAGCCTCATGTCTCAGGACAGAGGCCTACTATTCCGGATGTGGCCAATATTGAGTTGGATGCCTCGAGATATGGCAATGATGTTGAGGAAGAAATGATTCAGGCTGCTATTGAAGCTTCAAAACGAGAAGCTGAAAGGGGTTCTCCAAATGTGCATAACAGGAATGTCAATGTATGATGTTGACTATCTGATTTTGTTGCCCTATATCTTCCGTTTCTCTAAAGTTATGATTCATTTAGATTTATTCATTCAGATATTTCCTGGTAATGGGTCTCCGGATGAGAAAATACCTGAAGAAAATTCAGATATTGACCGTGCAGTTTTGCTGTCCTTGAAGGTCCTTAATCTCTTTCTTCCTTTTTTTCTGGAGGGAATTGCTTCCTTCTTTTGAGGTCCTTGATTTTTTTTGTAATTTGAAGTGAGTTCAGACAGCAGAACAAGAGAAAGAAATGCGTGAGATGCAACTGAATGACTGGAATCAAGTTCCAGGAGTTTATAGTACATGGAAGGTATATCTTCTGTCTATAGTACAGTTGTACAAACACATGTCGGTGCACATAGAGTGTCAATGTACCTTAAGGCAGAAAACAAGTTATAATAAGAATTATATTGGAATCTCCAGTCAAATAGTTTTACTTCAGGTTGTATGCACTCCAGAATGGAGATTTTAGGTCTCATTTTATCAAAATAAGAAAAAGAATTCTCTAATTTTTGGCACACATTGTCTCAGATTATATTTTAGGCTGAATTATAATGTTTTAGGTTGTCTTAGTTATCTTATTATCTGTAAAAGCATGTCAGGCCTAAATTCTGCTTATGAATCTGTCAAACGAGGTAAAATTATGATACTTGAGTTAAACAGTTTACTGATAACCTCCATTATTGTGCGTTCTAGCAAGGAACGTCATCACACCAAAATGGAGCTGAAGTTGTAGAAGAGCAATTAGTTAGTGAAGAGTCTAAGCGTAATGATGGTAATCATCTTCAGCAGGGCAAATTGGAAAGTCACTATGATGAGGTATAACCCTGGTGTTCCTTCATTTTGATTTAGCCCATGTTATAGACAGTCAACTGCCAGACTAGTCAACTTATTCACATTTATTTGTAGTTGGGCAGCTTATCTCCAAAGAGCTTGATGAAGCTATAATGCTGGAGAATGCACTTTTTGGTGGATCTTCATACACTCCTAACATTCAGCCTGTACATGGCTCTTCCTCGTCCTCTCTATCAGCGACGCAATTGCTCAGAGAACAACAGGTCTTAACCCTTTGCTCGCAATCACCATCATGAGTTTGTGACTGTATTGTCCAGCACTTGATTGTTTAATGATTACTTGCAGGATGAGAACTATCTTGCATCCCTCATAGCAGATAAAGAGAAAGAAATGAATGCTGTCCATGAAGCTGCAACTTGTCAATTGAAGGGAGATGCCAACAAAAGAATTGAGCCAATGGTAGCGTACTCATCATTATATATGTAGTAATTTTACCGTAGTGTTGGAGTAATAGTTTAAAACAGGCTGTGCCATTATGGAGTGATTTACCATTTTAGTTTTCAATTGCTAGATACTTTGTCTTTTGTCAATGATCTACTGTCTCATGAGATAAGATGACAGGAATCTGAGAGAAGGCTAGCTGCAAAAACTGCTTCACTTCCTTCTGAACCAGCACCAGATGACAAGAATGCTGTGACTCTTCTTGTTCGGATGCCAAATGGCAGCCGCCTCAGCCATCGCTTTCTCAAATCTGACAAGCTTCAGGTATGATGTTAAAAATGTGTAGAGGCTTGTATACATCTCTCTCTCTCTCCCAAATTGACAAAACTTTTGTTTCTTTTTAGCTTCTTTTTGACTTCATAGATGTAAGTAGCGTGGTGGAGCCTGGAACTTACAGAGTGGTAAAAATCTGCTTCTTCTGATTTGATATTCGTTTCTTTTTTTTATTAATGAAGTAACTTACAATTGCTTTACATCAATGAAGTGACTGAAATATCACTTTGTTCATGGCTTTTTTCTATATATATATATATATATATATTATTTCTTGTTCTTATCCATGGCTCATATCCTGATAAGCTTGCTCTCATTTTTATTCATTTTTATTAGAGTGCTGTCATTAGTAACTTACTAAACTATGGGAATGCTATGACTTGCTGTTTGCTTAAATAGTTGGATTTTAGGATGTAAAACAATAAATACACCAGTTGGAGCCCTCAATCTAAATAGCTGGAATTGTTTGAATCTTGATTTGAGCATGCTGATTGAGAAATAATATACGTCATACAATCCAAAATGCTAATTGGAATTTAGCGCTCAATGGATAAACCCCCCAACCCCTAAATTTCTAAAGAAATAATAAATATTATAAGAATGTCATCCAAATGGCCGAACTGCAAGCAATAAGTGGGATTATTCAGTATCACCATACAGATCATTGACTTTAATATTGTGACATTTGACCCTTATGTGGCCCCTTTATCCGTGTCCCGTGGGACAATCCAATTAGACTATGAAAGCCAAGAGGTGTTTTTAATTTTAGTGAACATTATAATAGTTCGCTATATTTCTATGATTGAAAGCTGTAGCATTACATCATGTGGTAGTTTGTTGAGTAGTTTTTGTTTGTCTATGTGATTGCAGTACAACTTCTCATATTCTGATTGTGCTGCTTGATTTCCGTGAACAGGTCAGATCATATCCTCGACATGCTTTCACCGCCAAAAACAGCTTATCAACATTAAGAGAACTTGGCCTGACCAACAAGCAAGAAGCGCTGTTTTTGGAACTGATAGAGTAGCCTATTTTCCTTCCTGAATCCTGATCAGTTTCCATAAGATCAAACAGTTGATACCTAGCTCTCTCTTGTATATAAGGTTCAAGTCCTGCTGAAGCGGCATAAAAACTTCATGTGGTACAGTCTGTTATAATTTATTTGAATTTAATATAGTCTAGTTCTGTAATGTTTGATATGATCGACATGACCTTGCTTACCTAGTCTCAATCAACTTGTGGCTTTTCAGCGTACTACTAATCAACTGTGGCTTTTTGGCTGAACTGGTTTGTAGCAGTCATTTTTTGTATAAAATTTTATTTGACATAAAGATAATCCATGAGTATCCTTGGCCGAAAAAACCTTTACTTTTCATTGGTATGCAGATTTCGGTCCCAAGTATCTATCGCACCACAGAAATGGGTGCCGGAAAAGAATAATTTGATAGTCATATTATGGACAGAAAAATGTAACAATCAAAGTACGGAAGAAAAGAAAGCTCTATGCTTCTTTACTGCTTTCTCCTTCATTTTGGTTTGGTTCTGGTGCTGTCCAGTACTGCTTAGCCGCCAACAAGATTTTTTCTCTATGGTGAGGACCCTCTTCATGGTCTACTATTCTGGCATCATATTGCATTGCATCCAGGAGCCCCTTGGCCTTCACAACCATATCCACATCATCCCTGAAAATTATGCTGCCTTGTGGCCTTAAGATCCTATCCATTTCTAAAAGAATGTCTACCATTTCACATCTGCATCACAAAGGCTTTGCCAAGTTAGTGTAATCTTGAATGCTTTAAACCCAAGTCAGTTTAACATTTCCATTAACATTTCCAGTATGCAAGACTGATTAGTCACCTGTCCTTGTAAAGAGTGAAAACTGAATCAGAGTGGATGAAGTCATAGGTTCTTGGATAAGTAGACATGGCCTCACACCTGACCGAAAGCAAGTTGATAGCTTCAGTAACAAGGTAACATAAAACAAGAGTACTGATAGGTTATTTTTGAACCTAAGACCGCAGAATGTTATAGAGCATACCAGTTCTGATAAGTTCCGATCAATCCACGTTCATAGATAGCTCCAAGGGTGTTGACCTCAGCCTCAACCGGGACAATGTTCATAACCCACACAGGATCATCGACCAGTGCAGCTGCAAAGCTTCCCAAGTACGAGTTCATGTCAAGCAAATTTCGGTACCTCCCAGGGTCTGCCAACTGATAGTCCAAGGTCTTATAATGTGCAACTCTCTGTTTCCACAGCGCCGTGTTTTCTCTGAACATCTCATCTGTGATTCCTTCCAAACTTCCACTACTAATTCTTGGAGGAACTGTAGTCAGCCTCGCTGGCCATTTAGCCAATTCCCCACCTGCAGTATCTCTTAAGTTGTTCACTCCAGGCAGTGGAGTCAAACACTCCTCAAGTTTAGTATACCTACCAAAGGAAAAGAGTCATTGTGTTAAGTAAAACTTACAAAACAATAATTCATTTTGATGCAAATCAAATCTATCATTTACTTATTAACTTGTTCTTGGCCACTAAACAAGCATTGGAGTAAAGAACAAAAAAGCAGCACCAACAAACTAGTGTGAACAGTATAGACAGTTGGACTTGGACAACTTAACAAACACTTGATTTGTACTAAAGGACCTGGACATTTTACCTTTTCCATCTGATTGGTTTTGGTATCAATGACAAAGATAGAGATTCCAAATGCTCAAAACAAAGATCTAAACCACTCCACCAAAATTCAGTAGAGACCCAAACGAATGAAAACAAAGACATTATAGCGGACTGAATAGCAATAATTACCATGCGGTGTCTGGATTTTGAGCTTGGCAAAAGGATGGTTTCTTGAAGACCTTTCTATTGGCTTTACAGTGGATATGGTTAGTGGGTTTCTGCCAAATGGCAAGGTCATCCTTCTGCTTCAATTTTTTCCAGCATAAGCTTTTTGCTACTCTCTCGATCTTGTCCTGCTCAGCTTTGAGGTCTGCCTGAGTTCTTTCCCAACCTTTCCAGTGCTTCTGCCAGTTGATTGGTGGGCCGGAAAGAATCCAGTAACCACCGGGTCGTAAAACACGATCAACCTCAATCAAGTACAGGCCATCTGCATAATCAAAATCCAAAATTTTCATAAGAAAAATGTTCAACAAAACACAGTTGAATGAGCAGTAATTTTGATTTAAATGACAGTGGTGAATGTGCTAAGTTACCGTATTCTCCCCAAGGAATGAGGCAACGAGAGCAGTGAGCCATGTCGAAAGCTCTCGAGGGATAGGGAAGTCTAATAGAAGCCATTACCCCAATCACTGCAGGAATTCCTCTTTCAAGAGCAAACTGAACTTGTGCTTCATGAGTGTCTCTTGGTGCAAAAGACACTGTTAAAATGTCCCTAGACAAAAGGTAACCACCCCAACTTGCAACCTGAATTAAAATTTAAAACCAAATAAAAAACAGTTGCAGGATGATCATGTGACTTGCTAAGCAAGCAAGCCAAGTAAGTTGACCATTAAACACTTCATCATCTGAAAGTTCAATTCAGATATGAAGTACATTAGCTCTTAGGATTGGAATGAGTATTAAAATCTGAAAACTGAATTCAGATATGAAAATCATCAACAACAAAAAATCAGATATGAAGTACATTAATTAATATTGGCAAAGAGTGCATTTCAAGAATATATTGAAGCCACTCTACTTCATTGTCAAGGACTCGGAGGAAATAGCCTTTTCTACTTCATTCCTACTTACCTTTTTAAGATAATGTAGGTGTCAGTACATCATCAAACGATAAGATTGAGTCATTCTTACTTAATCTTTTGCCAAGAAAAACCATTGCGCCAACCCATTAATTTTCCCTTGAAAAGTTGTTAAACTGAAATTAAATCGCTAATTGGATCATTATAACTACCTGATTAATTATGTCAGTGGTACACAGAGTTTCTTCAAAAACCATTTCCCATCTCCCTAATTAAGAGGAATCTATCAACCCACATTTTTTCTAATCTCCTTTTATGTCTTCACACCAAGATGGAAACATAAATTAAATCTCGTATAACTCCCTAATCAATATTACCATAGCTGGGTCAACAAATTTGGCCGTTTCATGCCTCCATTATGAAAATGACAAACACCTTAAAATCTGATTTGGTCAGCTTTCTATGAGTTGTATGTAACATTTCAATTTTTGCACAAACCAAGATAATTAGATACAGATCACAATTAAGAAAAACCAAATCGCTTTCAACCCAAATCACTCCTTTCACACCTCACCAAAAATCTAAATATCTCCATATTCAACTCTCGAAACCAATTTCTAGCTCATTACTCAAAAACATACAAATTCTTCTTGTAACCTTTTGTGATTTGAAAATCTAAATTTTTGAGAACTAATATAACGAAAGTTAATTACGTAATAATAACCGCGAATCAATCCGAAAGGAGGGTAGTGTCGGAAAAAAAAAGGTAAGAAAATCGGAAAAATGTAATGCTTACCCCACAACCGGTATCGATGGCGGTCCTGATAGACCCGTCTCTGAGATTAATTAACCTGCCAATATCGTCAATATAGGCGTCCGCACCATTGGGGAACATGGTGCCTCCCCCAGGGAATCGAAACCGGTCACCCTCGTAGTGAACCCAATTCTGATTCTTCTTCTCTACGGTCAACTCCTTATGCGGAACGTTGGCGTACCACGCCGCCCCCCGGCTCTCCGGCCACCGGAACGGCACCTGATACCCGTGCGGCGCCGGAATCCGGCACTTGAGGAGCTCGTCCTTCTCCGGGCAATGCCTCTCCCGATAAACCAGCCGGTCCCGCTCGAACTTGAGGGACCGGGTGGCGTCCTCGCAGGGGGTGTACTCGGCGAGGCTGGCGTCGCAGGGCGGCACGTGGGAGACACGCGCCGTCGTGGGAGGGAGGGGGAGGTCCTCGGCGCGGTGGTGGGCGGCGAAGTCGAGGCGGGTTGTGATGTTGGGGAGGAGGTGGGGGCAGGAGATGGCGGAGGTGACGGAGGTGGTGGCGGCGGAGGAGGTGGTTCCGGCGGAGTGCTGCCAGACGCCAATTAGGTAGAAGAGTGTGCAGAGCACTGTGCTCAGCGTTAAAAAGTAGAGGTTGGTCCGCTTTGGCTTCAGTGAGAACTTCGCCATGGCTACACCACCAGTCTCTCTGAAACTCTGAATAATAAGACTTGTGTATGTATATATATATATAGGCGAGTCTATATATACATATAGAGAGAGAAGGTGAAGGGTTGGTGATGACGAAGTTTGGTTCCCAAGGTTGATTTTATATTCGAACTGTGTGCGGGGTCAGTGCTTACAGCTTTAGGGACCAGAGGAGGGAGGCCAGTGAGAGACACGCGCTGGGGTGGCGCGGTGGAAAAAAATAGTGAGCGGTTCGTTTTGCACAGAAAGGGTCTGAATTTATTGAATGCGGGGGAAGGATTGAAGGGGGAGATCTGTGTAGATATTGCAATAATCAATCCGGATTCTATGAACCTCGGATGCAAATTTGTTTTGGGCATATCCTTCTACCGTGTTTGGAATGTCTGTTGTAATTTCTTTTCCAGAGAATGCTCGCGGTAATGTTAATTTAAATTTTTATTTTGTGCGATGGTTGATTGTTTTTAGGTATTGTTTAGGCTACCATGAGGTTTTGGAAATTTATGGAAACCATATCCATATTTGGTAGCTGTATATATGGATGAGATTTTGTATTCCCGTACGAGAATTTGTATTACTCATGCCATGTACATATACAAGAGGGCAGATAATGGATGAATGAGAATGAACTTTTCTATAATGAGATTAGATGATGGACTTCTCACATGTAGTCAAGTCTCTGAAATAATAGTGAAAGAACTTGTTTAACACCCGATAAAACTTTATAAATAAATATTAGTCAAAACCATTTTTTAACGATAAAATGATATTGAAGTCTAATATATTCACTAGAGAAGAAATTTGTCAAATCAACAACCGACACAACAAAATTCAATTCGAATTTGACACAAGCATTTTAAATGGAGATGCTCTTAAAACGAACACTTTATCCTTGTTTGTTATGGATAAGGGGATACACTCCTACTTTAATACGATGTATATTTGTTGGGTACTAAAAGGTTCGAATATACAAGAGAATACAATCACTTTCCATATACATTATTATCATTAATAATTTAGAGACCATGGAACCACCTAATTGGACAAAACAGAATGTTTTTTCTTCTATTTTTCTTGGATAGCAAATTTATAGGATTTGTTAAGGAAGCAATTTTATCGTGGTGTGTTTGGTTAATGCTTGGTAAGAGGTGATGGGGTAATACGCCCATTTTGGACACTGAGGTGGCAATGGTTGCGGGAAGCACCTTTACTCTACAAATAGAAGCGCGTGGGGCGCGTGAAGAAGGTCCCATTGGGGATTTTGGGTAAAGTCGAGTTTGGCAGAAGGAAAAAGTACTTGCACGTACAAACACGCGATCCTAACGCAAAAGCGCTTCTGCGTGGCTGCCGTATTGAAGGCTATTGTGATAATTTGAGTAAAATGACCCCTCAAATTGTGATGCTAAGAAGGAATGATGTGATGCCAAAAAGAAATAATGATCCGTCAGTGTGCAAACGATCGAAGTTTACCATCAACATGTGACATCACAAAAAAAAAAAAGTGAAACTCATAAATTTACTTAAAAATGACATCATTACAAATCATTATTCGGTAATCAAATTAAAATACTTTATTGGTGATCAAAAATAGATCGATTGATTATTAAGAAGCAATTGTGGGTATAAATGTGTGAGATTTAAAACACTACCATCAAGATTATTGCCTCAACATGGCCAGTACATCGTGAGAGATAACCAGTCAATTTCTTACTTTCTTTGTAGCATTAGTTGATTGGATGCTATATGTCTTCTTTGTTGTGTACATATGATCACATTATAGTGATGAAATAATCAGGTTGGTGTTCACCTTCATATCCGATTAGTAATGGATGAAGTGATCAAACCCTCCCTTGGTGAGTTAAACTCAATGCTTATGTCGCTATAAGTCGATTCGCTAGTAGTGCTCGTTAATTAACTAAGGAAGGCAGATTAGAGAGAGGTTGATGAGATTGCAATAAACAAATGTAACTTGCACCAAACATTAACATAACCATTTACTTTGAGGAGAGTTGGTAACGAGAACAATTGCTTGTTCAACTAGGTTAAACTGTTGGAGGATATATACACAGTCCTTGCTAGCTAGTTGCTTCTCAATCTTGTAAGATATTTGAGATTTCTCACTTTGACAAAACTAATATACTTTATCGTAAATTTGACCATATTTTATTGCAATTATATCGTAAATTTGACCATATTTTATTGCAATTATATCGTAAAATTGACCATATTTCATTATCTAATATACTTTATATTATGTTACTATAATACTGTTTTCATTTGAAATTTATATACCAAGATGTTACTTCCTCCTACTTTTCTCATTTGTATTATTTGAATATCTGAATAGCTACGTACGAGTTATATATGTGTGGTGCTAAAGCTACATATAATTATAGTGATCACGAAATATATTATACTGACTCTAGATGTCTCAGATATGCTAACATTAGCAAGAGTCTTCGAATTCCTTTATAAGCTAGGAAGATAGAGCTAGATTAGAGCACTAATTAACCCTAAACAAGGGAAGCAATATAGGATGACGTATAAGATATACTTTACTTTGGTCTGGGTCATTCATGTCATTTTCATCTGGATAAGCATATTATGTGATAGGTGTTAATTGGGTCTGTTATATATGGTGTATGATTCCGTTGGAATCTTTTCCGCAATCTTGAATAATTACTACGTACTAATTGTCTACGATTACAAGCTGTAAACTGCATGTAAACATTCATAAATTAACATGATTCGTCGGTGAAGCTGGGGAGGGTTATATCTTGGGAACCCTAAAATTGTACGTATGAATATATGTTTTAACGTACAAGAAGTAATTAATTAAGTACTAGATATTAGGAGAATCAAGCTCGCTCAAGCAAATGACATCTTAGATAAAAAGAAAGAAAAAAGAAGTCCTACTCGAACAGTTAACCCAATTATCATATTATATATATGTTAATTAAATGTTTACGATGACGGAAGATCTACCTAATTTTAATTAATTAGTAGTAATCATATGATTAGACTGCAGTGACGGGCACCTTTCTATTCATCACAACCTTCCGAACAGTCGACCTCCCGTTCTTTTATATGGTTTGGAAAAAACCTGGATTATATTTATATTTATGTATATATACGACAGTGATGATGGTGATTAAAGAATTTTGTAATCATCCATCATTTAATCTCAACCATGTTTTTTATTGATATTAAATCAAACTAGCTATCAAAGACTGACAACAAAGTCCTTGTTGTATCTGATGACCGTATAAAGATTACTTACATACAGTATATTTTTCCAGAATTCTCTACGTATATACGTCTAGCTATTTCATGATTATAGAATGCAATGCAACTTTGCAAGCTAGCATTTCTAGCTTTTTTTTTTTTTTTCTATGAAGGATACAAATAATAGAAAAAGACCTTAGATGCTTGTCAATAATAGTTTAAACTCTTGTTAGAAAAAAAAAAAAAAAGGTCAGCACCTAAGGTAATGGCCAAAAAGTTACAACCCCGCACTGCTGCTTCTAGCTATATAGATCTCTACACAGTTTGATATATAAAAATCAATGAACAACGGAAAGAAGCGAAACAAATGTGGGGAAACGTAGAGTTTGACGCTAATTTTGTGACATCCATCAAATGAGGCAGAAAATCCAGAAATTAAGAGGCGTGCAAGATGTGAGGGCTATGGACAAATCAACATATCACTCTCAAAATTAATTTTGGAAACGTGATACAACATTATAGAACACGAAGAAGATCGCTATCGATTTGAGATCCAAGCAAGGAGTAAAATATCTAGATCATGGAAATTTCGATGGTTCAAAAAAAAAATCTCAATGGATATATCGAGATAATATCGAATATCGAATATCGATGAAAATTTTACTAAATTTTATATAAAAGTTGTATATTCGACCAAAAATAGACTAAATATAAAATATTAAAAAGATATAAAATTAATATCGATAATTGTAAAAAATAGAAATTTCAAAGGAAATTTCGAGGAAATTTTGGAAATTTTACTCCTTGAATTGGATCCAAGTGCCTAACATGATATTTGGGTTCTAGTTGTAAGGTCATGGATCCAAAATCTTCAATCGCTCTACTATACCTCTTCACGACTTCACCTATAAAACTTTGGAATTAGTCGCGCAAAATTAGATTCTGCATTATTTAGGGTGGAATTGGGCCATAGATTCATATGCGCATATGACTTATTACATGGTAACATGCCTATCGAACGCAAAGTGCGAGTATTGCAATAAGCAAATGCTGTGATATTACATTTCCTTTTTATGTATATATGCAATGACATGGCCTGCAAATTTGTGTTAGCTAATTAATTCTTAGCAAAATAATGGAATATGTAGTAGTTAGCAGTAGGTTTCGCACTTCCTGCATGAGAGAATTGAAAAGAAAAACATGTCGATCTGTGGCTACTATCCAACATATATTTTGAAGTTTATTATCCTACAATACCATGTTCATAAAGTTCTACTAACCTCGTTTGTTCTAACGACCTAGCTACAGGTAAGAAAAGAAACATAACCAAGACCTGCGACATCTTTGATTCCCCTCCGTCGTTAATCGCAACCACCGTCGCCGTCATAATCCCTCGGAACTGGACAAATATTGCAGCAAATCACACAAACAAGTTGAAGAAAAACTTGCAGCAAATCACCGTGGCTCTTCTCTTTTTGTTGGCAAGGAAACCCGAAACTGTCTATTCCTACTTCTGGGTTTGAAGTAGTCCATTAGTTTCTTGTTTTATTTATGTTGTATGGTTGGGCTATTATGGCTATTGGGCTGTGTCCCAAGTTGTTTCATTTCCAAAAAACAAAAAAAACAAAACAAAAAAGTTGAAGAAAAACTTATCCCATGCATGCCAACTAGTGCAACGGCCCAACCTACTGAAGATTCATGGTTGCGCATGCAAGACAGAGTAAAATGAAGGAGTCTTAAAGGACGAACTGTAACACCTAACCGCATCGGCATTGTGAGACACTTAGATCAGTAGCCTTGGTGGATATTGCATATCCTAATTTGACAAGGTAGACGCAGAGAAGAAGTAGCAAGATACCAAAAGCTCCAAAAGAGCTACTGCTAACATGTAAGCAGAAGCCTAGCTAGCTTGCGAGAATGACGACTAACTTTACCTCCTTGCTGATCGGCGCATCCATATCAAAAACGGAACTGGCCGGTAAATGTTAGATGTATAGAGAGAGGGATCGGAGTCATTAGGTTTTCGACTGTTGGTTGGTTTTAGTCAAAATTATATATGGGTGGGTTCAGTTGGTGAAACATCATTTAGTAGATGTGTGATCTGTAAACTAGTTTGACATGAACAAGAAGATTCATTTTTTTTATCAAACAAATAACTGAAATGTTATAACGAGTCTATCGTGAGTCGAACTCACGGCCTCCCATTTACAGAGGGAAAACTGATACCACTAGACCATAGGACACAGGAAAATTTTGTTTAGCATTTACAAAATCTAATCAACTCATAAGCGGGAAGATACTTCTATATATGATTTGGAAGCATGAAAGCACATATGTTTTATGGTGGAATCAAACTTAAAATGGGGTATCAGACGAAATTTTGTGATATGTTAGACTTCCTGCCACAGAGTCGATGCCACATAAAATGTGAAGCGGGTAATTGACCTGTAAATGGATCGGATTTGGAACGGATCGACTAGATCCGATCCGGATCCGGATCCGTATAGAAATTTTGGATCCGATCCGACCCGTTACCCGCCGGATCTTTGATAGCTAGATCCAAATTCGGATCCGACGGTTAACGGATACCCGACCCGTTAATCTGATCCGTTTATAATAATAAATATTTTCAAATTTTAAATAATAATTTCTTATTTTTATCATAAATTTTCATAAAACACTAATGAAATATTATAACAAAATAAAGACTTACATTAAAAATTGAATTACATGCCAAAATACTCCTTAACAATAAACTAATATATTCAAAATACTAGACCTCCAATGTATTTAGCAAAGAGCATGAAAAGAACATACGCATCAGTAACATTCAACTTCATCAAATGATCATACTTTAGACGCAAATTATTTATATTTGGTTACAAACGGAGCTAAAATGAGCTAAAAAAAAAGCCAACAACTAAATATTAAAGCATGAAACATATCTCTTAGCTCTAACAGTAGAACTCAAATCATCAAGAAAGACTTGTGCAGCATGCACAAGGGGTCTTCAAAGCTTATGAAGCCCAAATCATAGGAGATACTACTCTTTGCCAAAGCATCAGCAGTCATATTAGACGCAATTTAGACGTTTAAGTTATCCAAATAATTATTATATTATTTAATATTTATCAATAATATTATATTTATAAAAATATTATTTAATTATTTTAAAACGGATCCGAGTCTTTAACGGATTGGATCAACCTCGATCCGTATCCGATCCGTTTAATAAACGGGTTAACGGATCTGGGTCCTTAACGGATCAACGGGTCTAATTTTCGATTCAAACCCGTTTAAAAACCACGGATCCGGAGCGGGTCCGGATCAAGATCCGGTCCATTTACAGGTCTAGTTGGTAACACTATCATTCGTCGATGGTGAATATATTGGTTGATTCTGACAAGGCTAGTGTTATTAACACACACCCCATCTATAATGAGAGACAATTATGAAATAAATTCAAGTGACCAGTTTATAAGTAAAATTGAAATGTATAGATAAAAAAATAAATGAGGTGTGTTAATAACACTAGCATTCTGACAATTACTACACAAATAACACACAAATTAATACCAACGAAAAGCGAATGTTGTTCTATAAAAGTATAAAACAATACAACACATTACACAAACAATTGCAGACAAAAGCGATGAGATCACAAACTGAAACGCAATAGCAGCGCGCAGTTAGGGATAAGAAATCCTATCCCACTTAGTTGGGGGTTTAACCTTTGCATTACGGAGGTGCCAAACAGCTTGTATGGAAGACGCTGCCAACTGCTCCCAGAGCTTCAACTGTGAAACACCTACCTCTTTCCTAAAATGCCACCAAAACTTATATACAACACTCTTCAAGTCGTCGGCTCTGATAGCAAAGGCTTCGATTTTTCCTTGGGATATAACAGTTCGAATGGAGATGGGTAAACCAGAAAAGGAGAGGGATTGGAATGCCCAAGTTAAAACTTCTTCTCCGTAAAAATCGCCTTTCTTTATCGTTTCGCCGATTATGTTACTGGTTGTGTAAGTCCAAGCAAGGCCTTGCATGATGAAGATCATCTTTCCAAGTGGTCTCCCCTCTTGAACAATATAACTGTCTTCAGTGTATGTCACTGGCTTAAGATGCTGACAGATTGCTATCAGAACATTTTCATGAATATTTTCAAGCACAGGCACCTGAAATATCAGTGTTTAATTTGGTTAGTTAGGTAAAATAAATTACTAAGATGATCGAGATAAGCTAAAAAGAGATTTATATATGGCCGGAATTGTTACATTAAACCATGATCAATTAGTGAGGCCAGTAATGTATCAAACTAATAGTGCCATCTTTGTTTATACTTTATACTGGAATATATGGATGAGAACTTAGGTACATGATGATCGAAGAGAAGGATTACTTAAATCTTCATGATCGACATAAGAGAAGGATTTCGTACTTACTTTCTTTAGTGAATCCAAGCAGAGAAACTGGATGATTCTTTTTTTCTCATTTACGGGAAGAATAAAGAGCATGTTTTGCAAATCGATATCTTTGTTTGCCCCAAGTTCGTGTATGTTTTCCATGATGGCTCTCTTCAAATCCTCTTGTTGAATGTTATTTCTATATAACCACAGATCTACATCTGGTTCAGCAACTGCGTCTTCTTTTTTGATTTAAACTCGTCTAGTATCTTTTGTGACTCCTGCATATAATTAAGTTGATTCAGTCGATAGGAAATATACCTTTATGACATTAACTTAGTTAAATGTTTTGATTATAGACTGATCAGTACTAACCTGCACCCTTGCATTCAGATATACTAAAAATAACGCCATGCCACTTATAGATATCAACACAGACAAGAAGATTTCCATTGTATACAGACTAGTCTGGAGGTTTGAACCAAAGGAACTGTAAAATCGAAATCATGCATCGTAAACACAGTAGCGTATATATGAAAGACTTTTCATTGTAGACTTCTATTACAGTGCACTCAGATCGAAAAGTAAAACGAAATTTCTTGTATTACTTAGCATTTCAGTTTTTCCATCTAATACGATGATGACCACTATATCTATGGTTTGTATTTAGTTTACTTTGTATTAAATGATTTAAATCAGTTAATGATTCAGTGTATACTTATCTTAGATTGATAAAGTAGTCTGGGGTTCACATCCAAAACCAATTGGCAATGGGTGGACTGACTCAAACCCTTATAAACCCACAAGCAAGATCCCAATTCCCGATGTGAGATATATATCTCAACACGCCCCCGCACGTGTGGCGAATTTTCAAGCCTAACACGTGGACAACATTTAGAGTGATGTGGAGTTCGTGTGGCCATTTAAGCTTCACACGTAGACGTGGGTAACCCGCTCTGATACCATGATAAAGTAGTCTGGAGTTCACATCCAAAACCAATTGACAATGGGTGGAGTGACCCAAACCCTTATAAACCCACAAGCAAGGTCCCAATTCCCGATGTAGGATATATATCTCAACACAGATTTCGTAGTGCCCACCAAAAAGATTGCGACATTCTTTGTATGGCATTCGTTGAACTTGTCACATTAGACTGAAGAGCATGAAGATATATACCGAAATCAAAGACTTCAGGATTTGCTTCTTTAACTGGATGACATAATTCATCCCATTTAGAGAGATCGCTGGTATTCAATGAGAACATCGTTTTACAGAAAAAATGTCGACTGCTTATAGATTTACATTGCTTAGTTTCTAGCAGGAGGAGCTCTTCACAACGTGACTTCCAACAATCTATCTGTCGCTGAACAGCAAGACGGTAAAACAAAGCTCCAAATAGCTGAATGATATATCATACATATAATTATGTTAATTAATAATCAAGAATTCGTTTAGTAATTAGGAATTAATTCGTATTCGTGCATGGAAAGGAAAACCTTAATATCTGACTAACGTGATTCCAATCAGAGTTTACTTCGCCAGATCTTATTCAAAAAGATAATGAAAAGTTAGAAACAAGTTAAGAACAAGTTACAAACAACAATTTTTATATGAAAGTCTAATACAAATAATGGACGGGGTTGTCTACGGTTTTATCACTAATTGAACAAAAATGATAAATTAAATGAGTAAAATTTACAACATTGACAACAAAATTACTACATTTGTTTTACACATTTACATATAATTGAACCAAGTTACTACAACGACAACAAGTTATTCATAAACTTGTAAATTGTCTTAAGTTGAGTAATTACCTCTAATAGAACAAAAATTACCCAAGTGATGACTATTTTACTAAAACAATAATAAATTTGTTGTCATATCGGTAAATGTTGGTATTACAAATAGGTAGTTACCATAGAAAATTCCACAAATTGACTGAGCTAACTGTACAAATAGGTAAAGAACCTGAGTCTTTATGTTCTTCATCATGAAATATAAACTGGCCAGAGGAAGAAAAAATATTTCTCAGCGGAAGACGACTGTAGTTGCTCTCTCAACAAGATCAATCAGAAAAATATTAACTGATTCACGTCTAGTCCATTACTTAATAGGAAGAAGGTATTAGACATGTGTTGACTCATTATACATGGTCTTTCTTATAGAAATCAAATAGCGCAAAAAGTGAGTGAAAGATATATAAACACCCAAACCCCAAGATATGAGAACTTACATGAGAAGCAAGGACGAAGGGAAGGTAATCCATTACAGCTTTAAGCCATTTTCCCATTTCAGACTTTGAGATAGGACGTCGCAGCCTCAAGGATACGTACATGTGATAAATCCGTAAGGAGTATTGGATTGGAGTTGTGATTATAAGAGCATAAGTAGGATCCCATTTATATAACAGTAATTCCGAGCATATGGAGGAGAGTAACAGTCCCTACACATTTGATTAAATCGAATGAAAACAGTTCCTTCGATGATAAGAATGATAAGAATCAATCACTCGTATTTCTCGTTAAGATGACATGCACACTTCTAAGCTGTGAAGCTTCGTAATTAAGCATATATATGATATATCTCAGAAACTAGAGTCAGCCGTTAGAACAATTTGAAAGGGGCCGGCGTCGATCTTTTACCTCTGGAAGGGGAAGAGAAACCAAAATGAGGTATAGAACCATTGTCTTTTGGCTACTTCTAGTGCAGAAAGTCCCAAATGTCTTCTTAACCAACTAACAGGACCCTTCTTTTCCTCTTTGGAACTGACAACTGTCTTTTGGTTACTTCTAGTCCAGAAGGCACCAAGCTTGTTACCGCTTCCCGGCCACAAAGTAACCAAGTCGAGTGCGTAAAAGACATCTACGGCTGATCGTAAGCCAATATACGTCCACATCAAAGTTTGGTGCAGTTCTAAGCACTTGCCGTGGATCACAGGAGCGTAACAGTACAAAGGATCAATGAAGATTGCAATTGCACAGGATATTGTAAAGATTGTATTCCATCTATTTCTTGGTTTATCATGCTTTTTAAGAGTTTCTTCTAGCTCTTTTGTAGTACTTGTAGTCTTATGTCCTCCATCTCTGGGTTCCAACTCCAAATCCCAATCAGTATTTCTAAACCAGACAAAATGGGAATTATATATCAAGAAATATATAAGGATCAGACGACATTTAGCTATATCGACATTTTGCTTCCAAATACAACTTCCTCTTCTTTGAAGATATCAAAGACTAAAGGTCTTTAAGGGTTAAAGAAACTAACCGTAGCTCAATTGCTACCGCATCATTGGCTTGCTTGTCGTTCATGTGGACCAGATATCCTTTTAGCTAGTTAGATTGTTAACTGTCAATAACACCCAAGGAGAATAAACTTATTACTTATTTGAGTCAGAAAACAAATCGACTCCATGCATACATAGTGATCAAACTGAAAGAAAGCCAGAGAATTATATATGTAGCAAACTCCAGTCTAGTCCTTGTGTACGTATGCATGAAGCCATGAACTAAGCCTTAATTACTAAACCTGCAGACACTAGAAAGATATGAATGATTCATTTCCCAGAGGTCGTCAGTTCTACTAGATCGATCAGATGAAACTTACAGCATGGAGAAGATAGAAAAATCACTGGAACTGTAAGGCCCAGGGAATTCTCATTTCTTCAACTACTGATACATTTATACATAGAATTATATATATACTAGTCAAGAATAAAGGTCTCCATAGCCTCCACTAATTGGCAACCACATAATACCTATCATATATTTCAATTATAATCTCCATGCTGTACCTTACAAGACATTTTTGCCAATAATGGTACTGGTATGAAGTATGATCACTATCAACAGAAAAGGAAACGAAAAGGGTTAGTAAGAACAGAATATTCATGCTCAGTAACTCAGTAAGGGGTTATATTTGAAGGATGTGGTAATATCAGTTGGCATATAATAAATAGCATGAATGCATGATTCCCGATATATAAAAGAGCTGAACTGCTGAAGAATGAGTTACAGTTCCCAGCAATCATGCAGTTGGATCACTATTGTGGAACTTCCACTTCCTAGATCAGCCCCAGTAATCATGCAGGTTTCTGTTGTCTCTTACACTTGGAACGTAGTACAAACAGGTCTTATCGGAATAGTGGCCATGTTTTTCACGTCCATGTTTGTTTCCTACTTTCCTTTCACAGATGTGCGCACTCACATGAGGGTTATATAATGCATTTTTGTAACCGTTGAAAAGGTTCAAGTACGGCGGGCCTTCAGAATTGAGGGATCAAAACCACGGTGTTTGAGATCTTCTTAGTAGTAGATTGAATTTTTATTTTGTTACTAACATATGTGGGAAATAAAATTTGAACGAACAAGATTGCATAGCACAGTAAAATGGGAATAGCTTATATGTGAAAATGGGGTTGTGAGTCTTGTGACTTGTGAGAGAGCTAGTCCAGCTACTGAATGCATAAATCTCTAATGATATATGGTTCTAGAGAAGTTCCCTTCGCTCATCTAATCTAGCTAGTCACAGATGCCTTCTTGTCATTTTTTTTTTTACCATTCCACACTAAATTCACCGAGGGATCGATTCCCCAAGCACCGTTCTAACGTGTTTTTTTTTATCAGGTAAACAACTTTAATATTATAACTTCGTGAGTCGAACTCATAATCTTTTACTGACTAAGAGGAGACTATACCGGTAAACCAAATGGTACCGGACCACGTTTCCAACATGTTAATGTGATGAATTTTACTATTTTTCAGTTGTATACAAAGTAATGTAAAAACTTCAATGATTGATTCTTTCTTTATTTAGAATGTGTAAATAAATGAAAAAGAGATGGATAATATTGACCATTAATTGAGGACTAGTTGAAGATTTTTTCATTAATTGATTTATTACACTCACTTTTCAATAACATTTTTCTATCTCAACCGTTTAGTTTTTAGGTCTATATAAGCAGATCACTTATACAAATTTTTAGCCAAATCAATGGCGATTCAAATATATCAAACATGAGCCGTTTAATTTTATAATTGGTAAATCACATGTATATTCGTCTTAACGATTTTCATTTTGGATGAAAATTTGTAGAGATGATCAACTCATATATATCTACAAACTAGACAGTTAAGATGTGAACATACGACGAAAAATGGATGAAACAAAGAAATCCTCAACTTAGTGGTCCTCTTTAGAACCATGTTGACATTAGTGGAGCTAATTATGCTTGTATAATTATTTGAGACGTCACCTGTGTGACGGAGGTGAGCAAAAGTTAACTGACCTCACCATTTTAATTGGTTTTCCAGCTATCATCGATCCCTTAATTACCGAAATTTCTTCCTTCAACCTTCTGGCCGAAAGAGAGCTGAACTCAACCTGACCTGGAATACTCATTCAAAAATACTCTTGTCAAGTCTGAACTCAAACCATTTCCATGAAAGTAAAGAAATATTTCCAAGATTCCAACAATACAAAATTACAAATCAACTCTGACACAAAATATTCAAAATTACATTCTTTCCCAGAACCACTGTCTTATCCATACAGTCTGTTCAAAATCTTCAAAATGACATCTTGCCAAATGCCAAATGCCAAAGACAACACATGGAAACGGAAAATCCTCATTTCCCTTCCACCATTTGATTAAATTCATCTTCACATTCTACCTTTACCCATTCAAATTAAATTACATCTTTATTGTCATTACAACTCAAGAATGCACCTTTCTCCTCTAGTTAGCTTCCTTTATGTCTTAGTCTACCTCATACTCCCTCAACTCTCTTGGGATTACCTTTCTATTCTCTAAACACAAAGAGAAGAAAGCCACCATTCAAAAGAGGGATTTCCATAACTAACACATCCCAGCAATCAAAAGTCCCAAGAAAATTCCAACTCTCATGAGTCATGACCAAATCAATCCACATTAGTTAAACCGTGAATTATATAAGAAGCATTAACCATACACAGAAATGTAAAGAGCACACGAAATTGAAATTGCGGACGAACGAGAGTCCATTTGCTCACCTTTTCATTGACTTCTGTTCAGAGGATAGCAATGGCTTGTGCTATCACAGGGTACAGAACACGAATTTACAGTAAGTAAATAGCAGTAAAAAAAACAATCACACATAAATGTTTTTACTCGCAGAAAACCTGAAGCGGGGAGAAAAACTGCGTGCCCTTTCTCTTGAGGGACAAACTTTTCCACTATGTAAAAACTAACTTATTACACAGAATAACAGATCCCGGGATACAACAACACTATGCTATCCTATCTAGTCCCAAACTAGTCTAGACTATCTCCTCTCCCTCATGGTATGCAACATGATATGAGTTTATGAAAAAAGTTTTAGTTCAAATTCTAAGATTATAATCACAAGGAAGACTTAGAGTAACATGAACAATACAAGCATGAAACTAGACTCAATTAATGAAAATGCAATATAGCAGATTTCAACAACCAACGAGCATAGCCAAATCTATAACAATAAATAGGCAGACAAGGCATCAAGGGATGACGCAAGCAAAGCTGCTAACTTGCTTCAGAAAGGTTTTGGACAGAAGTGATTTGTTGCAGATTCAACACAGTTGTCACGAGCCAACTCAAGGATATAATGATATCTTTCCTAAAACAGGTTTGATTCAAACATGGAGCAATAAGGTTATACAACCTTTTACTCAGTCCATCAGTGGACCACGACTCAGCCAATGAGAACTGGTCTAGACTCAGACAATTCCAGCTTTACCTTTGGTCTAGGCATTATTATGCTTGCTAGAGCCTTGGAAAACAAAACCATTTGGTTACGGGTTGACAAAAACAAGATCTCAACCCATGACTGATTTAAGCGCCAAGACTTTTACAAAAAACCTTAGTTGTCACATAATAGTTTGAAACCAAGCACAGACCTATTAGAATATGCTAACAAGATCTTTGAACTCGAAGACAACTAAGGACTTAGAACCAGGATAGAGGGATAGCAAGCAGAGCTGCTATCCTTTGTGAAAAAACACATGATATGCATATGTATGATTTACCTGAGACCATGAGGGAGTTAGTGACTTCAGAACTTGTTCTTCTTGGCAGAGAGCAGTAGTACTTCAGATGTTTTGGGATAGAAGGATTGCCAACTATCTTTATACCTTCAATCTCCCATTTTGACATTCCTTCACAAAACACAACCTGCACAATATTCTCAAGAATAAGTGAAGATCACAGAACCAATCAATATGTAACATGAATATATATCAGAATGGCAGATACAACAGATATACAAAAAAAAAAATATAGAAACCATGAAATATCCAAAATCCATAAATAAACCAAGTATCCAACAAGAAGAACCAACCAACAAACTAGAAACTAGTTCTCCGCCTTTTGGCAAGGAATGCCGAAGGGAAACAGAGAACACTATCCGAGAGGGTTTTTAAAACATAAATCAACAACAAACAAACGAATAAAAAGCAAAAATCCTAAGAACACAACTAAGAAAGGTCCTCATCATCCTCTTCCATGGGCTCAACAGGACTGCCTGAAGAGTGCTCAGAGCTGGAGATAGCAAAACCAGAACCAGAGTCAGTAGCCAGGCATCAGAGGAGGATTCCGAATCAGGAGGGATAGGAGCAGTTCCCTCCCCACCACTCGGCTGACGAGTTCCAACCGATTCCAACAGCTCAGCCTTGAGATCTGCAATTTAGGCAGCAATTTTTGTGATAGAGGACACAACAACATCAATCATGTGTGACATCTCTTCCTTGAGAAAGGTCTGCTCCATTGGTTCACATAGGTGCCAGCTTAACCAGTAGATTTTGCAATAGTGACTTTATCAACCGGAGCAGCCTCAGATGGATTTCCCATAACATCAGATTCACTGACCTTCACACCAGCTTCCAAACACAACTTGGAGATCATCCTTGGAAACACAAGGGAGAATTTTAAGGATGCTCGGTTGGTAACCCCTGTAGCCCTAATAGCTTGATACATGAAGAATTCAGCAGGAACAAGGGGTCTAAGAGGTCTGGACTTGAGGTAGGCAATCAGAGCAGCTTGTCTTTTTGGGATTTTGCTGGTTGAGAGGTGGGGTAAGCATGAAACGTACAAGGAGGAAACTCTTAAACTTAAACCACTCAGTCATGTATTTGCTGGAAAGATGGGGAGTGGTAACAGGACCAGAGGGCTTGTAAAGCAAGAGGCTAAATCCTAAAGAGAGACTGAGAGATAAAATTCTCTATGTTAACCATCACACCAGGGTCAGTTTCAGACAAAGATAAGCAAGCTCGAATCCTAGGAGGGGAAATATCAACAAATTGCCACGCACCCACACACAAATAGGACCCTGATTCTGAACATCAACCTGTTCTAGGGCATTGAGGGAAATTCGCATAAAATTCCTGGACCCAGGTACGATTAACTCTAGGCAACAACTCTAGGGCTTGGTCCCATTGCAAATCCTCAACAAATTCCCTAGCCTTAGGATGCATGGTGTCAAAAGCAAAAGATCTCTCGCACACAATTCTCTTCTCTACAAGACAATACAGAATATAGTACGAGCAGCCTCACTGACAAAGTTATCGAGAGGAGGGACTGAAGTGTAGAATACCTCACGAGAACTTTTTTGGGAGGGATTGGACCATAGCGCTCCTCGCCTTCAGACACTGGAGCCTTGCCCTTAGTTGAAGCGTTAGCAGAGGTAGAGCGAGTCTTCCTGGAAGTCTCGACATAGGGCTTGGTCTTAGCAGTTGGGCTTTAGCTTTAGACTTAGCCTGAGATTCAGCAGCCGGAGCCTTTAACTGCTGAGAGAGAGGAAGAACGGGTGGTCCTGGAAGTAGTGTGCTTCACCTTGGACGGCTTCGATCTGGCCGAAGCAGAGACTGGAGCCGAGTTCCTCAAACCTTCACCAGAAGGAGGGATAGAAGAGGTCAAAGGAGGGACCGGAGCGTCAGAGGGCACTGGAGCAGGGCCACCATCAGAGGCGGCAATGAGCTTGCGCTTGAGGCTGAGAGTTCCGCGGCAAATAGTGCGCTGCTTAGAGGAAGACAAACCTGGGTCTGGAGAAGCAAAAACTGGAGAGACTGGGGTTGGGCTGGGTGAGACCCACTGGGTTTAGAAAAATCAGGTCCTAAAGCTTGAAGCTTGGCAGAGATGGAAGGCTGACCCAGAATTAATAGAAGTGTGATTGCAGTGTTCATCTCAGGGAAGGGAACCGCAACTACGATAGGTTCAGATTGAGGGGATCCGCAAAGGTGGGTTCATCACCCAGATTGAAAAATTTAGAACCAGAAGAGGGGTTGGCCATTTGTGAGAGGTTGAGAAGAGGATGAAGAGATAGAATGGCAGAGAGAAGGCTTTGAAGAAGTGAATGGGAATGAGAGGAGACTATGGAGAAGCGTAAGCAAAAAGCACGATCAGAGTACTCGGTAACCTCCCAACCCACTACCCAAAACCTTTATCCAAAAACGACTATTTTATTTAAGGGAAATAACTGCCATGCAATCATGAAGACTTAATAATCACAACCGCCACAAACCAACCAATAGGCAAACCCCATTATGCCACGAAGCACATGTTGAGATCAAAAAAAGTACATAAACAAGTATTACTCCCCCTAAGAGTATGCATAGGATAAAAAAAACTTGTATCGGTTTGATCCAAGAGAAAAAAAGAGACTGAACAACAACAATTGAGGACAGTAACCACTGAAAACACATCCTTGGTTCTTGAAGCCAGATTAAGCATAAACTCACAAGGGACGCATCATAACAAAACAAATCAACCTTGACCAAACAGAAGAAAATCATATAGGTTTGTGACAGTGACAAGTCTCAATGGTCCTTACTTTCTTTGCAATCCTTTTAGTGAATGTGTGTAAGTGAGATGACAACACATGGTGCCTTTTAAACTTGAGAGAAACAACTGGGCATTGAGAGTTTCAGAGGGAACCATTTACTGTGAGGAGGAAATAGTAAGTCCTTCCATCCTTATATCACCAGACCCTGTTTCAATGTCCATGGCTATTAAAGGCCAAGAGAGTATTTTAGTCCGGAAATTTATCATTTAGCCGGAATTGAGAAATCGTCCTCATAGGTCCATGTAACAGATTGTGTATCATTGTTTACAAGATCAGTGACCTTGGACAATATGTGTAACAAGGACACCCAAAGGGACACATAATCTGAACCCATCGAAGGATATAATAGATCTCAAGAATCCCCACTGTATTTATTTGAACAAGTAGAGGACTAGCAGATTCAAGGACTTGTTTGAGGTTGTCATTTGTTCTTTTATGATGTTCCAACCACACTTCTCGAGCCTAAATCAGTCTCGTTCTGCCCACCCTTATATCGTTCATCACGACCAAGGAATGTGTACTTTGAGACTAGTCTAGGTTATTAGGTTCCTTGAACCTCAATCTTCAAACCAATCTCGTTTCTGCCCACCCTCATATCGTTCATCACGACCGAGGAATGTGTACTTTGAGATTAGTTTAGAATCCAAACTCCCCCTCAGAAGATATCTCATCCCAAAAGTGCAACTCAAGTTATATGCAACCAAGGTGTACATTAGGTGAAGATTTAGAGGACATATTGGCAATAAGTTCTAGACACATGTAACAGCATCAAAACATGTGCACAAACATATATGAACTGTAAGACCAAATCAAGGTAGAAGAGTTACGGATGGTCACCTAGGTCAAGTTCAGAAACTGACTAAGGATAACAAGACAGCTAACTATCCCAAAATTGAAGGGAAGAAGAAAAGTACAAAAGAATTTTGATTATTTTTTTTAAATATGTACATGAGATACCACACACAATTATAGGTAGTATCTACTTGTTATCACACACCCCTATAGCCTGTAGAGACTAAAATGCCTAGCATTGTCAAGTGGTTTAGTAAACAAATCAGCCAATTGCTTTTCAGTTGGAATGAACGTGAGCTCAAGCAATTTCTCTTCAACCAAACCACGGATGAAATGATATCTTATCTCTATATGCTTAGTCCTAGAATGCAACACAGGGTTCTTTGAGATATGATAGCAGAAGTATTATCACAGAAAAGAGACAACGTACCATGCTGGAATCCATAGTCTGCAAGCATGCTTCATCCACATGAGTTGTGTGCAACAACTTCCAGCTGCCACATACTCAGCTTGAGTAGTGGAGAGAGAGGTGCAGTTTGCTTCTTTTGCTGGCCATAAGACCAAATTGTTTCCCACAAAGAAGCAACCACCAGAGGTGCTTTTCCTGTCATTTGCATCACCAGCCCAGTCCGAGTTTGTGTAACCTACAATCTCAACATTAGTGTCAAAGGTGTACTTATCCCATGATCATACTCCCAGCAATATATCGAATGATGCGCTTTACTGCTTTGACATGAGATTGTTTGGGATTAGCTGATAACGAGCACACACACCAACACTATAAGCAATATTGGTCTGCTAGCAGTCAGGTACATAAGACTACAATCATACTCATATAGTTGGTTTGATCTACATCAATACCAGTCAAGTCAACACTAATCTTACTACTAGTACGTGCTCATAGGAGTGGGGAGGGCAGTGGAAGTTTCCATCCCAAACTTTTTCACAAGTTCCTGAGCATATTAGATTGACAAATGAACAGACCATTTCAACCTTGCACAACTTGAAGACCCAGAAAATAACTCAACTTGCCGCACAGACTCATTTCAAACTCCTTTTTCATGAGATCAGTGAATTCATGTACCAAAGAGGGGAGGTAGACCCAAAAACTATGTCATCTACATAAATTTGAGCAATGATAATGTACTCTGAGGGATTTAACAAACATGATTTTGTCAACTGAACCTCGCACATATCCATGGTCAACAAGGTGATTTGACAACCTCTCATACCATGCCCTAGGTGCCTGCTTAAGACCATAGAGGGCCTTATCTAACCTATACAATGATCAGGATGGGTAAGGCTCTGGAATCTTGGGAGTTGTTCCACATATACTTCTTCTTTGGGGATACTATTCAAGAAAGCACTTTTCACATCTATTTGATACAAGGTGAATTTCAAATAACATGCAACAGGAAGGAGAAGACGAACTGACTCAAGTCTAGCCACAGGAAAAAAAGTCTCATCAAAGTCTAGTCATTCTATTTGAGAATACCCTTGCACAACAAGTCTTGCCTTGCTCGGGTGATAATGCCTTTCTCATCAGTTTTATTCTTGAACACCCACTTAGTTCCTATGACATTCTTATCCCTAGGTCTAGACACTAAATGCCATACCTTGCTTCTCTCAAATTGGTTCAACTCATCTTGCATGACACTAATCCAATCAGCGTCAAGCAAGGCTTCCTTAATATTCTTTGGCTCTATTATAGAAACAAAGCCATAGTACGTTATGGTTGATATCATCTTTATGCATAGCAATAAAGCATTTAAACACAGAGTAATTGCTTACCAACCAACCAGTCTTACTTCTGGTCTTCTAGGTTCAGAGACATCCCCAATTACATGGGATAAATCATGGTCCTTCTGCACTTGTCTTTTGCCACTTTTGTGAATTGGCTAAGTGACAAGTGTAGCATCCTTCCCGGATCCTAGAAGATCAGTGTATCATCCATCCCCGAGTCATCATCTCCTTGATCAGACTTGGTTTCACACAAAGCAGGTTCAGCTCCGGTTCAGATACCTTGTTCAGACAAAACACACCCATCATTCATGCAAACCAGAGCATCATTAACAACTACATTCACAGATTCCATTATTTTGCAAGCTCTTTGTTATACACCCGATAGGGCTCGACTGTTCCCAGCATAACCAAGAAACACACCCTTGTCACTCTTAGCATCATACTTTGTCAATATTCTCTGTCCCTGTAAATAAAACACGGACACCCAAACACTTTGAGATGAGAAATATTTGGTTTCCTCCCTCTCCAAATATCATAAGGAGTCATGGTTGTTCCAGGTCTAAGAATTACACAGTTCAAGGTGTAACAGGCAGTATTGACTGCTTCAGCTCAAAACGAATGATCAAGACCCGATGCAGCTAGCATGACCCTAGAAAATTCCACAAGAACCCTATTCTTTCTTTCTACAATGCCATTATGTTGTGGTGTAATGGGAGCAGAGAATTCATGATGCACACCAAACTCTTCACAATAGTTCCAAAGTAAGAGTTTTCAAATTCAGTACCATGATCAGATCTGATCCTAACAATGTGCATGTTATCATTCAACTTTTCATTTGTGACCCTCTTAGCAACACTTAATAGTTACAAAAGTTTCACTTTTGTTTGATAAAAATCTTACCCAAGTGAACCTAGAAAAATCATCAACAATTACAAGTGCATACTTTCGACTTCCAAGACTTTTAGTCTCAACATGTCATACTAAGTCTAAATGCAACAATTCAAGCACATGTGTAGTAGGATTTGCATTTAACAGAGGATGGGAGGTTCGAGTCATCTTACCAACTTTGCATTCACCACACATACCTTGGGGGATACCTACCAGCTTTGGTATCCCTCTGACAACTTCTTTTGAGGACAGTTTTACTATATCCTGATGGTTTAGATGACATATTCGTCTATGCCAAAGATATAAGGGTTCCTCACTAATCAGAGATCTGAAACAAAAATGTGGAGAGAACTTCTCTTTTGCTATCACGCAATAACATTGATCCCTAGTTCTCTTCCCTCTTATTATACTCTTACCCTTTCCATCTAGCACGACACACCTCTGCTTATCGAAGTGACTGAATCATGTTCATCAACAATTTGACTTACACTCAAGAGACTAACTTTAAACCTTTGACCAACAAAACATTTTTTCAGACAAGGGAGACCCGGAGCATTCACTGTCCCACTTCTAATGATTGGAGCCTTGGCTCCATCCCCAAAACCAACATTTCCCTTCTGGATAAGAGTCATCCATGGACGAGAACCATTAAGATCTCCAGTCATAAGCCTTGAAGCACCACTATCTATGTACCAGGAATCAACGCAATGCGCTGTGAGAGCTGTAAGAGCAATGCGACAAACCGCCATAGTTCTAGACTCAGGGACAAGTTTTAGACTAATCCAAACTCGTGACAAGAAGCAAACGATGTTTTCTCCTCAAACTCACTATCACAGATATCAAACGATTTCGACCCATGTGTGGTGCTTTGAGGGCAGGGGGTCTGGTATCCTTCTTTTCACCCAAGCTGTGTGTTCTTGTTTGGTTTCTAGCTACAGGGACCGATAGACTCTTAGCTATTCTAGCAAACTCACAAGGATTCTCTAGGGTGGCTTGGAAGGTTGTGAACAAATTGGTGACTGACTTGTTGTTATGTGAGCTGGTAAAAGCTTGGTTTCTCCTAGGGTTAGACTGATTGTTTCCTACAGAAAGGTCGAATGTGACCAGGAACACCATAATGATGACAAACATGTTTGAATCTTTTTAAGGGCTCAACCTTGTTAGTCACAATCTTGACATCAGAAACTTTGCTTTTGACAAACACAGTTCCTCCACTTTTAGAATTCTTACCAGTTTCAAACCCTAGACCCGTTTGTTCTTATCTGGTCTACCCATACCACACATCTTAGTCAACTTTTCGGATCCTAATGAGAATCTAGAGAACTGTTACTGAGATTCCTTGAGAGAAAGTCTCGAGTGCTAACTTGTCGCTTAAGACCATTAATCTCAACATTAAAGTTTTCTATGACATCTTCACATGCTCCAAGAGAGTTTTCTAGACTCAATTTTTCCACTCTCCACACCTTGCTGGGATAGCAACTCAGCTTGTATGCCGCTTTCTCTTTCTCACACTTTTCAAGTTCTTTGGTCAGAACATCTATCTTGGACAACATGGACTTTGAGGCATTGACAAGTTCAGTGAACTTCATCATTCCATCCTCATCCTCCTCATCCTCCAGAGTCTCGTTGGAGATACCGTAGCGATGAAGGCAACTAGTTCTTCATCATGATCCAAAGAGGAATTGGGGACAAACTGAGCTGTAAAAGCCACAGTGTCCTCCTCTTGGTCAGAAGAAGGATCATCTTCACTGTCACTGTAAGTGACTGCTGCAAAAGCCTTTTGAGGGCGAATTCTCCTATTTGCACAATCAGCCGCCCTATGTCCTACACCCTTACATTCAAAGCATGTATCATTTCTTTGGGCATTCTTTCCCTTAGAATTCCTATCTTGACCTCTATCCTGTGAAGATCAAACTCGAGAGTTCCTAGGATACCTATCATGACTTCTATCTTGTCAGGTCTCACCAAAATCTAGGTTTGCAAAGCTGTGGTTTGAGGAAAAAGGCTTTCTTTTCTTCTTGAGAAAATTCTCCAACTGTTTGGTAAGGAGAGCACACTCTTCTAGACTGTATTCAATATCTTCAGGGATTTTAATCTGTAAGCTTGAATCGGTTTCCCTGATGGAGGAAAGAGCGATAGATTTCTCTTTCATCAAACCCTTCTTATGAGCCTCATAGGTTTTCAAATCCCTACTAGCTCTTCTAAGGAGTAAGTTCTCAAGTCCTTGGCTTCTTGTATGGCTACTCTCTTATTCTCAAAGCTAGGGGGAAGACCTCTAAGAAACTTCCTGACAATCCTAGATTGATCCATAGGGCATCAAGACCAGCACACTGATTTGTTATGTTCAAAATACGACTATAGAACTCATCTATTGACTCACTCTCAGACATTTTTAGCTCATCAAAATCTAACCAAAGATCTGGAGCATCTGTTCTCTCACTTGCTCATTACCTTCATAAGTTGTTTGCAAAACTTCCCACGCCTGTTTGGCTGAGGCACAGGTAATGATTCGTTTACGCTTACCCTCAGAAAGAGCGGAGTACAAACTATTGAGAGTTTTGATATTCATCCGAGCATAAATTTTTTCTGGATCGGTTCACTCAGATCTAGGTTCGGCACACTTTCACCTGCCATAATCGAGGTCCGTTATGGGGTTGACCAGCCATCTTCAACCATCATCCATTGTTTTCATCATCTTGGGACATAAGGAATGCGGTCATCATGATTTTCCATTGTGAATAATTTCTTCATCAAAGAGTGGATGACAGTTTACAGAAGTACCTCTATCACCCATTTTTTTTTTTAAAAAAAAACCCGAGGATCTCACTAGTAAAGGTTAGGAATGCTCTGGTACCACTTAAATGTCTTAGAGGGGGGGGGGGGAATAGGCCTTTTCAAATTTTCGTTGACTTCTGTACAGAGGATAGCAATGACTTATGCTATCCCACGGTACATAACGCGAATTTGCAATAAGTAAATAGCAGTAAAAAAACAATCAACACATAAATGTTTTTTACCGCGAAGAAAACCTGAGTAGGAGGAGAAAAAACTGCGTGTCCCTTTCTCTTGAGGGACAAACTTTTCCACTATGTAAAAACTAACTTATTACAAGATAAAAGATCCAGGGATACAACAACACTATGTTATCTTATCTAGTCCTAAACTAGTCTAGACCTATCTCCTCTCTTGTTCTAAGCAGCCACAGTTGGAAACGATTTTAGAAGCCTTGTTTGTGAATTCTGCTACCCAATAGCAGATTCAATCGAGAACACTTCTTGGGTTGGTTGCACTATACATCCTCATGGTATGCAACATGATATGAGTTTACGAAAAAGTTTTTAGTTCAAGCTCTAAGATTTATAATCACAAGGAAGACTTAAAGCAACATGAACAATGCAAGCATGAAACTAGACTCAATTAATGAAAATGCAATATAGCAGATTTCAACAACCAACGAGCATAGCCAAATCTATAACAATATATAGGCAGACAAGGCATCAAAGGGATGACGAAGCAAAGCTGCCATCTTGCTTCAGAAAGGTTTTGGACATAAGTGATTTGTTGCAGATCCAACACAGTTGTCACGAGCCAACTCAAGGACATAATGATACCTTTCCTAAAACAGGTTTGATTCAAACATGGAGCAATAAGGTTATACAACCGTTTACTCAGTCCATCAGTGGACACGACTCAGCCAATGAGAAAGTTCTAGACTCAGACAGTTCCAGCTTTACCTTTGGTCTGGGCATCATTATGCCTTGCTGGAGCCTTGGACAGTAAACCATTTGGTCACGGTTGGCACAACACAAGATCTCAACCATGACTGATTTGAGCGCCAAGGCTTTTACAAAAAATCTCAATGAACAGTTTGAAAACCAAGCACAGACCTATTAGAATATGCTAACAGGATCTTTGAAATCGAAGCCAACTAAGGACTCAGAACCAGGATAGCAGCGATAGCAAGCAAAGCTGCTATCCTCTGTGAAAAACACATGATATGCATATGCATGATTTACCTGAGATTATGAGGGAGTTAGTGACTTCAGAACTTCTTCTTGGCAGAGAGTAGTAACTTCAGATGTTTTGTGGGATAGAAGGATTTCCAACTATCCTTATACCTTCAAAAAATTGAAGAAGAGAGTCTAGGAGAGTGAGAGACAAAGAGACCCATCAAGATTTGCTACAGCACATGGTATTAGATTATTTGACAATAGATTGACTTTAGAACAAGTAATATTCAAAGTTTAGGGCACAAATTATAATGCATTATGACCCAACATTATTGTATTGCACTAAATTGCATAATGGATGACCGATCTTTTTAAAAATAAAAATAAAAACTTTTAAATATTTAAGTCAAAGATAGCCAAATAAGGAGCCCCACACTTAATTTCAAAAAAAGCCCCGTTCTGGATAGGGACCGTAACTATATTATATATATATATATATATATAAGCATCATGATGTAGGCGTTGATGATGGGTGCTCAGCTACCAGCAAGGCAGCAAGGATAGGTGCTTAGTGACCAAATTATGGCGGCAAGTCGGCAAACATGTCATGGATCGTATGTCATTGATCTTGGTTTTATAGCGGGTGGTTGGAGGGTAGCCAAGGAGAGAGGTGGTGGTCTGAGATCCTAGACTTGTGGGGGGAGGAGGAGGGGGGGTGTTGACATATGATTGCCTTCTTCTTTTTGTTCAGTATTTTGTTGCTCGGGTTCTGCTTCAGGTATTGGCATAAGCGACAACCGACAGGAGACCATCCAGCTGGGCGTCTTCGGTGAGGCGAGATCGTTTGGCTTGAATCATGGTGGACTGCCGGCGGTTTGCCATGATCGGCATGGGAGATATATGGGAGTCGGCTATCGAAGGTAGCATGGTGGCTGGGAGAGCATTCTACTGAAGTGGGCTAGAGAGGTTTTGTCTTGGAATTGCTAGGCTATGGTTGTTGTTTGGGTTTACGCCCTCTTTTTACGTCTAGCCTCAGTGGCGGAGCCAGGATGAGAATGTCACTTGGGCTAATTATAGCATACAACAAATTTTGTTCGACAATGCGAAAAATTTTGGTTAATTAATAAAGGACACATACATAGGGGGGACGTAATAAGCCTTACACTCAAACACATAAATAAAAACTAACTAAATTTTACTCTACGAGGCCCCAAAGCTTCAAAATCATTAATCACCGCTTCATTGTCAACCGCTTCAGCAAATTCCTTTTCAATGTGAAGCACCATGATCATCAAGAAAATCATCCTCTATCTTATTTCTAAGTTTGTTTTTGATGATATTCATGGATGAAAAAGCTCTCTCAGTGGTTGCAGTACAAACAGGAAGAGTCAACACCAAACAAAACAACCTATAGATTATAGCATAAAAGTCTGATTTTCTTCTTTGAACAAGTTTCCAAAACAAATCAGACATAGAATCTAAGGTGTGAAATGCTATGTCCTGAGTCATATCTTTCTTATAATATGCACACTCCAGTATTCTATTCCCTATTCTAGTATTCCCTATTGAATTCTATTCCCTATTCCAGTATTCCCTATTGAATTCTATTCCCTAATTAGTAAAACAACAATTAAAATTTAGGCAAAGAACAAGTCAGGAAGTAGGGATCGGGGAAAGAGGCAAAGAGCCATTAGCCATACCTGAGGATTGAGGAAGAAAGGAAGTTAGGAAGTAAGGATCAGGGACTGCCGGCCTGGGAAGGCATCGGCAGGAGCGCGGCAGCGAGAGCGACGGCCAAGGGCCAGTCAACGATCGGCAAATGATGAAAGGATTTGGGGCTTTAGGCGTCAGTGGCTGAGTAGTGAGAGACAAAGACTAGAGTTTATGAACTCTAATTGAGAATGCTTTCAGATCGATAGGTAAAGGATTCGGGTATATAATTTTTATTTTTTTTATTTATTTTTTATTAGTAAACTACATTTTAGTTACTTATCAAATTTCAATTTACAAATACATCATTTACACATTATCTTACACATATAAGGACAAAATTTTACAATTAAGGACAAGTTGTTATGTTGTTGACATGTGTCAGCTACAGATTTACAATTTTACCCTTCATTAAAATTAAAACAGAGTCAACTGAACTAAAAGAGAGTCAATCAAGTAATATCGACTGCTACTGCTGGCTTCTACTACGTACCAATCAGCCTGTTACTGCCGACTTATACTACCATTCTGCCTGCTACTGCCTACGTTTGCTACTCATCCCACTCTGCTACTGTCGATCAAGTAATGTCGACTGCTACTGCTGGCTTCTACTACCAATCAGCCTGCTATTGCCGACTTATACTACCAATTTGTCTGCTATTGACGACTTCTACTACCAATCTGCCTGCTACTGCCTACGTTTGCTACTCATCCCACTCTGCTACTGCCTACTTCTGTAATTCTCAGTCCTAAACTAGCTGCAACTGCAGATCTTTAAGCTGACTACTACTGCAGATCGTGAAGCTCGTTGCTACTGTCGACCGCGAATCTAGCTGCTACTGTAGACTGTGAAGCTAGCTACTACTATCGAGAAAAGTTGAAAATTGTCCCAACTAGTAGCAAAATGTGCTGATTCTCACCATCTAGCTGCTATTGTGCAATTTTGCTGCTACTGCAAAATCTAGTTGCTACTGTGAAATTTTAATCAAATTCTCCACCATCTAGCCATGAATCAACCTGTAACTAGAGCGTAGATCTTACCAACATATGTGTAGAAATCAGGTATCGATGAGTATCTGTCTTCAGAGATGTGTGGTGGAAGACGAGATGGATCTCCGACAAAGATGAGGATTTGTCGACTTGAGATCACTCTGATGACGTTGAGGCAGTGGCGTCCTTATCGAAGCAAATTACCCAATCGATAAGAACAGTTGCAATTACCCTATCAAATAGAACAGTAGCATCAATTCCTTGTAGCCGTCTCTATCGATAGCCTCTGCGGCCAACAGCTTTCCCCTTGTACTTCGACGTCGAAAACCTCGAGCACTCTCCCGACAGACAACGGCGACCTTTTCCACAGCTTCTCCCCACAACACTGCGACATGAGATCGCCGCTCTGCTTCACGATGTCGGTTTACTCCGTGAACCTAATCGGTTGATAGGCGGCGCAAGACTGACTCGAAGCTTGATCTGATGCCGCGGAGAGAGAGAGAGAGAGAGAGAGAGAGAGAGAGAGAGAGAGGACGAGAGAGAGAGAGAGAGAGGGAGAATCAGATCTACGAAGAGATAGAGATGGAGTGGCATATTGAGGGGAGGCGGGGCATTTTTGTCAATTCAAATGTAAAATTCGGGTCAGGCCTGCTACTATTTCGTTTTGGGCCTGGTTTATGTCTTAATTTGTATAAATATTATGGTAAATGGTCTTTTTGTATATGGATATTCGGTCAGTAACTTAGATGTAATTTTCTCTTTTTTTATAGAAGTTGGTTTTTTTTTCCGGCTTCAACTTCACCTGGGCGGGCTCCGCCCCTGCCTGGCCTGGACATTGTTTCTTCTTTTGTTTCTAGGTTTTGATGGTTAGGTTTTTTTGGTTCCTTCTTTTGGTTAGGTTTAATAAGCTCCTACTCTTCTAAAAAAAAAAAAAAAAAAAAAAAAAAAAAAAACTTCTACTCATTCTAGCCATGATTTGGGTGTCTCGTTCTGGTTGAGTGGTTGGTGTGCTACTTTTGTGGCATTACTCCTGGGGAGTATGGATTTTCATTTCAATGATGTCTGGTTGTAAACCTGAGAGTGTATTGTTTTTTGCACGTGCTCAGTTGGTAGTTTTTTAACAGGGAGCAGAAGAAAGGTAATTGACGATGTTTATTCTTGGTAACAATGTTGTATTGTTAGTTTGTTACTCTCTTATATATGTCGAGCGTTATTTGGTTAATTTTTGGCTCATAAACGTTGATTTTGGTGAATGACCCGTAACTATGGATGATTATTTAAATGGCACAACCGGTCATTCTAATGTTGTGTTATTTTTTTCACTTAGTAATGAATTCTATTCCTTCTAAGAATTTTTTTTCCCCAAGAAAAACATAATCAAACTGAAGATCAGATCAGACTAGTTTATAAGTCGTATTTCTCCTCCTTTTATCCGAATATGTTTGGATTCATGTCATTTACTTGTCTTTTTGTTATCACTCCCAGGACAAGCACTTTAGCCGACGAAAAAGTTTCGTCGGCCTGTTAGCTTAATTCGTTGGCTAAGATCTTAGCCGACGAGCCTTCGTCGGGATGGTTTCGTCAGGAAAGGGTCGTCGGCGATGACTTTAGCCGACGATACTAGAAGACGTCGTCGGCTATTATCTGGGACAATAGCCGACGAATATCTTAAATGTTTCATCGACCATAGTCTGAGACTTTAGCCGACGACGATATTCGTCAGCTAAAGTATGTAATAAAAAATTTTAAAAAATAACTATAGCCGACGAAATATAGTCTATTTCGTCGGCTTTAGAAGTATTTAGCAGACGAAACATGCCATAATTCGTCGGCTAAACCTTATAAAACAAATTAAAAAATACTATAGCCGACGAATATCTTCGGCTAAAGTATTTAAATATCGTCGGCTAAAGTTGCTGGTTTTTTGAAAAAAAAAATCTGCAGAAACTTTCGGCCACCTCCAGTCACCACTAAAATTTGACAGAATCTTCCTCTTAACATTTTGAACAACTTTCTAGAAGAAGTCCAAGCCCAATTCTAAGCCTAAACATGTCAATTGAATCAAAATATAAAAATCCCCAATTTTAAACCCTAAAAACTTCAAATCTTCGATTCTCCTCACACTCACCGAATCGAGCTACCAAATTCTAGGAGAATGTAGTACTAATCAAACTCAACTTATCCATATATAGAACTCACCAAATGGTGACCTGAGAAGGAGAAATTCGATTGATACCGAATCTGAACCGGTAGAGTTTTGGAACTCGATTTATCCCTCACGGCGGCGCCACTTGATGCGCCACTTGATGCACCACTTGTCCAGCAATGAAGTAGAGACGACGGTGAAGCTTTTGGGACAAGTTTGGCGGTCTCCGGTGGCTTGACGGCGGAGCTAGGCCGAGAAGAAAATACGGCAGGCGAAACAGTATCTTTTTCTGATTTTCTGACTTCTTACCATCCACCTCCCGTAAAACTCCTATATAAAAAATTTTACCTGACGAAAATATATAAAAAGTTGTCAGCTAAACTCTTTTGAAAATTTTGAAAATATTGGTTGACCGCCAAAAAATTTTGACAATAGCCGATGAAATCATATATTTTCGTCGGTTGAAATCCTTTGAAAATTTTGAAATTTTTTCCCCAAATTTGGTTTGCCGCCAAATTTTTTTTTGACTTTAGCCGACGACTTTTCATATATGTTCGTCGGCTAAAGTCATTTGAAAATTTTCCTCCAAATTTGGTTTACCGCCAAACAATTTTTGACCTTAGCCGACGACTTTTTTAATATCTAGTTGGCTAAAGTCTATAAATTCACAAAAACACTCATATTTCCCTCTATATTACGTAGTTTGGTCAAACCTTTCACACGAAAAACTTTCACGTAGATGAGACGCAACCGTCTATATAAAAATTTTGAGACATTTACCTTCCGACGATAGGGCTCCCCATAGGGAATAATAACGGTAAATAGGGTTGACCGCTACTATCGGCACCGAGACGTTACCGATTTACGTGATTTTTGAACCATAGCTGTATTTCACCATTATAAACACATCTTATTTCACGAGATTTTTGATAATTTTTCTTCCTATGTAGAGTTGGTTCACAAAGTTGTATAACCTACTAAACAAGTTATACAACATTAGTAAACATGTTGTGATTCCAATGACTAAAATTCACAAACCAAAATTCGACCATCAGATATGATTATTATGACAAAAGATGTCTATGGTAAAAAATTCAACTGGATCCGACAACGTTAAGGGCTCGATCGAAACGGTCAACCCTAATCCATCGTCACTTATCACACGAAAACGCTCATATCTCCCTCTATATTACATAGTTTGGTCAAACCTTTCACACAAAAAACTCTCACGTAGATGAGACGCAACGACCCATATAAAATTTTTGAGACATTTACCTTTCGACGATAGGGCTTCCCATAAGGAATAATAATAGTAAATAAGGTTGACCGCTACTATTGGCACCGAGACGTTACCCGGTTTAAGTGATTTTTGAACCATAGCCGTATTTCACCATTCTGAACACATCTTATTTCACAAGATTTTTGATAATTTTGCTTCCTATCTAGAGTTGGTTCACAAAGTTGTATAACCTACTAAACAAGTTATACAACATTAGTAGACACGTTGTGATTCCGATGACTAAAATTCACAAACCAAAATTCGACCGTCAGATATGATCATTATGACGAAAGATGTCTATTATAAAAAATTCAACTGGATTCGACAACGTTAAGGGCTCGATCGAAACGGTCAACTCTAATCGGAAATAAGAAAACTGCATTTTGAAGCCCTAAACGGACTCGATGGCCAAAAAGGCCCATATGTCATGTCAAAGCGATGAGTTTGACTCGTAGGGCCGTTACGCTTCCGGAAAGGTATCACAATAGTCAATTGGACACTGAACGCCAAATCTGCAGCATACCAGGTTTTGACTGTTCTACATCAGAGACGTTACCCGATTTACGTGATTTTTGAACCATAGTCGTATTTCACAATTCTGAATACATCTTATTTCACGAGATTGTTGTTAACTTTGCTTCTATGTAGAGTTAGTTCACAAATTTGTGTATTTGTTTAAAACCTACTAAGCAAGTTATACAATATTTTATTGTTTTTCTTTTAGGTGACGAAATAATAGTCGATGACTTTTTTCGATAATAGCCGACGAGTAAAAACTTTGGTTGATGAAAAAAAATTTCGTCAGCTAAAGTATAGTATAGTCGACGAAAAAATTTCTTTAGCCGACGAAATTTTTTTTTCAGCGGCTACAGTTAACTATAGCCGACGAAAATTTAAATTAGCCGACGAAAAAATAATTCGTCGGCCTGATTTTTTTATTTTCGTCAGTCAAAACCTTTCTTCTGGTAGTGTATCTTTTTCTCATCCTTTTCTTCGTATATATATCTAGATAGCCAGCTATGTGTTTACACCATTTTTTCAATCGAGAATGGAGCTATCGGCTAGTGTTTTCTCTCTAACTTGGCTTAGTCATTTTTATTAATTTCGGCTGTGTTTTCTTTCTAATCTCTCGGTCATCTAACATTCCTTTTTAGGCTGTACTCGTAGAAAGACGACGACCTTAAATATGATGAAATTAGTTGGAAATTAAGATTGGCGTGCTTACTCTATTCCCTCTAGAAACATATACGTAATCAGCGACAACCCGATCTTCCTATTGCCTTATCTCCAATCTGTACGCAATCAGTCAAATTGTGATCGAAACCTAGTAAATTCCCACGAGTGAAATAATGCATGCATGATAGTCAATGACTGATGTTATATTACAACAAGCTCCCGGTTCAGTCAAACTAACGCGTATGCTTGATCAGGGAGTCACCAGTACTACTGTACGTGTGCGGACTCGGATGGCCAAAAAGGCCCATATGTCATGTCAAAGCGATGAGTTGACTCGTAGGGCCGTTACGCTTCGGAAAGGTATCACAATAGTCAATTGGACACTGAACGCCAAATCTGCAGCATACCAGGTTTTGACTGTTCTACATCAGAGACGTTACCCGATTTACGTGATTTTTGAACCATAGTCGTATTTCACAATTCTGAATACATCTTATTTCACGAGATTGTTGTTAACTTTGCTTCTATGTAGAGTTAGTTCACAAATTTGTGTATTGTTTAAAACCTACTAAGCAAGTTATACAATATTTTATTGTTTTTCTTTTAGGTGACGAAATAATAGTCGATGACTTTTTTCGATAATAGCCGACGAGTAAAAACTTTGGTTGATGAAAAAAAATTTCGTCAGCTAAAGTATAGTATAGTCGACGAAAAATTTCTTTAGCCGACGAAATTTTTTTTTCAGCGGCTACAGTTAACTATAGCCGACGAAAATTTAAATTAGCCGACGAAAAAATAATTCGTCGGCCTGATTTTTTTATTTTCGTCAGTCAAAACCTTTCTTCTGGTAGTGTATCTTTTTCTCATCCTTTTCTTCGTATATATATCTAGATAGCCAGCTATGTGTTTACACCATTTTTTCAATCGAGAATGGAGCTATCGGCTAGTGTTTTCTCTCTAACTTGGCTTAGTCATTTTTATTAATTTCGGCTGTGTTTTCTTTCTAATCTCTCGGTCATCTAACATTCCTTTTTAGGCTGCTACTCGTAGAAAGACGACGACCTTAAATATGATGAAATTAGTTGGAAATTAAGATTGGCGTGCTTACTCTATTCCCTCTAGAAACATATACGTAATCAGCGACAACCCGATCTTCCTATTGCCTTATCTCCAATCTGTACGCAATCAGTCAAATTGTGATCGAAACCTAGTAAATTCCCACGAGTGAAATAATGCATGCATGATAGTCAATGACTGATGTTATATTACAACAAGCTCCCGGTTCAGTCAAACTAACGCGTATGCTTGATCAGGGAGTCACCAGTACTACTGTACGTGTGCGTACGTATCTATATTCATATACATAGCTATATATGCATATGTGTGCGTAAGTACTCATATTGCATCACCAAAGACCAGTAACTCCATCAGATCGAAAAGAAGTAGTATAAACCCTAAATTAGGAACCTGAAGCTTGTCTTTGAGGGGGTCAAAGATAAAATGATAAGTTATTATTTTTTTAGTTTTTATACTTTTTTTTTTTACAATTAAAGTAGCTACAACTATTTTTGACATAAAAGCCATACGGCAAATTCATTGATACTCAAGTTAGAATGACACGGATACATACCTTCCTTGTCAAACATTTAGGCAAGTTAAGGACGTGGCATGCTAGCATCATTCATTACAAAGATTCTGTTCACTTATTTCTAGACAACAGAAAAGAAATATTTGAAAACTAAACAAAGCTAGGTCTCCTAAAAAGGAGCTTACTGTTCTTAGATTAACTAAAAACTTAAACTAGGGAATAAAGTAAAATACTCCAGCCATAATTTGAGGCCTAAAAGAAGATCCAAAAGAAGATGCTCATAATACAAAGCCCAGCAGGATATGGCAAGAAATCAGCCCACTACCATCTCCATAGTTTGCAGCTCTCATGCCAGTGTACTGTCCTACCTTCCGGTTACCGCCGTCATGCCATGTCGTGACCCAAAGCCAGCCAAGACACACCGTCGCCGCCTTGCGCCAAGCCACCATAAGTTCACACCTGCGAAACACCGCCCAGCCAAGTTCTTTTGGAACCCACCCACACCGGCGCACAAAGGCATAAAACTCGCCAATGCCCTCGATGTAGCCATCCATCACCACAGAAGCCACCCCTTTTGAGAGATCGAAAAACCATGGACCATGCCCAGCCATCCGTTAATCTATGAGTCGAGAAGCATCCTTCTAGATCTCTTCCGGCAAGCAAATTGCAGATCCTGTCCGATAGCAGACCCCGAGACAAGGACGAGGCTAAGAGGCTCGCCGAGACGTTCGGGCGCCACCGGACGAGGTTGGATCAGAAAGTTTTGGGAGCGACGGCACAATAGTAGCTACAACTATTGAATATGTTTCACAAAACTAAATTTATATCGTTTTCCACATTTTCGAAGCCAATAAAGTTCTCCTATAAGATATATTAAGGCAGTTAATCATTGTAATTATTACAATTTTTCATTCCCAAGAAATAATTAAGATAAATATTTCAATTTGAAGGGGCCATAATCATAATCATAATCATAACTTTTGGTCTAAATAACTTCTCATTCATTGGAAAAATACAAGTTACCAATAATATTTCAGCATTTCTAAAATTGTTGTGGGGGCTGTAACTCAATCTAGCTTCTAACAGTTTTCCCAAAATTTTTCTAAAATGAGGAAACAAAAGCTAAAATCTCTAAAAAATTTATGCTCCAAATCCAATAGTTTCTCCATTTTAGAGATTTTGGCATTTAATACAACAATAAAATATATTATACACTAGTAGAAAAAATACTTAAGCGGCGGGTACATTTCGTCGCTTAAACCCTAAAATATGTCGCCTTGTTTCGTCGTTTAAGATTCGTCGCATATGACGCGTCTCATATATTCTTAAACGACAAAAATTTCTAATTCGTCGCATAAGTGCCTCCTAGGCGACAAAAGTCATGTCGTCGCCTGAATACTTAAGCAATGAACATAGTTCTCTAAGGCGACAAAACATTTCGTCGGTATAGTATTTATAATATTTAAAAAATGTTTTAATTAATTTAATTTCACTTAATGTTTATTAAATAAACATTAAATTAAATTAAATTAATTAAAACATTTTAGTTTTTTTTTAATTTTCTTTTAGTTTTTTTTCAGTTCTTTTAATCCCATGCGCCACCGCCACCGGCCACACGCCGCCACCTCGGGCCGCCACCACAAAACCCCCCGCCGATCTCTCCCACAAAATAACCATTGCCGGTGCCCCTCCGTCACAAAATAAAACCACAATTACATTCACAATTCCCTCCACAACTCCCTAATTTCATTCACATCTCCTCACAATTTCATTTATCCCTCTCACAATTCTAATTTGGATTCCGTCCCCGCCTCCTCCCTCCTCCTACGCCGCCATGTACCACCACATCGTGAATCTGAAACGAGCCCTAACCACAGCAAATCCACATACACCCATATAAATTTACAATAAATACATAGATTCAATGAGGATAAACACGGATCCGTACATTACCTCGTGTTCGTTGACGACATCGAGGGAGTAGAGAACGATTTGGTGGCTAGTTCGACTCTAGGAGGCAGAGGCAGCGGCGGCGGTGAGTTGAAAGAGTTGGACGGAGGGGTCGGGTTCGGGTAAGGGCAATTCGAAGAGGGAGGAGGCCGGATCTAGTGGAGAGAAAGAGAGTGAGGGTTGGGTGTGGTGAGGGAAAAGAATAAGTGGTTGAGGTGAATCGGTTTTGTGGGAGAGAGAGAACGAGGAAGAGAGGGAAGAACTTGAAGCGGAGAGAGAGAGAGAGAGAGAGAGAGAGAGAGAGAGTGAGGGCTAGGTGTGCGATGGTGAGAGAAAGAATAAGTGGTTTAGGTGGATGGGTTTTGTGGGAGAGAGAGAATGAGGAAGAGAGGGATCGGAAGAACTTGAAGTGAGAGAGAGAGAGAGTGTGTAAAAAGATAAAATGGAGGTTTGAAATTTTCCAAATTTTTGGTGGAAGGGTTGACCACTTAAATATTTGGTCGTATGCGATGAAATCTTCAAATTTCGTTGCTTAAGTGCTTAAAATATTTTTTTAAAATTTAAAATTTAAAAACTTAACTAATAAAATTGATAGCTTACGGCAAAGTAGGAAATCACATGTTTCAAAAACATATTAAAAATAACCATTAAATGCAGTCATCATAAATTTATATCCCTTAAATCTTTCTATCATAGAATATTATTAGAATAAAATTTAAATTGAGTGTTGACTTTCAAAAACTAACTTAATTAGTCTTAAATATTAACATTAATGGGATGAAATAAATATTTATACTATTAAAATGTTAAGCCAATGACTACAAATTATGTTAAGAGTTTTTTACCGTATTAACATAGCAAAAAATATTGTGGACTAAAGTGGTATAGCTTAAATTTCATATCTTTAAGTTCATGAAACAAGTATAGTACCGAAATTGAATTTGAAAAAAACGACCATTAGATATAATTAATATAAGAAAATATGTGTGTAGAAAAAATATTGACTAGTTTGAAGTTCGGTAAGACTTTGATCACGTCAGTCAACTATAGATACAAAATTCTTACAAAACGAAAACGTTAATTAACGATTCTTTGAAGCTCTGTTTTTAGAACCGTCAACGCTCAGAGTCTCAAAATTGTTTACTCTATTAGCTTAGCGAAAAAAAAAATGAAAAAAATGTCAATTTATATACTCTTGCTCTTTGAAAAAAAATTATGCATTGACACTTGAGCGACGAAAGTGTTTGGTTTCGTCACCTAAGTTTTTCTGTTTTTATTTATAGTTTTTTTTTAAATTACATGGTGAAATTTTGTTGCTTAAGTAAAACATTTTTCGTCGCCTAAATAATGACTTAAGCGACGGAAATTTATTTCGTCACATAAGTGATTAACGTACGGACACTGGTTTTGTCGTCTAAGTGATCCCCTAAGTGACGAAACACATTTTTTGTCGCTTAAATGGTCACTTAAGTGACGAAATACGTTTCGTCGCTGAAGTGGTTTCTTAAGCGACAAAAATTGTTTTGCTTGTTTATTTTCGTCGCTTAAGTAAATTTTTCTAGTAGTGATATCATTATTAATTACAACAAAATATCATCATATATTTCATTGTAACAATAAAATACCTAATAAAATATTATATTGTTGTCTTGAATTCGTTGAAGCACGTGAAAAATTAAATTTTGGGGAATGAAGACTTTGCTGTAAATTTGGGGAATGAAGACTTCTCTTTCTTCTCCATCCCCATTTTGGGGAATGAGATGGGAAAACTGTTGGACCTAAAAACAACTCTATATTCCTTAAAATTAAGAAGTTAAGAAAATTGAGAACTGTTGGAGATGCTCTAAAGAGCTCCGCATCTATATGTGAATCACAATTTTGGGTACCACAAGTGCCCAATCTTATGTGATAGTTGATGTGCATGGCACATACAAGTCATTTAATGAAATGACAGGGATTCTTAAATAGGACAAGCATGACCATACGTCAGATGGACAAATCATTACGTACCTATGTATATACGTTGGTGTTTTGGTGTTCTAGGCGTTTTTGTGTTCCAAAACACAAGTTGTTATGGAATAAAGTTAAAAAAAATATAGAGATCGATATGATTGGCTTGACGCACCACGTGACTTGTATATTTGTCCTACTTAAGAATTTCTAAAAAAAAATTGTGATATACACTCCCTGCCCCATATAGTGCCATATAAAGCATTGGTGCATCTAGCATTGCTCGATAATCAATAATATATTGGTTGACTGTGAAAATTACTACACAAATAACATGCACAAAAAAATACAAACACAAGCGTATGTACGTGTTCTATAAAAGTGTAAAATACTACAACACACTACACAAACGATTGCAAACAAAAGCGATTAGATCACAAACTAAAACGCAATAGCGGCAGTTTAGGGATAAGGAATCTTGTCCCACTTAGACGGGGGTTTAGATTTTGCATTACGGAGGCGCCAATAAGCGGCTTGTATGAAAGACGCTGCCAAATGCTCCCACAGCTGAGAAACATCTGCCTCTTTCCTAAAATGCCACCAAAACTTATATACAATACTCTTCAAGTGGTCGCCTCTGATGGCAAAGGCTTCGATTTAAACCCCTGCATATAATTTAATTCAGTCGATATATAAGAAATATAATTATGACAACCTAGTTAAAGTTTTTGATTATATATGCTGATCAGTACTAACCTGCACCCGTGCATTTAGATATACTAAAAATAACGCCATGCCACTTATAGATATCAACACAGACAAGAAGATTTCCATTGTATACAGACTAGTCTGGAGGTTTGAACCCAAGGAACTGTAAAAATGAAATCATCAATCATATAGTAAACACAGCAGCGTATATATAAAAGACAAAACATCATAGTAGACTTCTATAGTTCTATTACTTATTACATATCGTAAATTAAAACAAAATTTTTATTTTTTATTTTTTTTATCTCTGTATTAAATCAATTGTTATTGGTCTACTGTATACTAACCTCAGATTTCGAAGTGCCCACCAAAAAGATTGGGACATTCTTTGTACGGCATGTGTTGAACTTGTCACATTAGACTGAAGAGCGTAGAGATATATACCAAAATCAAAGACTTCTGGATTCGCTTCTTTAAGCGGATGACATAATTCATCCCATTTAGAGAGGCTGCTGGTTTCTAATCTGGATATTTTATCACAGAAAAATTGACGACTACTTCTAGATTTACATTGCTGAGTATCTAGGAGGAGCTCGTTACAGTGTAACTTCCAACAATCTACCTGTCGCTGAACAGCAAGACGGTACCACAAAGCTCCAAATAGCTGAAGGATATCTCATATATAATAATCAGAAATTTCGTTAATTAATAATCAAGAATTCGTATGTATGCATGGAAAGGAAAACCGTAATGTCTAATTAATGTGAGTCCATTCAGTGTTTACTTGGCCAGATCTTATTCGAAAAGATATATAATGAAAAACTGCGGTTATTTACTCAATACATCTCCCTTTTACTTTTCAATATAAGCATTTTCTAACTAAACCTTATTTCAAATTCTTAACATAACCTTAGTTATTTATTGACATATATTTTAATTAATTACTTACTTTAACTCTTATTCACTCAATAGACTTCTCATTCTTTGTTTTTTTTTTTACTTTTTGTTTTTGAACATCCATTATCCCTACTTTCATTTTTTGATTATTTTTTTTATCATGAATTATTCTATATTTTTTAACTTTTGTTTTTCTCTTTTGTCCGTGTTATTTTTTCTCTGTTTTTTTTTGGACATATATGAGGGATGAGAGATTACACCAACTTTTCGATCACAAAATCACATCTCCGTCGTTCAATATGTAGTTCTATATGAGTAGATCACTTCTGTAAATTTTCAGAAATTTTGGTGATCGTTAAGGCATTCAAAACTACGATTTATAATTATAAGCATGAACGGTTCAGGTTTGGCAGATTTGGTTCGTTCATTGATTTAATCTTGTTCGACACCTTAACGATCACCAAATTGGCTGAAAATTTGCAGAATTGATCTATATATAAGGACCAACAAACTGAACAGTAGAGATTCAAAAATATAATCGAAAAGTTGGTGTAATCCCCCATCTCTCATATATGTTAAAAAAAGGGATCCCTATATATATATATATATATATATATATATATATATATATATTTTGATTAAATTCAGTTTACCCCCTCAAACTTTAGGCCTAAAATCAGTTCAGTTCCTCATCTTTTTTTTTGATCACCATACTCCTTAAACTTTCAAAACACATCACTCTAGTCTAAAATTTGAATTTGACTCAAAATGTGATGTCATGTGCTGAGTTGGAGCCGACAGAAAGATCCACTTTTCAACCATTCACACTTTTGTTGAGAAATTGTCTAAACTACCCTTGGTTGCTAAAAAATTAAAAAACAATCGTCTCTCATCCATCTCAGTTGGTCGGCGTCCTCCAGTCCGATTTGATTAAGGACCTGAACAATCGTCGACGACAACTCGTCAAAAACCCATCAGAAAACCACCTTAAAATCGAGAAATCTGGAGCAGCGCGACAGTTTATTTCGGTTCATGATTTGGCTTCATAGCTTTTAGTTTATGGGTTTATGGGCTTTGAGCTTCGACGATGCCACGACATGGTCTCCGTCCTCATCTTTGTCGTTGTCTTCATCTAACAGATCGATTGACACCGTCCTCGCCAGAAACGACATCGAATTAGCCAACATGTTATTCTCCCTCTTCACCCCATTAGTCTCCTCTTTCGATCAAACTCCACTGTCAATCATCTCTCCTTCGTCAATTCAGGGTTTGCGAACCCAATCGCTCTTTTGCATCTTGAAAGAAAAGGAAGCCGGTTCGAAATCATCTAACTTTCTCCTCGCAACCAACCGTCCGTCCTTTCATTATATTGTTTCCTTTGATTTGCAATGACTTTGATCCAGTGGTATAAATCCAATGGCATTGATCCCAAATCATATATTAGTGGGTAGATCCAGCAGATAGTTGAACATAAAAAGTTCAATCAATCTGATAAGCATCATAACAGAAATGACTTCCCATTTGAGCTTAAGTTAATACCTTTCAATTCATCGGCAATTGCGGCGATGTAGTCTCCGGCGAGCTTCAGAGCCTGGTGGCGATCGAGTACGGCTTGACGGAAAACGTCGTCGTCTTGGACATTGACGCGTTTTAGAGCAGAGGACTTGAGTCCCTAAGGCAAAGTGAGGCCGAAGAGAGACGAAGAGGCCTTGGAGTCGACGAGGTCGAGGACGTGAGCTCGGTCAGGGTGACGTCGGAGTGTGGGAGAGAGAGGATGTTTGAGTCTGTGGCGTCTGGGTCGGTGAGGAATATTGGAATATGTGTATTTTTGAGAACGAGCTTGCTCGTTGAAATAATATGTTGTGGGAAATTCACCATCGGTATTGAGGAAGAAGGTAAAATTAAGGGATGGGTATTGGTTATTCATGAGCAACCTGAACCGGGTGAGCTTAATTAAGGTGGAAGAAGGAGAAAGAAGAGTCGTGGCTTAGAACTTTTTCAGATTTTTAATTTTAGGGTGAAATGTCTAATGTCCGTTATGCCCTGCAAAAGGGTTCATAGTATGAAAATATGGGCCAACATGTTTGGGCCAACTCAGCTTCTGACGTCATCATTTTAGTCAGTTTCAAAATTCAGCGAAGACTGATGAAAACAGAAAATTTAAGGAGCATGGTGATTAAAAAAAAGATAAGGGACTGAACTGATTTTAAGCCTAAAGTTTGATGGGGTAACCCGAATTTAATCCTTTTTTTTTGTAAAAATATTTATGTACCTTGCAAGTATATGCGTTCAACATGTATGATAATACAAAATTTTATGTCACATGATCGATATTTGATAATTGTTTTAGCTCTTATGAACTATATATATATATATATATATATATATATATATATATATATATTATATATATATATATATATTTAATAAAAAGAAATTGGAAAACGAAAATATATAAGGAAAATAATAAAGAATGTAATCAATTATTATTGAATTAGAAAGTCTAGAGAGAATAAATATAATATTTCCTTTTGTATAATTATTTTCCTAAATAATAATTGTGTATGTGGATATATATGTCATTTAATAATTTATAATAGAGTAAGGTCTAGTGAGCAAATTTAGAAGTCCTAATAGCCGCACTCATAATGAAAAGTTAGAAACAAGTTAATTAAACACTTAAGAACAAGTTACAGACTTCAAGAATTATAAGAAAGTTTGATACAAATGGGCATGGACCGAGCTAATTAACTATACAAGTAATAGGTAAACTTTATGTTCTTGATAATGAAAATTAAACGGGCTACAAGAAAAATATAGAGAAGTAAAATCCACACATCCTAAATTGTAATCCACACATCCATTTTTCATTTTTAGTAATTTAAATTTTTTCTTCATATGAGAATAATTATTAAAAATAAAAAGTGGGTGTGTATTATAATTTGAGGTGTGTAGATTTCACATCTCACGATATAACTTGACTCACATCTATTCCATTACTTATTAGGAAGAAGATATGTGTTGACTCATTGTATATCTATCCTATAGAAACCAATAGCGGAAGAGCTTACTAATATTCATCATGAATTAACTAAATGTTACCTTAAGTTCAATCATGTAAAGTGAGTGAAAGATATATAAACACCCAAACCCCAAGATACATAAGAATATAAGATGAGAACTTACATGAGAAGCAATGACGAAGGGAAGGTAATCCATTACAGCTTTAAGCCATTTTCCCAATATTCCAGACATTTTGATACGGCGTCGCAGCCTCAAGAATACGTACATGTGATAAATTCGTAAGGAATACTGGATTGGAGTCGTCATTATAAGAATATAAGTAGGATCCCAGGTATATAATAGTAATTCTGAGAGTAACAGTACCTACACATTATATGTACAATTAGGTAATTGAAGAATATGAATGAAAACCCTGCCTTTATTTCGACTTTTACAATTTTAATTAAGCTAATGATAAGAATCTATCACTCGTATTTCTCGTTATGTTTTCATGCACTCTTCTAATAAGCATATGATTTATTTCAGAAGCTAGTGTCAGCCGTTAACTTGCTTTACCTCTGGAAGGGGAAGAGAAACCAAAATGAGGTATAGAACCCTTGTCTTTTGGCTAATTCTAGTGCAGAAGGTCTCAAATGTCTTCATACATAAACTAATAACAGGCCCCTTCTTTTCCTCTTTGGAACTAACATCTGTCTTCGGGTTACTTCTAGTCCTTCGGGTCCACCAAATAATACCCAAGTCGATTGCGTAAAAGACATCGATGGCTGATCGTAAACCAATATACGTCCACATTAAACGTTGGTGCAGTTCCAAGCACTTGCCGTTGATTATAGGAGCGTAACAGTACAAAGGATCAATGAAGATTGCAATTGCACATGATATTGTGAAGATTACATTCCATCTATTTCTTGCACGTTGATTATATTCTTTATGTCCTCCATCTCTGGATCCCGACTCCAAATCCCAATCCGTATTTCTGAACAAGACAAAAATGGAAAATATCAAGAAATATACATGGATATATCAGACGACATTTAGCTATTTTGACATTTTGCTTCCAAATACAAGACTTTCCTTCTTTGAAGATATCGAAGATTAAAGGTCTTTAAGGTTAAAGGAACTAACCTTAGCTGAATTGCTACTGCATCATTGGCTTGATTGTCGTTCATGATGACCAGATATCCTCTTAGCTAGCTAGATTGTTAACTGTCAATGACACCGAGGGAGAATAAACTTATCAATTACTTGGGGCAGAAAATAAATCAACTCCACGCATACATAGTGATCAAACTGAAAGCCAGAGAATTATGTAGCAAACTCCAGTCTAGTCCATATGTACCATGAAGCCATGAGCTAAGCCTTAATTACTAAACCTGCAGACAGTAGCTAGAGATCGAGATGTATAATTCATTTCCCAGAGCTCGTTAGTTCTACTAGATCAATCAGATGAAACTTACAGCATGCAGAAGACAGAAAGATCACTGCTGGTACTGTAAGGCCGAGGGAATTCTCATTCTTCAAGTGATACAATATTCATACATATAATCTTTCATATAAATACTAGCTAGTCAACTAATTAAGTCAAGTATAAAGGTCTCCATAATATCTATTATATAATTCAATCATAATCTCCATGCTGTACCTTACAAGATATGTTTGGCAATAATGTATGATCACTAACATAAAGGACAAGAAAAGGGTTAGTAACAACAGAATATTTATGCTCAGTAACTCGATCAGTCAGTGTTTTGAAGGTTATATTTGAACGAAATGTGGTAATTATATATATATTTTGCATATATAGAAGAGCTGAAGAATTAGTTACAGTCCTGTATTATAAAACTTCCTAGACCAGCCCCCTCATCATGCAGTTCGATCACTATTGTGGAAGTTCCTAGATCACCCCCCGCAATCATGCAGGTTTCTGTTGTCTGTAACATCTCGAAAGTAGTACGTACAGGTCTTATCGGAATTATAGTGGCCATGTTTTTCACGTCCATGTTTGTTGCCTTTCACAGATGTGCGCACTCACAAAAAGGTTATATCTTTTTCATTCTTTAATATTACAGTGATTACCAAACTTGCGTCAAAAGTTTTAAATGATCTAGACAAATAATGGTCTCAAATCAAAGAAGAAAAAATCAAAAGTTTTTTCACCTAACGATATATATTTCCCCTCTTAAGCATTTCTCGTCCGGAATTTCTGATATTTCCAATCAATACTAGTGAAAATTTTATACCTCATAGGTCTTCTACGTGGTTTTAAAGCACTCATGTAATTCTATGTGAAATGTATCATATGTATATAAGGCGTGATGGCCTAGTCTCCCTTTAGGTTTCCAGCCATAAAAAAAAATGTTTAAAGTAAACTTTAAGAATTATTAACGGTTCAACACTAAATTTTCACCTTAACTTACTACAACTCTCAATAGATCAATGTTTATTCAAGATTTTCATTTCAAATATAGTACATAATATAGAAAACAAACATCTCTTAAAGTTTGGTTTAAAATTTCCTTGTTTTTCTTCAAACCATCAATTTTCTCATTTTTTTACTACAATAGATATTTTCCCAAAATTTCTGTCGAAATCTTCATATTTTGGAGGGTCGAAATTTCCGTAATCACCGAAATTTTCTTCCTTGTCTCAAATAATCAGGGAAAATGCAGATAAAAAGTAAGCCATGTCGAAGAAAAAATACCTTATTGTGCCTTCATCTTATGGCAAAAGTTTTAAATAATCAAGATAAATAATGGTCTCAAATAATCAGGGAAAAGTATTTGAGGAAATTTTTTTTTTAATGCGGATAAAAAGTAAGTCATGTTGAAAGAAAAATACATTAAGTGTGCCTTCGTCAGAGTAACTGGCAAGAGTAAATTAGGAAGTTATTAATCAACAGATGTAACAGCTCAATTCATTATGTCAATCATTATGTACGTTATTATTACCATTGAATATCGTCATTATATGTGTAATTATTATTGTAATCAACCTCTAGATAAAGATAATCTCTAATTAATGAAATGAGTAGACCATTCCAATTGTCATTTTACTTTTACAGTCCAGCTTTTTATTACGGAAAGACATTTATTTATTTTTAAATAGGGCTAGTATGGTTGTCTTCAAGTCTCAATCTTCTGCTCAATCTTTATTGAAACTTCATAATACATGGGGAACATTATCCAAAACCCCTTAGTGCAATAAGCATGAAAATAACATTTCTGGATAATCACAATTCACAAGACTCTCAAGTAAATATTTGTATTTTAACAATCATCATTTAACAAAAAGCATATCATTGGCTACTCCATTTATTTTAAAATATTGGTGATGCACCTGAAAGATAATGCGCATGGGAAGCCATAAGTTGATATATATGTTTTACAGCTCTTTGACATTGAAAGACATTCTTGATGCAAGGTGGCTCGTTCTTAACCTTATGAGATGGGTAGGGATGACAGGAATCTTAAATTCTAGATTTTCAATTGGGTCTATGAGTTTTCTTTATTACATTATTTGGTTCCTGAAAGCAACAAGAGCACCTTAAATTTAGATGAACCAGTGTCTGACTATATTATTACTGGTTGTTGGAATTTCCCTAAAGTTTTGTAGGTTCTTGATTCGAAGGTTGTTAAACAAATTATGGAATCCATATCCCATGCAGTGTCTCATCAACAAGACGAATATCTTTGGGGACCTTCATGAGCCAATGGAAAATCTGCAACATGGCTATCTACAACATGATGAGCTGGTAAAACACCAGCAAATTGACCTGATAAGTAAAGTATGAAAGCTTGATGACCCACCGAAAGTGAAATTATTTGGTGGTTATTGCTTAGAGGAAGACTATGTTGCACCGACACTCCACACCCCTGGAGTGTCGGAGTGTTTGACACTTCCGACACGCCGACACGCGCCCGATACTGTAAAATTCGTGTCCGACACGCCACGTGGCGTGTCTGAAAATGTTGACTTTTCAGACACGTCGTGGACACGTTGACCTCTTCCGACACGCCACTGCGACACGCCACGTCAGCAAGACTTAAAAAAAAAAAAAAAAAAAACTGAAGTAACTGAGGCAGTGAGGCACGCTCGGATTAGAACTCTCATTCTCTTTCTATTCTCTTCTCTCCTCAGTCCTCTCTGTGCTCTTCTCTTCACCGAATCGATTCCCAGACGAAGAAGACACTCACCTTTCGCTACCCATTCTCACCGTCCGCCACCCATTCTCACCATTCGCCAGTCAGCCACCCAGTCGATCTGGTCACCGATCTGACCTCTTCTCTCTACTGTCCGCCGTCGCCGCTGTCGCCAGTCGCCAGCCCGCCAGTCGCCAGTCGTCAGTCCGCCAGTCGCCCGTCGCCAGTCCGCCGGTTGTAAGGTTAGTTCGTTTTCCAGTTTTCCTCCTATATCTGATAGTTCTACTAAATCTTCTTCCTAAAATACAAAAAAAAAAAAAAAAACCTTTTCCTATGTGGTATTGCTGATTGAATTAGAAATTATATGTGTTTGAGACTTGAGTTAAGGAGTTAAGGAGCTAGTTTGAGTTAAGGAGTTAAGGAGCTAGTTTGAGTTAAGGAGCTGTTAAGTTTGATTTGAACTCAATATTGTTTCTGTTAAGTTTGATTTGCACCTGTTAATTAAAATATAGGTGTTGCTTGATTATGGATTGATTCTTTGTTGCTCAAATTGCTTATTCTATATTCAATGAATCAATTGTATAAATAGGATGAGCTCAAGTGCTGCTTCAATTGAACCTAGTGTTGAGTCGAATGAGCCAGAAAAACTCAGCGCACCTCTTTGGAAATATGTCACTAAAGAGCCAGTGATTGATGTTGATGGGACAGTGAAAATAGGGGGAGGAAATGATCTTTTTGTGTGCAATTTCTGCAAAAAGAATTTTAAGGGTTCACATTCTAGAGTGAAAGCCCATCTGCTTAAAATTCCAAGGGAAGGGATCAAGGCTTGCATCAAAGTCACTGCAGAAAATATGGCAGAAATGCAGCAGTTGCGGGATAAAACTTCACACAAGGTTCCTTTGCCTCCTTCTTCAAGTATGTCTGGAAGTTCAAGTTATTTTCCGTTGAGAGAGAGGGAAAGTGAAGCCAAAAAGAGAAAGGGATTGAGTCCGCAACTAACCAAGGCATTTAGGCTTGAAGATAGGAGAGAATGTGATGCAGCAGTTGCAAGGCTGTTTTACACTAGTGGCTTATCATTCAATGTTGCAAGGAATCCTTACTACCAAGAGTCTTACACTTTGGCTTCAAAGATTCCGGGTTATGTTCCTCCAGGGTATAACGCATTGAGAACTACGCTTCTTGATAATGAGAGGCGTCACATTGAGAGGACTCTAGAACCTATTAAGAAGACATGGAAAGAAACCGGTGTGAGCTTGTGTTCCGATGGGTGGACCGATGACCAACAGAGGCCATTAATTAATATGATGGCTGCTGCTAAAGAAGGGGCAATGATGTTGAAAACAATTAATTGTGATGGTGTGTATAAAGACAAGAACGAAATATCAAGATTGTTTTTGGAATCCATCAATGAGATTGGTCCGGATAATGTGGTTCAAGTGGTGACCGATAATGCACCTGTGTGCTCTGCTGCCGGTGCTATTGTTGAGAGTACACATCCACACATATTTTGGACACCATGTGTGGTTCATACCCTTAACCTTGCTTTGAAGGATTTGTTGAAAGCAAAATCTTATCTTCCCAGTGAAAAGGTGGATGAAGAGCTAGGGTGGCTTATGGATGTGTATAATGATGTTTGGTTTATTAAGAATTTTGTGGTAAACCACAACATGCGTTTGTCTATGTACAATGATCATTGTTCCTTAAAGTTGCTCCAAGTTGCCGAGACAAGGTTTGCTTCTCATTATGTTGTCCTTAAAAGGTTTAGGGATGTGAAGAGTGGCTTGCAACAAATGGTTATTAGTCCAAAATGGGATATCTATAAAGAAGATAATATTCCTAAAGCAAGAGCGGTGAAGGACATGCTATTGAAGGAAAGCTTTTGAGAGCAAATTGATTTCATGATTGCCATCATGAGTCCTATACATGAGATGATAAGGATGTCGGATATGGATAGACCTTGCCTTCACTTAGTTTATAAGTTGTGGGATTCGATGATTGTGAAAGTGAAGAAAGCGGTTTTTGACCCTCAATTTGCCCATGTCATAACGGAGCATTGTAATGTGACAAGATTTTATGATGTGGTGCATCCTATCCTTATTGCTCGGTGGACCAAGAGTTGTAGACAACTTCATTGCATGGCACATTCCTGAATCCAAGGTACTATAGCTCTCAATGGCTTGAAGATGATCCTAACCGGATTGCTCCGCATAGATATGTCGAACTCAACAATGAAAGAAAGAAATGCCTTCAAAAGCTCTATCCGGATGCTCAAATTCGTAACAAAGTGATGGAAGAATTTGCATATTTTTCATTAAACATGGGTGATTAGTCATCGGCCGAAGCTTTGGAGAATAAGTTTCATTTTGAGCCTTTAATTTGGTGGGTTGCCTATGGACCTTCTACACCATATCTACAAAGTTTGGCTTTCAAGTTGCTTAATCAACCTTGCTCATCTTCTTGCTGCGAAAGAAATTGGAGCACATATAGTTTTATACAAGGTTTGAAGAGGAACAAGTTGCAACCAAAAAGAGCTCAAGATTTGGTTTATGTGCATACAAATCTTCGACTTTTGGCAAGAAAGGATTCTAACTATCACAAGGACAAAGACTCAATGTGGGATCTTGGAGGAGATGGTCATGAATCTATGGAACCCGCCAATATTGATGTGCTTGAGTTGGCAACTTTATCTCTTGATGAGCCGGCATTGGAGAGGATGCTAATTGATGATGAGATGGAGTCTTGAAGATGAGAGGTAAATTTTCTTTTCATTTTATATTAGATCAATTATGGAATAACAAGTTTGGATGGATTATGGATATGATAATTATATTAGTTCATCTTCTTGTCTATTAGGTGTCCTTTTGGTTTGATTTAATGATTCATTTGTGTCATTTTCTTTGCAAGGAATTCTTGTCTTTTTTTCCATGTTATTGTAAATATTTGGTACTTTGGCAGTGTAATTGTCTTTTGTTTCATGTTATTGTAAATATTTGATACTTTGGCAGTGTAATCTTGGTCTGTAGTGAGTGGCAGTTTATCATTTTGTTGTTGTATTAGTTTTAAGTTTTAACCGTACGTTGTGGTAGAGATTACCCTGTTTAAAAACAAGCTACTGCTCAAGTTTGTTTTTCTTTAATATGTTTTAGGTACTCTTTTTAATGGTATTAGTTATGCACTTGACTTATTTCTTATGTTTATGAAATAGATTGAATTTAGAACTTTATTTGGTAATGTAATAAACTTATTTTATATTTTAGTATTTTTTTATTTATTAAAAATACTTAAATATATAATTCTATTTGTCGTGTCCACGTCGTGTTAGAAACTCAGTTTTTGAGTTTTGCCGTGTCGCCGTGTCGTGCCGTGTCCGTGCAACATAGGAGGAAGACTTCAAACTAGAGATAGATTGTCAAGATTTGGCCTTATTTATGATAATAGCCATCCTTTATGGGATAATGATAATGATAATGAAACTATTGATCATCTATTTGAATATTTAGATTTTACTACCGAGGTTTGGAATTATTAGCCATTGATCGGCATGAATGACATTTAAAAGTCTTGCATGAAATGTTCATTAAACAACGTACCTTATGACGAGAATCTTCTAAAAAAAAGTAAACATATGATTGTTTTTTTCTTGAGTAGAAAATATCTAGTTAGTCTGTATTTCTCCACCTTTTATACGAATATGGTTGGATTTCATATTCGAGGCTCCGTACTTTGCGGAGAGTTTTGTTTTTTTTTGAAACTTAGGATTCGACTGGCGGCGCTGCACCTCCCATGGGTTGGGAGTCGATCGTGCTACGGTGGGCGGCGCCGTTGGGAGGTTTCTCGACGAGGGTCACGATGGCGGCAAGAGGCTCCGGCTTGGTAGGTTCTTTGATTGTGTTGTGGGTGATGGTTTTCAATGCTGGAATTTGACGACGGCGCGGCTCTCGGTGTTGCCGATCGTGTTGCTTGTTGGGACTCAATGGAAGTCGAGTATGATCAGGATCAGAGGTGCAACGGTGAGGCTGTCTTGTCCAAAGGAGGGCGGCGGTTGCAAGGTGATTACGACGTTGTCCAGGATGGTTGTCTCTCGGGTGGATCAGGCTTGGCTTGTGATAACAGATCTGGATCGAGGTGATGTCAGAGCTGTGCTCGCAGCAGATCTGCGCCAGTTGTGGTCGGTGGTCTAACTGCGGGTTTGGCTTGGGCCATGGTTGGCTGAGCTTTGATGATGCTGAGCCTGTTTTAGGGGCTGGATTATGGGCCTGGGCGGGTGAGACTGCTGGACCCAAGGCATGGATTGATAGGAGGGTTAGACTGCTGGGCACAAGGCATGGATTGATAGGCGGGTGAGACTGATGGGCCCAAGGCATGGATTGATAGGAGGGTATCTTGGCGCCCTCACTAATCACTTAGTGCTTTAGGCGGGCTTGCATAGGAATAGAGCCTTCTTCGGATTTCCAGTGATTTTTAAGGTCCAAGTCTAGCATTGGAATTCTGGTTTCATCTGTTTAATTCTTAATATTTCTAGTTGTACACTAATTGTTGTCTCTGGGCGACTAGGTCTACTATTCAATGGGAGTTAGGTAGTGAGGTGAGTGTTCTATTGTTTAGGCTCAATTGAACTAAACATGTTTAGTGGTATCCGTCAATTGTTGTTCTTAAAGCTGTCGAGACCCATCCCGAATTTCATCCTGAAACCCGAAACAAGTCTTGCGGGGTCCACCTTTAAGGAAAATTTACCGAGAAATTCGGCATAACCTTCTTTGAAAATGGACAACCCTAACCTAAAAAAAAAAATATTCAAAGATAACACTCCTGTAACAAAAACCAACCTCAACTGATGGAGTCATCCGCTACCCGCAAACACTACCACCACAAACATAACAATACAACATTTTCCAATCCTTCACATAAATATCCAATTAATAAAACATACATCATCCTTAGAATAACCCAGAATATAGCCAGAGACTTAGCACACAACCAAACAACTAAACATTATCCTCAGGGGAAATCAGAGCTACTAACACTAGCGGAAGCAAGAAAAATACATTGGTAGGTTAAACAGGTAACCTACTGGTGAAAGTGGTGGAGAAATGGGTAACTATGTCTCATCTCTGTCTAGCGCCAACCCGAACTCTGCAGACTGAGCATTTTTAAAACGAAGGGCCCAACGGAAAACATTTGCAAATGTTAGAGTGAGTGGACAAAAATAAATTAAAAAATATTTATGCATTCCTAATTTAAATTTCATAGAAAAAATACTGTATGTGATAGCTCAAAAACTCTCAACTCAACAACTGACAATTTCATGACTAGCACCAGCTAGTCTCCAAAACTTACTAAAACAGAGCATCTTAGGCTACACTATATATAAATATATATTTCTGTATGTATTCATATTCGTAAGATTCCTTGTACGAATTCTATGAAAGAATAAGAGAGATAGAAATCCATAAAAAGTTACGACGCTTGCGTCTAACGCTCACGTCGCGCCATAATGAAATTTTTCCTCATTATGGCGGATCTAGACGGATGTATATACGTGCAGACCCCCTATATGAAAACCTAGATGAAAATATAAGAAAATAATTTTCTTATAGGGCTACTATGCTCGCGTCTAACGCTCACGTCACGCCATAATGAAATTTTACCTCATTATGACGGAACAAGCACGTATGGCTAGCTAGCATTTATTATACATACTATCCTCACAATATCCACATACATATTCACCGAAAATCTCATTTTCGATAAGTCTAAAAAATAATGAGAATTGCCAAATATCCGAAAAATAATAAATCTCAGCAGAAGAATAACTGATCAACAATATAATACATCGCATGCTTTTAAATTAAAACAACGTCCACTCACAAATTAGGCCTAAGCCTGATGTCGATCCGAAGCCTCTTCTTCTCAAGCCTCCTCACGTCCTGTTCCAAATATATAATTAAATTCTAAAATAAAAATCCAATATTTATACAAAATAGGCAAAATTATACGTGAGCCATAACCACGCTCATCATTGCCTAACTTCGATATTCTTAATTCGATTCAACTCACACTTCAACACCAAAACTAGCAGTCTTAAATACACCATTCTACATATTAAACATCTTTAATCCAACTGCCGGATTTTATCCTAATTAACCGCCAAAAATACCAAACATATCCAAAACTCCTCCAAAAATTCCAAAATTCACATCATTAAACTTCCCTTAATATAATATATTTAAAACCATGAAAATCCCTCTAACAGTAGCGGCCGGCGACGGGCTCCGGCGACCTCCAATGCCTACTAAATTTTAACAGCATCTTCCTCTCAACTCCCTTTATAACTTTCCTATCTAACACAAACACCAATTCCAAGCCTAGATAGGGTAATCGAACAAAAACATTAAATGAGCCTTAGAATTTCAAACACTGAGTCTCCTTACCTAGGCCAAGAGAGAACATTTGGAGGGATGAATGCACGGGAGGAGAGCTCCTTTTTTGAGCCAAGTAGCTCCGACTATCGCGGCCGGAGGAGGAAGTTCTGGCGACGGAGCACCACGAAGAAGCCGGCGCTTCCAGGCGCGATTTCTCCTTCACGGCGGCGCTAGGAAGACTACCACCGGTCCAGAAAGGAAGAGGAGGTGATGGCCGACCGTTTGGGACCGGTACGGCAACCTGCGGTGGCCGAACGACAGCAGACGGTCGGGAAGAAAATTTGGCAGGGAGAGGGAGAGAGAGAGAGAGAGAGAGGGCTTTGACCCCAAAAAAATGGCCCGGTCCACACTTAAAACAAGTCACTCCATAACATAAAACACCCCAATAAAAATACCCTAATAAAAATTAGCTTTTACTAGCTAAAATTTACCATTTTTTACCGTCGTCACATTTTTCTCCTACGAATAATCCTCCGAAATAAATGTCCCCAAAAACCCCTCTAGGGACCAATTAAACTATAAACTCATTGACGAAGACGGTTAAACACTTATTAATACCAGGGTAGTAATAAGATAAAAATTTAAGAGTCGGGATGTGACAAGAGCTCTTTGACGCAAGACGATGATTGTTGTAAATGTTTTTTTTTTTTTAAACTTTTTATTAATAACTCACACACCCTACATATGTTAAGGAGATTTGAACCCATGACCTCAAAGTTGTCAGTTAAACACCTTAACCAACCAAGTCACGGCTCACTAACACGATGATTGTTGTAAATGTCTTCTGGTCATGGATAAGTAATGAAATTATCTATTTACGTTAAAAAAATGGTTGGATTTAATATACGCATCTTTGTTTCCTCATAGATCTTAGAAAGCCAACTATGTGTTTAATTATACCATTTTTTTCAAGAGAAAATACTTACTAGCCCTGATTTTGAAGATTTTTTTCCCACCAACAAAATCAAATTCCAATATTCCCATCAACTCATAGAGTCTTAAGGATCTATTCCCACTAACAAAATATGACAACTTTTACATATTTTGTATGACAATAATACCCCTGTTCTTTTAACTACCTATCGATCTGTCACGCCACTCTTTTTTCATATTTGAATTTCTGTGAGAGAGAAGCTTCGGCATGAGCTCGAGCTCTGGTTCTAGTGTGATAGGTACACAAAGTGTTGGGCTCGAAGCTCTGATTCTTGTGCGATAGGTAGACGAAGCTTTGGTTTTGGTTCGATAGGCTCGAAGCTCTGTTTCTGGTTTGATCGAGAGCTCTAATCTCAATTTCTTTTACGATGATCTCATATTAAGCGATATGCCTCGGTTCGTTTTTGTAATCTTCTTGATTCCTTTTTGTTTTTGATTTGCATTTGAACTTGATTTTGAATCTGATTTTGATGTACTGTTAATTTTTGCCTGCTCTCGATTTATTTATGTTCTCAATTTGTGTGAGTACAAATGAATTTTATTTTTTGTTTTGAATTTGTTTGAGTATTGTGTAGTATATCGTTTGTACAACCTTAGTGTTGTGTGAATTCAATTTCTGTGGTTTTTTGTATTGTATGTCATATGACTCATATCTACACACCCTACTAGGGCAATAGGCCCCCTATTAGGGCAAGTATACCCCTATTGGGAGCAGTATGCGACTCCTTTTAATGTTATTTTGTTTGTTTTTTCTTATTTTTTTACAGAAATATGGATAGTTCTTTAGCTGTTAGGTGTCGTTATTCTGGAAAAGACATGTTCTTTATTCATCAACGTATGAACTATGCGTACTTGTTCAAGTATATTTGTGAAAGGTTTCGGTTGTCTGCAAGTGATTTTATTGAGCTTCACTTTTCATTTCCTGGTTTTCCTCTCTCTTTCCTGCATAATAACAATGATTTTCAAATGTTGTTTGTGGGTGCTAAGATATACAATTTGGATTGAGTTGATATTATTGTGGAGAAGAATTATGAAGGTTGCAGCAAGAAAACTTTTGTTTCTATGTGAAGATAGTTGCTTTGCTGTTTTCGATGAAGATGATTATTTGACTGAGGGATATGGGTTTGAAGTGTCGAAGCCTTACTTATCAAGTGAGTGCGGTAGTTATATCCAATATGTAGGGCAAAAGTTTCATGACGGTGTCTCTGAATTTCGAGATAAGCTGCCCAAATATGCAATTAAAGTTGGCTTCACCTTGGTATAAAATTCATGCAATATGCAGCAACGTGGGAACCGAAAAATTTGAATGGCATGTTGCTGGTCATTCTGAATCTGTAAATGGTTATTTTTTATTGATGACTTGAACAATGTACACACTTGCAAAGCCGTTCTTCGCCAAAAAAAGCATGATCAATTAGGGTATAAAGTTGTCAAGAGGATATTAGCTACAATATGTCAATGAAGCCAAGGGATATCCAGATAAAGAGGAAGGTTGCTTATGGTTTTGAGATATCATACAAGGTGTTTGGAAAGCAAAGCAAAGTGCTAGGGATATGATTTATGGATCTGAGGTTGATTCTCTTTTAATATGTTATCTTGGTTTAAGGAAGTTGTTTTAGAGAGTAACCCTGGTTCTGTTTTTGTCTTAGAAGTGCATCTATTGCCCAACCAATTTCATAGGCTTTTTATTGCTTATGCATGTTGTACTGAAGGTTTTAAGTTCTGTCTACCTATAGTATATGTCGATGGCACTTTTGGCAAGAGTCTTTACAAGAGGACCATCATTTGGGCAACTGGAAGGACTGGAGATAAAGGTAAATTATTGTCCCATTTTTTTTTTCTTGGTTATGTGCTCTTGTTTGTGTTTGTCTTGAAAGTGTGGAGCAGCACACTCCCATTAGGGTGCAGCGACATGCTGCAATCATCTATTACCCTCAGTAGACGTCCTAATGCCCCTAATATATATGATGACTTTTTTGTTTCTGTTTTTTTTTTTTTATTCTGTGTATGTTGCTTTCCTTTGGCCATGTGTGTATGTGATTCTGAGAGTGAAGATAATTGGTGTTTTTTATTCTGGCACTAGAATGATTTGCTAGAATCCCAAGGTAGAGTAGTTACATTTATGACTGCTCGCGGTATTGGATTACTCGGTTCTTTCAAAAAGGTATTTCCTGGTCATCCTCACTTGTTATGTTACATGCATTTGTCGGCCAATTTGATGAATATATATGTTGAAGTGAGTGCTAATGTGAATTTGATGTGAAATATAAGTTTTTTGAGTTAGCATATGCATCTTCCCCCGGGCAATAACGTTTGTCTTAGAGAAATTAGTGGTGCAAATATTATAGATGATTTTCTGAGGGATATTTGTAATACTCTGAGTATTTTACAACAAATATATAGACACTATATATTTGTTGTAAAATACTCAGAGTACTACAGATATGCCTCTTGAAAATTGTTGCCGCCTATTTTTCCCTAGATCACGTTATGGGATTATGACTAATAACATGACTGAATCTTTTAATGCTTGGTTTTCTGAAGAGCGTGAGATGCCAACATATGGTGAGAGCAGTGGGTTAATGTTTGATCAGACTAAGATAAAGTTAATGAATCAAATGAGTGAGAGCAGTGGGGCGAATCCAGGATCCAAATCATGTCTAGGCTAATTTTAGGACTGATTTTTTTTTAAGGTCTGGAACTCATAATCATCTTGTAAAAGGCAGTTTCCACTCTACATTCCCTCATGTATACAACAAAGGGAACAAATAAGTAATGCATAATCTAAATATCTGATACGGTTTACAACTAGATACAAGTATATAAAGAACAAAATCGTGGATACAAGTATACAACTAGATAGTAGATAAATGCATGATTAACGACAAATTTCCAAATCGCAGCCTTATATTCTTAAATTCTCAATGCCTCACCAAATTTTACTACCATTTAATCGCATATCAATACTTGATTACACCCAGAAACCCTCCAATCTCAAATTCCCAATTTGAGAATAACAGAAATATTGAAAACCCCAATGGGCCAATACCAGAAAAACCCTAATTTGAGATTCAAAAATTAATGAGCAACATTGATATGATATCACTCTCGCCGATCTCTCGCTGGTGGTTAAGGTTAAGGGTTTAGCAGCTGATCAATTATATAGCAAGAAATGATAATAAGAGAAAATGAGAAGTGGAGAACAGCTGTGTCGTATGTAGCTAGTGAAAAGAATATAATAACAAATAAATATGTGCGAGAGAGCGACAAGCTGCTTACTATTTATTTTTATTTTTTTTCCTGATATGAGGAATGGTTGCACAAGTAAATATTCCTCTAGCTACTTAAGCGTTTTTTCTCTAAAAAAAATTGTCTAGGCTTGAGCCGATAAAACCCACTGAGTGTATCTGCCCCTGAGTGAGAGGAGGGATGTTGCTCAATTCTGGACCACACCACTTACTCCTAAAATGCAGGATCGTTTGAAAGAACGTATGGATGTCGCTGCACAGTTTAACGTGGTTTACTCGACCACAAATATCTATGAAGTTCACGGGAAGTATTCTCATGTTGTTGAGCTTGGTATTTGTTTTTGCTCATGTAGAAAATGAGAGATTGAATGCTTTCCTTGCTCTCATGCTCTTGCCTTGGTATTTGTTCTTGCTCATGTAGAAAATGGGAGATTGAATGCTTTCCTTGCTCTCATGCTCTTGCTGCAATTCAAGCTACCTTAAAGGATATTTATGCATTTATAGCTCCGCATATCTTTACTGACTACTGCAAAAGGTGCTATGATGTTCTACTTTTTCCTCTTTGTAATGCCGATATGGCTTATGCTGAATCTGCTAATGATGACTTCATAAATCCTCCAAATGTGAAGAGGCCCCCCGGAAGGCTGAAGAAAAAGAGGTTCAAGTCAAGTGGAGAGACTGAAAAGAAGCTCATTTGTTGTGGTCGGTGTCAAAAATTAGGCAATCATAACAAGGCAATCTACACTGAACCTCTTTGAATTTATGGAATTATATAACTTTTAGAATTTTTCTTATTTGTAACAGAGTGTTTATGTTTCCGTTTGGATGAATTCATTGAGTTATTTAATTTGTAACAGAGTTTTTGTGTTTTTGGTTTGAATATTCGTCTAGTTTTAAAGTTTCATTGTCTGTGTATGACATTTTGAATTTATATACGGGTCCTACTATCCCCAATAGAAAGTTTTACTACCCCCCAATAGACTTTTTACTGCCCCCAATAGAACCTATTATGTAGCACCCGGTTATGTTTCAGGGTCCTACTGCCCTCAATAGAACCTATTACGTGTGACTTTTGCGCCCAGTTATATTCCGTGGTCCTACTATGTCCCCATGATAATAAGAGGTCATATTGCCGCCAATATAACCTGTTAATAGATCGAACCTATATCTGACTTTTTTTTGCTCCCTTTTCTTGTCTTCGAGGTCGTGCGCATGCTTGATAATGATTTTCTTGCAAGTGATAGATTGGCGATATCATCAGCAAAATGAAGTTTTCTGCAGCACATCCCATACTTCAAGTTTTGCTTTCGGCTTCACCTTCTTAACTACTTTGTAAAAATTGACAAGCGAGCATTTTTGTTCTATTTTTGGTATAACTCCACTCCTTGACTTCTCCTTCTTCTCCGTCTTCTTTTGCATATTCTTCTTCACTTTTTCCGTCTTCTGCTTTTTTGGAGGATTTTGTATCTTCTTCTGCTTCTTTGACCCCGTTTCTACTTCATGTTCTTCTTCTTCATTCTCAATATAAGAGGAGGATTGTCTTCTTCGTTTTGGCTTCATGCTGAGAAGGAGGATTATTAAATTAGTACTCAATAGATCAACGAAATACGTAAAGGAAATATGATTTATATTGCCTCCAACAGAGGGTGCTATTACCCCGAATACACTGTCATATTGCCCTAAACATAGTGTTCTATTGTCCCCAATATGGTCATAGTGTCCCCAATAGAGGGTCCTACTACCCCTAATAGGGTCCTATACTGACATAATCCAGTTTCCACAAGACAAAATTGGAACCTCTACTACGCCAATTACATCACAGAGCATCAAAAACAAACTCCATATGTGGTTCAAATCAAAAACCCTATATTCCCCAATTGAACAAGTCATACGTCCTTTGATAAGAAGGTTCTACTGCCCCTAATATGGTCCTCTTACCTCTACTGCCCAATAGGAGAACTGTTGTCCCTAATAAAATCCTAAATTTGGAACGAAATCCTTAGATTTTACAGATTTCGACAAATGTAGTTGCTAGTCTTCTCAAGTTGGAAGAGCGATTGAGGATTTACCTAACGGAGCACGACATAATGCACGACGAGTGAGAGCAGATCTGAGAGAGAGAGAGAGAGAGAGAGTGCACGCGATTTTAAGAATGAGAGAGAGTTCGTGATTCTGGCGTTAAGGTTCGTTTAGGGTTTAGGATTATTTTCGCCTTTTTCTTTATTTAGTTGACTGATAGGAATTTAAAATTTTAATTTTTTTTATAAAAATAAAATTCTTAAAATTAGAGATAATAGTATTGACCAATTTTTGAACTGAGAATATAACTATAACTACCATAATATTGAGCAAATGCCACATATCACATGTGGGCTATAAAAGTGTTGCAAACTTACGAGAATCCACCAATTGTCAGGTATATGGGAATTGCAACACGGGCTGGGCATGGTCCCAAACCGGTAACCAATTTCCAAAGCCCGGTCTTTGCAGTAAAAAATTTCGAGATCGGAACAAGCCCGAACTGGCATAAACCGAGCTGGTCTTACCAGTTTTCGGGCTTTTTTCCAGTTCGTCGCCGATCGCCGCCTATTCGACCTGAAGCAAGTCCTAGCTCTCCAAAAAGTTCCCCCACTTGCGCCAACTCCCTCCCCTCTTCATGCAATCCCTGATCCCTCTACTCTTACTCAATCGACTATCCCATCTCTCTCAATTCATTCCCTATCAAAATTATCAAAATCAGAGCCGACACAACCACTGCCGTCAAATCAAAACCAAAAAATGCAACAATAAGAAAGAAAAGAAAAAGAAAACTAAAACGAGTTATCTCATGGACTAACGATCTGAAAATCACAAAGCTTCCCGAAACGAGTGTTGGAGATCTGGAAATCTGGAGCTTTTTTGAATTATCTGACTGGGTAAGATCTAGCACTGAGAGGGATTGAATTGAAATTGAGAGAGAAACAGGGAATTTCGACTTGAGATTGAATAGGATTATAGTGTAGGGAAATAGAGATTTGGGAAAGTGTTTTGATTTGTGAGAGAGGGAACTAATTTTTCTAGGTGTTCTTCTTCTGCTACACAAAGAATTGGGAAAGAGAGCTTTTTTCAATGAGACAGACCAGTTGTTTTTGATAAGCATGAGAGACAAGGGATGATGACATCTGAATTGGATATATTTTTTAATGGTTGATTTGACAAAAAAATCATGTGTGGTTGATCTTATACTAATATCATAGAACCATGTAAGCACCAATAAGCAATAGATGTAAGCTATGTAAATATATCGGGCTTTCGGGCCTTAGAAAATTCTGAGTTTAACAGCCTAAGACCAAAAAAGAAAAAAAAATACAGCCCAGGACCGGACCGGACTGGTCATAAAAGAAGTTAGGACCGGATAAAAACCCGGCTCTGCCTGGCCGGTTCGGGTCAATTTGACTGTTTTTTTTTTAGGCTTTATAACACCTTTATTGCCCACACATAATGTGTGTCATTTGCTCAACATTTGTGGTGATGTATCAGCTTGTGTTTTCTCTCTAACTTCACCTCGTAATTTTTTTAATTCCGGCTATGTGTTTTCTCTCTAATCTCCCGGTCATCTAACATTCCTTTTAGGCTGCTACTCTTAGAAAGACGACCTTAAATATGATGAAATTAGTTGGAAAATAGGATTGGCGTGCTTACTGCTATTCCCTCTAGAAACATATATGTACAATCAGCGACAAATATTTATTAGAGACTTATGTTCCAATGGCCTTACCTCCAATCTCTACGCAATCAGTCAAATTGTGATGATTTTTTAATTAGTGGTCGTTTGATTTGAAGTTGCAATTGGAACCGTATGTTCCATGAGTGAAATGATGCATGGTAGTCAATGGCGGATGATATATTACAAGCTCCCAGCTCGATCAGTCAAACTAACGTGTATGCTTGATCAGGGAGTCACCAGTACTTCTGTATGTGTGTGTCTATATTCGTATATATACATACATATATAGCTATATATCATATCGATCGCAGCACCAAAAACCACTGCATCAGAAAACCTAGATAATTATATATATCCAGATGTTCAGATCTTTGCTTCCAAAGCTCTCAGAACCCCCAACACCTCCAAACGAATTCGACTTGGACTTCCGTGTTATAGAAAGGATCGGCGGCCATGTGTACAAGGCAATACATGATTCTGGAAAATTTGTCGCTGTTAAAATGGTACGTTGAGTACTTCTGTATTGCTTTTCTGCTGTTCTTGAGTGTTTATTATCTGTTGTATTGTTTGCTATTACTCTTGGGATATAATAGGGACTTTGTATTCTTTTCGTTATATACGTCTTTGTTCTTGTTGAGTTTACATGGATTGTTATTTTGTGCGGAGTTGTTTCCTTGTTAGGGTGATGAATCGATATCTCAGTTCTTCTCCCATGTTTGGTTTGAATTTTCATTTTCTTGTTGAGATCGATCTTTGCAGGTCTTGGCCAAATGAAAACTTCAAAATTCTCTATTTAATTTTTTTGATCATGCATCACTTCTTTCACTTCTTTGTGGTTACCCTTAATTTGAATTTTCAACGTACGTACCAAGTCCACTCAATGACTTCAAACTAGTTTTTTGATCGCGATCTATTTCTTGGTTCTTTCTCAGATTCCAATTCCAGAAGATGGTTCCAAAGAAAACCAGGTTTGAACTGAATATGCCGAATTGTGTTTACTAATTAATTAATTGTACATGCAATTAACATTCCAGAGTACTATTCATTAGAGAGTGATTAGTGATATTGATATCCATATATATGCAGTTCTTAATTTCTTGCATTATTACACATTCCTGCCAAGTACATCTAAAAACCGGAAGCTAGCTATATGCCCAGCCAGCTCTAGTTTACTTAATCTGCTGACCAGTAGATGGTTGTAAATTTTACGATGCTATGACTGTTCTCAGATTAAGATCCTTGAAGATGAAGTGAGGAATCTACAATCGCTGTCTCATCCAAATATTGTTGTAAGTAAGAGGTACCAATCATCATTATTTTCATCTGTTTGAAGCTATATATTAACTAGGATGTAAACTAATCAATCTCGTTTTAGATGCGAGATTCAGTTTAGTAATTAATCGGGGTGTGTCTTTTTAATATACTCTATCCCTTTTCTTACACTTGGGTGGGTTTCGTAGCAATATTTGGGAACGAGGAGAGCTGGGGGAACTTTGTTTATCTTGATGGAATTCTGGGGCACATCACTCTTTGACAAATTTGCAGTACTGCTCAACGAGACCGTAAGTTCAAGCAAACTATATATACTTGTTTGTTGATTACATGTCATTTAACAACTTTTCTTTTTTCTTGCAGAGAACAAGAAGATATACCATTCAGTTGCTGCAGGGACTAAAATATTTACATGAACGAAAAATTGTGCACGGAAATATTAAGGTATCTGATCTGTCCTTAATTACACCCTAAACCTGGTGGCATGTATAAACAGATCTTTACGCTTTTCCTTATTTCTAAGTGGAATATACCAATGTTTTAAAAAATACGCCTCGGGCGCGCCTTCAAGCTTAAAAGGCGCGAGACGCATGAAAAATTCATTGTGTTTTGCTGGTTAGGCGTAGAGGCGCAGATGAAGGCGCAAAAAACGCTGTCATAGGCGTCAAAAGCGGACGCCCTAGGAAAAAAAAGAAAAGAAAAAAAAAAATGAAATTCGCGAAGCAGACCAGATACAGAGGGAAAGAGAACAGAGAAGAGAGAGATTCAAACCTGGTGAGGGAGATGATCGGCCTCTTGGTTCAATTAAACAGAAAGTAAGAACTGCAGAAAATTACAGAGACAATATTGTGCGATTGACATTTGTATGATTTAGGGATAGAATAGATGGCGAAGCATGACCAGACGTCAGACAAACATTTGATTTCTATGGGATCGGACTACCTTGTGGAGTTGTGGACATCGATGTGATGATATATTAGTTTGCCATATAAGAAATAAGCTCAGTTGTGTAAAACGGAAAGCAGTGGTGGTAAAGAAATTGTGTGTGAATGGAACGTACAATAGACTCAGTAGTGGTGATAGATATGAAAGTTGAGTTTGATTTGGGTTTGAATTGGTGAGAACAATCTGATATGTATTTGAGTTTGAATGGTCAATTTGATATATAGCTAAACATATTAGTGAATATTTATGTATTAATATAAACTCTATATGTATTTATTATATAAATATAATTGTATGGTAAGGCTTACGCCTTATGCGCCTTAACGCCTCAAGGCTCAAGGCTCTCCCGACAAAACCTCGCATACGCCCTAGCCTTTTAAAACATTGGAATATACTAGGTTACTAACATGATATATTAACTTTCTGCAGGGAGCAAATATCCAGGTCGATGCTTCAGGAGACATCAAGCTCGCTGATTTTGGTCTATCAGCACATGTAATTGATCATTTCTAGCTATATACTATGTGACTGTGTCTCTACCCCACGCACGCACGCACACGCATATGTATCATCTATGTTGGGATATCAATCTCACATTAAGAATATAAGACATTGCATGTGGATTTATAAAGATTTGGGTCACTCTATCTGTATGGTTAATTGGTTTAGATGTGAATCTCAGACTACTTTATCAATCTATCTAACTCATGGGTGTATATATTGATGTTGTAGTCAAACCTTTTGGGGAATCAGTCTTCATCCGGATACAGACATGCTATTGAAATCTTTCAACCCCCGCCCCATCTCGACCCGTAAGCACGATTTTATTTAACCTCATTTCAGACATGCATGCTGACTTGACAATAAATCAGACTTGTAATTGAGCTTGTTAAAGAGCATATGCACGTAATATATATATATATATACAGTCTCTATCTAGAGAAAAGCTTCGCTCTGAAATTAACGTGCGAAGGTCCTTATTTGACTCACTTTTCGGTCATATTTTTCGATCATACCCGGTCAGTATCTGGATACATATCATATGATCATCTTACAAAGTTTCATCTAGTTTGGTGATCGTTTGCACACCGAATCAGATAAAATAAATCAATAGAACAAAATTTGTCTAAGTAGAACCGTTGGAGTAAATCATGATTATGGAGGCTTAAACTGTCACCAAACTGGATGACTCTTTGTAAGGATGATCATATGATATGTATCCAGATACTGATCGGGTATGATCGAAAAATATGACCGAAAAGTGAGTCAAATAAGGACCTTCGCACGTTAATTCCAGAGCGAAGCTTCGCTCTGGATAGAGACTGTATATATATATATATATAGTTCCTATGAGCGAAGCTTCGCTCTAAAATTAAAGTGTGAAAGTCTTTTTTTGGCTCATTTTTCGGTTACGTATCTACATCTCCGTCGTTCAGCTTTTAGAACCTAATGTATAGATCACTTCTGCCAAGTTTTATCTAATTTGACAATCGTTTGAGTTTTCACAATCGTGATTTACACGAACAGTTTTAGTTGGACAGATTTTAGTCTGTTCATGTATTTCACACAATTCGGCATCTTAATGATTATCAAATTGAATAAAACTTGACAGAAGTGATCTATACATTAGGTTCTAAAAACTGAACAGCGGAGATGTGGATACGTTACCAAAAAGTGAGCCAAAAAAGGACATTCACACTTTAATTTCAGAGCGAAACTTCGTTCTGAATATGAACTACAGACTCAAAGATAGTGTTGATATATATGCTATGGATCGTCCGATCGATCACGTTTTTGCGTATCATCTCCTTTGATCAAGTTTTATATGTGTTCAGATCTGCTGATATATGGTGTGTTGGGTGCACTATGATTGAGCTGACCAGTGGCAAGGATCCATGGAGTAGAGAGAGCTGGTCGAATTATCTTTTGCCTAAGAAATTTTCTTTTCATGCGAAAGACTTTTTGCAGGACTGTCTACAATGGTATGCTAAGGACGATTTATCTTTAATCAATCAATTAAGTGAATTAAAATTTCGTAGATATATCAACCATCTTGTAAAAGTTGCATTGATCTTTAAGGTTTACAATTTTACATACGATGCCCTAGCTAATTACAATTTGTTCTCATGGATATTACAGGGAACAACAACAAGATTCGAGGCTAGCCACATTTGTCTTGCTTCAGGTGAGACAAATTTCACTTTTTATTGCGTTGTGTCATGTGCTTTATTTGTTAACAATCCTAGGTATGTATGTATTACTTGAAGAATTACCTACCGTAATGCATAATGAAAGACATGTGTCGCATCATATTATATATACTTATATAGCACTCCGTATACCTAAAAATGAATAGAGAAACGAATTATTTCATGTTCATTAATAAATTTCTTACATATTTCATGATACATGCAGCATCCATTCTTAAACCCTACATTCGACGTCCGACCTACTCAACTACTTCCGAGGGAAAGCCTAGTTGCTGAAGTGCTACATTCTAGCTCACCTTCACCAAATTACGCAGCAGCTGCTGCTGCTAGGTTGATTCTGGATCATCATTATGGCATTTCATCAGGAGTCGAGGCAGCTGCTGATGAACCTTCTCCTAGTACTGTTGAACCTCCTATAATGCAGAGTCGACCTAACCAAGCCTTTGGACTTCAACATGGTGCCGGCGCAGCTCCTGTCAGTTTAACTCTTAGTTCCAATGTTGGATCAACTTCCGGTACCAATCACACGGAATCCATTTCCTCCTCTTTCGGTTCCGGTGTCACTTCTGTGTCCGAACCTAGTTCTCGTCCCCTAAATTTTTCCAGCACATCCTGCAGTTCTTGTCTTGATTCCAAGTCCAGCACTTCCGAATCCAAATCTATTTCGACACTTGTTCCTACTCTCGATCCAAATACTAGTACGTGCTTCCGGAAGGAGGTGTACGTACGTAAGCGTCGATTTGTGTTCCTCAAGTTCATATGTTTTTGGTCTCCCTAATAACAAATCTTCCTCTTCTCGTTGGATATATGTATTTGTGTGTCTGTAACTGTGTGTTTCAGTGTATTGTTTGGATATTTTCAAGAGCTTTTCAGAAGATATAGAATTTTTCAGTTCTTATCCAGAGCGAAGTTTCACTTTAAAATTAAAGTGTGAAGTTTCTTATTTCACTCATTTTTCGGTCATATTTCCACATCTTCACCGTTCATTTTGTAGAACCTAATGCATAGATCACTCTTGTCAAGTTTCATCCAAATTGGTAATTATTAAGGTACCGAATTAGATTAAATCAACGAATGGACCATAAATATGTCTATTCAGAACTGTATGTGTAAATAACGATGTGAAAACTCAAACGATCATCAAATTCAATGAAATTTGGCATAAGTGATCTATGCATTAGGTTCTACAAACTAAACGGTGGAGATGTGGAAATATGACCAAAAAATGAGTCAAATAAGGAACTTCACACTTTAATTTCAAAGTGAAGCTTCGCTTTGGATATGAACTGTAGAACTTTTAATGAATAAGCTAGTGCACATTTGTTGGTAAAATTACAAAAAAATACAATAAAAATTATAATTTCAAGAATTAGAAGCTTGTTGACAATAGGTTGAGGCGCAGGTATCTCACTCTCTTTAAAGAGGAATAAAGCCCTCTGTAGAATAACATCGGTGCACCAGACTCTTGACTTGTCTTTTCCAGGATAGCTCACTCCAATCAGCACAAATAGGAGGAATCTAAAGCTCCACCACAAGAACATCTTTCTTTGGCCGACTAAAAAACACAAGACTCTTGGGGAATTTTGATGTAAAGTTGATGGGTGAATATGTTGTTGTGGTAATACTCTTCATGCAACAAATGGTGGTCTTGTGGGACAAATCAGAGGAACCCAAAGCTCCACCACAAGAACATCTTTCTTTGGCCGACTAAAAAACACAAGACTCTTTTGGGAAATTTTGATGAAAAGTTGATGGGTGAATATGTTGTTGTGGTAATACTCTTCATGCAACAGATAGTCACTACTAGAAAATAGCACTTAGGCGACGGAATTAAAAAATTTCGTCTCCTAAGTGGTACTTAAGCGACGGAATTTTCTACTTAGGAGATGAAACAGTTTCCGTCTCCTAAATCGTTCTTAGAAGACGAAATATTTTGATTTCGTCTTCTAAGAACAACTTAAGAGACGAAATATTTTTACTTAGACGACGGCATTTTGAAAAAATTAAAAAAAAATTTATATGAATCACTTAGGAGACGGAACTACATTCCGTAGCCTAAGTAGAACTTAGGAGACGAAAATGTTTATTTAGGAGACGGAATATTTTTTTTAAAAATAAAAAATAAAAAATTTATTCTTTACTTAGATGACGGAAATAGAACATTCCGTCGCTTAAGTTCTAAAAATTTGAGCGCCCATCTTCCCACGTAAAATTTTATGAAAATTCAAACCAAAATTTTTCAAAACATATCAATTCTTTTAAATCACAAACTCACCAACCTTATCAATAGAAGAAAACTCATCTTCTCCTAAACCTCTCTCTCTCTCTAGACTATCACTCTCATGTCGGCCTCTCTCTCCATTCTCACCGCTCCTTCCTCTGCTGCCACCTTCAACTACACCACCCCCACCAACGCCACCTCCAACTGCCACGCGCTCATTGACTTCGTCCCCACAAACGCCACCACTCTCAACGCCGTCAAGACCCTCTTCAACATCACCCGGCCACCTCCGCACCCTCCTCGGAGCCAACAACCTCCCCCTCTCGACCCGACCCGACTCACCCGTCCCCACCGCCCGCAAGCTCCTCGTCCCCTTCTCTTGCACCGAGCCTCAGATTTGGGTAATAAATCAAGGTAAGTTCTTCAATTTTTCTAGTTTAATTAGCTTTGGTGATACATTTATGTGTTTTTGTTTAATTGATTTTAATTTTAATTTTGGTTAGGATGTGATGGTATAATGATGATTATTTGGTACGGTGGTGGTGGTGGTGGTGTGGTGGTGGTGGTGGCATATTTAGGGCAGATTGTTGGCATGAAATTGAAATGGAGATATTGTATTGAAGTTTACTGACCCCCAGTAGAAGTTTACTGGGGGGCAGTAAACTTCCATTGAGTTGACTAAGGGGCAATGAATTTGTTTATTAGGGTAAAAATGAGTATCTGTTATGTATAATTGACATGAAATTGAAAGGGAGATAATGTATTGAAGTTTACTGACCCCCAGTAGAAGTTTACTAGGGGCAGTAAACTTCTACAAAGTTTACTAGGGGGCAATGAATTTATTTATTAGGGTAAGAATGAGTATCTGTTGTGTATAATTAGTATGAAATTGAAAACGAAATATTGTATTGAAGTTTACTGACTCCTAGTAGAAGTTTACTGGGGGGCAGTAAACTTCCATTGAGTTTACTAGGGAGCAATGAATTTGTTTATTAGGGTAAAAATGAGTATATGTTGTGTATAACTGACATGAAATTGAAAGGGAGATATTGTATTAAAGTTTACTGACCCCCAGTAGAAGTTTACTAGGGGCAGTAAACTTCCACTGAATTTACTAAGGGGCAATGAATTTGTTTATTAGGGTAAAAATGAGTATCTGTTATGTATAATTGACATGAAATTGAAAGAGAGATACTGTATTGAAGTTTACTGACCCCCAGTAGAAGTTTACTAGGGGACAGTAAACTTCTACTGAGTTTACTAGGGGTAATGAATTTGGTTATTATGGTAAGAATGAGTATCTGTTGTGTATAATTAGCATGAAATTGAAAGAGAAATATTGTATTGAAGTTTATTGACCCCCAGTAAACCCCAAGTAGAAGTTTACTGGGGGGCAGTAAACTTCCACTGAGTTTACTAGGGGGTAATGAATTTGTTTATTAGGGTAAAAATGAGTATCTGTTATGTATAATTGGCATGAAATTGAAAGGGAGATACTGTATTGAAGTTTACTGACCCCTAGTAGAAGTTTACTGGGGGGCAGTAAACTTCTACTGAGTTTACTAGGAGGCAATGAATTTGTTTATTAGGGGGTAAGAATGAGTATCTGTTGTGTATAATTAGCATGAAATTGATAGGAAGATATTGTATTGAAGTTTACTGACCCCCAGTAGAAGTTTACTGGGGGGCAGTAAACTTCCACTAAGTTTATTAGGGGGTAATGAATTTGTTTATTAAGGTAAAAATGAGTATCTGTTATGTATAATTGACATGAAATTGAAAGGGAGATACTGTATTGAAGTTTACTGACCCCCAGTAGAAGTTTACTGAGGGGCAGTAATTTGGGGCGGTCGGAGTAAGTGGATAAAAAACCTGCGGTGGCGTTTTTATTTTTGTTTAAATTTTTTTTCATCCTTTAGCAACGGAATATTTCGTCTCCTAAGTGGATAATTATATTTTTTATTATAAAAGAAAATCTGTCGCCTAAGTGCTTAGGAGACGAAAGTATTCCGTCTCCTAAGAACCACTTAAGCGACGGAATTTCAGGTTCCGTCGCCAAAGTGTCTACCTCACGACACTTAGGCGATGGATCTTAGCTGACAGACGTTCCGTCTCCTAAGTACTTAAGAGACGGAATCTGTCACTTAGGAGACGGAATAATTTCGTCTCCTAAGTGCTTTTTTCCAGTAGTGAGTGGTCTTGTAGGACACTCCATATGATCAATAGGGTAATGACCAAAAGCCATAGGTTACAAGAAATAAAAGCAAAATAAATCAAGTAACCACCATGAGTTAAACACAAAAAATGTCAAACGGTTTTTTCAAAATAAAAACTGAAAGTAACACCCAAATAAATTCATCCAAAATTAATTCAAAATAAATTAAAATATTAAAATGTTACAACATTCCCCCACTCATTTTAATATTTTAAAAACTAGAAAAAATTACCGGTCAAACACGAACCATTACACGTCATGAAGGTGTGCTATGCATTGAACCTTCACTTAGTGAAACAACAATCTTTACTTCAGAGTTGATAGTGGTTTCAGACTTGAACTACAACTGCTTAGGGGAAATAAGAACTACTGCTCACACATAATAATTCAGGTGTTAATATGAGCTTTATTAGCCAGCATGTTATGGTCATGTGTTTATCCTGGTTTTTATGAGTGTTTTTCAAGAATAAGCCTCATTCTCATAGAGAGCGGCCCCACTCTCACTCATAGATAAAATCCGTCAAGGATGCTCTTGTAATTGTAACATCCACTCATTATTAAGAGTGGATGAGTAAGAAAAATACGTTACAAGAAAAATACGTTAAAAATTTTATTAAGAGTTACAAAGAACTCAACCTCCATATACGTTACAAGAAAAATACACTTACACCATAGGGATGAGTAAGAATATATAGTGTATTTCTTACGGCCACCTTATAATTCATTTTTCCCATTGAACCCAGTTTTTAAGATCTCTAATCACCGGGTTAGGTGTCCTCATATATGGCTCATGACAATATGGGCTTCAATCCCACCCCCCCTCGATGTACTCCAGACCTTTTCTCTTTCCAAGCCTTTAGTTAAAGGATATGCAATATTCTCACAAGATTTAACATAATTTACATTAATAATCTCATCACACAAATATGATTCACAGTATTGTGTTTTCTTCTTATAGGTCTGGATTTACCGTAATAATAACGGTCACTTACTCTACCAATAGTTGTAGTACTATGACAATGGATTAAAATAGGTGGTATTGGTTTTTCTCACAAGGGAATTTTTTTTATTTTGTATAAGATGTCATCCAATAAGGTTAGTCTAATGGAAGTACGTTAAGTTGCAAGTAGGACGAACGTAAAGATTCTTCTGATAATATGACGTCTTTTGTTCGGATCTCAACTTGTAAAAAACATCTATTGAGGACAAGTCATAACTAAAATTATTCCGGCCCGAAGTGATAGGTCACCCGGCCACCATTTTACATATTTTGTAGAGGATGCCAATACCATCATATACCAATAATTTATGTGGAAGCTTACGTCTGAGGTGGTTAGAGCTAGGCTGGCCGGTGATAGCGAAGTGTGGCGGCAGCGGAAGTCAGTCAAGTAATGATTTTTATGCTGACCATTTTTAACTTGTGAAGACCCGAGCACGCCATGAGTAGGAAAAATGATATTCAATGGCGGACTAGACGACGCATGGCGAAATGTCAGGGAAGATGGCTGATGAGGGAGTGTCAAGTATATATCCCAACTCCAAACATGAGTACTTCACTCAGCAACCCTAATGAACGTACTCACTTCAATTCTCCACAAAGTTACAGGATCTCAGTCTCCGATTCGATGGGACGAGCACAACTTGACCTTGATCGGTTCCGGCTCATCTGGGCCTGTCTACTTGGCCAAAGATCAGTCTGGATTCCCTATTGCTGTCAAAAAGGTATTTATTTTCTAATTTCATTCCTTTAGTGCCTTTTATTCTCTGTTCTAAACATAATTTTGTATTACTTGCTGGGTTTTGGCTGTGGAGTATATTTGTTTTGGCTCTGTTCTTGTTGAATGTATTTGGATTGGGGTTAGAAGTTGGTCGATCTCCTTCCGTTTCTCAATGGGTTCTGCCCAAGTTTAGCTTAAAGTTCTTTTGCATTTGACATTTTGACCTTTGTAAACTTTCTGGAATTGGTGTGTGTTAAGTTTCTTTCCTCCTTTTCTTTTAGTTATCATTAAATTCTTGGTTTAAGTCCTATAGTTCAATTTTATGTTTTACATTGTTCAATCTGGTTTTTGGTTTTGAACGTAATTTTGGTCTATCTTGAATTGAATGATACTGATAAAATTCAATCTAGACTGCTTTATGTCATTGATATGATGATTGTGATGTTGGAACTTAAAGTTGACTCCATAAAAGAAGTGTTGGATTACAGTAGTCGAGTTTGCATCATCACTAACTCACAAACTTAGGAAGCTGCCACATAAAAACCATATATGTCACACAAGTATTCACTACACAATCAAAGGCCACCCTACCCACTTTTTCAATTGCAAATCAATCCAAATAGCGTATTATGGATATTTCTGCCTATTTGCCAAGCGTATACTTCTTTCTACATCTGAAATTCAAGTTTTTCTAAAATTTGGAATATATGACAAATTGACAACTAATGCCTTGTTTGTCAGTTGGTTATGATACTGATCAATGATTTTACTGTTATAAGTAGGCTCACATCAGGGAGCTGGATGAAGTGAAGCTTCTATCAAAATTGTCTCATAAGAACATTGTCGTGAGTAGAGTCACTTGTATTTATTTCACTTCTTGAACTCTTTCACTTCTCTGACGTTTGTGGTTTCTCAGAAATATTTGGTGTCGAGACAAAGGAAGAAACCTCATATATTCTATTGGAGTATGTTCCTGGTGGATCTATTTCATCAGATTTAATGAAGAGACCTTTCAATGAGGATGTGAGTTCATGCAAACCTAATTTACATATGCAGGTGTTTAAATGCTAAATTTTGTAAATACTTTTGAGCAGAAAATAAGAACATACACGCAGCAGTTGTTGTCAGGACTACAATATTTACACCAAAAAGAAATCAAGCATGGTGACATCAAGGTATATTGATTTATCTGCACATCATATGCAAATATAGCAAGGTCTTTTCCTTTTTTTCCTAATATTGTACTTGTAAGTGGATAATATCTATAACAATATGAACTTTCAGGGCGCAAATATCCTTATTGATGCTGATGGATGCATTAAACTTGCAGATTTTGGTCTATCTAAACAGGTGGTTTAACTGGCACATATTTTCATTTCCTTTATTTGTTTTTGTTCACATATATAGATATATATCTAAAGTGTTTATTTTGTGTTGTCACTTCTACTATATATGTTCATTATCGTAGGGTGCACAACTCTGGATGGCTCCTGAAGTCCTTGACAAGGATCTGCATAATTCCAGGCATGCTATTTGATGATGATGATATATCATTTTTAAGTTCTCTATTATCTTGCTATAGTATTAAGAATTTATATATAGGACACAGTCACACAGAAGATAACAAATTATTTTCTATGGGAGAAGCAAAGGTGCACATACTTGATAAAATCATAGAAGTGTAGATCTTCTAATACAGCCATGGTCTAAACTTCATGATTGGAGAGAACTTTAGTTGTCTAACATATCTTGTGAGGGTTATGTGCTGCAAGACCTACGGCTTGATTAGAAAAGAAGTACCCTTTTGCAGAGAAGATCATTAACCCAACTCTTAAGCTAAAGCCTTTTTGTCCAAATAGAAGTGTCCATGATAGTTTAAGACTCGGCCTGTAAAGTTGCACAAAGAATACCATTCATGAGTTGATATTTGAGTTGATGTTAAGTTGTATCAAGACTTCAAGAGCAGTCCGGGGTCTACTGCTATTAACAGTCTATTTGAGTCAGGGTAAATACAATGTCTTTAAGTTCTGAAAGGGTCTCTTCTTTTTAACAATTCTTTTTGGTACTTGAGGACTGTATGGAAAATGCATTTCAAGCCTATAAATAAGGCCACTTTTGCAAGGGAAGTCACAAACGGAATGAGTGGAATTTGAGTGTCTCTGTTTCCCTTCAAATGACAGCATCTTAAGACTCTTTTCCTAAATCTTCTCCAGTTACCAAGACCTCTACTCCAAAAGCTCAGTTTGACCATAAGCATAACCAGTCATACCCATCCTCTCATTCTCCTACTTCACTAGGACGTGGAACATGATTAAAGAGTTTAAGTGATGTTTTCTATGAACGACTTCTAGCTTGTTATTGCAAATGTATAATCTCTCTATTCTTGTGCTAAAGAATGTGATGTTATTGGTTTTTTTCATGATGGAAAAGTCTTGTACTTATTCCTGAAAATCTTGTGAAATCATACAGCCCAGTAAAAATATAAGGTCCAACATTGTGTACCGCTACCAGTTATGTTTATCAAGTGAATGACAGTTATAAGTTTCATGAGATTTCATTTGAAAAAGGAATCGCATTTACTTCAATTGATGAACAAAGTTTGGTATTTGGATCCTATAGCATACTTCCAGTATCGTAGGCTAATTAGTAGTGGTCCTTGATAGAGTTTAACGGTGATGAATACAATTTTGCCTTGTCTATTTAGTATAACTATTAAACACTGACATTTGAGAATAAATTCTTTAGATTCACTTATAAGTCTGATATATGGAGTGTTGGGTGCACTGTTATTGAGATGGCCACTGGAGAGGATCCTTGGAGGCGAAAGTACCACGCAGGGGTAAATAATTCTGCTTAATTTTTAAATAAGTTCAAGAAAATGTTTTCTCCGATATGTTTCCACTAACGAATCATTCTTTAGGACTCATTTCTCAAACATATGGACAAATCGGATTCTGTTCCTCCAATCCCTGGCAATCTTTCTTTTCATCTGAAACAATTTTTGAGACGATGTTTGCAAAGGTAAGCTAGTGCTGTTCACTGTTGTCTGTTGTCTATATACAACCTAGTACAATTGCAGTACTAATAAGAGTTGCAATAATTCTCTTTTACTCATCCATACTATGGGTCGGAAATAGGAGTAAAATTGATATTCAACATGTAGATTACGAGAGAGGTAGCTCTGTTATTTGTAACTAGAATTTATGATTGTTTTGGTCCCATGGCAGGGAACAGGATTCGAGGCCATCTGCATTCCAGTTGCTTCAGGTAATTCACATTTAGCTAACTTTTTTCCTTGTGTAATTAGGATTTTTTCTGCTAATCCACCTACTTCCACTGTAATTTGTAAATTGTACCCAACTGTGGACAGTTTTTTTCCTCAATTTTTATATTTCTCCCATCACATACAGGATCCATTCATAACCGGGCAAAACATCCCGCAACCACCTACTGGCAGGGTACGCGGCGGCTCTCTTGCCAGTAGAGCCAGCGTTCGTCCTCGTCCTCCTGTTGACAGCGGAAGCGGCGTCCGTCCTCGTCCTCCGTTGGCAACAGGAGGCGTCCGTCCTCGTCCTCCGTTGGCAACAGGAGGCGTCCGTCCTCGTCCTCCGTTGGCAACAGGAGGCGTCCGTCCTCGTCCTCCGTTGGCAACAGGAGGCGTCCGTCCTCGTCCTCCGTTGGCAACAGGAGGCGTCCGTCCTCGTCCTCCGTTGGCAACAGGAGGCGTCCGTCCTCGTCCTCCGTTGGCAACAGGAGGCGTCCGTCCTCGTCCTCCGTTGGCAACAGGAGGCATCCGTCCTCGTCCTCCTGCATCCATCGGAGGCGTCCGTCCTCGTCCTCCAGCTACCAGCAGAGGCGGCGTCCGTCCTCGTACTCCAGATGCCAGCAGAGGTGGCATCCATCCTCCTCTACTTCTACTGCTTGGGTAGGCGGCCTCCGTTCTCATCTTGCTACTACACGCGAATGCGTTCGTCCACATCTTCCTGCTCTTAGGAGAGGCGGCCTCCATCCTCATCTTGCTGCTGTCAGGGGAGGCGGCGTTCGTCCTAATTAGGGATGGTAAAAATCGCCGGCAGGCAGAGTCCCCACAGGAATTCGACTTTAATAGGGGAAAAATATGGGGATGAGGATCCCAGTATTCAAATTCTTAAATCGAAAAGAAAACCAGGGTTATGGTATTTCGATCATCATCCTCATCGGGAGAAAAAACTTATTATATAGGGACTGTTACTGTTTTTTTTGTAATTAACACTTGTATTTATTTTTATTAGATTGAATAAATAAACTTATTATATTTTGGTATTTGATTTGAGTTTCATACTTCTATATGTCGTATTTCCTTGAAATAATTTGTTTCATACTGATCATTTATGTTGCTAACGGGTATCGGGTAGGATATAGGGACCTAATCTCCAAAAAAGATAAGGAATCTTAATTATCTTATTGGGGCGGGTACATGGATGGGTAATGAAACAAAGTATGTGTATGGTTTTGTGATACTCTTACCCTACCCTCTCTATTATCATCCTTAGTCATCATCCTGGTGTTGCCAGGGGACGCAACATTGTTGGGCTCTAAGTGCACCCATTCCTCATCCTCCAGTTTTCAGCAAAAGTAGCGTCCGTCCCCCATCCTCCTGCATCCAGCGGAGGTGACGTCCGTCCTCATTTTGCTGCTATCAGTGGAGGCGACGTCCATCATCGTCCTCCAGTTGCTAGCGGAGGTGGCATTCGTCCTCGTTATTTGCCAACGGAGGTTTTCATCTTTGTCCTACAGTCCTACTGTTAGTGGAGGTGGCCTTCGTTCTTGTAACGCCCTGATTTGAACCTCATCAAATCGAGCACATTACAGTGTCGCGCATTCATTTGAACTTTAGTTAGGATTCAAGTTCTAAAAACGCGCAAAACAAAGAAGAAAATAAAAATTAATTTATAAAGTGAGTTACACAAAAATTTAAGCAATTATTTTAAAATGAGGTGAAACTATAAAATGTTTAGATATCTTTCAAATCAAACAAGTCCTCTCTGAAACAAAAATCAAATAATAGTTTGATTCAAGGTCAACGTTCGAAAAGCTTGCAAGAGAGATAATTTCCAGAATAATCACATACTCGATCAAAAGGCTACCCAAGGACAAGAAAAATAAAGGAACATGTAATACGTAGGCCTGTAAATAGACAAGATCTAGAGCTGATCGATATAGATCCGGATCCTTTTAGCAATATAAATTTTTGATCCGAACCCAACTCGTATCCTACTGAATCATTAATAACTCGATCCAAAGAGTAGTGTTACATATACACAAAAATTATACAAAATATCAATACCAATTGACATGGCGTATGCCACATAAATTTCAAATTAATATTGTATAGATGATGTGGATTTTTTTTTTCTTATACCTTTTTCATATTTTCCTCCAACGATGAATAGAGTCGCCGAGAAAACCAAAACTTTGTCGGAAAGCTCATACCTTTCGAGCTTCGAATTTTCTCTACAATCTCTACATGGACAATCTACCACCATGCCATCAGCGTGTCGGAGTTCCCGAGATGAAGCAAACGCAGGCGGTTCTCCGTCGTTAGTCATTGAAATTGAAAGTTTTGATCATACAATCTTCCATCGCGTCAAATAAATTGAGTTAGTGTATCCTTCAATTCTCACTCTTATATGTTCCTCCTCAAATGATTTAAGACCGGTGATATGATTGAATAGATAGTGAATGTACGACCAAGATCACATCACCCTTCTTGGGTAGTGCTATTAACATACCCTAAATTGCTTTTCACATACCCCATTCAACTTTTATACGATTATAATTCAGTTTTTTTTAGCTATTACCTAACTTACCCTCCTTTTATTTTATTTATTTTTTATTTATAATTTCTCTTGTCTCTTGTCTCTTGTCTCTCTTCTTTTTTGCTTTTTCACGTCTCCTCTGCAAATGAGTTGGGTGTCTGTGTCTATCATTTCAACTTCAACACCATTGGAAGAACAAAGAAGAGGGTTTGTCTCTCTGCAATGTATCCAACCCTAGATGAGAATTGATCGAGAAATATTGTTTTCCTTTTGTTTCCTTTCATCAAAATTCAAGTACTAGTTCTCCATTTTGTATATCGATCACTTACGTACTCTGAGGTGATCAAGATTAGTCTGCGGGTTCGGAAGCTCTGTACGTAGTGCAAATGCAAGTCAAAAAGTAGACCCATCATGTTTCTCATGGTTGGTAGAAGATGGCAACATGCCATCAAATGACTTTGCAGCCTCTAAATTTGTTTTCAAACAGGCTCGGGTATAATCTATATGATTCCATAATCACATAAATCTCGCCCCAAGTTGGTGAGGGCTTTAAATAATCCAAAGCTTTCGTATACAATGCAAAGAAATTAGCTTCAGACGTAGCTCTTGAAATAAGTTGAATGTATTGGATTTCCTTGTTATATTTAGGATTTTCAGTTGGTTGAGATCATATTAAACGTTCCGATTATCGAATAGAACAAAATTTCCAATTATAATATAGATTCATTAATTTTAATTAATCTTAATGACCTCTTTCGCAATTTTACGGTAACGAAGAGAAAGATTTTTTTTTTTTAATGGAATGGACGTCAAGCCTTTAATAAACCGAAAAGAAATGGCAATTACAACATGACATGCCCGCAAAGGCACGAGAAAAGATGTCATGCAAGGGTGCTCTAGAGCATCCTACCGAAACTATCATGAGAGTACTCATACATAAACCAAAAACAACTAAAAAACTAGCACCTGACAGAAAGAATTGGAGAGACCAATCCTAGCCTTTTATTTCAAAATCTGAAGCAGCCCTACATGGAGGGCACACCCCCCTGAACCTCTATCACCTCCATCGCCATAGTCTCTGGGGCAGTGCCACCCGAAACCTCATCTCCCAAGGTCAGAGCACGTCTTGCGGAACCGAAGGACTTCTTCTTCATGTAGCTCTTTGCCTTGGCATTTGCCTCTAACTTCCAAGGATTAATCTCTACAACCTTTGGTTTGTTCTTTGAGCCATATGGTCAGCCCACTTTGTGTTTCTTTGGTGGAGAGATCACCAAGGAACCAGCCAAATGAGGGAGAGAGAGTTCAAGGACAGGTCCAAGTTCTGCAACCGCATCCTCTACCACAGTAGTGCTACCTTTTGAGTGTTTCCCAAGGTCCTCCAACATCACCATCGCTGCAGACCGTTTCTTGCCAGAGAGCAAGGGGGCTAAAGGTTTTGGTACCACCACCGCCGAAACAGCAGGACCAGTTCGAAGCGTTGCCGACTTCTGCAAGATTGCAACAAGGCCGTCAATTGAGCTGCAGACACGCCAGGCTTTGACAAGATGAAAACTGAAGCTGGGAAAGGATTGTTCACGCCAGCCATCGAGTTAGGGTTAGGGTTTGGCATAGAGCTAGCCCAAGAACCCTCCCTTGAGTGCAGCACCGCCTCCGACATGTTCGGTGGGCCCTGACATCCGCCGGGACAGTGTTCCAGCAGTCCACAAACCCTGCAAAAGCCACACATATGCTCATACTTGAAAGTGAGCATGGCTGCAGTCAGATCTTTAGCTTCCCCAAATTCAAACAACATGGGAGGGAAAGCTTGCTTCACAGGGGAAGAAACTTGGTGTTCGATCCGAACCCTAGCCTTCTTTCCATGGATCAGACGTTGGTTGTCATGGTGGATGACCTTACCAAGCATAGAACCCACCATATAGAGAGCCTTCTTCGTCCATAGATCCAGAGGTAGACCGAAAACCTCAACCCAAACCGGGACAGAGGTGATAGGCACCGAGACAGCATCAGATCTGCCATCGTATTCCGCCAAAGCAAAAACCGTCTTTCCATAGAACCAAGGGCCACTCTCGAGAAGATCTTTGCGGTCCGCCTCCTCCTGGAACCGTAAAACAAACCGATCACCTTGGGGAAGGATCGTCAAATGGTTCCTCAGCCCCCAAAGCGACCCCATCGTCGCCATAAAGGCTCGTGGCTCCTCCTTCTTCTTCGGTGACAGGAGCCGACCAACCGCATAAGAGTGACCAGCAAAAGCCGCCGCTCCTGCAGCCCCAAATGAGACCTTCCCATTCTCAGAAATCGCCAGTGCTGCTGCAAGCCTTGAAACCTCGTCAACTATGTTGCCGAATTTGTGTTTTGCTAAAAGTTAGAAAACCTAGAGTGAGAGACTCTTCTCTTTAGACTCTGAAATTTAGGTAACGAAGAGAAAGATAGTTCAAGTAAATTTAAAGTTTAACAATCGATTGATTTTCAGTTGAATATGAAAATAAAAGACCTGTTATCCTCTCAATCAAAAAAGAGCGACTTCACTTCTCCAGACATATATACATGTCCGAAATTCATTATATGCTTGAGATTACAACCCAACACACAAACATATATGAAAGTTCAATAACTCAAAATCACATGTAAACATGCTAATGTACACTTCGACTCATGTGAACAAAGCTCTCTACCATTGTTGATGGATAAGATATCCTCGTCTTCTCTTCTGTCTCTGCCTTCGAGTCTGTGGTGTCCATGACAAGGAGAGCCACCACTAGATCCACATGAAGCTTTGCTGACTCAACTCCACATACGCCTATCCAATTTTATACTAATCATGATTAGCTTTGTCAATGAATGCTCTCATTAGCTTGGATTATACCCTAGACTAGAATAGTTGTATGATTCGCACAATGATAAAGAAACAACCATACATTTCGGTCCTCTATTAAAATGAAACTTTAGTGTTGCTTTTTGTTAGATTAATCTACAAAAGTAGTGGTTCCAGTGAATTAATTAGGTATTTCATGGACACCTATATATTCTATTAGGAAGTTAATTTGGATTAGAAAACTCACACTTTTTGCAGTTGAGGAGCAAACATATAGGTGACAGGTGAAAGGAGATGGACCCTTTGCCTTTGATTAGGATCTAAAAAAACATTAAAACATGAACTTTTTAATAATTAAAGGGGATATTTTAGCACTTGTTTGTTTTTGAAAATGACTGATTAATTAGTTTAGTTGATCATCATTTTCAATCAAGATGATTGGTGTGATTAATTTTCTTGCGGATAGGGCTTTGAATTAGTATTTGGTTGAAGCAAACAATTTGATGCTTTTGGATGATCGAGTTGAGACGATAGTTTTGTATCCATTGATGTAGAACATGACAATATATTACAGACCAAGACTCGTTCATTTAAATGGTTCTTATATATGTTTTTTTTTTTTGATGAGATGGTTCTTATATATGTTGGCCATCTAGTTATGAGTCTACGTATTAACTTATAGTAATAGTCTGCAAGTTGGAGAATCTGAAGCAATGATCGAGCTTCATTTGCAGAATTCATTGGACTTCAAAATCAGACTAAATTATCTAAAAAATATAAAATTGAATTCAGAAGATACTTATCTGCGATGAGATGATCAAATATGAAAACTGATGTTTGATTAATCAGAACTCAAAGGTGACACGCCTTTTCCCTTCTTCTGTTTCCCCCTCCCCCTCTTTCAAACACTTATGTTCAATCGATCTCCTTTTCTTTTCTTTTCTAATTAACTTTGATTTGCAGTCCATTTTGGTGAATAATAAGTTTCTTTTATATATACGACCAGTTGATTGTGAAATGCTTATTAGTTATTACAGACTAAGCCTCTTTATCACCCTCTTTCAAACTTGTCCTTCGGTCGAACCATTCTCCAAAATTCTAGTCTCATTCTTTTTCCGAAAAAAACTATATGTTTCACTATTTTCTCATTCAAATGTGTTTCACTATTTGAAGGAATGGGCCATGACACTTCTATCATACACTAGAAGTTTTGCAAATTTGAAAGCTTTATCCTGCTTTTCATAAGAAAAAATAATATTTAACCATTAATAAACTCGATACATCACATCACATAGTTTGAAACATTCTCGAAATATTACACAAGTCAGTTATTCATTCACGTACAAGTGTTCATTATTTTATTATTTTAAGTAAGAAAAAAAAATTTGTTTGAGCATGAGAGCATCTCCAATCATTTTTGTCATGTAAGCCTAACAGCTCTCAAAAGACAGCCCACACCCAACTCCAACCCATATGTCAAATCTACTTGGCTTTCACGTGTTTGACATCGCTTAAGGATGCTGTCAAATTTGATAGCTTCAATTTTTGTGGTCTTTCTTTGTTTATTATTATTTCTCTCTCCCTTATGTCTCTTCTTCCTTGCAAAATCTTCTCTCTTTCGTTTTCTTAAACTGCATCTTCATGTTCGTGAAGCAGCTGGGGGAAATTGGTTGGGATGTGGTGCAATTTGTGGGGGAGGAGAAAGAAGAGATGGGTTTTGGTGAAATTTGGGGAAAAAGATATGGCTTGTAAAGATCATTTAGTTCCTCAATTGCACTTATGGGTTTAATCGGATATGGAGGAAGAGGAAGAACAATGAAGATTTTTGTTTGGATGGTGGTGTTAGAGACAAAACCCTAATGACCAAATGAATAAGAGAAAGAGAGCTTCAGTGGAAGTGGGGGTTTGAGATGTAAGTGGTGGTTGGCTTGGTGGTGGTAGTGTGGTAGCAGCCTCTGACCACAGCCATAGATGAGATTAGAAGAGATAGAAGATAGAGAACAGAAGAAGAAAACCGTTTCTTGCATTTTAATATATATAATATTTAGAAAAATATATAATAATATTTAAATATAACACTTATGTTGAAGATGAGATATATGAAAAATGACAATGCCAAGTCAGAGGTCAAATTCAAATTTAACAGAGAAAATTGACATCTCCCATCGGAGATGCTCTAAGATGTTATATTGTAATTCACGTTTGTTTGAATTTTAACTCAATTTTCTAATATTTTTATCGTTAATTGACATATGTTTAACATAATCTCATAACATCGTATTTGTAAGAAAAACCTGAACCTTATAAAACTTCACGATTCATTTTCTATCTGCTCATGTTTTTTCATGGATTCATAATCTCACCCAACATTTTTTGTTTGTAGTTTGAACATCAATTTTTTATTTTTTAACAAAGAAAAGGAATATTATCCATTCATTCTTATCCATAACCATTCCCTAACAACATGATTTACTACAAGAACTTTCCAAAATCTGATTTTATAAAACCCCAAAATAGCAAGTGGCATTGTCATCATAAAACCAAACTCTTCCTTACGCGCCGGCGCCGGCGTGTCCGAAAATACCCAGCACAACTGAACCCGTCAACTCCAAACCAAAGCGCGTGCAGCACACGTCCTTCTCCCTCTCTCTCCCTCCGTACGAGGTTCCCCTGTTTAAGAGAGAGCCTCTGCTGCTTCTTTCCTCAGCCTCAGAAAAAATCATTATCAGAACATCCCGAGAAACCTGTCCTCCTACGGCACGAGCTGTACGGATCTGACCGTACCTACGTGTCCCTTCATCTTTATTATCCTCTCTTCCCTTAAAGTTAGCGCCTTCCTGTTCCTGTCTCTCCCTAAAGATTCGAGCTTTCTCAGATTCACCTAGGATCACAATCCCAATCAGATTCAGTATTCATTAATCAACGTTGTCGATTTTGGTTTCTGGGTTTAAAATAAGCCCATGTTGTTGAATCTGGGTCCAGGTTTGGGCTCTGTTTGCTTCACATTCCTGTCCTTAAACCTGTCTCAGAAGATCTACAAGTTCAGATTTAAGCTCAAGGTTTAGACTTTAAACTCAGAAACAGATTCTGGGTTTGTGTTTGTGTTCGAATTTGGGTGATGGGTGCTAATTTATCGGGTGGTGTTACGGACACGGAGGGTATGGTGCAGCCGAGGCTTGGGGATATACCAGAGAGCTGTGTGGCGTTGGTTTTGATGTACATGGATCCTCCAGAGATTTGCAAGCTGGCCCGGTTGAACCGGGCTTTTCGAGGTGCTTCGTGGGCCGATTTCATCTGGGAATCGAAGCTGCCGGCGAATTATCGGTTCATTGTGGACAAGGTGTTTGATGAGAAGAGTATGGTGAAGAATTCAGGGAAGAGGGATATCTATACCAAGCTTTGCAGGTCTATTTCATTTGATGAGGGAACAAAGGTAGTTCTTTTATGCTCTGAGTTGTACTCTGCTTATTTGTTTATGTATGATAAGATAGGCTTGGTTGGATTTAGATGAGTTTGGCTTAATTTGATTTGAAATTTTTGTTGGTTTGTGAAGGAAATTTGGCTAGATAAGAACAATGGTGGTATTCATTTGTCGATTGCTTCAAAGGCGTTGTCGATTACAGGGATAGATGATCGAAGATATTGGAATTTCATAGCAAGTGATGAATCTAGGTGAGCCACTGAGCCTATAGTGAATGTATATGTTCAGTTTTGTTTTTAGGCCTTATGTTAGAGTTTGATATGAGCCAGGAAACAAGCTTGATCTTCAATTGTGTATCTTTGCCCCAATTTTTTCGAGCCTTGCACCTTTTTGTACATGTAATGTTTCTTTTATGGTCAGTGTATTTCTTGTTCAATAGAATCTGAGATGACAGGAGATTCAAGAACTTGATTTGTTGTGTAATTAATTTGTGTAGGTTTCAGACAGTGGCTTATCTCCAACAAACATGGTGGCTTGAAGTTAATGGAGAGTTTGACTTTCAATTTCCCTTGGGGAAATATAGCCTGTTCTTTAGGCTCCACCTTGGCAGATCCAACAAGAGACTTGGTCGCCGAGTATGCAATTCGGAGCATGTTCATGGCTGGAACATAAATCCAGTGAAGTTTGAGCTTACGACTTCTAATGGTCAACGGACTGTATCAGAACATTACTTGGACAACCCTGGAAACTGGGTCAATTACCATGTGGGAGATTTTGTTGTTGACAATCCTCATGCTTTGATCAAGATCAAATATTCGATGACCCAGATCGATTGTACACACACCAAAGGCGGTGTTTGTGTAGACTCTGTGTTGATACACCCTAGTGGTGTAGGAAAAGAGCATTAGCTCGTTTTGTTAGGAGGTAGAGCTGCAAATTACTAGTTGCAGTGAGTGAGAGATAGAGATTACTGGTTGGTTTTAGGGGCATGTAATCTCTTTTAGGATGAGTGTGTATATATATTGTATCTGTAATTTGCAATGAATTTTGAGCGTTGTTTGCAGTTAAATTTTACCAGAAGAAGAAACTGCTTCGATGTATTGTGAGTTGTGAGTCTTATGATCGAAAGCTATCAATAATCGATGTATTTCATTTGAGAAAGCACTTACCTTCTTGTTCCTTTGTTATGTAGTTTGGTTTTCTTTGCTTTACCCTTAAGCCAGTGAAGGGTGAAGCCCTTTGTTTCTTCATTGTAATATAGTATTTCCAATTAACTTCAATTTGTATCCGCTGTACTCAACAACCACATCCTGGCATTAGTATATGGTTTCTCGCCATTATCCCCATCCTAAATAGTCTACTTTTTTAGGCTGGATAAATGTCATAGTTATGATTATTTGGTCAAAAACCCAGGGTATTCTTTCTGTTATTACTTTTGCTGATTATCTGGTGTCTAATGCCACAGAATGACTTCCTTTATACAAAATGATACTTGCTGTGATGGTGTTGCAGTATCTCATACTCCATCCATGGTTCTATTCCCTTGATTCTTGACTGAATTCTGTTAAAAATAGAAGGTTAAAGATAATCCTTAGGGTCACCTAGCTCGCAGTGCAAGGTGATAGCAGGTTCTGCATTTTCACAATGCTAAGTCCAATTAATGCTTCTTCCCACTATGAAGTAAAATTTTGTAGTGTCAAAGGTAATCAAAATATGGTAGCTGTAAGAATGGTTGTCTCAGCATGACCTGTGTATCTTGCTGTTGCTTGTGAAATTTAACTTATATGTAAATCCCCAAAATGGCTGAATGAGTTTGGGGACCATGCTCGAGTTTCTTTTTTGTTGATCTTATTGGTTTAAACTGGTAACTCAGCTGTGATGATTTTTTGACTTGTCTTTAAATGTAGGGATGCTATAGTATGTCCATTTCTGTTAACTTTCTCACTGATAACTTATGTATGATCTCACTTTTGGTGTGTTTGCTTTAAAGCAAGAGAATTTGGTGTGTATTGATCTGATGTTGGATACAGTTGATAGTTCATGTCTCTGCATTTGGAGTTTATTGCCATCGTTGATCAGCACATTAATCACATTCAGGCTTCAGTTGAAGTTCAGTTGCTTAGAATACACCAATGGAGTTATGATGGCCAATTGGCCATAGCAGACCTAGTATCACATTCGCCTAGACCATAACTAAAATTCAACCAGAATACAAGAAAGCGATGACAAACAACTGTGTCCACGGTAAATAATGTTCTCACACTTTAAAAAGCCATTCAAAAATGAACCGCACTATAAATACACACACTATAATAAGATGAGAAAAACAATTGGTAGTAATAGTCGTAACATCCAATGTCAGGCAAATAAGTATGCCATCTTCTACACAACGCCAAGCAAATAATCAAGTCATCCTCTACACATTGTCATGCACTCATGCAAAGTCATCTTTTACACATGGCAATTACATCTTTTCCCGCATATCCCAGTGGCAAACCACCATCTGCACCTCCATCTTCAAGTGGGAAGTCCCCTCCACCATCAGGGAAATCACTTTCATCTTCCTTCCTCTTCTCCGGCGAAGCTTCTTCTTCCTTTACACGGGTTGGTGGAGGCGTCCTCTTCCTTCCTCTTCTCCGGTGAAGCTTCTTCATCCTTCTTGTGGCGAAGCTTCTTCTTCCTTTACACAGGTTGTATGAGATTGGAGAGCTGAGGCTTATGGTGGAGGCGGCGGGGGTTGTAGGTTGCAGGTTTGAGACGGCGGTTGGGCAGAGAGAAAGAAGATCGGAGGGGATTGGTTTCTGACCGGAGAAGATGGAAGAAGAGGAACACATGTGGGTGAGGAAAAAAAACCACGTGTCGTCTTATGACTGGTAGATCGCACAGTTCACGTGACACGGCCGTCGCACGAAAAATTTTCTCTAAACAATAACAACAACATTATCCCTAATTCAACCACCTTTCACATCTCGGCTTTTATCAAAGCCCCTTCATGTACAAAAAGTATGCCTCTTCTTGTTCTTCATGGATTAAGAAAAGAATAGGATTTTTATTAAAAAAAAGAAGAAAAGAATAGGAATTTTGCTCGAAAAAACACAAAAACAAAAAACTACAAATGTACATTGTACAATATGAAAGATCTCCACTAGAAACTGATTGAAGTAAGAGAAAAAAAAAATGACCAAAGTAACGAGTCATTACTAATGGGGTCCTTACTAATGACAAAGCATACAACTTTGGTCAGGCGACTTGGGCCAATAAGTTCTCAAGATCTCAGTGCCCTAAATCATATTTTACCATCCCAGCAGAATTCACCTGTATAGAATTCATCTTTTTCTTGTAAGATCTAGATTTTTCCCCATCTCTAGAATCACAGATAGCAAATTACCAAAAGGGGGGTACGGTCACAGTTACTTCGCTGGCAAACTTTGTTGATACACGGCAACGCTTATCACCAACAAACCTCTCTCTCTCTCTCTCTCTCTCTCGACATTCCTTTCTCTCTGTCATAGGGTTTGGGCCTTTCGCAGACAACCCTTTTCTTCTTCTTCCCCCCAAAAGGTAAAGTTCGATGCTTTCTTCCAATCCCATTTTCTCTGATTTATAAAGTTCTCGCCTTTCTCTCTTGTTTCTCTCCAATTTTGATGCGATTTGTGTTGTTTTGTTTTGAATTGAATCCCTAAATTTCCAATTTTTATGTATAATTCTCGATTCTGATGTATAATTTTTACAATTCGAAACGTTTCATTGGCTATTGATGATCTCAATATTGAATTGTGGTTTTAATTCTGCAAATTTTGGATAATCATGACCTGGAGAACAGTAATTGATCTGAGGAATGTGATCAGTTTGATTTTGTTTTATCAAATTAGTAATCTTCAGTAGTTCTTCAGGATTGACTTGCTTTGCTATGTTTTGATTTTTAGGATTTAGTGGTTTTGGGATGAAAGCTTGATTCAAGTTTTCTAGTTTAGATTACATGGAATGATTTGCATTATTTAAAATCGGTTTTGTTTTCTAGTTTTTTTCAATGATCATTGTAAGCTGGACTGAATGGTTTGTTACAATGTGGATTCAGGTCTTGAGGCTGAGGAAGGCATCCAGGTTGTGTTTATGGTATGTCGGAGTTAATTGATATAGCTCCTGGTATGGATTGGTTGAATGGGCTTGAACCTGACATGTCGGTGCAGGTCCTGACCTGTTTAGACAATCCAAAGGATCTTGTTCAAGTTAGTACTGTCTCACACCCTTGGCATCATATTGGTAAGCTAAAACTCTTTAACTTTAAGTAGTTCTATTACGTTAGTATATGAAATAGTTCTAAAATGTAAAACTTTACCTATATGGTTGTATAGCATAAGCAGAATGTATGTAGCTCATGTATTAAGTCAATCAAAGATCTCAAGTTGATGGTTTTATTTATTTTGTATGTTAGTGTCTGCTAAGTTGTCTGTTGCTAATAGATAGTGGGTGCTTGGTTATATGATTTCAATGCTTATACTCTCTAATTTATATGTTTTCTTATGGTTGTCTTTGTGTGGCATCCATTCATTAGATTGAGGGGGTTTGAAGAAAGCTTACTTGGTCTTGAATGATTGAAACTAACGTGGGTATCCCATATTGTGGAATGAGACTTGAAAAATTATGAAAGGAAACATCTCACTTCTCTGATTTTATGATCTCCATCTTGGAGGATTTAAATTGGCATACAAGGTAATTAGATAGTCTACCTTCTTAATTGTGATAAATTATGGGAATGTCCCTCCCCAAAGCTGGAGCTTAGAAAATCCAGCTTAACAAATATCATTTTAAAGATCGCCATCAGCTTGAAAAAAAAAACAAAAAAAACAAATAGAAAATATGATTCCTACAGTCGACAAACCATGCAGTGATGTCGTCCCCCTTGTAGCATAGTGGTTGATTGCATGAAGCAACATTTACTAGCTCATGGGTTTGACTGGCATCAAGAGTTTCAACAGCGAGACAAACCATGCAGTGGCAATATGGCTGTCTTGTCTCGCTATTCGATGGTATTGACTCTTATTTTCCATCTCAAGGAGAGTTCCTGGAATATATGGCTTCTGGGTTAAGTGAATTTTTCTGGATTTTAGTGATGAGAAAAATCTGGATTATGGGCACGATCAAAGAAAATCAAGTCAGTGGAAGCTGTAGGATAAATCAGATGGCGCTGGTGTATGTCTAACAGGTAGTGGTGTGCCAGGTTCTGGTTGTGAAGCTGTGTTGGTGTACGGAGAAGATAAAATATTAGCGGAAGTATCTGACTTCTTTGGTCCTATTCTCACCATTTTGGACAATTTATATAGGAATACAGTGTATTTATATATCAAATATTAAGCTATATATCAAAAGCCAGAAACTATTTTGTAGCCTACCCTTTAATTGCAATGAATTTCCTGCCTGATTTTCTTAGTCAAGATGTGCTGCTGACAATGTATTTCATTCAAAAAACTTACACGAGTTTGTAACTTCTAATGTCTTGCAGTGGTAGAAAATGGTCTGTGTAAGAAGCTGTGCTTGAGAATGTTTCCTCAGTTATCTAGAGTTGCTCATGTTGTCGAGTTACACGACTCTGATGCCAAAGAGTGTGCGGATGTTGGATCTAGCAATTCAAAGGAATGGGACACGTTGGAAAGGGATCATAGAGTCTACGCCTTTTTAGCTCATGCGTGTACATCTTTCCCTGCTAGTGATTGCATTTCAGGGGCAATCAGTGCTTCCAGCACCGACAATCTTCCGGAAGAAAGCATTAACAATACTCTTTACCCAGGCAGGACGGTTGGGCGGAGAGCTTCATACTGGTCAAGTAAAGGCCAAAAGAACCCTGCAGTGCCTGAGATGCTGACTTACAAGTTGAAATCTGATCTTATTATAATTACTGAAATCAACATACATCCTTTCCAAGGCAAGTATTTTAGTTTCTGAAATTATGGACTTCACTAATTTGTTTTGATGTTATAAAATTGTCTGATCTTCTCTCTCTCTCTATAACTCTCTTTTACAACTTGCAGCTTACTTCCAGCGTGGAGCACCCATATATTCTGCCGCTGGCGTTCGATTTCATATGGGGCATGCCAAATTCCCTATTGATGTAGAGAGTGACCCAATGAAGGAATCATGCCATGATGACAAGTTTGAGTGGACTTACACTTCACAAGTGTTCCCAATGGCTCAGGTATGTGATCTGATCTAAAGTTGTCTCCTATCTTTCTATACTTGCATCTTTGAATTTGTTGTTTTGAAATAATCTCTTCTCCAATAGAGAGCCCATGTTGTTTCCTTGTATACTGAATACCTCCTTTTTTGGGTTAAGGTGGTTTGTAACAAGACAAGTTTGGAGACCATGATTCTTGTAAACATTTCTGCAACTTTCAGAATAGAAACTTTGTTTGGGGGATAGATTATGACTTGTATTCCAGTAGACTATTACACAGTTTTGAAATTAGAAACACTGCTTGTGTGCATTTTAGGACTTTTATACAATTAGTACTGGTCTTCTTGTTGACTTCCAGAGTTTTCATTACATATATTTACTCTCTCTCTCTCTCTCTCTCATACTTTTTTAGGTATTAAATTTTAGGCTCACAGGTTTATGATCAACTATCCTAGTGGCTTTATGCTTGCCAAGTCTTTCGTCCATCCTTTGACGAATTCTTTAAAGAGATGTTGGTACATGGGTAGACCTTATTTGATCTTCCAATTCAGGTAACTAATTGATGACTTTTTATCTTCCCACCAGGAAGACTGCTTGCAGACTTTTAAGCTTCCAGAACCAGTTCTTTGCATAGGTGGAATTTTGCAGATTGAGTTAGTCGGGAGGGTTCAGAGACAAGAAATGGATGACCTGTTCTATATATGGTTTGTTCTGTGCTTTATTTCTCTCAAGTGTTATAACAATTAAAAATCTTAAAATGAAGAACATCAATATCTGAGAGTTATTATTACAACGCTGACGAAGTCAAGTAGTGTTTAAAATCATAGCCATCAAATCAAATCTGACAATTTTACTTAGTGGTTAAGTAATATGAAGGATGGATGCAAGTATGTGGAATAGTGTCTCTTATTTAGTTGGTTCAATAATTTGCTTTAAAATTGTTAATGGAGATATGTCAATGAAATGCAATGCTGGTCCTCACGATTTGATCATCTAGTATGGTAAACTATGCCAAGCAATGGACATGGAGCTGATGTTCAAATCTGACACAAAAGAACGTAGTTTTCAGATTTAGGAATGTTTTGGCAATATTGGTTAGTGGAATACATAATGTGTTTATTGGGTTTGTAGTTTGGTGTGGTAATAATGACGCTCTTCTTTAGTTGTCTTTGATACTCGGTCGTTAAGATTATGGTCACAGACTGGTCAAGCATGATTGAATATTGGAATTGTAGAATACCTTGACATTAAGAACTCATTTATTGCCTTATGTGGGAAGAGAAACTTAAAAGATACTACACTGGAACACGATTTGGTGGTATTCGGAAAGGTCCATTTCTTTAGTTTCGGTTGAACACTGTATACTTGTTGATCCTGTTTTATCATTTCGCTGCTTCTGTTTTATCATTATCTGAGCATACACCTTTGTTACGTCTATGTACTTCTCCTATTGAATTTTTGTTGGTCACTATACCTTCTCTATTTGGCATTGAATAGCATACTCTATTCTGCCTATAATCATCTCTTGTGATGTTATTTTAGAGAAAAGCTAAAAATCATCCATGTTTCCGGCATCACTTTAATTTCTTTCTTTCTGTCTTTGATGTTGCACAAACATTGAGGAATGTGGTGGAAATGAACAATTCAAAACATGTGCAAAAAACAGGTGTAAATATTTCATTATGAGATGGACTTTCATTGTTTGTCGTTTTGACTTCATTTACCCTGTTTGATGTTTTGTTGTTTCCTGCCATTTAATAGTTACACGCTCACATGTGAGCTAATATTGTTATAGTTCTATTCACATGCTTTGATAGTTTGATTATACAAAATGCCTTCATGTTGCGGGGAAAAAAATATCTCCCTTTATCCCCATATTAATTTTAGATAGTTCATCTGGACTGCATTCCGGGATGGCAACAATTCTCATTTATAAATGTTTCCAAAGTTGCAATCTTAGTTATAACCGTTGTTGCTACTGAATAACTTGTTCTTTTAGCATGTATATACTAAATTTTGGGTGCTATGTTGCTTCCTCAGTGTGTCTCATGTTGAAGTCAAGGGGAAATCACTAGGACCTGCATTTAGTGTTGAAACCAATGTACCATCTGGGTTGTTTGTGTTGAAGAGACAAACCAAGTTCAACCAACCAAGCTCACCTGAGAACAAGTTCAATGCTAATTCCATTGGTGATTTGGAGGGACACATTAGAGAAATGCGTCCCATTGTGCTGCATGGAAATGTAGTGGATTTTGAGGAATATTATGAATGGGATGATGCCGATTATGAGACAGACGAGGAGTTTGTGGTGTAAATCATTTGTGGTTATGATTTTTCATTGTTCATTTTTTCTTTTTAAACTCAGCTTCTATCGCTTTGAACTGGATAGCAGCTCCATCTGTGGCAACTTTTCTCGAGTGCTAGACTATAGTGAGAATGATAGTCATAAACTGTCGGTGTAGCTATCTACTTAAGGTATCAATTGTATTATACAATTAGCAGTTGTTATACTATGTATTCTAATATTAAGAATCAGTCTGATGATGCTCTGGGTTTTGGAAGGTGTCCAACAAACCTGAAAGGTCATCCTCGATTCCTTTCTTAATATTCCTTGTAACCAACCCTGTAAATGTATCTTCTGCCAAATCTTTGCATGTACATGTGAAGTTTTATATTCTGATATCAAAATGCATAGTTCCATAATTACGGAAGTTTGATGTGTATATTGCGTCATTCATCAAGACAGCTGACTGATTCGAAACCTACTGCTCAAGTCTGACGAATGCCGTTCATGAGCTGGTATAGTCGGGATCAATCGACTAGGATCGGATCCCTGGTGAAAAAGAAAAAGAGTAGCTTTCCCCATCTCAATTTGAGACAGATAAAAGTATTCACACAAAGAAAAGAGTAGTTTTCCGACAGAGTATTCACACAAGCGCCTTCACTCGGCTATCGGAATCCTCTACTTTCCTTGTTCGTTCACTTGCCCGGTCTGGTCATCTTACGTGCTGGCGTGGACGAGTACAGTTCACTGATTTGAATCACTTGAACTAAAGCAGTAAAGCTCCAATATCCGTAGTACTTCAATTTCTTACTCGTCACAGTCAAGATCCTGCGCATCAAATGATTACTGACTTGAACTACCACTTGCTGCTATTAACTCAGTAGACAATCAGACGAGATGCTAATTGGAGAAAGAACTAACCGCACCTAAAGCACAAGCATACAGATTCCTAGTGTTCGTTTAGAGATTCCACTATACCTTTTTCATTGGGGAAAGCAACTCTAGCTAAATCCCTATTGACATCATCTCTAAATCTCTAATGGTGCTGGTTTTGGACATATGCAGATGCCAACTAGCTGATGCAGCCCATTGGAACTTTTGCCTTGCTGCTGGACTTATATTTCATCAAAACTGTTGGGAATTCTTTCCAAAGTTTTGTTATCGAAACCTACAGATAGTAGTGTTAAAAATAAATATCCAACATCTGTTGATGCATACCAATATTTATTGTAATTCAGTCAACTCTGAAATAACACTACTCATTTGGTACCAACATTGCTAACCGCGCCCTGATATCTCAAATCAGAACCAGTTTATCACACCACTTTGTTTTTTTTTTTTTTGTTTTTGGTCGATTTCTAACACTTGATTGCTTTATCTTTGGAAACAGGAAAAGGAAAACATTATTTCACTTGAAGAGTGCGTAACATGGACGGTAACAAAATAAGTGAAGTTGTAAGTTCACCCTCCTAGTTTGCATACTGTTTGCACTAATAAATATTCATATCACAGTCTTGACAGTTATTAGGACACTGAAGCTCATCGGCGAACCTGCTCTTTAGGATGTTTTAGCCTTCACCGGAGCTGGCAGTAACTGCATCATTGAAACAAGGGAGAATATCAGAAGAAAAACTATGCAGCAGTTAGTAGATCAAATCCAAGCAGAATTTATGCAAATCTGCTAAGCACACATAAAGATAGACAGCATAGAGAACAGTTGCACAGATACCTGATAACACGAGATCAGAGAAGTAGTAAATCCCAAGGCTCCAGTAACACGTGGCGTGATTTTCTTAGGTGCCAACTGAAGCAACCCAATTGCAACCACTGTATCCATGGCTGCTTTAACCAGGGCTAGTGACCTTTCATTCGATTTTTTGAGTTTAGCACGGTACGCCTCATTCTGCAGCCACAGATGCACAAAAAATGTAAAAATTGCAGTAACTTGAGCCAGCGAAATTATCACGTGTCGATACATTGAATAAGGTATAAATTCAACATACTTGATACTTGTCACCGGTCTTCAGATCTTTCTCCAACTTTTTAATTTGTCCAGAAAGCCTTCCTAGCTCCCCAACCTGATTTAGGAGGCAACAGGAACAAATCATTCATGTTATATGTATACTAAATAATAAATAATACATATAAACAAACAAGGCATAAAGGGGGAAGAAAACACACCTCAACTAAAGTGGTGCAAACTGAGGAACCCATCCAACAGTAAAGTGATATACGACCAATTAGCTCAGCACGTTCTTTGTTCTAATACAAACATAATATTTCAAACTAATACCACAATGGTTTTACAGAATCCAATTCATAACAATGGAATTGAAAAGGAAGTACATGGTAAATATATACCTTATAAATGCCTGTTCTGCCAAGCCAGACAATTTGGTCAAGAAACAGAAAAGTTGACAGCAATGCATTTTTCGACTGTACAAACAATAAGTTAAAACTGAAAATTCATTATAACATGACAACAAAAGGTAGAAATAACATTCCGGTAAGAAGTAAACCATACCTTTCCAAGCAGAACAAGAGGAAGAGGAGTTCCAGGAGCAGTTGGACTAATCAGACCATGAAGATCATTCACAAACTGGAACCAAGCACAATTGATAAAATGTTCAAGAATGGAAAATACAGAAATTCAACTTCCATGTCATATTGTGATTGGAGTACTAAAGGTCCATTTGCTTCCTTATAAAGTGAAGGAGGATTGTAAATAGCAAGAAGGGATTCATTTAAGCCTCATCCTTATTCACTCTGGTTCTTCCAGATGATTGTGGAAAGAGCATCATATACAGCAGAAATAGAATTTTGGCCTATAGTTTAATATCAACAGTCAGTGTATGATATTATATTCTATTTCTAACCTTGAAAAGACGGAAAACTTTTCGTGCCAAACTAGTTGTTTTGTCAACATTTTGGGCTGTCCCGGGTTGTCCATTACTCAAGAATTTTGAACCATATTGTATCGCCCTGCATATCTTGTCCCTGGCCTCAGCCTTGTTCAGATAAAGAACTGCAAGAGCAAGTTCAGCTCTAGTTGCATCCAATGTACTCATCTCTTATCCTGAACCTGCTGAATGAAGCTGAGACAAATTGTTAGTACTAATGATGTTGGGGAAGCTTTTCAAGGCATGAAAATCATTATATGATGTATAAAACATATACAAAGTTATCATCCAAAAAGGAAGTTCCTTCAAGCCTCTCTTACAAGGTTGTAACTCTGACCTTTCAGAAAACAAGTATGTACAAATTGAACAAGTTATTCACTACAACATAAAGCAAAATTGTTTATTATCCCTGATTTTATCTGATCAACATTATTCTAAGAAAGGTAGTCTCATCCTTACTATCTCAAAACTCATAGAGCAGACCATGAAAAGTAAAACACAAATCTTGTTGTGCAAATTGTTAATCAAACAGTAGCAAACAAATTCCATCACAAAGAGAGTAATGCACTATAATCTACAACGATCAAAGACAGCATGAACTATTCCCGTTTGCTATCTGAAATTAGAAGTTCTATATTCTGCACACATCTTATAGCTCAACTTCAGAGCTGATATACACACACACACGAAACTATGAAGCCAAAATTCAAAGATCACAAGAACATAATCCGAGAACAAAAGGGTGTACTCAGCTGAGTATGGAACAGCTAGTTGGCAAGAGTGACTCTCATTTTCCAAAGATTTCAAAACTTTAACCAAGACATCAAATACGAGTATACAACAGCGATCATGTAATCACTCTCCCAGCAACCAACCATAAAAGTTGAGCATGAATTGGCAATTAAATCAAAAAATCTATAATTTAACTAACATAGCAACTATATAAACAACAATCAAATAAATATGTAATCATTTGTCAAATTTGTCCAGTACTTCATCACTTTCATAGTAATAACCCACTTGTAAAACCCGACTCATATCCAATCAATATAAACATGAAAATCCCAAAGAAACAATCCAAACTGAGAAATACCCTGAAAACCCAAATCAAAGTTTGAGCAAACAAATAAAAACCCAACACCCAAATCACAAACCCAGTAAGAAAGATACAATCTTTAAGCTTGAGATTGGCTCAGAGACTGTGCATACCTAAAGTTAAGGTCTTTCTGGGTTTGTAGAGTACAGGTCAACAAATCAAAGATATAAACTTTTGTGGAAGAAAGATAGAAGAGATAGGGGAGAGAAATGAGTACCGAAAACAGTGCCAATAAAAGAGCCTCGATAAAGCAAAATCTGACAGAGGATGGCTGCTTAGCTTTGTATCTGGTTTGTTTGTTTAGAACGTCATCTCTGTCTATGGTTTATCCTTCTCCTCTTCGATAAATTGATAACGGCGTGTTTGGTCCTTCTTTTTCAATACATGCAAACAACCAACCTTCCTTTTCACACACAACCAAACAAAAAAAAAACAACCAACCTTCGTTATTCCTAATTTGGGAGTTGGAGTTTGCACAATTCTTAATTTGGGATAATACATTTTATCTAAATCAGTCTTTTGTTTTTGATTTAAATAATACAACAACGAGATTAATTCAACGACCAATTATTATTCATAGTTTATAAAAATATTTAATTAATAAATTATTATTATTTTTTATTTTAGGGTGTTATTATTAACACACCTCTTTTTCTCTGTTCACGCACCCTCTCTTATTTCTTCATGGTGTTATTAAGCCTTCTCTAGCTGATGGTTACAAAAAAAGAGTTATATATGAGAAAATGCAATCACATTTACTACTATTCATCCAAATAATAGGTTATATAATCAGGGTTTGTCTATCATATGGTATATTAAAATTTTTCATATGGTATGACATGTTATACCATTTGGTATACTAGAATTTTTCATCATTCTATAGTGACTACCAAAATTCTAGAATATAGAACTGATCGAGGCCCTCCTTTCCAAATAAAATAGTCACTAATACACTCATTTCTTGCATTTCGTCCCAAAAAAAAGGACTAAGAGTTTGTGATGTTCTCTGTGATGGTGGCTGAGACCTACACATGGTAAAAGACTTTCTTTCTGAGGATGTGAAACTGAAAATCTTGAGTATACATGCATGCATGCAGGAGGAATCCGAAGTGGGGATGACACGACCATATGGAAGTTATCTCACAACGGTAACTTCTCTGTTAAATCTACTTATAGCTCCCTTTTCCTGAACTATGAGACTGAACCAAGGCCATGAGACTTTATTTGGAAGCTTCAAGTCCCTTCTAAAGCGATTTTTTTTTATGGACTCTTGTCCATGACAGATTGTTGACAAACAAAGTAAGGGTTCGTAGAGGTTTGGTTATAGATGCTCATTGTCCAAGATGCAACTTCCCGATTGAATCCATGGACTATCTCTTCAAAGACTACACTATTTCAATGCGGGTCTAGTCTGCTCTTCAATCTCCAAGTGAGTTCCCCTCCATTTTCACTCTTCCCTTCAATGATTGATTGATTTTTAATGAATTGAAATTTGTTTAGTCCTTATAGTTTGAAGTCGATATCTGTTCAGTTCTTGTGGTTTTATTTTAATCTGAATAGTCCTTAAAGTCACAATTTTTCATCCAAATGGTACTTCCGTCAATTTTTTCCATTAAAAACATTGTAATTTTTAACGGCCACGTTAACAATTTAACTGAGAAAATTGACAGAATGATCATTTAGATGAAAAATCATGACTTACCATTTAGATTAAAATAAAATCACAATGACTGAACATATGTCGACTTCAAACCACAAGGACTATATAGTACTTTACCCATTTTTAATTTAAAGTCTCCAGTGAAAATGCAATATGAAGTTCTTTGGTGTTGCTATTTTGCTATGGGGCTTTGGCATATATGGAAATGAAGACGTAGCATTATTTTGGATCAGAACTTCAAATTCCCAAGTTGGCCTTCTTTAATTATTCATCAATTCTCTAGAAGGTTGATCACCCAAAACCTCCACGAAGGGTGGTTTAGATTTGTTGACCCTTCCCGCCTAAGGATTGGTTTAAACTAAATGTTGATGGTAGCTTGCATAAAGACACTTTAGATTTGTTGATTCCCGCCTAAGGATTGGTTTAAACTAAATGTTGATGGTAGCTTGCATAAAGACACTGGGATTATTTGTGCTAGAGGAGTTCTTCAAAATGATAAAGGTGAATGGTTGAATGGTTTCTCTGCTAAGTTAGGTACTGGACAAGTTCTTGAAGCTGAACTTTGGGGTCTTTTGAAAGGAATGAGATGGCTTGGCAGCATGGTTGTGTTTCCTTGGAAGTTGAAATGGATTCTCTTGTTGCAGTTAAGTTCGTTTCTTCTACGATGGATCATCTTCATCCTTTTTACAGTTTCTTCTACGATGGATCATCTTCATCCTTTTTACAGTCTTGTGACAAATTGCAAGGAGTTCCTCAGTAGGAATTGAAATGTATCCCTTACACATGTTTACAAAGAGAGTAATTCAGTGGCTAATTTGTTAGCAAGCATTGGTCATGGTTATGAGTCTCGGTGCAGATTCTTTAGCTCCCCTCTTACTGATGTTATTCCTCTTTTGAAAGCGGATTCTTCAGGCTCTTCTAAGTCTATCCTTGCCTTCGGGCTTCCATGTAATCAAAAAAAAAAAAATACACTCCCATATAATCTCAGACAAATGTTCCGTTTTGGTCAATTACAACTTTAATGTATCCGAGGCTAGCAAAACCTACTCGAGTCGTTGAAGAAATCAGCTGCCATTGATGAAGCTGAATAATTGATGTACTGCTCTAGCAACATCATCTGCTGATCCTAACTTACATCCCTCCTCAATCTGCATTACCAAGTTTTTAGTGAACAAAGCATTAGATTAATACTCACAACTCACACCGCACACCTTTTCCAACAACAAATCAAAACGAAACTTCATCAAGGACTAGGGCAGTTAGCTTAGGGTACATGCTAGCCTTGTTATCTAGCTCTAGGGGTTGCCTATGTTCCAAGTCAGAATGGTTTGACCAGACAAAGACTAAACAGAACAGAATGTCGAAAATACAACATGATTTAAGAATTTGGTGTAATACCTTGAGATTGAAAGAGTAAAGAACCTCGTCTTCTGAAGAAGTAATGTTGAGGTGCAAAACTGTTAGCCTGATATCTTCAAATGCAACAAGGGCTCTCACCAACTGGCCAGGCCTCTTTTGACACTGGACCTTCAAGTTCACATGGGTTTGGATCACTGTGACATCTACTTCTGCAGCCTCAGACTTGTTTTCTGCGGTGACTCCATCATCCCCACAAGTGTTTCCTTCCTCAGTAGACCCAATTCTGCATTGGGAGAGAGACATGAACATCCCATTTGAAGGCATTGCCATGGTTGATGATGAAGATGGTGAAGATGAGGTCATGGAGTTGTTATTGTTAGGGTCAACATTGGTGTTGGTAAAGCCTTCAGCTCTTCTCATTCTCTTTTGTGCTTCAAGGGACTGAAGGTGCTGCTCCAACTCCTTCACAAAGTCTATTGCTCCCCCAACGATGGAAGCTTGGTCACCCTTTAAGATTAAGACAATCATTTTCAGAAATGACACTTTAAACCAATTTAAATTAGGTTAAAAGCAGATCATTATTACCCTTTGGATGTAGGAAGGCGGCATGAGGGATCTGAGAACATTGAGATGATCATTCATTTGGCGTCTGCGGTTGCGCTCAACAGCAATGTGGGTCATTCTCTGGCTCTCTACCTCCTCTTTGTTCTTGGTTGGTCTTGTTCTCTTACGCTTTCGTCTCTCTCGGGTGGCCGGAGAAGAAGCCGCTTTGGTTAAGTGGGTCTGTGTCTGGTTAGGACTCATTTTTGCTGAGTTGAGTTGTTGCAGTTTTTGGTTGCAATCTGAGCTCACAACACCACCACCACCAACCTCAAGAGTACCAGAAAGTGGGTTGTTTTGGTGAGGGTCTTGACCTTCAGATTTTGCTGGTGAATACAACTGTTGCTGATTGTCTTGAGTTACACAGCTTTCAAGTTCCCCAAGTGTGTGAATTTGGGCATTTTGGGTACTTTCCATTTTAGGCCATGCTGTTGTAGTGGTGTTGTTGAGGTGATGTCTCAACAACGGTTGAAAGCTTGGCTCTTTTGGAGTGAAATCAGAAGGAGGGAAATCAATGCTTTGTAGCATCTGAAGAAATGGCATTCTATCTTCCAACCCTGAGAGGTATTGTGCTCCCTCTTCTTCCTCAAATCTCAAGCCATGTGTGGTGGTGGTGGCGGTGAATCCTTGGTCTAAGCACTGCAATTCCAAATGGCCTCCAAAGAACTGAAAATGGCAAAACAGAAAACCCCATTAAAAATATCAATAAATTAGCCAAATCTAAGACGCATAAACGTATGCAAGTTTCAGGTAATGAATTCAAGTTAAAGCAGTACTAAAAAAGAAGAGTGAATTCCTAAACTGCATGGATCTTCAAGACCAACTGTATTCTTTCAATGTCATACAGCATGAAAGTTACAAGATAAAATAAAGAATAGAAAAATTGTGTAGAAAGCATGCCTATTCTTAAAAAGAAGACCTCCCTCCCACATAAATCCAAACCATTTTTGTTTAGTAAGAGGATTATAGAGATGTATAAAGCAGGGTTAACCAAAGAACATGAGACAACTGCTTCATCATGTTAGGAACACAGAACCTCAGAAGAGGCTGAAGAACTTCCCTTATGAAGGAATAAAAGTTGTTTCAATGACATATTACAAATAAAAACCCATTTGCTGTTTACGATCGAGCATGTTTTCCTCAGAGCCAGATACTTTAAAAATTGGAAAAAGAAATATCTGATTCCACCTTTCCATTGATCTGTTCATTCCCCCAATGCCTCCTTTGTGAGTATCTCTAACCAAGACCATTAAAACTACTTATTCCCAACTTAAAATCAGAAGACATGCCACATTACTCTGATGATCTGATATTGATAGAACCCAAAAAAAACAAAGCAAATATCATACTATCTTACCCTCCTGAATCCCGGTTCCATACTTCCAGAGAAGACAACAACAACAGGAGATTCACTGCCGATAAAGCACATCAATGCCTTCCATATTATAAGTGCAGATGTAACAATCATACCTGAAACAGAAAAATTTATCAAAACCACAACATTGACCACATTTCTAAAACCCAGGCATGACAACAACAAAGTGACATTTTTACGATAAATATATATATATATTTTTTAAAACCTCCCATTCAAAAACCCTTTGTATTAAAAACTGACATGGATCGGGTGGAGGGTGGTTCAGTCAAGTTCTCAACTTCAAATATAAAAAACACTTGGAATCACAACCCAGAAAGAGAGCCCCACATATCAAACCCAGAAGATGTAACGAGGCAAATGCTAGAATTATTCTCTCTCAAAGTTTCACAACCAACACCCAGAAAAACTCATTCAAGAAAACGCAAACCCAATAAACCAAACAAGGAAACAGAAGCAGAAAAATAAAAAGAAAACCCAGTTGGCTTAAGAAGAGAATAAGGACTAGCACTACTAAGTTCAAGATCCTAGTAATCTACAATGGGATTGGGTTACAGTTACACTAAACCAAAGTAGAAAAAGAAATGCTACCCAGAAACCAAAAGGTTCTGAAATCCTTGAATCAAAACTTGGGTTACTAAATCCAAGGGGTTTGGCGCTAACCCACTAACCCAAAATCAGTATAGTGTGTGAGAGCAAATGAAGAACCATTAGTTATTTCAATTGAACACCACAGCTATAGCCTTTTCAAAAAAACAACTGTAACCAAAACAATTGAATCTGTGGTGTTCAAAGTTGTAGCCTTCTCAAAAACAATTGAATTCTGAGCTTAAATGAGACATAACAACAATGATTTAGGAAAGGTGGAGGTCCCACATTGGAGTGAAGGTGAGGATTTTGTTCAGCATAAGTCTTGGGAACCAACCGTATCAGAGAGACTGAGCTATATGAATCACATAGTTGTATACCATTTATGTAAAGCACTACTAACCTGGAACATTTATTTGATATTTTGAATAAACAAAAACTTCATATGCTGACTTGGAATCAAAGAGACCTTAGACAAAAAAGCAAGAGAATTTAACTTTGAAAACAAAAAACACTGTTTTTTTTTTTCGATAGAAATACAGAAAACACTTGGAATGGGAATAGAATGTTAAGGAAAGAGTGCATCAGATTTGCTGGTAAAGATACAGGCATTGCAATGAATGAAAAATGAAAGAAAGAAAGCATTTTTGAGAAGTAAATGCAGTCAATTTCTTGAATCTTGGAAGGGATTCAACAAATAGCACAGAGAAAAATAAAGGGTGTGTACAAAATAGGAAACCAGTAACATAAAACATACACAAGGAGCCTCTCCATTACAGAGCAGCAAGGAAGTTGGTGAAGAAGCCTTGCTAAAAAAAAAAAATAGCCAATCTTTTGTGTCTCTAACTCTCTCTCTCTCTCTCCCTACCAACATTCCATAGTGAACAAATGCAATAAATGTGAAATCCTCTCACATTCCTCTGTTTTCTGAGAGTCTAAAATGGAACAATATTAAATGCTGGGGGGGCGTTCTGTTGCTGCTGTAGCTTTGAAGAACTCTAGTACTTGAGATGGAGGGGCCTCAGAAGGAGGTGAAATCCCAGAACGGGAAATACTAACATGGGGTAAGAAATGAAGGGTGGAAATTAATACTCTTATGAACTTGATTGAGAGTGATATAGTAGATATACTTGAAACCGGAGAGAGAGAGAGAGAGAGAGAGAGAGAGAGAGAGGAGAGAGAGAGTGAGAGAAGGGGGACTAGGGTTGTCTGGTTTACAAGGTCCCAAACATTATTGGCGGTGGCAGTTTTGTCCAGACGGTTGTGGGGACTCTGGCTCTTAGAAGAGAACTGGAACAACAACACAAAAAGCTGGTTACCTAGGTAAAAGAGATGAATTGAGTAAAAACTCAATCAAACCCAATTAGTTAATTAGAATATTCCGAACAGGCAATAAAATTCACAACTTCAATTCCGCCGTTAAAGTCTACTCAACATTGTTTCACTAAAACAAACAAACCATCCTGGTTGTTGGATTCCTAATATTCATTCATACTTATACGCAACCAAATCACACAAAATCATCAAAACTCAAAATCCTTGACGTTTTCGATTCTAAAAATTACATAAACCAGAAGACAACGCAGTTTTTCTATACCAACAAAATCCAAACGCGAACCTGCCAGAGGAAGAGGATGTCCGATATCCGATCAAAAAGAGGAGGAATTGAGGATTTCCAATCTTGAGTTTCTTCCGTTGCTTCCATAGCCGCCGGAAAACGAAAGTTCGGGTCTTCCGTATCAACTGGGTTTGGGATATGATTATGGGTTTTGGAAACTGATTCATAACTAAGCAAATCGGGATCTTCTGGGTTTCTGAGATTCTGAATTATACCAAGCCTAAACCTTCTTCTTTTTTTTTTTTTTTTTTACCTAAAGAGCCTTGATGCAACCCTTTTTTATTATATTTTATTTTTTCCTTCTTTCATTCGGTTCTTTTTTCCTTTTTTTTTTGACCAGGGGTTTTTTTCATTTCTTAAAAAGCACTTTGTTTAACGACCAAAAAAAAAAGGGTGGTGCATGCACCTGAGCTAAAGTCTTCAGATTGGGACGCGACAAATCGTGTTTGCGAGACATCACTGTAAATATCAAGTCATGGTACAGAAAAATTATGGGCATCCAAATTTGGAGATGAGAGATGGTAGGAAAAGGAAGATGGTAGGTAGTGAGGAAAGGGTCAGAGAGATTTTGGGGCTAAGGTTATTGTTGAAAATTGGGGCATGACGGAAGGGAAGGGGGAGAAAATTATGTACATTCTCTCTCAACAACTCATCCAACTCATCTCCTTCCGAAAGCATTGACATCTGACTCCCTTCCAACAACACTGTCTCCTTCCAACAGTTCTATTGTGATGGGTGAGTCTTGGTGCTGGCTTTTTCTACTAATTTTGTCATTCTTGGAGTGCAAGTCATCTAGAAGGTCTTTTTCCAAATTCAAGTTGCAAGGATTCTTGTATTTGGTTAGCTTCTACTTCTAGAATTTTCCCTACATCTTTTACGATGGATCATATTCGGATTCATTATCATGTTGTTGATTGGGCAAAGATTGTCTGGTTTACCAATAATATTCCTAGAGCCAGTTTCATCTTTTGGTTAGCTGTTCATAGTAAGTTTGCTACTCTTGACAGGATCACTGCTTATTCTCCTCAAATTAGTTCTCTCTGCCCTCTTTGTGGTCTAGTTCTAAAAAATATCAATCATTTTTTTTTGCTTGCTCTTTCTCGCTGCATATTGGAAGAGTGTTCTTTCTTCTTGTGGGGTGCCTTGGTTGAACCCCCCCTTGGCCTTTAATTATTGAATAAGCTTCTTCTCGGTGGGGAGATAAGTCTTTCTCTTCTACCATCAAGAAGCTCGGTCTTTCCGTTACTATTTACCTCATATGGAAAGAGAGGAATAAAATTATCTTTAAGAATAAAAGATGTGCTCCTTCTGTGGTTCTCAAGAATATTATTTCCATGATCAGATGTAGGCTCATTTCCATCAAGTCTAAGTCATCAATTACTAATAGATATATTGTTGGAAAGTGGAGCTAGATGCCTCTTAGTCCTTTCCTACTTTATTCATTTTCAGGTTTGGTTTTGTTTTCTTTTAGTAAGCTTACTTTTTGTTTATGTAGGTTCTTTGTCTCTAGCTTCAGTTGTATTGGGCTTGCCCTTTATTTTTTAGTTTAATATACTCGTTTATTTACCCCAAAAAAAAACATTTGACACCACACACTTCATGATTTTGATAAAGATACTAGCTCCCATATCATACTATTCTACATTATCTTGTGGTATATATGATGATTGAGATATCTGTTAGTTCAGGCCCTAATGTTTTCCAAGTTATGCTGGGATTTCTGTCCTTATACATAAACAAAATGGCCCGATTACTGAGATAGCTATACCCCTTTGAGCTTCAAATCACTCAATCACAGTTCACAAATCACATGCATCATGCATGCATGATTCCATCTTTTCAAGTATTGCTATAGCATTACCTCTCTTTCAAGGCACACTACAGTTCCCCCAATCCCTCTACGATTTCGCTTGAGTTTAAAAACGATGCATGATAAACCTTACGAATTGAAAGGCCATCTCTTATCGTTTTTGCTTTGGTTGCTTTCAGCACCACTCGTACGTCAACCTGTTCCATAAACACTTTAAGCATGTAATCTGTCCTATAAGGCAAATTCTCTATTTTTCCTTTTTTTCGTTTCTGGGTAACAAAGATGGATGTGAATGGCAGCTAGCCCCAACTTGCTTGTACTTTCACATTTGCCCCAAAAGTAATAGAACAGTTCAGAAGCTCCCGTCCTCGATCAATCCCTTAAGAACCGACTGAAGTGTGGCAAGAAAGCTCACGTATGTACATTCTTCTATTTTCTGTGTATTCAGCTGGGAGTCTATGGCTGAACTAGTACTGCACTAAAAATTAAGTGATTTTTCACATGCATCCGGTACTTTGAATAACAATCTTGCACCAGCTAGCTGTGGACTCACATATGTTTTGTTCAGAGGGCGATGAGGAAGTTTACATGCATGCTAACTTGTTTTGATCTTGCATCACACTTTCTCTCGGAAAATTAAGATTTCATAGAAAAAAAACTCTCGGAAACACAAAGTTCTAATACCATATTAGACAATGACTAGTCCTAATTAAAACTTGAGCAGCTTTGTTCTATCTTATCCAAGCCATTGATAAATTTAATCCACTGATCCAGCTAGTTCTATCTTATCCAAGCCATTGCCTGTATTCTCTTCTTGTATTATAATCTAGAGCTAGCAGATCTTCAAGCCACATAACCAGAAGCAGCTCATAGTCCTAAAAAAAGTTAGCAGATGATTCAAAATTGTTTGTCTTCTTCAAGATGCCATTCCTGAGCAGGAAAATATATAAACTAGAGTACTCATGGAGTTGTGGCAGCATATTATATATAATTATTACCAAAAAAAATAAAAAATTGGAACTACGTACTCATGTCAGTACTCAGGCACTAGTACGTGAAAATCCCAAATATACTTGGAAGTAATTGATTGAAATTAAAACCTTATCCTGTATGAGTACTTACAAGGTCAAGCTTCACTGCTGCCACATGAATAATATGTACAAGTTATGGCTGCTTTCAAATCTTGCAAGATTTATCTTGATCAAAGCAAAAGAAAAAAAATAAAGGTTCTTCCACAATGTTATATATTGAACAAACTCTTCACTGCAGGATCCGGAAGAGATATTACAGGAGAAACCCAGCAAGGGTATTTTTGGCTGCATTTTTAGAAGCATTACACTTTGAATACCTCAATTTCAATTTTCAAGAGCTAGCCTTGCAATTAGTATATGCAGTTTTTATGCACAGTTCAAAATAAGTTTTATCACCTTATAGTTCACAAATTAGGAAATAAGCTAAGTCATGCAACAGTATGAAATCTAGCTCAGGGACAAGTAAAGTTCACAGGCTTTTTCTACTATTTAAGGATGACAAAATACCTCTGGCACCTTCGTACGTAGATCAAATCAATTGTACACCCTGAAGCCATCATTACAATCTAGCATTCTAGCTGATGTTCAACATGGCAGCCAGAGACCCAGTGTAGATGCCTTTCACATGTCAATTATCAAAATGGCTTTCAGTTTAGGCCTACATACCTGCACAGTCCTCCTTCAAACTCTCATGAGAAGAAACACACAGCAAGTCCTATTAAGATCTTGTCAATGGTACACCGTACACTGATTGATTGATTGATTGATTGATTGGGATACGCTAATGACTGCAATTCCTGCAGATCTTAGATCTTAGGTTAATATAAACACACTATAAAAATGTAAAATTTGCTGGAACTAAGCAAGGTTGGCTAAACAAATTTCGCTCCGAGAACTAAGCAAGGTTGGCTAAACAAATTTCGCTCCGAGAACCATATGTTCCAAAACCATCTCATTCTGTATTTTCATATAATAAATTGGGGTCATTCTAATCCAAGTTCTATTTGATACTCATAAATTAGTCTGTGGTTCACATCCAAAACCAATTGGCAACAGATGGAATGACCCAAACTTTTATTAACCCACATATAAAGTCTCATATTTTCGATGTGGGATTAATATCTCAATACACCCCGCAAGTGTGGCGAATTTTCAAGCATAATACGTGGACAACATTTAAGGTAACGTGGAGTTCGTGTGGTCATTGGGCTTCACACGTGGACGTGGGTAACTCGCTCTGATACCATGATAAATTAGTCTAGGGTTCACATCCAAAACCAATTGACAATAGATGAAATAGCCCAAACTCTTATTAACTCTTATGATGTGAGATTAATATCTCAACAATATTGACATATAACCCGTATATACCAACAGTAAAGTCAATTGCACCAAAACTGGAGATTTTAGAAAGCGTGTTGAGTATCAGCTGCTCTAATGGTAGTTACATAAATCACCAAAAGTGGATGCAAAATTGGTACAGAAAACAGATCATGGTTAGTCTTGGTTGGTCCATGCAAAGCACTGGAATGATCAGGGTCATGACTTTCTGGAGTTCCAGGTATGCGATTAGCTAGTAAGACCACCACGAAATGCTTCAAACTTGCGAAAATGAACACAAGGCCAGGGATCTGATATATGAAGCCTAAGACGTCTTTATACTTGATGAGGCAAAGGAGATTATGAATAGACATCATGATTTTAGACTGATTTATGCGCGTTAGGCGTGAAACTAATAGAGTTATTGCTCATATCCTTGCCAATCATGGGCAATTTTTTTTTTTAAAGATTATTTTATTAATAACTCACACACCCTACATATATCTGTGAGGTTTGAATTCATAACCTCAAAGTTGTCAGTTAAACAACTTAACTAACCAAATCACAGCTCACATACTCAATCATGGGCAAACTTCTTGTAAGAGTAACATTTGGTTTGTATCTTCTCCCGTCATGATAAGGGATGTCATCTTGAACGAGTATAATCGTTAATTTCTTTAATGGAGTTATTATTTCAAAAAAAAAAAAAAAAATTTGCTCATGTCCCTCCGAAATTATGAGATTGGGACATTTTTTAGTAACTATTTTCCTTAATGAAATCTACATGATTAAGCTAGTACATGATATAGGTTGCTGGTGCATGGTTGGAGTCATAACACAATAATGGTGGTAGTTCTCCAATTGATTCATAACAAATGTTATCTTCCATGATGTCACATTATATGTTATTGTGGATCCAGATCCTCTCCAAACCTAAAGATCTACTAAGCTACCTAAGCTTTGCAGCATATCACGACACATGTTTATATCAAATCCAACGGTCTATAACCACACATCCCTTCCCTTTCATCCTTTCTCATCTCATTTGTTACACGTGTCCATCTCTTCTTCCAATTTCTTCTTCTCTCTCTACTTGTATCTGTTTTCTTTCTTTCCTTCTTCACACATCCCTCAATCCCAATTTCTCTATCTTATTTACCAGTCTCCACCAACACATGCAAAGACCAATTATATCAAATGAGTTTTGATGAAATTCACGTAGAAGAAGAAGTTCATCATCATCGCCAGTTCATATCCAATTGCGGGGGTTTGAATTTGGGAGCTTTAGTTGCGGAGATTGAAGAGATTTGATATCAATTTTCCACAATTGGCTCAATCTCTTCCTGAAGAAATCATACCCACCCTCTTAATCAAACTATTCATCGATCAAATACTTGGTCAGATTTGCTTGTGTACATCTGTGAGTGGAGACGTCTATAAGCAATGTACCCAAACTTCATCCTCACCCTCAAAATTCAGATTTGCTGAATTTGAATACAATTACTGTGATATTGCAAAATTTATAGGTCAATAAAGATTTCAAGGCGGCGGAGAAATTATCATTTCTGCTGAGGGTGGGTTCACTGTGTTGTCCTTCGTGATTTGCTTATGCACTTTGAATAATGATGGAATGATGGGAGAGACTTGTAAAAGACAGAAGCACAGGAAGAGAAGAACAGGAGAGACAGAAGCAAAATAGAAATAGAAAAAAAGAAGTCATTAGATCTTCTACTGGCCACGTGTCTAAATCTGCTTAAAAACTTAGGAAGATTAGGTGAAAAACTAGCTCAGTAGAGGATCCGGATCCTGTTGTTGTGATCTTGAAGTGCAGCCACAATAAAACTAGAGACAAATTGTAGATTTTCTCTCCTAGTTACTATGATCGGATTTCTTTGCCTAGAAGGGACATAAGGTCTGAGATCCACACCAAATGGACTGGTGCTTAAAATAGTTTTTTATTTTTTTTAGTATAGCACTTGCAAGCAACACTTCATCTTAAAAGAATATTTCTAGAGAGAGGCTCCTCCTTCTCTCTAGAAATCTTCTTCTAGATCTACCGTTTTAAGAGTCTGAACCCACTCCCACCCTTCCCACCCTACCCCCTCCTCCCACCACCCTTTCCCCCGGTGCCTCTACCTCCATCTCCACCCTCACCCAACCTCATTGATCAACCAGATCTGCCCACATCACCATCTTCCAACTCCATCTCCTTCCTTTCATGAGATTTGCAGAGATGGAATGATCTATGTTCGTCTCCACTCGTACTCCCTCTCCATCCCATGTTTCCTCCCTCTCCACAAACCAAATTTGCTCCACCATTGGAAGGTTTTAGCTATGGTGAGTTCCAGATCCAATCTCTTCTCCACCACTAAGCAAGCTTTCGCCCGTTGGCGATTTCTTATCGATTTCTTGTCCAATCTAAAGAGGCTGTTCAAATTGCTTTGTCAATCACTGCCTCTATGGTTACTTGTGAGTCTTGTGTACGTGTGTGTTCTATCCGGCGGATGAGGTGTTGCGATGTGGTTCTACGGTGGCTGCTATCATTCATGAAGGGGATCGAATTTGGCGGTGGGATGTTGCGGCCACAGATCCTATTGTGGAAGGGTAATAGGAATCTAAGGTTTCTACTTTTTATTTGGGCTTTGTTTTGTATCTGAGTTAGACTCAATGTAGACTTTAATTATGTATGCTGGGCCTATGTGTCTTATCTGCCGGGCCTATGTGCCTATTTTGCTGTGGCCTATGTGCCTCTTATTCGGGGGTTGTGTATGCCTCTTATTTTGGGGCCTCTATGTGCCTCTTGTACTTTACCTTATTCTTGTGATCTTCTAATAGAATTTTCCATTATGACCAAAAAAAAAAGGACAATGCCCACTAGCCTAATTTTAAAAATTTTATTCCCACTAACAAAATAAGATTTTAAAATTCTCAAGAACCAACTTAAACAGCAGAAAGACAAATATACCCTTAATGAATTAAATAAACTACAATAGACTATTATAAGAGCAAAAAGACAATTACCCTTAATGAATTAAATAAACAAAATAGACCATTATAAGAGTCTATTATAAAATAAAATTTTTATAACCGGATTCTCACGACCAATGACGTTGACCGGACTCCAGCAACCTTTGACCGGGCTCTGGGGACAATTGACCGGACTTCAGGGGCCGTTGACCAGACTCCGGAGACCGTTGACCGGGCTCTGACAATCATTGACCGAACTCCGAGGGCCGTTGTGCTTTAATCACTTATAACAGGTCCCTATTGGGGGCAATATGCCCACCTACTAGGGGCAGTAGGACCTCCTACTGGGGGTAGTAAGACCACCTACTGGGGGCAGTAGGACCACCTACTGGGGGCAGTAGGACCTCCTACTGGGGGCAGTAGGACCTCCTAGTGGGGTCAGTAAGACCTCCTAGTGGGGTCAGTAGGACCTCCTATTCAGGGCAATATACATGAAAGATGGGAGAGTAGGATAGTAGTAGGAGAGTCATAGTAGATAAAATCGTAATAACCATAAAACATAACCATAGTAGCAGAATCATTTGTTAATGCTACAACTACAAATAATTCCCAAGCTCGTTAGGACAACGATCATCGAAATAAATTTTCCAGGAGAAATTTAGCATTCTTATGGTATCGATCATAAACATAAATAACACAAGACATGTCCATCGAACTGAATTGCATCGATCATCCAATGACATTACCATAAAAGCAAAGTTTTAGAACAAACATAATAAAACAAAACCAACATGAAAATATATACCAAAAAGAAGCTAGGTAGTCATTTATTGCTCATTAACAGAACAAAACAGCTGTTGTGATGAGCGCATATGGACGATTCACCTGCAATCCAGCAATAAACATTAGAACAATATTGGCAAACATAGATAAGCTTCCATCTGCCCGATGGAGAACAAGGGCTGGAATTGAAAGTAACAAAAATGCAATCGATGTAACAGCCGGAGCTTCAAACATATCTGATATCAATCCCGCTAAAATTCCATCAAGGACTCCTCCAATATCGAAAATTGCTGAATGGTTTCCAGCAGTTTTGTGTGACAAATCACCCCAGCAACAACTACAAGGTAAAACAGAAGTCATGATTAATATGAGGAGTTCATAATAACACCCAACTACAATACATAGACTCGAACCTATGAGTCATGAACACTGATTCCTTTTATTCTATTCGGCATTTTATACATCACATGCATCTTTCTTTGAATTGAATTATTTGCGATCCAAAGCACTGACATTGCCATGATAATTCAGCTTGTCATGCAAAAGACTTACATGTGTGCCTTATGTAGAAAGGTAACCAATACGTACAGGAAAGTGTAAGACATCAAAAGTTTAATCTTTGACTCAATGTAAAGATTTGCACAGATTCATTGAGAATTTACACAAACAGGTGGTGTGCAAATAGTTGATACCAAAAAAAATATAACGAACAGGAATATCAACAACCTAGCACATATCGAACATGAATAAATCAAATAAAATAAAAAACTGGAGTTACAGATATCCAATACAATCAAACTGAAAATGTGAAATGCGTATCAGGTAGGTACACTACTAGGGGGTCCAGAAGTAACCAAAACAAGAAACCAAAACCTGTTTGTTCCAAGTGATATGCTGAATTTAACAATCAATATCGCTATTAATAAGACACAAAAACAAAAGCCCATAATCAAAAATTTCAATCGTCTTACTGTTTTCCTTTGATTTGATTTCACTGATAGAGACTAAATCCAATCCAGCCTAAGAATGATCACTGCCTATGCAAATTTTCATCGTTTTACAATTCTATTTTACTTTTCTATTCGAATTGATTTCTCAACCATCTGAACTAAGCTAAGCAGACACAAAACTGAATTAAGCCTCAAATTGAACACAGCAAGTTAATTTGATAAAAAACTCTCTAACCTTATAAACAACAAGAACCCAGCTTTCCTTCAGATCGATCGAGATTCATTCACCGGTGTCGACGGGGAGCGGATCTCCAGCCACCAATCGGCGGAGAGCTTCTGCAATGCAAGAGCCTTCTCGTCGGTCAAATCGAGAGTCTCCACTCCCAAGTCTTGAGAAGAATTCGAAGAGGGAGAACCGTACGGGTGCCGGAGAGGGAGAGGAGCTTGGCGAGGAGGACAACGAGGGAGGCTTTGAATTCTTCGACGGACGGGAGAGAGAGGAGCCAGTGAGGCTTGAGATTGGCGGCGGCGGCGGAGGAGGAGGAGGAGAGCTTGTCGAGCGCGGACGAGTCAATGGTGACGTGAGCAAGGGCGTTGGCGACGACGAAGGATGAGAGAGATGAGCCTTTGCCTCCTATTCTCATGACTGGGAGGCCTGCCATTCAAGCTGAGAGAGAGAGAGTGAGTGAGAGGAGAACAGAGAGAGAGAGCATAGACGAATGAATGAGCGGAGATAAGAGGCAATCTAATCAAAAAAAACATTAAAAGTCAAAAATTTGTCAGGAAATAGATATTAAAAGTCTATTGTGTTGATAGAAATTTTAAAATCTTACTTTATCAGTGAAAAAAATTACTCGAAAATTTTCCTAAAAAGAAAAACATTTTCAATTTAGCAGCCCGGCCCCTGTTGAAAACAAGTCTTTACATGTCAAAGCGAGCTACTTTTTTTTTTTAAATGAACAGTGATCAACAGTTTGAAAAACAAATGGAATAAACCATCCACATAATGGACTTACAATTACATTATTCCTTTTTCTTTTTTTTTTTTATAAATAACATTCGAATAGAACATAGACAACATAGATTCAGGCTTGCGCATGCCAGTTGATAACCTACTTTGCTTCATATAGACAATGAAACAACTGCATAGTAAATACACATAAGATAAGCTTACAACAGTACACATAGCATCTGTTCCACCTATTTTCTTGTGAAGAAACTTCTCAATTTTCCTCTCTCCAACTTCTCAAGTAGCTTCTTGGCTCCTGGTATGTCCATCTCAGTAAGCTTCTTGAGGTACCCGATTGCTCCATAGGATATCATCAGCTTCTTACACTTCTTACTCGAACAAATTAAGCCAAGGGCACAGACTGCATACTTTTTGGCAGTATTTTGTGGACTAGGGTCAAGCAATTGGACCAATTTGGTACACTTTTGTTGTCCCGTTTTACTTCTCTACAATTGTGTGGAAGGCTCATCAAACTTGAAATCGCTTGTGCAGCAACCTCTCTGGCACTGTTTGATTTAGCCTCGAGCATCTTGATAAGAAGAGGAATGTAGCCTGCCTCACCGATCAATTTCTTCATCTCAGTTGAGCTGCAAACTCGGCATATAGCTGATGCAGCTGCTTGTTGTGCACCTAGTGAACCGGATTTAAGCACGTGAACCAAGCAAGGGAGGAGACCAAGGGAAACCAAAACTTCCATAGATACTGAACCGACCAGGTTCCTCAATGCCGCAACTGCAGACTCTTGTGGCAATGGACCGGCTAGATAAGCCAGTAAACTCCGAATTCCACCTTCTGATATTACAGACCGTCTTAGATTGTCATTGCTTGCAGTGAGATTCTGCAAACACTCGGCTGCATATTCTTTGGACCCCAATAACATTCCACAATCAAGAAGATTGATCATAACCTTTACAATTCCTTCCTCAGCTAGAGTTTGTCGAACCTCGGGGACAGCTGATATGTTCTTCAAAGTGCTAGCAGAAGCAGCCTGAGAAACTGAATCACCAGTCTGACAAATCTCAATCAGCGGTCTAACCCCACCGTGTCCAACAATCGCTCTGGCTGCTTCAGATGACATTGACAATCTCTGAAGCGAAATTGTGGCCTTTTCTTTTCCAACAGCACTCCCAGATTCAACTAGCCTTATAAGAGGTGGCAAGACACCTTCAGAAACAAGCCAATTCTCACAACTCCCCGATTCTGCAAGCGAGCAAATAACAGTTACTGTCTTCTCCCGGATACGAGGAGATGTTGCGGTGAGCAGCTGGACCAGGGCAGCAATATTGCTACGCCCCAAAACCGACAACACATTCTTTTCGTCCTCTTTCATGAGCTCAACAAGACTGTCAAGAGCTTTGTGCTTTGCTTCCAAGTGCCCGATCTGAAGCCGAGCAAGCAATTCCCTTATATTACCATGTAGAGCAGCTTCAGTTTCAGTTGAAGAACTAGCCATAGACAAAGGCAAAGTGGCTTCACCAAGCACCCCAGTCTTGATCAAAAGGCCACAATCTCGCAAATTCAAGTCCAATTTACCAGACAAAGAATCAAGATCACTCTGCATACGAAGTTTTCCTTCATACTTCTCCTCCACACAAAACTCTGCCAATTCAATAGCTTCTTTCAATGTCTTAGATACTGACTGCAATTGCTCCTTACAAAGAGCATTCTTGGAGAAGCAGGGATGGCTAGACAAGTCTGATAATCGTGAAGGAATTAGCTCCAACTTTGAAATGATCATCTTCCATCTACCTGGAAACCCCTTTACCTCTCTTGCCTTAGTCAGAGCCAATGGAACAAGCTCCCTTGCTTGTGATAACCATTCTTCAGCTGACCGGGTATCAGTCAAAACCTCGCTGCCACTTTCTTCCACCATGATTTCAATCTGGGTATTGATCAGATTGGATACCAGAGCTAGACCAACTGAAATTTGAAGAAACCCAAGCTTTCTAAGAATGAAACAGATGAAGAAATGCAAAGAAAAGATAGAGACGCATATAAGATTTGGAAAGGCAGTGGAGCAGTTGCAATCATAAAGATATAAAATTATTACTTAAAGCTGCAATTAAATAAGTTCAGATGCAATAAAACAAATAGGCCAACATCAAGAGCTTCGAGAATCTTGCATGATCACAACAAGCTCGTTTTCCTGAAAACAATATCGGACCAACCATATGGAAAATACCTAAAAGATGCCCCATGACTCCATGAGTCCAAATTACTGTTGGCAAGTGATCATCATTAATTGCCAAAGCAAGATTGAATTTCAAAAAACAAACTTTTGTAATGATTCTACTTTATAATACCAAATTGTTGATCGCACACCCGCACGGTACCAAAGCAAACACTCTAAGCTAAAAAGTAAAGAAAGTTTGCTTTTTAATGGTAAGCAGTGCCGCCCAATTAACAAGCCGTCGGTGCATGTTTTTTCTGTAAAATCAACATCATATTAAACGAAACTGAGCTTATACCAAGTGAGAATTGTTTATGAAAACTTAAAGCAATAAACTTTGGGATCAAATTTGAATCGTGAATTTGGCTAACCTCATCTAGATCAAGATGTCAGGATCAAAATTTCATGGAAACAGATTGAGAAAGTGGGAGTCTTAGTCTTTGTTGCTGTTTCTTTCTCTTAAATGAAGCTAGGTGGCTAGACAGAGGAAAAGACTTAACTTTGAAGAGAAGGTACAAGTCTCTATCCCAAGTTGCATAAATAGAGTGTAATCAAATTCAGCAAGATGGACCAAACCCCACAACACAAATTCATGAAACTTCAAACACAGAATTATGCACAATAAAATTCATACCTTCACTTGATTTGACTTCGCTTAAATTTCAAACGGTTCCACCATTGACAGCTACAACAATACAATGCCTTCTTGACCTCTCAATCTCAGTCCTCCTGTTCCTCCAAGCACAGAAGAAAACCCATGAAAACCCAGAACTAGAACAAATTGGGTAAATCTCAAGCTTAACATATAACATATACAAAAAGCAAAAACATCAAAACTTTTTCACATTCTGTATTGAAGGAGTTAAAAAAACCAGTCAAGAACCAACCTTTAAGACTCAGAAAACAGAAACGTGTCTTCTTTTTCTTCAGAGAAAAGACCCACTATAGCTTGAGCTTCAATCTTCTTTGTACTTAAGTGTCAGCAACCCAGATCAAATTGACCTTCAAACCCCTCAATTTCACTAGAATACTAAAACCCTCTATCTGATCTCAACCCACCTCACCAATGCTGCCAAAATCAGCAATCAAAGATCAGCTGGATCTTTGTTTCTCTATCACTCACTTTCAAAGTAACAGCTTCTCAGTATCTGAAACTACCCTGAAACCAATTCTGTTTCCTAGTAAAGATGGTCTGAACCCATTAAACACAGATAGTGAGAAGTAGAAGAAGAAGCTCAGTTTGAAAGTCCAACACTTCAAAAGCTTTGAGCTTTTATTGACACTAGTACACCCAATGTGGTAAAAACACACAACAAGAATTCAAAAAATCAAATTCAAATTTCTAAGGGAATGAATATGACAAAATCTCTGACTTACCTCTCTGTCTCTCAGATTATGTTTTTAAACTAAAAAAGATTTGTGCTTTGCATTGGTGGAGAGAGAAATTGTGCTTGTGGTTCAGGAGCAGGGGTTAAAGGGCGAGCAGGTTTGAGGATCTGACGGTTGTGATTGGGACTGTGACAGAGAATCCGACCGTTGCCGATTGGGTAAATTTTTGAATGTGCTTCAATTATTATTATTGTGATTCGAATTATTTAGCTAACCGAGGTGGTGACATGGGTTTAGTGACACGTGTGAGGTGACTTTTCAAGGTTGTCACACGTTGGAGAGTGACAGTTTGCTTGGGAAATGATACAATGATGAAATTACTGATTCAACCTTTGATGAGTCTAATGAATGTGGAATTTGTTCATGATCACTTTGGGTAACATAATGAAATAATGAGGTGGGATCATCTATAAATAGAAGAGAATGATTTTATCTTTTTCAAGTAGAGAATGATTTCCACCCAAAATAAATAATGAAAAGAGAGGGAATGAATCATTTCAAATTGAGTTACAGAAGTTGTGATGCTCAAGATGAAGTTTTTTTCATTAATAGAATGAACTAAATGATTGTATTCCTAGCCAGAGATTTAACAATAGAAACAAAAGATTTTTGTCTATTTTGTATGAACTACTAAAAGTTATAAAGATAAAAACATGATTATTTTTCATCAGACCGAGAAAAGCACTTCTTATCAAAGATGTGCCTCATATTTGACGAATTATAAAATTGTATCACATATTTATTAAATTGAAATATCATATACGACTAGTATAAAATAAAAATCATGGTAAGTCTGTTCTCTACAAATAATGTGATGCAATGTATTATTTTGTTTATCGTATTGTCATCTGAAAAATATTTATTATTATTATTATTATTATTATTATTATTATTATTATTATTATGTTTTAGTTTTTAGAATGTGACTTTTGGTAATTGAGCCAGGTGCTTTGATCTTTTCTTGATCAAAAATAGCAAGATGATATGGTCAGATATATATGATTGGTGAATATGCTACATTGCTACTTGCCATAATAGTTTGTCTTAAATTGGGAGTCAATTTGTTTGGCAATTGTGTTCCCCATCAACATTGGTAAGTATAGTCTTATTGTAGAATGTAGTAGTTTTGGGTCTTTTAGAAAATTGCTAGTCTTAAATAGAACAATATAGTTCATATAATGCTGGTACATAATGTTATCCGAGTTAGTTATAAGATGAGTTTATTCGGCTCATGAATCACAACAGCCGGTGAGCGGCAATGACTCACCATGATCGGCAGAGTCTCATTGGGAAATAGAGTGCCACACCTAGATGGCCAACATCTCTCTCTATACAAAACAGAGTTGAACTTCCATCATTGTTACCTCCTTACTAGTTACTAGTTACTACAACTCCCAACTGTAAACTCAAATGGGAAATTTACTCTAATTAACTACCTCCTTAGTAAACTAATCAAAACTGGTCCATGATTATTCTGTTTATTGTCATGAAAGTAGCAAGTAGGAGCTGCCGTGGAGCTTTCAAATGGCTGCGTACGAAACAAAGAAAGAACCCAGAATTTGGGGAACGATGAAAGAAAGGCTTTGGTTATGGCGCTGGCGTTTGCGTGGCCTGGACGTGACGCTGTTGCCTGTGTCGATTGTCGGCTGCCTCTGCCTAGTTTAACCTTATGTCTTTGTCTTCTTCCTCTTCTCTCTCGTCCTTTTCCTTCGCAACACACACGCCTTTTCTCCTTTACGTTTAAAATCCTATGAGCTACACCAACAAGGTTCAATTTACAAATGAATCCTATGAGCTACAACAACCTACAACTTCACCATCCCATGCATTATCCCCGTTAGACCTAGTGCGAGATATCTTTAGGCCTAATTATCTTTAAAAAAAAAAAAATATATATATATATATATATATATATATATTTTCAATACTCATTCCATCATTCTAAATACAATCGTTCATACTCATCATTCTAAATACAATCGATTATCTTTATAAAGAGGCTTGCGTCTAACGGTTAAATGAATCCACACTCGTTATTTTGCTCATGATACCATTTTTCTAGCTTTTGAATTTCATGACAATAAACATTATGAATGTAAACATTTGCCTACATGACAACATCTTATTGACCAGTCGGACCAATTAGTAATTTTTTTCTACGAAGAGCCAATATAGCGATTTGATGAAGAACTTAACAACACCTAGGCTTCTTGAATTATCAAGATGTTGATGCCAATAATAGTAGTATGCTGCCTTGACAACCTTTGAAGACTTGCAACTATATCCAAAATACCAAAACATTCAACACCCAGAAGTGTTGTTGGTTTCAGGATGGATCTTGGTAGCTTCAAACATGTCGAAACATGCCTGCCTATATACGAAAACATGTGGTATTAACAATTAGCATGCTCTCCTATAGTAAAACAGAAAATGGTAGAAGTTCAAACTTCAAAGCCTTTGCCTAATTCTAATTCCAGGGTGAACTTTGATACAAACATTTGAGGGAAACCCCAAGAATCTCCAGTGGCAAAGTGCCAAAAGAGATGATTCTATCTTAGAAAATTCTTTCAAAGAGAGACTTCTCCACAGGGACATTAAAAAAAGAGAGCCTTCCGATAAAGAAAACATACTACTATTTTCTTAACCCGAGGTACGACCTCCAATATTCACCCCACACCAGGTTCATCCATACCACCCCTTTCAAGATTTTAAACTCACAAATGAATGAAGTATAAACCAACACAAGAGGCTCCATAAACCATATCATTGGCTACTTAATAAACTTCAAATTCACCACATCAATTAAGTTTCAGACCGCAAAGGAAAAAGCACAAAGCACACTGATGTTCAAACTCACCATGTATCTGAATACATAAAAATAAGGGAATTATCAAATTTAAGAATGTCAACTACGATCGATGAGTCATTTCCCACAACAGAAGTACAAACGAGAGGAGACCAGCTCAGCTAACCACTACTGGTTCTCATGATCAAGATCTTTCCCTTGCTGGGGGTGAACGGCTGCATTATCAACAACAAAAATATACTTAAAACTCAGGCACATAATTATTTTGACGTAAAACTACAATGGTGACAAAGCTAGTCCCCCCATTAACTACAGCCGAGACTCCGCGTTCTATCACCCTATGCCCCGTTCTTTTGTCAAATGTAAATCCTAGATAGAGAGATTGCAACTTGATGGAATCTAGCATTGAAGCTCAACTTTGAGTCATTATTTTATCTTCACCTAATGCATCAAGGCATTCCTCCAAAACTTAACACCCCCCCCCCCCCCCCTTTTCACAAAATAAAAAGAGTTCAGGTCTTTGTCAAACCTGTCATATCTATCATTGACTGGGCTTGCAGCTCGCTCATAATCAGGGCTCCTTCTTGGAGCTCTATCATATTCGGGACTTCTTGGTTCAGCTCTAGAATTCTGACGGGAACCATGGCCATAATCTGGACTACCCCTCTCCCTGCGGTATGGACTTGGAGATCGCCCACGATCATTGCTTCTTCTCCTCTCGGGAGATGTATCACGGCCCCTTCTATCAGGACTGTGGCCATTTCTTCTATCATCATCATCACGAACAGCATACTCCACCGAAATAACTCGGTCCATGAACTTGCTGTGCACCAAAAAGAAAGAAATTATGCTTAATAGAGAACAAGCTGCAAATAATTGATATGATTTCCACAAAGTAGCATTTGAAAGAAAAATAAATAAAAGAGAGAGAAAAGGCAATATTTCTAAAGAATCATATAAATTTTGAAATGAGGAGACCTAAATTTTGAAAAATAAAAAATAAAAACTTTGGAGACATGACCCAAAACAGCACACTCAACTGTCCTCACAAGCAAGAAAAAGAACTTGGTAAAGAATCATATACCCTATGCTGTCACAATGAAATTTTAAAAGAGCTGAAGGGAGTTTTCAAAGGCAAAGATTTCTGAATTTATAAATCAAACAAAAAACATAATCGAACTTGTCGAGAAATCGAACCTTGAATTTGTTGCCTCCAACGCTTTGGTAGCATCCTCCTGTGATTCATATTGGATAAATGCAAAATTCCTCCTAATCCTTATGTTCATTATTTTCCCATATAGATCAAAGTGCTTCTCCAGGTCCCTTGTCCTGGTATGGATAGGATCAAAATTGATGACAAACAGGGTTTTTGACGGCTTTGTGTTTGCTGGAGGTTTTTTTGAATCGTCAGGTCTCCTAATCCCGCGTTCATGCTACAAACAGAATATAGAGCGATAAGTGAGTGCAAAACTGAGACAAAATAATCAAGTAAAGACCCTGACAAAAAGCTTATCCATGTGATCATATGCAGTACAAAAAAGTACATAGCTCAAGAGAAATGCATAAAAACATAAAGTAGATAAGCATTCTTTGTGATATTATGAACCAACACAATCACAATAATATACTGATGAGGTGCAAATTTGGTGAAGTACAACACTTGTATGTATTACATCCTGATACGGGTGTTGACTGACTTCTTGTTAATTACGTTATTGAACATATCATAAAGTGATAAATTATTGTATTGTAAACCAACCACAATACCTTGGTCCACTCAATACGAAGGCGGCGCCCCTTCCTACCAAATTCTGTCCTGTCAAGCTTTCGAATTGCATACTCAGCATCTCGCTCATCATCCATATAGACAAAGGCGAATCCTATTTAAACAATGCAGATAGAAGCAATCCTTTTAAAACCAAAATGCTATGTAACCAAAGCAAGTGCAATTTTGTTATGTAATTTTCCTATGTACAATTGTTACAAGTAAATCCTAAAACCTGACAAAATCTTGACTTCTCAAAAACTAACAAAATCTGTACATACAAAAACATCTATTAGAAAGTAACACAAAACCTGCCATTGGCTGCGATATCATCATGGAATCTATGATTGAACATGTCGGTAATTGAACACTGAGGAAAAGTCATGAGGAAAGAAAAAGCAATGGTCTGAGGGAAAGTAGGATGGCAGGGCTAGGGCTGATCATATTAATTCTTCTCGAAAAATAAACTGAACCGTGGCACATGCTACAAAAGAAATGCAGACAAGCAGATCCATCCAAGAAGAGCATGGACATTCCAAGTAATCCTGCGCCAAAGAAATTGTTGAGTATGGCGGTTTGCACTTCAATAAAAAGTTACCTGCTTCTCTGAAAATACCCTGTACACCCATTCAAATAATGATTCAAGTAATGATACATTGACCCTTTTGAATAACAGCTAAATTCTTTTCTTAGAAATATGCCTTCCTTTAAGTTTACTATAAATCCAATAATCCAATGAAAGAGCTCAAGTTTCTTAATATGAAGGAGATCCACAGGACATAGGTACTTCTACATGCCCGTAGCCATAATTTTCCTTGAACGGAAAAAGGGGTACTTCTACATGCCAATATTTTGAGGCGAACATGAGAAAAAGGTTACGAAACATAAACAGACCATGCATTTTGCTGATATACAAAAAGGGTCAATGAGGTATATCTTAAATGCATCATGTTTCACTGGTTGTAGACCACAGGTTTCCTTTCCTAGAACTTATCAGGTAACCTCACTATAAGGAAACGTCATTCAGAAATACAGTAGCAGAATATCATGATTGTTGAGTAGTCATATCTGTAGGAGGACAAACGTCCCTATTAAATCACTCTGTTGCCGTCGGACTTGATGTTAGTCTGTTACACCTCTAAACAGCATTCTACTTATCAAGTCCTATCATTCATCTCATAAGGATAACAATAGCTGCTCAAACTTCAATCCACATTCCATCACACAGAACACACCCGAGCAGGATGATTCAGTCATCTCGCACTTCAGAGTTATCACCACAGTGAACATACCGAAAATCTTCCAACACAATACATATCCAACAAACTCAAACGAAAAACCAAACATAAACGAGACGACCAACATTCAACAGTCAATGACCTAGCCTTTTGTATACATAATTCCAGGTAGTAACAGCAAAAACTAGATCTTCAATAAGAATTTTTTTTTACCCGATTTGACATCCACCCTGTCGACCTTTCCATACTTATTGAAAAGCCTTTCGACATCCGACTGCCTTGCATCAAAATCCAAGTTGCCACAGAAAATAGGCTTCATTTTCTTCAAGCTCCAATCTTTTTATGCCCTACCAGATTTGATAACAACACAATCAAGTAAGCACAACCACTCAGTCAGCTCTATAACCCTTAAGCTGATATGTAATCAAAGTAAGTTAATTTTACTTTAGCGGTGATATGGGTAAAGAATTATGAAGCTTAAGTACATGAGAAAGTGAATCCAATACAGGATCACAATGTTTAAATCATGAAGCAAACAATCTAAACTAAACTAAAAGGTGGGTTCTTTACTGACACAAGCTAGTAGTTCTGTGTTGAAGATGTTAAAGATCTGAGCTTTAGTACCTCGGAGTGATTGCAGGGAGAGCTGAGAGGAACCCTAGTTGAAGTAGTTGCGCCAACAGCTCTTGAACTGCTTTGAAAGCTCGAAGACAACCCGAACAGTCTGTCTGCCTACGTTCTAACAGAGGGAAAATAACGAGAAACGGCGTCGTCTGACTGCCCTACTATTTGTAACCCTAATTTTGGCAAGACTCTTTTGGTAATCTTCAGGCCCACTTGGATATGACGTCACTGAATCTAGATATTTTTCTCTCTTAATAATAATAAAATAATATTCTTCGTTAGGCAAAAACTGTAAAACGCCGGTCGTTCACGTACGCCAACATGTCCGTTTAAACAGAGGGGAACAATGTAAGTTTCTTTGACTTGGTAATTCAGTTTTCACCAAACCCACTAATAGACAAAAATATAACAATTGGTTCATCTCCTTCGAGCCTCAATAGTCTGATTATTTAACATTCTCTTCTTCATTCCGATAGTACAATCACCACCAACAACCAACTGTTTCCATGACAAGTTAATCTGCTTCTAATCTCTTTTTCTGTTTTCAGGTCTTATCATAAGGCTAACGCTCATACACGTTTTGGTGGCCGGTATATATTGCACGCCACTTCACATATATTCTACAAATCTGCAGAAAGAGCCTCAGAAACAACAAGAGTGAATAAAAAAAGGAAGACGTGATCGACCTCCTAAGTAATACCCAATCACTTTCCACAATAAAGTAATACTTAATCTGTTGATCAAACTCTTTCAGCTATTCCTTCTTGGCTTCCTCTGATCTCATAGCTTCGTTGGAAGTAATGGGTCTGACAGCCTCTCTGGTGACATTGATCGAGTTCCGGCCCTCTGCCACGTGTGGACCCAATCATCATCGTCGTCGACAAGCCAACCTCCGACCCCTGAAATTGACTCCGCTTCCGGCCTTGATGTGTTAAGAGAGAGAACTTTCCGGGGATCCTATACTCGACAACGACCACTTGAGCTACCAATTGAGACGAGGTGGTTGAGACAGCGGTGGTGGAGGTAGGAGAAACCAGACTCGCAGAAGAAGCTTTCGACGTGAAGGTAGACGAAGATGGCAAGCTTTTGTAATTGGTTTTCAGGATCTCTGAACTATTTCTTTGGTGGTGGTGAAAGCTATCGGACTCTGACATTAAGGTCTTTAAACGTTTACTATAACAAATTATTTTTTACCGCTAACGGAATCTATAGAAGGATTTACGTATATGCTCTTAGATTTTGAATCCGATGAATGATATGGAGCCACCTGTTCTGGGTCCACACTAGCGTACGAAACTTAGGCGTAGTCTAGCGTTTTCCTCTTCGTTAATGTAAAAAATAAAATTGAGACAAGTATATGTACTAGTCACTTTGTAAAACGACGGGTCCTATCTACTTGGTATAGTAAAGTTGGTGTAGCAGCTTAGTATGAAATCCTTAATCATATAGTGTTCGAGTTCCAAGCTTGTGACCATTAATTTAAGAGGCCTCCGGATTTGTGTGTCTGCGATGAGAGATTAGTCTGGTTTTGTTGCAATACTCACATGGATCTATGTCTGGATACTGACTGGATTTTGAGAGACCAATCATCTAGAGTTCGGGTTTCAATCATCTAGAGTTCAAGTTCCAACTCCCACAAGCTTGTGGCCACCTCCGGATTTGTGTGTCTGCGATATGAGATTAGTCTAATTTTGTTGCGATACTCACGTGGATATGTGTCTGAATACTGACTGGATAAGTGTATTACTAACTTGTTAACGTAATCTCGAGGTGGTTTGTTATCTCACTCTCAATTAGAAGGATAAAAACGATTGCCTATGTGACTTCATGGTTATCTTCCTTTGCTTTAAGTAAATTGAGTTGGAGTTAAAAGAGTGTCCAAATCCCCACCGATGCTATAGAAGGGCATCACCAATTTTTGCATGCAATGATCGGAGATTATTCCCTGTCGTAGATGGAATTCAAAAGAGAAGTATTTCAGTTCCATAACCTGGGAAGGGAATCAAGTTACACACTTGCGGCTTTGCTTAACAAATCGAGGTTGGGTCTTAACATATGGGCTTTATCGCTGCCAAGTGCCAACCTATCTAGCTTCAGTTCTTCTTAACGACGACTTACCTTGTCTACCGGCGCCAACAATGGAAGTGGTTTAACTGTTGCTTCTGTGTATTTTGTTGAGAAGCTTTTGTCTTCTGCTATTTCTTGCCTGGACTTGAGCTTCTGCCTGCTGCTATGAAACCCTATACTTTTAAAACATTATGAAAGTGTTCGTCATGGTGCTTGAAAGCCTATACTCATTTTATGAAGCTTGAGAACAACATATTATGTAAAAGTGCCTTTTGGTTATTGATTTAGCAATAATATTGTGCCATTGTTCAAAAACAAAAATGAAGTCTATACGAGTTTTCGTCGAAGTACTTAAATTTAGCATACTGCAACTGTATGCTCGGCGTATAAAGTTGGATAGAATAAAATGCGAGATGACATGTTTGAGCTTATAGACTTATTCTAAACTGAATTGATTGGAATAGCCTGGTATCTTTTGTACTATTCTTTGCCTATATTCGAGCCATATATATAAATGAATATATATATAAGCTCGTTACATCCAAAAGAAATTCATGAAAGATATTCCTTTTCATTTAAATCCAATTTCTGTAATTTGATCTTGAGATTTGAGCATCAAAGTATATCCTCTTGAACTATGATATAAACTCAGACTACTCAGTCGCATCACCTACCATTCCACCGCCATCTTCACTCTCTCTGCAACTCTATCCCAACTCCCTCATTTTCTCTTCAATGGCAGACCCAGCACTCCACCCCGAGACTCCCTCTCACCACAAAACCCAACCCCTCAAGCAGATCGCCATAGACTACACCCCAGACGCCTGCACACACTGCACCAACTCCAACACCATCACAGTCACCTTCGACCTCCGTGGCGGCGCCAGGTGGCGCACCCCCACCCGTTTCCTCTATGGGACCTTCAGCGCCCTCATCCAGTGCCCAAGTGGCAACACCAGCGGCCTCAACTTCAACCTCTACCTCTCCTCCCTAGAAGGTGACAAGTCCCAGGACGAGATCGACTTCGAGTTTCTAGGTAAGGACATGACCATTGTCCAGACCAACTACTACACTGAAGGGACTGGAAACAAAGAAGAGATCCATGACCTAGGGTTCAACTGCTCCGAAGGGTTTCATGAGTATGTGATCAAGTGGAGTAAGGATGTGATCGAGTGGTTTATAGATGGGAAAATGGTGAGGAGGGTTGAGAGCAAAGAGGGTGAGGGTTTTCCAAACAAGCCTATGTATTTGTATTCTTCGGTTTGGGATGCTAGCTATATTGATGAGGGGAGGTGGACTGGGAAGTACGTTGGATGCGATGTGCCCTATGTTTGTGTTTATAAGGATATTCATGTCCCTCTTGAGACTGCTGTGGAGGATTAAGATCTTTGAGGTTTTGTTTGAGTTTTGGAGGGTCAATTTCTGAATAAAATGGTGTTTGTTTTGTTGTTTGATGGTGGGGATTTGAATCCATTCATGTTTGTGTTGTGTTTATTTGCCAAATTAATTGGGAATACGCAGCCTTTTCGATCTACTCTTAGATTTATGCAACTGTTTTGGATCACAAACCAGTAGAAGTGTGTAGGAAAAATGTGTTAACATCCAATGAGATCGATCTTTGCTGCTTCCACAATAGTGTTGTATGGCTAGACAAGATAGTGATGTAACATGAAACTTTTGCTACTGAATTCTAAAGTAGAGTCTTTACCATTGATATTGTGACTTTGAATGTTTCATATGGCCCTGCGATGTTATTGATCATGGGATCATTTCAATTTGATTTGCTTGTCAAGGATATAATCGACTTTGTTTTTCTGTTTCGATTCTGGGAACCTTCACGAAATAATGTGTTTTGCGGAATGTGGAAATTGAGATGGTGGAATTTTGTTCCAATTTTAGAAGGCTTTTTGATAATGGGGATCGAGTAATCTGTTTCTTCTTGTCCAACAGTACCATCATGCCCTTTCCAAAGAGAAAAAAAAAAAAGAACAAATAGAAAAGAGAGAGAGCAGATATCTAGCATGCATGATCTTACGAAAGTAAGCTTCCATTCTTTCTTTTGAAAAGGACCCAAAGAATGGGGATTGAGACCTATGATAGGAAGTACAATAAACACATCTAGCAAGCAATACTAATTTTAGGTCGAGCATGCACTAGAAAGTAGTCTGTTCCAACCTTCCAAGTTCCAACAATGCAAGTGCATCAGCACCCACTTCTGCTCACCTAGTGTTCAACAATGGTAGATAGGAGGTTTGGGCTTCAGACGCTCAAAAAATGGAGACGATGAAGTCAAATTTGGTAGGTATGACTGGAGTAGTGCCCCAGTGGCATTTTATATATAGAGCTTTAGCAGGATCTTATAACACAATTAATTTACCAAACCATTAAGTTAATGCCAACTGAGATTAGTGGGTTTCAACTACTAAACGTTGAAGCAATGCTATTCATGTAGTGTTACACAGATAGTGTGACTCAAATTTCGTAACGGAAAAAAAAAAACAAGTTAATAACTCTATAAAGTGGGTAAACAATAACCAACGATCGATAAGACATGGTTTATAAGTTAAAACACGAGTTTAACGAAATATATCAATTAGTGATATACTCAACTTTAATAACAATCATTATTATGGAAATCGTTCGGTCTTTTGACATGAAGACAACTTTAAGAGAATATGTTACATTTTAAACTTTAAACTTTAAACGGTAAACTTCCATCATTTAATAAAAAGAATAATAAGTTGTTTCGAAATGTTTTCAATCAAAAACAAAGTTGTTGAAATATTTAGATGATTTTTAATCTAGCGTACATTGGGGGATCACCTTGGGGCCAATTGAATTTCTGATATTTAGTCTACAAATCAATGTTTTGAAAGTTGTTGAGTATGACTGTACTTTGGTAATTTGGTATTTTCCAATCATATCTAGCATAGAAAGCAGAATCTAGTCGTCAGAACAAGTACCGTAGACAGATCCACAAGCATTCCTTCATCAATTGATCAACTTTATCTACTTTGTTTTTTAACTTCAGACTTTCATACCAAGCAAGCAAGTAGCAGAGACTATTCTAATCCCCTGCTGCTCAACAACAATCGTGACAATGACCAAGACGAAAAATATAAATCAAAGACTAAATCTTTAGTGTAAGAAAGCCATCAATATTGTTAAAAAGTCTGAGAAACCAAAGAAAAATCAATCATATTCCAAGCAATCATCCCACTCATTGAAATAATAAAGCTTTTACACTTTTTTTTTCAATTACTAAAGCTCTTATACTTTTCAAGACACAAAATGGCCATAGCTGGATTGCTAGAAAAGACAAAGGAAAATCCTTTTAGCCATTTTGGACCCAAGCCTAGGCCTTATCCTCAAGTACTCAAGTAGTATGGTTGAGAAAGCTCAGGAATGATGGTGAGAATCTCTCTCTTTCTTCTTCTTTGGTCTTCTTCCCTTCTTTGTTCCTTAAACTAACATGGGAATCTCAACACTTAATATCCACTTTTGTTTCAACCGTCGGATATAGACTAAACCACCCACTGTTAATATTTGCTGGGTCCAATATGGACCCCATTGATGAATACGATTCCAAAGAGCAAGAAAACGAAGTGCCTCCTTCCTTCCACAACTCTCTTTGCTAATTGTTCTCCTCTACCTCACCATCCATCCATTGTGTTTTATATTAATATTCAAAGCAACTTAGGATTGGCTTTGAGTCCACCCAAAGCTATTCAGATTCTAAGCTTTTGTTTCTGATTTGTGATGGGTTTTCCTGAATCTCCCTTTCCATTTCTGGAGTGATTCTGATCTGGGATCTTGCTACCCTCGAGTGTTTTGCTGTATTTGAAGTTGTGGGTGCTCATTTGTTTCTTTGTTCATTTCAGCTGAGCTTTGTTTTGGGTTTGGAGTTTTGAGTGTGGAATTGGGTGAGTGAGATTCAGAAACAAGTAAAAGAGTCTGACATGACGATGGGGTCGGGTATGAACTTGATTACTACTGTGATTGGTTTTGGTATGAGTGCAACATTCATTATATTTGTTTGCACAAGAATCATTTGTGGGAGGCTGAGAGGTGTTGAATCAAGGCCTATGTTTGAGATTGAATCAAGAACTGATCTTGAGCAGGTATGTAAGTTTTTCTCTGATTTGGGTACTTCTCCCAGTCATCAACTTCTGTTTATAATAGCATGTATGTTCTTGTTGAGCTGGTTTCAGTGATTCAACATCTAATTAATTTAGCATCTCAGTTTTTTTTTTTTTTTTTTTTTTATCTGGGTGAACATCTGCTTGTTGTGTTCTAGCTTTGATGTGAATTCTTCTGTTGTTGAAGGTCAACTCTGGAAATGGAGAAATGATAATGGATACAACAATCGTAGTGTGAATTGTAATGTACTAGTTTTGCCTTTTCTGGTTTGAATACTAGTTTTGCTTAGTATTGCAAAAAAAAAAAAAAAAAATGAAACCGAAGGTTGAATAAAAAATGGTGGGAAGACTTTGCATTAGGAACGGGTCTTATTACTTGTCTCATCACCTTTCTTGCTTGAAGAGGTTGTCTGCTCAATAACAATGGCAATGATTGATTGAAAACTTCTAAGCTATCATAGAACGACTGATTTTGTTCCTTCATACCCTTTCAGCATAAGTTTTAGAAAGACTGATTTGTTTCCTTCATAACCTTTTTGCATATGTTTTCCCTGCTAGTGATGCAATTTCAGTAACCCCGAGACATTACATTTGGTTAGCTGTAACTAACTTCTGAGCAATGTGTTCTAAGTTTTTGTTGTTTGATGGCAGCCAGAGAATCGGTCTAATGGCCTTGAACAAGTTGTGGTTGCTGCAATCCCAACCATGAAGTATGATCAGGAGGCTTTCAGTTCTGTGGAAGATGCACAGTAAGTTTGACAACATCCTTCTCTGCTACGGTTTAAGAACAAGTACTCTATTTTGTTTTGAAAATCCTCTTTTCTTAATTGAAAGATGTTAATTTGGTTTCCCTGATCTTAAGCTGGCACTTATTCCTTTGGCACTCCTGTAGCATTAAAGTTCAATCCTTTGCGTTTGCAGGTGTTCAATATGTCTTGGGGAGTACCAGGAGAAAGAAATACTGAGAATTATGCCGAAATGTGGCCATAGTTTTCATCTCTCATGCATTGATATATGGCTGAGGAAACAGTCTACCTGTCCAGTTTGCCGTTTACCCTTGAAAGAATCTTTCGGCCCAAAACATGTGAGATCAGCAACGTTTACCGTGGCTCGGTCTTTTGATGATTCTGAGAACATTCAAACCCACGAACATTCTCAGCAGTGGTTATTACCAGCATCTGGACCGAATTCAGCAAGCAACAATGTTAGCAACCAAGGGCGGTTAGAACCTGCTCCTGGAAACCCCTCGGAACCTACTCAATCAAGAGAACCGGACACAAGGCATTGATGAAATCAAGAGATTGGTTGCGGGAGCCAAGCACGTGTCTTCCATTTAGTAAGCAAATCATCTTTGTGTACAAACATGCCATAGGTGACTTCCCTCTGTTTTTTCCTTTGCCTTTGAGCGAGAGGTTGATTCCAAGTTCAGTGAAAATCAGATGGTAGGGTTAGATTTGATTGGAGACTTCTCATGATTGGTAGAACGGTATGAGCTGAGGTTATGCTTTTTGAGTCGGTTTGAGAATGGAGCAAGCTTACACATCGTAGTCTGATTTCTGTATATATAAACTACATCTGGAAAATTAGATTGTTTAGCTCTATAGTCATACATTGTGTTTTTGAGCCATTCATTCTACAGTTCCTAATGATTGCTTCTTTCTTATTTGCTGTGGTTCAAATGTACTTCCCACTTCCTGAATTCAGTATCTAAATTTGATACTGCCACAAAACATCAGGTTTCAACAAACTGATGTGGTTCTTCACAACATTTTTGAATGAAAGAGGTCATACTCTATTAACTCAGCAAGCAGTACAAAAACGATCTTTTAAGTGAGAACATTAGAAAAAACCGTTCCGTAGAAATTATTACAAATTCACCCAAAAAGAGTGAAGCCTAGTACATAGTAATTTTCTAGTACACTCACATTTTTGTATGAAGCCTATAACAAAAGGAATAAAAGCCCCGGCTAATAAAAGTTTCCCTATATGGGGTCACCGAGGTCTCTCTTCCCTTTGCGATCTCTTCCGCTCAAGTCGAGATAATAAAAAACTCATCATCCCTTGGTAAGAAGAGATGTGAGCCTATAACAAAAATATAATTAAAAAAACAAAACAACAATAACTACCAAAACCCAACAAGGCAATGAGGCCCAGAAGGAAACCCTAGGAGCCATCCTTGACAAAGCTTGTCGCCGTCAATCCCTGCCCAAGCCGTCGTCGCTGCTGCCGTACTCATACTGTGAAACTTGACACTAGCAGCCAATCCAAGCACATGATTTTGCACTCCAAGTATAAACCCATTAGTCATAATGCCGACGTCACGACGAAAGAGAGAGGAAGCCCCGGGTTTCCAAACACCATTGAGCCTATAAGCTCCCGAATCGTCTCAGTCAGCCTCACATCGCTAACGACCTCGTCACCCACCAGAGAATACTGAGTGGAACAACCACCACAATCGTCGTTCCTCACATCCTCGTACACATACCTCCCAACGTCGACCAGATCCAAAGTGTCATGAGTCGACACAAAATCTTCTTTTGCCAAACCACCGTCACCACTACGACGACGCACCACCCAACACCACCGCCATCGATCGAGCTCAGCCCGACCCACAAAGGCTCTCTTCCAACAAGACTCGTCCTCCGATCTCCCAAGGAAGCAAGACCAGAGCAACATCCCCAAAGGGATGACAACATGATTAGACCTGTAATTTGATCCATGAAAATTCAAAACCCTAGCAAAGCTAGGTCGGGTTCGCATAGGAGCGTGAAGTAAGGTCAACAACTTAGAAAACAGCCACTTGTACACATCATTTTTGTACTCCCAAAATCATCTGCTTATACGACATATCATGTAACAGTTGTACGTAACTTAATTTGTAGAGGTTCGGTATGATAACTTACTTTTTAAGTATTTTCATTTGACGAACAAATTTAATATAAATTTTGCTCTTTAAGCATTATCTTTAGTGAACACATTTGGTGAATGACCTCTACTTCTTAAGCATTTGTTTTTTTGGCGGACAAATTTGGTATGAAATTTTACTCTATAAACATCTTCATTTGGCCAACAAATTGTGAGCTCGTCTCATAGTCACAGACACAAAGAAAGTTCAAAACCGACACGTGGAGCAGAGAAACGAAATTTTTAGGAGAATTCTGTGGAAACCTAAGCCACTACGACCACATCGTGACATCGTCGTCTTTTCCCTCTCTCACACACTTATAGCAGTCCACTCAAAAACACAGAAGACAATAGGAGCTAGACTAGAGACTTACATGGGCAGAGCTAACCGACCGAACCACTAGAAAAAGCACATACAATTTCTGGAAGGATGACAATGGCGGCACACGTGGCACTCATATCGTTCTCTTCTTCCTTACCTTCTCTGCCTGGTCTTCCTCGTCTGTCCTCCACAAAGCACCGACCTTTAATCAGTGAGTATAAAGTTAACTATAAACAAACTCAATCCCAGATTGCAATTTAGCTTTACTTGACCAATTCTAGCTAATGGGGTCATTATTTAAGTTTTGTAAGAATACCCATGTCGTTTTTTGATGAAGTGTATGAACTTTTCTGTGCTTATTGAATTGGAGTATTGGACTGTTAGTATTGTTTATACAAAGATTGCAGTTTTGCAACTTTTTTTTGTTTTGATTGTGTGTGAAGAAAATTCATGGTGATTATTGATTTGTCTGTAATTGTTAGTGAGTTGAATATGGGAACAAGAAACCATAAGGAAACTTTGTCATTGATTTTCAATGCAAGAGAGTCTTTAGAGTTTGAAGTTTTGAAGCTATTTCGTTGGAATGATGGCTGTCATGCTAGAAATCATGAATCATGGTTAAAGTCATTCTTGTCTGTGTTTCATTTGTTGATTAAACTCATAAATTATGGTTATTTGGCAGTGGCGGCAATGAGTGATGATCCAGTTCGTAAATGGATTCTCACGGAAGGAAATGCAACAGAGATCATAAGAATTAGTCCTATAGGCGGAGGTTGCATCAATCGTGCTAGTCGTTATGACACTGATGCTGGTTCTTTCTTTGTTAAAACAAACAGGTTTGGCTGCATGGTACTTTTGATGCTCAAAGTGGTTTTCTTTGATATTTAAATTCAAAGTGAATGCAAAATTTGTTTCTGATTCTTGGATATCTTGGTTAAGTATGCTGTAAGAGTTCTCCTTTCTGTTTGAAAGTCATAAGTAATTTGTTTAGATAAAGCTGAATCAGGAGCATTGGACCATCTATGTTTGAGGGAGAGGCTCTTGGCTTAGGTGCCATGTTTAATACCGGATCAATTCGTGTCCCTAAGCCATTCAAGGTTTGGAAGTTTTATCTTTGTTGGTTTATAAGTCACAGTTTATAGTGAGAATTAAGAAAGTCCACAACAAGGCTTGAAAATCTGGCATAACCTTTCTATTATAGGTTGGCCCTCTACCTACCGGTGGTTCTTACATCATTATGGAGTTTATTGACTTTGGTTTATCCAGAGGTAATCAGGTGAGGATGAGGAAAAGTTCATGAGTTTACGTTGGTGGAAGTAACTTATAATCGTACTAACAATATATTGGTACTCAGTCTGATCTAGGCAGGAAGCTTGCTGAGATGCATAAGACTGGAAAATCTGAAAAAGGTTTTGGTTTTGAAGTTGACAATACCATAGGCAGGTAGTCTTTCTGGGCATGGGCAAGATAATTTAAATTCAAGGACATTCCCTTGTCATAAACCGATACATTTTTTCCTTGCAGCACTCCGCAGATAAACACTTGGTCATCAGATTGGATTCAGTTTTATGGGGAGCATAGACTGGGTTATCAGTTGCAGCTGGCTAGGGACCGGTATGGTGACAGTACCATATATGAAAAAGGTAAACGTTGTCTTATAGTCTTCTTAATGTTAGATGGTTGATCACATATCATGGATAGTCCTAAATTTCTACTTATATTTGAGGAAGATGTTTATTAACCAAAAAGAAATCATGAGTTTGAAGGTCCCCTATAACTGCAATTTCACCTGCTACTTTGAGATTGCTTCCATTGCCAATGTCAAATGCCCACAAGTGTTGATTGGAAGGCTGAATTTTAAACTTCCAACTGATTTCAATGGACAATGATACTAGTTTATTTGTGATTTGAAAATGTGTTTTCAGCTTTTAGATGTGAAATATGTATTACTTGGGTTCTGGGATTTGAAATGGACACCGACATATTTTTGGAGGCCAGTTGGACACCGCTTCTCTTACTTTGACTTACAACCTTTCAATTGGAGTCAAATATTTATCTTCCAATGTGATAGGTGGGAATAATTGCTTGTAGCTAATTGAATGTGTTTGTTATTGGGTTATCACATTTAACAGGACAAAGATTAGTGAAGAGTATGGGACCTCTCTTTGATAATGTAGTGATTGAGCCATGCCTGTTACATGGGGACTTATGGAGTGGAAATATCAGCTCTGACAAGAAAGGCGAGCCAGTTATACTTGACCCGGCATGTTACTGTAAGTTAAAAATTTGTTCAGTAACTAAATTGGTGCGGGATAACTAGAAAACAAACTGTGTTCGTTTTAGCAACTAGCATGTGTTTTAGTAACTGTTCACAGCATGACACCATAATAGCCACATACATCTATATACGACTTATACAGCATTGCATATCTGATGATAGAAATTGTAATAACACAGATACAAATCACTCTTATGGTCATAGACAGACAGAACACATGGAAGCACTCATTTGGTTTCGACTGTTATTACAAATTTGAAATGTTAACTTTGAAAATAGAGCTCGAATTAAATTCTGAAAAACTAAATGATGAACCAAATCTGCTCTTCTGATTTAGTACCAAAGCCAGTCGTTTCCTTGTATAATATCCGGACAGAGTAAAAGACAAAATGAGTGTTAAAGAATGTAAGTAATTTGGCTCATAAGACAATAAAATTCCAAATAATGGAAGGCCGTGTCATACAGAAACAGAGACAGAAGAAGTCAGACGAACAGAACCTTCGTGAGGCATGCAGCTAGAACAATTAGCGGATGATGATGAAACTGAGGAAGTGTTCTGACCTCAGGGTCCGGAGTTGCTTCCCTTTTTCAGACAAGGATGTCCCTTTTAATTGTTCCTAGGTTCCTGGGGAACATAGGACACAGATCTGGTTCAGGTACAAGGATATGTACCAACTGAGGCCGAGGAGTCTTGCATTGCATGTGCCAACATGGTTGCTTCACGAAGCTCTTCCTTAAAATTTAAAACATAGGTGTCACGGACGTTGGGAAGTGGTTTTTCTGCCAAGACTTGATCTCGAAGATGATCTAATCCAGTATCTAGACCCATCAAGAAGTGAAACAGTTGATCTTTTTCAATGCTGCATCACCCTGTACAGTTTTGATCTAACATGGTGGGTCAAGGAAGTCAAGTTCCTGCCTGATAGCTTGAAGAGTAGAATAAGTTGCCAATGATGCCAAGGATCTCCCATGTTGATGTGTGTCACGCTTGGTGCAATAACTCAAAAATAAAGACCAGATAAATATTGTCATGGTATATGTTGTACAGAACTACATATATACCCAGATATCATGAGCGGTGGGAAGAAAGAGAAAATTGGCATCAACATCTGCAGTCATAGAGTTGAGAAGCCATGACATAATCATGGCATTTTCCTCTTCCCGTGTTTAGTAACTAGGATCTTTTTCATCTGGCTGTGATCTTCTCCAGTCAAGTATCACAACTTTCCTTTCCCTGTGACATACAACTTCCGAAATTGACACCAACTTGCATAGTTTGTCCCATCAAATTAGTTGGCTGTAAGCTGCATGCTCGTTCTGTCATGTCTTTCCTAATCTACTTAAGCTTTTAAGCAGTAGAATGAAAGAAGAGTCAAATCCGTTAGTAGCTGTACAAGGACACTAAAAGAAAAGTATTGAATTACAATCAACCAGTGTAATATGTTTATTGATTCTTGCATAATTTGCAATATTGTCAATGTTTTCTAGTCAGATCTTGAATATATCTTGCTTTAATTTGTTTCAAGGAATATTGTTTTCAAAACTTAGAACTGATGTTGTCAATTGCATTTCCTGCTAGATGGACATAATGAGGCGGAATTTGGAATGTCATGGTGTGCTGGCTTTGGCGGATCTTTCTACAGTTCCTATTTCGAGGTAGTCTCCTTTTTTCGTCAAAAAAAAGAAAAGGAAACCAATTCAAAGTAATGAAGTATTATGCATATATGTTGTGCTTGATATTTGTACATTCCTTTCTTTTGCTCAATAATCTGGTGTTTGAATGACACCAGTACAAAATTTATGAAACCAAAACAAACACCATTTTATCCTTCCTAGTCTTCCAACAGGCAACAGCCGCTTAAAAATTGTTCATTTATTAATGGTTTTCTGTGTCTCCAGGTGATGCCCAAGCAACCAGGGTTTGAGCAAAGGAAAGATCTCTACATGTTGTATCATTACTTGAATCATTATAATCTCTTTGGTTCTGGTTACCGTTCCTCTGCCATGTCGATAATAGACGACTATCTTCGGATGTTAAAAGCTTAGGCATTGTTTGTAAATCCATTTTCAGTCCTCATTCTGGTTGAAGTTCAAGTTCATCTGTATATGAGTCATGCGTTGTGAGTACCGTTGTACGGTCACAGTAATGTATGCCGATCAATTCCGGTGGCTTATAATAAACCAAAAACCCCAGAGAAGAATATGCTGGTTAAATTTATGCACTTGCTTCAACTAACATGCTTCCCTAAAAGAAAACATTTTGGGCTTCAGCAGTCAGCACTCTACTTATACTGAAAATTATCGTATACCGTATCAAGATTTCACCTTTCGTGTGGTAAAAAGGTAAGATTTTCACCTTAGACTCCAGTCAACATTAGCGGGATTCGAAGCTTAACCTGACGGTTTCACAACCGGATGTTCTGTGAGGGTTTTGCAACCGGAAGTTTTACCTAACTTGGCCGTTTACAGTGGTTAAAAAGACGTAAGATTTTACTTGTCTCAAATCTTGGTCGAAAATAGAAGCTTTTATCACCAAAGTAGTGCTTCAAAAACGCAACTTTTGATCCTTTCTCAGTCTCAAATCCTTTCAAACCCCCGAAAGGCATTAAACTTTGGACCCTTCAAACTTTTTCATCACTGAAATCGTTTCCATCAATACTTCCAATGGACTCCATGGATGAGGTGGAGTCAGAGCCACCGCCGCCGACGCCGACGCCGACGCCGTCGCTACCACCATTATCAAACCTTATTCTCTCCCTTGAGCAAGCAACCCTTATGGCCAAACAGCTCCCATCTACCACCGACCCAACTCACCTCCTCCACATCCACTCCTCCCTCCACCAAGCCCACCACCACCTCTCCGCCTTCCTCTCCACAACCCACTTCCCCCAGCCGCCGCCCGCCGCCGAGAACTCCCGCTCCTCCGCCACCGGCAACGACCCAATGGACTTGGCCGGCGAGGAGGAGAATTCCAAGGCTACTATTGAGAGGGTGGAGGAGCAGATGAGGGGATGTTTCATTAAGAATAAGAGGGGGAGGAAGAGGCAGCTTTCGCCGTCTGCGGCGGCGGAGGAGAGAAGGGTTAATGGTGATGGGGTTGGGGGGAGTGTGGTGGGTTTTGATCCTCACGAGACTAGGTTGAGGGCGTTGGAGCTTGTGTACCAGTTTCATTTGTGAAAAATGAAACAGAGCAGAAACAGGGGAAAACAGAGGAGGTGTGTTTCATTAGGATGATGAGTTCACAAGAAATGATTTGGGTTTGTGTTTCTATGAGTAGCTGTCTGGAATATAGATGCTTAACATTGTGAACTTGATTGGTTATGTAGATTATAGGATGATGCCAGTAGCATGTTGAGACAGAAAATTGTTCTGTGACTTCAATTGGTATTGATTTTCTTACTGATTCTTACAACAAACAGATTCGTGTCTACTACCAATGTACAATTTGGTATGAATGGGATACAAATGTGTCTCTGCATGATAATATTACAAGCATTATACAATACAATTATACGATACACAATTTATAATCATTATTTTGGCTATAAACACGGTTTAAGGACCAAAGAATTGATGATTCTGCTCGAGTAGTACGGATATGGATCTTGAAAACAGTTCTGCAGAACAAGTCTGCCAATAATCCATTGATTTCTCCATTTGCCAGTTCCATCAGTAGAATAACGGAAGTTGTCCAGTTTGCCTTGTATGCTGTTGCGTCACTCTTTGAAATATGGTGCAACTCATGGTGTGGAACAGGCTAGCTTGCATTTGGTCTTCCAGGGAAATCACGAATAGTTACTCTGTCACAATCATATTATGCAGCTTTACAAAATCCTCCGTGGTTAGCTCTTCTGGTCTTGACTGCAAAAACAATCAGAAAAATTAAGCAGCAAAACAGATTCCAGGAGCCATGGGATTATGCAAGCTTTTTCCACATATTGCTAAGCAGTACCGTGGCAGGTCGACCGACATTTTCCAAAGCACTTTCAATCTCTGAGGGTGTGCATATGTGCTGAAGTGATTTCCGCAACATTTTGCGTTTCCCATTAAAAGCTGAATTCACCTGCGTCGATATACAACAGAAAGTGCTCTAGTGAGTAAGCAAAACTAAATAAAAAGAAGTGATGTTGCTGGCAACAAAGATATCTATGGAAGGGAAATACCCAATCCTAACTTGTGAACTGTAGACAGGTAAATAATATGTTGTTCCAACTAGAATGATTACGGAAACAATAAAACTTACTGCTGTTTCTAATATAATTTCCAGGTTAAAACTGTGAGAAAAATTTGTTGCTTTGCGATATATTCTGAAAAGTATGATATTAGCATCTGGAAATTGGAAATCACCATAGAGAAGAAGCTTTTAGTCGAGGAAACTGAGGGATACTGTGTAGGTTGCTTCAACCTAAACTTAACAACTGCAGCATCAACCTGCAGAACAAGACAATGGTCAAATTCCATTTATGTTACTCAAGTTTTGGCAATTAATATTTTGTTTAAAGGTTCAATAGCATCGCTCGGTTATGTTATCAGCTCAATCAACAAAGATATAACTAGCATTGTTATAAACCATATGTTTCCCTTTATGGAAGATAAATTACTTACGTTAGGCTGAGGAAAGAAGTTTGCCCTGGGGACCTTAAATTTGAATTCAGGATCTGAAAAGGGAAAATAACAAAGAGAATGAAAAGTCAAATACAAATTTCCAACAAAATTTTGAGACAATACCTAAGTTCCAGAGGGTCTAGAACCCTCCAGAAACATGCATAGACAACTGTTATTCCATTAACTCCTAGTACTGAGAGACTGAGTATACACTTGCATCTTATCAGATTATCGTCTCTCTCACTGTTATCATTTTTTTCTGTAACTTCTGGTTTGCTACACCATGAAGAGCTCTAAATGTTTGCTTAAATGATCAAATGGCTACCATGTCGAATACAAAAAGAAATTAAATAGAAGTACCTGAATAGAAATTGACGAAGATATTGATAGGCCGGTATTCAGATGTCCGCAGATATGACTCGACCAAGCGAAAAGCTGTCTCCTCCTAAAGTTATATATCATTGTAGCAGAAGGAATCATATCATGACTCATATAAGATCCATAACTTGAGACACTGTAAAAGTCTAGCATGCTTTGATAGTTAATGTCCTATAAACTCCAGATTTCTACTCTCTGCTATTAAGCTTGTTAGCCAGACACCCAATGGTCATAACATGACCACAACAGGAAATAGATTTTGACTAGAAGGCTGCATAACATACGTTTATGTAATAATAATAAATTTACAATAATAGATAAAATGAATAATGCTAACCTGGAGTAAGAGAACTACTTCAGAGAAGATGTCACCCATTGGAAGAAGTTGTTTGACTACATCTGTACTTATATTAAAGGGTATGTTAGCAACTACCTGCATTGAAGCAACTAAGTTAGTCCATGTTAGGCTTTTTACGAAAGTCGGAAGAAGTTTTGGGACACTGTAAAGTGTAAACAAGGGAACAACTCTTCCAATTTGAGAAAATTCTTTTAAGCAACCGAGCATGATTCTTACTTTCGCATGTCTTGGACTTGCCCCGGATGACTCTATACTTCTCAACAATGATGACATATGTGAATGAATATGACATTTGACAAAGTCCTCTTGCAAAACCTACCGATTGACAAAACGATATCAACATAAAAAACTCAAACGCAGAATAATTCGATTCCATTCTCCACCAAATTTAAATGATGGTACTCCAGAGACAAATGAATTCCATGTTCAATTCATCCTACATAACAAAGCGAAACATCACCAAAACTAGGCTTACCTTCAACTGACCAGTCTGCGCAAACCTTTCGCTAACAAGGGTAGCCATGTACGGATCCTAAAGCTCATAAAACATGATAAAACATATGTATTAAGTTTGATACAGAAATAGGAAAGCATCTTCACCATTCACATAACAAATACTTGTTGAGCTCATAGGCAATCAAGTAGCAACCTTTTCGATAGCGAGCACAGTGGCACCAGCATTGATAAGAACATTAGTCAAAGAACCAGTTCCGGGTCCAATTTCCAGCACCACATCACCTTCCCCAACTTCAGCCGCAGCCACAAGTTGGTCATTGACCTCCGAGTCCAACATGTAATGCTGCAAATTCAAAACCCAGTAATCAAATCACATTCTACTTCCAATTCACAGCTGACAACACACAATTGGATCCAAACTTACATCTTATCTTCCCAACAAAGAAGAGAACACAGAATCGACTAAAAAAGGAAAGTTTCTTATTCGGGGAGATTGAAAGAACCTGGCCGAGTGATTTGCGGGGGAACCGGCCTTTGGAGTTGAGAGCGGTAAGAGTGGCGTGGTAGTCATCTGGGTTCTTTCTTCTTCCTGTCTTTCGTGTTGTTTTGGCGCAAGCTGTTATATAAGTTGGGGTGGATTGTCGTGCGCCGGGGGTGCTATTGTGTGCCGCGAGTGTGAGTTTTGGGTTTTGTATTGCCGGGAGAGACTGGTGAAGCAGAAGAAGATGAGGGGCTGAGTTCATGTCTCTCTGTTTGTTGTTGGCTTGAGGAAGTGTGTGTGGGAGACTAGCGTCCTAGACTAGAAGAGGCTCCGTCTCAAGAAATCAATTTTCAACGAGTCCTTGCATATGGCCCATATTTTGAGATTTTATTTTAGCCAAAAGGCCACCAAGATATTCTATCTTTTATGAGGCCATTTACATGAATAATTTCATTAAAATTTCGTGTTTCGAGTTTTAAAAATAGGCTAGTGTTCTTAACACATTCTTTTATCCCTGTTTATTTTCTTATTTATATATTTTAATTTTATTTATATACTTGTGACTTGAATTTGTTTCATGATATAGATGGGGTGTGTTAATAACACAAAATGATGTGTTAATAACACTAGTCTTAAAAATATCAAGGATTAGAGCATCTTTAGCAATGCTAGTCATTTTTTAGTTAAATTTTAATCAAATTAGCTAAAATGTCATTTTGGCTAGACACTTTAAAAATATGGCTGCACCAATACTCTCGATTTTAGCTAGCATTACATCAACATTATTATTCAAATAAAGATTAAATAGTTTAAATATATTTATATATCACGTAAAATATCTTACAAAGAATGTATTAAATTATAGCTAGCTTTATCTGAGTCATCTCATTCTCAATATTTAGCTAGTGAGATAGCTAAAAGTCATAATAGCTAAACTTTAGCTAGTCTGCTGGAGCTTCGAAAATATCAAAAAAAATAAACACGCTTTCTAAAATAGCTAAAAACTAAAATAAAGAGTATGTTAAAGTTGCTTTTATACTTTTGACACTGACTGTGACCGAATATTTGTAGTTGAAGTCGTTGACTACGTTACGAAGGTCGCTAGCTGCATAATTTGAAAGACATTTTCATCCGATGATTCACATCACTGTTCATCTTCTTTAAAGTTTTTAGCAAACCTTTAAACATTTTTTTCTGGGTGTGGTTGTCACATCCTGACCCGAAAAATTTTATCTTATTTACGAGCTTGATTATAATAAGAATTTTACCGTCTCCGGAATTGAGATATAGTTTAATTGGTCCCTAGAGGGGTTTTGAGGGACGATTATTCCGGAGTGTTATTCGTAGGAGAAAAATGTAACGACGGTAAAATGGTAAATTTTAGCTAGTAAAAGGTAATTTTTAATAAGGTATTTTATTTTGGGGTGTTAAATTGGTGAAGTTGGGTATTTTTTATGTTGGGCCGGGTTGGTGTGAAGCCCAAACCCATTTTTTTTCTCTCTTTTCTCTTCTCCCTTTCTCTCTCTTCTCTCTCTTTTCTCTCCCGCGCTCTCCCTTTCTCTCCCCGCTGCCGGATTTCTTCTAACGCCGTTCGCCGCCGTCCGGCCACGCCTGGCCGCCGCACGGGTCGCGTCTGGCAGCTGGGACGCCGCTTGTCCAGCCTGGGCCGGTGACCGGCCGTGTAGCGCCACCGTGAAGGAGTGGTGCCGCCCGAAAGGCGCGGCCGCCTTGAGCTTCCCTACGCCGGAACTCCCTCCTCCGGCCACCAATCCGGGCAAGCTTGGTACGGTTTTGAAGCTCTCATCCCATGCAACAACCCCTCCAAAAGGCTCGATCCCTCTTGAGCTCGGTAAGGAGAAATTCGAAGTTGAAATTCTAGGGCTTTTAGGATGTTTTCGTTCGATTGACCTAGTTAGGCTTGAAATTGGACTTAGTGATAGTTATGAAAGTTGTTTGGGATGATGAGAGGAAGATTCTGTTAAAATTTGGTAGAATTTGGACGTCACCGGAATCGACCTCCGGCCGCCGCTGCCGGCCCGCCGCCGCCGTTTTGGGGTTTTGTATAATTTTAAATGTGTAATAATTAGAGGAATTTAATGAAGTGAATTGTGGAATTTTCGGACGAGTTTTGAATAGGTTTGTGAATTTCCGAAGTCTGGTATTTTGGCAGTTAAATAATGTATAATCCGGCCGTAGGATTTAAATCAATTTCTGGGAAAGGTTGTATTTACGACTGCCAAGTATGATATAAAAGTTTGGATCGTTTCGATTTAAGAATATCGAAGTTAGGCAATGATGAGCGTATTTATGGCTCTCGATTAATTTTGCCTATTTTATGAATACTTGATTTTAGTGGGAAATTAATTATATATTTGGAACAAGACGTGAGGAGACTCAAATTGGAGAGACCTCGGATCGACGTCAGGCTTAGGCCTAAAGTTGTGAGTGGACCTTTGTTTTAAATAAAAAGCATGCGATGAATGATTTTATTAATCATTTATTTCTTCTGATGAGATTTATTGATTTCTCGCCTATTTGACAATTTTTCCTCCTTTGGAGAGATCTCGAAAATGAGATTTTCGGTGGATATATATATTTTGGATTTTATGAGAATAGTATGTATATAAATACTAGCTAGCCATACGTGCTTGGTCCGTCATAATGAGGTAAAATACCATTATGACGTGTCGTGCGTGGTAGACACAAACGTCATAGCCCTATATGAAAACTTCTTTCTTTTTCAGTTTATTTAGGTTTTCATATAGGGAGTCCACACGTATATATACACCGTCCATTTTCGGTCATAATGAGGAAAAATACCATTATGGCGCAACGTGAGCGTTAGACGCCAGCGTTAGCCTTGTATGAATTTCTATTTTTCTGAATTGTTTCTAGGATTCATACAAGGAGTCTGACGAGTGTAGATACATACGAATATATGATTATATATAGTTAGCCTGAGAGGCACCATTTTATTTGAGTTTGTGACTAGCCAGTGCTAGTCGTGAAATTGTCAGATTATGAATTGAGCGCTTTTGAGCTGCCGCATGCAGTATATTTTCTATGAAATTAAAATGGGAATACATAAATATTTTGTTATTAAATTATTTATGTCCACTCACTCTAACGTTATTAAATGTCTTCCCCTGGGCCCTTCGTTTTAAAATGCCCAGTCTGCAGGATTGCATAGTTGAGATCGGGCGTACATGGAGAAGAGGCATAATCAATAGTATAGCTTCCGCTCTTTTCTATTTATTTATAGTTCATTTCCTCTCAAATAGAGTTGCTCTGATTATGTGGTTGTCGTATATGATACTTGTTAGATTAGTAAATCTATATTGGGAGAGGTTGTGATTTGTGGGGAGCACGAAGGCTCCAGGAGTCTATAAGGTTGGATTTGGAACCTTTAGACGTGTTTGCAGGTTTCTATTAGAAGGATTGTCCATTTTCAAGAGAGGTTGTACCGAAGTTAGCGGTAAATCATTCTTTGGAAGTGGTCCCCGCACGATTTACTCCGGGTTTATGGTGAAATTCGGGGTGGGTCGTGTTAGCTTGGTATCAGAGCACTAGGTTATTCGATTCCTTTCTCGTTTTAGTACTATCTCATATTCTTGGTCATACTTAGTGTCTATAGAGTGATGGTCCGATCGCGACGGATCTATTAACATTATATGCTTTAGACACTATGTGTTGATTAAGTTTGTGATGTAGTTATTCTTGTCTTATTTATGGACAGTATTGTGCCATAAATGTTCATATCTTCAAGACTATGCCTCTGTACGCCGACCTCTTGAGTAATCATTATGCTTTGAGTAATGAAAATGTGTATGGATTATGCATTTTTCAAGGGTTATTGAGTTCATATCATAATTGTTAGAGTTCAATTGCGAGTTGGAAACTCCAGTGGGGAACTCATATGCGTGGCAGCATTCCTTTCAGTTGACCCAATGATTGTTTGGGTTACGATTAAGATGTTAAGGTGAACATCTTGTGCGAATCTGTAGTAGGTGAAATGTTTGATTCGAATAATGTCTTGGAATTTCCTATTTATGGTGGGAAAGTATGGAGTTGTAGTAGTCCAATGGAAAAATCTTGGTATCGAGATCGTGACTTCTGGGAGCAAATAGTTGGAAAGGAAGTTCGAAATAGTGGTGTATTATTTTGAGGTAAGAGTTGGTTGAAGTGATGCGGGAGGTACCCTTAGTCATTTAAAGAGGTACCTATGTGAATTGTTGAGGACTCTAATTTTTGGGCTAATTAGTCACGGGGAATTTGTGGCTAATAAAAAGGCTATCAATTTAGAGAAGTCTTGATTGATGACCAAATTTTCAACTGCCTTGTCCGTAGAGAAACTCAGTTGGGATTATTTTGGTTAATGCTTGTTATGGTATGGTGGCGCATGTTTTGGCCATACAGCTCTAATCAAGGATATGTTTCTTATCCTTGGAATCTTCATATTAAAGAGTATAATTAGAACATTTTGGAGAAGGAGGTTATTAGCAGTCGATGAATAGTAAAATTTTTGGGTGACTTTCGTCTATATTATGGTTTAGCTGAAGCCAGCTAAGACGTTAAATACAAGAGTCCAAGATTATTTTCTTTGGATTGTTGGCCTTGCAAGAGTCATTGAGCATAGCGTTGTGAAAGACATGTTGTTGTGTCATAGCAAGAGAATTGAAGAAAGTGAATGGTATATCTAAATATTTTGAATTGCTAGCGAGCTCTGAAGCGTTGAGTAGCAATTGTCGGTTATATCATTTTAATCGTGGAGCCATTATGGATTCTTTTAGAATTCTAGGTGTTGAAGTTCGATCTTCGGATTTGTTGAGTGTTTTATAAAGATGGTAAATGTATTTGACCTTGAAATTATAATATTAAAGTAGATGCAGAAGAGTTGATGTCACTTTGACTTTACGACAATAGTATAGCTTCCGTTCTTTTCTATTTATTTATAGTTCATTTCCTCTCAAATAGAGTTGCTCTGATTATGTGGTTGTCGTATATGATACTTGTTAGATTAGTAAATCTATATTGGGAGAGGTTGTGATTTGTGGGGAGCACGAAGGCTCCAGGGTTGGATTTGGAACCTTTAGACGTGTTTGCAGGTTTCTATTAGAAGGGTTGTCCATTTTCAAGGAAGGTTGTATCGAAGTTAGCGGTAAATCTTTCTTTAGAGGTGGTCTCCGCACGATTTACTCCGGGTTTATGGTGAAATTCGGGGTGGGTCGTGTCAGTGGTTCTGATGATGACCATTTGGTTGAGGACTTGTTCGTTTCACCTTCTTTTTGATCGCATATTCACATCTCGACCATCTAATACATATATGGAAGTGAAATTCACACCCTAAATTGTAATCCCACTACTAGAAGAAAGGCTTTAGCCAACGAAAATAAAAAAACCAGGCCGACGAAATTTTTCTTCGTCGGCTAATTTATTTTTTCGTCGGCTATGGTAAACTTTAGCCGACGAAATTAAAACGTCGTCGGCTAAAGAATTTATTTCGTCGGCCATAGTCTGTGAACTTTAGCCGACGAAATATTTAAAATTTTAGCCGACGAAATTAATATGTTGTCGGCTAAAGTTCTTTATATTTGCAGATCTGGACAGCAGCAGCTCATCTGGGAAAAAAAACGGGAGAAGAAAAAACGGGAGAAAAAGTTTGGGTGTTGTCGAAATCTGTCCATAATTAGCTTGTGGAGCTATATATAGGTATGTATATGTATATATATGTTGATTAATTGAGTTTTATTTGAGTTGATCAATATTTTGAGTGTGATTTAGTTGATTGATTTGAGTGTGATTTACTTATATATATGTCAAAATGTTAATTAATAATTTTTTTCCTATCCAATTAGGCGAAGGTGAGGGAGGCTAGTGACGAGGTGATGAGTGCTATAATGAGGGAGACATGGCCGGACACGCAGGAGGAAGAGATGTCTGAAGCCATGTCCCGGATCGACACTTCGGATCCGACGGTTGGGGCGAGTATCATGGGCACAGCCTTCCCACCGCGAGCAAACAACTTCTACTGTCGGGGTCTAGGAAAGAAGGGCGAGGGGGTCCTGAAGACCACTTCAGGATTTCAACGAAAGGCAGCCTCGACCAGCAGCAGGACCACGACCACCAGGACGACTCAGCTGCTACAGTCGGGACTTCAGAGACTACGGGAACATCAAGCTGCTCATGTTGCCTATAATGCCGCGCAGGCAGCCCATTATGCCGAGGTACATGCCATCCAGCAGGCCCAGCAGCGGTAGATGTTCCAGTACATGCAGGACTTTACAGCTGCCCAGCTCCAGGGACTTCCGGCTCCGCCCATGCCTCCGCCCATACCGCTACCCCAGCCACCGCAAGCTCCGCAACATCCCCCAGAACCGGATATTAATTTAGACGATTTAGATTTTGTGTAGTTGATGAATTATATACTTTTATGTGCTTGTTGTTGGTTATATGAAATTGTTTTTGTGTTTTTTGCAGCTTGCTTGGAATGGTAATTTAGAAATTTCGAGTTTTTTTTTTATACAGAAATAGACTTATAGCCGACGAAATACGCCATAATTCGTCGGCTATAGTATTTTTAATTATTTTTTTAAATAGTGTTAAGCCGACGAATTATGCAATGTTTCGTCGTCTTTAGTTATTTTTATTTTTTTTATTACAAACTATAACCGACGAATATATTAAGAGTTTCGTCGGCTTAATGGGAAAAGCCGACGAGTTGTTTCGTCGGCTATAGTAAGAGACAAGCCGACGAGATAACTCGTCGGCTAGTCCCTTACTAAAGCCGACGAAAAAACTCGTCGGCTTTTCCCTTAGCTTAAGCGGACGAGTGATTTCGTTGGCTATTTATTAGTTTAAGCCGACGAGTGATTTCGTCGGCTAGTTCTTAGTTTAAACCGACGAGTTGTTTCGTCGGCTAAAGTCTGAGAGACTAGCCGACGACGTCGACTGTGGTCGGCTAGCTATGGGAAAATAGCCGACGACGGGACATGATTTCGTCGGCTAAAGTAAGTACCGACGACCCTTTACCGACGACCCTTTACCGACGACACTACTCGTCGGCTAAGATATTAGCCGACGAATTAAGCTAACAGGCTGACGAAAAATTTTCGTCGGCTAAAGTGCTTGTCCTGGTAGTGTCCACACACCCACTTTCTATTTTTAGTAACTTAAATTTTGTTCTTAGTGATTTAAATATTGTCTTCATATGAAAATGATTACTAAAAATTGAAAGTGAGGTGTGTGGATTTCACATCCCTATATATATATTTCACATCCCTATATATCTCTATTAATAAAGCCATAAGACTTTTTTGACTTTGTCAACGGTTAAATTTTTAAACTACTTATAATGTCTTTGATTGATTAGAACTTTAAAATCTGTCTTCTAACAGATAAAAGGCAAATTAGTAATTGCAAATGTTGGAAACAAGAAAAAAAAGAAAAACAGAAAAAAAGAAGCTTAAAACGTGGGAGGTGGGAGAGAAAAGTGAGGAGGGAAATAAGACTTTGAGCATAACTGTAATAGTAAAAAAAAAAATTACACACGCACATAGTGCGAGTCAAGATGCTAGTATATATATATGAGTAGATCATCTCCACAAATTTTCATCCAAATTCAAATTCGTGAAGACATTCATAAATGTGATTTACCAATTATAAACTTGAACGGTTCCTGTTTAACAGATTTGAATCGTTCATTGATTTGATTTAGTTCGATTCCTTAACGATCACCAATTTGGCTAAAAATTTGTATAAGTGAGATATTCTTATATAGACCTAAAAACTGAACGGTTGATATGAAAAACTGTGATTGAAAAATGGGTTGATAAACCATTAATGAGAAAGTTATCAACTAGTCCTTAACTAAATTGTCCTCATTAGAACCCCTCACATATTTTTCTTATCTATATAAAAATATCCAAAATGAGAGAAAGTGTGTGAAAATTTTTGAACCCTTTTCTTGTCTTTGTGGAAGAAAATGGGGTTGGAATTTACACAAATCATGAAATTAACTTGAGAAGATAACTAACAGTTTAATACAGATTGAGTTATAGAAACTAGCTTTTATACTCGCGAAACTCGCATGTAGAAGACTTGGTTAGTAGGTAGTTACTTTTTCTTCCTCATTTGTAACTGTTTTTTTCCTTTTTGCGAAGTTAGTGGGTAGTGAGGAATTTCTTGTTACATGAGAGTTTCTTGTTTGCAGTTAAAATTCTTAACTTTCTAATTTTCAGTTTCACAATTATCTACTCTATATTTTTGATATTTTATTTTCTTTTTGCTTTTTACTATAATATCTATTTTACTTAATTGTTTTAATTAAACACAATAAAAATGATTTAGGAAGAATATAATTTGGTGAAGCTTTTGAAAGCTTCCCTTTACCGTAGTAGAGATAAATATGAAATAAAATTTAACAACTTCCGGCAAAATAGGAAGTAGTTTGAAGACTTTTCCTAAACAGAAGATTCCCTCATTTTCTCACATGTCCCCTCAAATAGAGTAGCAATTGCGCCTGACGTTTCAGTCATGTCTAAATCAACTTCTTTTGTACCACGAGACAAAGCCCAATCAAACTTAGTCACAAGCTGTTGCATGTTGTCATCTTGTGGTAGTCTTTTTATAGCATAAACATTCGATGTCTCCAAAAACTAAATAAGGTATAAAGCCCTCCGTGCTATCAAAGTCTTTGGATGTGAGCCGTGACCTATTACTGGCTGGCCTAACCAATATATCGGAAGCCAAAGATTCAATATCATCACTTCCTGCAATTAGTAATGTCATAAAAAAAATGAAAGTATAATTTTGTAATTGACTCATTAACAGAATCCATCCAATGATTCCAATCAACTTAGATGGAAAATGACCGCACATGAATAATAAAAAGCATGCCTGTTATTGGTAATTATGAACTCAAAAACATATCTAGTGGTAATTTTGTAGACTTCAAAGCTTCTGTAATGCAGGGACTCAGAGAATAAAATTAAGTAAATTAAAGAGAAATCCAGACTTCACCAATAGATAGTTAGATACAGGAGAGGATTTGGGATTTGGCATGCTGATCCAATTTCAGATAAGCGATTGTTGCCGGTGTGTACTTCACCATTAACTTTTGAATCTTTCCCAACCAAACAAAGTAACATTACAAGAACCTGTAGAGCTCATAAGCAATCAAGTAGCAACCTTTTCGACTGAGCACAGTTGCACCAGCACTGATAAAAAAAATTAGTCAAACCACCAGTTCCCTGCCCAAATTCAAACTCCACATCGCCTTCCCCAATTTCGGTCGCAGCAACAAGCAGGTCATTCATCATTAAGTTCAACATGTAATATGCTACAAGTGTTAAGATACAAATCATATGGGGAATATGAGACGTTACATGTAGGTTTATAAGGGTTTGGGTCATTTCACTTATTACCAATTAGTTTTGGAAATGAACTACTTTATCAACAGCTGACATATTTTACTTGGAATTGGAATTTACAGCTGACATGTTTTATCGATCATGTAGTTATACACCGGCAAATGTTCCGAGAAGAAGGGTAACAGTATAACAATTCAGTATATGTAACAATGGCGCAGCGTAAAGAAAAAAGGTTCCACACGCCAGGGGAAGCTACAGAACGTTACAGAAACTGCATGTAGACGTATCAAGCAACGTCAATTATCAAATACAGTATTTTTTTTGGTCTGAAAAATACAGAGTCGATGATCATTCAGGGCCAGTCTCCTTCGTCTAAGCTTTCCCACCAACAAGGCACGAGCAACACCAATGCATTCACCAGTACGAAAGGAAACTTCACATGGTTCGTGATTGTATGTTTGAGAAATGTTAGCATACCAAGCTCAACATGTGGTAACTTATTGCGCCATATCAAAGTAAAACCTGTATCATCATTGGGAGGGCAACTGTCGCACTTCCAAATTCCACCAGCTCTAGACTCATGGCTACGTCTCTTTGTCCTAGTGACTTGTTCAAGTACTGATTCTCCAACACCTGAATTGATGCCTAAAATTTTTACAGCATCTTGGCCTTCGCCATAGAGAATACCTACCCCGCACCTTATCACATCCAAGCGACCCTGGTACCATCTGTCAACAGCATCGATGGGAGGCTTGGACTCTTGCAATCTGAATTCTAAAGTCACTTCGGCAGCATTGTGGAAAAGAGAGGACAATTGTGCTTTATAGCACACAACCACGTGAACTGAGCTCAGCCACGTATCCCACTTCTCCCCCTCAGTAATAGTAAGAAAGAACTGAGAGGTTTCACCGTTTAAAGATTTGAGATTGAATGCACACTGTAATGGTGTGCCAACTTTAAAATATTCAGTCATTTTAATAACAGCACAGAGAGCAAGATCCGAGAAGTTTGTCTCAGATGGATGCATCAGGGGAAGCTTGATGTTTATTGAAGATCCCTCCTTCTGATATCTGAACCGCTCTGGAATTTGATTTCCCGGACAAGACATGGTAACCGAGAATGGATATAACCTAAGCCTGTTGTCAAATAATTCCTGTATCACAGATTAACGGACATAATCATGATTTGTTAAAGAGCAGAGGAATATTCTCGTCAATCTAACTATAATGTGTGTGTGTGAGAGAAAGAGAAAGAGAGACACATACTGGATTTATCTCTTTGCGTTTTGAGATCACTGCAGTTGCCATTCGCATAATTCTGAGCTTTGCATCCTCCATTATGCTGCTTCTCGCATTCTCATCCAAATTTAGGCACTGACAAAATGTATGTTCCTTGTTACTATGTACCAACTCTGGATCACATATTTGATCCAAACCTTGTGTGAGTGTCATCATTGAGCCTGACACTGTCTTCAGATTCATGCAGACATTTGCCCTTAGTTCTCTTAGCAGACACGGTAGCTCTGGTAAAGATTGAAGCTGCTTGCAAGATTTTACATTTAGGAACGTCAGCCCAGAGACTTGTCTGATGCTTGGAGGTATGCTATCAATCATGGTTCCACTAAGGTCTATTTCTTTCAATGAGCTTAAGCCAACCATGAGGTGATCAGCTATATCTGTCATACTTACACAGTTACTCAGGTTTAGATAAGAGATTGAGCACAAGATGACCAACGGTGGAGGCAATTCTTTTAGTTTGCAACAGCCACTGAGATCTAAGATTCTGAAGACGTTTTAATTTGTAGATGCTACTGGGAACAGACACGAGGTGCTTGCAATCATATACCCATAGGGTTTTAAGCCCAACTAGATTTTCGATAGATGGATCTAGCTCTTTAACAAGTGATTCACTTAAGAGGAGGATCTCAAGACATTCCATAGGCTCCAAGATCTCTGGGAAGTCCTGGAAGTCAGAGCAACAACGTAGATCAAGTTCCTTCAGACATTTTAACTTCCAAATGCAGGGTGAAATACTCTTGAGGTTGCGGCAATGTTGTAGTCTAATCGAAACAGTCTGAGAGAGACACTCAATTGATGGAGGCAGTCGTGTTATACTTGATTGACCCAAATCAAGATGAGTGAGGGAATTTAGCCTCCAGGTTTTGTTTGGAAGAGAATAAATCCGACTACACTGATCTAGATTCAATTCGACAAGCCTCTCAAGAGACCAAACTGAAGAAGGCAATTCTGATATTCTAGTACCACCTAAATCCAAGAATTCCATATTGCTCGGTATCTCTGGAACACTTCTAAGCCTCCAGCAGCTCCCCAGATTTAGATAAGTAAGCTTATGAAGACATTCAAGATATAAGGGTACTTCGACCAACTTTTCACAGCCATTAAGATCTATACTAACCATATTTGAACAATGTGAGAGATTTGGAACTTCAACCAAATTAATACATCTTCTGAGATATATACTCACAAGACTCCCTGGGAGGCATGAAATATCAACCAGCTCTTTTGAGTAACTAAGATCAATCTTTTTTAAGTTCCGAGGATTCTGTAACAAATCAAAGAGAAATAGCAAAGATAACTTACCACGATACATAAGTTTTCCACACTACATTCACTATACATGAAAGAATTCATTTAAGCATACCTGGCCTTCACTCCAAATTGACTGGAGTTTGCTGTCGCGCATATGAAGTTCAACAAGAAAGCTTGGAGAAAACTTTGATGGCAAAGATTTGAAAGGGTACTCGGGCCAGCAAAGATATCTGAGGGAATCAGGCAGACACGTAAGACTTTGAGGAGGGCGGAATTTGTGGTGTGGCCAATCATAAGAGAAGCGACCAGCAAGATTCAGGTATCTTAGATTATACATATTCACAAAGGCTTGAGGAGTCATGTTTACATCAGTACTGGAACTATCTACCCTGAGGGATATGCTCTGAACTGTTGCAGTTCCCTGACAATCAAACCAAGTGTAATGAACTAGCATACAATATACAACCAAATTACTAAAAACTACTATAACCCGTAAAAATAATCCGAGTTGAACTTTTTTTTATAAGAAGACCATGGATACAATATATATATAGGTATTCTTTAGATCAAAAGTTCATGCATTTTTTTAAAAGACTATGGATACATTAAGCTCGTACCGTATTTTGTCCGAATACATGACAGATATCCTCACTAGTGCACAACCTGGTGCGTCTTCCAGGCTCTTCAGGGCATTGTTCACGGACAATCTCCCAACCCATTTCTTGTATCATATCGTGCACCCACAGACGGTTGTCCTTTATTGATACCAGTGACATATCAACAAGAACTTCAATTCCACAATCAGCAGATAAACCACAAGCATCTAACTGGTGTTTCGCAAAACCTATATATTCCCCTTTGTAAAAACATGTGATATCAAGAAATATTTCTCTCATTCTTTTCTAGTACATTATAGCTTACTCTATATACACTCTTCAGCTTTTCGTCAAGAGACATCTTCATTTCATTCCATAAACGTCTGTGGAACAAGGAACGCCAAAGTTTAAGGGCTAACGGAATTCCTGCAGCATAATCTACAGCTCTCCTAATAAATTCTGAAGAAGCTGGTGCAGAAAAAATATCTTTGGGAGCATTCAAAACAAAGAGCTGTTGAGCTTCATCATCATTTAATTCTTCGACTTTGTATATCTCAACATCATGGTCATCTTCTTCCCTCAATACTTTCATCAGTCTAAGTTGTTGTAGATCTCTAGTTGTTATAATGATTCTGCTACCGGGGCCAAATGGAACTTTACTTCCAGCTAAAAATTCCAATTGGCTAGAGTCATTCACATCGTCAAGAACAACCAGGACTTTTGTTCGACGGAGCTTTGCTTTAACAAAAAAGTCTATAGTTGGAGTCTGTATACTTATACTTCTGTCCCCTAACAAATTACGAAGAAGTTTATTTCGCAAATCATATAGTCCTTCTCCAGTCCCCGATGCTTCACTAATGTTGGCAAGAAAACAAGAAGCTTTGAATTGGGAAGAAAGTCTGTGAAATACAAGATCAACAATGGTGGTCTTGCCAATACCACCCATACCCCATATACCCACAAAGCAAACACGATCATCTTGGGGGGAAAGGCTTAGTAATGATTCGATTTGCTGAATGCGCCTTTCAACTCCAACAAAGCCCGTTAAATCAACTGCGGATACACGACTCAGTTTTGTCACAATGTCTTTGACAACTTGATCAATTAAATCAGATTCATCCCTAAGACATATTACAAAGGACAAAATTCATGGTCAGTCACCTAACTGATAACTCAAAAATAAAGTATTAACTAACAAATAAAGTATTTGTACAAGTTATGGATTTACCTAATAGTGCTTGAAGTTGAATCAAACCCAGATAGATTAGCTGCTTTTGTTAAAGCATCCTTCCACTTGAGACGTTCTATCTCTGTCTTATCCTTGAAACACTCTTCCACTTCATAGTCTCCTTCTGGTGTCGTACAATTGATGGATCTATTTTATAGAAAATGGGGATAACAATCTGTCCATATCTTTCCTTACATTCCAGTATATGCACAAGTTCGTCCAAGCACCATCTAGAAGAAGCATAGTCTTTTGAGAAAATAACTACAGAAATCTTTGATCCTTTTGATTGCTTTCAGAAGGGCAGGTGCAATTTCATATCCTCTCTCAAGTCTGTAATCTATGTACGTGTCGACTTTATTCCCATCTAAAGCCTTATACAGATGACTGGTAAAAGTCTTCCGCGTTTCTGTGCCTCTGAAACTAAGAAAAACATCATACTTTTCCTTGGGCTGGTTGGCAGAAGAAGCGGAAGCCATATTACATATCCAGAAGTCTACATAATTGCAACACGTTTCGTTCAGATCTATTGCAAATAAATATATATTGAATAAGTAAGCCTAAGTCCACTTTCCTTGCCTGGCTAGTTCATGCTCTTCATTTGAATCTTCTAGTGTGCTATGTATCCTTAATGCAGAAGATAAGAACTATTAAAAAAATTAATTAACAATCGTGCCCACCATGTTATCTACCATTTGTTAGTTTGACTTTCTGATAATGTGACATTATATTTCTAATATATACTGTTCCGAATCTCTAGACTACATTACAGATATAATAACCAATTGAGCAAAGATTAATCTGGGACCAATGGCTACATCTAATAATTTACCTCATCGCATTTGGAAAGCAAAAACCACAATCGAGAAGAAGCTTTTAGTTGAGGAAACTGAGGGGTTGCGTTCAGATTGTTGCTTCAGCTTAAAATTAATAATAGCATCAACATGCAGTACAAGTCAAATTAGGTTAATTTCCTTTGTCTTGTTTTTATTTAAAATAAAATCCGGGCATGGGGCTGCGCCTCCCAGCTAGGTTGGGTTTCAAACTCTTTAAATTTTTTTTTTAAAAAAAGGTCAATTTCCTTTTCTGGTACTCCAGCTGTGGTATACTGGTATACTAGTATTTTGGTGAAAGGCTGAATAACAATGGTCAGTTATGTGCTCAACTAATTCAGACAAAAATATAATCAACTAACTATCAGTGATAGATAACATACGTTCCCCTTACAGAAGGATAAATTACTTAGATTAGGCAGAGGAAAAGAGCTGTTCTTGGGACCTTATATTGAATTAAGGATTTGAAAACATGAATTGACAAATAGAACCAAAATCATGTAGAAGTTCACACAAAATATTGAGAAAATAACAATAGTAGCAGAGCGTCCAGAATCCTCGAGCAACGTACATACATCAATAACTAGTCCATGTTATGTAAGCTCCTATAATAGGCATTGTTGATCAAAAGCAATTGAGAGTATACTGGCATCAAAACTAATCAAATCATTCAAGTATTTCACTATATAACATTTACCACTTTTTCTACAGCTTCTAGTTTGCTATGCAATCAAGACTAATCAAATGATTCAAATCATTCAATGATCGATTGACTACTATGTCCAGTGTAACAGAAAAATTTATAAAGACCAGTACAGAAATTAACAAACGCATTGATAGGCCTGTACTTGGATGTCTGCAGAGATGATTCCACCAAGGAGAGCTCTCTCCTCCTGAGTTTTATGTATATTTACAGCGACATAAGTATATATAATAATAAATGACTCAAATCCATACATTCAAAAAAATCTAGTTTGATTTGCTATTTATTGTTTTAACAGATCCAAATCTGTACTCTACCATCTATATACAAGTGCTATCAAGCTTGTTTGCTAGATATCCAATGGTGATAACATACATCAATAGCGAAGGGAATAATACATTAAAATCCTAGATCAATAGCATCATGCTAACCTTGAGTAAGAGAACTCCTTAAAAAAGATGTCACCCCTTGGAGGAACCTGTTTAACCACATCTGCATCTGAAAATACCGGCAATCAAGTAATTCAGTTAGACTATATTAGGGTATATCTAAAAATAAGAAGACTGTTTAAAGACATTGTAAAAATGTATACAATGTTCTAGGATATTCTGTATCTTTCTAGATATTATTTATGTGTGCCTTGGCCTTATGCCAATAGGATATGTAGTTAGACTAGATCTATGTATCACTACCAGGAGAAGTACTTTAGCCGACGAATTATTTTCGTCGGCCTGTTATCCTAACTCGTCGGCTAAACTCTTAGCCGACGAGGCTTCGTCGGCTATAGTGTCGTCGGGAAAGGGTCCTCGGCGCTGACTTTAACCGACGAATCTATAGACCGTCGTCGGCTATTGTCCATACTTTAGCCGACGAACTATTTGGTCGTCGGCTTTTGTTCATGAATTTAAGCCGACGAAACAGACTCTATATTTCGTCGGCTATACTCCCAGACTTTAGCCGACGACGGTTTAAGTCGTCGGTTATATTCCCAGACTTAAACCGACGACACAACACGTCGTCGGCTATACTCCAAGCCTTTAGCCGACGGAGCTAATATATTCGTCGGCTAACGTATATAATTAAAAATTTAAAAAATAATTATAAACCGACGAAATAGAGCCTCTTTCGTCGGCTATAGTGAGTTTAGCCGACGAAACATGCCATAATTCGTCGGCTAAACTATAAAAAAATAAAAATAAAAATACTATAGCCGACGAATTGTGGCGTATTTCGTCGGCTATAACTCATTCCAGTATAAAAAAAATACACAAAATTCTTAAATTACCATTCCAAGCAAGCTGCAAAATACACCAAAACAATTCCATATATATAACCAACAAGAAGCACATAAAACTATATAAGGTATCAACTACACAAAATCTAAATGATCTAAATCAATATCCGGATCTGGGGCCTGCTGGTGAGGAGATTCCGGCAGCTCAGCTATGTCTATAGGCGCAGGCATGGGCGGAGGTGGAAGTCCCTGAAGCTGGGCAGCTGCCAAATTCTGGAAGTACTGGTACATCTGCTTCTGCTGGGCATGCTGGGCGGCATGTAGGGCTCTAGTATAGGATCTATATTCGGCGAACTGGGCGGCATGAGCGGCAGCCTGAGCGTCAGCATGAGCTGCCTGAGCGGCTTGCTCTCTCCGTAGTCTCTCAACTTCCGACTCTAGCTGAGTCGTCCTGCTGCTGGTCGAGGCTGCCTTTCGTTGAAATCCTGGAGTGGTCTTCAAGACCCCCTGGCCCTTCTTTCCTAGACCCCGGCAGTAGAAGTTGTTTTCTCGCGGTGAGAAGGCTGTGCCCATGATCCTCGCCCCAACCCTCGGATCTGAAGTGTCGATCCTGGAAATGGCTTCGGACATCTCTTCCTCCTGCGTGTCCGGCCATGTCTCCCTCACTATAGCACTCATCACCTCGTCACTAGCCTCCCTCACCCTTGCCTAATTGGATAGGAAAAAAATTATTAATTAACATTTTAACATATATATTAGTAAAATTAAAAATTCCGTAAAAATGAAAGATTACTTACTATATCCTCCTGGGAGTCAGGATATGCCTTCTCGTACGTATAGACGTACTGGTTGACCTCTGGATGTTCCCTGGCCGCCTCGTCCATGAAGACAGCGAACGGTCTAGAACCGGCATGATGGTTCCTTGTGTTGCGTTGCCGTTCTGAGCGTTCGCCCGGGAAACCGCCTTCAAAGAAAAAAGTAAACTATTAGTAAAATATTTTAAAACGCACGTACTTAATGATAAATTAACTAATTAATTTATTTAAATACCTGTTTACGAGGGTTGTTGAATTCTGATGTCAGAAGCCAACGCCACTCGTACTCTCTGTACTGAAACTCAGCAGGGGTAGCAGAACGTGCGTTCCCGTGCGTAGTCCAATGGGTCCGCAACTCGTTCTTCCACTCCTTGTACCTACAGATACAACAAAAATATTAGAAATATTATTAATATGACAGACAGTTTTGTTTTTTCATTAATTTCCCAACGTACCTTCCCCCATGCACAAAGTCCGCCCAGCTGCTCTTCAAGGGTTCGGGAACCTCAAACCACACCTGCATTTAACCGTTTATTAGTTTAGTTTTTCCAGAAATCTACAATGTAATACATAATATTATTCAGGCATTTTGTAAACTCACCGACATCGCGTTATGGACCATGTCTTTAACCTCCTGCGGGACCTCGCCCCAGTCTGACCACAACATAGGGACTCTATCCCTAATGAGCGCTCCCACGCGGCCGGACTTTTCGCCCGATACTACGTCGCTCCCCTTTTCCGCCCGATACTACGTCGCCATCCCCGTCAGTACCGATGAATCCTCCTCCTGAGGTACCGACGATCTTCTCCAGAGCCTTCCCTGTGACGGGCCTCTCTTCTTCTTTTTACCGGCTTCGCTCCGACGGTGCCTATGACATGATAAACCAAATTGATTATTAAAATCGGAAATCGGAGAATTATAACAAAACAAATCATTCATCTTTCATTACCTGAGGGATCGGACGCGGACGCGACGGAATTCCGCCTCCGATGATGATACCCTCGCGGAAATAAGAGGCGTATCAAAAGGCACGAACCGGTACGCCGCTGATGGAGCCACTGGCGGGGGCAGTGGATAAATCGGCGTCCCTGAGTCATCGACTACAGGTATGGCCGGTATCATCCGCGGAAGGAATAGGTGAGGCGGCGGCATCTGTACCCCAGATGACCCACTATCCGAAGAAGTAGGAGCTGGAGTGGGCGCCGGTGTATCTCAGGCATACGGGGTGCAGACACCTCCGTCTGAGGCTGAGCAAACAACTGCCTCGCGAATAAAGGAAGCCCCTGCCTCGATGAGGGGGCACCTCCGGCTGCCTCTGCGCCGTCTGCAGAAGGCTCGCATGTCTAGCTGTCATAGGGCCCTGAAACGACGTCTGAGGTTGCTAGAGGTTCCCTCAGACGATACGGACCTTTGGCCCTTCGAACCCTTCGTCGATCTAATATTACCGCTCATCCTATTTAAAATATTAATTTGAATCAAGGCCACAAAATCAAAAAATGCAAACTCATTTTAAAAATGTAAAAATATATGCACTTCCTAAATACAATTTTCACTTCCTAAATACTATTTTTCACTTCCTAAATACTATTTTTCACTTCCTAAATACTAATTTTTCACTTCCTAAATATACACTTCAAAAATAAAAATATACACTTCCTAACAACACCACAACATTGCAATTGACCGGAAATCAAAACAAACACAAAATACAAAACAAATATATACATTTCCTAAATACTAAATACAATATACACTTATTAAATAACAATATACACTTCCTAAATACAAATATACACAACAACACCACAACATTATATACACAACACACCACAACATTAAAAATAACCGAAGCTCAAAAAACGTACTCGAGGAGGAGGAGGGAGGACCGGAGCAGCAGCAGAATTCGGCCGGAGCAGCAGGAGAGGAGGCCGCCGGCCGGAGGAGGAGAGGAGGAGGAGGAGGCTGGCCGGAGGGGAGAGGAGAGGGAGCGGAGGCCGGCCGGAGAGGAGAGGAGAGGACCGGAGAGGTCGAGGGCAGGGCGAGGGCGAGGGAGAGATAGGGAGAGGGAGGAGCCGGCCGAGAGGGAGAGGGAGAGGGAGGAGGAGAGGAGGCGGCGACCGGGGAGAGGGAGCGGAGGCAGAGGAGGCGAATTTCGGAGAGGGAGAGGAAAAGGATGGAGGCTAGGGCATACAACCAGTCAAGCTGGGTTATACCCGAAGACTTTAGCCGACGAAATAATTTTCGTCGGCTAAAGGTAATAATTTCGTCGGCTAACCGAACACTTTAGCTGACGAAATAATAAATTCGTCGGCTAAACATTTGAAATTCGTCGGCTAAACACAAACTGTTTATACATTCATCAAACTGTGACTGCTGCTCGTGATGATCAAACTTGAGAACGGAAATCCTTCCGTCAGATCTGACCATCATGATAAAATACATGTATGGGAAAAAATTCAACTTGATCTGACCAGGTTAAGTGCTCGATCCGGACGGTTAATCCCGTAAGTCAAACCCCTAAATGCACGGAAAAGGTCGTTGGACCGTCTAAATTTCGTATTTTGGCCGGACCTTCAACTGAAAATATTATCAAATTGATGAGACACAACAAGTCGTATAAAAATTTTACGCAAAATAACCACCGAAGATAGGGCTACCCATAGGGAGAAAGAATTGAAAATTGGATTGACCGCAACTATCGGCACCGAGACATGACCGGAATACCTTGATTTTTCAACCGTAGACGTATTTCACCATTCTGGTCATGTCTTATTTCACGACTTTTTCACGTTTGAAGATTCTACGTATAGTTTGTTTTTGAAACGGAACATTTACCTAACACTTAGTAAACAAGTTATACAACATTAGTAGGCATGTTCTGACTGTGATGATCAAACTTGAGAAAATAAAATCCGACGGTCAGATCTGACCATCATGATAAAATACATGTATGGGAAAAAATTCAACTTGATCTGACCAGGTTAAGTGCTCGATCCGGACGGTCAATCCCGTAAGTCAAACCCTTAAATGCACGGAAAAGGTCGTTGGACCGTCTAAATTTCGTATTTTGGCCGGACCTTCAACTGAAAATATTTTCAAATTGATGAGACACAACAAGTCGTATAAAAATTTTACGTAAAATAACCACCGAAGATAGGGCTATAGTATGTAACAGAAAAAGTTTAGGGTTTAGCCGACGAATACCCTAAATCTTCGTCGGCTATAGTATGTAATAAAAAAATAAAAAAATAAATAAAGCCGACGAAATATTAGGGTATTCGTCGGCTAAGATGGTTTTAGCCGACGACTTCTACTATACTTCGTCGGCTAAGATGGTTTTAGCCGACGAGTCTCCTTTTCAATTCGTCGGTTATAGATTATTTTAGCCGACGACTTCCTTTTCAATTCGTCGGTTATAAGTTATTTTAGCCGACGACTTCCTTTTCAATTCGTCGGCTTTAAAATACATTAGCCGACGACGTCTAGTCGTTTTCGTCGGCTTAGACGGTTTTAGCCGACGACTTTTAATATAATTCGTCGGCTAAGAGGGTTTAGGCCGACGACTTCTGTTGTATTTCGTCGGCTTAAGTAAAAAAACAAACCCTAAAACAGAAGGTTTAAACCATACAAATTTCCTGTTCATATATCACCAAAATTCATATAAAATAACAGAAATATGAATTCAACATATGTAAACTAGAAATGAAGGTAATACAATCTTTTTTATTACAAATTAATGTATTACATCCGAAGAAATTAAAACTAAGGCTCGTAATCGGAATCATCCGATGAGTCTTCTTCGGTGTCAGAATTAATTTCTGGTAATCTATGTCTTTCCTCATCGCCAGAGTCTTCGTCTGTTTCTTGATTTGGATCAACATCAATAAGCCTTGGCTCTTCATCACGAATTCGCACCGAACGACCCGCTTTAAAATTATTAAGGCGAACGGTAGAGGAGTTAGGAATACCTATTGCGTTGGGCTCTTGATACGCAACATCTTCTTCCTCGTCTTCGGCCTCTCCAAGTGTAGCCGCCCGGTAAATGTTTCGAGGGTGCACAAGGTTGACTACTTTCCACGCGTCACCCTTAGCAAGGTCATCAAGATAAAACACTTGTTTTACCGATGTGGCAAAAACGAACGGGTCATCTTCGTAAGAACTTGTAGCAGTGTTCACCGATAATATTCCGTACTGATCGGTCTTCATGCTCTGCGGGCTAGTATCAAACCATCTACACTTGAAGAGGTGCACTGTCATGCCTTCACCGTAAACGAGTTCCACCACTGAATCAAGAACACCGTAATAGTCAACTCCATTCCGCCCACCATGCGCCATCACCCCAGAATTCTGTGTTCTCCGTCTGCTGTCTCTCTGTTCACATATAAATTGCACGCCATTCACCTTGCACATCGGATAAACTCTTGACATTATCGGCTTCATCGCTAGAAGTCTTAGTTCGTGTGACCATCAAATTGAATATGGTTCATCTGCAATTTACAATTTAACATTGTAAATATAGATAATTATGCACTAAACATAAATACGTACATAAATATTGAATTACGTACCCAGCCGCCAAATAATTTGCGAACTCCCTGTTGTGGTACTCGAGATCACCTTGAATGTCTGGACAATATAGATGGATGTCTTTCCAGTATTCAACTTCTGGACAGTTAATCAATACCCACCAGTGGGCAATGACTAGCTCATGTGGTTGCAACTTGTAGGAGTCTGGCAAAATTCCATAAACTTCAACATCACTGGAGAGTATGGAAAGAGTGAACTTCGGTACATCTACCGGCATGGCTTCGTCTGTTTCCTTCAACGCTCCTAAATACAACTTCATGTAGGTGACGCACTCGTGCGCAATATATGCTTCAGCTATACATCCTTCAGGCGCGGATTTATTAGCCACATAATCTTTGTAGTCTCCAAGTTGCCTATAAATCAAGTTGCAAAGTGTTATGATTATTGAACATGTATATAGAAAAATTGGATTGAGGAATTCAGGTGTAAAAAACGTACCTTTCCATGGGATACATCCAAGTGTAGTGTACTGGACCGGTAAGCAACAATTGCTCGGGAAGATGGATCATCAGGTGAGGCATGATGTCAAAAAATTTGGAGGAAATATCCTCTCAAATTTACACATGATATAAATGATGTCCTCTTGCATTTCCCGGAGGTTAGATTTTGTCACTTCCCGTGTGCATAACTTCTGGAAGAATCTTGCCAACGCTACTAACGGCTCCACCACCTGACGGGGAAGGAACGGTCGAATGAAAACAGGGAAGAGACGTTGTAGCAGGATATGACAGTCATGACTCTTCAACCCGTACATCTTATTGTCCCGGAAGTTCACACACCGGGCTATATTTCCTGCATAGCCTGAAGGATACTTCACACAACTCATCCACCTGAAAATTACGTTCTTCTGGTCAGGTTTCACGGTGTAAGGAGCTTGAGGCATTTTTTTCTTCCCTTCTTTCAACCACAGATGTCTTCTTAACTGCATTTTTTTTAGATCAATGCGTGCCTTAGGACCGTCTTTCGTCTTCCCCTCCAAGTTCAGCACTGTGCCCACCACACTGTCGCAAACATTCTTTTCTATGTGCATCACATCTAGGTAGTGCCTGATCAACAACTTACTCCAGTATGGGAGTTCCCAGAATATGCTCTTATGTGTCCAGAATTTGTACCTGTCGGGTCTTTCAGGTATTGCTGCAACAATATTGGATGATTGCTGAGCTGCCCAAAATCGTACTCATTAAGCACTGCTAAAATTTCTTCTCCCGTCCATCTTCTGGGAGGCACACCGTGTTCTACGGTCCCATCAAATGCCTTGTCATCGAACCGCCAATCGTGATTATATGGAAGGAAAGCACGGTGACCCAATCTGCATATCTTGTTGCAATGACTGCTGCTCCCCTCATCGCTAAGGCACTCTGGACAAGCCTTGTATCCCCTAACAACGTTGCCCGACAACATCCCACGGGCAGGAAAATCACTGATGGTACCAACAACCATGACATGCATCTGGAACATCTCGTGCATGTACTTGTCATAAGTGGGATGACCAACTTCCCACAAAAACTGAAGCTCTTCAATCAAAGGTCTCAAATACACATCGAGACACTTCCCTGGATAACCGGGCCCCGGAATCAACAAACTCAACATATTGTATTCCTTCTTCATGCACATCCATGGAGGAAGGTTGTACGGTACCAAAATCACCGGCCATACACTGTATTGAAGACTCATGTTGCCAAAAGGTTGAACCCGTCGGATGAGAGCCCGAGCCTCACATTTCGGACCTCTGACGCAAAATGAGGAAACTCCCTGTCTATATGCTTCCAAGCCTCCCCGTCAGCAGGGTGTATAAGGGTATCTTCGTCATGCATTTCCCTATCAACGTGCCATCTCATAGCTTTGGCCGTGTGTGAAGACATGTACAACCGCTCAAGCCTATCCCTCAACGGGAAATACCGAAGTACCTTCACAGGTTTCCTATTGCCTGCAGGAGTCAGCTTATACCTGTCAGTGTGACATACCGGACATGCGTCAAGCCCACCAAGGTCATTCCCTTCTGGATCTTTACCCCAGAAGAGAACGCAGTCATATCTGCATGCATGGATCTTGATGTAGGAAAGCCCAAGATCTTTCAGGATACATCGGACCTTACGATGAGTGGTAGGAAGACGATGACCGTGGGGCAGCATCGAAGCAGTGTACTGTAGATAATCATCAACAGCCTTCACGGTCGATTTTGTCTCAACTTTAATCTTCATTACGTCCATCACACTTTCAAGAACGGTTTCTGACAACCGGGGTACACAGGGGTCTGTTGGAAAGCAAGCAGTTTGTTGTACTTTTCAATACCAGCAGTGTTGACAGCTCTAGGGAAGGGCTGCACCGGGTCAGGCATATACTGTCCTTGAGCGCATACACCGCTCTCATAAGGAAACATGTCGTTGATGAATGCCGTTGTTGGATCGTTGGATGTACTGCCCGTCTCAGAAAATTGGCCATGATCATGCGGACCCCCTGATGATGTTTCACCGTGATATAACCAACATGTGTACTTCTCCCAAAACCCGTTACTCCTCAGGTGCTGCCATACTTTGTCAATGGGAAATCGATGCATATCGCTGCGACACTGACATTTCGTGCACGGGCAATAGAAAATTGTATTCCCGTTAGCATTAGCCAGCGCATATTTTATAAAACTCATAACTCCTGCACCGTATCTTTTGTCCCATTTTGGAAGCGAAATCCAACTCTTATCCATATCCTGAAAATATAACAAAATATATATTTATAACGCTGCTAGCTAATTATTAATGAAATTTCATGCCATATATAAAATTCAATTCATTTAGTATATATTCTACGTACTACGTACAACTAATTAATAACTAATTAATTAACACACACACATATCATATTAACACAATAATATATATATAACACAAATTAATTAAAAAATATATACACAATTAATACAATTAATATATATTAACACAAATTAACACAATTAATATATATATAATTAACACAATTAATATATATTAACACAAATTAATTAACAACAACTTCACACCGTACCATATCAACACAATAATATATTATAAATTAATTAATAACATATATATATCTACTAATATTTATTAACAACAAATTAATTCATATATATTATCAATTCAAATCATCAACCAAATCGATCAACACATATATATATATATACATCCAACGTACTCAAAATTAATCAATTCAATCATAATCAAAATCAATAAACTCAATCATAATCAAAATCGATAAACTCAAATAAAACTCAATTAATCAACATATATATACATATACGTACCTATATATGGCTCCACAAACTAATTATGGACAGATTTCGACAACACCCAAACGTTTTCTCCCGTTTTTTCTTCTTCTCCCGTTTTTTTTCCCAGATGAGCTGCTGCTGTCCAGATCGCAAATATAAAGCACTTTAGCCGACGACATATTAATTTCGTCGGCTAAACTTTTAAATATTTCGTCGGCTATAGTCTGTGAACTTTAGCCGACGAAATAAATTCTTTAGCCGATGACATTTTTTTTTCGTCGGCTAAAGTTTACCATAGCCGACGAAAATTTCAGTTAGCCGACGAAGGAAAATGTCGTCGGCTAAAGTCCACTTTAGCCGACGAAAAAATGCTTCGTCGGCCTGGTTTTTTTTTTTTTTCGGCTAAAGCTTTCTTCTGGTAGTGTATTCATATCCTTACCATATTGGTATTGGTAGTGTATTCATATCCTTACCATATTGGTATTGTGTAATTCCTTATATAAAGGGCTCCTATCAATGAATAAGATGATGATTCTCTTGCTAATTCTTTGTCTCTACACTTTATCCTATATCACGTTATCATGCACTTTGTTCTAACCTTAGAGCCAATAGCCCACCATTTGTTTTCCAAACCCTAAAATCGGGCAGCCTTGTTTTTCCCGATTTCTGACCAAAATTCTGACTGCCCTCCGCCGGAATTTTATATCCCCAAAAAGCTCTCTCCGTCCCCGATCCAACGCCGCCGGCCTCACCCTGAGAACCGGCTGGAAATTCTCCGAACCGGCCGCCGAAAGATTCCAGAACGCCGCCGCTACCGACCACCGGTTCACCACCTTCCTTTGCTCCGATCAACCTGAATTTTTGACAGCAACTTCCTCATCTAGAGCTGCTCCTCCTGTCAAAATTTCAACCCGAAATTCGAAGTAGAAGTGGGCAAAACATTGTTTCTCCTCTCGGCCGCCGCCGCCGTCCACTCCGCTGCTTTCTTTTCATCCGATCAAGCATCCAAGTGTTTACGGTATGTTTATTTTACAACCCTAAAACTCTTCCAAGTTCAATAACCTCGGGGGAGATAAAGTGCTTTCTCCCCTTCTTCTACTCCATTCTATGCTTGGGTCGGTGTATTTGCAGGTACCAAAAATCCCGAAATTTTATTCGCGGGTCAAGAGTGTGTTTGATCACTCTTGTTTCCTTGTCCGGGTTGTGTATGATCAACCCCGACCTATCACCGGATTGTGTTTGATCAATCCGAGGCCTTTTTTTGAATTGTGTTTGATCAATTCGCGGCTTTTCCGGATTGTGTGTGATCAATCCGAAGGACAAACCATTAAAAGCATCGTTTGTGACCTTTATCGAGTCTCATAACAGCTTGGTTTTGTATGGAAGAGCAATGTAACATTCTGCTCTTTGAGTTTTGACGTACTAGATGCCTAAGGCGGATCTTCGCTTGGTATCTGTGGAACCTTTCATTAGAAAGGATTAAACCACATGTTTTGACCCCCAGGCTAACAAGCCTAGATGCCGAGATTTCACATTTCATGCGCTCAAAGTCTTTGAAGAGCCACATCGACAAAAACATTTAATGACAATCTGTGTAAAAAGTAATGACCACAAAGTACTGTGGAATGCACTCATGGAGCGTTTCTCGAAACGTTCATATAACTCTACTTGTTGAGTTATTAGTCAAGTGGATTGCTTACCACCTTAATTGACTACATATTGTCGATGATCTTTTGTGGCATCATGATCCATAATCTTTAGCGGATTCGATCATCATCAAGTTCTCTAGGTCCTCCAAGTTGGTGTGGAATTACCAATGAGACTTGATTTTGATCATACAAACGGGAATTGTATATACGCTAATGTGATAAACTTATTTGAGATTATCCCCTAATATGGGGACAACAATATGGGTCATGGCAACGGCAGAAAACGTCTTGCCGATGTCTAGAAAAAAGGGGAGGTGTCGCCGGCTCTAATAGCGACACTCCCGGTCTAGACACCATTTTGTCAAAACTACTCACGTCAGCTCATGACAATGCAACCGTTGTGGATCTTCGGATCACTGGTTCAAGATTGTCAAGCTCCTTTAAATTGTGAATGCATACAAAAAGGTATGGAAAATCAATATGAGGACAAGAACGTCATCCTCATGATCGCGAATTTCAAAGATTCGGATCTTGCTCTAGCTACCCATGACTTTGATGTCATCAGCTAGACATTGATTTTCGTTCCAAGTTTTATGTACTAAGGCGTTGTATCGACGTCCTTCGTCTATTTGAGACCTCGATGTACTCACATTAGCAATAATGAATACCTTGAGAATTTTTTCGCAGTGAAACTATTCTCCTCTTATGGTTCATATTGATTTACAATCAAGATGTACACTTACATCGTCCTTAGAAACATGGCATATTGTGCCTATTTTGGTCCCTTCCTTTGAAGGTGACTCATGGCACTGCATCCTCAAAGAGGATCGCCCACGTGTTTCCGGTTAAGTCTTCTACCCTATAACGGATTTTTCATCATCAATTGTTCAACTAGGCTCATCCAAGCTCAGTGTGATGTCTTAGAATTGTCCGAAATTAAGGAGATAATGGTTTTAAGTGTGCCTCGCACTACCAACCCTCCACGGACATGCCTGGTCGTACTGACTTGGAGTTACCGAAAGCTTTTGATTTTGGATCCCCCTACGCTATTAAACCAATTGCCGTCTTGCAAAAGACGTTGAAGACTTATCAAAGCTGGAAAATTATCATCATAATCGGATCCTGTAGGTCCTCTGAGTTAGTTTATGTTCATGTCAGGGAGCTTTTGCTAACTAGTCATGGAGTTTACAACCTTAGAACGACCGAAAGGACTTGGTTTTGATCATACACACGTCACTTTTGGCTAAGGCAAAAGCCTACACGCCACCTGCAAGCTTCATAGCTTCGCACATGCCAATTCTGCGAAAAACAGCAATCTGTCCCTTCTGGACAGTCAACTTCGTTTGAGCTTTGTGAACAGTTCCGGACGAACCAGACAGTGAGCTTTATATCATTGGAAAGCTCTACGAGTCTAGTATTCAGAACTTTTCGCGGTTTGTCCATATCTATTTTAACGAAGAAGTTATGGCTGTTTTAGTGCGCAAATGTCATTCTGCGCGGAAATTTTTATGCACTCTCGGGATTGCAGCTTTTCGTAGCTTCTTTCAATCCTTTTAAATGGTTCAAGTGGAACTATTTACTCGCCTATCTACTCCTTGTAGATATGTCTCAGAGACATTGAGTCTTTCGCAGATAGTGGAACTATCCACAATATTCTAAGGAACCATGTTAAGTTTTAAAGACATTCCTGCTAATAGTTTTCATTTGAAAACATATTGTGAGAATGAACAAGAATTCTTTTGTGTATACCTCCTCATGAATGCGAACTGAAGCGCATCTTGGAGAAGTTCATGAGTCAATTTAGTGGATTGTATGTCACTACGATTCGAGTATCGAATCCCATGTTGTCGCCAAACAAGATATTTGGGACACCAACTCATATAGGTTTTGGTTTGACCATTTAAATCATCCTGGAAGCGATAGTCCAAATTTTGAGAAATTCTTATGGACATCCATTCTTCCTCTCAAAACGAAGACATTCGAGATCTAGCATCACCATGAAGCATGGTGGCGACCCGGGGGACATTGACGTCACCCAAACACGACTCCAACTTCCTGGAGGTCGTCCGGTCAATTCCTCAAGCAATTGAGGTGCACCGGCCTTTCCTCGATGTCGCATTGGCCCCCTGCAATGCTCATTACTCGTTTTGAAAGCCTATTCTTTAGCTAAATTAGGAGTGAGGCCCTCCTATGCTAAATGGCACAAAAGTGAACATTCTATTCTTACATCAAACTATGTAAATAGATATAACCAACTTGCGGACATCTTTTTATGCTTTATGGTGTTGGTCGAAGTGTTAACACACTGGTCACGTGTTACACTATTATCTTCTGCTTATGCTTCTACGGGCTCACTACCCATTCTTTAAAGAAGTTTATCGGGATGTAAGTTGAAGTGTCCTGTACCCCATGTTCACACGCAATACGGTCTCACCGAGGCTACGACCAAGCAACTTTAGCTTGTCGCTCGAACATTATTGATGCACACCAATCTTTCTATTGCGTCTTGGGGCCATGCAATATTTGCATGCAGCTTTACTATTCATCTACGACCCACCATCATTGAATTTTGTTGTACTACAGCTCGTGACTGTGTATCAGGATTGACAAGAAATTACAATCCTTGAGCTCGGCAGGATTGAAACGGATCTCTAATCCATGAGCTCGGCTAGATGTTATTTCTAGGTGTCAAATCGCATTGTCACTGCGTACAATGATGGGTCATTTGAGATGAATAAGTTTAGGTTGGATATGAAACTCCACCTATAATCCGCATATGTAAAAACCTTGTCAGGCGATCTCATTTTTTTTTTGTCACTTTGATGAGACAATATTCCCGCCGTTAGGGGGAGATAAGAACACAAGTGTTCAAGTGGAACAATGTGAATTGTCGTGGTTTGTTCCCACTAAGTCTCATCTTGATCCCAAATGCTTAAAGTGTTAAAGTGACGAGATCACATGCTGCAAATATGTCTACAAGGATTGATGTCCTACAAAAGGACATGGCGCGACCAAAAGAAGTTGGTCTTGGCGCCATCACCATGGATGGTGATATGGTGACACTATATAGTGGCAAAATTGGTGTCACAAGGCCGTGTGGCTCCCCAAAAGGAGGGAGGCCCTTAGGTTCGATATTTTCTCGCACTAGAAAGAAAACGAGCTTGGCACAACCTGATCCATTGATCAATGATATTCAAATCCGTCTCATGAAGTCTGAATTGTGATTATCGTTGGGGGACGCCTCAATGTCAAATCCAATCCATATAGAGATCTCTACAAGTATTACACTAGTGTACATGAGGACGTGAGATAATGAGTTTACTATCAAACCACCCTTCGTTGATGGATATCAACTTAGTTGATTGGCCAAATGGAAAGATGCGATTCAACATTAACAAAGAGATAGGTCCTTGGGCAGGTGATGCCGACACCGCAAGCTAAACCCTATCAACTATACCTTTGTTAGATAGCGTAGTGAGAACAAGAGCTTAGACTCACCTTATGGCGCAAGGTCTCTCACTAACACGCACTGAGATCGACTACGATGAGATATGCTCTCGTAATGGATGTCATTGAACTCCACTACTTTGTCAGTTTGGTAGTTTTCGAATAACTGAACATGTAGCCTATGAACGTGGTCATAATAACATCTCTATGGGATCAGAGATATACATGAAGATCTTAAATGGACTTCATTCATCTGAATCAAGTGGCTCCAAACCACAGGAGCATGCGTTTGCTAAATGTATTGAAACACACATGGACTCTACTTGATTTGGAAGGGATATGGTGAATTATGCCTTTGCGTGTTCATTCCGGATTTACTTGGACTCTTGATGGATCAAGAGATGCCAATATGTATCAACATCCGAAGAAAAAGATCTTGGGAAGACATGGTCTCGATAAGGCACTCGATGACTGTATTGATGATGACTTTCCATCAATCGGCTTAGGCGCTCTATAACTAGTGAGGCCTACATATACTCCCATGATTAGTCAAGGTCTTTGCTCTAAAGAGAGATCAGTTGTTTTATCTAAAGCAAGATGACAAATATGTGTTAAGAGATGGAGTTCACATCTAAGTACAATAAGATGCATCAATGTACTCAACACAATACGAAAGACTTGACATCTCATTTGCTATGAATAGTTGTAAAACTAAGTGTAGCTATGCGCCCACGCAATGCCAATGTAATGGCAGTAACTTATTTTTCAATACTTAATGGTATGAAAGGTTGAGGCTTATTCTATCCCTACATAAGAAAGACACATCAATAGCGAAATCAGAATCTGCCAAGTTTTATAGGTCAACTTCCACGAGACCTACAGGAAATCTCACTCACTGGAAAATGGTGAAGTTGATACCATTGGAAAGGTCTATGTGTCTACTTTCCAGGGACACTAACCATTTGATCATACCTATCATATTGAGTGAGTTATGGCCGTTTTCGTAAAGTAGGACGAATCTGTTTGAGAATCTGATTTTGACAAAACAGTCAACTTCGACGGGACTTTGTGAATAGCTCCTGAGGAACCAGAACATGTGTAATATACGGTTGGAAAGCTAAATGAGTGTAGTTTCCAAAACCGTTTACGTTTTGTTCATATGTATTTCCTAGAAGAAGTTACGACTGTTATAGTAATTGAAGGTCATGATGCGCGAAAATCTGATTTCCTGCACGAACTTATGTTTTGAGTTCACAAGCGGCCTTCTCCTCAAGATCTAAGTGTAAAAGATCATTTGAGGACAATACGGTATGATTTAGTTAATCATTGCCCAATGCCACATTTGAAGACATGTCAAAGAGCATTGACATGCTAAGTTGTTGAAACTTCCATGATTAGTAAGAATCAGGAAGAGCCTTATGATTGATGTAAAGATCAGGGGGAGGTGCGAACTTCAGGGGGAGTCTAGCACGTACATACATGTCACTATCAAATGTGAAGGATGCGTTGTACTCTTTTTCTCCTACGATCAAGGTTCAGTTTTTCTCCCACAGGGTTTTTGTGACTTGACGAGGTTTTTGACGAGGCAACATATCAGCACCATAGGCATATCAGCGCGCGGCACAAGGGGGAGTGTTCTAGGATATTCTGTATCTTTCTAGATATTCTTTATGTGTGCCTTGGCCTTATGCCAATAGGATATGTAGTTAGACTAGATCTATGTATTCATATCCTTACCATATTGGTATTGTGTAATTCCTTATATAAATGGCTCCTATCAATGAATAAGATGATGATTCTCTTGCTATCTCTTTGTCTCTACACTTTATCCTTCATTATACAAGAGTAATGGATGGATCCATCTCATTTATAAGAGTAGCCACATATGGATCCTAAAGCTCATAAAGTACGAAGCACCAGAAGTCTCTGATTTCAGTTACAATGTATATGTAGAAGGAAATGAATATCAACATTTAACTTTCATGACCTAACAGATAAATTTGTTCCAAGAATTAACCTTTTTAATAGAGAGCACAGTGGCACCAGCATTGATAAGAACATAAAGGTCCTAGAGGGGGGTGAATAGGCCTTTTTTGAATTTTCGTTTACTTCTGTATCCGAGTATAGCAATCACTTGTGCTATCCCAGATTCACAGAATACGAGTTTGCAGAAAGTAAATTGCAGTAAATAAAGAAACAACACAAGGATGTTTTTTACTCGCAGAAACCCTGAATGCAGGGGGAAAAACTGCGTGTCTCTAACTCTTGAGAGACAAAACTTTTCACTAAGTTGAAGTAACTTCTTACAAGAATAATAGATCTAGTGATACACTAGCACAGTGCTATCCTTCTTAGTCCCGAACTAGTCTAGACCTATTCCCTCTTTTGTTTCTAAGCTCTTACAACATGAAACACTTTTAGAAGCCTTGTTCGTGAATTCAGCTAACCACTAGCTGATTCAACCTTGAACGCTTCTTAGGCTGGTTGCACTACACATCTCTCATGGTATGCAACATGATATGAGTTGATGAAAGAAGTTTTGAGTTCAAGCTCTAAGGTTTACAGTCACGAAGAAGACTTAGAGCAGCATGAACAATGCAAGCTAAAACTAGACTCAACAAAAAAACGCAATAAGACAGTTTTCAACAACCATTGAGCAAAGCCAAAGCTATAGATATATATAGGCAGACAAGGCATCAAAGATGATGCAGGCTGACCTCAACATGTTTCAAAAAGGTTTGGACAGAAGTGTTTGGATCTCATGCTGAAAGTGATGTGTCCAAACAAAGAGATGACACAAACAATTTCAATAAGACAAAGAGACCTTTCTTAAAACATGAACGATTCAAAGCAGGGAGCAAACAGGTTTCAAACCCTCTTACTCAGTCCATCAGTGGACCTTGACACAGTCGATAACGACTGGTCTTTGAATCACAAAAGGACCAGCTTTGTATTGGATAATGTATCATGAAATCCAAGCTGGAGCATTGAGCATCAAACCATTTGGTCACGGGTTGGCATAAACAAAAGATCTCAACTCTTAGACTGCTTTGAGCGCCAAGACACTTCCCACAAACTCAGTTGTCCATTTGAATTTGAAAGACCTATTAAACTAATATAACAGGCTTCTGAAACTCAGGACAGCAAGAGACTCAGTACTAGGATAGCAAGCGAAGCTGCTAACCTCTGTGAAAAACAATGATATGCAGATGCATGTTTTACCTGAACCATAAGGAATGATAGTGACACTTATTCTTGATTCGATAACAGAATCTCAAAGTGTTTTGCAGGATAAAAGGATTGCCAACTTTCCTTATACCTTCAATCTCCCCCTTTGGCATTCCTTCACAAAACACTTCATTTGTAGGAACACAACCTGCAGAAAACAACTTCAAGAACAAGTGAAGAATCACAGAAACTACAACTGAGTTATGAACACCCTAACATACCAGAAATACTGAGAATTTGATATTGCATTAAACAGCCATATAACCAACAATATCTTACAGACAAAAACCAGCAATTCCTACAACTAATTCTCTCCCTTTTTGGCAAGGAATACCAAAGGGAAACAGAGAATAAAATATCTGAGAGGTTTTAAAAGGAAATAGAAACCTACAATGGAAAACAACCTAAAAAACATAAAACAGATCACTAAGTCAGAACACCATGAACACACAAAGCTAAACAGCTTCCTCTCCATTACTGGAAGATGTCTCTTCAGATCCTGACTCATCGTCACTAGCCTCTGAGGAGGATTCCTCAACAGCTACAAGGGCCGCAACAGAGGGGATAGCAGAGGCCTGATGTGACCTCACAGACTCTTTCAGCTCCTTCAGCTCCTTGGTCAGTGCAGAAAGGTGAGAAGTAAACAACTGTGTCAAGGTAGCCACTGCACTGGAAACCTGATGCCTAACTTCCTGCTTCAATAAAGTGGACTCAAGGGGCTCAATATACACATCACCAGATTGACCAACAGATTTAGCCAAAGACAGCTTGTCAACCGGAACAACTTCATTCTCCTGAGCAAACACATCACCATCCATGGAGGGGACACCAACATCTAAGCAGAGCTTAGTAATCACAGCAGGAAAGACCAGAGAGCTGGAGCTACAAAGAGAATTACCAGCAGACCAAATTGCTTTGTACATAAAGTACTCCGCAGGAAAGGCTGGCTTAACAGGACTCGTAGTCAAGTATTTAATCAGAGCAGCCTGTGTGTGGGTAATCTTACTGGTGTTGGTGGTAGGAGTAAGCAAAGAGCGCACCACAAACCCTAAAATCTTGAAGAGTTCAGACATAAACTGACTAAAGAGATGGGGTGTAACCAAAGCAGGAATGGGAAAGGAGGATTGATAAAGAGCAGCACACAAATCCTGAAGAGAAATGGAGTCAATGAATTCCAGGACAGACTGAATGACGTTCGGTGCTGTCTCGGGGAGAGAGAGACTAGCACGAATCCCAGGAGGAGAGACATCTACATTCTTACCCCGAACCCGGACAACAATAGGAGATTGACGCTGAATTTTAACCTTTTTAGGAGCTTTTTGGGGAAAGTTGGTGTAGAACTCCTGAACCCAAGTTTTGTTAACCTTAGGAAAGGGTTCTAAGACATGATCCCATCCCCAATGCTTAAGAAGCTTCCTAATCTCAGGATTAAAAGAATCTAGCGCTAGAGGTCTCTCAAACACAATTTTCTTACCCACCACAAAAGTATTGAAAAGATCACGAAGGGATTCAGACTCAAAGTGAGACATAGAGGGTAAATTGGTAGAAGCAGACTCACCAGACCTCTTCCTAGGAGGGACCCGACGCTCATCCATGGGAGCCTTGCCCCGATCCACAGCATTTCGAGGCCCAGAACGAAGATTTCGAGAAGCCAAACCGACTTGGAGCATTTTGAGGCTTAGGACTGCAGGATTGAGGAGGAATGGGAATGGAAGGTTCCTTGGACATACCGGAATAAGGAGCGACAGGGGGAACAGAGGGCCCTTTGGTCCTCGGGGGAGAGAGAGGCCTTGGAGCTCGACGTTTTGAGGTGCAGCGCTTGGACTTGGGCTCAGAGACTGATTCAGGGACCGCTGTCCCAGCATCCTTAGTGGAGGGAGAAGGGGACCGAACCAGAGATCTGACCGGAGAAGGCGGAGGAGAGAGAACCGCTGAGGATGGTCCACCACCACTGGAAACAGTTGGCTTAGCGATCTTGACCGGAATTTCATCAGAAGGAGAGCGGGGTCATTTACCCAGAGTAGCAGAAGGGACTGGGTCCATCAGAGCTTGAAGCTTGTTTTCTATGGAGGGGCCTCCAGGAGTAGCAGTAAGCAACAAGGATTGGCCTCCAGGGAAAGGCACCTCAGCCTTAAGAGGCAACAAATTCAGCGGTTCCTTCATAGTGGGTTCCTCACTGAGATTGACAAAATTAGAGCCAGCCGGAGAATTTGGCATTTTGGTTAGTGAGGAGCTTTGGATATGGATGAGGGAAGAGAAAAACTCAAAGCAGAGAAGGAAGAGAAAAAGAAAAGAGAGTGGGTTTCGAGAAGAAGAAGAAGAGAGAAAGACAGTGTAAGTGAGAGAGCAGAAGCATTGGACACGACCAGAGTGTCTCGAAAACTGTCAAGCCCACTAATCCCAACTGCCCAAAACGACTATAACAATCAAATAACCTAATCCCATGCAATGATGATGTTTTTGGATGTGACTAAACAACACTGCCCAGAGCAACCAATGAAAATCATGAAAATAGCCACGCAATCACACAAGAACCCATGGAAAAATTCACTCAAGTCTATACTCCCCCTAAGAGTATGCATAAGAGAAAGCGAAAAATTTGTTTGTATCTGATAAACACTCTTATAGAAAAGGACTGCACAATCAAGCTTAAGGAAAATGACCATTCACTTTGCATCCTTGTTTTTGAAGTCAGTTTAAGCATACTCACAAGGTGACATATCATAGCAAACACACAAACCTTGAACAAACAAAAACAATTCACATAGGTCTGTGATAGTGACAAGTCTCAATGGTCTTTATTTTTATTTGCAGCACTTTAGAGTGAGAGCGTAAGTGAGATAAGAACACATGGAGCTTGTTAAAACTGAGGGCATCAACTGAGTATAAAATTTTCTCGATGGAGCCAAGTCATACTGGGATATCATTTGTTCCTTCCATCCTTATTTCTCCAGGAGTTGATTTTAAGGTCCAAAGGCTATTTTAGCCATGAATTCATTTGGTCCAATATTAAGATCACAGCCTCAACTGAAAAATCATCCTCATAGGTTCAAGAGCAGAAAATGTGTCATTGCTTCACAAGATCAGTTGACCTTGGACAATATGTGTAACAAAGACACTCATAAGGACACATCATCCGAACCCATCGAAGGATAGAATGCATCTCAGAAATCCCCACTGCATAGCATGGCAAGTGGAGGACTGGCAATTTCAAGAAGTCATTTGTGATTGTCATTTAGATTTTTTTTCAACTTGTTCCAACTGGACTTCCTAAATCTAAACCAATCTCGTTTCTTCCCACCCTTATATCGTTCATCATGATCAAGGAATGTGTACTTTGAGATTAGCCTAAATTATTGAGTTCTTTGAACCTCAATCTTCAAACTAACCTCGTATCTGCTCACCCTTGAATTGTTCACCACAGCCAAGGAATGTTTACTTTGAGATTAGTTTGGAAAGCAAACTCCCCCTTATAGTAAACTCTTATCTCAAGTATATAGCCCAGACTTTAGTGCAACCAAAGTGATCATTAAGAGTGAACATAAGGATACTGCAGATTTGCAATAAAAGTCAGACCACATACAACATCATCCGAACATGTGCACAAACCTATGGGAAGAGTAAGACTAAACCAAGGAAAGGAAAGACAGAAAGTCACCTAGGTCAAGTTCAGAAACTGACTAAGGAAACTAAGATGGTCCTCTAACCTGAACCTGTAAAGAGGAGTTGGAAACAAAAACATTTTTTTTAATTTTTTTTTTGAAACATATGTACATCAACAGAACACACACAAACTAGCAGGGGAAGTATTTACTTGTTGTCACACAACCCTATAGCCTTGCACAGACTCAAATGCCTAGCATTGTCAAGTGGTTTAGTGAACAAATCAGCCAATTGCTTTTCAGTTGGAATGAAAGTAAGCTCAAGCAATTTCTCTTCAACCAAGCCACGAATGAAATGATATCTAATTTCTATATGCTTGGTCCTAGAATGCAGCACTGGATTCTTTGAGATGTTTATGGCAGAGGTATTATCACAAAAAAGAGACAATGTACCTTGCTGGAAGCCGTAGTCTGCAAGCATCTGCTTCATCCACATGAGTTGTGTGCAACAACTCCCAGCTGCTACATACTCAGCTTGAGCAGTAGAGAGAGAGGTGCAATTTTGCTTCTTGCTGTGCCCATGAAACAAGATTGTTGCCTACAAAGAAGCAACCACCCGAAGTGCTTTTTCTGTCATTTGCATCTCCAGCCCAATTCGAGTCAGTGTATCCTGCAATCTCAACGTTAGTGTCAAAAGTGTACTTAATTCCATGATCAAGAGTCCTAACAACATATCGAATTATGCGCTTTATTGCTTTGACATGAGATTGTTTGGGATTAGCTTGATACCGAGCACACACACCGACACTATAGACAATATCTGGTCTACTAGCAGTCAAATACATGAGACTACCAATCATACTCCTATAATTGGTTTGGTCCACATTAATATCAGATAAATCAGCACTGATCTTACAACTGGTGCTCATGGGAGTGGGGAAGGCAGAGGCCGTTTCCATCCCAAACTTCTTAACAAGGTCCTATGCATACTTAGATTGACAGATAAACAGACCATTTCGGCTTTGCACAACCTGAAGACCTAAGAAGTAGCTTAACTTACCACATAGACTCATTTCAAATTCTTTCTTCATGAGCTCAAAAAACTCATGCACCAAGGATGGAGAAGTAGACCCAAACACTATGTCATCAACATATATCTGAGCAATGATAATGTGCTATGAGGTACATTTGACAAACATTGTTTTGTCAACTGAGCCTCGCACATACCCATGGTAAACAAGGTGATTCGATAATCTCTCATACCAATCCCTAGGCGCTTTCTTAAGACCATAGAGGGCCTTATCTAACCTATAACATGCTCAGGATGGGTAAGACTCTGGAATCCTGGGGGTTGTTCTACATACACTTCCTCTTTGAGGATACCATTCAGAAAAGCACTTTTCACATCCATTTGATCAAGGTAAATTTCAAAAAGCAAGCAACAAGTAGAAGACGAACTGACTCAAGTCTAGCTACAGGAGCAAAGGTCTCATCAAAATCTAGACCTTCTATTTGAGAATACCCTTGCACAACAAGTCTTGCCTTGTTTCGGGTGATAATACCTTTTTCATCAGTTTTGTATTTGAACACCCATTTGGTTCCTATGACATTTTTGTCCTTAGGCCTAGACACTAAATGCCAAACATTGCTTCTTTCAAACTGGTTCAGCTCGTCTTGCATGGCACTGATCCAATCAGCATCAAGCAAGGCTTCCTTCACATTCTTTGGCTCTATTATTGAAACAAAGCCATAGTATGTGATAGTGTTGATGTCATCTCTATGCATAGCAACAAAACATTTAAACACTGAGGAATTGCTCACCAATCGACTAGTCTTACTCCTGGTCTTTCTTGGTTCAGACACATCCCCAATTACATGGGATAGATCATGGTCCTTCTGTACTTGTCTTTTGCCACTTCTGTGAATAGGCTGAATGGCAAGTGTAGCATCCTTCCCAGATCCTGGAATATCTGAGTCATCATCCATCCCTGAGTCATCATCTCCTTGATCAGATTTGGTTTCAGATGAGGTAGGTTCGGCTTCCTGTTCAGATACCTGCTCAGACAAAACACACCCATCATTCTTGCAAACAAGGGTATCATTAACAGCCACATTTACTGATTCCATAATTTTACAGGTTCTCTTGTTATACACCTGATAAGCTCGACTATTTCCAGCATAGCCAAGGAACACCCCCTTGTCACTTTTAGCATCAAACTTTGTCAAATACTCTCTGTCCCTATAGATAAAGCAGGGACTTCCAAACACTTTGAGATGAGAGATATTTGGTTTCCTACCTCTCCAGATCTTGTAGGGCGTCATGGTTGTTCCAGGTCTAAGAATTACACGGTTTAAAGTGTAACAGACATTATTTACTGCTTCTGCCCAAAACGAATAATCAAGGCCAGATGCAGCTAGCATAACCCTAGATAATTCCACAAGAACCCTATTCTTTCTTTCTACAATGCCATTATGTTGTGGGGTAATAGGAGCAAAGAATTCATGATGCACACCAAACTCTTCACAATAATATTCAAAATAAGAGTTTTCAAATTCAGTACCATGATCTGATCTGATCCTAACAATATGCATGTCATCATTCAATTTCTCATTTGTGACTCTCTTAGCAACACTGTAATAATTTTCATAAGTTTCCTTTGTTAGACAAAAATCTCACCCAAGTGAATCTAGAAAAATCATCAACAATTATAAGAGCATACTTTCTTCCTCCAATACTTTTAGTTTCAACAGGTCCTACTAAGTCTAGATGCAGCAGTTCAAGAACATGAGTAGTAGGATCAGCATTTAATAAAGGATGAGAAGTTCGAGTCATCTTACCAACTTTACATTCACCACACATACCTTGGGGATACCGGCAAGCTTTGGTATCCCTCTGACAGCTTCTTTTGAGGACAGCTTCACTATATCTTGATGGTTCAAGTGACACATTCGTCTGTGCCAAAGATCTAAGGGTTTCTCACAGATCATAGATCTAAAACATAGTTGTGGTGAGAACTTCTCTTTTGCTACAACACAATAGCATTGATCCCTAGTTCTCCTTCCTCTCATTATGCTCTTCCATTTACCATCTAAGACAACACATCTCTGCTTATCAAAGGTGACTGAGTCATGTTCATCAACAATCTGACTTACACTTAACAAACTCACTTCTAAACCCTTGACCAAGAGAACGTTTTTCAAACACGAGAGACCAGGGGCATTTACTGTCCCGCTTCCCACTATCGAAGCCTGAGCTCCATCTCCAAAACCAACATTCCCTTCTGGATGAACGTCATCCATGGACGAAAACCACTTGGGATCTCCGGTCATGTGCCTTGAAGCACCACTGTCTATATACCAAGAATCAGCACAACGCGCTGCGAGGGCTGTAAGAGCTACGCGACACACCGCTACTATTCTAGACTCCTCAACAGACTCTAGACTAGACCAGACACAAGACAAGAAACAGACAATGTTTTCCTCCTCAGGGTCACTGTCACACTCATCAACAAGCTTCGAATCCGTGTGAGGAGGTTTGAGGACATAAGGTCTAGAAACCTTCTTCTTAACCCAAGCTAAGTTCTTGTTTGGTTCTCTAGCTGCGGGAACAGACAAACCCTTTGCTATCCTAGCAAACTCTTGCAGAGATTTCTCTAGAGTGGCTTGGAAAGATGTGAAAAAGTTTTCAACTGACTTGTTGCTCTGAAGGCTGGAAAACTCTTGGTTTCTTCTAGGGTATGCCTGGCTGTTTTGGAGTTTCCTACAAAAAGGTCGAATGTGACCAGGAACACCACAGTGATGACACGTAGGTTTGAATCTTTTTGAAGACTCAACCTTGTTGGTCACTACTTTGACATCAGGAACTTTGTTTTTGACAAACACAGTTCCACCGCTTTTAGAGTTCTCGCCAGTTTCAAATCCAAACCATGTTTATTCTTATCTGGTCTACCCATTCCACATAACTTGGTCAACTTTTCAGATCCTATTGAGAACCTAGAAAACTGTTGCTGAGATTCTTTGAGAGAAACCTCAAGCGCTAGCTTCTCAGCCTTAAGACCACTAAGAGTGTTTTCTAGACTCAGCTTTTCAGCTCTCCACACTTCTTGCTGGGATAGCAATTCAGCTTGTATCCTGCCTTCTCTTTTTCACACTTCGCAAGATCTTTGGTCAGAATATCTATCTTAGACAGCATGGACTTTGATGCGTTGACAAGTTCAGTGAACTTTTGCATTCCATCATCATCGTCTTCATCCTCCGGAGTCTCGTTTTGAGATACCGTGGCAATGAAGGCAACTGGTTTTTCAACATGATCCAAAGAGGAAACGGGGACAACCCGAGCTGTGAAAGCTACAGTATCCTCCTTTTGATCAAATAAGGGATCCTCTTCACTATCACTGTAAGTGACAACAAGAGCCTTTTGAGGGCGAACCCTCCTATTTGCACAGCCAACAGCTCTATGTCCCACACCCTTACACTCAAAACACACATCGCTTCTTTAAGAATTCCTACCCTTAGGATTTCTATCTTGACCTCTATCCTGAGAGGGTTCAGCACGAGAATTCCTAGGATATCTATCATGTCCTCTATCTTGTGACAACTCACCAAATCTAGATTTTCCGAAACCCCCGTTAGAGGAAAAAGGTTTCCTCCTTTTCTTGAGAAAGTTTTCAAACTGTTTTGTAAGAAAGGCACACTCTTCTAGACTATATTCTACATCCTCAGGAATTTTAATCTGTAAACTTGACTCAGTTTCCTTAACAGAGGAGAGGCCAATGGATTTTTCTTTCATCAATCCCTTCTTATGGGCTTCATAGGTTTTCAGGTTTCCTACTAGCTCTTCTAGAGAATAGGTTCTTAAGTCCTTGGATTCCTGAATTGCTACTCTCTTATTCTCAAAACTAGGAGGAAGGCCTCTAAGAAGTTTTCTGACAATCCTAGATTGTTCTAGAGGGGAATCAAGACCAGCACACTGGTTTGTTATGTTTAAAATACGACTATAAAACTCATCTATTGACTCACTTTCAGACATTTTCAGCTCATCAAAGTCTAACAAAAGATCTTGGAGCATCTTTCTCTCACTTGCTCATTAACTTCGTAGGTTGTTAACACTTCCCAAGCTTGTTTGGCCGAGACACATGTAATGATTCGTTTGCGCTCCCCCTCAGAGAGAGCCGAGTACAAACTGTTGAGAGTTTTGATATTCATCCGAGCAACAATTTTTTCTGAATCGGTCCACTTAGATCTAGGCTTCAGTACACTTGCACCTGCCAGGATTGAGGTCCGTTCTGGGGCTGACCAGCCATCCTCAACCATCATCCATTGTTTCCCACCATCTTGGGAAATAAAGAATGCGGTCATCATGATTTTCCATTGTGAAAAGTTTCTTCCTTCAAACAGAGGAGGACAGTTCACGGAAGTACCTCTATCACCCATTTTAAAACCCGAGGATCTTACTAGCAAAGGCTAGGAACTGCTCTAGTACCACTTAAAGGTCCTAGAGGGGGGTGAATATGCCTTTTTCGAATTTTCGTTTACTTCTGTATCCGAGGATAGCAATCACTTGTGCTATCCCAGATTCACAGAATACGAGTTTGCAGAAAGTAAATTGCAGCAAATAAAGAAACAACACAAGGATGTTTTTTACTCGCATAAACCCTAAATGCAGGGAGAAAAACTGCGTGTCTCTAACTCTTGAGAGACAAAACTTTCCACTAAGTTGAAGTAACTTCTTACAAGAATAATAGATTTAGTGATACACTACCACAGTGCTATCCTTCCTAGTCCCGAACTAGTCTAGACCTATTCCCTCTTTTGTTTCTAAGCTCTTACAACATGGAACACTTTTAGAAGCCTTGTTCGTGAATTCAGCTAACCACTAGCTGATTCAACCTTGAACGCTTCTTGGGTTGGTTGCACTACACATCCCTCATGGTATGCAACATGATATGAGTTGATGAAAGAAGTTTTGAGTTCAAGCTCTAAGGTTTACAGTCACGAAGAAGACTTAGAGCAACATGAACAATGCAAGCTAAAACTACAAAGAAAACGCAATAAGACAGTTTTCAACAACCATTGAGCAAAGCCAAAGCTATAGATATATATATAGGCAGACATTGCATCAAAGATGATGCAGGCTGACCTCAACATGTTTCAGAAAGGTTTGGACATAAGTGTTTGGATCCCATGCTGAAAGTGATGTGTCCAAACAAAGAGATGACACAAGCAATCTCAATAAGACAAAGAGACCTTTCCTAAAACATGAACGATTCAAAGCAGGGAGCAGAGAGGTTTCAAACCCTCTTACTCAGTCCATCAGTGGACCTTGACACAGTCGATAACGACTGGTCTTTGAATCACAAAGGGACCAGTTTTGTATTGGATTATGTATCATGAAATCCAAGCTGGAGCCTTGAGCATCAAACCATTTGGTCACGGGTTCGCATAAACAAAAGATCTCAACCCTTAGACTGGTTTGAGCGCCAAGACACTTCCCACAAACTCAGTTGTCCATTTGAATTTGAAAGATCTATTAAACTAATATAACAGGCTTCTGAAACTCAGGACAGCAAGAGACTCAGTACTAGGATAGCAAGCGAAGCTACTAACCTCTGTGAAAAACAATGATATGCAGATGCATGTTTTACCTGAACCATAAGGAATGGTAGTGACACTTATTCTTGATTAGATAACAGAATCTCAAAGTGTTTTGCAGGATAAAAGGATTGCCAACTTTCTTTATACCTTCAGAACATTAGCCGCAGCCACAAGCTGGTCATTGACCTCCGAGTCCAACATATAATGCTGCAAATGCACAAAAAAACCCACTAACCAAATTGAAAACCCAGTAAACATATCACACCCTACTCACAATTCACAGCTGACATATGTGAATGAATATGACATTTGACAAAGTCCTCTTGCAAAACCTACAGATTGGCAAAACAATATCAACAGAAATAACTCAAACGCAGAAGAACTCAATTCCATTTTCCACGCAATTCAAAAGATGTCACTGTAGAGACAAATGTATTCCAAGTTCTTTTAGAAATGCTACAGAAGTTGTAATTTTCTGATTTCAATTCATCCTACATAACAAAGCGAAATTTCACCAAAACTAAGCTTACCTTCAACTGACCCGTCTGCGCAAATCTTTTGCTCACAAGAGTAGCCATGTACGGATCCTAAAGCTCATAAAACATGTGTGTTAAGTTTCACACAGAAATAGGAAAGCATCTTCACATTCACATAACAAATACTTGTAGAAATCATAAGCAATCAAGTAGCAACCTTTTCGATAGCGAGCACGGTGGCACCAGCATTGATAAGAACATTAGTCAAAGAACCAGTTCCGGGTCCAATTTCCAGCACCACATCACCTTCCCCAACTTCAGCCGCAGTCACAAGTTGGTCATTGACCTCCGAGTCCAACATGTAATGCTGCAAATTCAAAACCCGGTAATCAATCACATTCTACTTCCAATTCACACAATTGGGTCCAAACTTACATCTTATCTTCCAAACAAAGCAGAGAACACAGAATCGACTTGAAAAGGAAAGTTTCTTATTTGCGGAGATTGAAAGAACCTGGCCGAGTGATTTGCGGGGGAAGCGGCTTTTGGAGTTGAAAGCGGTAAGAGTGGAGTGGTAGACATCTGGGTTCTTTCTTCTTCCTGTCTTTCGTGTTGTTTTGGCGCAAGCTGTTATATAAGTTGGGGTGGATTGTCGTGCGCCGGGGGTGCTATTGTGCGCCGCGAGTGTGGGTTTTGGGTTTTGTATTGGCGGGAGAGATTGGTGAAGCAGAAGAAGATGAGGGGCTGAGCTCATGTCTCTCTGTTTGTTGTTGTTGGCTTGAGGAAGTGAGAGACTGCTTATGTTTTCACAAAACCAGTAAGTCCCTTCATTTTGTTTTTTATATTGTTTTGTTTTTATTTATTTACAAAAAATAAAAAATAAAAAAACTGCGCGTTCGTCTTCACGCCTCTATTAATGAATCCAGAAAATATATGGGGAAATAAGTCATTTTTAATGTAGTATAAACAGTATAGACAAAGAGAACTAGTAAGAGAATAGAGAATCATTATCTTATTCATTGAACACTAATAAGATGATGATAAAGAATTACTAAGTACTAATATAGTAATGATAAAAAATGCAGTCCTAATCTAACTACATATCATGTTGGCATAAGACCAAGACACACATATGGAATATCCTTGAACACTCCCCCTTATGCCGCGTGTCTATATGCCGAAAAGTGCACATATATGGAATATCCTTGAACACTCCCCCATATGCCGCGTGTCTACATGCCGAAAAGTGCATACGGTGTTGCCTTGTCAAAACCTTGCCAAGTAACAAAAACCTTATGGGAAAAACTAAACCTTGGTCGAAGCAGAAAAGAGTACAACGCACCAACTACTTCATTGAGAACTCGATCATGTGATGCTCCCCCTGATAAGTATCTTAATTGGAGAGACTTTGATAAACGCCGCATTCCAATGTTTTTCACATGTTTCTCAAAAGTAGATTTAGATCAAGACTTAAACAAGTCTGCCATGTGTAATGATTAACCTTAACCAAACACATTCATGAACAACTTCATGTTGATCAATGAACTCTGCAAGAGACAAACGGCGCATGCGATGTTGCCTCGTTAACAAACCTTGCCAAGCAAAATCAGTGGGACAAAAGTCTTAGTCTAATGGAAAAAGAGCACAACATGGTTGATAAGATACAACCGCACCCTTCACATTTGATAATGACATGTATGTATGTGCTGGACTCCCCCTGAAGTTCGCACCTCCCTCTGATCTTTACATCAATCATAGGGTTCTTCCTAATTTTTACTAATCACGGAAGTTTCGATAACTTAGCATGTCAATGCTCTTTAACATGTCTTCAAATTGACATTAGGAAATGATTAACTAAATCATGCCGTATTGTCCTCAAACGATCTTTTACACTTAGATCTTGAGGAGAAGGCCGCTTGTGAACTCAAAATATAAGTTCGCGCTGGAAATCAGATTTCCACGTAGCATGACCATGGGGACTAGAACAGTTGTAACTTCTTCTAAGAAATACGTATGAATGAACCGTAAACGGTTTTGGAAACTAGACTCATTTACCATTCCAATCGTATATTACCTGGTTCATCAGGAGCTATTCACAAAGTCCCGTTGAAGTTGACTGTTTTGCCAAAATCAGATTCTCGAACAGATTCGTCCTACTTTACGAAAACAGCCATAACTCACTCAATATGATAGGTATGATTAAATGGTTGATGTCTCTGGAAAGTAGACACATACATCTTTCAATGGTACCAATTTCACCATTTTCCAGTGAGTGAGATTTCTTTTAGGTCCCGTGGATTTGACCTACGAAGCTTGGCAAATTCTGATTTGGCTTTTGATGTGTCTTTCTTATGTAGGGATAGAATAAGCCTCAATCTTTCATACCTTTAAGTCTTTGAAAGAATGAAATTGTCATTACATTAGCATTGCGTGGGCACATAGGTACACTTAGTTTTACCACTTTTCATAGCGAATGAGATGTCAAGTCTTTCGTATTGTGTTGAATACATTGATGCGTCTTATTGTACTTAGATGGGAACTCCATCTCTTAACACATATTTGCCATCTTTCTTTAGACAAAACAACGGATCTCTTTTTAGAGTAAAGACTTTGACTAATCATGGAGTATATGTAGGCCTCACTTTCATTAGAGCGCCAAAGCCGATTGATGAAATATTATCATCAATACAGTCATCGAGTGCCTTTTTGAGACTATGTCTTCCCAAGATCTTTTTTATTCTAACTTCGGATGTTGATACATATCGGCGTCTCTTGATCCATCAAGAGTCCATGTAAATCTGAAATGAACACACAAAGGCATAATTCATCATATCCCTTCCAAATCAAGTAGTTACTTAGTGTGTGTTTCAAAGTTTCTTTTGCAAACACGTGCTCCTATGGTCTGGAGCCACTTGATTCGGATGAATGAAGTCCGTTTAAGATCTTCATGTATATCTCTGATCCCGTAAAGATATTATGATGACCACATTCATAGGTTGCATGTTCAGTTATTCGGAAAACTACCAAACTGATAAAGTAGTGGAGTGCAAATGACATCCATTATGAGAGCATATCTCATCGTAGTCGATCCCAGTGCGTGTTAGTGAGAGACCTTGCGCCGTAAAGTGGGTCTAAGCTCTTGTTCTCACTACATTATCTAACAAAGACATAGTTGATAAAGTTTAGCTTGCAGTGTCGGCATCACATGCCCAAGAACTTATCTCTTTGTTAATGTGGGATCACATCTTTCGTTTAGGCCAATCAACTAAGTTGATATCCATCAACGAAAGGTGGTTCGATAAGGTGAGTCTAAGCTCTTGTTCTCACTACATTATCTAACAAAGACATAGTTGATAGAGTTTAGCTTGCGGTATCGGCATCACCTGCCCAATAACCTATCTCTTTGTTAATGTGGGATCACATCTTTCCTTTAGGCCAATCAACTAAGTTGATATCCATCAACGAAGGGTGGTTCGATAGTAGACTCATTATCCCACGTCCTCATGTACACTAGTGTAATACTTGTAGAGATCTCTATATAGATTGGATTTGAAATTGAGGCGTCCCCCAACGATAATCACAATTCAGACTTCATGAGACGGATTTGAGTATCACTGATCAATAGATCAGGTTATGCCAAGCTTGTTTTCTTCCTAGTGCAAGAAAGTATTGAACCTAAGGGCCTCCTTCTTTTTGGGGAGCCACACGGCCTTGTGACACCAATTTTGTAACTATATGGCGTCACCATATCACCATCCATGGTGATGGCGTCAAGACCAACTCATTTTAGTCGCGCCATGTCCTCTTAATATGACATTAATCATTGCAGACATATTTGCAACATGTGATCTCGTCATTTTAACATTTTAAACATTTGGGATCAAGATGAGACTTAGAAGGGACAAACCACGACAATTCACGTCGTTCCACTTGAACACTTGTGTTCTTATCTCCCCCTAACGGCGGAAATATTATCTCATCAAAGTGACAATCCGCAATTTAGCGGTGAATGAGATCGTCTGATAAGGTTTCTACATAAGCGGATTATAGGTGGAGGTTCATATCCAACCTAAACTTATTCCTCTCAAATGACCCATTATCATCTTATTCATTAATAGAAGTCATTTATATATGGAATTACAAAGTACCAATATGGTAATGATAAGGAATGCATAGTTCTAATCTAACTACATATCATGTTGGCATGAGGCCAAAACACACATATGGAATATCCTAGAACACTTTTTATATTTATGTTGTTTCGAAAAATAAGATAATTCATTAACTTAAGAGAATACAAGCCCAATACTATTTGATATAGCGACATAGTCTCTCTTTACAAGTAGGAGGTCATGAGTCTGTCTCACAAAAGACTTGTTGTAGCATTTAAGTTATTTAACTGATTAGAAAAAAAAAAATTAAGAGAATACAAGTGGCCATAAAATCCTATATGTACCAAATTAAACACTTTTTTTTTCTTTCTAATTGACATATAGATCATAAAGTAATTTAGAATTTTTATTTGTAGTAAAAAAAAGTTTATAGGTATTGCCCAATACCATTTGGTCTAGTGACATAGTCTCCTCTTATAAGTGAAAGATTGTGAGTTTGACTCATGAAGTTGTAATAGTTGGTTTCTTGATTAAATTTTTTTTATAGGTATCAAAAAATGTCTTTCATTTTAGTTTAGGTACTATGTGTGGTATTTACCTATCTAAATGCATGCCACGTAGGCGCATATAACGGAAAAACTAACGAAGGTACCATGTTAGGTAACGACAATACTTAAGGTACCATTTCAAGTAAAGAAAATTAGTAGTTACCAAAAATTACCTTTCGCAATAGTTCAAGTACCATTTTAGGTTTTTACCCTCTCCAAAATTAACAGAATATAAATAATTGAAAGGGAGATGGGTGCAAGAGAGATGGGTCGTGCTCAACTATTTTGGAGAATATGGAGTAGGGTCAAGGTGAAGGGACGAATTTGCCTTTGAAAAATTAACGGGGTTAACGTCGTTGACGATCACTGATGTTGAAAATAGGTTGGGATTGAAACATGAGATATGATTATGATATATAGTAAAGTTGGGTCACAAAACTTAATAGTCAAGCAAAGTTCAGATACTGTTTGAGGAACTTTCTCCTTGATAAATAATCTTCTTTCCTCTAGTACTTGACGTTTTATCCATATTCTAAACTCACATCTTAAGTTTCAAAAATATCATAATATATAATACATATATGATACTGACTTTGACTAAATATTTGTAACTGCAGCCGTTAGCTCCGATATATATGTGTTGCTGGACTAGGCAAGTGCCTATACTCGCCTCTATGTCAATCTGCCCCTGTTGCTGGCTGCATAATTGAAAGATTTTCGTCCAATGATTCCAATCATTGTTCGTTTCTCTTCTCCAAAGTTTTGAGCAAACCCATATACATTTTTTTCTATATAAATATCCAATTCTTTTTATCAGGTAAATTAAAACTATGTAAGTCGAACTCACAACCCCCTACTTACTAAAAGAGAGACTATGTCACTAGACCAAATGGTACTGAACAAAAATACCCAAATTGAGAGAGAGAGAGTGTGTGTGTGTGAGAAATTATGAATTTTTTTTTTTTTCCATTTTCGGAGGAAAATGGGGTTGGATTAATTGACACAAACCATGAAATTACATTGAAAAGATGAACTAACAGTTTAATGCAGATAGGGTCATAACAAAGTCGGAAGTAGTCTGACAACTTTTCCTAAGAAGAAGAATCCCTCATCTTCTCCTAATTTCCCTCAAATAGAGTAGCAATTGCCACGAGAGGATATTTTCTGTGGGTAATTGAGCCTGAAGCTTCAGTCATGTCTAAATCAACTTTATTTGCACGATGAGGCAAAGGCATCTCGGTTCTGCTCCAGCCCCGATTCCTCCTCCTCTTCACCGTCCTCACTATCTTCCTCATCTTCGTTTTCACTTCCACCCATCAAAAGGTAACTCTTTTCTTCCTCAGCCTTGATTCAAATTTAAACAGGATGAGCGGTAATTTTAGATCGACGAAGGGTTCGAAGGGCCAAAGGTCTGAATCGTCTGAGAGAATCTCTAGCAACCCTCAAACGTCGTTTCGGGGCCCCATGACAGCCAGACGTGCGACCCTTCTGGAGATGGCGTAGAGGCAGCCAAGCGTTTCCCATTCCTTGAGGCAGCCGGAGGTGCCCCCTTCATCAAGGCAGTTGTGGCCTCAGACCTAGACGGAGGTGTCTGCACCCCGTATGCCTGAGATACACCGGGCGCCCACTCCGGGTCCTACTACTTCGAATGGTGGGTCATCTGGGGTACAGATGCCGCCGCCTCATCTGTTCTTTCCGCGGATGATACCGGTCTTACCTGCAGTCGATGGCTTAGGGACGCCGATTTATCCACTACCCCCGCCAGTGGCTCCATCAATGGCGTACCGGTTCGTGCCTTTTGATTAGCCTCTTATTTCCGCGAGGGTATCATCATCGGCGACAGAGACGGAATCCGTCGCGTCCGCCGCATCGCCCTCAGGTAATGAAAGATGAATGATTTGTTTTCTTATAATTAATAATAAAGGATCTCCGATTTTAATAATCAATTTGGTTTATCATGTGATAGGCACCGTCGGAGCGAAGCCGACAAAGAAGAAGAGAGGTCCCGTCACAGGGAAGGCTCTCGAGAAGACCGTCAATACCTTAGGGAGGATCATCATCGATACTGACGGGGATGGCCACATAGTATCGGGAGTGAGGGAGGGAAGCTAGTGACGAGGTGATGAGTGCTATAGTGAGGGAGGCATGGCCGGACACGCAGGAGGAAGAGATGTCCGAAGCCATGTCCCGGATCGACACTTCAGATCCGAGGGTTGGGGCGAGGATCATGGGCACAGCCTTCCCATCGCGAGGAAACAACTTCTACCGCCGGGGTCTAGGAAAGAAGGGTGAGGGGGTCCTGAAGACCATTCCAGGATTTCAACGAAAGGCAGCCTCGACCAGTAGCAGGACGACTCAGCTAGAGTCGGAAGTTGAGAGACTACAGGAACAACAAGCTGCTCAGGCTGCCGCTCATGCCGCCCAGATCGCCTCCCAGACAGCCTATACTGCCGCGGTATATCCCACCTAGTAGGCCCAGCAACAGCAGATGTTCCAATACTTGCAGTAGTTTACAGCTACCCAGCTTCAGGGACTTCCGGCTTCGCCCATGCCTACGCCTATACCGCTACCTCAGCCGCCACAACCTCCTTAGCAACAACCTCCTCCGCAGCAGCCCCCAGAATCGGATATTGATTTAGACAATCTAGATTTTGTTTAGTTGATCAATTATATAGTTTTATGTGCTTGTTGCTGGTTATATGGAATTGTTCTGGTGTATTTTGCAGGTTGCTTAGAATGGTAATTTAGAAATTTCGGGTTTTTTTTTTTACTGGAATGGACTTATAGCCAACGAAACATGTAAGATATTCGTCAGCTATAGTATTTTTAATTTTTTTTATAAGGTTTAGCCGACGAATTATGGTATGTTTCGTCGGCTAAACCCTTCTAAAGCCGACGAAACAGACTATATTTCGTCGGCTATAGTTATTTTTTTAATTTTTTATTACATACTCTAGCCGACGAATATCTTAAATGTTTCGTCGGCTAAAGTCTCAGACTATGGTCGACAAAACATTTAAGATATTCGTCGGCTAAATTCTAGGACAATAGCCGACGACGTCTTCTAGTTTTGTCGGCTAAAGTAATCGCCGACGACTCTTTCCCGATGAAACCATAGCCGACGAAAAGCCTGACGAATTAAGCTAACAGGCCGACGAAACTTTTTAGTCGGCTAAAGTGCTTGTCCTGGTAGTGTTTGGCTTCATTGTGTCTGAATGATTTTTTGTAATTTTTTCTTCTTTTTCAAAGATCAGATGTTTATCTGAATTTCATGATCCAATTTGAGGTGTTTTACAAGCTTATTGACATTCAACTTGACTAAAGCAATTATGTGATTATCATATGTTTTGTGATCACCGTGAATAACAGATTCAAGTTTTTGATGTAAAATATAACTTTCATGCGTTTATGATAGCAAAACCATTTACATTGTTAATTTGAACAGATGTGGATTTGATAATCCAAGAGCATACTATCTAAATTTCGAATACTTGAGATTTTATATACTGTATAATCCAGAATGCATAAAGCAATAGGTTTCTGTAACATTTGAGATTTTATTCATTGTGATTTTGTTATATTAAATAGATTGTATTTACTGTTATAACATTAGAATGTGATATGCAATATATCCCCGCGGCAAGGCGCGGGTAAATTATCTAGTTTAACTATATACTATAGCGTAGTCGACTGTTCACAAGCATGTGAACAGTGATTTTTTTGTTTTTTGAAATAGGTAATTTAGATTTTTTTAGATAGGCTCTCTCTCGGTAAAGAATGTTTTACCCTCCATTTTTGACTTTTCTTCTACCTCCTGAATCTTCCGGATCGATCTTGCCTCTTCAGACCTCCTTTATTTTTATTTCTCCTGTCTCTCTGTCTTTGCATCTCAGAGAATATCGTCGCTTCGTTTCATCTCTTTCACTATTGTTCCGTTTTGTGCCTATTTAACTATATATATTTGTTTGTCAACTATTCATAAGCATGTGAACAGTGTGAAAACACTGTTCATTAAAAACAATGAAGTTTTTTTTTGTTTTTTGTTTTTGTTCTGAAACAGGCAATTTAGATTTTTCTAGATAGGCTCTCTCTCGGCAAAGAATTTTTTGCCCTCTATTTTTGACTTTTCTTCTGCCTCCTGAATCTTCTGGATCGATCTTGCCTCTTCAGACCTCCTTTATTTTTATTTCTCCTATCTCTCTGTCTTTGCATCTCAGAGAATATCGCCGCTTCGTTTCATCTCTTTCACTATTGTTCCGTTTTGTGTCTATTTAACTATATACATTTGTTGGTCAACTGTTCATAAGCATGTGAACAGTGTGAAAACATTGTTCATTAACAATAGTGAACTTTTTTTTTTTGTTCTGAAACATGTAATTTAAATTTTTCTGGATATGCTCTCTCTCGTCAAAGACTTTTTTGCCCTCCATTTTTTACTTTTCTTCTGCCTCCTGAATCTTCCGAATCGATCTTGCCTCTTCAGACCTCCTTTATTTTTATTTCTCCCGTCTCTCTATCTTTGCATCTCACAGAATATCGCCGCTTCGTTTCATTTCTTTCACTATTATTCTGTTTTGTGCCCATATACTATTACTTGGTTAACTGTTCATAAGCACTGTGAACAGTGTGCAGACTTTTTTACCCTGCTGATGGGTTTACCCTTCGTTAACTCTAGATATAATTTTTTATTTTTTTTCCGCCGTTTCTCGCTCTCTCTCTCGCCGAACATTTCTCCATCTTTCTCACACTCTCTAGACTCTTCTCGAAATAGCTCCAACATTTCTCACAAAACAGAAGAGTCTAAAGATATTAATATATTGACGTGATAATTTATTACCCCGTTGTTTCACAGAACTATTTTTGTCATTAATTTTCTCTTCTGCTTTGTATACGTACAAATCAAAACAATTGAAGCATTTATATTTTGGGTAGAACACAAGACTAGCTAGATATTTTGTTGTATAAAGGTTGTTTTTGTGATAGCTCTTATACATATGTGGAATATGCATAATGTGGATATTACACCGCGCCAAGACGCGGGTATCAACTCTAGTTTGCCCTTACATTATCTGGTTTTAGCTCTACGCTGTTGTAAAATAATTGACAGGTGTTAGCATAACATTTTTATTTTTATTTAAGAAATTATTGATGCATACACACCACGTGGCTCGTGCGACCACCCAATTACACACGAAAACGTGTCACTTTTTTTTTCTAACTCATCTTTGCTGAAAATAAAATTGAAAAAACAAATCGGATTTCCTATCTCCGATCAAACCACCAGGTCTTTTATGAGGCCATTTAAATGAGTTGTTTTCTTAAATTTTGGATACCGTTCATCCGATACTTGCGGTTACAACTTTATTCTGAATTTTCGTGTCTCGAGTTTCAAAAATATCAGGATTATATTTGTGACACTCATTGCGACCTTTATATTCGTAGATGGATCAGTTGGCTCTGTTACAAAGGTCGCTAATTGAATAATATGAAAAACATTTTCATCCGATGATTCAAATCACTAGTCATAACCCGAAATTTTAATATGTATATATATATATATGTATATATATCTATTTATTTGTTGATATATATACACTCAGTATATGCAGAAATTAATTTAGTTTTTATTTAATTTTACTTTGGGTTAAGTATGAGTGTGTTCAGCCCATAACCCAACATCATAACCCAATACCCAAATTTACCCAATTAACCCAAAAAAAAACCCAGAAACATATTCAGGAAATTTGCCGTAGAAAGTCGCTCTGGTTTGTCGACCTCTAAACTCAAAGTTTTGTCCTCTCTTCTTCGTCGCCTTCTTCTTCTTCGATCCTTCCGACCAGATGTTTCCCAATCCGAAACCTTACCGCCATGAAACTTAGAAACCGTCGTAGAAAAACTTAAACAATAGAAACCGCCTTGGGAAGTAGCAAGTGTCAAGGTGGTGGAGAACAAGTTACCTATTGGGTGACTCCTCAAAGCTAGATTCCTAGTCTAGTACCTAAACATGTAAGGTTTAGATTGAACAATTCAATTTTGCTTCTTTTGATCTTGTCTTAGATGCCAAGTTCTACCCCTTTCCCAGACACTATAAATAGGATTGAGTTCTGTAGATTTTTTGAGGTTTTCAGAAGTCTTTCCTACTTACAGAGAGAGAGAGAGAGAGAGAGAGTGGTGTTGTAGGACGTTGGTAGAAGAACTCAGGTTTGATTCTTTTTTATGTTCTGATCAATTGAATGTTTCTATTTAAAAGTGAGTATATGTTCTAAGTTTGTGAAATCAAAAGTTCTTATTTTGGTTTTACTGTTTCATTGATTTGATTAGTTGTTATTATCGACTGGTTTTAGTTTTGTTGAGTTCTGTAGGATTGCTAATTCTTTAGTTTTGGTTATGTTTGATTTGAGTTTCTTGGTTAGTCAAATTAGCCTTTTACTTGATTAGTAGAAGATCAATGTGCAGTTGTTGTTGTTACTTGCTCAGACACTACCAGGACAAGCACTTTAGTCGACGAAAAAGTTTCGTCGGCCTGTTTGCTTAATTCGTCGCCGAAGATCTTAGCCGACGAGCCTTCGTCGGCTATGGTTTCATCGGGAAAGGGTCGTCGGCGATGACTTTAGCCGACAACACTAGAAGACGTCGTCGGCTATTATCTGAGACATTAGCCGACGAATCAGATATTCGTCGGCTAAAGTATATAATAAAAATTAAAAAAAAAACTATAGCCGATGAAATATAGTCTATTTTGTCGGCTAAACATGCCATAATTCGTCGGCTAAACCTTATAAAAAAAAATTAAAAAATACTATAGCCGACGCATATCTTTGGCTAAAGTATTTAAATATCGTCGGCTAAAGTTGCTGGTTTTTGAAACAAAAAACTGCAGAAACTTTCGGTCACCTCCAATCACCACCAAAATTTGACAGAATTTTCCTCTCACATTTCGAACAACTTTCTAGAAGAAGTCCAAGCCCAATTCTAAGCCTAAACAAGTCAATTGAATCAAAATATAAAAATCTCCAATTTTAAACCCTAAAAACTTCAAATCTTCGATTCTCCTCACACACACCGAATCGAGCTACCAAATTCTAGGGGAATGTAGTACTAATCAAACTCAACTTATCCATATATAGAACTCACTAAATGGTGACCTGAGGAAGGAGAAATTCGATCGACACCGAATCTGAACCGGCGGAGTTTTGGAGCTCGATTTATCCCTCATGGCGGCGCCACTCGATGCACCAATTGTCCAGGAATGAAGTAGAGACGACGGCGAAGCTTTTGGGACAAGTGTGGCGGTCTTCGGTTGACACGACCCACCCTGAATTTCACCCTAAACCCGGAGTAAATCGTGCGGGGACCACCTCCAAGGAAAGATTTACCGCTAACTTTGGTACAACCTCCCTTGAAAATGGACAACCCTTCTAATAGAAACCTGCAAACACGTCTAAAGGTTCCAAATCCAACCTTAGACTCCTGGAGCCTTCGTGCTCCCCACAAATTACAACCTCTCCCAATATAGATTTACTAATCTAACAAAGATTCTATAACCAACATATTCAGAGCAACTCTATTTTAGAGGAAATGAACTAGAAATAAATAGAAAAGAGCGGAAGCTATAATATTGATTATGCCTCTTCTCCATGTACGCCCGATCTCAACTATGCAATCATGCAGACTGGGCATTTTAAAACGAAGGGCCCAGGGGAAGACATTTAATAACGTTAGAGTGAGTGGATATAAATAATTTAATAACAAAATATTTATGTATTCCCATTTTAATTTCATAGAAAATATACTGCATGCGGCAGCTTAAAAGCGCTCAATTCATAATCTGACAATTTCACAACTAGCACTGGCTAGTCACAAACTCAAATAAAATGGAGCCTCTCAGGCTAAACCATATATAATCATATATTCGTATGTATCTACACTCGTCAGACTCCTTGTATGAATCCTAGAAACAATTCAGAAAAATAGAAATTCATACAAGGTTACAACGCTGGCGTCTAACGCTCACGTTGCGCCATAATGGTATTTTTCCTCATTATGACCGAAAAGGGGCGGTGTACATATACGTGTGGACTCCCTATATGAAAACCTAAATAAACTGAAAAAGAAAAAAGTTTTCATATAGGGCTATGACGCTTGTGTCTAACACACACAACACGTCATAATGGTATTTACCTCATTATGACGGACCAAGCACGTATGGCTAGCTAGCATTTATATACATACTATTCTCATAAAATCCAAAACATATATATCCACCGAAAATCTCATTTTCGGGTTCTCTCCAAAGGAGGAAAAATTATCAAATAGGCGAGAAATTAATAAATCTCATAAGAATAAACAAATGATTAATAAAATCATTCATCGCATGCTTTTTATTTTAAACAAAGGTCCACTCACAACTTTAGGCCTAAGCCTGACGTCGATCCGAGGTCTCTCCAATTTGAGTCTCCTCACGTCCTGTTCCAAATGTATAATTAATTTCCCACTAAAAATCCAATATTGATAAAATAGGCAAAATTAATCGAGAGCCATAATCACGCTCATCATTGCCTAAGTTCGATATTCTTAAATCGAAACGATCCAAACTTTAATATCATATTCGGCAGTTGTAAATACAACCTTCCCAATAAATTGATTTAAATCCTATGATCGGATTTTACATTATTTAACCGTTTAAATACCAAACTTTGGAAATTCACAAACCTATTCAAAACTCGTCCAAAAATTCCACAATTCACTTCATTAAATTCCTCTAATTATTACACATTTAAAATTATACAAAACCCCAAAACGGCGGCGGCGGCGACGGCGGCGGCCGGAGGTCGATTCCGGCGACGTCCAAATTCTACCAAATTTTAACAGAATCTTCCTCTCATCATCCCAAACAACTTTCATAACTATCACTAAGTCCAATTTCAAGCCTAACTAGGTTAATCGAACGAAAACATCCTAAAAGCCCTAGAATTTCAACTTCGAATTTCTCCTTACCGAGATCAAGAGGGATCGAGCCTTTTGGAGGGATTGAAGCACGGGAGGAGAGCTTCAAAACGAGCCAAAGATCACCGGCTTTGGTGGCCGGAGGAGGGAGCTCCGGCGAAAGAGGCAATCGGCTGCTAGGGGAGTTTCCTCCCCGTTCGGCGACGCAACCGGCCGGTCACCGGCCCAGAAAGAGAGAGGGAACGGCGGGGGTCCGAACGGAACCAGTCCGGACGGCGGCAGCTGGTGGCTGAAGTTTCCGGCGAGAGAGAGAGCTCGGGGAGCTCGGGGAAAGGAAGAAGGAAGAGAAAGAAAAAGAGAAGAAGGATTGGGCTCGGGCTGCTCCCCTCCACCCGGTCCATCATTTAAACCCAAAAAAAAATATACCCACTAAAATTTTTACCCCTTTTTACCAACTCAAAATCTTTACCATTTAATTAATAACTTTTTCATGCTAATTCCGATTTTAACGCGTGACATGTCTACAAACTCGTAATCACGTCCTCTACAACTTTCATGAAGAAAGTTTTCCCAAATTCCAAATGGAAGAAAAAGTCAACTTTAAGGTCCTTAACAGTAAACGGTTACTTAATACGGTAAAAGACAAATAATTCCAAAGTAAATAACCGTAAAATAACTTAAGGACTGGGGTGTGACATCGGTGGCTTGACGGCGGAGCTAGGCCGAGAAGAAAATCCGGCAGGCTGTGACACGACCCGCCCCGAATTTCACCCTAAACCCGGAGTAAATCGTGCGGGGACCACCTCCAAGGAAAGATTTACCGCAAAATTCAGTACAACCTCCCTTGAAAATGGACAACCCTTCCAATAAAAACCTGCAAACACTTCTAAAGGTTCCAAATCCAACCTTAACTTCTGGAGCCTTCGTGCTCCTCAAAAACAATCATCACCAACAGGATAATAAACATTATCTAAGATAATATACATCATCCGTCAAATATTCTAAAATATAAACAAGCCTTCACCCACAACTAAAAATATATACATTAAACCCAAGTATTCAGAGCTACTAGACACTAGCGGAAGCAAGAAAAAGACAAGTAGGCTAAACAGGTAACCTACTGGTGAAAGGTGGTGGAAATACGGGTGACTATGTCTCGTCTCCTACTAGATCCAATCCGAACTCTGCAGACTGGGCATTTTAAAACGAAGGGCCCAGGGGAAGACATTTAATAATATTGTAGTGAGTGGACAAAAATAATTTAATAATAAACTATTTATGCATTCCCAATTTAATTTCATAAAAAAATATACTGCATGAGGCAGCTTAAAAGTGTTCGACTCATAAACTGGCAATTTTACGACTAGCACTGGCTAGTCACCAACTCAAATAAAATGAAGCCTCTCAGGCTAAACCATATATATTCATATATTCGTATGTATCTACACTCGTCAGACTCCTTGTATGAATCCTAGAAACAATTCAGAAAAAAATAGAAATTCATACAAGGCTACAATGCTGGCGTCTAACGCTCACGTTGCGCCATAATGATATTTTTCCTCATTATGACCGAAAAGGAACGGTGTACATATACGTGTGGACTCCCTATATGAAAACCTAAATAAACTGAAAAGAAAGAAGTTTTCATATAGGGCTATGACGCTTGTGTCTAACACGCACGACACGTCATAATGGTATTTACCTCATTATGACGGACCAAGCACGTATGGCTAGCTAGCATTTATATACATACTATTCTCATAAAATCCAAAACATATATATCCACCGAAAATCTCATTTTCGGGATCTCTCTAAAGGAGGAAAAATTATCAAATAGGCGAGAAATCAATAATCTCATCAGAATAAACAAATGATTAATAAAATCATTCATCGCATGCTTTTTATTTAAAACAAAAGTCAACTCACAAATTAGGCCTAAGCCTGATGACACTCCGAGGCTTCTTCTGCTCGGGCCTCCTCACGTCCTGTTCCAAATATATAATTAATTTACCAACTGAATTCCAGTATTTATAAAATAGGCAAAATTAATCGAGATCCATAATTACGCTCATCATTGCCTAAGTTCGATATTCTTAAATCGGAACGATCCAAACTTTTATATCATAGTAGGCAGTCGTATAAACAACATTTCCCAGAAATTGATTTAAATCCTACGGTCGGATTTTACATTATTTAACCGCTTAAATACCAAACTTCGGAAATTCACAAACCTATTCAAAACTCGTCCGAAAATTCTAAAACTCATTCCATTAAATTCCTCATAAAAGTCTCCACCTAAAACAATTTTTCCAGCGGCGGCGGCCGGCGACCATCTCCGGCGACGTCCAAATTCTACCAAATTTTAACACCAGCTTCCTCTCATCATTTCAAACAACTTTCATAACTATCACTAAGTCCAATTTCAAGCCTAACTAGGTCAATCGAACGAAAACATCCTAAAAGCCCTAGAATTTTAACTTCGAATTTCTCCTTACCGAGCTCAAGAGGGATCGAGCCTTTTTGAGGGGTTGTTGCACGGGAGGAGAGCTTCAAAACCGTACCAAGCTTGCCCGGATTGGTGGCTGGAGGAGGGAGTTCCGGCGAAGGGAAGCTCAAGGCAGCCGCGCCTTTCGGGCGGCACTGCTCCTTCACGGCGGCGCTAGGGAGGCTGTGACCGTTCTAGAATGGAAGCTGGGTTGATGGCCGACCTTTTGGGACCGGTGCGGCGGCGAACGGTGGCCGGACGGCGGAGAAGAAAATCCGGCAGGGGGGAGAGTCGGGTGCGGGAGCGGGAGAGGAGAGAGAGAATCGGGAGGGAAGAGAGAGAAATATGTTGGGCTTGGCCCAACTGTTTCCAACCCAAAAATATACCCAATCCAAAAATTTAACACCCCCAAAAATAATACCCTAATAAAATTACCCTTTACTAGCTAAATTTACCATTTTTACCGTCGTTACATTTTTCTCCTACGAATAACTCTCCAAAATAATCGTCCCTCAAAACCCCTCTAGGTACCAATTAAACTATATGTCAATGTCGAAGACGGTAAAATTCTTATTATAATCAAGCTAGTAAATAAGATAAAATCTTACGGGTCGGGATGTGACAGGCTGACTTCTTACCATCCACCTCCGGTAAAACTCTTATATAAAGAACTTTACCTGACGAAAATATATGTAAAGTCGTCGGCTAAACTCCTTTAAAAATTTTGAAAATATTGGTTGACCGCCAAAATTTTTTGACAATAGCCGACGAAATCATATATTTTCGTCGGTTTAAGTCCTTTGAAAATTTTCCCCCAAATTTAGTTTGCCACCGAATTTTTTGACTTTAGCCGACGACTTTTCATATATTTTCGTCGGCTAAAGTTATTTGAAAATTTTCCTCCAAATTTGGTTTACCGCCAAACAATTTTTGACCTTAGCCGACGACTTTTTTAATATCTCGTCAGCTAAAGTCTATAAATTCACGAAAAACGCTCATATCTCCCTCTATATTACGTAGTTTGGTCAAACCTTCCACACAAAAAACTTTTACGTAGATGAGACGCAACCGCCTATATAAAAATTTTGAGACATTTACCTTCCAACGATAGGGCTCCCCATAAGGAATAATAACGGTAAATAGGGTTGACCGCTACTATCGGCACCGAGACGTTACCTGATTTTTGAACCATAGCCGTATTTCACCATTCTGAACACATCTTTCACAAGATTTTTGATAATTTTGCTTCCTATGTAGAGTTGGTTCACAAAGTTGTATAACCTACTAAACAAATTATACAACATTAATAGACACGTTGTGATTCCGATGACTCAAATTCACAAACCAAAATTCGACCGTCACATATGGACCCAGATGGGTCCCACGTTGAGATAAATCAGAATTCTTCTCCAGGAAGCTCAGGTGCGTCTGGTTTTCCCCTGTCTACACCATTACTCTAAGAATCTGCCGGAGATGACCGTTACAAAAGGTATTTAGGTAACCTAAATTTTACCTAAATTGTTTAATCAAAATATTGTGTTTAGAAAATCAAAGAGGGTTACAAAAGGTATTTTAAAGAAACAATATGAACCTGATATCAAAGCTAAAATTAAGTATCATGTAACCAATTACATGTCTAACTATAGATTGTCCGAGTCACACGCCCTTGTCATTAATCAATTATCTAATGTTTCTATTCCTAGTAGTGTACATGATGCAATGGAGGATCCCAAGTGGACTCAGGCGATGAACGAAGAGCTAGAGGCATTACAGAAAACTCGACTTGGGATATTGTGCCTAAACCAGCTGGGAAGAAGATCGTTGGATGTCGTTGGGTATTCACCGTAAAGTTGAAAGCAGATGGGAGCATTGACAGGTATAAAGCACGGTTGGTTGCCAAAGGATACACCCAGCGGTATGGCATTGATCATGAAGAAACGTTTGCGCCTATAGCAAAGATCAACACTGTTCGAATCTTGATTTCACTTGCAGGAACTAAAGATTGGCCTCTACGATAGTTTGATGTGAAGAATGCTTTCCTCAATGGAAACTTGGAAGAAGAGGTGTATATGGACATGCCCCCGGGAGCCAAATGTAGACCTTGTGATGTTGAAAAAGTTTGTAAGTTGAAGAAGTCTCTGTATGGTTTGAAGCAGTCTCCTAAAGCTTGGTTTGGAAGATTCTCCAAATCAATGAAGACATTTGGTTATAGGCAAAGCAACTCGGATCACACTTTGTTCATCAAGCGTAACCAGGGTAAGATCACCATTCTGATTGTGTATGTTGATGATATGATTGTTACAGGAGATGACCTAAAGGAGATGGAGGCTCTACAAAAGTATCTTTCAAAAGAGTTTGAGATGAAGGACCTTGGACAGTTGAAGAATTTTCTCGGAATTGAAGTTGCAAGGTCAGAGAATTGAATTTCTTTATCCTAACGAAAGTATGTACTTGACTTGTTAGCTGAGACTGGAATGCTTGACTGCAAGCCTGTTGAGACACCAATTGAGATGAATCACAACCTTGCCATCTATCTGAATCAAGTTCCAACTGATAAAGGAAGGTACCAACGTCTAGTTGGGAGACTTATTTATCTTTCTCATACTAGACCTGATATTGCTTATGATGTGAGTGTGGTTAGTCAATTTATGCATTGTCCTAGTGAAGAGCATATGGATGCAGTGTATCGTATTTTGAAGTATCTTAAGATGGCACCTGGAAAAGGCTTGTTGTTTGAAAAGAAGGGTGAATTGGAAGTTGTAGGGTACACAGATGCTGATTGGGCTGGTGACAGACTGTCTACATTTGGGTATTTTACATTTGTTGGAGGAAACCTTGTAACTTGGTGTAGTAAGAAGCAGAAGGTTGTTGCCAGGTCAAGTGCTGAAGCAGAATTTCGAGGTATGGCACATGGAGTTTGTGAGATGTTATGGATTCGTAATGTGTTGAAAGAATTGGGTTTTAAACTCAGAAAACCTATGGACTTGCATTGTGATAACACGTCTGCAATTGAAATTGCTCATAATCCTGTTCAACATGACCGGACCAAGCATGAGGAGGTAGATCGACATTTTATCAAGGAAAACTTGGACAGGAAAATAATATGTTTCCCTTTTGTGTATACAGAAGACCAATTGGCAAATGTTTTTACGAAAGAAGTGTCAAAGAAAGTGTTTGACGACTCAGTTGGCAAGTTGGGCATGATTGATATCTATGCACCAACTTGAGGGGGAGTGTAGAGTATTTGTAAATATTTACTTTCCTTGTATGTGTAGGTTAAATATTTTGTGTAGATGTAGGATATATTTTTCCTATTAGCCCTACAATTGTATCTCTATATAAACCTCTAATATAGAGAAAAATATACATTGAAGCATTCCAAATCGTATTAAATCCTTATTTTCTACTGAATTTTCTTGCTGGAAGAATAAAACCTCAAATATATATACAATGCCAATAACTTTTGCAGCTGCATACCTAGTTTAGTCTTTGTTATAGTTATATAAGTTATCGTGTTTGGAAAGCCAATAGGTGAACCCATGAACTCATATATTGGGTTCAGAGAGAGGTTTTTGTGAGTCTATGCACGTCATGTTTATGTCTTCCTATTGCAATTAGAATGGTCTTTAGTTTCAAGCCTCCATCTGAAATGTGTGAATTTAATTAATGTTGTAAAACAAAAAGAATAGATTGAGAAATGAGAGAAACAACCAAGAGAATGAGAGAATATGTGTATATTATTAAGTAGGGAACCATCTCTTATATAGAGATGAGACCATGATGTAAATTACAATAACAACTCTAGTCGGCTAATTACAAGAATGCCCACTAAGTAATAACTATTTACAACACTCCCCCTTGGGTATTCTCTGTCATTAGCTTCCTCTAATATGTGCTTCGGTGTTGCCTCGTCAAAACCTTGCTAGGTAATAAAAACTCTATGGGACAAAAACAATCCTGGTCGAAGGAGAAAAGAGTACAACACACAAGTAGCAGTGATAGTCAGAACCCTTGATTTCGGTGAAACGGTTTAGTCTGGATCATAAGATGTGAGTCTGTGGGAGATAGATGCATAATAGTTGCTACACCAAAACCTTGCCCGGTAAACCCAGTGGGACAAACCCGTGGTCGAAGGGAAAAGATGAGCAAATGCATATATTTCAAATAAAGGCATCTTCAAGATGCAGCATGAGCAAGGTGACTAATTACATGTGTGCCTCATTAAAACCTTGCCAGGTAACAAAACCCAGTGGGACAAAATAACCCTGGACGAAGGACAAAAAAAGTACACAATGGTCAAGAGTATGCTTTAGGATACTCCCCCTAATATTGACTCCCCCTGAAAACTACACACTAGGTAAAACTACTACATTGATCATGCTTCTTGAATAACTTAATAGTCAACATGATTTAAAGAGGTTTTTGTTTCATATACCTCTAAAATTATTGTATTCCCTATAGTAAAGACATAACCAGTTGGGAATAAGCCTTGTGTGGGTTTACATAACCCGTGTCAGCATATTTAACAAGGCAAACAGCATTCCAAGGATCATAGGCGGTTGATCCATTCCATGATGCCTAGGGATAGAACGAGCCCTTTTCCGTCATACATTTAAAGTAACGGAAAATTGTCTTTTATGCCATTTACGGAGACGGCGTGTTGACACAAAGCTATATCTAGCTAACAAATTCACATCAGATGAGATGTCCGGTCAAGGCCATTTAACCAAGTACAATAATGCACCTATTGTACTTAGATATGAGTCTTCTGGCCTCAATATCTCTTCGTTATTATCTGCACGATAATACGGGTGTCTTTAGACCTCGGACGACTATAGGTGTGCTTAAATACTTTGTTTTATCCTCATCAAAGTATCTTAACATCTTCTAGATTTAATTTGATTGATGGACCAAAATTCCATCTGCACTTTGCACGACTTCAGGTGGACAAAATAATATTTAGTCTCCTAAAGACATTAATCTCAAACTCTGATTTTAGGTGTTTTATAATTTCCTTAATCTCTTCAAGAGTATCAGTCAAATTCATGTCATTGACATAAATTATCACAAATTACAAACCCGGAATTTGTTTCCTTAAAACACGTATGGACATAATCTATTTGTTCATATATCCCACCCCAAGCAAATATTCACTTAGACAATTATACCAACTCTGTCTGGATTGTTTGAACCCTTAAAGTGAACTACTCTAGCAAATGGAGAGCATGTTCTGTGGTCTAGAACTATTTGCATTGGGTAACAGAAGTCCTTCAGGAAACTTCATGTATGCATGTCTTTATATTCAAATCCCCATAGAGATAAGTTGTTACCACATTCATAGGCTGCTTATTCAGTTATTTGGAAACTACCAAACTGATAAGGTAGTGGAACGTTATGACGTCCATTACGGGAAAATACTTCTCCTCGTAATCAATCGCAGGGCGTTGAGAAAATCCTTGCGCCACTAAACGAGACTTATATCACAATCTTGTTTTTCTCATTAAGCTTCCTTACAAATACCCATCTAAACAATATAGGTTTAACATGGGTAGGTGTGGGAACAACAGGCCCATAACACCTTTCTCTTAGTTAAAGAATCTGATTTGACCTGGATTGTTTCTTTCCTTTTTAGCCAGTCGTCTCTTCGTTGAGATCTATTAATGGAGCAAGGTTCAACATCATCGCTTATTATAAATTCGGTGGCCACCGCAAATACAAACATATCATCGATGAATTCTCATTCCGATTCAATATCTCACAAAATTTACCGAGATTTTCTATTCTCAGGAGAGGGTTTAAATGTTGGAGCGTCCCCCAACTTCGTCTCTTCTAGGACAAACCCATAATCCGGATTTATCTCGTGAGTTGAATTGGTTTGAGATTGCGATGGCAAGAAGATTCATTTTGTGCCAAGTTTACCCTCTTCTAGGGATAAGAATTGTTCGAACCTAATGGTCTACCTCGCTTCTGGGCAGGGACTATGACTGGTTAGCCGCCATGGCCGTACCTCGTCCAACTAGGACGATACGTCCTACGGGGACATTTATCCTTGCAGGTTTGCAGCAGGTATATATGATCTCGTCACTTTAACTAGATCTAGTGAAGTGTGTAGTATATTATGGGTTACACTACGTAGATCTAGGATTCTTTGCACTTCAACTAGAAGTAGAATTCTTCGCACTTCAATTTCACATGTGCGGTTTGGGGATCAAGATGAGACATTCTACACGTCGTTCATCAGGAACGCTCACATTCTTATCTCCCCCTAACGGCGGGAAGACTGTCTCATCAAAGTGACGACCGCAAATCTAGCGGTATAGAGATCTCATGTCAAGGGCTCTTAGGTGCACATAATGGATAGGGTTCATAATCAACATATATGCCCATCCTTTGTTGAGGACCCGATTTTGTACGTTGTGGCGGCACAATTGGCACGGAGACTGTAAACCCAAATGCTTGTAAGTGCAAAATCATCAGGTTCACACCCAGTCACCAACTGTAACACGAAGTAAGACGGGTAGCAGTGGGCCTCAACTGGACCGATATGGCTGCATGCAAGATTGCATAGCCCGACGCAAACAGTAGAAGCTTGGTGCGCATTATCAAGGTTCTATATGCGAGACCATCTTAGGTTTGAACATAAGAAACTATATGTTTTACAAAACCCAAGGGATATGCAATAATCATCGAAAACCTTCGATGTAAACTCTCCGGCATTATCAAGTCTTATAGACTTTATGGGATAATCCGAGTGGTATATCCTCTATTTCATGGGTGGGAGTTTAGCAAACGCAGCATTTTCATGTGGACAATAATATGACATCTGATCACTTTTGTCGATGCATCAACCAAAACCATTAATATTTAACTGGTCCGTATGGTGGTTGGATAGGTCCACGTATTTTCCCTTGCATTCTGTGCATAAAGAGATAGTATATATTCTAGTCTTTGCATGTGATGGTCTACTATTCAACATTCTTAACGAGCAGCTTGACATAATGTGTCATTAAAGATAAGACCCTTATTCTGAGGGGGATGCCCGTGTGATAATTGAGTTGAGGATACGGTGCATCATATGTTTTTCCTGGGTGCATCAAACACCAATACTATAGCTAGTATTTGCTCGAATCATTTAGCTACTAGCTAATAAATTTGAATATATTCAATGTACGTTTTTGGCCGCACATTCGAAGGTTATGCAAAGATATTACACCATTTTTCTGGTGGCTTCAACGTTTAAGCATTGGTTTCAATGAACTTACCTTTCAATAACGTTCTTCTGAAACGTAGAGGTATTTTACCTCATCAACCAGACGAGAATGCTCAATTCCTTAATATTGATAACACAAATCAATTTTGATTTAGATTCTAGGGCATTAAGCCTTTTCATTTCAATATTCTCTAATTATGATTTGCTTCAGGCAAGGAAGATGTCTACTTCAAATAGTTTCTTCTGGAGACTACCAATTAACATGATAAAAGCTACCGATGTGATCATATCTGGTGAATTTTAGAATGAAACTTCAAGTTTCTTAAGGGGGTAATTATCGAAACTACATGTTCGATTTATACATGAACTACTGGTTCATTTCTGAACTACCGGTTCATTTTTGAACTACCGATTCATTAGGTACATATATTTTCAAATTATAATCATGTAGCAATTGATGATATTAATTCCATGCTACTAATTTAGCATAGTGAATATGTCACGTAACTATATGTAAATGCTTCTGGCAATTAACCACACATTATATATGGTGAATATATTAACAACAGCCATTATGAGAAAATATTTGGAGAGTCTTATAGACATACATAATGACTAGGTACGAAAAACCAGTGTCATTAATTATTTTTCTTTTGTTTGATTCTGCTGGACCAAAGGAATTGACTGTAATTAAAGTGAAATAAATAAACCTAGCCTCTACATACTTTACAAGCCTACGGGGCATTTCTGAGAGATATGTTGGGCTTTTAGGTCCCATAGAGGGAGAGTAGGCCTACTGGGCTAAGAATGGTCTACCAAGAAATGCAATGTTATTAATCAACCATTTCGGTAACTCCAATTGTATACGACCAGGTAAGCCATGATGAGGTGGTGGAGCGAGGCTCACTTAAGTACACATCCTCAAAAGTACACATCCTCAAAAGTACTTGCCTAGACATCGCATCCAACTGGGTGAGCCTAGTTTGAGAAGAATTATAATCATTGTATAGACTCATGGCGACACATGGCGAGCTTCTGTGCTAGCCTTGTAGCTTGCATCAAGCCTTGTAGCTTGCATCAAGCTTATGTGCTAGCCTTGTAGCCTTGTAGCCTTGTAGCTTGCATTAAGCTTCTGGCTCAATTTCGTGCATATACAGGCTTGATTTAAGTTTCTGACTTAACATTATTAATATTCACCAATATAACATAAACCAATGCAATATATGTTATTAAATCGTAACAGACAAACTTAATGTGAAAGAAATTATATGAAACCGAAATAAATTAAATTATAACGGAAACAATTTAATTCTCATTGACATAATGTATATGCAATACAATTGGCATTTACTAAACCAATAAATGTCAACACCGTAGCGGTTACGTGCAAAATAAATTCATTTGCATCATTAATTGCTTCCGGCAAAATGCGTCATTACATCCCCATAACAATTCATATAAATGATAACATAATTGAGAATTGATTAAATAAAACTGACGCAATTTGAATTTGGTAATTAACCGACATTTAATATATGACATAAATTACTAAATAAATATCATTTATGCTGCGGTTAAGTACCAAAGGCAATGAATTCAAATCTCATTAATGCTTCTAGCATTACACATAAGTATTAAATTGGATGAATGCTTCTGGCATAACATTTATGTAATAATCGCGTAATTAAACCCTAATGCTTCAAGCACAAATTATGGGGTTATAAATGTGTAATTGCTTATGGCATTATACCCTCATAAACGTCAAATTGAAATGAATATAATTCTAATTCGTAATTGACCTTAAATTAGGATCCGACATAAAGTCAATAGTAAATATCATTTATGTAGCGGTTATAGGTTTAAATCTCATTAATGCTTATAACATTATGTATTACTATATTAGTAATAAATGAGGTAAATGCTACTGGCATAACGTTTATATAATAATTACGTAATTAAACCCAAAATTCATGCTTCTAGCATAATGAATTATAATGGCAATTATTCAAATTGACGTAACCGAATATTAAATTCATAACGTTTCTAACCATTACGGTAAGAATATTCGAACTAACGATTAAAACTATAACGCTTATATATTAATTTGAGTAATAATTCCGCCCATTACGATTCTAGCATAATTGATTATGATGGACATAATTTCGGCGATCATTGCGTAGATGTAACGTCTAGTATAAACGACCAAATTAATGGTTGCGTGCGTTACTTCTGGAACGCATTCATGTACTCGAATTTACACATAAATAACATAATCAGTGCTACGCGACGTTATACAAATGACGTTACATAATCAGTGCTACGCATTCATGTACGGATTTTACTAAACCCATTAAGAGCAATATTAATTCATTTGTATCACTAAATGCTTCAGGCATAAATATTCCATATATGTAACCGTTGGTATAAATGACCAAATTAATGTTCCTACATTAGCGGTTACATGCATTATTTCCAGAATGCAATCACGCTCTTGCATGTGTTCAAATGTCAAGAAAACGAGATACTGAATCTGAAGTTTGCACTACTAGGCATGTGATGGTCACTAATTTCAACGGCTACCGGCCATTCGATGATTTTCATGTCATATTTTTCTTTCCAATATCAAAACATGAACACATTTTTATTATATAAACCAAAATAGATGAATAATATAAATTTGGTGGTTCATGCATCAAAGGAGAATATTTTACATGCGACTACAAATCAATAACTATGCATATACAAATTTCAAAATTATAAACGGAATATGGTTTATGCTTCATGGTGTAGGTTTTCATATAATCATGGCTTGAAGAAATAAATTAAAATTAAGATTTGGAAAACTTTACTCAATACGGAGCGAGAAGGATCTTCATCTTAGTTGAAGTGCAAAGCTTGCCAGCCAATCTAATTGCTTCTTTATGATGATCCTGAACCAAGTTGAATGATCGTCCTTTGCTTGGTTGATCAACAATTTCAGAGTTTTTCATGCAACAACAAATTAAACTCAATGTTAGAACTATTCGTGCTGATAACGTGTTGTAAAACAAAAAGAATAGATTGAGAAAGGAGAGAAACAACCAAGAGAATGAGAGAATATGTGTATATTATTGAGTAGGGAACCATCTCTTATATAGAGATGAGACCATGATGTAAATTACAATAACAACCCTAGTCGGCTAATTATAAGAATGTCCACTAAGTAATAACTATTTACAACAATTAACAATTTATCATCAACACCATTGGTTTAGGGTCATGGCCCGGTCTTCCTATTGCAATTAGAATGGTCTTTAGTTTCAAGCCTCCATCTGAAATGTCACAACAAGAATATGAAGCAAAGACCACACAAAGAGTGTGGCCTTTAGAGGTGTTGTAATCCACTCTTGTGTGGCAATTTTCCCCTCATCTTCACATTAACCCACACTTGGCACACATAATGAAGAATGCAACACCTCTAAAGGCCACACAAGAAGTGTGGCCTTTGCTCTATATTCTTGGCTTGTGTGGCCTTTGCTCTATATTCTTGTTGTGTGTGTGAATTTAATTAACAATTTATCATCAACACCATTGGTGTACATTTATGATGTAGCACACTATGTTCATGGCCCAGTAAATCGATCTCTGGTCAAGGAGCAAACCCAGAAGAGATGGATGACAGAGAAAGAAGCTTCTTGAGAGTTGTCTGTGAAACTGGAAAGCAACAACCGGCAATGCAAATATAGAGAGATGATAGGGGTGAGACTATAATTTTATTAGATAAAAAGGATAGTGGGAGTGTGGTTTACAAAGAAAATAGTGTGAATTTCAGCTCCCAAATTTTACTTGAGAGTTAACAAATATATAATAAAAAAAAGTTCCTATAAATATTTATTAAAAGAATCAGAAAAAAAATTACAAAAGATTTTTACATAAAAATATATATAATAAATTATATATAATAACCTTAATGGGTGGGGATGAGGACAAATATTGAAATACCATACTCGCCTCATATCCAACTTAAGAATATGAATACTGGGGATCTTCATCCCGGCGTGTTACCCGTTTATTCCCGTATATCTTCTCCATTAGGGTCGAATACCCGTGGATACCCTACCCGTTGGGGATTATTGCCATCCCTAGAGCTGAGTCATGCTTTGAAATTAAAGTATGAGACTCTTTATTTGGCTCACTTTCATGTCACATTTTCACAACTCCACATTTCAATATGGAGAAAATACTGGTCACTCCATTAACTTTTATGCACTCGACAATTTACTCCAATATCTTTCAATTTCAATCGATCACTCATTGAACTATTCAATGTCACACAATTGGTCCATATGTTAAGTGATTGTCCAATCGCGCCGTTAAACTGCTGATTGGACATATTTTTCAATGTCAACTCATGGCGTTAAGTCATGCTTGCGTCCCATGCTCACGGTACGATTGGACTCATATTACAACTTCGAGGACTAATATTACTAGTTTGAGAACTCAATTTACAAAGTTGATGCATCACATCATTCACATGCATTAACACATTGTAGAATTTTCTGTAAGGGATAATTAATAGTTTACACCTAGGTTTGAAAACTCGCTACGCTCCTAAGACATAGGGCAGGCTAAAAGTTCCTAGGCAACCGGGCATGGGCGGCTTTATTTTTAGAACGCTACATATTGCCAGGATTCGAAAACTCATTAAGTGCTACTAGGAGGGATGGTTGGTTTGGAGCGCATATGTGTTGCGACCGCCGCCTAGGCGGGCTGGACGACCTTGTTTTAAAACTTTGGATAACACTTGTAATGTCAAAATATTAATAAATGTCATTGTTTGGAGCACCTATCTGTCGCGGTTGCCGCCTAAGCAGGCTAGGCGACCTTGTTTTAAAACTTGGGTTATGTCAAAACATTAATCATTTAATAATATTCTCAATAATGTCAAAAATATTTTGGTGTTAGAAAGAAACGACGTAATTGTTTTTGGTGGTTTGGTTGATATGATGCTTTAAGCTCCAACTTCCTATCTCAATTTTCTTGTGCGGGAATAAAATCATTCCGCGGAGAACAAAGATTTGTGTTTGGGTCTGCAACAACTCTTCGTGAGAATTCTTATTTAACAGCTAAACGTGAATAAAAACTTTCAAGTAGTGGCAAAGTAGAAAGTCATTAACAGCTTGACCTAGACGAAGAATTCTTATTAGGAACCTCAAATAGAGTAGCTATTGCCTTAAGAGGATACTTTCTATGGACAGTTGTGCCTGCAGTTTCTGTCATGTCGAAATCCTTTTCTTTTGCACCATGAGGTAAAACCCAATCAAACTTGTACACAATATTTGCCAAAGCAAGCTCTTCAAGAACCATAGCAAACTGAATTCCAGGACAGCCCCGTCTGCCAGCACCAAATGGAATTAATTCGAAGTTATTCCCTTTATAATCTATGTTACTATTCAAGAACCTTTCTGGCTCGAACTGCTCCGGATTTGTATACGATGCAGGATCTCTGCCAAGCGCCCATGCATTAACCATAACTTGTGTATTAGCCTTAATGGTGTAACCTTTAATTTTCACATCTTTGTTGCACATCCTAGGCAATAGTAACGGAGCTGGAGGATGTAAGCAAAAAGTCTCTTTAGTTACTGCCTTCAAGTAGTGCATTCCAACCAAATCTTCCTCACTTACGTTGGCTTTATTTCCAACTATGCCTCTAACTTCATTTTGTAATTTCTTCATCACCTCTGGATTTCTTAATAGTTCAGACATTGCCCACTCTAGAGCGGTAAATGTGGTGTCCGTGCCGCCCACAAAAATATCCTACAAAAACATATGGTTAATTAAAATACTTTTAACAACAATTTTAACTATCTAGCATCCTAGATTGTGTATTTGTGTAAAAGGTAAATATAACTAGCTAGTCTTTACTTGCTCTAATCCATTACGAAAACTTATAGGAGCTTCTATTGATACCTCCTAAATTGGCACTTGGACCTCTTTACTTAATGAACCTCTAATTTACTTTTACAAATTAGCATTTTGCTCTCTACACCTCCTTAATTTTTCCAAAATGTCCATTGTATAATAAAATCAATAGAAAATGACATCCCACTACCATAGACAGTTGCAAAACACAGAAAAACCATCTTTTAACAGATTTAAACAAATAAGTCCATAAGCCCTGTCAGCAATTTTTACGTAAAATACCTAAAAAAATCATTCTTTTCTAAAATATCTACAAAACTGTCACTACCTCAAAATACTAGTTCTCCACCATTTTCAGATTTTTTTCTCTCTCTCTCTCTCCCCACCATTTTCAAACTACTTAACAGTCCACCATCTTAGAGGACCGTTAGCTTTCTTTCCCTAGAAACCCAAAACATGGAGCTCCCAATCTCTCTCCTTCTCGTCTTCTCTATCCTTCTCTCTCCTCTGACCCCCGCGCTCTCGGCCTCGCCAGGTCCAACTTCCCCTCTGTGCACGCCCAGCAGCTGATCCGAGTCCGATGCCAACATTATTACTGACGCCGGAGATTCGTCTCCGGTCTCCGCCGGGAAGAGGATCGTCGAGAAGCGGTTCACGCTTCACAACATCGTCGGCGAGTCCGGTGTTTCCGTCGAGGACCTCGGCCACCACGCGGCCAAGTCTGGTATTGAACATCAATGAGATGAATCTGAAGTAGTTTATTAGTTTGGAGATATGTTAATGGTTAATGAATCAAGCTGAAGTTGTTCTGGTTATTGGAGCAATAGGTTCTATACTGAAGCATCTAATTTTGAATTTGCAAAAAGTGGTTGACGAGTTATCTTTGGGATTGGTGGGTGACATTGAAAAAGTGGAGTTGAAATGTGATTTCTTAATAGACTCATTCTTGAATGATGTGGGTTTTATTATCATGATGTGGGTTTATTAAAAGACTCATTTTTGAATCTAGGGTCATGTCTTGTGATTATTCTTCGATCTCTACAACTTGGTTTACTCAAAGAGTCTTTGAAATTAAAACCCATATCTTTTAAATTTGACAGCAAAAAGTGATCATTTGTAGCTAATATGTGCTCATGCTTCGCGCTGCTACTGTATTTTTGCTACGTGCTGCTGCTGTGTGCTGTTGTTGCGTGCTGCTATGTGCTGCTACTGGGTGCTGCTGTGTGCTGCTACTGTGTGTGATGTTGGTGTGTGTTGTTGTGTGCTGCTACTGCGTGTGATGTTGTGTGTGTGTTGTTGTATGCTGCTACTGCGTCTTATTGTGTGTTGTTACTACGTGTGTTGTTGTTGTGTGTTGTTGTATGCTGTTACTGCCTGTTGTTGTGTGCTGTTACTGCCTGTTGTTGTGTGCTACTACTGCGTGTGTTGTTGTTGTGTGCTGTTACTACGTGTTGTTGTGTGCTGCTAATGCGTGTGTTGTTGTTGTGTGTTGTTATGTGCTGCTACTGCGTGCTACTGTGTGTGCTGTTGTTGTGTGCTGCCACTGCATGTTGTTGATGTGTGTTGCTACTGTGTTTGTTGTTGAAGTGTGCTGCTACTGTGTTTGTTGTTGATGTGTGCTGCTACTGTGTTTGTTATTGATGTGTGCTGCTACTACATGTGCTGTTACTGCAAGCTATTGATTCATGTTGCTGCTACTGCGTGTGTTGTTGTTATGTGCTACCAATACATGTTATTGATTCATGTTATTGTTGATGTGTTTTGCTTCTGTGTGTGTTGTTGATATGTGATGCTACTGCGTGTCATGTTGTTGTATGCTGCTACTACGTGTGATGTTGTATGCTGCTACTGCGTGTGATATTGTTATGTGTTGCTACTGCACTACAAGTTGTTGATTCATGTTGTTGTTGTTGTGTGATGTTATTGTCTGTTGTTGAACGTTTGTGTCAACAACAATAACAGAAAGTAGCAGTAGCAAAGCTTTCATCCCCTCCTATGACTCATTCATTGTCTTAGTCTTCAAGCAGTAGCAGAACTAGAGGATTGCTCAAACATACTTGTGTTATTTCTGAGATGTTAACCCATGCTACTAATTCTACTGGAATTAACTGCTACTACATTAAGTTATTAAAAACCTATTACTGTATTCCATTTACTGGAATGTTAACTCCTGCTACTACACTAAGTTATTAAAAACCTACTACTGTATTCCATTTACTGGAATGTTAACCGGCCTCTGCTACTACTTCTATTGGAATTAACTGCTACTACACTAAGTAAATGAAAAACCTACCACTGTATTCCATTTACTGAAAAATCTTAAAAGGAGAGACTTTTCTCTTCTAAAAATATATTTAATTAGTGTAGGGTTAGTTTGGTAGATTAAACTATGACACATGGCATGTAAAGAAAATATTGTCCTTAATTGTTAAAAATTGTCCTTTTTTGTTTAACAACAACACAAGTTGATTTATTCGTGTTTCAAATCTTTTTAGAGGATATATATGTGATTTGCTATAAAATCAATAGATTTTTAGCTTTTGGTAGATTCTATTCAATACCACCATATTCGGTAGTTAGACCTCTTTTTTTTGGTAGACTATATTGATACCTCGTTAGACCTTTTTAATTTTACACCTTTTTATATTAAACCTTTAGTACAAGAAAGATGATATTTTTTCAGGTCTTCATGAATATTTTTAATATTGGAACAAGCATGAAGGTGTATCTGAATATCTAATTTAATGTAATCTTGTTGTTTTTCTTGAAAAAAAAAAAACAATTCTAATCTTAAAGATGAACTAATTGAGGACAAAAGTATGTCTCCAGTCCTCGCAATTTCTCCAAAACCCCAACGCTCAAACATGCTTCAAAGCTTAAAGTTCAAGGTTTATTTTCTTTTCTGTTCACTAAGAAGAAAAAAGAAGTATGTAATTGTAATTCATGCCCAACACAAAAATAAGAACAAGAAACTCATACCCTTTATTTGAAGACTCCATAAGGATCCTTTGCTCAATTACTGAATTATAGCATAATTTCTTCCATAAAGTTACGTATATGTTAGGGTTTACGGTAGAAGAGAAAGCTTTCTTCAAGTTGAAGTGTTGAACACTAGAAGTTATGTGGTGAAAAAGGTTGAGCAGTGTTTTTTTTTTTCTTTTAATGTGTATTTATTGGTAATTCCATATAAGTTGACTTTATCAACAATAACTTGAAAAAAAGAAGAGCCGCTTATTTGCGGGAGTGTTTTTACGAGACAAAGAGGTCCATTAACTTATGACCCTTAGATTTAAATGAAGCTGATATGAAGGTTCAAAGAATCTTCACCCAAATTGTGAGTCCACACCAGATAACTTCCTCATCTTCATTCCTTTTTCTCTCGTTAAGAAACCCAAGCGAGGTTCACTATACACCACCACTGAATGTGGGATTTTTCACACCCCTGAATCAAAACCAAATTACCACTCTATTAAACCCACTTTACATATAATTTACATCGGTTCCTTCAACCTCCAGCTAACTCCTTCTCTATCAATTTTTCAATGTTTTTTCTTTCTTTTTTGATATTGAAATTAGAGCTATTGCTATTGGGATTCCTTCAACACAGAAACTGAACCACAGAGATTGAAACTTGAAACACAAAGATTCGAACTGATGAATACTAAATCACTTTCATTGATTTTGAAACACCAAGAGAAGATCTTTATTTAACCTCCGCAAACAATCGAGAGCGCCGTCTTCAACGCCGAACCCTAACTCGTCTCTGACAACAGATCTGATCCATGGCACCAGCTAGCTAATCGATCCTGACATTATTTTGTAGCTTCTCGGACTCGGCCTACTTCAACTCAGCAACTACAGCCATCTGAGTCGCGGCGTTTATCAGAACGTCGTCGTTTCTCTTCGTCAGAGCTGTGGTGGTGGTGTTGGTGCTGTGCACCTCGCCTGAGTTTCTTAAAGAGAGAGAGAGAGAGAGATCGAGGATAGAAAGGAAGAAGATGGGTGAATTATCTGGTGTAGACTCACGAATTAGAGTGGAGTTTCTTTTAGCCATCAGATTAACTTCATTTAAATCTAAGGGACAATAGTGAGTTGTCCCTCTTTGTCCCGTAAAAACACTCCCGCAGGTGAGCGGGCCTAATAGTTGAAGGAATTTCTTTCTTATAGAACTTTTGGCTCTTTGGGCTTCTGCCTTTGCTTAATGAATTCCATCATAGTTTTCACTAATCTACAACAGTTAAAAGACAACCGAACAGATGCACACGCACACACACATATGACAGTAAAATGAGTAAGTGAATAAGAGACATACCAGGATGATAGCCTTGATGCTAACCTGATCAATAGGATAACCAAGTGCATTTTCTTTCTGAACTGAAAGCAAAACATCCACCAAATCCTTTTCGTCCTGGTGATTATCATCATCATCATTTACATTGTTTGATTTATCCATATGCTCTTGAATAACCATATCAATGAAGCCATCCATCCTCTTAGCCAGATCGTCTAGTTTTGCATCAAAACCATTCACACGGGTGAACCAAGCAAGCCATGGGATATAATCACCAATATTGACCCTTGTGAAGAACTCGGACATCTCTGCAGAAAGCTCCATAAACATCCTCCCACGACCTTCCGCCCGATCGCTGTACTTTCTACCCATAGCAACTCTACAAACGACATCATTAGTAAGCTTCATAAACATTTCGCTGAGATTTAAAACTGATGATGATGCAGAGGAGGCCGATGTTTCAGTACTACAAGACTGTTCAATCTTGCTCATCATGACTTTCATTTCCTCTAGCCTCACAGCACCAAAAGAACGAACCCTTTTGTTGCTCAACAGATTTACGACGCATAAACTCCTCACCTGCCTCCAGTAATCCCCATAAGGTGCTGTCAAGATGTCCTTGTAATTGTACATAACCTTCTCCGCGAAGATATACTTGGGTTTGTCGGAGAAGGTGAGGTCATGGGTTTTGAAGATCTCGGAGACAGCCTCGGCCGACGAGACGATAAGGACCGGCCTGCTTCCGAGATGAAGGAGCATCAGATCAGGGCCATAGCGTTGTGATAGGGTTTGAAGAGAGCGGTGAGGAAGCAACCCCAGTTGGTGGAGATTTCCAATCACAGGCAGCTTTGGTGGAGATGGTGGTACAGATGATGATTTGGTATTAGAAGAAGACCATCTGTAAAAGAGAATGAGGAAAATGGCCAGAAGTAGTAAATATCTGAGGCCAAAGAGAGGCAGCAGGACTGAGAAGGTTTCATTTAGTTTGAGTTGCAGCATTTGGAGGAGATTTGGCATCTTCTTCTCTAGCTATGACTCTAAGTCGATCGATGTACTTGGGTGTGAGAGATGCGACTAATATGATCTGAACCGACGGAGATGAACATGCAATACGTTGTCGAACCATTCATTTTTTGGACGTATTAGTATATTTTGATCCACTTACAAGTCACAAGTCATCGAGATGCTCTATCAGTCTATCTCTGTCAAGAATAGAGGTAATGGTATAATTGCCCAGATGATATTCTTCTCCAATTGGAGGATATTTATAGTAGTACAGATTCACCTATAGCTAAGTGTGGATAGGAAATACAATAGTAGAGCTATATATGAAAGGTAAATACAAAGGTCATGTAATATGGTTGTATTAATTACACAAGTGATCTCTGTCTGTTGTTGGAGTAGTAGTCCAGATTTGCTGCTTGAATGGAGCAGCTCACTCAACACTCCCCCTCAAGTTGGGGAATAGATGTCTCGCATACCCAACTTGTGTAGTGAGCTGTGGAACACCTTTGTAGAAACGGCTTTCGTCAGAATATCAGCAAGTTGATCTTCAGTAGGCACATGTGGCATGTTAATGATTTCTGACTCCAACTTCTCCTTGATGAAATGTCGATCCACTTCGACATGTTTTGTTCTGTCATGTTGAACTGGATTGTGTGCTATATCAATGGCTGCTTTATTGTCACAATACAAATTCATGGCATACTTGGATTTGAATCCCAAGTCCTTCATCAAATGACGAAGCCATAACATTTCACATATTCCATGAGCCATTCCTCTGTACTCAGCTTCAGCACTAGATCTAGCAACCACTTTTTACTTCTTGCTTCTCCATGTGACCAAGTTACCTCCCATAAAGGTAAAGTAACCTGAAGTGGACCTTCTATCAGTGATAGAACCGACCCAATCTGCATCTGTGTATCCTGCTATCTTTGTATGGTTATGTTTGGAAAACATGATCCCTTTGCCTGGATTTGCCTTCAAGTACCTCAAAATTCTGTATACTGCTTCCATGTGATCTTCACTTGGTGCGTGCATGAATTGACTTATAACGCTTACAACATATGCAATATCAGGTCGGGTATGTGAGAGATAAATCAGCTTGCCTACTAACCTTTGATATCTCTCCTTGTTAGTAGGCACTTGGTTTGGATATTCTGCTAACTTGTGATTTTGCTCCATCGGTGTATCAGCAGGTTTACATGCTAACAAGCCAGTCTCTACGAGCAAGTCAACCACATACTTCCTTTGAGATAGGCTAATGACTTCATTTGATCTAGCCACCTCAATCCCCAAGAAGTATTTCAATCCGCCAAGATCTTTCATCTCAAAAGCAGACGAAAGATGTTCTTGGAGTCTCTTCACTTCTTCTGGGTCATTACCTGTCACAATCATATCATCAACATAAATGATAAGTGCAGTAAGTTTATCTTTCCTTCGCTTCAGAAACAGTGTATGGTCATAGTTGCTTTGTTTGTAACCAAACTGTTTCATAGATTGGCTGAATCTTCCAAACCACGCCCTGGGGGACTGTTTTAGTCCATACAATGACTTTTTCAACCTGCACACAATTCCAGTTTGTGACGGTAGAGAGTAGCCTGGAGGTAGATCCATGTAGACTTCTTCCTTCAGGTCTCCATGCAGGAAAACATTCTTTACATCAAACTGCTTAAGAGGCCAATCTAGGTTGGCTGCTAATGATAATAGCACTCGAACAGTATTCATCTTGGCCACTGGTGTAAAAGTCTCCTGATAGTCAATGCCATATGTCTGAGTATAACCTTTTGCGACCAATCTAGCTTTGTATCTATCCAGTGTACCATCAACACCATACTTCAATGTATAGATCCATCTGTATCCAACTGTTCTCTTCCCTGCGGGTCTTGGCACTAGTTCCCATGTGTGATTCTTTTGCAAGGCTTCCATTTCATCCTCCATAGCTTTAGTCCACTTAGGATCAGCTAGAGCTTCCAGCACTTTATTTGGAATAACAATAGAAGATAAATGAAGTACAAAAGACACATATGACTTGGATAACCTATGGGAGGACATGTAATTGCTTATGGGGTATTTGGCCTTGGCTTTAGGATCTGGTTCATATTGAGCCTTTGGTTGACCTCGATTTTTTCGGAATGGTAACTTCTGAATCCCTATGATGTTACTTGGTTCTGTTTCAAGGTTAAGCTCATAATTCAAACAAAGGATTATCAGTTACCTCTGGATCATCCTCAGGGAGCATTGGTGTTGATGGGGTAGTAGAAGGGGAAGAAGTATTTATCTCTATTGGTTCTGGAGTCGGCAACAGATTGCCATTTTCACGGAGTGCAGAATCTGTTTCTAATGCTGGTAGTTGGTTACTCCTTTCAGTTGTTCCACGCTCAATGCTTCTCACTCCAGTAGATTCATATATCTGGTTATCCAAGGGACCCAAGAAATCCCCTAAAGACTGCTCTTCCTTAGAATTACTCTCCCCATGAAGAGGAGTCTTTGGGGAAAAATATAGCTCATGTTCACAAAATGTAACATCCATTGAAACATATGAACGTTTAGTAGTGGGGTTATAACACCGATATCCCTTCTGAGTGGAAGCAAAACCGATGAAGACACACTTTTCAGCACAAGCATCCAACTTAGTCCTCCGGTTTCGATGGATATGAACATAAGCTACACAACCAAAAATCTTTGGATCAAGGGCATGGGTAGGTGGTAAAGGCAAATGACTTTCAAGAGCTTGGATCGGTGTTTTTGGTAGTGGATGGTTTTTCTTGGTTGTGGACTGAAGGGCTTGTGTAGGAAGTCTATTTATGAGGTAGGCAGTAGTTAAGACAGCATCACCCCAAAAATATTCGGGCATATTAGCACCAATCAACATGGAGCGAGCAACTTCAAGAATGTGGCGGTTCTTTCGTTCCGCTACACCATTTTGTTGAGGGGTTTAAGGACAGGTGGTTTGATGAATGATTCCATAGGTAGCTAGATATTGGTGAAGAAGATGGTTCACATATTCTCCGCCATTATCTGTACGAAGGACTTTGATGGGCTTTTGAAACTGAGTTTGGATCATCGCATGAAACGTCTGAAATACAGAAAAGACATCACTTTTATGCCGTATCAAGTAGATCCAGCTCATCCGGGTACAATCATCAACAAATAGAACAAACCATTTCATTCCAATATGCGTTGGTGGACACGGCCCCCAAATCAGAATGAACAAGATCAAATGGGGCAGTACTTTTACTAGAGCTCAAAGGGTAGCTCACACGGTGACTTTTTCTCAAAATGCAAGTGTTGCATTTGAAGTCTGATGCTCTACAGTGCTTGAATAATAATGGGAAGAGAGTTTGGAGATATCCAAATGATGGATGTCCCAATCTCTTATGCCATAACCAGATTTGGTCTTCATCTGTGGATGCCTTTCTTTGAATTTGATTCACTTCACTTGTAAGAAGACTACCAGCAGTGGTCATCTCCATGTAGTATAATCCCCCCTTCTCAATACCCCGTCCAATGATTTCCCATGTTAGGATGTCCTGAAATATACAACACCAGGGGTAAAGAATTACACAACAATGAAATTGTTGGGTTATCTGTTTGACTGACAAGAGATTATGAGACAAGGAAGGAACAAGCAACACAGTGTCAAGGGTAATTGAGTCTGTAAGAGTGACAGACCCAGCACCAGTAATGGGGTAGGAATCACCATTGGCATTAGTTACACCAGAGCGGTGAACTGGAGTTAAATGATGAATATTGCTAGAGTTATTAGTCATATGATCAGTTGCACCCGAATCAATTATCCACATATCTTTCCAATTAAAGGCAGAGTTACTCGAGAGCAAAGAGACAGGTGTACCTGAAGTGGTCATGAAGGTAAAAGTGGAGTTACCAGAGTGATCACCATGAGTGGGTTCGACAGAAGTTGTACTCGAACTCGAGTCTGGCGAAGTAATTTGGAGGGAGGCCTGAGGTTTGCCTTTGGGCATGTAGCACTTTGGGCTCTTGTTTCCATGGGGTTGAATAGATTTTGCTTTCTCTTGTACTTCTTTTGCTTGTGCCTCCTTGCGATTAGCAATGTGATCATCCTACCAGTTTGGAAAGCCAATTAAGTAGAAACAAGTCTCTACCATATGACCGGTTGATTTGCAATGAGTGCATTTCATGGGTCCTTGAGAGGGTGGTTTTAAAGGAGGTGTAGATGAAGAAGGCTGAGAGCTACGAACATGTGGTGGTCGGTATTGAGCAATCATGGCTGATCCTTCATACTTTGTGTCAGACATCATCTTTTGGAGTCTATTATGCTCAGCACTGACTTGAGAATAAGCCTCTTCTATAGAAGGCAACGGCTTTGTGTTTAGGATTCTACTCCGGACTCCATCAAGGTGAGGGTCTAGCCCGGCCAAAAAGAAATAGACACGGTGCTTGGTGACCCTATTAGCCATGTAGGTGATAGAATCTGCATCCTTGAGTCTGAGAGGATCCAATATGTCAAGCTCTTGCCATATTTTCTTCATATTGCTGTAGTAGCCATGAAGAGGAGCTCCATTTTGTTTGGTGGAAACCGAAGCTATTTGTAGCTCATAGTTTTGTGTATCATCTTGGGCTACTAAAAAAGTAGTTTTAACAGCATCCCAAATTTCTTTAGCTGTCTCCAAACCTTCATAATTTTCTCTGACCTCCTTGTGCATGGAACTGAGAAGCCATGCTTGAACAAGACTGTCTTCTTCAACCCAAACTTTGTAACCCTCTTCATCGTCTTCTTCGGATGGTGCTTTCTTCTTGCCGGTGAGATAACCAAGTTTACCTCGGCCAGTGATGTTCAACTTGGCATGTTTAGGCCAAGAAATAAAATTGGTGCTATCCAATTTTTCTGGAACAATAGGGCCATGATCATTAGATGATGATCGCCCTTTATGTTGAGAAGAAGATTCAGAGTTGATTGCTGATGTCTGAGATGAACTGATCGGTACTTCATCGAGAACCATGATGTGAAATTTAATTTCCGAGTAAAGAGAAGAGAAATATGATCCTTAGGTGTTACCTACCGCACAACCTTTTCGGTAACTCCTTTTAATACGACCAGGTGAGGAAGGTTAAGATTTCGGTGGAGCAATGCTCGCTTTCAACCTTTCTCTTATTCGATCCTTGCCTTAGACATCGTAGTAATTGGATGAGCCTAGTTGGGTTGAACGAGTAAGCTCGATGGTACAAGGATTAAATTTCTAATCTAATTTACACCCTTTCAAAGAATAATAATTTTGACTACCTTCTTGAATAAACAATGATTTGGGCCTTGGTATTAGAACAAACCTTGGCACCAACAGCTACGGGCCCAAATTGGACTTCAGCCTGAGTAAATGGGTGAGCCTGAATCTTCTGAGTACAAAGATTGTGCTCTCTGAAACAAAACGAGGTTGAGGACGACGCCGAGGCAGTATGGAGGTTAGAGCAGCTGCGATCTAATCTGAGGCTCAACGGCGGTACTCCGATGATGGACTGTGGTCTGAATCGATCTTCGAAGCTGAGTTCGTCGCCACTTCCTGCTTAGAGACAAATCTGAAATTTCAGAAGACAATGAAATTCCAAACTAATCAGGTATGATCTGGGTATTAGGTAAGGTGAAGAAACAAAGTTCTTCTCTTGGTATTTTGGCAGCGGAATGTGGGTATAGGTATCGGTCTCAAGAGCAGAATTGCTCTGATACCATGTCAAGAATAGAGGTAATGGTATAATTGCCCAGATGATATTCTTCTCCAATTGGAGGATATTTATAGTAGTACAGATTCACCTATAGCTAAGTGTGGATAGGAAATACAATAGTAGAGCTATGTATGAAAGGTAAATACAAAAGTCATGTAATACGGTTGTATTAACTACACAAGTGATCTCTGTCTGTTGTTGGAGTAATAGTCCAGATTTGCTGCTTGAACGGAGCAGCTCACTCAACAATCTCGTCATTAAATATAGATGGGCTCATCAATAAAATTATGAATGCCGGTCGTCCTATGCTTAAGGAAATTTTTTTTTTTTTTTTTTGAACAGTCAAGGAAAAATTGGTTAACGCGCAAGTTTTTTAACTAGCATCATCGGCACATTTGTCAGCCCAGCTATTTAATATTGCAATAATTAAGAGTCTCATTCAGTGTGTTATTCAAGCATTTGGATGTATGGTAGCAATTGAAAAAATTTGGATGTATGGTGAAACGTCTCAAATCCTTTCAGTTGGCTTTGATCATGGTAGTGGTGGATTGATTTTTTGTTTTACAATTTTGTTTATAATTTAATTTTAGAAACTTTAAATATTGACCCAACACTTTAAGTGATCTCGGTAGTTCATATATGTGTAATCCATATTTTTTTATAAAAAAAAAAACCCGAAAATATAATTGCAGGGAGGGTGTAGATTGTACAATATGGTATATTTTTAAAAGAATTTTATGAGTGATTTTGATCTAATATTTAACTAGGAATTCCTCACATATTTAAGGAAAACAAAGATGAAGACCTTATAACTTTAAGAAAATTAATTGAAGAAATACATGAATATACTACCTGATGTCGTTTAAGAGTCTGCCAATGACTGATGTAGCATTAAGATTCCAGGGTCAGTGAATAACCAATCCAAGGAGTCTTTTGTAGCAGCAAGTCCCATTTCAACAACAGCGGTGATTGATATATAATATGAGGATGTAAGTGTTCCTAGCGGCATGTATTCATCAAAAGTTGGGGTGTATTTAGAGTAAAACCATCTAGCTTCTTTCATGTAACCAGCGACAGTCATTTTCAACTGAGACAATAACAGCTTCTAATGAATTTCTACAATAGACGAATTGCTCTAATCATAAACATTTATATGCATTATATATGTTAGTATGAGACTATGAGTTTCATATGAAGGCTAGGCTTACCGATTCTCTTGCATGGTGAATGGCATACAAGTTTCCCTCGCTTGCAAGCCTTTCTTCAATTTCAGTGAAGACATCCAACTGTGCCTGGAAACAGACTTTCATATAGTCCGGCGACTGATCCAGGGCGGAGATGTCCCACCTGATAATTATATAGAAGAAGTTGAATATGTAAGATCCAACTAAAATATACCTCAACATAATGTAAAAATAATTTCTTTTACGCTAATTTATAATTTCGTATTGTATTATGTCACCTTAATTAGTACACAATACACTATATTAGAGAAATAATTAGGGCCAAATTAGGATGAAACCATCTTTTTAGATTATAATATTTTCTTTAAAAAATTGTCTTCAATTGCAAATTTGGGCGAACAAATAAAATAGAGTACGCAGATTAAACATTCTATACTGTACAAGTAGATAGAAGGAAATAGAGGGGATTAATTTATTCAAACCTCTGAATAGCTTCATTGAAGAGCTCGAGCTCTTCAAGTGTACCATAAACATCATAGGTGTCATCAATCGCGGATAACATGTAGATAACTTTGCAGAATGTGTGCCTACCAAAATAATATGCTGGCTCAAAGTAGATTCCTAAAGCGATAAAGTAGCACTCAACCAGCCTATTTCTTGTGAAAGGTAACTTCTTCACAAAGTCCAAATCCTTACACCAACTGATCACCAAAATACATAATCTAGTTAGCCTATGCAGTGTAGGAAATAATTGTAAGTTCACATAGTTCTTTTTGATGGAGTTGCTGCAGTAGGTTGAAATCTAGCCGTGCAAAATTCAAGAGAGTTTCATTATGAGAATATTTGTCTTCCTGGTAGGTAGATATGTAATGCCTCGCTTCTATCCTTGGCATCCCCTTCCAGAATGGCTGATTCAAGGCGTGAGTAACTTGTTTTGAAAGATGTGTTGCTTCGTACAAGCCTAGTAGTCCTTTTGTATCATCGATAAGTGATTCCTTGAATTTCCCATCATTGTCCTTCAAGTTGCTGAAATACTTGTCTGTTTCACCATCCATTTAATTGATCATGTCAAGGAAGAAAGTGAACCTAGCTAGAATAACTTAATAAACAATATCATGATGATCGACATATATACCACACGAAGCATTGTATCCTTGTTGTCTAAGTAATCTGAAACGAAGAGAAACTGCATAAGGTCGGAATTATTTTGATGAAGATCATCATAGGATACGTGGTCATTGTCGTATATTTGTTGCAAGATTTCACAAATCTCGTTTTCGAAATGGTAGGACACGCCTAATTAAGTGTTGAATGTCATCAATCAAGCTTTGTTTTTGGGAACCGTCTTTAACATTATCCACAAGCTTCCTCTTCACCTCTTCCTTCAGCTGTTGAACCTTTTGCTCAAGAGTAATATCCACTTCCTACACGTACATGCATATTGCAGAAGAGAAAAAAATGTGTGAACATATATATCAAATTTGCACCACTAAATATAGGATGCAAGTGTTCATGAAGCTAGTGACTAGAAAGTTTTCGTGTATCCTACCACGGAAGCATATGACAGAAAATAATCACCCCAAATGCTATGCTTGAAGTTAGTTGAACGTCGCTTAACATCAGCAGTGGCCTTTGGGCTGAGGGCTTCAGACTCTGAAGAAAGTTGGGAAGGTATTCTTCTAATTCCCAGTCTCAGGTCTAGAGGAGGGCTTGTGGTACTACTTGATAGTTGATAGCATTTTATAGTAGAAACAATGTGTGAAGTCGTGAAGCAAAATAATAGAAATGGTTACGGGAACAACAAATGAGCATGAAGAGTACCAAAATGTCTACACAGTTTGTCATAAAAAAAAAGTCTATACAGTTGCACGAGGATAATTGCTTGAGAATTGTTTATACATTAATGGAAGTCCGAGGTTGGCTCCTCCTTTACAATTGGTACATTACTAGAAAGCTCGTTCGAAGAAAGTGATCAAGCAATTCTATTGACACAGCAGCACTATATACGTCTTTCCTAAAAGTACTCTGGACATGAATAGGAGGTGACTACAATGTAAGTGCATCCTTCACATTTAGTAAATCTGGGATCATACTTCTGAACATTGTAATAGTTCCCTCAATCTGCTCCAACCTCTGCTGCGGTTTGCTGTTGCGTGCCATGCTGCTTGTAAGGACAAGGCTGCCTTATGCTCCAATGGAGAATGTTCTAGGTCAGGCAAGTTCAAACTGAAATGCAACCGAAATTTTGAGACAGCTCTCCTCAGATTGTTAGCACTGATAGAAAATGCTTCAACTCTTGTCTGGGACATGACAGTTGTGGAGGAGACAGGCAAAACAGATAAAGAGGCAAATACAAATGCCCAATCTAAAAGTTCGTCTCCAATGAAATCGTCTTTTCCGAGGCACTTGATGCTTGAGGATCCTCCAACAAGCGTCTGATTACAAGTTTTGTAGCTCACTGCGGTGCCATGCGTGATGAAGAGCACATTCCAAATTGGTTCTCCCTCTCGAATAATATAGCAGTTTTTAGTAATAGTCACTAGCTCAAGATGTTTAGCAATTTCATTCAACACTCGTATATTCATATTTTTGAACATCGGTACCTATAAAAATGGATTACATATGTACAATTAGTACTCATCATTAAAATGCAGAAATAAACCAGTAAGACACATCTACTGATACTGATCTATATAGTAGACAATTAATTAGTTACACTTACTTTCTTTAGAGCGGCCAAGCGGGGAAGACTCATGATCTGTCTTTTCTTTACTACAGGAAGAAGAGAGAAGAAATCATACACATCAACATCTTTGTTTTCTTCAACCCTTTGTTGTACGTTTTTTATTATCAACTTCTTTATATCCTTCTTCTGTTCAGAAAGGTCATTTCTACTTAACCACAAATCTATGTCTAGATTCACCCTTTGCATCCTCTGTCGTAGTTTGATGTGATCAGATCTTTTTCGTGACACCTGCACACACACGTGACACACACACATTATTCCAGGATAATTAGTGAATAGGAGTTCATCTTCATGCCAGATGACTTTGTTAAAGACAACTGATCAACACCAACCTGGATTCTTGCATTGAGGTATACTAGAAACAGCGCCAACCCGCTTACAGATACCAAAATTGAGAAGCAAACTTCCAACACATAGAAACTGGTGTTTAGGTTTGAACCAAAAGAACTGCGTGCAAAGAAGAACTATGTAATGAAGGAATTAATTAATAGATTAGATAAGGAACATCAACTGATTGTAAACATGTTTGTAAATTTTTTTTCTCTCATGAAACCTCAGGCAGTCTTATGTGTGCAAACCTCAAATTTTGCAAGCCCCACCAAAAAGATCGCAGCAACTTTCGTGGAAGATTCTTTGACCTTGTAAAGTCAGATTGAAGAGCATTCTGATATATACCAAAATCGAACTTTGTTGTATTTGCAGGATTTATAGGGCATGATGCTTTGAGTGATGTTGACAATTCCTGGAAGGAAGAATTCCACATGTTGTAGCAGTTCTCATCAGTGCTAATGAATATGGGATCACCACAGTAGAAATTATAGTCAACTGTACATCCTTTAAAATCATAGTCTTCAAAGGCTTTAACCCAACAATTTAACTCTCTGTCAACGGCAAAATAATACCAGAAGGCCCCAAATAACTGAGGAACAACAAAAAAATCATAATGAGATTCATTTACGAGAAGTATGAAAACATATACTATATGCTGAACGAGCTATATCATGAATGCATGTAGTATATGTCAACTTTATTTCAGAACCCAAAATCTACAAATTAAGATATGCTAAGAAATTAGGGCCAAACCCCTTAATTTATTACTCTGTTACATAGTCTAACTTTTCCTTATTGGAAAGTACTTCAAATCCGCTAAAACTCTACCCTGAAGTTTGAGGTAAATTTTGTGGAGCTGCTGAAAATAATATACCCTGAAGTTTTTGATTGAATATATTTTAATTGTCCCTTATAGCTAGGTATATGTAGGAGACAAGATTAACTTACATGTGAAGCAATGATGAATGGAAGAAAATCCAGTATAGCTTGAAGCCATCTTCCGATTCCAGTTTCTACGTTAGGACGTTGCTTGATCAGTCCAAAGGTGCCATAAGTCCGTAAAGTATATTGCAGCGGATAGAAGAAAACCAAGAAAATATAGTTATCCACGTTGTAGGCAAATCTTCCTATGAGTACCGTTGCCTGTAGTACACGTCACACAATGATTTTGCTTTAGGGGTAAAAAAGAAAATTGTCTAAAACGTGAATCAAACCCAACAACGATCAATATTATTTGGCAACTACTACTAAATATATCCAGCCGGATGGTGTTGTCACACGCCTCACGCCGACAAGATTTGATACAGAGAGACCGAGGGTCGGTAGCCAAGGTGGCCCCTCTTGTCTTCAATACACGACATGTATCTACACATACAATGTCAATCATCAGAATTAAATTGACATACATGAATGGTTATGAATGGCTAAGAATGCATTCTATGTATACTTACACCGCCTTGTATTCAAGAACTTTTGTTCAACAGGGGCTAAATTATCAAGAAGGTATAGTCTAATTTACCTATATACTAAAGCTTGGTCTACTGTTCACAATCACTGTTCACATCACATGAATAGTGCACGGACGATTTTGCCCTTACTTTTGGTGGGTGTGATTCCGTTTATGCCCTCTGTTTCTAAAAAACCATAAAATTACCATTAACCCTAGATATATAATTAGTTGTTGTTGAAGATGTTGTGGGTTGGGAAATAATTTTTGAACTCTTATCTTCATTACCGTGTCTCAATTTATTTATTTATTTTCATAGATCTCACAAAGGGTATTATTATCGAAGTCAATCTAAAATAGGGTAGTAGTATCATAGACCAAGGTTGAGCAAGTTTATTTTCTTAATTATTGAGGTGAAACAATTTTGGTTCTATTTTAGTAACGGAATATTAATTGAAGTACAAACATCTTTGATTTAGCTAAAGAAATTATCTGGTTGAAAACCAACTCCTAATTAACAAAATGTACTAAGTTAATTTAAATATCGTGTGATGAAGTACTATGTTATATATACTAATGCAATATATTTGGTTTTTGTTTTATTTACTTTTAATTTACTTGGTTTCTCATCTTTGGTTTTAGTTTTGTTTACTTTCAATTGAGTTGGTTCCTCATTTTTGGTTTGGTTTTTATGTCAGGTTCTCATCTTTGACATTTTGAGATAAGTCTCTTTAGGAGCTTGAGATAGATATTCTTTTCAGTTAATTAATCACTTGCTTTGTGTGTGTGTTTTTTTTTTCTTTTCTTTCTGTAGTATGAAATAGATCTTTAGAGTTAGTTTTTTTTTTTTCCTATCTTTAGTTTCCTATAAATCAAGTTTTCTAAAATTTCACCGATTATTATTGACCACTTGCAAAAGATTCAAGTTTTATAGTCAATTCTTGAATGATCATGCATTTATGATTTCTTTCCAAGTGTAGATTTATTCTTTAATCATTGATTGATCTTTATTATCTTTATATATTGTGAACCCAAGCAAGGAAAAATTATCATCAAGCAAGGAGCTGAACAACAACTAAATGTCTGCAGTGTTTTATCTAACTCTTAATAAGCTAAGATTGCGTTTTTAGTGAAAAACAGTTAAACAAATAGGAGCATTTTGTACGGTCAAAACTGAAGCTATATTTTTTATCATACTACTCCAGATAAGTTGTTATGTTTTGTGCACTTACAAGACATTTACTATTTTGGGTAGGACACAACACTAAATGTTTTGTTATGTAGTGTTGTTGCTTTTGTAATACCTCCATTATTAGAATCATATGTATATGTGATATACAATGTATTGAAGTTCTATGAAGTACATATCAAAAACTTTTTCATCAATCAACTAAATCATTAACCAACTTTATAAATATACACCGCGCCAAAGGCGCGGGTATCAACTCTAGTGAGTACTAATGAACTGAATTGGGCTAGTACATACGTACATACCTGTGGAATGGGAAGAGACATATATATGCGAGGTATAATAGGTAACCACTGAAATATGCGCGCTTTAACTGTCCTATTAGCATCACGTCTCCGTCGACGAACTCGTTGCCAGAAAACGAAAATGTCCATTGCATAAAACAGATCAATGGCCGACTGTAAACCAATAAATGGCCAAATCAACTTATCTTGCCAATAGAAGCACACAAGTTCCTCATGTTTGACAGGAATATATAAGAACAATGGATCAACGAGGACAGCAACTGCACAACATATTATAAATATTTTGTCCTCCCATATCGGGAAAAAGGTACTTCGCTCATCATCACTTGGATCAAGCATTCTCTGTGATAATATTTGCAACATCCCAGCTCCATCTTCTGTGTCAGAACGCCCCTTAAATTTCGAGGTGGGCTGCTAAGCAAGAGACAAGAAATACATGATTAGATAGATATATGCTTACATATTTCGCTCGATCGTAAAGTAAACAAATCACGTAATAATTTACATGAGTAAATAAACGATATGGCTTCACAGAATCACAGTTGGTGTTTAATATATTGGAAGAGATTCGATATTTTCGGTTGTCTGATCATATATACAAGGTTCATTTAGAAAGTAAAAGTTAAGAATTTAACCTAAACTCAATTGATACATCAGCGGTCGGCTGGTTGATCATATTGATTATCAAGCTTTTTTTTTTTTTTTCTGAGAATCGAAATATAATGCTGTTTAAACTAACACCAGAGAGGATGTTAGCTTCTAGCCTTCTACAAATTGGAGGACTGATTATAAGGTACATACAAACGCACACGCGAACACACACGTACACATCTGATCTATGATCACAAAACCAAAAAAAATGCGAATTAGCTAACAGAGGGAAGAGAACTAAGGGAGATGTGGATAGAAAGATGAGAGAGCTATAGCTATATATAAGAGAACACACACACACACGCACAACTTTGAATGCATGTATCACGATGGGATTTGTGGCCGGCACCATATCCGTTTGCCTTTACTCTATGTGGCCAGAGTTTGTTGCTTTTTACAAAGCAGGTTATCTCATCCGCCTTAAGAATTGAGCGAGAAGAGAATCTCTGTTTCACCCAATATATTGTCATGTACCCTACGTTGTTAGCTGTCAGTCATGTCTTCTTCTTCCTCTCGGGACCCTCTTTCAAAGTTCGCCGAGAACGACCTTACTGCAACCGAAAGCCAAATTGGAGGTCCCTATTCTCCTCCGCTTCCTTGTCTCTGCATCTCAGGCTTGCTGGCTTGAGTTGCACGTATGAGATGAATGCTAACACAGAATAGGAATTAACATAGGATTATAGTGCTATAATACTGATTCGATGGCCTCTTGATGTTTGGTGGAATCTGCATTAATCTTCTTTACATATATAATGTTTCTTTCTGTAACAGACAGAAGCCAGTCGTCTTGCTCGTTTGGGTTTAAGTAGTGTTTCAGCTACTCGCAATTAATCAAGCTCAAATCTCATTGTTTTTTCTGGTTTTCTTTTAGCCAAAACGATAAAACGAATTACTACATTTCAAAAAGAAAAAAAAAAGAAAAAGAAAAAGAAGAAGGAATTATTTACTTTACTTGTCATACAAGTAGGGCACACGTATGAGTTCTCGTAGGGTTTGAAATTTTCTAAAGAAAAATAACCACAAAAGTACTAGGTACAGTAAAAGAAAACCAAGAGGCATATGGTTCTCGAGAAAGGATGCTTTGGGAAAGCAAAAAGCTACATGAAACGTTCGTGACTATATCGTAGAATATGCTCACATGCAGCGCGCTTGTAGAGAAAGCTTGAGGAAGAATAAAAGCACGTAGCTTGATCTTGATGAAATTCGAAAGGCTCTAGATGATGGATTTGTCCCAAGTATGAGAAACCAGGTCTTTCAATGCAAACTGTGCTAAATTATCAAAAAAAAAAAAACCACCGAACTACAAATCCTCTGAGCATAATTAGGAGCTTTTTGTGTATTGATATTTAGGAAAAGCAAATATTAATTGATGTTTTGCCAGTTTTAGTTTGTGTTGACTCTCACTCAAACCCAGTTTCTTTCATCTCTCTTGGTTTGCTGGGCAGGGAAAAACTAAAGTGGTCTATTGTTTGCTACTTGATTGGTATATGAATCCCAACAAGTAAGCTTTTTGCATATATAAACTTCGAAATATATACCCAGAAAGAACATATATTGCAACAATTTGCAGCACCATGCACCTCATCAATCCCAAATTACAAACATCTTTGTTAGCGAAATCCCAAGTCTTGAATCCCGAAGCCGAATACATTGCTAAAAGATCGACATACCCAGCGATCTTTATCGAAACCCCACGATTAGAATCCACCAAAAACGCTCCCAATTTCTGACCAAAGTTCAGTTCTTCCTGACCCGCCTGAGGGATTATTCCTGACCCGGTCCTGAGGGATTTAAGGCACAGTGCGAGATTTTTTTGTGTGCCCCTTATATATATAATTTTTATTCAAAAAATATTGATTTCTTTTTTATAGGAAGAAATTTTGTGCCCCTTATATACGTTTAACGTTTTTGGTGTTTCGAACCTAGCCAAATGCAATTTGGAGATTGAAAATGAAAAATTTGGATATAGAAAACTCATAGCAACGTGCCGTCGAGTCTTAAAAAATTGAAATTTATAGGGAGAGGAGATACGAAATGGAGAGATGATGAAAAAATTCAAAAGATTGTGAGCAATTTATACAGAGAGCCGACTAACTTTGTTTGATTGTGGAGAAAGTCAATAGTCAAGTGACCTTATCGCTGTAAATTAATGCAACAAGTATATGAATTTAGGAGAAAATTAAGGGATAAACAGATTACTCCAAATTATCAAAAAGAAGACCATTTAAGTAGTTTTTAGAAGATATCAAAACGTAACTTATGAAGATTAAACGACATAATATGCCCTTTTGATTGTGTTATTAATATATTTTTTTTATAATTATATATACTATATATATATATAACAAATCAGTAAAAAAAAGGCTAAAATTTATGTTCCTCTGGTCTTAGGCCCAGTACAGGTGCACTGTTGACACTGCACCAGGGCCGGCAGTGTGCACCTCTGCAAGGCACCGAGAGAATAAACAGGACTCTGGGATTAGGGTTAGGGTTTTGAATGAGGAGGAGGAAGAAGGAGATATATACAGTGATGATGATTATTATAGTTGTGGGTTATTATTTGATCGGTGCTGATCAGTAATTAGAAAGGGCAATGTGTTAGTATATGTTTATATATTTTCCCATACAGTAAAGGAGATACAGACCAAGGCACCGAGAGAATAAACAGGACTCTGGGATTAGGGTTAGGGTTTTGAAGGAGAAGGAGGAAGAAGGAGATATATACAGTGGTGATGATTATTATAGTTGTAGGTTATTATTCGATCGGTGTTGATCAGTAATTAGAAAGGGCAATGTGTTAGTATATGTTATATATTTCCCTATACAGTAAAGGAGATACAGACCAAGGCACCGAGAGAATAAACAGGACTCTGGGATTAGGGTTAGGGTTTTGAAGGAGGAGGAGGAAGAAGGAGATATATACAGTGATGATGATTATTATAGTTGTGGGTTATTATTCGATCGGTGCTAATCAGTAATTAGAAAGGGCAATGTGTTAGTATATGTTTATATATTTCCCTGTACAGTAAAGGAGATACAGATAACCCCACTGTTCATAAGAATAATGTAGCTTCAGACATAGTAATTAATCCAAAGTGTGCACCTGAGATAAAAGCATTCAAGTTTCTAATCATATCTATGTCAATCCATAATCATAATGAAGAACTGCAGAAAAGGTTGCACTTGAAAGCACAGCTACTCTACAATTACAAAACATCACAACCATGAACTACAAGAGACATAAGATATCACTTAATATAGACAATGCAGGTTTAATTAACAACCTTCTAAAAGCACATGTATATGGTCCTCTTAATGGTTCCATATGCCTGAACCTTAACACATAGCTGCACCTGCAACTATTCTGAATGTGTTATCCAGATCAAGTCTGGAATGAAAATAAAATGATTCAAAAACAACTCATAGACTGAAATGTATACTACTATGAAACAGTTATTTATAAGAATCAAATAAATAATTTAAATCAAGTACTTGAATAATAAAAGATAAACAATTTCAATCCAGTAAAAGATGAATTTTATTGTAAATCAGTTCATAAAATTCATAGCTCAATGAGATCTCAAAACATAACCAAAAAGAAAAATTCTGAAACTTAAATGAAATAAAATTTCCAGCTTTAATGAATGAATACTAACTCCCACTAAACCTAGCAATCAAACTCCCACTAAACTCAGTCATCTAGATTAGGCAAAATGCCTAAGTACTCAGTATGCTTTTGAAAAGCTGCAATGGTTAATGGCTTAGTGAAAGGATCTGCTAATTGGTTCAAGGTATTGACTTTAGCAAGAATCAACTCACTACGCTTTACTCTCTCTCGGACACTATAATACTATTTCAAGTCAATGTGCTTGGAGTTGGTAGACCTCTTATTTTTCTTTGCAAAATAAACTGTTGCAGAGTTGTCACAATGAATCTTCAAAGGCCTTGAAATGATGCTATCAACCATCTTGGTTGGTGTGAGAAAATTTTTCAGCCATAATCCTTGACATGTAGCCTCATAAACAGCAATCAACTCTGTCATCATAGTAGAGGTTGCAATTTGGGTTTGTTTTACACTCTTCCAAGCTATAGCACCCCTAGCTAACATAAAAACATAGCCTGATGTCGATTTTGATGAAAATGGAAACTGTCCAGCAAAATCAGCATCAGAATAACCTTCTACTTCAAGATTCTTGACTCTTCTATACACCAAACTATAACCCTTGGTTTTCTGAAGATATCTCAGCACTTTCTTTCCAGCAATCCAGTGCTCATGTCCTGGATTCGATTGAAATCTCGCCAACATATCCACTGCATAAGCTAAATCTGGCCTAGTGCACACTTATGCATACATTAAGCTTCCCACCAACCTGGAATAAGGTTTGTTCTTCATGTGTTGCTTCTCTAACTCATTCTTGGGACACTGATTTTGTTCAACTTGTCATAGGTGCTGATCCAGATGAACAATTGTGCATTTCAAACCTTTTCAACACTTTTGAAATGTAGGCCTGCTGAGACAAACCTAGAAGATGTCTAGATCTATCCCTGCTGATCTCAATCCCCAAAACATATGAAGCATCTCCCAGATCCTTCATGTCAAAATTTTAGAAAGAAAACTCTTTGTCTGCTGCAATAACCCTTTATCAGTGCTTGCCAGCAGAATATCATCAACGTATAACACCAGAAAAATGTAATTTCTGCCATTGACTTTCATGTATACACATTCATCAACAAGATTTTCAACAAAACCAAAAGAGGTAACTACTGCATCAAACTTTAAGTACCATTGGTGGGATACCTGTTTCAATCCATAAATGGATTTATTCAATCTACACACCAAGTGTTCCTTTCCAGCCTCTATGAAACCTTCCGGTTGTTTCATATAAATCTCCTCCTCCAAATCTCCATTGAGGAATGCCGTCTTAACATCCATTTGATGTAATTCCATATCATAATGAGCTACTAGAGCCATTATGATTCGAAAAACATCTTTGGTAGACACTGGTGAAAAGGTTTCATTATAATCTATTCATTCTTGTTGAGTGAACTCCTTTGCCACTAGTCTAGCTTTAAATCTCTCCACTGATCCATCAGCACACCTTTTGGTTTTGAAAACCCACTTACAACCAATCGGTTTATGACTCCCAGTAGGCTCCACCAACTCCCATACATTGTTATCATACATGGACTTAAGCTCTGCTTCCATTGCTTCTGTCCATTTCAAGTTTTGATCACTTTCAACAGCTTGACTAAAAGTTACAGGATCATCTTCTTCTCCCCAATCAAATTCAGCTTCTTGCAAGTATACAATGTACTCATGTGTGTTAATGGCAGACTTTCTAACTCTTCCAGACCTTCTAAGTTGTTGTGGAGGCTCTCCGGCATCAACTTGCACATCTTGCAAGTTTTGGGGCTCAGGTTCTTGTTCTACTTTAATCCAGATCATCTTCTGAATTTTCAGAATCATCGTTTTGATTTGCTGCAACAACTTCAAGCTGAGGTTGTCTAACATTTCTAGCTGCAGCCTCAAAATTTATGGGAACAACCAGCTTTGAGGCTCATCTTCAGTTAACGCTTGGAAATCGAGCTCAAGGTCCTCATATGTGTGAGTATAATTGATCTCATCAAGGAAAACAGCCTTGTTGGTCTCAATTATTCTTGTGGAATGGGTAGGGCGGTAGAATCTATAGCCTCTGGAATTTTCTGGATACCCGATAAAATGGGCTGAGATTGTCTTTGGATCTAATTTCCCTTCTTTAGGATTGTATGGACGAGCTTCTGCCTTGCAGCCCCAAACATGCACATGATTCACACTTGGTTTTCTGTTTTTCCATAACTCAAAAGAAGTTTTAGCCACAGCTTTGCTCGGAGTCCTATTTGTAATGTAATTTGCTGTTTTAAGAGCCTCACCCCATAGGAATCTTGGCAAACCTGAGGTGCACATCATACTCCTCACCATGTTGAGAAGAGTTCTATTTTTCCTCTCCGACACCCCATTTGATTCAGGTGAACCTGGAGTTGTATACTGAGCTTGAATCCCATGCTCTTACAGGTACAAAGCAAAAGCACCCTTATGCTGCCCGGTTTCAGTATACCTACCATAATACTCCCCTCCTCTATCCGACCTCACTGCCTTAACTTGTTTTCCCAACTCCTTTTCAGCTTCAGCTTTAAAAAATTTAAATTTTTCCAAGCTCTGATATTTTTCTGAGATGAGAAACAAGGTACAATACCGGGTGTAATCATCTATGAAGGTAATAAAATACTTATTACCACATATGGTCTGGTGTGAAAAAGGTCCACAAGTATCTGTGTGGATAAGTTGCAAAGGTTCAATGCTTCTATTGGAATCCTTGTTTCTAGACTTGGTCATTTTTCCCTTAACACATTCAATGCAAGTATCAAAATCAGAAAAGTCTAGTTCTGGAAGCAAGTTTTCTTTCACCATTCTCTGCAACCTTCCTTTAGATATGTGTGCAAGTCTTCGATGCCAAAGATAAGCTGAATTCTCACTGTGTTTTCTCTTTTTACTTATATCTTTATGTGCGTTCTCAATCAACAACACTTCCTTAGGATAAGAACATTCAAGAGACCAATAATCATTCAACAAACAAGCTGAGCCAATGTAACGGGAATCAAGAGAGATTTTTATTCCATAAGAGTCGATGAAAAAGGTACATCCTTGTTTCACTAACTGAGAAACCGAAATTAAATTCATTTCATTGAAGGAATATAGTAAACATTATTCAAATCAAGATAAGTGCCAGACCCTAGCACTAAACGGACCGTGCCTATAGCCTTCACACTCACTCCTATGCCATTCCCAACTGCCACTTGCACCTCATTTCTCCTTGGAGCTCTCTTGCTTAGAAAGCCCTGCAATGAATTCGTAATATGAATCGGTGAGCCGGTATCAAGCCACCAGGATTTAGAAGATAAATCAACTAAATTAACCTCAATAGAGAAAACACTTAGCTGTGACTTACCCTTCTTTGCCATCCAATCCTTGAATCCCTGACAATTCTTCTTCATATGTCCTTCCTTTTTACAAAAAAAACATTTGAAGACTCCCGGTTTCTTACCCTTGGTATAACAGCTTTCTTGGGGCCAAGTTTGAAAATCTTAGTCTCACTGGTACCTTCTCCACAACCAGTTGCACTGAAGGCAGTAACTTTGCCTTCAGCAACTTTGCCTTTTCCCTTCCATTTTGACTTTGAAACCAGATTCACAACAAGCTGCCCATCCCTCTTGATCCTATCCTCCTCTTGCACATATATCGCTATTAACTCATTCAAATCCCACTTATCCTTCTGAGTAAAATAGGTGGTCTTAAGCTGACCAAAAGAAGCAGGCCAGGTTCTTAGGGACTGATGCACTACAAACTCAGAGGGTATAGGGATCTCTAGATCTCCAAGCCTAGTGGTGATGTCAATGATCCTCATGATATGCTCACGGACACTCTTAGAGGAATCATATTTGACTCCCATCAACTGATCCAGCAAAAGAGAAATTTCTGCCTTCTCATTCTCACGGAACTTCAAGGCAATAGCAGCCATAAACTCAATGGTTGTATCCTTGTCAGCAATACTTCCTCTAACCACATCAGTCATGGTTTGCTTAAGAATGAGCTTAGTCATCATGTTGGCTCTAGTCCATTCCTTGTGTTTCACAGTCTCTAGGTCAGAGGAATTGTCATCTATCACTGGTTCGGCCTTAGTCAAGCACCAATCAATTCCCTGAAGGCCAAGGTAAAGCTCTATGGACTGCTTCCACTTCTTAAAGTTACAGCCATTGAGTGGTTCAATGGTTGCAAGGGACAATCCTGAGGTGTTCAGAACTGGGGAGGAAAAATAAAAATAAAGTTTTAGTTTCTCCTTAGTTATAGTCTAAACAATTTCAGAAAACTATGAACACAAAAGAAATCAAGTCACAACAAAAACAACTCGAGATCATAACAGCAAATATGGTAATCAGAATCCCCAAAATATGCATATTAGTTTTCAATAACAGATCTTACCTATATGGCAAAAGAATAGGTTATTGCTTTAGTTTCTTATTTGCAAAACCAAAATACTAAAAACCAAGATATCCCTGGAACAGTCAACACATGTATAGTAAGAAAAAATGTCCAGTTCACTGAATTCAGTTTTTAATATTTCATGATGCATGTTTTACCTTAAGAATACAAAAGTCAATCCTTCTGTTGAAGATACAATTCTGTTCCAAAAACTAAAGACACAATTTTCCTAGTTCTATATCCAAATGATTCCAAAATAATATATTGACAGATTGATGTGTACAACATGCATCAAAATACTATCTTACAATCAAGAACTAGTAGTTATTACTCCTTAACTTTAACACGGCAAACTAAGTTAAAACCAAACAAAGAGAACAACTTGTTCATCAACGAATTTCAATGAGCAAGATTATGAAAATTGGGAGATCATCTTGTCAATGTCACAATTCAAGATAAACAATTATATATGTGAATTATATAATTCAATTATAACTCAAGAGCAGACAATTGAACATTCAGAAATCTCAAACAATTCCAAACATCAAGAATTCAATCAGCCATACTAAAGTAAGTTTCATCTGGACACCATCTACTCTAACTTAGATGCATGTCAGGAATGCCTCTAGTGTTCAATTGCTCAACCAACAAGAATCATATATAATTTTGGGAACTAACCCAATGTTCCTGCTGCCCTGTAGAAAAATCAATTGAAACAAGATAGACATATGCAGCGATTGGAGTTTATAATTCATAGTTCATAGCAACTTGTCTCAGTAATGCGGAATCACAAGATCAAAATGGTTTTTCTTTAGAAACCTAATTCCCGATTCTGGGAATACTGAAGAAGGTGGCAACAGAGAACAACGACTTCATGTTGTTTAATTGATTTGCGCATGTGCGCTAGTTGTGTGTGAATGTGAACCTTGGGCCTGAGAGCAAACCTAGGTTTGGGTATTAATTAAAAACAAGGCTTACGTTTAGCAACATAATCACCTCTCTTTTTTTTTTATTTGTTTAGAATGAAATCGTACAAAAAACCCAATCTAGCAAAACTGAAGTGGTTTATGAAATATGCAATTGGCTCTGATACCAATTGAAAGCGTAAATCTGAAACACTCCAAATAATTGCTTACAAACATAAACACATATATTGCACTCACAAGCACACAAATATATATAAATATAGAGAAACAATATATCTATGAATAGAACTGAATGTGTACCTGATGGAACCGATGAAGCCATCTCAAAATACCAATCTTTTGCACGTCTCTTTTGTTAGCTATCTTTCTATAAGGCAAGAACTGAATAGCAGATATCAGATAGAGAGTACATGGACCTAGTATTTATAGTGAAAGCATCCTAATACAAAGCCCTCCCATAAAAGGTCTTTATATCTCAATAATGGCTACAATCACTTATATCTGTTTCAGTTATCTTCTTTAGAACTTCTCACTATATTCACATAATGAATACATTTAACATGGAATACGAATTGCCTAATATCTCTAATTACTTATGCTGTTGTAACATTAGTTGTTGTACTAAATATAAACTTGTAATTGTTCAAATTCAACTTACAATACAGACCAAGGCACGAAGAGAATAAACAGGACTCTGGGATTAGGGTTAGGGTTTTGAAGGAGGAGGAGGAAGAAGGAGATATATACAGTGATGATGATTATTATAGTTGGGGTTATTATTCGATCGGTGCTGATCAGTAATTAGAAAGGGCAATGTGTTAGTATATGTTTTTCATAAGCCCCCTACAAATTTACCTTTTCGTCCTGATTGCTCTTTTATTCACGACTTTTCCATTCGACGTCAGCCTTTCATTCTTAGTAAACTACATATTAGTTACTGACCAAATTTCAGTTTACAAATACATCTTTTACACATTATCTTATACATTTAAGGACAAAAATTACAAATTAGGACAAACAATATCCACATGCCATTTGTCACTACATATTTTACTAAACTATCATTCACTACATATTCTACTGCTACTATGGACATACTACTGCCATGTCAACGAGAGACATGCTACTGCCGTGTCAATATGAGATGTGCTACTGCCGTGTCGACGAGTGACGTGCTACTACCGTGTCGACGAGAGACGTGCTACTGCCGTGTCAACATGAGACGTGTATTGCCGTGTCAACATGAGACGTGCTATTGCCGTGTTAAGCGGGAGACGTGCTACTGCCGTGTCGACCGGAGACGTGCTACTGTCGTGTCGACATGAGATGTGCTTTGCCATGTCGACATGAGATGTGCTACGTACTGCCGTGTCGACATGAGACATGCTACTGTCGTGTCGACATGAGACGTGCTACTGTCGTGTCGACCAGAGACGTGCTACTGTCGTGTCGACCATAGACGTGTTACTGCCGTGTTGACATGAGGCGTGTTATTGCCGTGTCAACCGAAGACGTGTATTGTCATGTTGACCAGAGACGTTTTACTGCCGTTTTGACCGGAGACGTGCTACTGCCGTTTCGACCGGAGACGTGTTACTGCCGTGTGTCGACTGGAGACGTGTTACTGCCGTGTCGACCGAAGACGTGCTATTGTCGTGTCGACCGAACACGTGCTATTGCCGTGTCGACATGAGATGTGCTACTGTCGTGTCGACGAGAGACGTGCTACTGCCGTGTCGACGAGAGACGTGAGACGTCTACTGCCGTGTCGACCGGAGACGTGCTGCTACTGTCGTGTCGACGAAAGACGTGCTACTACCGTGTCAACATGAGACGTGTTACTGCCGTGTTGACATGAGGAGACGTGCTACTGCCGTGTCGACAAGAGACGTGCTACTACTCTGCCCGTGTCGACATGAGACGTCTACTACTGCCGTGTCGACCGGAGACGTGTACTTCGTGTCGACGAAGACGTGCTACTACCGTGTCAACATGAGACGTGTTACTGCCGTGTTGACATGAGGCGTGGTTATTGCCGTGTCAACCGAAGACGTGTTTTTTGTCGTGTTGACCAGAGACGTGTTTCTACTACTCGCCTTGTTCACATGAGACGTGTCTACTGCCGTGCCATTTTGAGTAATTTATTTGAAAAATGGGTATTTTAGTCATTTTGCCTATGAAAGTCTAAATCAGATTTGGTACCATTAGTTTGGGCTTGAGCTATGTCTTAATTTGTACACAAAAATTAAAGTGGGGTTTTTTGTGTTTTTAATTTTGGTCATGTGCTATTATGTAATTTTCTCTTCATTCTTCTCCCTCTCCACCGCTTCCTTCTCTATCAAAGCGATCTGGGTTACCTCCTCAAGCAATTTGGATTGCGATCTACTTCGTCGGAGACTTAAAAATTTTGGTAATCTTCTTTATCTAATCTATCTCCAAATTGATTTTCCCGATTTTTACTTATGCTTTGTTTTCGATTCCTTGCTTTTGATTTGCGATATTGCTGCGATTTCTTTTTTCTTTTTTTCATTGCTTTTGCATGAATGATCTTGCGTGTTTCAAACTCATAGCTCCACCCACCTATGGTCTTCACGTGTTTGGATCCTAGAAGTTCACCGACCTGGAACTTCTTTCGTTCCTATCTCTTCATTCTTTCTGTATTTCGTTTTGGGTCTCAATTGGTTTGCTCACAACTCACAAAGAGTGAGAAGAACACATGTTAGTGGTAAAGGTGATGGAGAGCTTTACATGTTAGCCTTAATTCTGTTTTTAACTTTTTCATACTTAAGTTGGTTTTGATCATCCTAGCGTTTGCAATTTTCTTATGCTTATATTGGGTTTGTCATGAATCCCCGATTACCGACACTACTGGTGAAGCATAGAAATGAAGAAAGGATTATCTTGGTGAATTAGCTTAGGACAAAATCATAAAAATAAGTGGAACAGTAGAGAGAATAGGAAGAGGAAAACATGTTGATTAGCTTGGAAGCATTGCCTTTTTGTCTGCTAGAACAAGAGATAAAGAAGAATGCTATTCTAGGTCTACATGTTGTACAACACGAATCCATTTTACGGTTTGTTAAATGAACCATTTTAGTCTGCAGCTTTGCTCTTCAATTTATGTGATTAAATGAATACCTTGCAAGAGAAAGGACTTATTTCTGTTTTAGTTGCCTTTGCTAAAGAAAAAGGTCTGTGTTCTTTTGTTCTTGATTGAAGAAGGTGGTTTGTTAGTTATGTGGTTAATAACTTAATATATTGAAGTTCAATACTTATTGATTTTGTCAAATGGTAAAAAAAAAAAAAGATTGGATAATTAATGCTAGATAAAAGATTTAGGTCTTTGTATTATTTCATAATTTTCATATTCTTGTTTCTAAACATTGATTTCTGAATCTTTGGTACTCACCTGTGGACATCACCATGTCCTTGCTTTAATTTTTTGGTTCTAAATTACATGACAGAACAAAAGTGTCCATTCACATTTTGAGAGAGAATCAAGTGGAACAACTGAGCTTCATATATAAAAGTAAAAGATGAAGCCTGGTGTGGCACACTATCTTACCACTCCTGATGTGTGCTAAGTTATTGTGGTAAGCTTGATCCATGGTTCTGAGTGTTAATATTTGAGCTCAGAAGCATCATAGTCCTTGGATTTTATGTTTGAATAATTTTTAAGATTCCCTATGTGCGTTTTTGTTCGTTTTGATTTCAGACTTTTCAAGCATCATTATTTGAGACTCAAAAACTGACCCAAATAGGATATTCATCACTACCTTTTTGTTGTTAAATGAAGGTTTCCATATTGCAGAATGGTTTAGTATTGAAACTCATATATTGTGGATTGGTTAAAATAAGAACTATATTCTTAGTTTTATACAAAATCAAAGCTTTCCTGATATTGTGCAGTAATACTTGAAACATCTTACAATCAAATGAGATTCAGCATATTTATGAACTTCTCACCATGAGGAGCTCAAAACTGAAGTAGTCACAGGTTCTCAAATTTGGAAGCTCAATATGCAAATATATAACAGCAATTTGATCAAAGACTGAGCAGAAGAAGTTTCTTTGAAAATTTGGCGTTCAGGAACATCAGGAGATAAGCAAGACTTGCCATGAAGATTTCAATTCTGAAGCAGCAACAGATTTGCAACCTTTTGAAGATGAATGTGCAGAAGGATTGTAAGAGCTTGGCTGGAAAGATGGAGGGATCCTATATACATAATGACGAGAAGAAAAAGCTTCTTTGATTCTTTGAAGATACAGAATTGAGAAACAAGAGACTCATGTACACCATACAACAGAGTCTTACAAACCATTACCAAAATGATGGTTACCCTGTTTGATGTCAATGAATGTGACAGTTTGGAATGTTGGATACTGACAAAACCATTCTTTCATATTGTAGAGTTAATTGTTTTTATGGACTGTGATAGTTTATTCAATTTTGAACAATTATTCTTGTTGAGGATCTTTAGTCATCTTAGTGATATGCAACTATGTTCTCGAAAGAAAAAAAAAGTAATACGCACCCATAAAAAAAAACGGCGTCAAAAAATCCCCGCTGCAGCGCGCGGGCATACTCCCTTGTATATAGTATCCCACATCAGAAATGGTTAGGTAATACCGCGTTTAAATTTGTTTGCTAATCACATATACGTGTGCCCTTCGGTGACTTCTGCATTCGGACTGGACCTGGTGGACTTGGACTGCACTTCTTTGGACTATATGTTTCGGACTGACCTATGCATTGGATTTGGACCCGAACCTATAACTGGACTTGGACTATTGACTAAAATCCCATAACTAAAATTGATCGGTGTTCTAAAACCCCTTTTTTTTTTTTTTTTTTTCTGCTTATAGAAAATAATCTCCCAAATCAACAGGTTCATGGGAGATTTTTTTTTTGGGGGGGGGGGGGTAGTACATCTCTTATTTTTATCAATCAACTTAGATCAGCTTTTTTTTTTTTTTTTTCTGTTGCATTTTCATTTTTGAATTGCTTGCTCTTTGTGATTTAGATTTTCAACTCTCTTTTTGGTCCTCTGCTTTATTCAGTTAGATGGATGATTTAACACTAATTTGATGAAAAAAGCATATCATTTAGAAGAAGAAAGGAAACCACATTGGTAAACAGATTCGTTGCCTCGAATAAGCATTAAGCAGTACTGTCAAGCATAGGTATTGTTAAGCTTAGCTCAGGAATATGATAGAGAATGGTCATACGTCATAGGTCAGATGAGGAAGAGCACGATAGTTTACAATTGTCTGTGATAAAATCCACTTAAATTCCAGCGTTGTCTATAATACCTTGTTTATAGGAGAAATGGAGAATTTGTGGTACACTTTGCATGAAATACTGAAACTTTGTTTTCTCGAGAACTGGACTACAGTGCATAAAAGCAAGTAGGGAGGAGGGACTAGGGAATTGTTTCATCGAACAATATACCTATATAAGGGGGTTCCATAGATGCAGCATGGAACCAATGATAACCAAATTGAACTGGAATTCAGTGCATAAATCAAAGTAGGGACTGTTTCATGAACCTTTAGCAAAATCAGAAGACGAAGGCCTTATCTAACATCAATGTAGACAGTTGATACGGTGCCCTCGAAGAATAGCTCAGAGGAGGATAAATGTCTTATAACTTCCTGGTTCTCTAACAAAAATCATCTATCTTGGTCCACGTACAGCTTCTTTGTTGGTGATAGTCCTCGCGGCATTGGTACTCCCTAGCGCTGCCGGTATCCCATCACTAAATTGTTAATCTTACCTTTCGGCTTGACAATCTCCATGTGTCTTGCATTTGCACTGTCCTCACTCTGATTGATCACAGTACTACCTTCACTAGTACTGTCACTTTCTTGGCACTTGGTTATGATCACCCTTTTGATTTTCACCTCTCTTAACCAAAACAAGAGCAAGTGAAGCTGATCCTCCTTCTCATCCTTATTAGCCCGGAATGACCAAACTTAACCTTATCTCCTTTAACCATACCATTATGCTCCACCCAATCTCATTCCAGTTGGATTTCGGCTCATAAAGTTCTTCTTTCGACATCTTCCACCACTTCAAGCATTTGGATCTATCAATGGAACCTTTAGGGTGTGTGTGCCTTTAAGGCTTTCTATCTCAATATCTTCCAAGAAATTCTTAGCTAGGGTTTCATATGATGGCAAGGTCAATATGCTCTTGTCGCTCTTTACATCCCTATCATCTAAACTCTTCTCTATCAACAAAGTCAATTGCTTCCCCTTCAGTCTGCCGAGAATGATTGCTTGTAATCTTCAGGCAAATCAGGACCTGTATTAGTTTCTTGCAGGTACGCCCTTATTCAAACGTTTCACCTTGGGAACCCAGCTCTATATTCCTGATTATCATGATCATCAAAATTCGTATTTCCTTTTCGAAACAGGAATGTCATTGGTGATCTTTGAAGCTGCAGGCCTGGCCTTGTCAACATTCGTCGATATAATACGAACCATCGTTTCTTAGGTGGTAACTTCGGCAGTAAAGTTTACTTGTTCCTTGGGCATGGTCATGATGATTCGGACAATTCTAAACTAGTTTTCGACTTCCGGGATTGATGAACGCACAACATTTTTCTTCTTGATCGTCGAGCCGTCGACGACGGTGGTACCTCTTGACATTCTTGATGACAACTTCAGGTCATGTTCCTCTTGGTGTCTTTCCCTTGATTTGTCATTGTGTTTCTTGGTTGTGTTAATCTCTTCTTCTCATTCATTTCTCTTTTGAGTCGTTATTCCTGATTCTTTGATTTATATAGAAAAGGATGGATCTGAATAGGGATGCAAAGTACACTCCTTAACTGATCAGGTATAGGAAACCTAGAACATTGGGCCCCTCAAAAGTTAGAAAAATTTGGGGATAAAAGGTTCATGCTGCTTTTTGAAATTTGTACTCTCTATTTGCGAAATAGGCATATCTGCAGAACCGAGGCGGGAATTTGACTATTGAGGTCCTCCCTGACACAGCTTTCAAAATGCAAAGGCAGCTGCCAAATTCAGTTCTACTGCTCTCAGGTCAATGTGCTCAGCATTGAAAAAATTATAAGCAAGCTGATCTTTGAGTGAGGTCCCATATGTTATTTGATGTCTATACTACTTGAATCCACATGAATAGGTACATCTGCAGAACCAAGACTGGTCCAGTGGACATTTGACTATGAAGTCCTCCAGAAATGGCTTCCAGTTCTGGTGATCTGCTGGATTAGAGTACAGGTTTGGTAGTTGGGGAATTCTCCTCGAAAATTACATGTTGATGAAGATGTTCTTGGTTGAGAATTGCTGAAGTGGAAGCTCTCATCTTTCTCTTGTCATTTGCTAGTTGTTTCCGCCTCAAGGATTCACGATTTTCTGCAAAAACAAAATTTCATTCATGGTTAGGATTCATTAGATTAGAGGTTTCTGTTGTTCTGTTGTGATATGATGCCTATTTATAACAGAGCAACAATTTCTAAAGTGCTTTACTTCTGTCTATCACATGGAACAACCTCAAATGGCTTGAATATGTTTTTGTCAGCCCAGGGACATTCATAAGCCGAACTATTTTCGTTGGACGAGCAACTGAACCAAGAAAGAAATTAGCTACCAGATTTATATACGACCAAACTAATTTCAAGATACTCTTACCATCAACGCCTATTTGGTTGACAACTTGCTGAACCTATGATGCAGCTCAGTAGTCCATATCACCCTTCGCGTCGTGAAGGCTGTTGAACCATTGCTGAATTTCTCCTGGTAATAGTCCATTCCTTCTGACCTTTGTCTTTTGTAATTCATTAACCTTCCTTCTGAGTCAGCATGAGCATTACTTGTGTCTGTCAAGGCAGTTTTCTTTGTTTGGAAAAACAACTGCCACAGGTTCGTGATATTATCATTGTAAGTGGCTTTACAGGTAAGATGGCCCCTCAACAGAAAATCAATTTAGCACCACTATCATCATCATCAGACATAACTGCAATGCGAAGTAATTGTTGAGAATTTTGTACCATGGAGAAATTAGTGTTGGATACAATATCTCAAGTATTTCAGTTGGTCTTTGCAATAGAGGATTTAATTATCATGGTATGGAAGCTGGAAAATGATATAGTAATCTTTGAGACTGAGAACTTACTAACAACAGGTAAATCGGAAACTGCCTTCAATTTGTTTAGAAGCTCATTTTGTCATGTCAAGCAAGTGTGCCTCTGTTAGCACAATGTGAAGCTCATCTTTTCTTGTGAGCAGTATACAATGCCTCATTACCTCCTTAACAGTCAAAACTGCTAGTAGAGTATAGTGAACTTGTTAAAATAATCTCATAGGCTTATTATCTTTCATTTTTGTAAAGTTAAAAAGGAAGTGAGCTTGAAAGTAGAGGTTGCGGCCGCCGCGGTGGTGCCGTGGGGTGGTGCTATTGAGACAATTGAGGTGACTGGCTAGTCGGTTCCGCATATGGGTCTTCTCTAATGTCAATTTGGCCAAATCTCCTTTCCTTTCAAAATCTGACTTTAGCTTTTCCCGTATATTGGTTCTTGGGCTAGGGAGTACTCTTCTCTTGCTTCATGATTCATGTTCCATCTGAAATATACTGGGGTTGCTCCCCAAATCAGAAGATGATATTTAGGTGACACTTTGGGTATGAACATGTCTAACGGAAAAAGTTCAGTAGCTAAACATTAGAATTTCATATTTGGGTATGAAAATGAAAGCGTCTTCATAATTCGGGGGTGTATTAATTAATCCTTATCCCATGAACATCTACCAACTATACGATGAGGTCAGGTCACTGAAGATTTACCAAGTTGAGAAATTTGTAAATCTCGTTTAGATATATATTTTTTAATACCTTTGGTCATTCCTTTCACGGATATTTTTGACCTATACTTAACTGTGCTCGTGTACTGATATGGAACTTGCATTTTCTGTGATGGATTCCAAGTTATTGGTTCCACATTCTGCACTGTTGCTTCCACTCCCAATTTTCTTACTCCAGTTTAGAACTTAATATTTTGATAGCTTTTTCAAACCTACCGTAAAGTAAACCAAATATTCAGTTACAAATTTGTTCATAAATATCTCTAGCAAATAACTATAGCTTAAATTGGAAGTTCAAGAATTACTGCTTAATCATTTTTTTTTGATTAAATTGGAGTCTAAAACCCCTGAATTTAAGGTACAAAAGCATATGCTTACTGAAAGTTGAGCATACTGGAGAAATCTTGTTCCCTAGTACCACAGAGTGTGCTTTCTTGGATCAGCCTCTTTAAAAGTTCGTCCTCTTAATGTTCATCTTCTTCCTACGAGTAAAATGGAAACAGCTTACTAACAACAAAAGAACGATAGCATAAAGCAGCATAAAAACCTCTCAGAAACATATTTCCATGTGTATAAAGTTCAAAGTCTGTGTTACATTCTTGCATCTCAAATCTTCAGATCCTTGTAATATGCTAGGACATTGAGGAGTTACAGTATAAACTTTCACCAAGCCTGATATATAGTTCATAGTATAACTTCAGTATGCGAGAGAGGTAGGAAAGGTCTATACTATGTCATTCGGCTCCAGTGGAAATGAGCACGCACGCATAAAGAACCTGGACAGAAATTCTACTTACTAGCTACTAATGACAACTCTCAAGTTGGAAATCAATCCCTGTGCTGTCAAGAAAATTCAGGGAATTCATGTTTTACTTCAAATGTGTTCATGTTGAACAGAAGACCAAAAAGAAGCCGAAATAAGTAAAAGTTGTGTAGGGTAGAAATGCAAAAACCAAACATCAGATCACAATGTACCAAGCATAAGTCATGTAATTAAGGATATTAATGAACAGTGAGTTATTGTTGAACTTCCCGAAATATGGTGTTGGCGGTATTTGAAACGGTGGAGGTGGTGCATCTGCTCTTGTTCTGGAGCTTTTGTAAGCAACTTTCAAGTTAACTCGTTAGTCTGATGAATACTATCGTGTGAGATGGAAGTCTGGAACTGTCACTAGCAAAGTTCCTTATTGTGCAATTCACTCTAATTTTTTTTCATGTTGCCTCGTTTCCAGAATAAATTACAAATGTAGTTAGCTTTAGAAGAAATATAATTTCAACATTGTTCAAAAAAAAAAAAAACTTCCTGCAATACATTCACTTAAGTTTGTATACATTCAGGTATATTATTAAAGAGCTATTGTTCAAGACCAAGCACATATGTTTTTTTTTTTGTATTGATATAGTGGTTTCTATATACATAGTGTAATCTGTAGTATGTTGGATAAAACATAAGGGCTTTTCTTTCTGTACTAATAAGTAACAGAACTTGCTAGTTTTCTTACTTATCTATTTCTTAGTTCACAGACATTTCATGTACATATCTTAAGGATATAGGCTTGTCAAATAGTTTAATTATGCAGTAGGGTATGAGGGTTCCATGGCAATGCCACAAAGACCTTCCGGTGCAGGGATATCTCTTTGCATTCTTATGTAACCTCTTCACCCCATTGTGCACCCATGAGTTCTTCACCAGCCAATACTTAGTCCCATCATCACTGACACCATAACCAACAGCAGTAACACCATGGTCTAGGCTAGTTCCGCATGGTCCTGTGAAAACACCACTCGAGTAGAATTGGAAGCCAGATCCACTAGCATCAATGGCAACAGAAATAGCTGATTAGCGACGGCCTTTTGAAGGGCGCTTTCATCGTTTGGAGGCACATCTTCATGGCCAGTAATCGAGGCTGCATGGCTTGCTTCCTTCTTAGCATTGCATGTACCATCCACACCAGTGTAGGATAGTTAGCCTCAGTACTAAGGCCATGGTTTTGAGTAATGAACTCAAATGCGTTGTCCATCAAGCCACCCTCACAACTTGGTCTTCACCATTGACATCACAGTCAACCAGCTCTTGCTCAGACAAGGAGATTAGTTTACCAGTTGTAAGTTGAGTAATTCCTTCCATGGCTGCAACTGCTGAGAATGCCCAACATCCTGTACATATTTAATTGCAAAGTTGCAGCAATTAGAATAGTCATATTTTGTTCAACTAAAATGCATGCACAGAGAGAAGTGTACTACATACCACATTGGCCTTGGTCCTTGACAGGAGTTACAGCTCCTTTCTGTCTCCAGTCGATTGTAGCGGGGACAGTAGAATTTTCATACTTGAAAGTAGTAGTCTTTGTGGAACATTCATGCCCCAAAAATCGATTTCTCGAGACAATGAACTCCTCGTTTGTAAGATCTGCAAATTGATTCAAACCCAATTTGTAAGGTTTGTTTCCTTCATTATTGGATGATTCTATAAAGCCTCATTTGCCTTGAATATCTTGAAGCGCTCCTCCTTCTCAGTGGCATCATTATATACACGTCCATAACGAGCCATCCATTGCTCATACCGCCCATAAGCTAATGCATCTTGGAGACTGCGAGAAGTGGCTTCTGAAGACCAAGCCCCCAACATGAGGACCAAGGCCAAACACAAAACTTTGCTTTGTTGTTGAACTCCATTGTAGGCTAGGATTTGAAGGCTAATGGATATGAAACTTGCTAAACCCATGTCCTTATCTGCGAAGTTGATTAGTTATATTTGAGATAAAAGTCGACTATCTTTCTTAATGAATTAAACATGTAGTGCAATATGGTTCAAATTGTAGTTAAATAGGATACATGTTAGAAATGTTCCAACATCAATTAGAACTCTGAAGCACCTAAGCAACTCTAGCTCCCTTTGGCATTTACTGAACAAACATGCAAAATAGTTGTTTACATTTTACAGTTGCAAATTACCCAGTATGGTTCATAATGGTTACCAAAAATTTAGTAATTGAATTACAATTGGCCGAGTGACCGAGTCAAAGGTACTAATTGAGTTACAATTGTTAAACAATGGCCAAAATGTTTGTTCTGCATTGGTTCTTCAATTTTAGTATGTCATTACTCTAAGCCAGTCACAGTTTCAAAGTATGCAATTAGCACTCAAATAATAAAAATGGCATGCACTAGATGTCAGTTGGAAGTTGTACTTCAGATCAGTCCTAGTCAGTTCCAGAGAAAGTCGGATAAGTTTACATATTTCAACAGAAAATCAACGAAGTAAATTTACAAATTTCAAAAGGAGCACCATAAATAATTGTTTTTGCTCACTCAAAGAGATAAAAAAATAAAAATAAAAAAACCCCATACTAATGTAGACCTAACATTTACTTGCAAAAAATACACAACGCTAATCATTGTTCAAGGGGGGAGAGAGGAGACGCTAACTTTACATCTATAGCTACTTTTACTAGAAGTCAGCAGAAGGGACCAAAATCTGAAATGCATCAGTCAAACAAAAGACGGCGTCTTACAGACTTGGGGAGATTGAATTGGATGCTTTTCTCTTTCTGTTACTAGTTTCAGCATTCTGACTAACACTGATCTGGGTTGGATCCTCTCCAGCTTCTGTTTCCAGCTTCTTTGTTTTGGTAGAGCGGTAGAATTCTGTGATATTTAGCTGCACACCATTGGTTTTGGCGTGTTTCTGGCATAACACTGACTTTTCTTCTTTTCAGTTCTTTCAATTCCTGAAACGTCACAAAGATTCATTCAAAAAATTTGACACCCAAAAGAGCATTACAATTTCACACGTTCTGCTTCTATTTGCATCTTAGCCTTCCTAGATTCTCCAAAATTATGGTTACAAATATATATCATCAAACACTAAACCCTAGTGACGTCATGTCCAATGATTACCTTTGGAAAAATAGTTTTAAGCATCATTCATAAATAGAAGACACGATTACCATATGCGAGACAAAAGGATAGAGAGATAGAAAATGGAAAAGGAAGCAATGAAGCATCACTTTGAAATAGAAGGGAAAGAACTTGCACCTTCTCTTGCAAAAATCTGTCAACTTCCTCTGGAAAAGCAGCCTGGACAAGGTCCATATTTTCATCTGTTAGCATAAAGTAGCACCCATCACTGTTACGAATTTTTGGGTCATCAGACTCATCCCATACACTAATGGATTCATCAACTTCAATAACATCATCTTGTAGGATATCCGACTCCTCTTCAGGATTTGCCAAAGTGACAGAATTCACTGTAGGTGCAGCCCTTTTCCACTTGACCACATAAAATTGATGACCATTTCTTATTTTCAAACGGTCAATGGAATGAAACTCATACTGCCCATACAACAAACTGTTTAAAGGATTTTCAGCCATTTCCCTCAAATAAATGGTAGACAACATAGGAAGCATCCTCTGGCGAATATAAGATGGTTCCCACAGTTGATGAAAAGCTAAGAAATCAACCAGTGCTTCAGTTTTTGCACTTTCCCAGGATATGCAAGGGCCCTCATTTGCTGCACAAAAATTGAAAACACGATTAGACACTAGGTGAAAAACACATAAATGCATAGGATATCAAAACTGGTCAGCCATTGGGAAAAGGATAGCCTACCCCTTTCCCATCTCCCTGCCCCAAAATACCAAAGTAAAAGACTTCAGAGTTTTGATCAATTTATTGATAACTTTAAACAAACGACCAATAATGTTCTAATGACAAAAGATAAATATATTTCCAAAAATACATGCTAATAATCCTTCAACAGTCATATTGGGAATAAACAAACAACAGCAATTAGAAATGAAGTGAACCTTTCCGTAAAGCATGAGTTTAAAATTGCAAGATATGGGAAGTCAAAGCTTTGCAATGTAAAAAGAAATCAATTCAGAGAGAGGGAGATTATTAAAAATAAATGTAAAGAAAAAGAAAAGATCTCATCTCTGCAAAAGGCACATACCACTGAAGTAACCATGGTTGTTGCACAAATACATTTCAATTATCTCTTCATTGGGAAAATTTGGCTCCTGTGCAATTTTGTTGAGAACTTTCAGTCGCCAATTCTCTTGCTTCTTTTGTTCCTTGTCTTTACGATCCTACCATTACCATTAGATGCATTTACTGAAGGATATACAGAGAATGTTGCTGGAAATCGTAACAAACATTGGAATTTAACGTATAATGCCCCCACACAGAAATTGCCATATAGTATACAAAATTATATACTACTGGTAATTCAGAAGGGGAAATAATTTACCATATCGCAGGAAGAGCAACTGCATCTGAAGCCCTCTGGCTTTTTCATGCAACCCTCACCCATGTTGGTGATACAATATTCACAGGAAGACTTGGAATGAGCTTTCTTGCTGCCAGGATGCCCACAGAATGAACAATGAGAAAATTTTGTCTTTGACGAGCTCTCAGCTAAACTAGGTGCAATATCATCCACATATTGTATACCACCTTGCAACAGTGCAGCATGGCCGTTGCCTATATCGCGCAATCTGCATCAAGTGTCATCATCAATATCTAATAGGGCCTATCTAATATAAAGAGCATGAATCTGTAGTATCAATATATAATACAAGAACAGAGTTCTAAAACAATCTATATGACTGTAGAATATACCTATTCAGTATCTCATCTTCACTAAAAGTCTGGACAAAGCGAAGAGCTGTATCTAGTCCAATACCTTGCACTCCATTCAAATCGTGGTCATTTCCAACCAAAAGAGAGATGGCAACCATATGTTTCCTTTTCAAACCTAGACCAGCTTCAATATCTGACATATAGTAACATTCAAATGGTTCCTGCATAATGAGAATTATCATTGTGTTATATAAGGATGCTAAGGCAAAAGACTATCAAGATAAATGAGCTCAGAAGTAAGAAAGGGAGAAACCAATGCTCAAGCACAAACTACTTAGAAGCTATGACTGACCTTTGAATTGGATTGGAAGCTTTTTATCACACATTTAGCCCCAAAGAGTAAGGCATCACTATCAGATGTGATGCAAGCATCTACATCCCCTTCAAGATTTAACTGGCCACACAGTGCTTCAGCCTCTCCTTTTGCCTTTAAAACAGGTACCCCAAGTAGCTCAAGTAGTTCCTACATGACCAGCTTTGGTAAATACCAGACAAGCCTTCCAAATGCATCACCAAAAAAGCAAAAGGAGTATCTATATTACACAGATATAATACTGAACCTAAAAAAGTTCAACTGATCACAAATTTCAGCCAGATGAAATATGTGCCACCGAAACAATCAAGGCATGGACTAGAGCCTGCTAAAACATGAGCAGACCTAACATACTATTATTTGGTACAGACAATCTCGGTTATACAGGAGTAGGCCACAAGAAGAGTGGAGGACAAGGCCAAAGCTATCAATATTGTTCATTATACAGCCTATACTCTACCCATATATGACAACAGAAAACCCATGCAATGTTTTCCTTCCTCCCGCATTGCAATTCATGGAGTTGTAAGAGTGTAAGACTACTCGATATTACCACTATGAGAGATGACAATTTGAATAATCTTTGATATGAGTAACCCGGGAACAAAGAACACTTCCATAAAAATTTAAGGGGTGGAAGTGGAGAGTTCTTAAAATTAGGGATGTGAAATCCACACACCCCAAATTGAAATCCACACACTATTTTTCTTTTTTTGGTTAATACATTCACAAAAAGACAAAGTTTAAGTCACTAAAAGACAATTTAAGTTACAAAAAAAGGAAAAAAGGTGTGTAGATTTCAATTTAGTGTGTGGATTTCACAACCCTAAAAATTAAAGAGAAATGCAATTATGCAAACGAAAGAAGAGTTCTAACGCAGTACTAAACAAAGATAACTTCAAACTGCATTTACCATATACTTACCACACATTCTTGAACATACTTTGTAAATGTGCTGTTCCTCTCAGCTGAAATTCCATCTTCTGCCACAGGCAAACTCGAAGAATCAATACCAGAAGCCCGAAAGAATCTTGCAATCCTTGCCTGTGACTTTAGATGTGATGGATTCCCATCAACCACAAAGACCGGAAACGCTCCAAACTGCAAAAACACTAAACAACATTACTCTTTTACTCCTCTAAACTACGCAAGAAAACAGCATTATTCAAACAACACATTGCACTTGAGACAAAAATTCACCAAAGCATAAGTAAACTGTACACTCCTGAGATATTTCAACCATATACTGAACATGCATTTCTCACTTCCATATACCCCAGTAAGGTGAAAGAACTAAACATTTACACTGATTTCTACTAAGACCACTAAACACAATCAAATTCATCATATACCTACCCTTTCCTTTCAATTTAAACATACCATTTTCACCTTTGAACCATATATAAAACACAGATTTCTCACTTCTATATACCCCAGTAAGGCGAAAGAACTCCACTTTACACTAATTACTGCTAAAACCATCTCTAGTTTCAGTTTGACAAGAAAACACAATCAAATTTCATATACTTTTCCCCTTTCCTATCAATCAAACACACCCACTATACCTTTCTACCTGAAACATCAAACCCAATACCCAAAAACCCAAATGCGTGATCTTACAACCAAACCCAACTCAATTTCTCCCTAAATTTCTCAACTTTCCATGAAAACCAATCAGAAACCCCAAAACCCAAAAGCAAAAAAAAAAAACGAACCTTGGCGAAGAGATTGATGGTGCGGAAGAAGGTGAGCCTGAGATGGGGGCTTCGCGCACGCGCCTTGATAGCGGTTTCATGCTGCACAATCCAGAAGGAGAGGTCGACGGCCACGCGCTTGTTCCTCAAGAAATCAAAACCCTCGTGGCGAGCGTAGGGTTTAAGCAAGTCCCAGAATTTGCCACCCACCCCCATCGGTTTTTTTGGTGTTTCACAATGTGGGTATATGATTGATGGGTTAAACATTCATGGGGGTAAAATTGGGAAGAAGAAGAAGAAGAAGAGAGAGTTCGGATTTTTGTGCCCTTTGGGTGTTTTTGGTTTTTTGAAACGCTTGGAATTCTGAAGCTCCCCAAGAGTCCTTTTAGAGTGCCCGCCAATTATAGCAAGCCGTTTAAAGGCAATTGGGGGTACTTTTGGTTTTTGGTATAAACACGAGGGGTATTTTTGGGAGGATGCTGTTGTTGTTCAAGAGTCGGTGGGATTATAAATTCGGTCCTAATTAACGTTTAAGATTATAGACTATCGAGCACTACCTCTGTGCCCCCAAAAATCACCGCTCCACCTTGTATGCTTTGAACCCGGCTACCAAGAGCTCAAAAAATCTTGCTTGAGACACAACCACCCGACGCTCTTACCCAACACCTTTCAATGATCTCGACCACCGATTGAACATCGGATCGATCAAACATCCACCCTCGAACAACACATATCCTGATGAGGAAGCCCATCGTCGCACCCTATGATCGATGCTAAAAAAACATAATTGTGCCGCCGTCGTATCTGTTTGAGGTTTGGATTTTACGTTCTTTTCAATTTATCAGCTATATCAAATTTCTTGAACTCTATCTAAAATTTGACAATGAGGAACCACTATAAATTTCTTTTACAACTACTAATATGGTTTATGAGAAAATCTGTTTAACTCATCAAATAGATTCCTCCCTATAGCGATATTTAGTGTTGGTTTCATCTTTCACAACTGTTCACGGTTTCTTCAAAAATTGTTGGCAAAACTACAGCTTTAAGTAGTGGTAGAGGTTATTTCTCTTAAAGAAGGCTTCAGTCGACAAGTTTGGTACCATCCTTACTTTCATATCCAAGTTAATGACTTAAACGTGCTGATAGTATAATGAGAACCCTTAAGTTAAAGATTAGTTGAGGCATTTTTTGTTTCATCTACTTTTCGATTGCATATTAAAATCTCAACCGTTCAATTTATAGGTATATATAAGTATAACATGTATACAAATTTTCAGCCAAATTGAAAATCATTAAGGCATTCGTAAGTGTGATTACAAATTATGAACCTGAACGGAAACCTCCAAAACCGTCTTAGTCTTCAAACCCGTCAAGCCAAGCAGTCCAGCCTTGTGACCCATCGAGTATGATCACCCTCCAACCGCCACAGGCCGCCGCGGAAACCAGCAAAGATCCATCCCCAATCCTGAACCAACTCGTGGCCACCCCACCGTTTGAAATACAAACGTCGCCTCAAAACGAGATAGACTGAGATCAACCACCACCAATCTCCAACTAGTCTCGTCTGACCACAACCAGCAGACATCAGCACGACCTGAAGCCGGCACCAGCGCTGCGGCGCAGTCAAACTAGGGAGAAAACCAGAAATTTAACTTTGCAGCCCTAGCACCGAATTCTGCGGAGCTATCTCGTTTTTGTGGTGCTATAATCCCTCCTTCCCCAATGTGTCATGTTCTAATTACATGCTCTTATGTAAATTTCAGACCAATTAGTTTGACCAATTTTTTTCTTCTCAAATAAAAAGTTACTAACTAGTAACAAGCCTAATAATATACATAATCTCCAACTTAGTATACAGCTATATATATGTGAGTACGTACTATCTCGAAATGTGTTAATCGTACTAGTGAATCATCAAATTTTATATCGATCGATCACATAGTTTACTATATATATCCCTCTTGGTACTCTAACTTTCATGACTTCCATACATGGATGCTCCTTCATCCTTGTAATTTAGAGAGATTCCCGTAAGAATATATTATCTAGAACATACGAGTAATGGTAACAACAATATACTATAAATCTAACAAGTAACAACAATGGAATGTAAACAAAATAAAAGGAGAGACACTGAGACAATGAGGAATGGCATCACTCTCAATTACATGGTTAACATAAACTATTACATAGCCATTACACGGCTAACATAAACTATTACTCTCAATGACATAGCCATATAGGTAGGTGGTGAGAAATGCATTAGTTTTCTCAGGATCGACAAAAACTAATAAAAACAACTGAACTACTGAAGGTTTTGGATGCTTCAATGGAAACAGAATTAGGATATATAATTCACGAACACTAGAACGAAGACACGAACATACAAAGTCAGGAGTGTACGTGATCGAGTTCGATCTAGCAACTTCAAGCAAGACAAAACCATGAGTACTAAACTGATCGATGAACTCCAGCACAAGTCAATGAGACAGTTCACTACTCATGAAGACGTCAACTATATGCATGTCTCTATATACTTGCTAATAATCAAAGGGATTATATATGTTATCTCATTGTTAGATCTTATATTTACAAATGCAAAACCTTGATGAGTTTTAGTTTTATGTCCGAGAAAAATGATTGTGTCAAGAAATATATACGATATTTTTAGGTACTGTAATACTTTGCCTCTCAATAGTTTAGCGAATTCGATCGAGTTTCCTGAAACTTCTGCAATCAGATGCAACATCGGATCCTACAATATATGCTTGGGTTCCACAGCAAATGTGGATTTACGTACGTGGAAGCTTGAAAGGCCTGGTCACATGTAATTTTGCCTATTGTGATATCTGGCGGTGAGCTAGTGGACAAGTTTCATATTTTTAAAGATCTTGTAGGGTTGTACTATAGACTGATCAATGTCGACATAATATTCTCGAACAAAATATAAGTACTAAGTACCTCAAAAAACTTGATAAGATATTAAGATGTTTGAAGGAGTATGAAGTTGAGGAATCCATGATTTGAAATGATCTCAAGGTACGATCAATATGAAATATCCGACATATATGGTCACACATGTACAATCGTTGCTATTATTAGACATGCATACTGAATTATATTGTCTAATCCTTTTAATAAAAACTCTTGTGATAAATGATTTGGAAATTACATTTTCTTTGTAGTAATTTCAAGACATGATATTCTTTGTGATATGATGATCTTAATTTTTTTGAATTAATATGAAGCTATATATGTATATATATAATCAAATTTCTTATCATATTAACTCGTTTAATACGATTCAGATACCACCACTACATGTAATACAATATATTTGTTGTTAGAAATAATATGAAGATATGATCGAACTTCGTATTACATACTTAGTATCAAACTTGCATTCATACATTTCTATTAATATTAGTAGACATGTATGATCGAACAACATGCACATTTTCATAGAGGATCTAGCCATATATCTTGTGGCTAGCCAGCCTCATCTGTTTTCATTTCAAATTTCCCTGATGACTAAAATATGTGCTCCACAAGTGAATCTCACTCAGTACTGATGCAAATCTCAGTATCACAATTATTTTTGGCAGAGTATCAGTTTAAGGACACTAGGGGAACCAAAAAATCACTCCCACTCCCAGTGAGTACAATCCAACCCCTGCTGCATGTGACAATATGTGAATATATGTGGTCAAGTTCTCACAAGTACAGATATAAACCATCCCCCAAAAAATCAATAATGGCCAATATATAGGACCAATCTAAATCACACTTTAAGAACCATACAATCAAACCCTAGTTAAAGACACTCTGTTCATGCTCAACTTGATGATGATAATTTTAAGGTCAACCTCCTTTCTCTCAGAGACATGCTTCCAAGTACCATAGACCAAGAGATCTCCCCAAATCTCTCTCAGTGTCAGTTCTCCTCCTCCTCTCTTAAAATAAGAGCTAGCAAAATAGAAGCATCCAACCTCTTGCACTTGTTTGTCACCTTCCTCCATTTTTTAAATCATTCTCTGCATATATAGCATCCTCCACCCAGCTTCTCATTTGCTCACTTGCAGTTTTTGTATATGATCAAATACCTGGAGATCTCAACCCAGAAAAACCAGAACCTTCCTCTTCCTTTCTTCCACTTCTTATATATAAAATCCCTAGCTCTTCTCACTCTCACTCTCCCACTTCACTCTTTTCACAACCCAATACTTCAATTTCTTCATACAACTGATCTTTAGCATCATTTGGGAGTTGCCATCATCCATCTTGAAGCAGGCTTCACTCATTGTACGGTGTTTTGAGCTTCAAGAACTTTGAGTGTCAAACCACCTAGAATTGCTTGTTGGGTTACAAAAATTTTGCACACTTTCCTTCTTCAAAAATGTGTTCTTCTAGTGCTTCATGTTCATACCAAAATGCGCATCAGAAAAAGCCTTTCCCAATAGAGCGCAGGCCAACAATGCTCAAGGATTTCCTCAATGAAAACTCCAATTCATGTTCTGCAAGTGGGTTCAAATCATTTCCAAGAAAACCAGAGCTTGATTGCAAAGCAAGAAACCCAAATCCAACCACCGCCATTACTAGCAAGTTACAAAGAAGCAGATCAAAAGCAGCATCCACCACAATCTCAGCATTCCAGTCCATCATGAACGCAGTAAAAAACATCCAATTCACCGCAGTAAAAACTCCCTCCCTTTTACCGCGGAGCCTCTCACGGCGGCTTTCAAAAAGAAGCTCATGGTCAAGGAAGCAGAGTCTCCAAACTCAAGTCCAAATCAGTGTGAAGGTCAAAGATATCCTACGGTGGACGTCGTTCCGTGACGAGAGGTTACCGCAATCTCTGCCGTGGGATTTCGCTTCTTCGCCTCACCATTGCACCACAGCCACCACCGTAACAGACACCACAACAACTACTACTAGTAGTAACAGCAGCAATGGATCAAGTTGGTGTGACAGTGATTTTACCGCGGAGTTTTTACCGTCCCCATGTGATGGTGAAAATGAGATGGGTAAAAAATATTCACCATGTGTCGGCAGAGGTTCCATGGAGGCTACGGCAGGGACAGCGAGATGCAGTGAATTGGACCCCAAGGTAGAGCAATTATTAAGCGCACCGCGTCTATATTTAATATCATGTGTCTGCTGTTTAGGGTCCTCTGATGGTATTAATAGATTTTGTTTGGTTGACTTATCCTGACCTTTGTACTTTATGCGGTACTTTCCGGTCCCCTTTGTCCTAGATACATACAGTAGATCATCCACCGTAGAGCTAGTGTGAACTGTTACTTAACTTAATATTACAATTTAAAATCGATCGTTACTTATAGATACAGATACGTTAATTGATAACCAGTTAAGAGTCACTCACACGCACACACATGATCAGTAACGATGTTTATCTTATTTTTACTTGTCACATCTTTTGTTGTTCAATTTTGTTCTTATGGGGTGAACTAACCATTGGTGCTTAAACATCTTCAGGTTGAGGTATTAAGTTGTGATGAAGATGAGCAACACAGCCCGGTTTCTGTGCTCGATTTTCAATTTGGGGAAGACGATGAAGAGACGTTTTCGACTACTTTTGACCAAAGCGTTGCCAATGTGGAGAGTAAGGGCCCTCTTCTCAATCTCCACATCATCAACATACATGATTCTTTGTTCATTAAGCTCTTAAATTGGTTAAACATATAGAAGGCTTCACCCACAAGCAACAAATTAAAAGAGAAAAACATGTTGATACAATACAAGTCTACTTATGTGTGAGGAATATGTGATAAAACACAGTTTTCATGCGATGCTTCATTAGAATTCAGATTTTGTAGTAATCTTTAATCATGTATAATGCACATTTTAAGTAATGTACTGACTGAAAACCATATCTCTGTAATGATGAATCTGCCCTAGTGTCCTGACCCTTTTTTCTTCTGCATTCATTAGTATTTAAGTGTTTTTTGTGTAATGGAAAAAAAACCACAGGTTACTCACAATATTTCATCAAATTTTGACAGGAACGAAAGAAATGCTTATGCAGAGGATCAAGCAATTTGAGGGTCTTGCCAACCTAGACAACTCATGGTTGTCACCAGAAGAAGGTCTCTACTATGAAGAAGAAGCAGGAGAGCATGAAATTGAAGAGAGAGCAATGGAGATGTTGAATCATGTCAAAGAAACCAGCTTGACACCACTCTACGAGGACAGCATGAAAGATAAACTCTTGTTGGATTTCTTCAGAGAAGAAATGGGTGCACAAAGAAATGATCAAACTGAAAATGGGTTTGATTGGGAGATCATCAGCAAAGCAAAAGCTTGGATTAGTGGGGAAAATGTTTCACCCTTTGAGTGGGGACTAGAGCACAGGAAAGAAGGCATTGTTAGAAATATGCATAAAGGAGGGAAGTGGATTAGCAAGTTTGAGGATGAGCAAGAGGAGTTGGCTATGGAAATACAGACTGCCGTGCTTGACTTGGTGGATGAACTTTCGGTTGATCTCTTATAAAGACACTTATCTAATTAGTTCTTGAGCTCCAGTTTCATTCCAAGAACTAAATGGCCGGGTCTCAGCCTTCACACTCAAATAGTGCCATTGGTACTAGAAGTAGGAATAGATCGAAAATGAACAAAAATAAAGCCATGAAACACCCATGTGTATGGTAAATAGCTTGGGGAGTGTGTAATGGTGGACTTTGGCAATGTACTTGTAACTTGTGGCTTCAAAGGTAACATCTCTCTTTGTATATCTAGAGAATGTCATCTTTTGCCTTGTAAAGATAGGTGTTCAAGAGGCATAACTTATGCCCCTTTTTTTGTAACATGTTATGAATATAAGGCTATAAGCAAGTTGGAAAGGAATAGAATGCTTATATATACATGCATAGGCTACAACAAATTCATGAAGGCTTGGAGGGATCGAACTCAATGAGCTTTATAATTTATAGGTCCTAATTTACATCAATAGGTGTAAGAGTTGTTACAAGAGGCCTTTCTCTCTTTCTTTCTTTTTTCCGATTAGAATACTAAAATATTACAACGAGAAGCCTCGCAAGCAACCAGAACCTAACAAATCAAACTGAAAGGCCGCCGGCTGGGCTTGAGGCGGCAACTGATACAACCATGAAGTACAATCATCAACTGAGTGGCCTAAATGAGCTGAGGCGTCTGCTAGGAAGTTCGCCTCCCTCCAAATGTGTCGATAGTGAATAGCTTGAAAGTGCTGAGATAAGGCGTGGATATCATGAACTAGAACTTTGATACGTCAGAGGCATTCGGATCGGCCTGTCAACACATCAATCAAGATCTTCGAATCGCCCTCAATGAAAAGGGTTTGGGAAGTGACTTGCTTGAGCTGAATGAGTCCCTCTCTGAGTGCTTGTGCAAGGCCTTTCTCTCTTTCATGGGCCTCATGCATAGCCTTTTGGTTAATGTTCTATGTTAGTTACGAACAAAGAGAACACGCAAGTTTTGTTTAACTTTTCAAGAACGAAACAAGATTAAAAATTAAGAGCTCAAAACGAAGAAGCAAATGTTTTCAACAGGCTCTGCTAGTGTTTGGGGGACGAGGAAGAATGAAAACATTAAAATTGATCCTTCTCATGAGTGGCATGATTTAGGTCTCTTCGAATGAGGATTACCATTCCCCTCTATATGGCTCTTGGATGTCGTTCATAGTTAAGTAAAAGTATGTTAATCGACTATTGGGTGAATATGCTCGTTCATTCCAGGAGTGAATATGTTCGTTCACTCCAGGAGTGAACCTAAGAATTGTCCCTATTAACTCCAAGGAAGGCAATATTTCATTCTTTCTGATGTTGATTGCCAATTAAGCTACAAACAACTCAGAAGAAAGAGCCGGATCGAATGGAATCTGAATTAACGGCACTAATAAACCATGATTAGGCGTGCAAAACAAGAACTTCAAAATTGAAGCTGCATGCAACAAAACAATGGATCTAACTAGCAAAGCAGAACATACCGCACTCCTGATGCACTTCCAACAATACCAACAGAAACGATAGCAATAGCTCTTGGACGCGAAGGAAACCAGCTGGAGACTTGTATAATAAAGCGTATCTATATATATGTTGTAATCACATATATACCAATATTCCCAATCTTTGTTCTCATCATTTTCACAATAAGAACAAAGCCCTAATAATTAAGGGTATAATCAATCTCAACGACCAGACCAAAGCTCCACTTACTATTGTTTTCGACCAAGAAAATAAAGGAAAGATTTATAAACATGCATGCTAGGCTTGCTAGCTTGTTAATTAGTATTGATTAAAAAGCCATACACATAAACGTTAAGAATTATTTGCTAACCGAAGTGTTTAGTATGGCAGTGGCACGATACTCGGCTCTTGCTCTGCTTGCGTTTCTGGTTTCTCCGATCATGGTGATGGCAACATCATACGAAGTCGACTGGTCAGTTGGAGTTGATTTCACTGCTTTTGCTACTCAAAACCATTTCTATGCTGGAGATGTGTTGAGTGAGTGCTCTAGAACTTTGGCACGTACCTTTGTCATTTATCATTTGCTGCTACTAGTCTCACATAGATCTCTCTTCGTTCGGAGTGGAAATTTCACTTCCCAGATATTGTATGTCATATATGTGATCCAGATTTGTAATTGATGTTTTGTTTTGTTTCTCAGATTTTCATTATGATAGAGTTCATAACAATGTAGTTATAGCAACCAATGGTGATGAGTTTGATCAATGCGAGATGGAACCAAACTTGGGTTATTATCAAAGTGGCAATGAAGCATTTACCTTGCCTGAAGCTGGATACTATTATTTCATGTGCGGGTATCACTGCAAATCTGATGGCATGAGAATGACAGTGTTTGTAAACTAGATATTTTTGTAACAAATGCATGCATGCTTCTCTGGAGAGGAATCGGATTCGTACCAATTAGTTGCTTTTAAAATTTGATTACTAAGAAAGAAGCCTTTGTTAGAGACATGCATAAAGGAGGGAAGTGGATTATAACAAGTTTGAGGATGAACAAGAGGAGTTGGCTTTGGAAATACAGACTGCATGCCGTGCTTGAGTACTCGGTATGAGCTTTCAGTTGATCTCTTAGTAAGATAAATTAAAGACGTGGTATAAAACTTTGTAGCTGAGTGATTAATAGCATTTACCCATGTCCTATGTACTGGATGGAGGTCTCGAGTTCAGTTATATGACTTATATCCCAAGAACTTGTGGGTCGCAGCCTTCACACTCAACTATGGTTCCCATTGCTAATTTGCTATTGGTACTATTCTGGGCATGTTGACTATGAAATCTGAATGTTGCTGTGTTGAAGTAGGAATTGGCAAGATTATCAAAGCCATGAATCATCCATGTACTCAATGAGCGGGCTATAACTTATAAAATTTGCAAGAGTTTTTGCAATAGGCCTTTCTCATTATCATTGGCTTCATGCATCATTATGCATGCATAACCATTTGGTTAATCTTCTATATAAATTTTCAAGAAAAAGAAACTAAATCTAAAAGTGTAGAGCTAGCCAAAACAAGGAAGGAAAGAAGAACAAGAGCCCTGACGGCATCTTCAAATATTTATTCACAACGACCAGACCAAAGCTCCGCTACTGCTTGCGGCCAAAAAATAACCGACAGACCTACTATATATGCATGCTTGTTAACTATTGTTTAATTAATTAGCGACAAACAGAAACATCAAGAATTACTTGTAGTTGATTTCAATGGTTTTGCTACTCATAACACTTTCTATGCTGGAGATATATTGGAGTGAGTGATCTAAAACTTCGGCAGCTTAGCTTTATGTATTTACTGCAGATCCATGCATTTGCTGCATTTCTCATTTTTTTCCCTCTGCAAAATCAGATCGACCAGCACATTTGAATGTTCCTATTTTGCCAAATGCAAACATGTATTACAGCCCGGTTGATTCTATAGCTTTTGTGTCAATTTCAACTATGGCATCAACTAATAATCCATTACGAACCAGACTGGATGAGACAATGACTATTTTGATTTTCTATTTCTAATTTCAAAACGTTCAATCCTCGATATTATCTCCAATTTTTTGTTAGAATAATTGCATGTACAGTATATATTAATGGTGGTATTTGGAGCTCTTAGCTAGGCTAGATCAATTAGTATGTCAATTTCAGTTATAGTACAAATTAGTATGATTTGGAGCTTTGTTCTGATCATCAGCCAAAAACCAGCTGCTCCGATCCGGAGTCATAATCAGATATGAATTAATAACCTTTGTTCTGATCACTATCACAAGAACAAATAAAGCCCTGAGGGCATATCGATCACAGCGACCAGACCAAAGCTCCACTATTGCTTCCGATCATTAAAAGCTAGCAGGCTTCTATATATGCAAGCTTGATGCTTGTTATTTGCTTAATTAGCCATAATAAACAGAAACTCAGAAACATACATAGTTACTTGCTAGCACAAGTGATTAATATGGCAGTGGCACGACACTCGGCTCTTGCACTGATTGCATTTCTTGTTTCTCCGATCATGGTGATGGCAACAACATACGACATTGTCTGGGCACTTGGAATTGATTACACTGATTTTGTTGAACAAAACACTTTCTATGCTGGAGATGTGATAAGTGAGTGATCTAAAACTTTGGCAGCTGAGCTTTATACTAGTTATCAGATTCGATCATTTGCTATACGCCACCACATAACATTTGAATGATTATAGTAAATTTGTACGTGAATCACTTATAGTTTGTCATCACTCTAATGTCCTTTGATGGAATAATTTTGATCAAATATAATTCAGATCTTAATCGATGTCGTGTCTTATTTCTCACTTTTCATTACGATGTTGCTCGAGACGATGTGGTTATAGCAACAGATGGTGATGCATTTGATCAATGCATGATGGAACCGAACTTGGGTCATTACCAAAGTGGCAATGATGCACTAACCTTGTGTGAACCTGGATATCATTGTTTCATGTGTGGGTATCACTGCAAATCCAATGGCATGAAGATGTCGGTGTTTGTGAACTAGATACTTGTAACAAACAATGCATGCCTCTTTGGAGAGGAATATGTATTAATTATTTAGGACTTGTCTGCTATATCGGACGGTATAATATACATACACTGATATAAATAAAAGCACGTGTTTTGCACGTAGCAGTTGGGTGTTTTGTTTTAGAAAATTTTGTCTTCAAAACATGTTGCATAGCATACTGTCCGGTATAATAGAATTTTCCAATTATTTAAGCTGCCTAATTAGATCTATATTTAGATTTTTTGATCGGCATATATAGACACTTGTTAGGGAAAGTGGGCATTTTTCCTATATATATCTCAAAACATTAATAACTTCACTAACATCTTTGATCGAGTGGGAGAAAGTATAGCCATGAATCATGAACGATGTGGTAGGTTAGGATAGCTATTTGGACTTTGGAGTTGTTTCTACTTTCAAGTAGAGTGGAACCGGGTTTCCCTCTCAAATGGGTTACATTAATATACTTTTGGATCTAGTCTTCAAAATGAAGTTGTGGCCCAAATAGAGATATTATAGAAGAAAATGAAAAAAAAAAATAAAAAATTGAAAATAGATCATCATGCACTATCAAAGGGAGAGCATAGGCGGAAAGCCTGAAAGTTTCCTTCGGATATATCGACTAGTGTATCACATTTTAATTGAGAATACAAACCCACCACAAGAGTCAATATCCGTAATCAAGCTAAGCCTCATGTGTTTTTAATTTGTCATTCCAATTAACTCCAAGGTGTGCATGCTAGCTTGTTGGTACGCAGTCGAGCCAAAATTGACGTGTGATAGGCACTTGTGAGCTCCATTTTAATTCCCCCATGTTGTAGTCAATTCTTTATTTCTAATCACTATCAATCGTAATTGTATATCGTAATCGTATATTCTGACTAGCATCTTATTATTTAAAAAAAATACATAATATTAGAATACAAAAGGAAAAAACTGTACTTGTCGGTATACTAATAATACAACTAAAATGAGCCTAGCTAGATATTTTGCAACCAAGGAATGGATCCAACGTGTTTAAACCTAAAGGTTAAGCTACGAAGCATTCCACAATTGCCTATATACGACTTCAACGTTTTTCATGGCTGAATTATCAAGCATGGTAAGGCTACAATGTTATGGGCATGTAAAAGAGAAAGGCTTATTATTGAAATAGAAGGATTCTAGCTAGCTCAGTGTCGATCAAAAAAGAAAATATGGAGCAAAAGGCAATGTGCAACCCATGCCAACTGCATGCTTGAGAGTTGAGACCTAATTGGGGGTGTGATAAAAGAGAGAGCTAGAATTTGTAGCAAAAGATATATCCCCGACAGTTTAAGGGAATGCCATATAGGGTAGGAAGTACTCGATCATCTAAAGATAGAAGGAAGTCAAGGAACTCTTGTAGTCTTGCTTATTTGTGAAGTTACTCTCAAAGTCTGGTTCACCTTTATGGATAAGATAATTCTTGTAATATATCATTGAGATTCACTTTCTAAGATTGATCATCTCGTAGATTACCTAGATTGGTAATCAGTTGGTCTTTTATTCTATATTGTCTTATGTCTAGCTGTAAGTTACCTAGATTCACCATCTCACAACGATTTGACTCTACTTGATCTATTTCGTTCCATCGATCCTTAAAATCGCATTGACGTTTCTAGTAATATTATACTTTTTCTTTCTTTCTAAATTTTTAAATCTACACAATTAAGATTGTAATGTTTGCAACAGAGTCTTGGTTAATTAAGTTCATTAGTCATCAATTAGTATAAATTGATCATTATTACGTCAAAAAAATATCAATAACAATAACCAGTCCATGAATAAAATTATCTCAAAGAATATAGGAATCAGAACCATTCATAGTTAATTACTTAATTTAACCTCAGTACATATAAGTGATTAACATTGTATCCCACTATCAGGAAGGAAATTGAACATATATAGATAGGATCAAGCAAAGTTAAAAAGAAGACAAAAATTAAAGAAAACAAAAGGAGAAATTAAAAGAAATATCCTATAGGCATGCTGAGGTTTAGTTGTTATCATGGTATTGATTCGGTGTCAAGGTTTTAGTTGGAACGTAGTTAATTTGCTTTGATTTTCTGCTTAATTTGATTCTTAACTCTTTATCTGGGTTTATACTCGCGATCACAGTTCTTCTTTTTTTTCTTTAATCCGATCCGATGCTAAAGTTATAGCTAATTTTTCTTTAGTGATAATTTCTTTTCTAGATCTGTTGGGATTTGAGTTGGCTAGCTGTTGTTGTTAAGTGTTAAGTTTCCCTTTATATCAAGCAATAGTGCTTTGGTTCACTCTGCTCTGTTCCACTAATTCACCCTGTCAAGGATTGCTTAATATAGGGCTCACGAATTGGTTATACGATCCTAGGCCTGGCAACCATTCCCACAACTGTAAATTTGTTCTTGGTAAAACAGCTCTTGAATCATGCAAAAGGTGTTCTACAAATTCCATTGCTGTCTGCTGTGTCGGACGGTATGACATACATACACTGATATAAATAATGACACGTGTTTTACACATGATAGTTGGGTGTTTTGTTTAGGGTACACGATCAAATCAAATGATCGATAGGATCAATGCAAATGCGAAAATCATACTACACTATAAATCAACATAATCAAGCTGATCAACATTGACTCTAATTAGTTCAAGTCTTCTTTCTCTACCTAGCTAGCCCTTAATATTTAGTCACAGTGGCTCACATCACAATGATCAAAAGCCTACCACATATACCAACTACGTTCTAATTCCCATTTCTAGAACTGCAATTAATGATACAGATTTCGGGATCCAAAAATAGTCGGATTCGTAAGTAGCTACTGAAGGCAAAGTCTAAGATTACAAAATGGACCTCTTTTTGGGTCTGATTTCATTTCTTCCTATATATGGCTGGAAAAGAACCCAAAGCATTGCGTGTTAATCGTTCTCTACGAAAATTCCAAGTGTTGTAGCTTCACATATATGTATAATTTAGGGGTCCTTGGCCCTAAATAATAGTGGACCTTTCCTAAGGCAAAGTGGGGCAATTTTTTCTCTTTTTGTACTTGATCAGAATTGTAGGGCAAACTGATACACATTCCTTTGAAATTAATTAATTGGGTAAGGTTAAAACTAGTCTCTGCAAGTTGTGTGCTATCGGGTTGCCAAGTATGATTGTGAGGTTTTGTTTGAATTATGTACGTGTTGCTTGCATGGCTTGGTTTCTCTGTTTTGGAACTCTAAGTCGACCAAACAATAGTATAAACTATAATTTTACCCGCGTAAGGTGTATACATTTATGCTGTGTTTGGACGCGGGTGATTTTTTAGGAATTTAATTAAAAATAAATAATTCTTAATTTTTTAAGGCGGTTTTCCTCGTTTGGATACTTATCTTGTGGAATTAGCAATTTTCACAAGAAAATTATCGTGGAATTTGAGAGCTTAAATTCCCGACTTGAATTTCTTACAAAATAAGCGTCATTTGTCAATTCCTTTAACTAAGGTTAGTTTGAATACAAATTCTTGTCATTTTAAAACTCTACATCATGAAATCCAAACAATAAAATTCTCAATTAATGAGATTTAAAATTCATGGAATTGTAATTCCCATGATTTTGAAATTTCTATGGACATTAAAATTACTTTATCCAAAAACAACTTTATGAAGCTAGTTAATGAGTTAATTGATTGATGAAAATGTTTCTGATATGTACTTTATAGAATGTTATACATGCAAATTATACCCAGCTGTTATACTGATTATATATCTAGGGTTAATGACAATATTGTGGTTTCTTAAAAATAACCGGGGCAAAATGATCAGTATACTGTCCATATGCTTATGAACAACTAACCAAGCTTATGAACAACTAACCAAGCTTTAGTATAGACCGAGAGACGGGAGATATAAAAATAAAGAAGGTTTGAAGAGGCAATCGATCTGGAAGATTCAGGAGGCAGAAGAAAAGTCAAAAATGAAGGGCAAAAAAATCTTTGGGTCTATCTAGAAAAATCTAAATTACCTGTTTCAGGAAAAAAAAAAAAAAAATTCCCTGTTGTTAATGAACAATGTTTTTGTTCATCAATGTTTTCACACTGTTCATAATGCTTATGAACAGTCAACCATCCTTTAGTATATAGGTAAATTAGATATGTGCCACAATATGGGGTCATTTGCGATAGCAAACACTTATAATATGGGGTCATGGAAACTCAATAATTCACCTTGTTTTATATTCTTTCTGTCTTGTTCTTAATTCTTAGTACTACAAAACATACTATTTATTAGACAAAAAAAAAACATACGCGTGTGTGTATATATATATACATATATAGTCCTTATCTAAAGTGAAGCTTTGTTCTGAAATTAACGTGCGAAAGTCCTTATTTGACTCATTTTTCGGTCATATTTTTCGATCATACCCGGTCAGTATCTGCATACATATCATATGATCATCCTTACAAAGTTTCATCCAGTTTGGTGATTGTTTGCATACCGATTCAGATAAAATAAATCAATAGAACAAAATCTGTCAAAATAGAACCGTTGGAGTAAATCATAATTATGGAGGCTTAAACGGTCACCAAACTAGATGAAACTTTGTAAGGATGATCATATGATATGTATCCAAATACTGACTGGGTATGATCGAAAAATATGACCGAAAAGTGAGTCAAATAAGGACCTTCGCACGTTAATTCTAGAGCGAAGCTTCGCTCTAGATAAGGACTGTATGTAGGTGTGTGTGTATATATATATACACCGGCAACAATAAGGCTTAACCATGCATTCATCGATTGATATCTTAGAAGATTTCATTATTTCTAAAGGACCACTGGCCGGTGATTTGATATGTGACTATGTGAGACAGAAGGTCTTGCAAACTGCCCTGGCCGTTGTGGTACGTGATGTGTCTTGGGAACAAGATAGGGTTTCAATTGTCACGTTTGCTCAATGCTAGCTAGGCTCCAAATGTCTTGGACGAGTTGGACAGTTTTTTAGTTCTGTTGTGTGTACGCACTTGTGCCCTTGTGAAAGGCTAGGGTTATTCCTTCTGATATGTTTTCCCTAACCTCTGGATGAATTTACCGAGTTGTAACTTCTCTAAATAAAAGAAAAATAACAGTTAACCTGGACAAAAATGTGGAATACAAACCGCGCTTATATATCACAACTGATCACGGAGGTGGCCGGCTCATTTGCCGCCGGGACCATGGCGTATACTTGTTTTTGGTATCTTCTTCTTCCTCATCCTCCTCCGGTACCACTCTCCTAAAATTCCAGTCGGTCTGGTATAAAATATCATCGTCTGAGTTCATCTTGTTTGTACAGTACTGTAGGTTGTCTTTCTCTCTCTCTCTCCACATGCGGACAAACAATCGAGTTTCAGAAAGAGACGAGGACGTCCTAACCGGAAGACTAGCTCGCAGATTCTAATCGAGGTCGAGTACGTTAAACCCTAGAAGTGACATCTGGTTGCACCTGCAAAACGTGTCGAGGTGATGAGGCTGTTGGAGAGATCGGCTGAATAGGCGGGAGAGAGAGGAGGAAGAAGAAGATGAGCCTTCGAGAAACGTGATCCAGGTCGTCTTCCTTGAATGACTGCAGCTTCTTCTGATAGATCCACACAAGCACCGCACGCCCTTTAAGGTGCATTCATGGCTTCATGCATATGATCAGTTATATATGCATAGTTACACTGTCACACTTTCAACTTCTTGCTTCCATGGCTAGTATAATTATGTATAAAATAGTACAAAACGATTGATGAAGTTTGAAGTGCTCCGCAGAGCAAGGTCCATAGATTTCATGACCAGTTGGTTATGTTAATTTATACTTAATTTAATGTGTGAATTGTGAGACATACATTGTACTAAACAAAAATGATTGATGAAAAAATATTACTTAATTAAGAACGAATTCTACGCAACAAGATACACTTGCACCATTAGTATGACTTAGAATTGTAAAGATAAAATAAACAGTGGAGACCCTTAATTCATTTTTCTTATTTTCAATTTTGATCTCATATTTTCCCATGAACTCATTTTTCTTTAATTTCGATCACATATCATTGGCTAAACGCGAACACCTTGTCCAGTATATATAATATCGAGGGTTGGAAGTTTTTGGATGAACAATAAGGTCAAATGGAAGTTGGAAATTACTTGTCAATTAACATATTTTGCCTTGTATTTATTCACTAATAATATGATCAATCTTGCCGTTGTTCTTTTGGAGTTATATATTTCCTCAACATCTCATTACTTCTACTTGTCATATACATTGGACATGGAGTATAACGTAATTCCTTAGTTTATTTTTCCTTTCAAATTGCTGCAGCCTTCCACAAATCCATGAAAACGCATGGTATGGCTGTTAACATGGAACGTTTCCCTCGGTTGGTTCTTACACACAAAAAATCATCACATGGATTGTTTGATCTCACATACATAAGGTACATTACTAGCAAGCTTTTAGTACTACTGAACGTTATGGAAATATATCAAGAAAGTTTGTACCTTCGACAAAAATTAAGATCGATGATGATCACATACATATAGTTCAAGTACGTATCTGGCAATATATAATCGCAATATATTTGACTCTAGCCATTGAGTAATTTGATGATGATCGATCACAAACTTATATATATTGTACTTATTAAAGGCTAGGTCAATGAATTGGCCGGGTACAAGCTCTTCATGCATGTTTATGTGAGCATTTCACGAATGGGTCAATATGTTTATGTGTCACGTACTACTCGGTCAATGTATAAAAAGGAATAATGCATAATGAATAATTGAAACAATGGCTTTGTTGCTTCTAACAAATATATACTGATGATATCTAGAAAAGCGTACTGATCATAAGAACATTGAATCGAGTTTGGCAGAGTAACAGAGTTAGTTGAAAAAAGAACGGAGTTTGGCTGAAGTAGAGGATGGTGATCCTAGCTAGCAGCGAGGTCATTTGGCAAAGGGATGTTCCACGGATGGGAAACGAAGTTTTCGTTCATGCAATGTTCTAAAAATCTTCGCCTAGAGCCGATTAATGCCCGCCTAGGCGTTAGGCGGTGGTTCACCATTTTGATTATATTCCGTCTAGAATGCTAGAAACCGATTAATCCCTCGATTAATCCTCTAGGCGCTAGTCACCGTATCCGCCCAACTATTTAGGGTTTAAATGGCTAGAAAACCCGAGTGATTGAAATCGTAACTTCGTATACCAAACAATTTTCAAACAAAGAATCAAATGCGTTTAACATAAAAAAAAAACATAATTAGCGAGCCAAAACACCTAATCAAAACTCAAAACTGTTTTTTGTTCATGATATAATCAACTCAGATGCTACAACTAGTATTTTGTGAGTCATATTCACAAACTTTTATTTACGAAAAGAAGATTATGTCACTCAACGAAATAATTCTTGACACCACCTCTTTTAGTTTTCTCTACTTATATATATTAATGTAAAGCTCTATCTAAAACAAAAGAAAATTTGGTCAAAAAAGAAAATAGACAGCAAGGTGCATACAAAATATCCAAATACCTCTCCACATCATGTAAGAGCCACCTCATAATAGGAAAAAAGAGATGTGCTGGTTGCTTATCCTTGTAAAATCTTCACACTACTCTTTGCCTCTCTACACAAACTCTCTTCCCTGACTCTCCGCCAAGTTGCCAACCAAAGACTCTGACCCTCTCTCTCCCTCACACCCTTTAAAACTCGAAAATTCTAGCTCCGACTCCAAGTCCAACACACACTTGTTCTCTCTTTTTTTTTCCATCTGTGGAATCATTCTTTATTTTGATTACATCCCAATACAGTCACCCCCGTAATTCACCCGATACCGTATCCCCCTTATTTATTTCTTTCCTTCTCTCTTTGTGTGTGTGTGTGTGTTGGGAAGGTGCACAATTCAACATGCAAAGCTATAATGAAATAGTTTCTGTTTCACGCATTGAATTCTGAAAAATCCCATTGCATTTACAGCTCACCGTTTCCTCATTGATTTGGAGCGTTTTCTGGGTACTACCCAATACCCGGAAACTGAGTGAGAGAGAACAGGGGTGTTGTTGAAGACTTGAAGACGATGAAGAACGAAGAGCAAGCTCGGTTTCTGTTTGGGATTTCTCTCTCTGACAGACCCAAATGGCAGCAATTCCTGCTTTGCTCTTCTGGGTTCTTTTTTGGCTATCTCGTGAATGGTGTCTGTGAGGTGAATTCACTCTCTTTGGTTTCAAGCTTTCTGGGTTTTTCTTTTCTTGAATGAATGAATTTGTTTCTGTTTCTTTTGAATCAAGCAAAGGGTTATGCTTAAGTTTCTGAGGAAGTAATCTTTTTGTTCTTGAAGGATGTAGGATTTTTGTTTAATCGTTTTTTTAACTGTTTTTGTTTTTGTTTGGTTGCTTAAAGTTCCTAGATAAATTTATAATGAAGTTTTAATCATCGGTTTGGGTTATGGGACCAAAGGGTGTGATTATATTATGAGTTTACTTTTTGACGAACATGAATGCAGCTCATTGCACGTTCAGAGATGACTTGATTTTCGGTACACTCTGTTAATTTTATTTTTTAAATTTTCTCATTGAATCTTATTTTTTTTGACCCATTTGCAGGAATATGTGTATAACAGGCTACAATTCAGGTGAGGTTAACATGTTAGATTTTTTTTGAGAATTGTGGAGTGTTTTGTTCAGTGATTCAAATGGGACCTGCTTGTTATTCTGATTCTGATGGGTTCCTTGTTGCAGTTATGGGTGGTACTTCACTTTTGTACAAGGATTTGTGTATCTATTTCTGATTTATCTTCAAGGCTTTACCCCCAAGCAAATGGTGAACCCATGGAAGACTTATGTGAAGCTATCTGCTGTGCTTATGGGCTCTCATGGACTTACCAAAGGTTCCTTGGCTTTTCTCAACTACCCAGCACAGCTAATGTTCAAATCAACAAAGGTTAGCAAATTTCGTGTTAAAAAACTTTGTTTGTTTCTCTGAGGCAGCCAATTTTAACTTGGTATCATTTCAAGCTGGAAAAAGTTCAGTGTAAAACAGAGAGGATTTGGAATTTGACTGCCTCTTAGGCACATTTGTTTTTCCCCTCTCAGTTTATTTTGTTTCTGTTTAGTGTGGCCAGTTTGAGATTACTGTTGTCATTTTAGGAGAAAGAGTTTGAGTTGGTCTGTAGCTAAGTAAGTGTTAGAAAAGTGTCATTTAGATGCTCTTGGAATATTAGATCTTTGGTTTAGGTTAAGAATAGTTTATTAATATGTATTTGGCTGTATATATATGTCAAACCAGTTACTCTGCGGCTTCTCATGTTAACTTCATGCTTTGGTCCTTCTGCGGTTTTAGGTTCTGCCTGTGATGGTAATGGGAGCCTTCATACCAGGTTTGAGACGGAAGTACCCACCTCATGAGTACGTTTCTGCAATCCTTTTGGTGGTGGGGCTTATCTTATTCACCTTAGCGGATGCTCAAACGTCCCCCAACTTCAGCGTGATTGGTGTTGTGATGGTATCTGGTGCTCTAATCATGGATTCGTTTTTGGGTAATTTGCAAGAAGCTATATTTACCATGAACCCTGAAACCACACAGGTGATTCACATTCTCCGCGGGTGCTTAAGCGTGAATTAGATACATGTTCATGCAAAAGTTGTGACTTCAGTTATAATGTTGTTCTTTTATCATATCTTTATCCACAACTTTCAAAAAAAAAATCTTTATCCACAGATGGAGATGCTGTTTTGCTCTACAGTAGTTGGCCTACCTTTCTTGGTTCCACCTATGATTTTGACAGGAGAATTATTCAAAGCATGGAGTTCGTGTTCTCAGGTAACTTGCCAGTTACAAAATCTCTTGATTCCAGACTTGTTACATGCATTGCAAGCCTCACTCACACCTAACCTTTTGATATTGTGCAGCATCCATACGTATATGGTGTGTTAGTGTTTGAAGCCATGGCCACGTTTATTGGCCAAGTTTCTGTCCTTTCCCTCATTGCACTGTTCGGTGCTGCCACCACAGCCATGGTACATTCTTCTCACAACTCCATTTTGGCCTAGATCTGTGAATGTGATATCAACATTTAATGGAAAAGATATGATATTTATTCAAATTGGCATTTTCAAAGTAATGGCCGTGTTGCTTGATTTCTTGGTATTTTAATGAGGCCTCATGAACATTGATGAACACACAAATAGTACAATGTGAGTTATATCAATTTTTATTTTTGATGAAGATCCTCATTACATTTTTTTTCGCAGATAACAACGGCCAGAAAGGCAGTGACATTATTGCTATCATACTTGATATTCACAAAGCCATTAACCGAAGAGCACGCGACTGGACTTCTGCTCATAGGTATGGGGATCACATTGAAGCTCTTGCCTGAGAATAAACCATACCAAAGGGTTCCAAATTCATCATCTGGCAAACCCAATAGTTCAAATCCAGCTCATAACGAAGATGAGAATATTCAACTTGACCATCAACATGTTGAAGAAGACGAAGAAAAGAGGCCATTGGTCTGATATAGAAGAAACTGCTTCTGTTGCACAATGCATGTTTAGCTAGTAAGGAAATGGTTAATGCTAAATAACATCAATTTTCGATTTTTTACCACCTGTTCTTTACATTTGGCCTTTCTTCATTCATTCTTTATATTTTTGTGAAGTGTTAGTTCCCCACAGTCCCCATAGTTACTGGTTTTTGTATTTTCTTCCTTTTGTTTTGTTAATGTTTTGGACTATATATGAAATATTGTTTTTTCGATGATCAGTATATGATTGAGAGCTTCAGATAATGGTGTACAATCTTAGATGTTTGAATTTATTAGAAGCTAGTAACTGTAGTCACTCAAAGTAGTAATCCACTAATCCTAGCTTTAAGGTTATTCTAGTTCATTTTTATTTAGGGGGACAATCTGGGTTACTGGGTTGACCCTCTCTTTCTAAATATACTTTACTTAATTACAAGTATGCAGCTCAATTAAAAAAAAAAAGTATGCAGCTCAATATTTCAGGTTTGGTACAACTTGATTAATAGAAAGTTAGAAACTGTGGAATCGTTGAGATAAAAAATTGAGTACAGAATTATAGTAAAACCAACTAGCTAATTATTGTGAATTGTGAACATTGAACGCTTGAAGCATAAATTTGGGGACGTTCTGGAGGGTATGAATAGAAGCTCACGGTGTCAATATGTGAGAGTATAGAAGGGCGTAAACACAAATGATTAAACATGCAAAAGCTATCGAGGAAAAAAGGAAGTTAATAAGTGATGACCAAAGATTAAACATGTAGATGTTAACAAGTTAATCTCATTTTCAGAAAAGTTGAGAAGATCTAACATACAAAATTCTCAATCATATCGCTAAGCACGTCACTAAAACGACAAAAAGGAGACTAACAGAAAGAAAATCCACATTAATATGTACCATCATTACTGTTATAATTTTTGTTAATTTGTGATTATTCGTTGACAAATGCTAAAGAAGTTGTAACTGAGCAAAGAATACTTGTCATATTAATTGGCAGCAAGTAGTGTTCGCTGCCCCATCAATTTTGCTAGGTTGCTTTCTATGGTGATTGAAGAGGAGGAAAACAGTTTTTGGAATTTATGATTGTAATTTGATTTGGTCATCGTGTTTATATAAGATTGGGTTTTTGGTTATCTGTCTTAATTAATTAATTATTGCAATTCTCTTCCTCAATCATAGAATGATGAAAAGGAACAAAATTACAAAACAGTAAGGATGGTTAAATTACATGGATGAGTATTGCAATATCTAAAATACAGAGATTGTTCTAGCTTTTAAGTGCATTATGCACACTGTGAGGACCTAAGTGAAGAATTGTAGCTTATTCTTGATTACAAACTAATTTCAACCTCAAGATTTTACTTGTAAACTTAATAAGTTACAAGTCTTTTTGTTCAGAAACAAAATTTTCTAAGGTTTAATCCCCACATAATTAACATGTTTTTAGCAAGGTTTTGGAGTTTAGATGATCCAAGTTAGTACAGACATTACATATGTTGACAAAAAGCCAGGAATTCCTTGTTGCATCATTGCTCCAAAATCCTCCAATGGAGCAGCACCCTCGTCACTACTCAGAGATATCCAACCGATCGAGTTACAGAATGAGACATTTTTTCTACGTACGTGTCGAGTCGCTTCCATGCATGAAGACAACGCACACTCCACTCACTTTTTTGACCTCCCTTTATCTTTTGTTAACCCTTTAAGTCGGTGAGGAGCAGAGCATGAAACTGTGAAAACTGAAAAGAGCTGGGTGATCGATGAAGAACTGTAAATTTACAGAGACAGAGAGCTTGACGTACTATTGTCGGAAAGAGAGAACCATTTGAAAGGGCCTATGGCTGCAGAAGAGACTAACATCAGTACTAGCGCTACTGCTGCTTGGCTACTTGATGAAGTAGACGACATTGAAGAAGATAGATCAGAAAGCTTTGATAATGGTGCTAGTGCTAGTTCGAGACCAAAAGAGCCATGGAAAGCAGAGTATGTAAAGAGCATTCTGTATGCTGGTCTCGATGCCATTGTCACTTGCTTCTCTCTAATCTCTTCCATCTCCGCCAGCCGTCTCACCTCTGGTAATATAAATATCACTCACTATTTTTTTTCTCTCTTGAATCAGAGTCTTGGTTTATTAAAACGTAATTTTTGTTGATGATTTGCTGAACTCCTGTACACTAACATAAATTTGTCTTCACTATATATTAAGTTGTTTAAGGTCTAGAACCAGTGCATGTCTTACAGCTCTATAATGGAAACAGAACCATAACTACTGAGGGTACAGACATACAGTAAGATTACTTGATTGTATATGTTGAAAGACACCTAAGAAATTTCTTTAGGAAAATTGGAGGTTTCTGGAAGTGTATGATATCATATATGTGTATGACGTCTTATACATATGTGATACAATGAGACTCCTATAGAGGTGCATGCATGCCCTAGTGCATCATGCTTTTAATTCACAAATTGAGTATTAATTCACTATAGTTGTCTTACTTTGCAGCGGATGTGCTGGTTCTAGGATTTGCAAATCTGGTGGCAGATGGGATATCAATGGGAGTTGGAGATTTTTTGTCCAGCAGCAGCGAAAAGGATGTTGCCACCAAAGAAATGACGGTGACAGAATGGGATGTCACAAATCACGGCGGCCTTGAGAAGATGGAGTTGCTCCAGAAGTATCAAGCACTTGGCATGGAGGTTGATGATGCCGCCACGGTATGCAACAATTTCCTCTAAAATCTAATGAAAATGTTTGATGAAATTGTGATAAATTGCTTATTGTAAAGTGAAGTTAAGGTTGTTGTAAGATCTAATTGAAAAAGAAACTAACTTGTTAAATTGCTTACATGTGACATGGTTTTGGCCTTTTGGGACTTGTACAAGGTTGTGAGCATTTTTGCCAAGTACAAAGACATCTTGGTCCAGGAGAAGATGATGGCTCATGGAAGGCTACCACCGGAAGAAGCAGAAAAGCCATGGAAGAATGGCCTTGTAACATTCGTCGCCTTCCTTGTGTTTGGCTCTGCTCCTCTCCTCTCATTCATCGTCCTCATCCCATTTACAAACAATGACTTGGTTAAGTTTGCTGGTGCTTGTATCCTTTCCGCAGTTGCGCTTGCTCTTCTTGGGATTGCAAAGGCCAAGATTGCAGGCCAGAACTATGCTTTATCTGTGGCAGTGACTCTCTTCAATGGTGCCGCTGCTGCAGCTGCCGCTTATGTTGTTGGATGGACGCTGAAGAATATAGCTGGCCTAGAAGGTTGAAGACTAGGGCCAACAACAAGAGCTCGGTTCTGCAATTTTTTAGCCTTTACTAGGGCTACAGATGTATGTATATGTCGACCCGGACAATGATGTGTGGCTTGAACCTTCTTTTCTGCTTAACAAATGTTGAAACCTTGCAAAGGAAAAAAAAATAAAAAAATCTATGTTCGCTACCCTTGGGGAGTGATATGATTACTGATCAAAAAAGTATTTTATTGGGCACAACTTTGGCCTACCTTCAATTACAGTAATGAAATCGAAACTGTTGTGGGAACCTTGTACTATCAGAAACGACCATTAGCAAGCACATAATGAACAGTTACAGACTAAAAGAGTGAGGATCATAAGCCTTGATAGAAACTAATTTCTGATGTAAGCTGAAAGTATAAAAGACATGTTCTGTGGGATGTTAATTCCCTTCAATCAGAGCCAACTGCAAGGCATGCTCTGCTTCCTTGAGGAATAAACGAGTGAGTTGCTTTTGTCCTCGTCTATAAATTATACTAGACCACTTGTTTCTGCTCATTGATTGGGGTTGTTGCTCTTCACTGCTGTCGAGAGGTGTCGAAGATTGAGAAACAGATTATAGCTTCTCTACTAATTCATGTGCATAAATGAGAACAGAATGATGAAGGTAAAAGATTGTACCTTAAATCGTTTTCATTCCCTGTATGTAGACTTGGGCTTTCACTTATGTGTGCGTCTTTAAGCAAGTTAGTGTCACTGTCCTCCGAACCAGAACCATCTTGAAGATCCGAGATCCTTACATACAGAATACATGGTTCACAACTTAGCATAGGTACTGAACAATTCATGTCAAATCTTCTAAGTAGCATACAACTCGTTTTAATGAAGACTGATGAAGTCAAATTCTGATGGATCCCACTATAAGTTCAAAAGTGGAGGCATGCAGATTGAGAGGTTCATTTAGTTCTTGCGAAAAATATTATAATATCACAAGTGAGGCACTTGATCATGGATTAGGAGTCACCTCATAGAAAGAAGATCAACAAGCATTTGCAGAGCTCCGGAGTCACCACAAGCCTCCCATATTGCTGCTCGAACTTCTGAATCAGATGGTTGCCTGCCCTCTCCAGATGTAACAAGCTTTAAGATAAGGTAGATTGAACCAGGGTTAAGAACTAGGAAAGCAATTGATTCAATGGGCTAGACCATAAAATGGTGCCCTAGCTTCAGTTAACAGGCATTACAAATTTGCAGTTTACATTTACTTTCATTTCTTGCTTATAAAAAGGTGACCTGACCTTTTTTTTATCAGCAAAAAATTAAAGTAAAACATGTAAAAGAAAAGACCAGCTTTCCCTTTCGCTTTGTGGTTAAGGCCTTTGCCTTTCTCACGAGTTAGCGGGATCGAAAGCTGGTATGGTGGTGGGGGTGATCTGGTTGTGCATCTTGTTTGTTCCTCAAAACCCAAAACATGAAACAGAGAAGGTAGATAATCTATACCTCTTCCAGCATCGATGAAACCTGAAACAGCTCATCCTCTTTCATGGCTATGGTCCTCAAAGTTGTCAAAAAGTTTTCCGGAAATACCAACTTGTTCAAATATGATGGCATCTTGCGCTGACCACTCCAACTATAGCCGCAAACACGCTCAAGTTGGCCCATATCACTTCCTTCATTAGTTGAGATGCCTAATGGGAAAAAGCCATGATCTAGTAAACTTCTAGGTAAGAGACACCTCATTTCGGCCTTCTGTGAACGATCCAGGTTTGTGAACAAACAAAGTTTGTTTTGAAAATAAGTAAATGAATAACCATTTATACACATATAGTTTTACTTAAGTAGAGAGCTTCTGCTCAATTAAATCAGGGAGTACCATAACACAAAGTTAAAAAACAGACAACAGCAAACCTGTGCTTCAAGAAGCTGTGCTTTCGAGTCAGTAAATGGAACACTTTGCAGCGCTTGTACTGGATAATGGACCTACATCATTAAAGTACGAAACCGTGATCAGCTCAAACAATTGATTGACAAAAGCTATGGTCCTAGCTGGAACAAGATGACAAGAAGGGTTACAATATCGAAAGTGTATAAAGTAATAAGACTAAAAGGTCCATGTTACTTCTATTTGATCTAGGTTGAGACATTCTCACTATCGAGAACAAGTTATTGCGAAATAAAAGAATGATCTATACAAAGTTACTCCAAAATAACCAACATAAAGGCATTACCATGAGATAGTCATCTGGATTACCATCCAGGACGAAACCATACAGATGAAGTAATTCCTGCATCAAACACAAGATAGTAGTTCTTTCTTAGAAGTTGATGAAGGTTGTCGAATGTTTATGGGGATTAGGAAAAAGAGATCATGGCAGAGACCAAAATCTTGATAAAACTTTCTTCCATTTAAGTTGACTTTTCAAAAAAGCTCAACAACTATGGCAGGCAAAGTAAGTGGAATTTGGAAGACATGAGGCCTAAGTAAGCTCAAAGCCTCAAATGACAAAACAACATTAGGTGCAAGTAGCATGCAAGAAGTAGCACATGAAACTAAACAAGTTTCAGAATACAAGCATATGCCAGGACAGAGGCAAACATTTTAAAAATTATGTTCAATTGCTAGGAAGAAAATCAAGTCTGGTGGAACGAGATGAAGAAATAAGTATACAACCTAAAAGTCACTTTGGTATCAAATACAACATTCAATAAATGTCACCAGGAAGTACCTCATTTCCTTTGTTACCATAACTTATGGAAATTTCTTCATCAGTCTCCAAGGGTTGTCCAGCTTTCCATTTTGAAAAAAGGAAATCTCGGTAAGTAAGATAACCCAGATAACAAAATCAAGTAAGAGAAATGAAAACAAGTATAGTAAGGCTTCCATAGCAACTTTCACAACTAAATGAAACCAATATGAAATCTCATAACCCTGCTATATAAAAGAACACAAGTATAACATAAGAATATATCCAATAGTTGTATGCTATGAAAATCAATGCCAAATCTTATGGCTGCATAACACATAGATTTACTGATTTACAGCAAAAATTAAGGTACAAATTGAAAGAGGATACTACCAGAAAGAAGATACATAGAACAAGGAACCCGAGTTATTGATCCTGTTCCATCAACTTCCCAGGTTGCTGCCGGCTTTAAACCTGAAATAGAAACATGATGTAGGTGTATGAGAAAACAGACTTGAATATTAGTAGGCTACAGTAGTAACAAGAGTCGAACAGAGTTGAGCTGCAGGATGGGCTACACTGGTTAAAGGATCTTACACTTGAATACTAACAGTGGAATTTATAATTCTGTAAGTTCTGTAACAGAAGTAAATAAATTTCTAAGAATACCCGATTTGATGACAACAGGCGTACCATGGTTGCAAAAGTCAATGCCAGGAACAAGACCCTCCACCCAGACAGTATCTTTTTGTTTTGAGACGGATGTCACTCCATTAACTTGAATATCGACCCTGTCAACCTGACATCCTGATTTTAGAAAGCATCGATATTAGTTCAAATACCCACATTTACATCAAAAAGATACCAAATCAAGCATAATTTATACTTGAAGACTTGTTATAACAATTAGTAAGGGAAAAAACTTACGGTACCTTTATCATCCATGTCATTAACCATATGAGTTGTAGAATCGTTTGAAATTTTGTCATTTGAAGCACTGCAGTTCTTCTTTTCCTCAACTTGTGGAAATACATAAGAGTATGGAAGGGGAATGTTCAAAGCACGAGCCCAAAACACAGAATTCGCCCTAGCATGCCAGAATTTAGGAAAGATAAGCAACAAAGGTATCAAGAAGGGTTCAACCAAAACCTCATAAGATTATTTAATTAAAGATGATACATACCAAAGGAAATCTTCAAAGCACACATCCCTGTAAAAGCAAAGGGAGTGTAGTCTCAGAGATCAACATTCATAGTATATACTTAAAGATGAAAATAACTAATTACAATGTTTATATTATTCTGAGTATTGTTCAACATGCAATTTTAATATTATCTTCAAAGGTTACATGGCCCACTATTCACTAGCTAGATTTCAAGGGTCTTACGATAAGTTTACATAGAACACCAAAACACAAACTCATCATGAATCACACAGACATCGGCTTACTAAATGCTGACATTCACATAGTCCATAATTGTTGGTGAGTTGAGAGTCCGGAGTCTGAGAATAGCATTGTAATACCAAATGACGTACTAATGTTTTCACAGGGTATCATCACACGCTGTATTCTTTATTATTTAACACTAGTTCAAGACAAAGACAAAAGACTGGTCATGAGATTCTAAAAAACCTGTCGCTCTATTCTACCCTTCTAGCTGTTGCTAAGAAGCCAAATAACAAGAACGACACAGGATAATTTCACTGTAACTAATGTATCCAGTATACTAATAAAATGGAAGTGCATGATTACTTATTTATATACCCATGATTCATATTAGCCTCTCTGAGTTTGAAATAAATACTTTGCGTACCAAAAAATATAGGCAAAAATAGATGGATATATATTCTTTTGAAAGGACAAGACCTGCTAGCTTAACTCTCTTATGAGATCAAACGGAACAGAATTCGTTTCTGACATACCTTTCAAGATCACCATCAAGAGTTAACAGCTTATCCACCAGAGCCTTCAGTTTATCATCGTATAAAGACCGCAAGCTTTTCTTCTGTAAATTAAAGCTGTCGTTGGTCACATATAGTACAGAAAAACATAGGCTACTCAAATCATATTATCAAAAGAGAAATCCATATACTTTCAAACAACGAAAATCAAAGAAAGACAACTGAACAGACACATAACATTTTTGTCAATTTGATAATCAAATAGGCATCAGGTTAGCATTTCAATAAGTCTAAATTACTCCCACAAGCGATATGACATAGTCACAAGTAGACCCCACAGGACACCTGAATAGGGAATTCTATTTAAAAATTAAGAGTGAAATCGGCACCCCTTTTTTGCAATCCACACCCCCTTCCCTCTTCCTTTTGTCATATGCGTATCCATTGTAGAAACAATCATGCAAGAGGTTAGAGGGGTGGTGGTTTGTAGTAAAAGGTATGCCAATTGGCCCCCCAGAATTAAGTGCCTCTTTGATCATGCCTGATCATGCCATGGTAATATATTGCAAAGGTGTACTGTATCAATACAATCAACATCATAAAAGGTCCATAAAAAAGAAATCAACTTGAGAACAAGATCACTTCTATATTAATGCCCATAAGTTTTTTACCTGCAGTTCAGTTGCTCGATACAATGTTGTTCCTTTTAGCTCCAAAAGCTCATCATCAGTAAACCAAAGCGGATTGCCAAATGTGATGGGAAGCATATCAAGGTACCTGACCGATTCCAATGACAGGGGATGTTATCTTCCACCCAAGAGGAAAAAAGCTCACCACCAAAGAAACCAGAAAGTTTTAACTGATAATTAAACAAATTCCTTCTATACATACGGCTTCCAAGAAGAATTCTTGCGGAGGCGCTCCACTGTTAGAAACAAAACCATCAAGAACCTATCATCTACATCTCCTTCTTCGAACATTGCTCTACATTCCGGTCCCAGAAGAGGATCTTGCAGAACTCTCATAGGAGTTATTGCTAAATCCAGAGGCACAACTAATAAAACCCCTGAATTTTATTTCCAAAAGTGAGTCAGAACTATTCTACTTGTAAAAATGTAACGAGAACAGGTTTCATAACACAATGGGGATGCAGTCTTGGAATGGTGACCTAAAAGTTTGGGTTATGATGCCTGGGTATGATGTATGGGTACAGTGCTAACTTGGTGAATAATCATAGGATGAAGTAACCTAAGAGAGGAAACGTTTGCCATTTTTATTATTGATTGACAGTGTCCATTGAACATGTTAGGCTTTAAAAGCCACATGGAATGCTACTGCCATTTCTAATTCAAGTTCAATATAAAAGAACAATCTTGACTGGTATATTCCTCCATGGGCATCATCTGGTCACAAATCAGCTCGTACCCACTAGCTTTTAGTTTGAAGAACACAACTGCACCATGCAGTTGTGAATGCATACATTGTTTAAGCTTATAAAACTTTGTTAAAGACATGGCAATAGTACTCAAAACATAAATCTCTTGTGCTTGTTCAAAGAAACATTAACACAAATTATACTTTCAATTGCAGGATCAACAATATATTGGCTTGCAAAAGGCAACAATAGGTACTTCTGAAGATCGGAATCAAGTAATTTACTCAATCTTTCCTACATGGTTCTTAAAAATGTAGTATCTGACAGATAAAGAACAAAACTTTACTAACTCATGCTAAAAGGAAGAACTGGGTTTACCATCAGAAACATCATTATCGGCAAAAATGCCAAACCCTTTATCAGAATCAGAGTATTTGATCTTACACCCACGTAGCTCCACCCCATTAACCTGAACCCAAAACCCAATTAATCAAAATCACAGTTTCACCAATTGGGTCAGTAAAAAGAAGCTCATACAATACTGTAAAAAACATGGGCACCTCTAACCACTGCAGAAACCGTTCAAGCTTGGCGTCTTTTTGTGAACCCGCCATTGCTTTGTGTATTCCTAACTGGAAGCGCCATGGTGGCAGTGATCGGAAGCGCGGGACAACATGTCGACGTTTTCGTCGTCGTCTTTGGTAATTTCGCCACGGTAGACCTCGTGCTCGTGTTTAGTCCTCCATGTAAGAGGGTTAGAGAGAGGAATTGGGAGACTTCGAGTTCTCCTAGGTCAGAACTCAAATTCTAGACTATAATGGCAGAGTGTTGGGTTTAGGATGGGTTTTGGTTCAAGCCTATCACCAAAAAAAGAAAAACGAAAAAATAAAATAATAAAATTGATGAAGGATAAAGTGTAGAGACAAATAAATAGTAAGAGAATCATCATCTTATTTATTGATAGGAATCTTTTATATAGGGAATTACACAATACCAATATAGTAAGGATATGAATACATAGATCTAGTCTAACTACATATCCTATTGGCATAAGGCCAAGACACACATAAAGAATATCTAGAAAGATACATAATATCTTAGAACACTCCCCCTTGTGCCGTGCCCTGATATGCCGATGGTGCTGATCTGTTGCCTCATCAAAAACCTCGTCAAGTCACAAAAACCCTGTGGGAGAAAAACTGAACCTTGATCGTAGGAGAAAAAGAGTACAACATACCCTTCACATCTGATAGTGACATGTATGCATGTACTAGACTCCTCCTAAAGTTCGCACCTCTCCTGATTTTTACATCAATCATAGGGCTCTTCCTGATTTTACTAATCACGGAAGTTTCAACAACTTAGCATGTCAATGCTCTTTAACATGTCTTCAAATGTGGCATTGGGCAATAATTAACTAAATCATGCCGTATGTCCTCAAATGATCTTTTACACTTAGATCTTGAGTTTACGCTTGTGAACTCAAAACATAAGTTCGTGCAGGAAATCAGATTTTCGTACAGCATGACCTTCAGTTACTAGAACAGTCGTAACTTCCTCTAGGAAATACATATGAATGAACCGTAAACGGTTTTGGAAACTAGACTCATTTAGCATTTCAACCGTATATTACACACGTTCTGGTTCGTCAGGAGCTATTCACAAAGTCTCGTCGAAGTTGACTGTTTTGCCAAATCAGATTCTCGGACAGATTCATCCTACTTTACGAAAATGGCCATAACTCACTTAATATGATAGGTATGATCAAATGGTTGATGTCCCTGGAAAGTAGACACATAGAACTTTCCAATGGTACCAATTTCACCATTTTCCAGTGAGTGAGTTTCCTGTAGGTCCCGTGAAATTTGACCTACGAAACTTGGCATATTCTGATTTCGTTTTTGATGTGTCTTTCTTATGTAGGGATATAATAAGCCTCAACCTTTCATACCATTAAGTATTGAAAAAGGAGTCACTGCCATTACATTAGCATTGCGTGGGCGCATAGCTACACTTAGTTTTACAACTTTTCATAGCGAATGAGATGTCAAATCTTTCTTATTGTGTTGAGTACATTGATGCGTCTTATTGTACTTAGATGAGAACTCCATCTCTTAACACACATTTGTCATCTTGCTTTAGAAAAAACAACGGATCTCTCTTTAGAGCAAAGACCTTGACTGGTCATGAGAGCATATGTAGACCTCACTAGTTATAGAGCGCCTAAGCCGATTGATGGAAAATCATCATCAATACAGTCATCGAGTGTCTTATCAAGACCGTTTCTTCCCAAGATCTTTTTCTTTGGATGTTGATACATATTGGCATCTCTTAATCCATCAAGAGTCCATGTAAATCCGAAATGAACACGCAAAGGCATAATTCACCATATCCTTCCAAATCAAGTAGAGTTCATGTGCGTTCCAATACCTTTAGCAAACGCGTGCTCTTGTGGTCTGGAGCCACTTGATGCAATGAATGAAGTCTGTTTAAGATCTTCATGTATATCTCTGATCCCATAGAGATGTTATTATGACCACATTCATAGGCTGCATGTTCAGTTATTCGGAAACTACCAAACTGACAAAGTAGTGGAGTTCAATGACATCCATTACGAGAGCATATCTCATCGTAGTCGATCCCAGTGCGTGTTAGTGAGAGACCTTGCGCCATAAGGTGAGTCTAAGCTCTTGTTCTCACTACGCTATCTAACAAAGGTATAGTTGATAGGGTTTAGCTTGCGGTGTCGGCATCATTTGCCCAAGGACCTATCTCTTTGTTAATGTTGGATCGCATATTTCCATTAGGCCAATCAACGAAAAGTGGTTCGATAGTAGACTCATTTTCCCACATCCTCATGTACACTAGTGTAATACTTGTAGAGATCTCTATATGGATTGAATTTGACATTGAGGCGTCCCCCAACGATAATCACAACTCAGACTTCATAAGACGGATTTGAGTATCACTGATCAATGGATCAGGTTGTGCCAAGCTCGCTTTCTTCCTAGTGCGAGAAAATATCGAACCTTAAGGCCTCCCTCCTTTTAGGGAGCCACACAACCTTGTGACACCAATTTTGCCACTATATGGCGTCACCATATCACCATCCATGGTGATGGAGTCAAGACCAACACCTTTTGGTCGCGCCATGTCCTTTTGTAGGACATCAATCCTTGTAGACATATTTGCAGCATGTGATCTCGTCACTTTAACACTTTAAGCATTTGGGATCAAGATGAGACTTAGTGGGGACAAACCGCGACAATTCACGTCGTTCCACTTGAACACTTGTGTTCTTATCTCCCCCTAACGGCGGGAATATTGTCTCATCAAAGTGACATCCGCAATTTAGCGGTGAATGAGATCGCCTGACAAGGTTTCTACATATGCGGATTATAGGTGGAGGTTCATATCCAACCTAAATACTTCTTCATCTCAAATGACCTATCATTGTACGTAGTGGCAATGCGATTTGGCACCTAGAAATAACATCTAGCTGAGCTCAAGGATTGGAGATCCGTTTCAATCTTGTTTGAGCTCAAGGATTGCAATCTTGGTGCACAGTCACGAGTTGTAGTACAAAAATATTCAATGATGGTGGGTCGTAGATGAATAGTAAAGCTGCATGCAAATATTGCATAGCCCCAAGACGCAATAGAAAGATTGGTGCACATCAATAATGTTCGAGCGACAAGCTAAAGTTGTTTTGTCGTAGCCTCGGTGAGACCGTATTTCTTGTGAACATGAGGTATAGGACACTTCAACTTACATCCCGATAAACTTCTTTAAAGAATGGGTAGTGAGCCCGTAGAAGTATAAACAGCATAATAATAGTGTAACACGTGACCAGTGTATTAACACTTCAACCAACACCATAAAACATAAAAAGGTGTCCGCAAGTTGGTTGTATCTATCTACATAGTTTGATGTAATAATAGAATGTTCACTTTTGTGTTATTTAGCGTAGGAGGGTTTCACTCCTAATTTAGCTAAAGTATAGGCTTTCAAAACGAGCAATGAGCATTGCATGGGGCCAATGCGACATCGAGAGAAGTCCAGTGCACCTCAATTGCTTGAGGAATTGACCGGACGACCTCTAGGAAGTTGGAGTCATGTTCGGGTGACGTCAATGTCCCCCGGGTCACCACCATGCTTCATGGTGATGCTAGATCTCGAATGTCTTCGTTTTGAGCGGAAGAATGGATGTCCATGAGAATTTCTCAAAATTTGGACCATTATATCTCTTCCAAGATGACCGATTTGGTCAAACCAAAGCTTATATGAGTCGGTGTCCCAAATATCATGTTTGGCGACAACATGTGATTCGATACTTGAATCTTAGTGACATACAATCTACTAAATTGACTCATAAACTTCTCTAAAATGCATTGCAATCCGCATTCATGAGAAGGTATACACAAAAGAATTCTTGTTCATTCTCACAATGTGTTTTCAAATGAAAACTATTAGCAGAAATGTCTTTAAAGCTCAACATGGTTCGGTTGCCTCTCAATGCATAAAAGGCATTTGTGACGTTGATCATGGTGCCATGAGCCATCAAGATTCAAGCTAAACCGCATCCCTGAATGACCGGTATGATTCAATCATTGTAGTCACAGAAGATTTACAAGACACAAAATCTAGAGATAGTTGTCGGTTCCTTAGAATATTGTGGATAGTTCCACTATCTGCAAGCACTCAATATCTTATGAGACATATCTACAAGGAGTAGATAGGTGAGTAAATAGAAGGATTGAAAGAAGCTACGAAAAGCTGCAATCCTGAGCCTGTCATTTCCGTGCAGAATGACCTTTGCGCACTAAAATAGCCATAACTTATTTGTTAAAATAGATATGGACAAACCGCAAAACGTTCTGAAAACTAGACTCGTAGAGCTTTCCAATGATATAAAGCTCACTATCTGGTTCGTCCGGACCTTTTCACAAAGCTCAAACAAAGTTGACTATCCAGAAGGGACAGATTGTTGTTTTTCGCAGAATTGGCATGTACGAAGCTATGAAGCTTGCAGGTGGCGTGTAGGCTTTTGCCTAATCCAAAAATGACGTGTGTATGATCAAAACCAAGTCCTTTCGGTCGTTCTAAGGTCGTAAACTCCATGACTAGTTAGCAAAAACTTCTGATATGAACATAAACTAACTCAGAGGACCTAGAGGATCTGATCATGATGATAATTTTTTTGGTTTTGATAAGTCTTCAACGTCTTTCGCAAGACGGCAATTGGTTTAATAGCGTAGGGGGATCCAAAATCAAAAGATTTCGGTAACTCCAAGTCAGTATGACTAGGCATGTCCGTGGAGGGTCGATAGTGCGAGGCACACTTAAAACCACTATCTCCTTAATTTCGGACAATTCTAAGACATCACACTGAGCTTGGATGAGCCTAATTGAACAATTGATGATGAAAAATCCGTTATAGGGTAGAAGACTTAACCGGAAACACGTTGGCGATCCTTCTTGAGGATGCAAGGTCGTGCGTCATCTTCATTTGGAAGAGACCAAAATGGCACAATCTAACCATGTAGATTGTAAATATGCCATGCTTCTAAAGACGATGTAAAAATGTACATCTTGTTTGTAAATCAATACGAACCATAAGAGAAGAATAATTTCATAACTTCGAAAAAATTCTCAAGGTATTCATTATTGCTAATGTGCGTACATCGAGGTCTCAAATAGACGATGACGTCAAAGTCATGGGTAGCCAGAGTAGGATCCGAATCTTTGATATTCGCGATCATGAGGATGACGTTCTTGTCCTCATATTGATTTTCCGTACTTTTTTGTATGCATTCACAATTTGAAGGAGCTTGACAATCTTGAACTAGTGATCCGAAGATCCACAACGGTTGCATTGTCATGAGCTGACGTGAGTAGTTTTGACAAAATGATGTCTAGATCGGGAGTGTCGCGATTAGAGCCGGCGACACCTCCCCTCTTTTCTAGACATCGGCACAACGTTTTCTGCCGTTGCCATGACCCATATTGTTGTCCCCACATTATGGGATAATCCCAAATAAGTTTATCACATTAGCGTATATACAATTCCCGTTTGTATGATCAAAATCAAGTCTAGTTGGTAATTCCAAACCAACTTGGAGGACCTAGAGAACTTGATGATGATCGAATCCGCTAAAGATTATGGATCATGATGCCACAAAAGATCATCGACAATATGTAGTCAATTAAGGTGGTAAGCAATCCACTTGATTAATAACTCAATAAGTAGAGTTATATGAACGTTTCGAGAAACGCTCCATAAGTGCATTCCACAGTACTTTGTGGTCTTTATGGTCATTACTTTTTGCACAGATTGTCATTGAAGGCTTTTGTCGATGTGACGCTTCAAAGATTTTGAGCGCATGAGATGTGAAATCTCGGCATCTAGGCTTGTTAGCCTGGGGGTCAAAACATGTGGTTTAATATTTTCCAATGAAAGGTTCCACAGATACCAAGCAAAGATCCGCCTTAGGCATTGAGTATGTCAAAACTCAAAGGAGCAGAATGTTACATTGCTCTTGCATACAAAACCAAGTTGTTATGAGACTCAATAGAGGTCACAAACAATGCTTTTAATGGTTTGTCCTTCAGATTATCATACACAATACGGAAAAGCCACGAATTGATCAAACACAATTCGAAAAAGGCCTCGGATTGATCAAACACAATCCGGAAAAAGGTCGGGGTTGATCATACACAACCCGGACAAGAAAACAAAGTGATCAAACACACTCTTGACCCGCGAATAAAATTCCGGGATTTTTGGTACCTGCACACACAAAATCCCAAGCATAGAAAGGAGATGGAGAAGGGAGAAATAATTTTATCCCCCCGAATTATTTCAAAGTAAATAACTGTAATATTAAAGCTTACTTGCTAGTTTGCCAAATAAACTGCGTTTATAGGAGCTCTGATGAGTTTGAGTCGATTGCATGCTTGGACCGAGGGTTGGAATCTTTCTGGCTTTCCTTGGAAGACGAGCAATCTTGAAATCTTTGGTTTCTAGAGGCTGCCGAGAGGAGAAACAACGTTTCGCCTACTTTTACTCCGAATTTAGGGCTGAAAATTTAACAAGAGGAGCAGCTCTGGATGGGAAGCTACTGTCAAAAATTCAGGTTGATCGGAGCAAAGGAAGGTGGTGAACCGGTGGTCGGTAGCGACGGCGGTCTGGAATTTTCTAGCGGCCGATTCGGATACTTTCCGGCCGGTTCTTAGGGTGAGGCCGGTGGCGTTGGATCCGGAACGGAGAGAGCTTTCTGGGGATATAAAATTTCGGCGGAGGACAGTCGGAAATCGGGAAAAACAAGGGCTGCCCGATTTTAGAGTTTTGGAAAACAAATGGTAGGCTATTGGCTCTAGGGTTAGAACAAAGTGCATGATAACGTGATGAAGGATAAAGTGTAGAGACAAAGAGATAGCAAGAGAATCATCATCTTATTCATTGATAGAAACCTTTTATATAAGAAATTACACAATAGTAATATGGTAAGGATATGAATACATAGATCTAGTCTAACTACATATCCTATTGGCATAAGGCCAAGACACACATAAAGAATATCTAGAAAGATACAGAATATCCTAAAACAAAAATCATAATAATAATAATAATAATAATGTCTATTTAGTACTAATTTTAATCTTATTTCAAATGAATTGTGATCACTATCTGTCATATATCTCTAGCATACTGCTTTGAGATGACATATTACTGCACCTATATATGTATATATGTAAGTAATTTAGTATGTCAGTAAGATTTGTGTGTAAACATTTTGATATTCAAGACCTAGCACTCTTTCTTCCTATTGGAAAAGATTTATTGATACTTGCTTCCTAGTTCGAGTCATGATAAAGACTTATTTAGAGATTGTGGTCCATATTTATAAAGGCATTCAGACATTGTGTTTCTAAAGAAAATTGTCAAGTACAATTGACCTTGGAGAAGTAGCATATAAGAAATGAAGAGTCTACTTTCACAGATTCACACTGCTGCGGTATTTCCATCTTCGGTCTTTCTATGGAGGTTCAAGGTGTTGGTTTTTAATTAAAAATAAGATTTAAAACTCATAATTCTATTATAAATATTATTTATTTAAATTGAAGATTCATGTCTTTTCTAAGGGTTATGATGAATTTTATAAATACTCTACTCTTAAGTGAAAGAACAAAAGTATTCTATATTGCTCTTATACTCTTACTCTTCATCTTCCTCATTCTATTCATATTTCCTATCATTTAGGCAATTCGATAAACACTTGACACCCTCGTCTACCGTTAGTCATGCAAAGCGGATTAGACATCGTGCGTGACTATAAGAGTTGTATCTTAGAGTTTGTAGACGACCGTCATAACCCGCACGTGAAAAGACGTCTACGGCTTAAGGACAACGTTCACGTGCCTCCCTTGTAGATCTCATGAGAAACTCTTAAATCTCTTTCTTCTTTATATTATTTATGATTATATGACATGCTTACATGATTTGATTATATTTTAATATATCATTTCTAACACAATATTTCCAACACAAAGTTTGTCTGTTTTTTTTTTTTTTTTTTTCGGTTATCTAGACATTTTCCAGATTATAGCATTCATATATATTCATCCCCTTTGGTTGATCTTCTAGAACATTACCTTTTCAGGTACTACTTTTCATGATGTGGGGATTCAGTTGTTGCAAGGTCAGTGTTAATCCTTCTGTTCTTAATCTCATGTAATATGTAAACAAACAAAATTTGGCATTTCAGAGGCACATTAATTTACAAGCAGATCGGACAAACTCCCATTAATCCGTCTCTCACGAGATATGATGTTTCAAATTTCACAATAATTATGCTCCTTAATTATTGACCAATAAATTATTGGAATTTACACATGACACTACACATATAGACAGATTCAATTCTATACATGTACATTTGCCTCAGAGTATGTACAAGCTAGTTCCTATTTACTGAACTTTTATGCATGTAATGTAGTTTGTGCATCACAAAAACGATACCATGTCAGCGCACATTTGAGCCAACCAAGGCCTTGTTGAATTGCAATATTAACAAGCCCGGACCGGAGGGGGGAGGCTGAAGAGGCAGCGGCCTCAGGTCCAAAAAATCAAGCCATCTGGGGGCACCAAAAAATCCATGGAAGCTAAAGCTTAAAATCTGGGTTTTAGTTTTTTGAAATGGAAAACAGAGGAGGAGATGAGAAATGGTTGGGTTTAGAAGAGAAGAAGAAGAGAGAGAGAGAGAGTTTGACGAGGTCGATGATGATGAACAGTGATGACTCTTGAAAAATCTAGGTTTTGTGGTCCACTTATCCCTTCTTAACAACTTTTTTCTCTTTTAACCCTTTTTTTTTTTTTTTTCTAATCATCGCCCTGGTTAAGTTGGTGAGCCCCTCTACCGGGACTAAGACTGTTGTTATGCCAGTTTTTTCTCATTATAAATTTATTTCTCTACGGTGGTCTCTCCTCAAACTCCTCCTTAATGTCGGGAAAAAAAAAAAAAAACTCCTCCCGCTCTGAAGCTTTTGAGTACCGTCTGGCACCAAAAAAAAAGTTTATATTGCTTTGAAACATTTTTTTTACTGGCCGATTGATATTTTTATTTTAAACATTATAGGGAACCATTTTTATAACTCATGTCAGGTCTTAAAATCTCATGTCCAGCCCTGACAATATATCCCTTTTGGTTTAAACTCATTCGTTAGACCTCTTCTGCTTGCACCATTGATTAGTGGAAGCTTGGTTTTCCTTTCCGGGACATAAAAGGGATTTTGATTTTAATTAGGTTAGTAAAAGTAATTCTTTTCAAAACATATTAGGAAATAATTTCTTAATTATATATGAAAAAAGATCGAGAAAGACTTTGTTCCATATACATTAGGAAAGTTGAAACTAAAAGAGTTTTATTGAGGACTACATTGATATTTTCCTAGTCTAGTGAAGTAATGCAACGATGGGATTGAGAAGTAATATGTTACGTGTTAAAGGGAAATGAGAGTGAAATTTGCACTCCTTATTTTACAATTCATTCCCATTTTCTACTTTTAGTTTAATATTTTTATAAAAAGACAAAACACATGTTTACTAAAGACAAACTTTTAGTTATTAAAAGAGGAAATAAGGAGTGTAGATTGTAAAATGAGGAATGCAATTTTCACTTCCCTACGGCCTCGTTTGGTTAGCAGGAAAGTAAAATGAGAAATGGATTTTCCAAACAGATATGGAATGGAATATGTTTTGGTATTTTCATGTGGGTGTTTGGTACATATTGGAAATTAAATGATTGAATCTAGTATATTAATTCATATTGTAATATTTGGTAAGTCATTATAATAAAATACAAAATTATATTTTTCAATAATGCCCTTTTAATAATTTTTAAATACGTACAACATTAAAATTTATTAGAGAATAATTTATGTATTGTGACTTTTAACAATGAAAATGAAATTAGAATACCACCTTTTAACAAAAAAATTAAATTCAAATTTTATGAAAGAGGCAATTTCCAGATCTCTTTTTTTATTTCATTTTCTATCTATAACCGATCAATCCTTGAAATGAAAAATCAAATTAATTTTTTTCTCATAATTCCTGCCAACCAAATCCAAATGGGTCTAAAGGAATCTAGTGAAATGACTGAAGAACAAACTTTGAAAAGACCATTCTCTTCCCATACATCACAATGTCGCATTTCACACAACAATTTGACAAAGTCACATCAATAGTCATATCAATGGAGATTATCATGAAATATGGAAAATAACTTGTAACTTTTTCTATCCACGACCTATGGATTCTTCACATCCACAACTAGGATTTTCTGTCTTGGTTGTAAAATTCTGGGAATACAGAAGTAAACCGACCTTTAAAACTTTGAACGGTCACGTGAAAGTGAATTAGGATCATACAAAAAAACTCAGAATCTTATCCATCAATTATCAATAATATTAGAAAATAACTTGGTGACCAACTATGGTTATTTATAGGTGACAAACACTGATGAGAGGTGGACAAATGTCAACAATAATTATAAACAAACATGTCAAATACTGAAAACACTCATGTTAAGCCTTTTAAAACAGACATGTGTCCCATGTTCATTGACTGTTGTCACTTTAAGACGACAATGACTTGTCACCGAAGTCGGGTTCATAATATTATTAGAAATTTATTATTTATATCTAATTAAAAACACATCTTGTTGATAGGGTGATATGGCTGGATGGCTCTTCCACTAATCAATGGAGTTTTGCTTTTTACCTATAAATTCCTAAATTTTATTTGCTCTTTTGATCCCAAGTTTCTCGTATCTGCACCTAGATATTCCACTTACGTCGCAGTTAATTTGATGATTTGATCTTTAATGTGGTTGCAAATTAAGTTGATTAATATTGAATTGCTTTTAGACGTTTTGAGGGTATGGCTCCAGATATATAAATACTACTGAGATTTGACACCCCGCTGCAACTTAAACACAACAACAAGCTGTACAACGTGAATATCAAAACAGATTCTCTGCGTTCCGCTTCAAACCGATGAAGCCATACGGCCGGTCTCACACCTAACATAAGTAGAGTTGCAGCAACGACGCCAAACAAGACGGGCATAGTCGTTGTATTGCGTACCCTTAGCTAGATTTTCTTGTATTTGGCACATTTAATGTACAGAAACGATAGATTTGTTCATTCTAATTTCATTTTTGACGAATTTCATTAGATAACAGTGAAATCAACACAACCAACCACTCATATATATAGTCTTGGTAGAAATTATAGTCTCTTTTTAAACCTGCTCAGTAAAAAAGAGTGTTACATTTCTATATTAACCGGATACATCTTCAAAAACAAGGCTTCAAGCCAAAGTCACCCAACTATTCCTTCCAAAAAGCTGTGACACCAACATAGTAAACAACTTTAATTTTCTTCTTATGTATGCCATTTTTACATGGATTTTTCTTCGATTGTTATAATGGTCGTATTAATTTAGTGACCAGTTCATAACCAATTTTTTTGTATTTTCTCTAATCCTGACAATTTTCAAAGAGTCCCAAAAAAAAACTAATAAATATTTCTGCAAAATCTGGTAATACTTGATTCCAATAAATTAGAAATAAATCTTCTGAAATTGGTGAAATATATAGATAAGAGTGGACTCAGTGGAGTGAGAATATTCCTAGTGCATGGACCATAAAAACTCATATAAAGATGATTAACGTGTGAATAGTGCTACACGTGAGACACAAAGTATGAATGGACCTTATTTATGTTTTCTGTCCCTTACTGAATTAAGGACTCCTACCGTCCACGTTTAAGATATGATCCTAGACCAAATATCATTGGGGGTTTAATATTACCATTTTTTGCTTTTAACTTTTGTGTGTGTCACCTCATTTGGCACCAACAAGATAATGTGTTACACTTGGAGTGTGCTTGTTGGAAGTTCTACTTTCTTTTTTGTTAGGGTAGGGTTAGGGTTTGATTTTTGATTAGGGGTTTTTGTCACTTTCTGTTTTGGGACTAGTCAAGTTTGCAATCTTGCTCCCTTATAAAGTTTGTCATGATATTTTCCTTTGGTTGATAATTGTGCTTGTTGGAAGTTTTTGATGATGTTATTCTTACGAAATATGATGATGTTGGGGGTGTTGGATATTATCATTCCATACTTAGTGAGTTAGTGTAGAGGCTAATCATATAATTGTAAAATGAAAGGTTGAATACCATCTACGTGACATGCATTACTGTATAATCACATGAAGTTTTGTCCATTATGATAATGAGATTGTGAAAGCATTGAAAGGCAATGGATTCTCTAAATAATTGCTAGCTTAACTTTAACTACACATGTACCCATATATGCATAAAGAAATCAATACATGTAAACTTCTCTTGACCCTATATATCTATGCTAATCTATACTCTATAGCACTATGATTTGCATTTGTATTATACATACCCTCAAGATCTTGAGGACTCTTTGTGTCTCCACTCAAGGTTGCATGCCTCTTCCTCACCGGAACTTCCAAAAGCTCGGTCTGCAAATTGTAAGTTCACTATGTTCTCTTGATCAATAAACTTAGCTTCGTATATATGCATATCTAATTCTTAACTTCTAAAGAACCCAGTGATTAGGTAAGAAATTAAGACCAAGCCAAGATAATGAATTGCCTCGGATTTGTTTCGAGCTTTGTAGGGGTGACACCGTGAGGGTGTGTTGTTGGCGGTAGATATCTACCGTGGTCGGGAAAACGACGGAGGATTGATGACGGAGCTCGACGGGTGTGAAAAAGCAAAGCCAGGTCACTCTAGGTCTGCTCCCCAAATGCGACACGTGGACGTCAAATACCCCCTTGGTGTGGCACAAAACCAAATTTCGCGCGAGTTATTCTGAGACGACCTTTGACTACTACTCTCTTTGTGTTTTTGTTTCAGTTTGAGAGCGAGAGAGAGCTCCCTCCTCTCCTCAAGTTTATCTCAACTAGATTCCCAGAACCTGTTTCACAATATCCTTATCCATTTTGGTTTCAAATCCCCACGTATTTAGTTCCCTGTTCTCTTTATTCCATTTTCTTCGTTTTTAAACCGGTGATTGTATCAGAAGCCAAGAGTGAGGCGTATGATCGAACACGTAGGATGCATGGAAGATGAACCATTAGGTTTTTGAGTTTTGGGTTTCTGGTACATACCCTCTTTTTAATTTGGTCTCATGATTTCTGGGTTTTGATTGGTTTTTGGCTCTGTTGTTTTAGTGAAGAACTATTTCGGAAACCGAAGTTTGTTTAGGCATTTTATCGAACACTTGGCGTGCATAGAAGATGAAGGTATAGGATTTTTGAGTTTGGAGTTTTTGGTAGAGACCCACTTTCTCTTATAGTCCAATGGTTTCTGGGTTTTCGTTAGATTTTTTGCTATCTTCCTTTCTGTATTACAAAATGCTGTCACTGTATCAGCCTTTGAAATTCGGTTTTAGTGTCTCTTGTAGCCTTTTTGGGTAGTTTGGTTTCGTTTTGGTGATAGAATTTCAGGGGTTGTGTTGCTGTGCTTATTGTTTTGCGGTTTTGATTTGAAATTTTAATGTTTCAGAATCAAAGTTTCTGACTTTTTTGTTTTGTTAGAAGGGAAGTGTGTATGTAGCTGAGAAAAATGGGGGAAATAAAAAATTGAGATTTTTTTTTTGTTTTAACTAGTTCTATTTCCAAATTTTGTTTCCTATTTCTGTCACTGTGATAAAATCTCCAATACAATTCAACAGGTTAGAGAGTCAGTTACATGATATTGGAAATATTACATATTATAGAATTTTTCAGGTCAATCAAACATGTAATTAACATTAAAGAGGAAATAAAAAGATACCATGTACTATTCACTTCCTTTATCTGCTTTGTCCACTCTAATAATAGTAAGAAGTAGTCCAGAAAGTGGTATTTGATTTGTTCATTGTGTGTTTCTGATCTTCTGATTGCAGAATCATTCACTTTGAAAGATGGTGGCATTTGGGAAAAAGTTGAGAGAATCCCAGATCCAAGAATGGAAAGGGTATGTTCAAGTAATTTGAATTGCAAGTGCTCTTCGCTATATGCAAAGGCTTATAGTCTAATTTCTGTACTTCTTTCAGACACTACATTGACTATAAGTTAATGAAGAAGAAACTCAAGCGATATACGCAACAAGTTGAAGTTGGAACAGAAAATCACCTTATTGTTCTGAAGGACTTCTCTAGATTGCTAGATTGTCAGGTAATTACTGCAAAGAATTATATTTTTTATTTTATTTTTTAAACTGAGCTGCTATACAATTCCATATTCACTTTATGATATGCAGACTGATAATCGTGGGAGGGATATTGTGAACTGAACCCCTTGACTTTGTGACATTCTTTTCCATCTGAAATTGTGACTTTTGCTGCACTGGAAGTCATTCATTATTTTATCTGCTCCTAATTTTAGTAAATGTGAGGCCAATGAATCACTGCTTCTTATAAACAATGTGTCACTTGATTTCGTCTTGATTTCCAATATATAAGATGGAAAGGGCCATCGTATAATCTAGAATGAAGTTTTATCACATATTATTGTCTTATTGAGATCAATCATCAAGGCCTTTTTTTTTTTTTTCCAGCAGGACTAATACACTTTCATTTCTGGACAATTTAACTGTTGAAATGTTGAATCATAGATGTAACCATGAAAATAATCTTCCAATTTTTTGTTTCTATATTGCAGATTGAGAAGTTTGTTCTGTTTCTGTTGGAACAAGAAGGAATTCTTGCAAGCAGGTTATCCAATCTTGGAAAACAGAATGATTCTCTTTTACAGCAGGCAGACAGAAAAAAAGTATCTGAATTGCGAGAAGCATATCGATCAATTGGTCAAGATCTCTTAAGAATTCTCTTTTTTGTTGAGATGAATGCCGTTGGTCTGCGTAAGATATTGAAGAAGTTTGACAAGCGATTTGGCTTTAAATTTACCAATTACTATGTGAAAACCCGTGCAAATCATCCTTATTCCCAGTTACGACAAGTCTGTAAGCATGTGGTAATGTGTCAACTTGTTCTCTTTGTTGTTAAGTTCTGGTTTTACACTCTTGGCGTATTATAGAACTGTACATTATCCAACTACTGTCTCTATAACTGAATACAACAATAATCAGCTAGTACTAAACATGCAGGGCATTGGAGCCGTTGTGGGAGCCATATCTCGAAACCTTGCTGACCTCCAAGATCATCGTGGGAGCTACATATCAATATATGATCAGCCTGCTTTATCCCACCCGGTTTACTCTTACATCCATTGAAGTATTCTATGAAACATCGATACTCTATTCTAATCTTTCTGATTGAATTTCAAAACATTATTTATAGTACTAGATAGTTCTTAAATTCATAGGCAGACATCACTCAGAAGGCTTAACTTGTTGGCAACCATCTTAAAATTTTCTGCCACTAAATTCTATCTTACTTGACCCAGATAAAGACTGTGATTAGGTTTATTCAAACTGGCAGTCCTCTTAATACAAGAGACGCATGCATTGGTATGCAAGAAAACTTTTAATTAAGTCACACAGAGCTGAGATATATTGAGCAGAGACTTAATGGTTTGAAAAAAGGGATTGGTACCTAGTCTTTCTCTGGTCTCACATCCAAGTACGATAATAGAGTTAGGATTTTGTTTCACAACGTTACACTGTGTTACATATAGGGATAATAAAAAATTAAAAAAACTCAATTGAAAATTATACATGTGTTAGTAGATTCTAAACATTTCGCCAGCATGTTAGCCTCCTTTTAGGCTTTTGCAGGTCTAGTTCTACATTCCACTGACCTAAAGTACTTGTTGAATTGCATTTGCAGGATCCAGTTGTTGATTCTATTAGAGCAGCAGTGGACAGGTTGTCAAACTCGACAAATTTCCTCCATTATTTGGGAAAACATGCACTTATTGTGCAGGACGAGTTTCCAAGTTCATCAGAGGATTCTACTGATGACAACTATCATTTCATGTCACTTCTCTTGAATTTGGCAAATACATTTCTGTATATGGTCAATACATATATAATTGTCCCAACTGCTGACAGATACACCATGACCCTTGGAGCTGCAGCAACAGTCTGTGGCGTTGTGATTGGGTCAATGGCTATTGCCCAGGTGTTTTCTTCAGTTTATTTCAGCGCATGGTCAAATAGATCATACATGAGACCACTTGTGTTCAGTAGCATAGTTCTTTTTGTGGGGAATACCTTATATGCACTGGCGTATGATCTTGATTCGTTATCAGTACTTCTGATTGGTCGACTCTTCTGTGGGTAAGTGACTCTTCTATCATAGAACTAAAGTTTATTTTTTGAATTAGCTGGTTTCTGTTGCATGTCACGCTGAAACTTGAACGTATTATGGGACATATTAGCATTATTCTGCTTTCATGTGAAAATTCAAAAGTAATAGTATACTAGTACACATATGTGCAAGTGATTAAAGTGTGTTGTTGTCTTGCATTATGTTTCTTAAGGAAGATTTTCAATCTATCTTATTCCCGTAGAGAACTAACTTTTACATTCCATTCTTGATACGGACTAGGGACAATTTTTTATTTTTTATTTTTATTTTTAGGGACAATTTTTTTGTTTGAGAAGGCAGTGTATAAAGAAATAAATGGAAGTCTTAAAAATGAATTACATAATTTGATGACAGTTCTGAAAGAATATTGAGTTATGTTTTGGGAATTTCAGCAAATCCCCCTACTTCCTTATCAGTCAAAAAATGGAATGCGTACTAGATGTTTGACACATGAAATTATATCAAGTATGGTTATAAGGATGTAAGTTGCATCAAATGGTTTGGAAGTCTAGAATGCCTCGGCTTGATATAATTGAATCAGTTGCGTGAATATGCATACTTGTATATGCTGATCTGGTTACTTCATTTAAATTTATATTCCTGTCAAGCTTTGTTTCTGAATGTAGTATGTATACATAACCTTGTTTTTGCATAAACATACATGCTGTTATTTTTTCAGGTTAGGTTCTTCTTGTCAAGCTTTCTTTCTGAATGTAGTATATATATACATTACCTCATTAATGCACATAAACATACATGCTGTCATTTTTTTCAGGTTAGGTTCTGCAAGAGCAGTTAATCGGCGTTATATCAGTGATTGTGTACCCCTTAAATTGCGGATGCAAGCTTCTGCTGGTTTTGTCAGTGCTAGTGCACTCGGAATGGCATGTGGTCCTGCTCTTGCTTGCTTATTCCAAATTGAGTTCAAGATATACAAGTTGACATTCAATGAAGCCACATTACCTGGTTGGGTCATGGCTCTTGCATGGGTTGTATATTTGCTGTGGCTGTGTATTTCTTTTAGAGAGCCTTCTCGTGAAACCAAAGAAAATGTTGTGCCAGAAGAATCTAATTCTGGTATGTATACATAAAAATTTAATTACTTGGTTCCTTTCAGTATATTATATCTCCCCGATTATACTATATAATCTGGAGTTTTGCTGGAACAGGGAGGTATATAAATGGTTCTCATGAAACTAAAGAAAATGTCTTGCGAGAAGAATCTTATTCTGGTTTGTATACATAATAGCTTGGTTCTTTTCAATAACTCTATTTCCTGGTTATACTATATGACTCTGAGTTTCGTTGGAACAGGGAGGTTTATAAATATATCTGTGGACAATTATTCTACTCAACCATTACTGATGAACTCCAACAATAAGCTACAAGATGAAGACGAAGACGAAGACGAAGATTGTGATGATGCTGAAGAAGATTCCAAAGAACTTCAAAAGCCAGTCAATTCAATTGTGTCAGCATATAGATTGCTTACACCATCAGTAAAGGTATCGAGTTTCTTCTAATCATCATTTGATGCATCAACCATCATGCACGTCTCTCTGGCTTCGAGTCGGTGTCTATTTGGTCCTTCCAATCTTGCTTGGTTGTACAGTGCGACTATTCATTACTGGTCTGATATCTTACTTGAACTTTCTAATTCCCACCAGGTTCAACTACTTATATATTTTATGCTCAAATATGCTATGGAGATCGTACTTGCTGAGTCGAGTCTCATCACTGGATATTATTTTATTTGGTCAACTAGCAGCGTCGCAATCTTTCTTGCATGTCTTGGGTTAACAGTGCTTCCGGTCAATGTTCTTGTCGGAAGCTATATCAGCAACATATTTGAAGAAAGGTAGATCTTTGAGTATGAGAAATCACTATGTTAAACTATAACATACATTTTCTCCGCTGCTGATTCATATTTGTGTTGACCTGATTGCAGGCAAGTTTTATTGGCCTCTGAAATTCTGGTATGCATAGGTATACTACTAAGCTTCCACATCTTCAGCTCTTACTCTGTGCCTCAATATGTCGGCTCAGCCCTTCTAACCTTCGTGTCAGCTGAAGTCCTTGAAGGTGATATCTTGTCTTTATATTCAAATGCCAATTATGTTGCAACTTTAGTCTGGACTGGGAGAACCCACATTTAGTTTATCTATTTACGAAATATGATAAGTGGATATTGCTGGTAACTATTGGTAGTAATTTTGGTAATTTTTTTTTTCCTGCGTTTTTTCCCCTGAGATGTTATCAATATTTTCTTTACTCAGTGCCTCAACTTATGCAGTCTTCATTAATCTGTGACATCATTGTTCAAGTTTCTAGATGCATCACATCTTTTCTCAATTCATGCTATATACTTGCTCAAAAAAACTAACACTTGCTTGACTAATCTAGGTGTGAACTTATCACTCCTATCTCGTGTCATGTCATCAAGACTTTCTCGTGGGACTTTCAATGGTGGATTGCTTTCAACTGAAGCAGGGACCCTGGCCCGGGTAGTTGCAGATGGAACAATAACCCTAGCTGGGTATTTAGGTGTAAGCAAGGTCTTGAATACCACCTTGGTTCCTTCTTTGTTCTTCTGTGTCTGTTCCATTGTTGCCACCTGCTTCACCTACAACTCTCTCTACTAATTTCCCTTGGATGACAGATGATGTTGTATATTAGAGCTTAACTCGTGTCTATGCGAACAATGCTTTTCGGTGCTTGTGTTCAGATCATTTCAAATGAAAATGAGAAAATCAGCCCTTTGTGTATATCTTTTTCAAGTGCTCCAAATGCTATGCAAAACTAGTGAATTGGAGAATCTGCATTATATGATTGATCATCACAGCATTTGCATTGTATGACCAACACATGGATACTTGCCAAAATGCATACCGATTCTGCGCAAAGTAAAGCCGATGTAGCCGAGATACCTTCAGCTCTTCAAGTATGTCAAGCAATTATGCAGACGTTGAAGTCCATTCGTTTGGCAGTAGCAGAGGATAGCATTTTGGTGGCCGATTATAAAAAACCTGTGGCCGTTGGATGTTCTGGGTGCTGAAATTTGGAGGATTCATTTGAGAGGTTAAGCATGACTTTATCACCGTCCCATATGTTAGCAGTCTGTTTGTTTTCCATGTGCTCGCTTTTGCACAAGGAAAAAGAAAAGAAGAAGAAGAATGAGTAGCTGCTTAATTATCAAGTAAAACTAAAATGTCAAAACCTCAAATTTGAGAAAATCTTTGGAGAGGAAAGCATTTCCTAAATTTCCTAGGACTTGAAAAATATATCTACTTATATGGTTCGAGACATATGTTTTTCCCTTGAAATCTTGAGACCAACTAACCAAGGCCTTGCTAGGGTACATTCCAACCCCCCCCCCCCCCCCCAAGGATGCTCATTGGGTTCCTAGAGCAACACTAAAGACATCCTAAACCAACATTTGAGAGATGGTTCACTATTGCACAAAGATAATTTCAAGCTCAAAGTATGAATCGTAGTTTGCAAGTCTCAGCCAAAGATTCTCAGTTATTTGAGAGGAGGGATCATGCAAAACGAAAACCATAGTTGAAAATAGAAAAGAAACGATTTTAAAGAGAACCTTTACATGTGGTTAATCTACATCTCTTTGGTTTGGTTAAGTTCTATTCAAATCAATTGTATATGTTTGTGGACAAACTGAAACTAAATTCTAAATAAATTCACTTATCCAGTATTTTTTTCAGATTCGGATCTCGTCCTTACTGTATTTTTGAGTACGCTGGTCGGTCTAAATGGAGCTATTTTTCTTTTCTTCTTAAAAACAGAAAAAAAGAAAATATATATAAAAAATTATTTAACTGCAAAGCAAATCCTAAATGTCCTATGAAAACACATGACATCCCCTCGATTTGGTCCCCAAACCAAATGGACAAGAACAGTATTTGACACACCAGCGAAACACAACTCCTTGTTGCTCCTAGTACTTCCCCCTTCTAGAATCCCTTCTTTCTCTCTCTAGATTTTTGGGTTCCAACTCTTTTAGAGAGAGAGAAAGAGAGAGAGAGCTCTGTGATTTTAAGAATGGCAGGCTCTGATTTACCAGAAGGGACCCTGCAGAACGTACTGGAGCAGGAGACCCTCAAGTGGGTCTTCGTTGGCGGCAAAGGTGGTGTTGGCAAAACGACGTGTAGTTCAATCCTCTCGATCCTTCTCGCCAGTGTCAGATCCTCTGTTTTGATCATCTCCACCGACCCTGCTCACAATCTCAGCGACGCTTTTCAGCAAAAGTTCACCAAGACTCCTACTTTGGTTAATGGGTTCCCCAATTTGTATGCTATGGTGAGCTTTCTTGATTACCAAGTTGGAATCTTTGGTGTTCTTTATGGTTCAATTTAATTGTTTTCCGGTGATCTTGGGTTTTCGGAGAAGAATTGAGGTGGGAATTTGGTTTTTGATGAAGTTAGGAGACACCCAGATGTTGGTTTGATTGATTATGTAGGTGTAGTTGCTAGAATATGCTGATATATGATCACATTGAGAATTTCGGGTTCACTGGTTATGTTGTTGGTTGAGAATTTGAGTACACCCTTTCCTGAATGTAGAGTGAATCCTTGATTATGTCTTAATTGTCGAGAGTGGATTTTGCATTATACCTAGTCTCATTACTTGGTTATGATTCTTTATAGGAAGTAGATCCTACTGTTGAGCATGAAGACATTGGCGGAGAGAATGGAATGGATAGTTTGGTTTCCGAGCTAGCAAATGCTATTCCAGGGATTGATGAGGCAATGAGCTTTGCAGAGATGTTAAAGTGAGTTTCATGATCCTTTCTGTTTGTTTCTTTGCAACCTTGTTATTAGATTTTAGCTGCCGATATAATGTTTATGTGTTCACATTATTCTCTGCAGATTGGTTCAAACAATGGACTATTCTGTTATTGTATTTGACACTGCACCAACTGGTCATACACTTCGGCTGTTGCAGTTTCCATCAACATTGGAGAAAGGTCTTGCAAAAGTGATGTCTTTGAAAAATAAATTTGGCGGTCTAATGAGTCAGGTACTAATAGAGTTACAAGGAATTACAATAATGAATTATGTTGGCATGTGGCAAATTGCACACAATAATCACATGATTGTTATTAAGTTTTTTGGCTAAAAGTTGTGTATCTATTCTTTAATGGCTTCTGTGGAATCCTATTTTGTATAAATTTAGCGACTTCGTCTTGGCATATTCTATTCCACAGGTTACTCTATGTTCCTTTGGATACTAGATTAGGTTATCTAAATTTAAATATTTATGTTTGAAACTTTGAGTATTAGAATTATTAATGGTTCATCTTAATACTTAGATGTTACCTGACTTTAATATGTTGTATTCCAATATCGAAATTCTTTTGCCTTTTCAAAGACCTAGTGGAAATTACAAAAACTCCTTCCCTTCGTGTTTATTGTGAACATATTGATGCAAGCAAGTTAACCTTTAAACTAAGGAGTCTAATGCATGTCCCGCATTTTAATTCTACAAACCTAAATACAATCAATGTGAATCCTGCATTACCTTATTGACCAACACAGGAGAGAACTCAATCCTATATTGATACCTCTATTGATATGTTAAATTTAACTTATGTGTTTCAGTCTGCAGTGTGGCCATGTGCACTTTGGACACATCTGTCAGTACGGGATTCAACTGGAGACCATATTTACTTCCTTATTTTTTCACCTTTTCATGAGATATATCCCCTATGTCATGTATTTCATCTTAGATCAAGTACTCTTAAACGTGAATCGGGTTACAAGCAGTAGTTGGTTTTGTAAAGGATGGATATTTCTTAGATGTCCTCATGTGAGATGCTCATATTAGTCTGAATTAAATCTGGGATAAGATGACTTTAACTGTGTGTTTGCTTTAGAACAAACTGTATATAGTAAGATGTTGAAATTGCGTTTTTTATTTGAGCAGTTTACGAAGTTTCATTACCACTGCCTGTTCATTCTAATGTTAATTGCTGCTGGGCATTACTTTTCTAGTATTTTAGTCATATAGTTATCTTGCTATTGAGAGAACACTTTTCCATTTCCTCCCTAATCTTTAATTTATTTCAGTTTGCATTACCAATCTTAAATTGTTGATACTAATTATTCCAAAATTGCTGGCTGCAGATGACCCGCATGTTTGGTATGGATGATGAATTTGGAGAGGATGCGATTTTAGGAAAGCTTGAGGGGATGAAAGAAGTAATAGAGCAAGTTAATAGGCAATTCAAAGACCCAGTAAGTCTGTCTTTATTCTCTCTGTTGACTCTGGTGAGATATGCAAGTTGTTGTTTTGGATTTGTAATCCATTGGAGTAAACTGAAAAGGGAGAATAAAGTATTCTCCTTGTTTGGGTTTCGGAGACCAAAAGAATAAAAAAAAAAAATTACTCTTCCACTTATGTGATAGAAGCTAGCCCCTTCAGTTTTCTTTATTCATAAAAAGGTGTATTCAAGTTGTCAGTTTTGAAAGCCCAAGGAGTTTTAGTTTATCTGTCTGAAAGTCTTGTCTGCTTCAGGATTATTATGAAAACCACATTAAATTCCCTACTTTATAGGTATTTGTTGATGCACTCATATCTAACTTTTTGCAGGATTTGACAACATTCGTTTGTGTTTGCATTCCTGAATTCCTCTCTCTCTATGAAACAGAGAGATTGGTGCAGGAACTCACCAAATTTGAGATAGATACGCATAATATTATCATTAACCAAGTACTTTATGATGAAGAAGGTATGCCTACCATGTCCAGTTATGTCCTACTACATTTGCTTCTTAATGTTTTGAGCATAACGTTAACTACCTACTGGTAATTCTGTTGTAGACTCGCAGTCCAAATTACTCAAAGCAAGAATGCGAATGCAACAAAAGTACCTTGACCAGTTCTACATGTTGTATGATGACTTTAACATAACAAAGCTCCATTGCTACCTGAAGAGGTAAACCATAGAGTGCAATCTTTGTTGAACTTTTGATTTAATGTTGTGGAAAGAAAGAGTTTGGTTAGTGGTTTACTTTTTATGTGCTTTACTGTACTTCCTATTTGAGCAATGTTAGTATCCGTGTCATTCTAATGTCGGCCTTTTATATTTACAATTGGGGTAGTCCGAGACCATTATAGCTGGAATGAGGCTATGATATATTGAATTTACCCACCTGCCTTCTATTATCTTGTTCTTGAATCCTTATTCTGGTTCTTAAATTTCTCTACAAGTAATTCAAACTTTTTATATCGGCTAGTTTTTCTTCACATTTTTTTTTCTTTGGTGAATTCCGGGATTGCTTAAGAAACTGAGGAATTCATCTCTCCTTTTACTTTCTGGGTAGAATTCGGTACTTAATGTAGTGTAACACCTGCTGCACAGTTCTCTGAGCTATTCTCGAATTGGTTGATACCTGCTCTTTGTTTATATGATTTGATATCGTATGCGTGTTAAATGGAAAGACTTTCCTCTAAGAGAATGCAAACGAGTCTAGCATGTGTTTTCATGGATTTTTGCATGGATTGCTTATTAACTTACTTGAAAGCTGAAAATTTGTTGTCTATATGCCATATTTCCCATTGGATGCTTGTTGATCGTCAAACCTTTGTATTAATTGCTGGATTTTGCAGGTTACTGGAGTGGAAGCTCTGAAAGCATTTTCACGCCATTTTCTGACACCGTATCAACCTTCCACCAGCACGGTGGAATCATTAGAGCAAAGGGTGTCCGCGCTAAGGCAGCAGTTGAAAGACACGGAAGCAGAGCTAGAAAGACTAAGAAAAGGAAAGGAAAAGGCCTGATCATTGTTCACCAGGGTTGCCTTATGTCCCATTTCCAATCTTGGGGTTTCCATTTGAGTGCTGGTTGAGATAGTTGTTGTTCTACTTCATTATATTCTTTTTTCTTTTCAGTTCTGTAAGTTAAATAACAATAATTTAATATTTTTTTTAATATCAAAAACAATAAACAAGTATAATCAACATGTATTACAGAGAACTGTATCCTTAGTCAAGTTAATGTGATTTACTTCATTCGAGAGGTCTGGCTACTTTCTTGTTTTCTTTTTCCTTTTCCTATTGGAATTGTGTTTTGAAAGAACTAGAAGCCTAATCCATTTTGGAATACGAATTAGCGCATTTCTTGTTGAATTAGAAGAGGACAGCATTCAATTTTGTAGAAAAAGGAAAAAGCCATGTTAATAACGTCGAATAGTTCGTTCCCCTGGCATCAATTCACTGATGACTTGTAATGATCGGGAATGTTTTTCCGAGGCATGAATAGACATTTTCAGACTAAGTTGTGCGTCTAAAACCACTTTATCATGGCCTTATGTAGTTATGTTACATTAGACAGTCAAATTTGCTTACTCTAATTCTTACGAATCAGTGTTAAAGAAGTTATCGAGTTGGGGTGTGATGCTCTTTTATCCAATGAGGTTTGGCGAAGTTTTGATGAGACCATTATCCGCTTTTTGCATAAGTTCTACTAGTAAAAGAAACTAGGCAAGAAACTATACCCGGAAAAAGGAAAAAAAAAAAAAAAAAAAGAGTATCTGCAAGTCTAATTAAATTCAGTGCCAATTTGGACAGCTCTTGTAGAATTATTCATTGACTGGCCATGGCCTCTGTACAAAGCCATGCTAATCTACACCTTCTCCATGTGAAACTAGGAATCCAAACCGAAAAAGGCCGGAGAGTTCCATTTCATTATTCGTAATGGAAACTGAATGATGAAAATGCTTATAGATTACGTTGTTAATCTTCAAATCCAACACACATACACATTCATTGTTTCATATATCTTTCCTGTCATTCGTTTCTGCTCAAGAACCTCTTTCATCAACCATGGAAGAGAAACCCTTGATGAAAACCCTAAATTTGATCGACAAGTTGATGCATGAGGTGAATTCACCCTCATCTGGTAGTAGTAGTAGCAGTACCAATAAAACTGCAGAAAGCAGCCAACAACTTTGTGATGCTGCCACTGATTTAACTCTGCATCAATCATGGTTGCAGCTGCCATCAAACACAAACAAGGGAAAAGCAAAAGCACCAGTAACACTGGAAAAGGAAGATAGAATCGAGAAACCAGCCGCTCCTACCAATCCAGAGCATCAAAAACTAGTAGTCTCTGATCAAGAGAACATCGAGATCAATTCAAAAAGTGATGATGGTGAAAACCTTCATGATCCAGAGCAGGTGGCGCGTGACCTGACCTTATACAAAATAAAGAAGAAGTTGACAATGAGTGACCTCGGAAACTTGAGCAGGCTCTTGGTGCCAGGTTATATGGTCAAGAACTATGTTTTGCCTCTCGTGGATGCCGACTTTAAACAAAGAGTGGAGAGCAAAGCCGGTAAACAAGTTACGGTGAAAGACTCAGATAAAGAGACCGAGCATCAGTTAACGTTCAGATACTTGAAGTCGTCGAAGAGTTATGTTTTCAATGGAAAATGGAAGGAGTTCGTGAGGAGGAGAGATTTGAAGAAGGACGATGAAATTGGAATTTACTGGAACACTCTCGATTCCAAGTTCCACTTTTCTGTTCTGAATGCAAGAAAGCCAAGCTGCCAATGAAGTTGATCGTGCTCATCAACAATGACATATCAAGTCCAGAATCTTGGAGGTAAGTAGATATTTGGAGTATATAATAAAGGTTTATTAGATATTTGGAGTATATAAAAAAATCCCTCCCATAATACATAGAAGTCATCACTTCAGTATGTATACGTAGTTGATTTGATACCAGATGAAATATTATTTTATTATTTTCAGTTTTTTGTTATGTTGAAGAAACTATTTGGTCCATCACTACGTTTGCATGATCGATATACAAGATATCCAAAGTATGTCGCAGAAGTTGCAGTATACATGCGAAAGTGATAATTTGATGTATTTTCTATATAATGTTTGCATGATCGAGTACACGAGTTTCTTCAAAGATTTAACACTTTGAGAGTGAAAGGAGTACACGAGTTTTTAACACTTTGGTTCATGACAAGTTTCTTCTAAGATTTAACACTTTGAGAGTGAATCGAGTACACGAGTTTTTCAAGCGGATATATAGGAGCTAGCAAAGTCAGCTGACATACGCGATACTAGCTAGGAGTTCATTCTTCTCTTCTCTGTACATTGATCGATTAAACCATTTGAACGGATTAATTTGTTTTCCATTGAAATTGTTTGTTGATTTCGATAACTTTTTCAGCATGTATATGTAAACCAGAGTTAATAATGCATGATATATATTGCCCTCCTTTTCTTTCATTTTTTTATGATCAGTTGCGAAATATGTATCCCTCCATGTTTGTATTGTTATATTTCACATTTCTACCTGATTGATGTGTAATGACGAATGTGAAATTCTTGTAACGAATAACAGAAAGACACGTGTACAAAATAATATATATTTGTATTGATGAATTTATGAGTTACAATCTCTGTGGGTATTCTTTTACAAGAATTTCCTCTGATTCAATCTCTGATGTCGATTCAATTCAAGGGTGACGCGCAGTTGATCTTGAATCAAATGGTTTTAGTTTGGACTTCTTGTCGTGTTGACCATTTGTAGAAGTTGATTGACCAAAGGCCATAGAGGCTTGTTCTTGATCGGACTTAGACCACGAGGTGTCGGTGTCACGTATTTTTCGGCTATGATTTCGGCTTTGATGGCAGATAAATCGGCACGTGTGTTCGTTGCTTGTTGATTCTCCGCAAGCTTGTTGAAGAACTTGGTACCTAGAAGTTTTAATTTGTTGAAGACTTGAAGACGAAGGTTGATCAAGGGCCGTAAAGGCTTGATGTTGACCGGATTTGGCCACGAGAACTTCTACGTGGTGATTTGTTCTTCGTGTTGAAGTTGGTGAAAATGTCGGCTATTTGGCAGCTTGGTGACTCTTCGGGATTTGACAACTTTTAGGCTTGAGGTTGATGAAGAATCGGTTATTTGGCAGTTTGATGAGTCTTTAAGGATTTTTGAGACTTCTGAGCTTTCAGAGTAATTTTTCTCTATTGTTGAAAGTCCTCCTGTTGATATGAGAGGGGATATTTATAGTGTCGACGTACCTTCTTTTATAGAATGTAATGAAGACACTGAATCAATTGTATTTCTTCAACAGTAATAACTAAATCAATCAGTTTTAATTAATTGATTTAATTATTAATTTTAACATAATTAAATCAATCAGTCTTATTTGATTGATTTAATTACAACCATAAGGTATAGGGAAAATACCCAAATGCACAAAAATAGAAAAGCTAGACCCCAACCTAATGAAAATAAGACTTCATAGCCCATTCCAATTAATATTAAAGAAAGTACAATTCTATCCTTCTTTATTCAACTACCTTATCTCTCCTCTCTCTCTCTCTCTCTCCTCCGATCCGAAACTCTCTCTCGACTCCACCACCCAAGAGCGACAACAACCGAACGGGGTCCCACCCAAGCCAGATCACCAGATCGAAACACAAAATCCACCAGAACCGAGTAGATCCATCGAGCGCGAGTCAACAACCACCGCCTTAGGCCACCACACAGATCGGTGATCTGACATCGATCTGACTCTGAACCCCGGCGAGACTGTCTCCATACCCCTCACCGCACCACAGTCTAGTCACATCTCCAGGCCATGAGCGAAGAACAAACCCGACCCCTGCCTCCTGACCTGAGAATAGCCGAACAACTCCCATCCGGCCACACTACTCTAGCACCGGCGAGGCCAAACACCATCACCGGCGCCGAGGCGTAGCCGGATAGGAAGAAAAGTGAAGCGGCGGTTCGGGTTTTCTGCGAGAGAGCACTCAGTGTTTACAAATGTGTCGATTTGTTTTTCTTAATCTCACACTCTACTCTATGAATTTTCGATGTCCCCCATCTTCATTTGTATTCTCTGATTAATAACAGAGGAGCACACTCCACTACTTTGAGCTTGACGGTAGATTTTAAGTATTACTCGGGGTAATAATTTTATTACTAGTGGTCATAATTCTTATCTCTTCCTTTTTTTCTTATTCTTCATCAATCTTTTTCGTTTCTTTTGTGTTTTGGCTGATTATTGGTGGTTTGTAACATGATTATTGGGGGTCAGTAACTGATTATTGGGGGTTAATAATTTCTTCTTGGGGGTTAATCATTGCTTATTGGGGGTCAATAACTGATTATTGGGGGTCAGTAACCAAGTTATTGGGAGTCAGTAACAAATTATTGGGGATCAGTAACTGAGTTACCGGTGACCGGAATCCGGCGACCGCAGAAAATTTGAGTTACTGGGGGTCAGTAACCGAATTATCGGTGACCAGAATCCGGCGACCGGGGAAATCTGGCAACCAAAGTCCGGCGACCGGTGACCGGAGTCCGGTGAGGTTCCGGCCAAGTATTCTCTCTCTTCTACTTTCTCTCTCTATGCATGTTTAAGGAGTGAGGGTATAATAGTCTTAAAATAATATGGTTTGTTAAGATTTGAGTAAAGATTTGTGCATTTGAGCATAAAAAAAGTTATCTTATATTAGAATGGGCTCATGAAAAAGATTATCATTGGAATGGGGAATGAGAGGTTTAAATTAGTACTAAATTGACATTTTCCCTAAGGTATAACTGATTTGGATTAAATGTCCGACTTTTTTTTCGATAATCAATTTAATTAGATTGATATCTGATTATCGATTGACATTTAATATTTGATTTTAGTCGAGATTTAAGGTTTTATTGTCGACCGACCATTCACACGTCGCCACGTGTCATTTCCGACGAGTTTTCAATTTTGCCAGCTCACGAGCCACGTATGCACTTTGTCGGCCCCATGCGTCGTATGAATAATTTAATAATTATTATTCTCATTAAATTTTATACGTCTATACGACAAAAATAACAAAGTAATTTGTAAGCAAGCTAGTTTGAGAGAGAAGACACGAGTTACGGTTATAGATTCGACGTGAGAACAAAACCCCAATCGATTTTTGTATATGTTCGATTTTTGTAAAGACATTGAACTTAGAGTTTACTGGGCGAGATCAACACTCTCAATGTTCGAATTTTCACTTCTTGAAACTAAAGTCGAGCCAAGGCAGACTAGTCGTAGACGTATGAGTCTGTATGACATCCAACTACTCAAGGAGCCCTAATATTTTTGAATTTTTGATATACCAAAAGGGTCGGCTTAATTTGAACTTCATTGATCATCAAGTATGCTGCTGCTATTGAGTTATATATATATATAGGATCGAGCGGTCTCAACAGAAATTACATACTTAATTTATGGATCGAACTCTTGTTTTTATTATGATATATGCCAAAAATTTAGTTTATGATTGTTATGAATGTTTGATAGGCACATTATCTCATCTGACGACCTGTTATATATGCTTATGCATATATATGATCCATGAATGCTAAATTTACATGAGCTTCCATTTCTAACTCCCTAAGTTCTCAAGATTTGATAAGTGATTTGATATTTTACGGCATATTATGTTTCGGTTCTTGCCAATGGAAATTGTTTGTTCTCAATTTGATTGAAGTTCTTGCAATGTGACTATGTGAGCCATGTCTTCTGTTAGAAAGTTAATTGGAACTAATTATCACACACACACACACAGACATTGATTCTGTGTTGCTAATAGTTACTAATTAACACGCATGCTCGATGACAACACTAGTTAAGAAATGCAGACCACATGAAGCTAGAGATCTTCATAGCGTTCTGTGAGAGGCTGATCGACACGGTACTATCCATCATATTTTTGCATTATATTGCTCCTTATATACACTGAATTCATCATTCAAATGAATTTCAGCTATGTGCAGAAAATTGTACTTTATATATGAATATGTAGAGATAATTCTAGAAATTATGCTTCCAATATACTTAAAAGTTAAGTTCTTAGTTGAATTTGTTTGTTGATGGGGATCCAAATAATATTTAATGAAAAATTAACCCTTGTATGTTGCATTGCGTTTGTTTTGCAAGGACAACATCAGCATTACTCAACTTCTAAAATGAATGAACAAAGCAGAACAGACTGAAATGAATAGAGTAGCACAAGCAAACCAAAAATTATCGATTCAAAATAAAACGCATATCTTCCATAAGCTTTATCAGTGTCTCCATCACTCTTCTGCTACCATCTTGTCTCATCATTTCTTCCCTCTTAAAGTTAAATTGTCCCTTTGATTACGGGCTTGCTTTGATTTTCTGGTTGCCTTTAGCTTCTGTTTTAAGCATGGATTATCTTCAGTTGTTCTGCTAGAAACCAAGTCTACTTTGCTGTGTCCCTTGCTACTGTTATATAGAAACCAAGCTTCTATGAATGCAGTCCAAAATTATCCTTGAAGTTAAAAGGCAAAGGTCTAACTGTATAATCCAAACACAAATATAAAAGCACAATACCATTCCATATCCTACAGAATAATAATGCATACAGAATCAAAGTTTCTTGTTATTCTTGGAAGTGGGTACACACTACACCAACAGAAATTTAGTTTAAACCGCATAGGTAATTACTAGCTAGCACTGAAACTAACTCAAACTACATTCTCCTAATAGTAACCTTGATCACTGCAACCTCAGTTGACGTTGAAATCAGCTCAAAGTCACATATATCCCCTCTTTCACCTTGTTCTCCTTAAGAAAGGGTACCCAACCTCCACTGAACCTACTGGATTTGTTGTAAGGATGTAACCAGATCACATTCCAGCACACATTTTCAACTTGAAGCTTGACCTTCTTTGGCTTGGAAATGTTCCTTAGGAAGCTCCTTGGTGTGAGCTGCGCTCAAAAGTTGGATACAAAAGGTACATTAGTATAGTCTGATACCAAAAATTCATGCAGGGACAGTAAACAGTTCTTAAGCATGAAACTTTGAAGAGTAATGCAATGTCCACTTCTTTTGTTTTCCAAGTATAATCGATACAAGGATACCAAAAATTAAGGTCAGAAGGCCTACATGACAATATCACCCTGTGGCCTTCTCCTAATTGTACATTCTATCTCGTCAAAGCTCTCAAGCATCTCCCACAACATGATATACAGCTATATATATACAAACACAGATCTTAATTACCACAGATTTCATACAATGAATGTGGATAACAGCAAGCCTTATACTTAAACGGTTAGCATTCTGCAACTTGAGAAGTTCGAATGCAATTCATATTGAATACCTCTAAGTTCGCTATTATTGAGACAGAATACTAACATTAACATAAGTATCAGACAATAAGAGATGCTGCAGGCCCAAGCTGGATGACAAATAGTTAATTTGATTATAACTTTGCTCCTTAACTGCCTTAATCTAAGGTTTCATGTGCATACAGAATGCATCTTCGATGATGTATATGACTTTTAATGCATGATATAAAGGAATAAATATGTTATGATGACAATGAACAAGTGAATTAATTCATTATCTCAATTTGGCAAAAGGTATACAGAAAATCCAAATTCATACTATCCAGCCAAGAATGAATTAGCAACAGAGTCTGGACTTCATTCATTCTTGTTTTCTATCAAGAAAGAACATGCCAATGCAGTATAAGCTTCTCTATGAACCAAATGTGTTTCTGTGTAAATAAGCAGATAAAAGTTTTAGGTCTGAAGCTATGAGTAATAATTTGAGTACTGTCATATGCCTATATAAATCCTATAAGCTGCCCCTTCATTGTACTCAAAATCTAACATAATTCGCACAAGCAGTGCTATATATACTTGGTCAAACAAAAGAAGTTTGATATATGAAATATGAGGCATCAATATGTTGGGTTAATGTTTCCATACCAATGGTCCTCTGTTGGCATGACTTTGGCAAATCCGGATACTGAAGCAAGGATTTCCTGAAGGGCTGATAGTGGCTATATTTCTAACTCTACCTCTCCTTGATACTTTTCTTCCACAAACCAAATCCCCTACATACATCAAGAAAGTGAGATCAAATTTCCGAAAAGTTTCAATTGTAAGTTATATCTCAGTTGATAAAGAAACTTACTGGGACACTTGCTTTCAGAGTCCAACCTGATCTCACTGTCTTGAGCTTCAGGATCAGAGTCGGAGTCAATAATAATCACATCTTCTTCTTCATTTTCAGAGTCCACCAAGCTGATCTCACTTGCCTTTGACCTCTCACAGTGATTGAGTCCATATATTTGAACAAAGAACTTTGCAATTCCAACGTATTGCAGAACCAAAGATTCACCTAGCTTCAAAGAGTTGCCAACTACAAATTCCTCCAAACCCCTTTCCAAGAAGAACGCCCTCTTAATCCTTTTGACATCCACATTCCAACTTCCATACAGAGTCTGAAGATGGCACTGCTGAGGCACCACTCCATCAAACCAGCAAAAATCTTTGGGAATTTGCTGCCAAAACCAAAATCCCACAATAAGAGATGTAGAAACAGAGAAGTTTTACAAACACATACAGAACACAAGAAAGTAAAAATCACATGTAATGTTTCTATCTAGTTTTACAAACACAATACAGTGAAAAGAAAAAGATTTGGCTGAAGTGACTTTCTATTGATACTGTACCGAAGACAAATAGTGAATACAGAATACTAACAAGGAAACTAATCCCTACAATCAAGTCCCTACAATCAAGCTATGATTCCTATAATCAAACAATACAAGGAAACAATACAATCATCTACAACTCATACATTTCTAATACAGAAGATATTCAAGATATTTCTTAACATACAGTGATACAGAACACAACAAAAGTTTTACATACACATACTGATCAGCTTCCCAAAACTTACGACGATCTATCTAAGAGAGCTGATTATGAAGAAGAAGTTAGAAGGAACTTACAAGCTTCCCTTTGTGAAGAACAGACTCATCCACACACTTGTAGAAACCTGGACAATTAGTGTCTTCATCCTTTCTTCTTCTGCTGCAAGAACCCATCACGGTTTTGGGTTTGCTACCTTTTACTTTGGGTCTGAATAAGAAAATGAGAGCAAAAAAGCCTAACTGCCTTTAAAGCCTCAAAAATGCTTGAGGAAAATGCAATCCAACTACTAAGCCTGCAGGTCATAAACTTTTGTTCAATTCATAGTACTTTAAATTCTGGATAGGCTATTATTTCAAAGCCTGCTTAGTTTCTCCTTTTGTGTTTCTGTTACTGTGCTGGTAATGCCATTCATTTATTTACTACACTCTATTCTTGTGTCATGTTCGCTGCAAGAACCCATCACAGTTTTGTGCTTGCTACCTTTTTCTTTGGGGTCTGAATAAGAAAATGAGAGCAAAAAACGCCTTGCTTCCTATAAAGCCTGAGAAATGCTTGATGAAATCTATAACCCAGCTACCAAGCCTGCAAGTCTTAAACTAGTCTTCAATTCATATTACTATGAAATCTGGACAAGCTATTAATTCAAAGCCTGTTTAGTTTCTCTTTTTGTGCTTCTGTGACTCTGCTGGTAATGCCATTCATATATTGCCTACACTCTTTTCTTGTGTTATGTTGCTCTGTCCTTTTGGTTCTCTTTGATTCTGCAGAGACTAGTTTTAATTTTCTGATAGTACTGCCTGTAGAACCTGCTTTGGTTTTAATGCATTTGTTCTTAAACTGTGAGTAAAGAAGCCCCACACAGAACACAAATCTGTTCCACAACATCCCACATAAAACTGCATATAGAAAAACCAAATGCCTTTTGGGAAAACAAACATTCAGTTGCTCTTAATTAACACTTGGAAAAACCAACTGAAACACATCATTCAATTGCTCAACAAGTTACACAAGTTATCGAGAGAGTAGGAATACTAATTGAAGACTATTTTGGACTAGCATATTTCTTTTGTTGGCTTCAAACAAAGGACATCATACAGTTTTGTGTATAGACGAGAGAGTAGAAATTGGGAAAAGTAAAGTCGAATAGTTCGTTCACTTGATATCATTCACTGATGACTTTATAAATTGGTATCAATTCTACTAAAGGAGTCCACTGTCTGCTCAACTCCCGTATCATCAAAATTCAAAAAGGCCTACAATAAGAAACAGTTTTGTTCTTTTGGATGAAGGCTTCGTATGATTATATCTAGGCGACTAGGCTAGGCTGCATGCGTTCCGGTGCCCATCCTTTAGGCAATACACACTTCCTCTTGTGAAAGCAGCTGTTCCAGCTGTGCATGCAACATCTTGCAATCTTCGTTAAGCAAATCAGATGGGGAGGTAAACCAATATTAACCTGCAATCTTCCGGCCTTGTTCGTACCGACTCCATCTGAATTTTCTGATCAGTTGTCTCGATCTACTTCACCACCGGCCTGGAACATAGGTTGTCCCGTAAAATCCCTCTTACCACTTCTCTTGTACTACTGCATCACACCCCTCATGCTGTAGCCAGAAACTCTCAAACCTAGATGTATGGTAATGCTGATTCACAGGGATATGAAACGAACTATATATATAGTCCTCAATAGCACTAACCGGGACATGATCTGATGACCGGCTTAAGGGAATTCGAAAGTGGAAGGTTAACCACTTTAGAGTGCTCGATCATACAAATCCAACCATGCTCGATCATAACATTCTTGTCCGGAATACGTACGTACTACTCCACGTAAATGGACTCCCTGTGAATCCCAAAACAACTATATATATGAACCCTTGCGTACACGCCCACCAGTCTTCTCTCCCGCGCGCATGTAACACAAAGATCGCTAGCTAACATGTCCTGCATGGTGTAATCGTTTCATTATTGCTATATTTTTCTTATTTTATTAATTTTTTCATTTATCACTATGTTTGCATGATCGATTTTAACGTGTGTCACGTATAGAAGTCACAAAATATACATGGAGAAGTACCTATATATATATATATATATATATTTTTTTTTTTTTTGATAAGGAAAGTACCTATATATATATGGTACATATATAGGTTCGGTTCATAGATGAGCCATTGGATGAAACTAAACATACGTAGTAGGTTCGAAAAATATGTATACCCGTGAAACAATAGGGAACTCATAACTGGTAGCGTAAAATCAAAGTAAAAATAATTGGTGCATGTTACGTATATCACTTTTAAGAGTGAAACTCATTTGCTTTTGAGAGTGAAACTCATTGACACAAATTTAAAAAAGTAACTAAAACTTAGAGGAAGAGAAGATGCAAGAACAAGAACAATTACAATTACTTACGGAGATGAGTATTTAATTTATTAGTAACTCAAACTTTATAGAAGAAGATGTTAGACTCAGATAGCTAGGGAGTTTGAGTCTTATTCGCTTATAACGGCTGGCCATAACCATGAACTCTTTAGAAATATGAATAATTCATTTTTAATTGTAGTTGTGAACTTAGATAATCAACCTTACCGATGTATTCTTTTAATTTAATGAATGGAAGTTGATTATTTTTTGAGAAATTTTATTAACAGACACATCATTTTTATATATAAATTATATAAGACTTTGTGGGTACGTAAAAGTACCAAAAAAGACATTCATATCAAAAGTAAAAAAAAACTTAGTTGAAATAAAATATTTTGTTTAAGACGTTCATATTAACTATTGTACTTCAAATATTTTTTAATTTTTAGCTTGAATCGAGTACAAATATTTTGACACCACATATGAATATCATGCAATGGTTCCCAAGATTCGATTAATTTAGTTTTACATAGGATTGAACATTCTAATGTGAAAGTTCCGTTAAAGACTTTGATGATGTATTATCTTGTTTTGTTTTGATTCGGTAGGCTCAAGAAATCTTGAAATCAATTTGAGTAAGAGGCTCCTTAAGAAGAAAATTTGTCGAGGAAAACTAATGAGAGAAGATGTTAAAAAAGAAAATCCTTCGAGGAAGATCTTAACAATATTGTGAAACCCTTTAGACAAAAAATAAAAACCTACGAGGAATATGTCAATGAGGCGAAACAGTATGAGGAAAAATGAAACATCTTGAGAAAAATATCAGTAATAAGATTTTTTTTTTGAATAAATTGAGTAGCCGATCTAAAAAAATATGTGTAGTGAATGTGTTGTGTATTTAATGAATAAGTTATCTATGTTAAATGAGGGTATTGTAGGAAGTTTGAGTATGTGTATCTAGTAAAATGTTAAAACAAAAAATTAATAAGCGGTGTATTAAGTATGAGATATGTATCTAGTAATTAGAGATGTGTTAATAAAATTTCTCTTATTTTTTTTTCAAAGTAAAAAAAGAGTTCCGACCGTCGGTGATTATAATTAATTATACAACTAATACAAAATCAACTACTTTTTTGATAACACTTGATGATTACAATGTGTTGTCTGGACCATACTTAAGATAATTGTTCCACAAGTATGTGTTGTCCCTCTCAGAGTACTACATATCCTTTTCAAAACTTATCGTCTGAGATTCAAGCTTGAAAGAAAACTCACAACAGTGTTGTTTTGTTACCTATTGTCTGAGACTAAAGTAGAATACACTTTTCTGCAAGGCCATGTTGTTTGAATTATATTCAGATGACAGTATTCAGGTTGTCCATGATAGAATTATTCAACTTACATGTGTTGTCCAACTTGAATTGACACAATTCTTCTGGAAATGTGCAAATATGGAACTGAAAAATGAGTTTCAAATGTCATTTGCCAAACAGGCAAACCCATCATTGTTATACATCATCAAAACACACATAAAATTCAAATAGGTCCCCAAGTATCAAGACATATATTACATAATAATACAAGAGTTCACTAAACTACAATTACAACCAAGGGATTTGCTTAGTCCCACTACCAGCTGCTGGCATGGCAAATCTATCCCATATATGCTGCTGCCACTCCTCTTCTTACTTGATCTTGAAATTTCATTGGCATCAACAGATGAAAATGTCTTCAGTAGCGATCCGGTAACAGATGCAACTCATGCAAGTAAAGGAAGAGCTATTTAGCTTGTAAGTGAGGGACATTAAGATCCAACAGTAAATTAATAAAACTAACTTAGCTTGCAACAGATGCCTCAATCAACATTCCAAGTCACAATCTTCAAATCTTTGCCTTAATAAAAGGTCGATAATCCAATGGCAGAGCAAATAATATTTTTACATGTACGGATGTACCAAAAGTTCCTTTTCATCAAATAAGATACCAAGGTTTCCATTGAAGACACATTAGTTTAAACTGTCACTTTAATCAACTAAGGACTGACTGTATATTTCCAGGGCATCTAGGTCAAGCCCTCACTACCACAATATTCAACTCCATGAGTTTATACATAATTTATAGCAATGAATAAAAGGAACTGGAAACCAGTGGGTTGAAGTAAATTAGTTGTAGCTTAGGAATATCAGATGCTTCCAAGGCATTGATTCATACTTACTCTTCCATAAGCAGTTAAGGATTGCCATACTTTGATTCAGTGCTTGTCTTATCTTTTAGTGGCTTCGTCACTCTGCTGCTATCATCCTCTTATCATCTCTTCCCTCTTAAAGTTGCATTGTCCCTTAATTGGATTTTAATTTATTCTGAACAGACTTGCTTTCATTTTCTGGTTGCCTTTAGCTTCTGTTGAGCCTGCTTTGCTTTCAAACAGCCTATCTTCTTCCTAGTCTTACTGCTTTCGTTTTAAGCATGGATTATCTTCACTTGTTCTGCTAAAGTTTCTTAATGAGATTTGAAGAATACTGGACTCTATTTTGCTATGTTCTTTCTACTATATATATATATATATACACACACACACACACGTAGAACAAAAAAATACCCTCGTTTCATTGAGGTTTAAGTAAAAAAAAAAAAAAAATATATATATATATATATATAGGCCGATTCTGAAGTGCACATGCGCACTTTGTTTAAAGTGCGCACGTCCCTCCGTTCGCCACCGTCCAGCGCCGACGATGGCGCGCCTCCACCCCAGAAGACTCCAGCAGCGTCCCCGACCAGTTTCCCTCCCCGGCGAGTCCGTTCTTTTCCAGTTTTCCGGCGAGATCACCCAAGATCGACTTTATTTGAAGTTTTGGGTGATCTCACCTGAAAAATGGAAAAAAAGGGACTCGCCGGGGAGGGAAAGTGGTCGGGGACGCTGCTGGAGTCTTCTGGAGTGGAGGCGCGCCGTCGTTGGCGCCGGACGGTGACGAACGGAGGGACATACGCACTTTAAGGAAAGTGCGCACGTGCGCTTCAGGAAGTTTTTGTGTATATATATATATATAGAAGTAGAACATCAGATATCTATTACTGCATAATCTCCTTGAAGTTAAAAGGCAAAGGTCTAACCATATAATTCAAACACAAATATAAAAGCACAATACCATTCCATTCCTACAGAATAATGCATACATAATCAAAGTTTCTTGTTAATTTTGGAAGTTGGAATGTACCAAGACAAGGTGGTACACACTACACCAACAACCATTTAGTCTAAACCGCATAGGAAATTACTAGCTAGCAATTGTCTCCAAACTGAAACTAACTCAAATACTACATTCTCCTAATAGTAACCTTAATCACTGCAACCTCATTTGTCTTTATCAGAATCGATAATAATAACATCATCTTCAGAACCAGAATCAAAGTCGATGATAAGAACATCATCTGAATCTGAATCAGAGTCAATAATAATAACATCATATTCATCTTCATCTTCATCTTCAAGAAGACTGTCAGTTTTGCTGGCCTTTGACCTTTCACAGTGATTGTGTCCATAGATTTCAACAAAGAACTTGGCATGTCCATAGTAATGCAGAGTCACATATTCACCTAGCTTCAAAGAGTTTCCAACAACAAATTCTTCCCAACCCTCTTCCAAGAAGATTTCTCTCCCAATCCTTTTCACATCCACATTCCAACTTCCAGACATCGTCTGAAGACAGCACTGCTGAGGCACCACTCCATCAGAATTCCAGCAGAACTCTTGGGGGATTTGCTGCCAGAACCAAAATCCCACAAGGCCACAAATGGTCATGAAAGACTTACAAGCACAGAACTTTTACAAAGGCATAGAAAACAAGAGACTTGCAAGCTTAGAATATGAAGAAGTTAGAAGGAACTTACAAGCTTCCCTTTGTGAAGAACAGACTCATCCACACACTTGTAGAAACCTGGACAATGAGTGTCTTCATCCTTTCTTCTTCTGCTGCAAGAACCCATCATAGTTTTGGGTGCAAACCTTTTACTTTGGGTCTGAATAAGAAAATGAGAGCAAAAAAGCCTAGCTGCCTTTAAAGCCTCAAAAATGCTCGAGGAAAATGCAATCCAACTACCAAGCCTGCAGGTCATAAACTTTTGTTCAAGTCATAGTACTTTAAAATCTGGATAGGCTATAAATTCAAAGCCTGCTTAGTTTCTCCTTTGTGTCTGTTACTGTGCTGGTAATGCCATTCATTTATTTACTACACTATTCTTGTGTCATGTTGCTCTGTCCCTTTGAATCACTTTGATTCTCTGCACACACCTGTTTAATTTTCTGATAGCGTCTGGTCCTGCTTTGGTTTTAATACATTGGTTCTTACAATCTGAGTACAGAAGCTCCACAGAGAACACAAATTGCTCCACAACATCCCACATAAAACTGCATACGAATCAAAAGTCTCGTGTTCTTTTCATATGCGAAAACCAAATGCCTTCGGGGCACAACCAGCAAGTTCCTCTAAATATGTAAACAATTGCAACTCGATGTTGATGCATTGCCCAAAAGATGCCAAGTAATACAATACATTTGAAGAGCAAAGGTTATAGGTAAATAATAACAAAGAAAATAACAATTAATAAGACGAGCCAAAAGCTTTTATTGGCCAAAATGAAGAGCTCAACTTCATATAACATATAGTCGGTCAACCAGTTACAAAGTTATGGATTAGTAATGTACATCAAACAATTTGGCTCGACTATACTGAAAACAATGGGAGAAAGAATATCAATTCAATAGACCCCCTCAGAAGTTTAAGTACAAGTATTATGTTCTTTTTCCAATAGATGGTACACCACAAACAGTTAGATTGTGACCACATTTCCGAGTAGTATCATGGGATATCCAACGAACTGATCTCCCCATGTGCCAAATCAAGATCTAAGAAGTGAATTTTCTTGGGAGTTTTCTATCTTTGGTTTCAACAATCAACGAGAGTTTCTCTTCCTGCTGATTATGGGTTATACAACCAATACACTGCCAACAAGTTGCTACAGACGTACATTCATTAACCTACAACTGCAACTGCATGAGAGAGTGTGTAATCAGCAAACAGAAAACCAAAAGAATATAAATAAATAAAATACCAGTGTTTCTTCCATCAGTGTGTGTGTGTGTGTGTGTGAGAGAGAGAGAGAGAGTGTGTGTGCTGTATTTTGAAAGGAAAGGGAGAAGAGTTTGGTGAGTTGTGTAACAGAAATTCCAATCCATTTGACTTGGGATTGATCTCCCTCCTTCCTTCCCTCTCCTAATTCTCACAATACTGGAACTATATAGCATCACTTTATCATTTTGAAGCCTACCATTTACAGTAAAGATCATATCAAATAAATTTGATTACATGTATTAACAGGACAATTATGTCCATGTAATCAAAAAGTGAACATACTTCAAGTTGGAAGTGCAGACATTTGCATTTCATCACCCAAAATCCCATCTGATGAATCATGCTTTTGGAAAGAATCTTTTCTACCACGCTCCAAGGAAGTTGCTTTGTATATCCCTACAAATGTATTACATTCAAAAGAAAGTCAGGCAATATACTAGTGGGAAGAACATAGATAAGAATTATACAGAAAACCTCCAATTGCTTATTAGATTATCAGAAGCAACAAGTGTGCAAGGCAACAAGGAGGAAATGTAATAAACGTAGAGATAAGCAAAAAATTACTCAAATAAGTACAAGAAATCAACAAGCAGCCCTCTATACCAAAAAAAAAAAAAACTTCATTTCAGTAAAATGCATGAACACATAATATATTAGTAGAGATGAGGAGAAGTTTGATCACGGTATCAATCACTATCATACCAACATCAGAAATAACAAATGTTGTGCACATACCAAAGCCCAAAACTATGCAGCAAATTAGGAAACCAGGAAGAGAAAAGTCCAATTTGTACACCATTTCCATCACGATAATGCATCCTCCAGCTACCATTAAATGCTTTGGAGAAGAGAAGACCATGTGTAATCTACAGAATGATAAGAGCATTAAGTATATGACATGATCAGGAGATTATTCCCACTCAGCTATAATGAAAATGTAAAGCACCAAACCCCGAAAACAAAAATTGTTCGACCAGAGCACTGATGACATATATGAGTGTGGTTCATAATTTTCCATCTATGTGAATGAATGACGAAGCTTTAGACTTCAAAAGTTTTAGCCATATTATATCATTATTTTTCATAATCTTTACAAGATTGCTGACAAAATACCCTTAAGTCTGTCCCCAGCACCGGGAAGAGAAAAGAAAATATAATGAGATTATATTCACAGCCCCTCACTATGCAGTGCTTAGGAACCAAACAGCAATCTGGAAGATAATATGTCAACAATATTATTATATCTTCAGAAGTTAAAAAGAACCATTTGCAATTTTCTCTCCATATATAATGAAAAACTGCTGACCATAGTTAAGTTTAAACAGCAACAAAACAACATTTACAAAAGCTAAAAAACACAAGTAAAATATTCCAAATAGACATGGAAGTACTCCTAATTGGGCATTTTTACAAAGAATGGAAGAAAGAACTCAACTGCCCTGACAAGTTGTAAATAAATACCTCTCTTCCGCGATACTATCAACATAGAATATCAAGATAACTCCAAAAAAAATGGTGCTTAGAAAAGCCCAAGTAGAGAATGGCATCTTCTCGCTGCTTCTAGAAGGTGATCCCTACGTGATTAGAAAAAATACAAGAAAGAATTAAAAGGGAAATGGATAAAAACGAGGGGAGGCGACAAAGAAGAATAATAATATAGGCATAAAAAGACCCATTAAAGCAAACTTCAGTTGCTCCAACAGTCATATTAATCCAATGTGACCTCGGGAACTTACTATGATTATGTCCCACATGGCAACAGGAAACATGAAGCATGTCGCAGAGGCAATAGTTAGAGCATGAAGTCGTCTTTTAAGTTGATTCTGAAAGTACAGAAGGCAACAATCAGCAGAAATGACTTTTTATCATATCGATTGAATAATATCGGATTTAATAGGATCAAAAAGTATGAACACAATAATGGTAAAATAGATTAATACAAGATTCATCACCTTCAATGAAACACGCCGTGCAATCACCCTCCTCAATGCTGATAAGATTCCAGCAAAGAGTGGAATTGCCATCTCTTTCATACCTAACACCTGTTCTGGCTGAACCTCAGCATCCAGGTTATCTTTAAATGGTAATTTCAGGTCAAGTTACACAATAAAAGACATGATCACTATTTTGAAAGTGAAAAGGAAAGAAGGTATGGAAGGAGACAATTATTAGCACGCCTTCAAATAATAAGATGGGAAAAAGAAGAGTTAAGAGAGGATATAGAATGGAGAGTATGTTTCTGTGGCCCACCCTTGAGATAAGAAGTAGAAAGATGCCACCATTGCAATAAGCCCACCTATCTGGTACAAACGAAGAAGGATCCATGAGTTCACAAGAATCTAACATCTCTTAGTTTTCAATTAAAATCATTGTTCTCAAATAACCAGGGCGATAGATCTTCTAGTCCAAATTCTGGACAAGCCTTCACTGAATCTTGACAAAATAAAAGTCATTACTCCATCTAAGTTTACAAGAATCCGACGTCTCTTAGCTTTCGATTAAAACAAATTGATATAACATAACCAGGACAGTAGATCTTTTATTCCTATTCCTGGACAAGCCTTCACTAAAGCTTGAATATAAAAGTAGAACATTTAATGTAGTTGTAGACGAAAATTTTGGCATCTCCGTTCAACTTTGAATAAGTCTAATGAAATGAGAAAAAGACCGCTCTAGAGAGCAACATACGTTTAATTAGTGATCATATGCAATTGACATGAAGCAAGCAGCCTAAGAAAGTCAGATCCATAAGAGGAACAAAGCATCTGAGAATTTTACCTTTTTCCAAGCGTGGCCCTTCCGCCCATACAATACTGCAGAGAGTACTCCAAGGATAGCACCAGAATACTCTGCCAATATAGCTCTAGCATAATATTGACAGACAAAAAAATTAAAATCAGCTCTACTTCATCATAACAGAATCTAGTTCTGTTTGTTCAAATTATGTCCATTTTGAAATCTAGTCATCATATGTTTATTCCTACCAGCTGATTGTTCATTAAAGTACTGAAAACATCTAATAGGCAGCACTATAATACAGAGGCAAGATATGTTATGGGTTTCATCTCACTCGTCACTATAATTTCTTAGTGACCCAATGGACATAATTGGAACAAACAAGAAAAAGGAAATTAGCTTAATCATAATTATACTACTAAAACTTGTATAAACAGGCAACTTGAAGTGCTTATTTAGAGTGTAAGAGAGCCCACCTAAGAGGTCCACATGATTTGAGGCCTTTTCCCCACAAAATAAAGTACAGAGCTGTTATACCACCATTTATAATAGAAGGAACCACCTGAAAACATCAGGAACTACTTAAGAAGAATCCGGCAACCATTTCGTAACTTCTTTGATGCTTTTTCATCTAAATTCTAATGAAAGGAACAACTTAAGGAACCTGTGTATTTGTGAGCGGCCTGCCCTTCCAAGGCTTTTGCAAAATTAGAAATAGGATGGATGCTGGGATCAGACAAGTGAAGAGAAATAGTACTACCGACGCCCCCGTCTGAGACAAGTACCGGTACAGGGAGTAAATTGACCATATTCTCAAGAAATTTCCGACAATATGGATTACTTGCAAAGGGGTGTGCCTGTTAGGAGGAAAGTTCATTGGTAAAATCAGTTGCAGTTGAAAAGAAACAAATAACAAACACATGAAATACTGATCTCACTGAAAAGAAATAAGAGTTGTATTGCACAAGAGCTATAAGAATATGAAAAGCCAAAAAAATACCCTTCTAGGCTCTAGCACGCCAAAACAATAATTCGTAGTCAAGATGCATTGTGGTTACAGCAACAAATACTAGACCATGCAGCTGCTACATACATCCTGCAACACCGAACACTATCTCGACAGGAAAATTTCTATACCACCCCTGTTGCTAAAACGCTCCTTCTCAGAAACTTAAAAGTGAATTTAGAAATCCTTAGCTGCAACTAGCCTCTCTAATCTCCGGCTGATTCACCTGTTAATCCCTTCTTTCTCCTAAGAGGTAACCGTAAAACTTAATACTAAGTCGTAAACTATATCAGCCAAGTTATTGATACCAGAGTAAGATAGGGACTAAATAACTATCCTTGTCTTGGCTACAAGCATATGACTAAAATCAAATCACTCGCTACTTAATCTATACCTAATCAACAGCAACCCTGTTCTACATTGTGCCGAATAAGACGAAACTTAACGCTAGTTCTTCCATTCTATCCTTCTAAACCATGCTTCTTCAATTACTCCAATTGTTTGAAACCTTCACCGCCAAGCAAAGCAAGACCCAGAAATTATTTATTAAAAAATAAATAAACAAAAAAAATTGATACTTTGATGAACCCAATAAACCAGAGAACAGATACAACAGCTAAACAAATATAAATTCACACATCTACCTCACATTCAACATCGAACGCTACTAAATTAGGGTTTTGAAACCCAAAATGCAGAGATTTTGAATTTGGGTTTTACCTGAAATGTTGGGGAGATCCTCCTCGATCTTCAGAAATTGGCCTCGGAGACATCATTTTCGAAAGGATTGCTTAATTTGTCAGAAACCCTAATTGCTCAAACATTTAATCCCGAGTTTAGCAGAAGAAGAAGAAGAAGAAGAAAGCAAAACCTCCAACACTGAGCGAATCTTTTGTTCAAGCTTCGCTCCCAAATTTCTATTTCTTCAGCTTCTGTAACAAGGGCTTGTTGGGCCGTTACTATTTTAGGCCCCAATGTCTGGCCCATCTTCCATAATTGGTATGAGGTATCTCAGAAGGGTGGCTGCTGTACCGCATTGCATGACAATGCCTCATAAATCTAGTCCGTTTATTACTTATTTATTAATTTAAGTAAAGTAATTTTATTTTACTTTAAATGAACAGTAATGCCCTGGTATTTTGTCTTTTCCTGTCTATTACAAACAAACAACTTAAAATGAAGATTTTGGTATTGCTCCACTCCACTAGGTGATAGTCTCCACAAGATGCTTAGTAATCTCCTTAAGATGCTCATCTGCTCTAGTCTTTGTTTATTCACTCGTTAATTTTCATCTTCTCATCCGTCTATCATGTTCAAAATGTTGTAAGCCTCCTCCTTATTCAGATTTTCCCAATAGTTAGATTCATATAATCTATCATAAAATAGTTTTTCTTGTTTGTTTTAAGGCTTTTGTCCTTAAGGTACTTTACTGTAATAATTATATTATTATAGAGCTAAACTAAGGCTCTGATGTTCAAGCAATCTCCTCAGACAAGAAGATGGTAGTAGATGTTCAAGCCTTGTGCATGTACATATTTTGGTGAAGGTAGTAGTTCGGAGACAGTGGCGGATCCAGCCCAAGGTTTGCCTGGGCTGGAGCCCAGGTGAGATCCTTGGGCCCAAAATTCTGCCAAACCCAATAAAAAAAATAGCCATACGAGTATAAGACCATTACGACGTCGCTCCAACCTCCAGCCATACGACTGATATGAGCCTAGCTGCCTACGTCAGTTTTTGGATCCAAAGTCGAAACACCTCACCTCAAACCCCTATCGCTCGTCTGCAGTTTGCTCGCCGTCGTCGGCTAGTCTCCTTGCCCATCGCCGTCGCTCGTCGCCGTCGCCCGTCGCCCGTCGCCTGCTCTACTGCTCGTCGTCGCTATCTCCCCGAGTCCCCGTTCACATCCCCAGACGGCCAGAGTCCAAACCACTGAGACCAGGTATGTATTCTTATTTTTTAGTTTCTTAATTCTTATCCAATTAGTTTTGTCACTTTGTGTAATTTTGAATGATCTAGGCTGCTAGTATGCTTAGTCAATTGAATGAACTAGATTGCTAGTATGCTTATTCAATTGAATTGTTGTTTTGTTAAGTAATGAATTACTGAATTGCTGGAAATTTTAATTGGAATTACAAAATGTCAGATGAAAAATTAATCGTGTCAAAAAAGATGGTGATTAAAGATTTTGAAGCTTTGGGGTCTCGTAGAGTACAATTTAATTAGTTTTTAATTTTGTTTCTTGTATTATATTGTGTCTAATTTGTGTTCATGTAAATGCGTTTGAGGGTAAGACTTGCTACGTCCCCTTATGTATGTGTGTTCTTTTTTAATGAACCAAAATTTCTCGCATTGTTGATTAAAAGTTTTTGCGCGTTGCCTTTAGCCAATGTGAGATTTTCGTCCTGGATCCGCCACTGTTTATAGATATGAACATATGCTTGAGGAAATCAAAACAGAGAGTTGTTGTGAACTGAGAAAGTTTTATTGATACTGAAAAGGTTACAAAGTGAGACTACAAACTAAGAGATGAAGTTTACAAGCTGAGAGAGAGGTACTGAGATTTTTTCTTCTCTAAGCATACTGTCTCTTCTCTTTCTCTCTTCCTCTCTTCCTCATATACAAGGTGATGATTTCATAGACTGGTGTAGCTTCCTCTATTTCCCATGCACCCTGCATGCCCAAGGTTTTCCTTTTAAGGCATGTACTCTACACACAAAAAACATGCATGCACTTATCATATGAGGCCAAACATGTTTGACTGGGTTTTTTGGTATTTGAAAAGAGTCTGACAACTTCTTTTTACCCATGGTAAACTGTATGCCATACCGCATTGTATAGCAGAATTGTCTATCTCAAAAACCTCCATTCGGTGAGAGGCATATCCAAGTTGTTTTCAACCTAGGAGTGTTGGTTCACTCAGCCACCATTTTTTACTAAAAAATAATTGGTATCATCATTCTTAGTCCTATTTGTATATCTATACAATAAGAGGCTTGCTCTCTAATATTGAATTCTTTTTTTTTTTATCAAATTTTAGAGGGTACTTTTTGGTACATACGAATGTACATTACTTTCTACGTCATTCTCTCCATTGCGCGTTAACATGCACTTTCACTAGTGCTAGTGCTATGAATTCACCAAAACTTGCTTGTATATAATGTTACTGAGGTTCAAATATTCACGCAGCTCTTATGTGCCTTTTCTTTTCTGTTGAGAAAACTCAAACCTATCATCAGTGGCAGAGGGAGAAAATTTTACGTATGGGGGCATACATAAAATAGCTAGTCGTCGTCGCCGTCGGTGGAAAAGAATCTGGGGATGAATATGTGGAAAATAGCAAGCAGCGCTGCTGGAATTAGGGATTTAGAGCGGGGAGGAGATTTTTGAGGAACTGGTCTCCTATCATGTTCTCTTTCTTTTGATGAGAACAGAGAGAGATGTTGTTAGTCAAAATAAATACTTTGACTCAGATATGTGGTTTTTGGTTTTTGTTGTTCCAAAGATGCTAATTACCCAAGTTAGGAAGTTGGAATCATATACTTACACGTGGCTAATATTTATTCAAGTATATATATAGGGTAAATTATATTTTCTATGGGGGCACATCTAGATCATAAAACCAAATGTTGATATCTCACTGGGGGCTCGGGTCCCCCACTAGTCCTATATTGGCTCCGCCATTGCCTATCATCAACAATGGTCTGATAAATACATGCAGTACGTACTTATGTTCTCCTCTTTATTTCCATCTTCAAGAACCAGGTATTACTTCTTCTAGTGTTTACTAAACAAAAACAACTTGTAATCAATCGTTACGATGCGCTGCAAAGAAGCAGAAGAGATCTGATCGGGTTTGGGTCTATTTGGATCTACTTTCTGCAGGCCTATGGATTTGGGACCCAGGAATTACTCATTTAAATTGTCATGGATCTAAGGTCTATCTATGGCTCCGTCGGCCGGAGTTTAACCTCCGAGCACATTCCGGAATGGAGAGTAGAAAAGGCTTGGGTCAATGGATCTTGGTGCTACAAAGATGTGCTACCCTAACATCTTGGATGTATGAAGACCTTGCAGTTGTTATATGTGTGACAAACTTTTTACAGTTTTCTAGTATTTTCGTACACCAATTGAGGTCCGTAGGCGAATTTATTCGTTCTACTGTTTCGAATCATGTAACACCTACTTGGTTAAGAATGTCTTCTAGTATAGTAGTGCACCATCATGTTCGAAATAGGCTTGTCCTTGCTTGGCATGTGTTCGCTCCAGCACATATATATGTTGGATGCCCCTATGTTCGACCTTTCTCGATCTTATGAATAAAGTTTTCCTTATCTTAAAAAAAAAAAATCGTTACAATGCGCTTAGGATCTATTGGTTTTTTTTTTTCAGACACATCTGCCAGTAGAAAAAGAAGTGGTCATGCATATTACGAGCCTAGCTTGCTTACATTTTTTTGGATAGCTTGCTTACATTTGGGAAGAGCGCACGTACTACTTGTATCCTCTGGTGTTAAACTCTGTCCATTCTTATCTGTCCACTGATTTCAGCACAAGTCTAATCTTATAGTGCAGCGTTTTGGATGTTTATTCAGAATTGATCCCTACAAATATGTAGAGGGTGGTATATATATACACAGAGTGAACACTTAGAACTGATAGGAGATGTATCCTTAGGGTGAATGAATTCTAAATTTCTAATTAAGCAATAATGATAAGAAATAGAAAAATCACCAGCTTTACACTGTATTGCTTGAAAACAACTATCACTATAAGAAATTCATCTTTCATAATCATATTAGATTGCAAAATGCAGAGTGACAATGAAAACGAAGATCTCATTGAGCTGCAATAGCATATATATGCAGCCAATATGAAACAATAAGGTCACATGGCAAATTGAACAACGACCAACAAACCATACTTGAGTCGAAATAATGTACTCGCTAGCAAGCTAGGTACATATAGTTCTTGTGTGTTTATGCAGTGGTAGTCTAGGAACTGGTGTTGGCCACCATGGGGAGAACACCAACTGGAAGAGGCGAGGATGACGACCAATATAGCTGTCCTCATCATTTGGGTCGCTCTGAATAATTGACCACTGTCTGGTACGAGTGTTGTACATGGCAGGGAGTTCCCGCATCACTTCCTCATCCGTATCTATATCACATACATAAACGATATCCCCATCAGTAGTGTTAGGGACAAAAGCTGTGATAGCAAGCTTATCAGGAGCAATATCTGTATCCACTAAATATTCCTCCGAGTGTTTCACACATAATTTGCCGGCTGAGCCTTCCAACTCCTAACATATTATACGTTCGCCCAACTCGTCCCAGCCCTAGACTAGCATACACCCTCGGTGCACACCTGTGCATTCTATAGACTTCACACGCTCATCAAACACACGCTCGTCAACTAGGTCAAAGAAACAAAACTCATAAGGAACATGATCATCATCACCTTCAATATTCACACTACGCCAATTTTTCCTTCAGACGACCGGCAATGCCCGTCGTCTGATTACTTTTTTACGTGTCGTCTATCGAGCTGTCATCTGATAACGATTCAGTCGACATGCATAATCTGTCGTCTGATAAAGGTTACACGACATACAGAATGTCGTCTGTATGAATCCAGATTCGTAACACAAAAAAAGAATATGTCGTTAGAAAACGTTACAACGACAGTGAACTGTCATTGGAAGACAGTAAAGCTACAAATGTTTGCCTCTGTCTCTCATCTCAAATATATTCTAACGTCACATGTTTGACGTCTGAATGCACCTGTCTCTCGTTTTAGATTTGCTCAAACGTCACATTTCTATCATCTGAATGTTTAGTTTTGTGTAGATTCACAGTTTTATGTCATTTGAATTTATCATGAACGACAATATTATGTCGTTTGATGTTGATTTGGATGTCAAATTTAATATTCTATTCACTCATGCCAACAACATTTGCACAACATATTTAAGAAACACAAATTCATTCATATTGACCTTTATATTGATAAACCTAGATCTTTTACAAAGAGTTATTATTTCCAGAAATACCTATACATATACTAATAAGAGACATCGTAACACATTTATACACATGTACTAATCCATTACTAAACAATTCCCAGCATAAATGCAGTAAGCATACATTTCTACCCTCACTCCTTGACATATTCTCTCCTTCGCACATATATATGATGAAGAGCAGCTTAGCCTCTATACATTGGAACCCTTCAAGAAATAAAAACACTAAGAATGAGACAAGGAACTAGCCGTAATTCATATCTAAATTCACTTGCTAAGAAAATAGCCAAAAAAAGAAAGATAATAATGACATGAATATTGCTACATTCTTTAAAAGAACGGATGCAAAACCAAGACATTTAACTATCAACTACATTCTTTATGCTTTTCTTAATCAAGAAAACTTGGCCAAGTATACCAAGAGCACAGAAAAACAGAACACATTGTTGAACACATTGGTATAATCATTTTTGTTCAAACAAACAATGTCATGGATTTTGATTTACGATTCATAACATGATAAATATTTTAGATAAAGCAAGCAACCATGCTTAATGAGGTCATTAAACCAACTAATTAGACGCAATTCTAAGTTGTAGTTGTCAAACTAGCTAATATTTTCAATTGGTTGGCCGATTTTCTCTGCCAACTCAGTAAAAAGGTAGTCTCTGATTCTGAGAAGCTTATTTGCTTCATTGCATATGACATGTCGACAAATTGAAGTACATATAATCCATGTACATATATTCAAAAGCTAATGATGAAATACCAGTACATATAATCCATGTATATCTATCAAAATTGATATGGTATAAGAGATATAAAGTTTCTAACCTTTTCAGTTTCAAGATATAAATTTAAAACCACAATAGATTCAGTGACTTGGAACTTTCCACCCCTATCTAAACCTTACAGCAACAAACTCTCTTCAACTTTCTGCAATCATATACTAATCTACTGAGAAAAGAACATAAGCACAACTAGCAGGGGATGTATTTGAATGTAAACCCATTTGGATGAATATTCAAGCATAAAGTTAGTCATTGTAAGACCCCTAATTTCCTCAAAAACATAAAACTCATTGTAATTTGACTTATAAAATTAGTTTTAGTTGTTACTCGGTAAAAACTATAAAACTCACGCACTGATATGATGTATTTCTACCTGCTCATTTGTCAAACTCTCTTCTTTTGGTTCCAAAAGTTTGGAAATGTGAGCAATGAACATAAAACAATCAGAAATCATATAAAGTTTTTTTTGATACGAGAAATCATATGAAGTTGCAAACAAGAGAATAATAGAGGAATTGAAATTGTAGGGGAAGAAACAACTTACAACATGTAGCACTCCATCCTACTAAACAGACATAAGCCCCGAATTAAACAGACATAACCTACTGCAAAATTTACACAGTTTAAATGAAAGTAATACTTAAATGAGCAGTTTCTCTTTTACATACTGCAAAATTTACTTTCACAGAAAATGGATACTCATCAATCATTCTAGAAGGTTTTCTTACCTTACTTCTCAAGATGGTTCACATTTCACAAGGCTATATACTGAAAACAAAACATGTATACAAAAATCAACCTCAACTTGGCTGTTCTTATCATCAGCTGACCAGCTACCCTCACGTTTTGAAGAGTGCACCAACCATGTTCTGTAAATAGGAATGAGGGGGAACTGGTGAAGCATTGCAGAGTAATGCATGCCAGTAACATGCTAAACATAAGACACTCACTAAGTTGCAAACAACATCTTTCTCCTCCACAGTTTTTTTATTCCGAGTTTTTCCTTTTGGGCCTGATGCATCAATTTTGGTTCGTCCTAAGGGATCAATGAACAGCTTATATCTATACAAAAGTTGCTTTTGGTTCAATCAACAAGCATCCAATACGACATTACCATCTACAAACTCAAAACTAATAAAATCAATCAACATGCTAAGATAGGTTTTCAAAATCCAAAATAGAAGCTTACCCTGCTTCTGATGAATCTCTGTGGCGGCTCATAGTTCCCCTGTTGGTGCGAGACCTCACCCTAGCTCCTAATGTGAGAGTGAATAGCACATGACACACAATACTGCATCTTAGCGTACAACTTTGGCAATGCACTTTACACATCACAAAAACACAAAAACCACTTAGCTACTCATTCACACATCCAAATTCAACACCCAAATCACAATTTCAGATACAAATCATGCGAAAATGAAAAAGCTTCCGCTCATAGATAGCCTCCTGCACAGCTCTCATGCGAAAATGAAAAAGCTTGCTCCACGATGTTCCTCACCAAGAACCTCTTAATAGCCTTGTTATATTCCAATCCAAAACAGTCGATTCAAAATCCAATCTGCCTCAATTTCACATGCTGTGTTTTATATATATATATATATATATATATATATATATATATATATAAATGCATAGCTATAAATCCCAAACCCTAACCCTTACCTTGGGGCAGCACTTGTCACAATTGGAGCAGCGGATGAAGTTGGTGTAGCCGCGACCGTGCTTGTTGTGACCGCCATTCCTGCCCTTCAAAGTCGGCGAAAACAGAGGTGATTAGATAACACTGAATCGGAAGGAGAAGCGACGGAGATCTGTCATAAGTCATCTGCTCCTCCAAGTTGAGCAATTGCTCTATTTGCGCGTCTAAATTGCCTCCTCCTTCTTGAAAATTTCACAATTTCAGAAATGCCCATAGCGATTAAGCAAGAACGGAGATACCAG